>CM075782.1:13513642-14815309 GCA_037974665.1 Ehretia macrophylla | reverse complement strand
ATTGAAGTGCTTTGCAAGATGTTTGGGCCTACTTTGCATGGGTGTCGTTTTGCTCGTGATGGCTATAATTTTGCTTTGTCAATGTCAATAGAATGTGAAGAGTTCATGAATCATTATGAAATTCTACTAAATGTATACTTAGTCTAGTTTGGAACTTGTAATGTTAATTCAATAAACTTGAATGTAAAAGATAAGAATTTAAGAGATGTTGAATGTTTGTTGCTTTTGAGATTGCTTGATTGTACAGGTTTGGATTGACCTAAGTATAGGGAAAAATTTCGTCTCTTTTCCCTCGTTTCATGCCTCAGGGTTGGGGTCAGGTTGTTACTAGTGGTCCTAATTCCGCGAGGGATCAAGGCGTTACAGTTTCTCTCTACAAGCATTCCTATGGTTAGTTTTTGTTACGTTAGAAGATCAGCAAACAAGGTTTTGGATTGGGTTGAATCCACAAGAGCATGTACAACAACCCTTGAATTCACAAGAGTCAACCAAGGTCTTTTCAAATGTAGGTAAGACCTCGAGCCTACAACTTCTACCCTTTGAATCCACAAAGGATTTTTCCACACACATCTCTTTACAATGATTCTCTCAATCCTAATCTAGATCCCCATAAGTGTATACAATACAAAGAATTGATATTACAATGAAGCATAATTTAACTCCTTAATAAGTAGATAATACAATTGAAAGCTTTTTTGAATGCTCATAGGATTTGCATGTTGTAAGCTCAAGCTTGATGCATTTCGATGTTTTGGATCAACAATATAAGCTTAGCATCAAGGAAAAATGTGTAGAAGAGGTCTAGGATGAAATGGGTGAAGTTTGGTATAAAACGAACAAGAAAAATGCCTTTTAACGGCTAGTTTTTCAAAAGTCAAGTGATTAGTCGGTCAATGCCTTCTTCTGGCATTGTTCTTCCAACATTCACTAGAAAATCTAGTCGATGAAGCCGGTTGATGAAGCTGGTCGATGCGGTCAACCAGTCTTTCTAAATTTTTCCTATTTGAGACAATCTCAACCAAATTTCAATCTTTTGAAAGTAAAATATTTTGACACCTCAAGAACACTCATTCGAAAGCTTTTTCAACCTTTTTAACATCCCCAAACATTTTCTAAACTCTTGAGAAAAGATTAAAACCGATTTTTACAATCCAAGAGTTTAAAAATAATTTTCACTTGAAATTCAATCTTTTGAAGATAAAGACATTTGGACTTTTTAAGAACAATTCTTCAAAAGATATTTCACCTCAAAAAGCTCTTTAGAAAATATTTAAAATCATTTGAAAGATCATCAAGAGCTATTTCCAGATAAATGCAAATCCAAGGCAAATGACAAGTTCAAGCTGCTACCCCTTATGTCGCCACGTCTCCACCTTATGTCACCACATCATCTTCAAGTCTTCAAGTCTTGATATTCAAGATCTTCACTTCTTTAATTCTTCAAGACTTCATTGGTTCATGCTTGTGGTGAGCTTGATCAATTCATTCTTGAATGGTCGACAAGATTTGTATCTTCTTGATCTTGCAATAACTTTTGATCAATCACATCTTCTTCTTTCAAGCAAGATCCTTTTCCTCTTTTGACCTCAAGCATTCACAAGATTTTTTGGCTCACAAACAACATTAGTACAATGTAATCCACATAAGCCAAAATATTCAAATACAAATTGGCTCACAATGATATATACATTTAATGCACAAGCCAACAAGTATGTAATTAAGCATATAAACATGTCAAGACAAACACACTTGATAAACCAAGTTGATTATACTTGCATTCTTCATTACATCAATACAATTGTTTTCATTATGCAAATCATTTATCTAATTTCAATATTTGGCTCAACTAAATATGCACATCTTAATTTCATGAGCCTTAAGTGTGAGTTTAATCATATAAACACATAAATACAATCTCACTTAATAACTTCAATATATCATGTTCTTCCTTTATACTTGCATCATCATTTAATCAATGTCATTATCTTTTCCATGGAATTTATACCACCAATCAATATATGACTTAAACGAATATGTACAATTTAACCACAAGAGTCACAAGTGTGAATTTAACAATATACAAACACAGTAAATCAATCACACTCGACACATCTAAATAACCATATTTGTTATCATCAAAATCATGCATTAAGCCTAAGGCTAAAAGATATAGTAAAGATGAAATTACCCTCATTTAAATATTATTCATGGCTCGTTTCTTTTCTCTTAGCTCATTATTCATGCCCAATGATAGTTCTCATGCGCAAAAAACATAGCACGCAATGGAATACAATTAAAAGTTTAGTAATAATCACGAGAACCTTCAACAGATCAACTAAACAATGCATATATAATTGAAAACATGAAGATACAAGCAAACAACAAAACTAAAAATTACCTTTGTTAGGTGCTCGTTTGAGTTTACTTGATGGAGACCATAATGTAGCAGCCCTCTACAATCTTGCACACACCACACTCATTCCTAGAACAAGAATGAACAAGATTTGCATGCTTCCCAATACATATGTGAATCCCAAGAGAGAGGGAAAGAGTAGGCCATGTGTGTGAGAAAGGGAAGAGCTGAAAATTAGGTCTTGTGTATTCAGGATTTCTATAATGCTATATTTATATGCTCTTAACCCTATGGGGTATTTGCACTTTCACCCTAGAACTTATGGAGTTCTTATATAAGTCAACATTAAACCTTTTCCAATGGACTATAAGCCAATTAAACAATAACCCCAATAAATAATTGACTATCAATTATTGCTCAATTAACTTACTACACAAGTCAACTTCTAAAATTGACTTTGACAGTAACTCAAATGTTTGACTATCAAATATTCTTGCTCAATTGCTTACTCGAATGGTTTCCAAAACCTATTCTTATCATAAGCAATGCACCAAAGCTATGTTCTAGATAGAATATGGGACAATCCTAATGTTAGTATGATTTTTCCATTCTACTTCTAGACCCTATGCTTGTGTACGGTCCTGTAAGTTCGAGTGTCAAGCTGGTAGTAGCTGGGACAAGTACCAAGTAACCCATTACCACTAGAATACATTTTAGTTACTACTAATCGAGGTTGGAGTCTAGCAATACTCCTTAATGACTGGATGGCTCAAATGTTCAAATCAAGCTTTCTCATCCAAGAATCTTTGGCGAATAGTTAACGTGCAGTCCATTCTTTCCACTAGATATTCCAAATTAACCCTA
The DNA here is from genome assembly GCA_037974665.1 of Ehretia macrophylla. Classification (NCBI taxonomy): domain Eukaryota; kingdom Viridiplantae; phylum Streptophyta; class Magnoliopsida; order Boraginales; family Ehretiaceae; genus Ehretia; species Ehretia macrophylla. Next base: position 14,812,092 of record CM075782.1, on the reverse strand, counting down.
GGGTGTGATCAACATTAGTCAAACCCTAATAGGCCTATCCCTATGCAATCATAGATGTTATGTTGACTTTTCTTGTATGATCTAATCATACTACTATGGCCATATATTTTATGTCAACATCCCTATGACATAAGACATTTTCCCTTTCATCCAGGACCTTGGATTCTCGTAGCAATACTCACTAGTTTTGCAAGTACTTGACTGGACAAATCCCTATTCAATCAGGTCTTATCTTCTGCCCTTTTATTTAGGGTCAAAGTACAGTGAGTTGCTTACTAACTACTATAGTGTCCTCGAGTTGAAGGAGTATTTCGCACAACTATCATCTAAGAACCTACTCATTGACTTAGGCAAATAAAGCCCCTATTGAGTGTTCTCGATAAACCGTGTTCAGTGTACGTATCCCTATATATACCCATGTATTAGCCATGGCATCCCATGCTACTTGGTTGATGAGATCAACCTTAGTGGGACTAACTATATAACGGTCTTGACGGATTTACCAATGCCCAATCTTAATGAATCCTACGACCTAGGACTAGTTTTAGGAATGTCTCAAGTGTTAATTCTCATCTACCATAAACTCTTATGGTTCGACCTCATACCGAAATATCCAAAGGCTTTATCAATTATTCATAATATATAGTCATAAAAACATGCAAGTGTATAAGAGATAAAGGTAAATTCCATTTGGTACTTTTATTGATTAAAACAATGTTACAAGGATTGTTGTTTACATAATATCCCTCATCATTCGTACACTGAATGAGTGGCTTGAAGGGCATATTTCCAACACCCAACTCTTCACAAAGCGAAAAGTGTCTTCCGATCATCATCAACTACAACAAGATCTCTTTTCCAATCATCATCATCAACAAGATCTGCTTTCCGATCATCGTCATCATCAAAATCAAGATCTCTCTCACCATTTTACTTCCTTAATAACGCATTTATGACCCGAGATATTGTCGTATACGTTTAAGCAAATCTTTATATATTTGAATGTGTGTATGAGTATTTATTCTGTAAAATATGTATACTTTCCATTTGTTGACTATCTGGTCAAAGTTTCTATAGTTGAATAATGGCGGTTTCAATAGTTGAAGAAAAGGTATGATAATTTGAAGCTAATCAAAGTGAATTTTTGTGGTTTAAACCGCTATATTGTAAGGATTTTTTGTTTTTTTTTTTGGCAAAATTGGGGTTTTTTGCTTTATATTTTTATTGTTTTATTTTGTGTGAAATGACATTTGTGAGATTTTTTGGTGAGTTTTGTAAGATTAGGGTTTTAAGTGAAAATTATAAAGTTTCAGTTTGGGAATTAATTTTGGAATTGCTTTTCATATTGACAATGATTGAGTTTTCTTAAAGAAACACTCGATATTTGTCATGATAGAATGAAGAACAATATCTCTCTTGATTGTACATGAAAGATTGAAATTATGTAACGAGTTGCCTGTTTTAAAATTTATAATTAATCATATGACTCAGGTAATTGATCAAATGGATTAGGTAATTAATCTCATACATCAGTATTCTTTAATTTTAATTATGAATTGTCTATTCTAAACTTTTACTCCTTATCACTGTGTTTCGAAATCACAAACATCAATAGCTTTTCTCTTTATGCTTTAGGTGCATTAAGTATGGCAAGATTAGATGGTGATGCGACGAATGTAATGGCTGGTTAGTACATTCACGTTATTTCTTCGTAATGTATTCACATTCTTGTATGAGGCTAAATATGATGTTTACTTTTTGGAACAATGCCATCTTGAGGTGGTGCATATTTTTGGGGTGCTCAACCTATTTTCAACCCCTGAATTTGCAGCCTAATCAGCTTTGGAAAAGCTTCTTCCTCTCAATACAGTTGCCTCCTTTTTCCAAGTTATGGTCAACCGTTAATATTTGCTATCTCTTCTGGATTTTAGCCAAAAGCTTTGATATACAACTAAACCCAAAACGATCGTCCACTGATGCCCTGCTGTGTTTGGGTTGTTATGTTTGATGTGAAACAGTAGCAAGAAACGTATTTCAGTAAGGCATTATATCACAAGTAACCTTGCTCGCAATGCTGTTATTCAATAGTTTGGTTGATTTTAGAAAACTTTCTGTTATACTTTTTTTCCTTTTGTGTGATTGTATTTACGGAGAATAACTTGTACTTGTTTTATAGGTATATAAATATTACCCCATTGAGGATGAGTTCAACTCTCTATCACAACTGGTGTTGCAGATGTGTCTACAAAAATAGTTATCCTTGGCCTTGAGAATATTGCTACAAATGACAGTTGCCATGCTGAAGAAACTAATAAGATTTTGAATGCAAATAATATTATGTTCTAAGCGTTTTGGAACATCATTAGTGGAAGCATCACCAGCGAACCGTGCCAAGTGATCTGGAATACGAACCTCCCACCTTTTGTCTTTACTATATTGCTATCGGTTATTACAAAAGCTGATTATTGACAAAGAAAAAATTGTTACTATTGATTGTTCCTTTTATGATGATTTTAAAATTTTAAAATATAAAAAATAAAGAAGTAGAAAAAATAAACAAAAAGGATTAAAAAGAAGAGATGCGGTCCCAATGTTCACCATATATATAACTGTCGACATTGACTAGATTGTTACCTTAACAATTTAAGACTGTCGACTATAAAAATCACCGTGAAAAGTGGTACATCCAAATTGACTTGTTCTTAGGTCTTAGATTTTTTTTTATTGGTCAAATAGGGTATTTTTTGTCTTTATTTATATGTTTTACAGCTTGATATTAGCAAGTTTTGCATCATAGTTGCTTGCATTATACTCCACATTAAATTTGACAAAAAAAATAGACCGCGGAGGGACAATATGCAACTTTTTTTATCACACAGGATCTATCAAACAATTTTTAAAAACACATAATTTATGAAAAAGGTAGTGATGGCTTTGATAAAAGTGATGAAGTGGTGGTGGGATTGAAAAATGTGCTATATTAGTTGCAAAAGAAAGAGGGTGTGTGTGGTAGTGGAAGGTGAAGGAAAGAGAAGGGATGAATGAGGAGAAGGTAAAAAAAAGAGAAGAAGAAAAAGATTAAATACAGTTGAAACTAAAATTTTAAAAATAATTAAAATGGTAAAAAGAAAACTACCTCATTTCATTCTCTCAATTTTAACTATTGTGTTTAACCCTTTTCTATTAGGTATTTTTTTTACGGCGTTTAATATAATGACTTGAATTAAATCATTTCAAAAACTTAATGGTTCTTTTAAAGTTAAAAAATACTTTGATAGCCAAAGCAGGACTGACAAAATAATTGTGACACCTGAAATAATCTATCCTAAAATTTATCTCTTCATTTTATTTTCTTTCTAATACAATCCTTTCCTTTATAATTTTTAATAATTAAAACAAAATTTAATTCTTCTATTAGTTTTCTTTTAGATTGTATTTCTTTTATTTATTATATTTTCCCTACTGATTCTGCAGCAACAGGCAATTTTCTTTCTGAATAAAAAAAAAAAATAGCCAATTTTCTTTAACGAACCTTTACCCCCAAGTTTGGATTGCACATGGGAAAGGAAAGGAAAGTAAAGTAGAGGAAGAAAAATAAAGGAAAGGAAAGGAAAATAAATCTCTTGTTTGGATTGCAAAAAAATAATAAGGGAAAGGAAATGAAAGAAATTTATAATTTGTTGTTTGGATTGGAGAAGTAAAGGAAAGGAAAGGATAATTTTAGATGAAAAATTACCTTATTATCCTTTCTTATAAGATAGTCATAGAAAGAATTAAGGATAAATTAGTATTTTTATTTATTTTCCTTTCCTTTCCCTCCATTTTACCCCAAATTGGAAGGATTGTAAAATCCTTCTCATTAAAAGAAATAGAGGGATTTTGGAACCCCTCCAATTACTTTATTGAAACTGAAAATGCAATCTAAACAGGGAGAGGGATTCCCTAATCCCTCCCCTTTCTTTACTTTCTTTTAAAAAAATCAATCCAAACAAGCTGTTAGTGTGATCTCTTATTTAGTGCTGAACTGCTGATCGCATTACTCGGTCGTCACACAACATTGTCTACCCACATCATCCTTACGTAGCTATGTAGTGTCAACACATGTAATGATCACTTCTTCAACTTTTACCAATCTGCGCTTCCGTATGGACAGCATCAAATGTTTGCATTATATCCTTGATTTTTATTTTGTCAACTACCTACCCTCCGGCGAAGAATTAAGAAAGAAGACCAAACCACTATAGACGGGGAAAAAAAGAAAAAAAAGGAAAAGACTGATTCACGGGGCTGTCAATTTAGCATTTGTGAAGTCAATTCAAGCATACATTCATCTGGAACTCGTTGAATAGTATTAAGCTTCCAGCTCTTATGGATTCCCAAAATGATGACCACAAAGAATGGTTAAAGAGTTTACTACCTTTTTCGGATAATTTAGTGAGTTTTATTTTTAAGAAAACGAGATAACAAAATACACGAGGGAAACCGTGAAGAAGAGATGGTCAAAGACCACTGAAAATCAAAATTACAACAAGAAGAAAATCAAAGAAAAGACCGATAAGAAAACAAATCAGTCTAACAAACAAAAATTAAATGAGACCATCCCCTAAGTCAGGCGGAATGTGTTTTCCATTCAAAAAATCCTGGATAGCCTGTGAAAGAGGAGGCTTGCTTTGCTTGTGAAGGCTACCCTTATCAACCTTCTTGTCTTGGGACCTTGAGGTTTCACCCCTCTCAATGTTTATGAACGCCGGAATAAATTTACTTTGAGTACTAGATGACGAATTGTTGCGGAGTGCAATTTTTTACTCCTCCAAATTGACCTTGTTAGGATAGGTACCACTTTTAGAACCAGTTTTTAGCTCAGCGGTTTCCACATTCTCATCCTAATCAACTGAAGTTTAAATCTCATCTACTCAAAATTAAAGTACTGATTTCTTTAAGTTGGATAACTGTTAAGGCAATTAATTCGCGTGGAAATTGATTGGCTATGTTTTTGCAAAACTTATATTATTATCATACTTGTGCTTCTACTTTTTGTGTTGTGCAGGTAAAATATTATGGTAACTTACCTTATAAAAGGGAGATTTGTGCTAAGTTAGGAAATGCATTAATTGTCCATTCTTAAGGAAAGGAAGGAATAGGGTTTTATGAGAAAAGGCCTTGCTTGAAGCCCAAGTGATGATGCCTGCGTTAGTCAAGTATATATGTGGAGTATGCTACAGAGATTTGGTGGACAGAGATAGCGGACGATCAGCAAGACAATTCATAAGATTTTTATCCAGCGTTCCGTGTTATGTTGCAACACGATATGTGTGCTAGTCTTTAATTGTATTAGGAGTTACAACTTTGTTGATTTCAACAGTGAGTCATGAGCAACTTATTTAAACCTTTGACTGATTAGATTCCTGTATCTTTTGTTCATTCTTTGGAAGAAGAAGGTGTAATTCTCGGGAGAGAACGTAGCAAGTTGAGGAGAACTCATCAAACCGAAGTTCATTAAGGAGTTCATCATCGAGGCGTCAACGGTCAAGAGAAAGTCTTTACTTGTGTAAGTCCATTGATGTTGTAACTTGATATTTCTTAATGAATTGGTTTGTTGGACCAGGGGTTGATCCCGTAGATGTAGACCGCACAATTGAACCACATTAAATCTTGGTGTTCTTTAGTTTTGTTACAGTTTTAAGTTATTCTGCTGTTGTGTATGTTTTCTGTTTATGTTGCACCATTAAGTGAAACATGTTATTAAGGCACTAAAACTAATCCAATGTTTTAGTTAATGGTACAACATCGTCTATAACAGTTTTATTTTACACCACGAAACTTCGTCAATTAATCAAATTATTCATACCTACACTGCAATAACTCTTTTAAGTGGCATCAAGAGCGGGTTACGAACTAATTCGGTTAGATCCTTGGGAGTTTTGAGTTGTTGTTTTTGCAGAAATAGGTATGGACACTTTGTGTGATGGAGGCTCAATCACTAAACCACCGTTGCTGGATGGTGTAAATTATTCATATTGGAAGGCTAGAATGAGGACATTCATCAAGTCAATTGATGAAAAGGCTTGGAGAGTAGTTTTGATGGGTTGGACAACTCCCACCGCTATGGATACTAAGGGCAATGTTGCAACAAAGCCGAAAACATAATGGACCAAGGATGAAGATCAGTTGGCAAACTGGAACTCCAAGGCGCTGAATGCATTCTTCAATGCTGTAGATTTGAATCAATTTAAGTTAATCTCAACATGTGAATCTGCTAAGGAAGCTTGGGAGATACTTCAAACGGCATATGAAGGTACAGCGCCGGTGAGGAGATCCAAATTGGAAATGCTTGCCACCAGATTTGAAGAGCTAAGGATGCATGAGAATGAAACAATTGTTGAGTTTAATGCCAGGCTGTGTGACATCGCAAATGAAGCTTTTGCCTAGTTTTCGAGAAGCATAAGCGATTACCCGACCTCTCTGCATAAGCACGTAGCCCAAGCCTTCTTTGGACGCATCACTATAGATGACAAGATTATTCGTCCCCTCAGGTAAGGCAAGTATTAGGGTTGTGGTCAATCTCCTCTTTAACTCCTGGAAACCATTTTCGCATTTCTCATCCCATGCAAATTTAACTTTCTTTTAGGTAAGCCTAGAAAGTAGTCCTGCAATCTTGGAAAGGTCTTTCACAGATCTATGATAATACCCCGTCAATCCAAGAAAACTACGAATCTATGTTATATTCTTCAGCCTCTTCCAAGACATCACAACCTCAATCTTAGAAGGATCCACGGTAATACCCTTTTGGGAAATCACATGACCCAGAAATGAGACTTGCTGCAACCAAAATTCACATTTGCTAAACTTGGCGTACATATGGTGTTGTTGAAGCTTCTACAGAACGAGATACAAATGCTACTCATGCTCGGATTCAATCTTGAAAAATACCAGAATATCGTCGATGAATATCACAACAAACTAATCCAAGTACGGATGAAAGACTCAGTGCATAAGATCCATAAATGCAGCAGGTGCATTAGTTAATCCAAAGTGCATAACTATAAATTCGTAATGCCTATACTGAGTGCTGAAGGCAGACTTTGGAACATCTTACTTACGAATCCGGAACTGATAATATCCTTGCCTCAAATCAAACTTAGAATAAATCTTAGCTCCTTACAGTTGATCAAATAGTTCATCAATGAGCGGAAATGGATATTTATTCTTGATCGTCACTTGATTTAGACCCTGATAATCAATGCATAATCTTAAGGTACCGTTTTTCTTCCTCACAAATAAATTAGGTGCTCCCCACAGAGACAAGCTTGAATGAATAAAACCCTTCTCCAATAACCCTTGCAATTGAGTTTTCAGCTCATGAAGCTCTGCAAGTGCCATGCGGTACAGTGACTTAGAAATACCAGGCAACAAATTAATCACAAATTCAATCTCCTGTTCCGATGGTAATCCTAGTAATTCCTCTGGAAATACATTTAGGTACTCCCGAACAATTGGAATTTCCTCCAGCTTCAACTTATTCGAAGGCTTGTTAATCAAGTAAGCAATGTAGCCTTGACACCCTTTCATCACAAGCTTAACAACTTTGGTTGCAGACATGACAAAACTCCTTGAAGAATCTCGATTCCCTACCACTTCAACCATTGGTTGACCCGGTAACTGTAACTCCATCGTCTTTGTTCGACAATTTAACTGGTGATTATATTTTGAAAACAAATCCATGCCCAATATAACCTCATAGTTTTGTATTGAAATCAAGACAAGGTCAGCTGGAAACTCTTGACCTTTAATTTGGATTTTGCACGCTGTGCATACTGATTCAGTTACGAACTTAGTGCCCAAAGGTGTGCTAACCTCAATTATATAAGGTAACTTTTCAATTTGTAATTCAACACGATGCACACAAGGGGGTGTAATAAATGAATGGGTGACACCGGAGTCAATTAATCAATAGCGAAGACTCGAGCCTGAACTTTTCGCTGCTGTGGTGCACTGGCTACAAGTCTACCCTGAGGACGTCTAACTGTTGTCTGTCCCTGAACCTTCTGCCACTTGGGGCAGTCCTTCACTCTGTGCTGCTCGCTACTGCAACCCAAACATTTACCAACTTTCATCCAACAATCGGCTTCCACGTGGCCCTTATGTTTACAATGACCACAATATAGAGCTGGTCCAGTAATACTACTAGTTGAAGAAGTAGGAACCAAAGTAGCAACTATACCCGTCTGCTAAGGCCTCACCACATATGGCATGTACTGAACCTGAAACTGAGTTGGCCTCTGCTGAGTCTGAGGCTGATAGGATCGCTGCTATGCCTGGCTCAGATATGGCCTCTTGTTCGGCTGGCTCGACTCGGCTTGGCTCTTCCTCTTTTCAAGTCTAAAAGCTGCATTCAAAGTCGTAGTGTAGTCACACCACAATATGACCCCACTTAAGATCACGTCAAGACACAGTAGAATTTTGGCATTATAACATTTGAAATACGGACTCAGAACCTAAAAATGGTTCAACCCTCAAACAATTCACAATCAATAAACACTTCATACAACCGCAAACCTATAAAATACCTCATAATATAACAACAAAACCAACAACGCTACATATATCCTTTTCAACAATCAAGACATACATTGATGCCCGTCTCACTTACCTAGACAACGCTTTATATACATAAGTTCCAAAAGTGCTATTAAAACTAACAACATTCACTACATATTACATATTTACAAGAGTTCCTAACCAACATCATTCAAACACTTTAATATGCACATAAACATTAACTAACAAGTAAACACCACGGCATAAGCTCAAGAACATATGACTCATCAACTTAAGGCTTGACCTCAACCACATTATCCGGAGGCACGTACTCCATGTACTCAATCTTCGGCTTACTTGAAACGTTAGCAAAAGGGTGTGTCATAAAGAACTCAGTGGGGACAGGATAGGGAAGGTTTTGAAACCCATTTTCTTATTTGAAAACCCTTTCGAAAACTACTTTGAAAACAAGCTTTAGCAACGCACGAATAAGAATAATCAATATGAAAGCTCAATAACACTTAGCAAAGGATACGATCATTTCACTTGCTAATGTCGTCATATATCACTCCATTCACGAACTCAACACTTTATCCTTATCACTCCTATTGAATACAATCCGGATGTACCAACCTAGTCCCACACCTTGTGACGCCCGAGACTTTCATCATGTTCATAATTAGATATTGCATATCTTTCGTGCATTTCAATGTGCATTTAATTACTTGAATATGTGTTATTTAGTGGTTAATGTTCACAGTGAGAATTTGACTATTTAATTTGCCCGAATTAATATTTTTCCTAGGTTATATGACATATAAAAGGAATCAGAAACATGAGATTTTGAGCTTGCATGTAGGGAACGTCCATTAGGAAAATGTTTCTTGTATTGCATGAATAGTGAAAATATTAGAAATATGTTTGTAGAGATAGTTAGCTTTTAATTGGAGTTTAGCCTAGCTTTGACCAACTCTTTATAAGAATTGACTTAAATAAAACACCTACATATATTATACCATAAATACATATATAATCACATACACTTAGAAAAAAAAAAGAGCAAAACCACCGCCCAAGAGCCCAAAACCCGACGGCACCAAGGAGGCAAAGAAATGAGTTTTCATCTTGCATCTTCAACTTTTGAGCCTACCTAAGCAATTTCCCATAGTTTTCAAGGCTTCCTAGGCATCATACAAGGCTTTGGTGAGAGAGTTTATACGTCTTTGACATTTCAAAGTTTATATTCATGTTATGGTGCTTTCTTGAGTTGTTGTTATTGGCTTGTATAATGCTCTAAACTTGTATTATATACCTCCTACATGTTATCTAGACCTTAGTTGAGTAGTTTAATGGCTTAGTTTATGGTTAAATGTAAATGTTCAAAGCTTGAAGATGATGAATAGTGTCATTCCTAGGGTTTTGTCAAAATTTTCTTGTGAGGTGGATTTGATATTATCTATAAGTACTTTAAATGTTAATGAACATATTTTAATGATTGAATTTGGTTAGCTTACTCGATTCTTGATTAAAATGCGAAATTGGCTAAAATCAAAAGCGGGTTTTCGTAAAACATTAATCCAGGTTCAATTGAATGCTGGATTGGGTACCACTAGGCATGGAAGCACTTTTGGTGCTATTGTAGCATTGAATTGAGGGGCGGTTAGGGTAGTTGTAGTTAAAAGTGACTCGGGGCCTTCTCGAGCTTTTGTTTCAAAAGTGGGCTTTTAGGGTTTAGATAGGTATCTTTTAGTGTCCTAGAGATGTAGGATAGTTGGTTTTTGGAATTGGTGCATTGAGATTCATACGGGAGTAAAATTGGCCTTTGTTGGTAAAGAGAAAAAGTGATTAGTTGAAGCTAAATGCTTGTAATTGGCTCATATGTGGTTTATTTGATGCTAATAGTAGTTAGGATAAATTGTTCTAACATTTCATGAATTGTGTAGAATGTATCTCCTTTGTTCACATATGTTTATTTCATGTTAAATGCTTATATTGTAACTAATTACGAGGGCGGCCAACTTTGTTGTCCCTCATTTATGTTTATTGTCTATATTGTTATTTGAGTGCATTGTATAGTGGTTGCGTAACCATTTGGGCATGGTAGTATCGGGGAAGGTGGGCGGCATCGGGCTTGCCGATATATCTCGGCTACCATGGTACCCAGTCCTTCGTCGCCTGGTCTGGAGATTGCCACATGGTGTTGGGTCGTAGGATTTTGGGATACATCCGGAGTACACCCATTGGAGTGTTTGGGGTTTATGCTGGCACATTGAAGATGTTCGTGGTTCGTGGATCGAGGTTCGTAACTGAAGACCAAGACTTGGAGTGTATGGGGTTATTAAAATCGTATCTTTTTTATTGTGTGGTATTTCATTGTCTTCTTATTGTTTAATTGTTATTATGTGCTTAATTGTTGCATTGCACGAAACGATTTTTGAAATGCCCCCGGTTTACTGTATCCCCTCTTTCGCTGAGCAACTGTGTTGCTCACTCCTCTTTTAACATGTTTCAGGAGAGGCTGAGGTAGATCCCCAGCTGGTTGTGGTAGAGGAAGAAGAAGTGCAGACTGATCCTTTGCCTTGACTGCTTGTGTGCTGAGGTTGGATGCCTATGTGTAGATTATGTGAAGTTGTTGCTTATATGATCTATTTTGAGGCTTTGGCCTTGTATGTATTTGTTAAGCTTTGGGAGGATTGTATTGTAATGTAAAGTTTAAGCTTTGTGTTATTAGTAGTTGGTAGATGGTTTGTAATAACGTAAGTCCTATCTTGTACTCTACTGATCTTGTGTGCTTGTATGACTCAATGGAGGTTGGTTGTTAGACATACATATAAGAAAAGTAAATAGATAAAATTAAAGTGATATGATAAGCAGTCTTATGACTTAGAATTTCAATGGCTATGCCATGCATGCTTGTATGTTAAACTTTTGCTAAGTCGAGGCTCGGTTAGCCTTAATGAGTATGGTGTAATGATCTTGAAGGATGGGGTTGAATAAGGTTGTGGATTATGGTTTTATGGTTATGTTTGTTGTTTGCAGGTTATCAAATAGTCCACGGTACAGAGGAGACTCTGTCCATGTACCGGGTTCGGACTTGACCTATAGTGCGGGGTTGGGTTCGGGGCGTTACACATCCTATGAATATTCTTCAGGTTTATGCTGGATAGGGGAATAGAACACGATAGTCGTGCCTGTGAGACCCCGAATTTTTCCTTGTTTGCAATTACGTGTTTTCACTTGTTTATATATATTATTTAAACTCATATACGGGCATATGTATGAATTACACAAAAATACTAAGTTAAATGTGCATTTCAGTTTCATTTGAATTTCATTGGACTTTTGAAAAATGTTGACTTTTGGTCTTCTTTGACTTTTGATCTTTCATCTTCGTTGACCAAACTAGGTTTATTTGTAAATACTATTCCTATTACATGATATATGTGAGTTCATAAAACTTTTATAAAGATTTTTGGTGAAAATTTCATTTAAAGTGTCTTTTAATAGAATTTGAGGACCTTTCTGCTAAATTTTTTAAACTAATCTTTTAAATATTTTAAAAATTAGTCCTCCATTATTAAAAGATCCGTGATTTACTAAAAATTATTTCTGAAACAAATTAGGAATTTGAAATAGACTTTTCAGGTGAAAAAGTAGCATTTTTTTGTCGAATAGTGATTTCTGCTGAACCCGATTCTTACGTTGACTTTTGTTGACCTAGTATATATTATAAATGATATATATGAATTTATATGTGATATTAAGTGATTATATATTGGTTGTGCATTTAAAACATATTTGCAAAATAAATAATGTGACTTTTCAACTTCTTTTGCACAATCGGGTTTTATAGCTTGGATGTATGTATATGCATGCTTATATAAAATGTTGTCAACTAATTTTAGACTACTAAATATAGTATACAAGTTAGATTTAGTATATATATGTATTGTAGGCTAAAAACAACTAAAAACACAAGGTTGACAACTTTGACTTTTGATTATTTTTTGACCAAGCTTATATATATGCATAATATACTCATAAATCAGAAAAATAAGTTCAAAACCCACTCATTTCTCACCTAGTGGTAGTTCACCTTAAGGGAGAATGAAGAAATATTTTTAGTTAGGTTATCAAAGTATTTTTCTCATAGATTTTGCATTTCAAAGCCGAATTGAGTCATTCAAAGCTTGAAATTGCTTATTGGGCACCTATTCTACCCATTCCTAGCATTACTTTGGATCAAAGAAGAGGGAAAAATATAGTTCATTATTTTAAAGTTGAGTTGAATTTTTGGTTGATGCATTTGTAGTTGCTATTTTGTTAAATTGATGTTAGATTGTTGCTTAGTAAATGATAAGGACCAATTATATGCATTTGTAGCCATTTTAAACGGTAGCAACATGTATTTTTATTTTCTGGGTATTTAAATTGATTATTTAGCTTATATTTGAATAATTGTTGTTATAGTAGTTGAAATTGAGTTGTAGTTACTTCTATAGGTTTATTAATTATTGTGTAGTAATGTTTTAATGCCAAATTTTCAATTTGAATATCATAGCAAAAGTCCAAAAACTCAGTCTTGAGTGCATTGCCATTTTTAGCTTGTTGAGCTTGTTTTGAGTGGCTTTTGGTTGGTTTCCAAGGGGGTTAATGTAGTTGGATGTGTGGTTGAGTGATAGAAAAGGTTCAGGGTTATTTGATTAGTAGATTGTAAGTTATGAATTTTAGAAGTTTGTGTAGCCTTTCTTTGAAATGCTTAAATGTTGTCTTTAGTTGTTTGGTAGTGTTGTGTAATTGTTTCTTGGATTGTTGTTGAGTAGGTTCGGGTTTGAAAGTATGATGAAATGTGTGTTGAGTTAGGTAGCCTACTTTGTCATCTAACTTGGTTGTCTTAATTGTTTAATCAATGAAATAATGATTGAAGCGTTGTTAACTAATTGATGATTGTTGTTGTACTAGAGGACAACCTACTTTGTTGTCTTCTCAGAATATGAAATGTTTATTAATATTGTCATGAGTCATGATAGTGTGTGCCACCTCTTGGGTAACGTCAGGTTGTCAGGGTGAAAACGGTATGACTATCATGTACTACCCCCACCTCACATGGGCGGAAATGCCATGGAGGGAGAGGCTAGATGAGGTACCTCCGAAATGTATTATTGGGTGTTATAAGAAGTTGGTTGAGATCGTGACAGCGTTTGGAGCTACACCAACTAGTGTATCCTTTCTCAACTGAATGGTTATTCATGTTGCTTGAATTAAATTGTTGATGTTGATGAAGTTTATTGATTGCTATTGTATCTAGGATGATTTCCTGAGTGGTAAAAAGAAAATGTTTCCAAAACATCTTTTGAACCCTCGCTGAGCTTTGTATTGTATAAGCTCACCTTCTTTGCTGACTTTCAGGTGTTACTAAGCCGGACTTAGGGTACGTTCCTCAGGAGACTGAATACGAGCAATATGTGGACGAGTCCAATGTGCAAGAGTCTTGTCCTTGATGTCTTTGCTGGAGTGCTCTTTTTGTTGTCTTGAAATATGGAACAAGTTGTATTATATTTACTTTGGTGTTGTAATGTATAAAATGCTATCAAGATAGTGAAAAGTATAATGCTAGTTTAGTTGTCTTACTTTTGGAATATGAATAGGTTGTTATACTGGTTTTATATTTGTTATGCATCTGTATAGTATAACTTGTGGTATGTTGTTGAAATGGAGGCTTATGACTTATGGTTTGGTTGTTGTATGGTCATTAAATGAATGGTTTTGGTTATGTTGACTGTTGATGGAGTTGTTGTTGAAGTTTGAGGTTGGTTGTGTAATGTTATAAAGGACTGGTTTAGAGTCCTGTTGTCCATATTACAGATGTTATATTGCCGAAATTTCGTTGCGTCCTAACTGATCGTAAGTGGGGTCGAGTTAGGGCGTCACAGTGCCAATGCAACCCGGCAAGTTCAACAACTGCCTGAGGTGACACGACGCTACCATGCCTTACAGCATTTAACATTTCACACATCAACAACTAATAATGCAACAATTTAACACTTTAACACTTAACCATGCAACAATCAACAATTCAACACTTTTAAAACACTTATAACATCTTAGTTAGATGACGAAAGAGGTCATCCAACCTTGAGCATATTCATTCACACATTAACCACATACGACCCCATTAACTCCAACTCAAGCTTAACAGTCAATACAACACGAAAGGATGCAGACAACACTTAACTAACTCAAAGTAGCAATGCACCAACTTTCTAGCAATGTAACTCACAATCAGGCAACCAAATAATTCCCGAACCACCCCCTATCCGTTAACCACTAAAGCATGCACCTAGACCACCCCGAGGGCAACCCAAAGGTCATTCAAAACAACCCAACCAGCCCAACAACATCAAGCTAGGCGTCCGGAATTTTCAACCCATAAATGCTACAAACAATTCATCATTTTTGCGTTATAACTACACTACTCTATGCAAGACAAGTACAACCAAGCATGTACAACTCTTATACAAGCAATGAAACACAAATTTTAGCTAAAAACTCAATAAATAACATTTAAAATAAAACTATAACAAATCACCGATTAAATTAGCTAAAATCACATTATGTTGTTCTCTAGCACCTATCTAGCAATAATCACAAACATTTATAACATTATAACACATATATATGCATTTTCAAAACTTCAACATTAACTTTGAGATATAGTTTTTCCCCCACCTTTTATGGAAAGAAAGCTTGGAAATAGGTAGAGCTCATTCCGAATAGGCAAAATCAAGCTTTGAACGGAAGAAATCGGCTTCGAATCAAGACTTTTGTTTGAAATTTCGCTTAAAACCCTTGAAAACCTTTTCTTCTTTTTCCTCCTTGAACCCACGGCAATCTATGTGAGAAAATAAGGTATTGGCTAATTTTTGCAAATATAAGGTTAAATGAAAAGTCAAAGAAGTTAAAGTTGTTTTAAAATATGATTTAGAATGGCAAAAGTTCAAATTAGCCTTCATTTTTTATTCTAATTGCAATTTTATCATGCCAGAAATATTTAAGATGATACAACACCAAGTTGAACATATTATTTCATGTAATTAAGTGTACGTTAATTAATTTAGTCAAAAGGTTGCAATGTGCTCAAAAATGCCCTTTTAAATGATCTTTAAGTGGAATTTTCACCTAGTAACTATATGAAATCATATGAATGCACAAACTTGCATATAATAATTCAATTAATGTATAAAACAATTAAAAACACGTAAATCTAGACTGGGTCTCACATACACCCCTAATGGTGAGCCAGGGCTATAAGTAAAACAACTAGATAGAAAGGCAATTTCGGTAGTATGTTAAAAGTATAGGGATATTTGGTCTTTTCATATTTCACTCTTTCCTTCATTTCATTTTCCCTCAAGATAGGGGAAATGAATAATGAGAGAAATGGAGGGTTAACCCTTCAAAAATTTTCAATCCAAATGAGTAGATGGATTTCCCAACGCTCAAGATGGGGGAAAAGAATAATGAGAGAAATTGAGGGTTAAGCCTTTCAAAAATTTTCAATCGAAATAAGTAGATGGATTTCTGGATCTATCACCTTTCTTTTTCTTATCCTGTAATCTCCAATCCAAATAGGGTGCTTGAGAATAATATAGAAATAGAGGTAGAGTCAATATATATTTAAGAAGTCATCAAAATAAAACCTATAAGGAGAACAAGGTCATATAGGTGCATATAGATTATTAGAGATCCATCTTATTAAAAGGTTGGCTAACTTGAATAAGGTCGCATTAGCTAAATACTTGTGGATCATTCACACTCGCCATATGACTCTTTGGGTTGATTGGATTTATACCAATCACCTTAATGGAAAGAACTTGTGGAGCATGAAAATTCCTGAAGAATGAGCTTGGTATTGGTTGAAATTACTGTACTTAATATCATAAATGAAAAATCACATTTGGCACATTGTTGGTAATGGCAACAATACTCTATTTTAGGCCAACAATTGGTACCTGTTAGGGAACTTAATGGATTCTTTTGGAAAGGATACTATTATTGGATTAGGTTGCAACTTCTACGAGAAAGTGGAATGTTACATTGATTCAGACACGTGGAGATGGCTTACCTGTGACGCTTGAGAACATTGTCGTACTTTCATTAATTGTTGCATCTACTGTTTGAGCATTTTAACTGTTTCTTTACTTGTTATCTTCTTAGTCACTATTCCCTGCGTTTTTCAACTGCTTATTTTCTTTGAATTAATATTTTTCCTAAACTATATTAATTATTTTAGGAATGAGAAAAATGAGCATTCGAGCAAATTGCGCTAAGAGCATTCGTTTAGAAAATGTTTTAGTCATCGAGTAGTTAGTGGAAATAGTGTAACATTAGATTTAGTTAGGCTAAGTGAGATTTAATTCATTGAACTAATATTAGTAGCTTTTTCAAGTCATTTTGGCTCCCTTTATTGTCAACACATATACACAATCACACTACTTATATCATATACACTTAGTAAAACATGTACATAACAAAAACAAGCTCAAAATAAATCTGAAAATACCCATTGTGTCCCCCCCTTACTCGACGGCAGCTAAGAAGAGAAAGAAAGAGTTTTTGCTCATAAACTCTTGGATTCAACCCATTTCAAGCTTAGATCAAGTGATTTTGAGAGTTTGCAAGCCTCCTACAAGCTTTTACATACCAATTGTGAGGGATTTTTGCACTATTTGTGAATTTTAAAGTTTATGTCATTTCTAGATTTGATGATTTTGGCTCATGAATTGATTGAAACTTGTTTTATATTTTACCTACATGTTGTAGAGACTATGTTTATGTAATTGTTTAGCTTTTTAAACAGTTAAATTCGTTCGTTGATTTTAGGGTAGTGAATAGTGACATTTTTTAGGGTTTTCAAAAAATGTGCAATTTAGCTTTGTTCAATGCTTCAAATAGGTGCCTTAGGTGTTAATAAAGGTAGATTAATGACCCCGTGAGGTTTAATTGCTCGTAACTTGGTAAAAGTGCAAATTTAGCGACTTTTATAAAGGGATTTTAGGTGTAATGCAAATCCGAGTTAATTTGGCCATCATATTTGGTAATCTTATGCTATGTAGGTGCTAGATGTGCTTTTCTAACTCTCGGTTGAGTCCCGGTTAGGGTACTTGTAATACAATCTCACAAAGGGGCAATAGGGGCTTTTATGGTAATCGCGGGTAATTGGATAGTTTCGAAGGTCCTAAGGGTGCCATAAAGAGTAATTAGAAGTATGGGATAGCTCACTTGTGAATCTAGAGCTTTTCCATTTGTTTTGGAATCAAATAACTTAAGTTGCAAAAGGGAAAAAGTAGGGAATTGAAGGTTTTGCATTTCTGTGACCTTGTAAATGCTTATTGGGTGTGTAAATGTACTTTTAAGTTAATGGTGAGCTTTTGGTAAAGTTTTGTGGAAAATATGTAATTTACCCCTTTATGTTCATTTAGTTGATTATATGTTATTGCTTATATTTCTAATTGTTTCTGAGGGCAACCTACTTTGTTATCCCTCCTAAGTGTTACTATTTTACAATGTTATTAAATTGTCATTGGTTTAAGTGCATTGCATAGTGGTTGCGCAACCATAGTGTCAGGGGCGGATGTATTGGATATCGGTTGGGTGGTAACGGGCTTGCCAGTGGATATTCGATCTCTATGCTCTAGTCCCTCACTCGTTTGGTCCGGAGATTGCCAGGGGTGTTAGGTCGTAGGATTCTCGGGGTACATCTGGAGTACACTCACTGAGTGATTAAGGTTATACCGGCACATTGATCGAGGTTCGAGGATTGAGATTCGTGGTTCGTGGTTCGTGAATGAAGATCAAGTGAATTCTGGAGTGTTGGGGTTAAAGTGAATCGTATCCTTTATAATATGTGGTAACTTGTCATCATATTGCTTTTTCGTTGTTTAATTGCTTTATTTGTATTCACTGTTGCATTACATGCCCCGGTAGACTATATCCCTCACTGGGCAATTGTGGTTGCTCATACCTCGCTAACATGTTTCAGAAGGTACTGAGGTTGATCCCCAGCTTGTTGTTGTTGAGGGAGCGGAAGAAGAAGAGGTGCAGGCAGAGCAATTGCCTTAGTTGTTGTGTGTTATTTGCTTGAGGTGGATGTGTTTCTTGCTGGACTTTATGTGAAGGCTTGCTTGTATTATTTTATGTCCTATTTTGGAGCCTATGGGCTCATGTATATATTTGTGCAGTTGTAAGCTTGAAAGTTAGATGAATGTAGTATGAAATATGTAACTATGGCATGTAATAACTTATAATTCTGCTTCTAGTTTTGTTGCATGCTTGGGTGTGAATGCAATGGTTGAATGATTGGCTCTAATTCTTAAGTATATTTAAATGATAATATAGAGTGGTATGATAAGCGGACAAAAGATAAGATTCTAGGATTGTGAATCGCATGCTTGTATGTGCTTATTATGTATTGTGTTGCTTAAGGCTCGAATGGCCTTGAAGTTGGGAAATAGTAGAGTTGGAGTTGTTGAAGTTTAGTTTTATATTTGTGGCGTTATTTAATGTTGCAGGTAACTAGAATGTCCACGGTATAGAGGAGACTCTGTCCGTTTCTCGGGTCCGGACTTAAACTTTTAGTGAGGGGTTGAGTCGGGGCGTGACACTACCAATAGTTCAATTTTTGACATTATTTCTTAGAATATTGGGATGATTTTCCCTAACAATAGGAAACAGGACCATATCATTTGGAGGGATAATCCAAAGGGCATTTTCTCCCTTTTTTCAGCTTAGAACAGTATTCGTGAAAAGTTTGAAAAGTACCTTGGCATCAGGTATTATGGTCTAAGCATGCATTCTACGTATGGGTGAATTGGCATGACATACTTCTTACAATATATTGCTTATTTTCATGGGGCCTCCAAGTTAGAACATCATGTATCTTTTGCTACAATGATATTGAGACTAGAGATCACTTATTTTTTGAATGCAACTTCATATTTAGAATCCGGAACAAAAGGATCACTTTGTTGGAGATATGCCCTAATACTATGCAATTAGATGACCTATTTTGAGCATTTTGATGTGAACTTGTATAAATATAATGGCATGTTTATGTCATTCATATTTTTCTTCCTTTTCTATATCAATGAATCCTTGATATTTTCATTGAAGAAATATATTCTAAAAGAGTTTAGAATATCTTGCATATTGTTTTAGCATGGTAAATATTTAAACTATTCGTAGTCCTCAAATTATTTGATTGGGACTTTAATAATCTATTATGGACTACCACATGTGTTGTTACTTTTGATTAATATGAGATGTTAATGATAAAGGATGATGAGCCTCGTGCCATAATAACATGAGATGCGATTAACGAACATGTGGGTAATTATTAGATGAATAGATTACTGAATGTGACTCGTATAACAAATTACATGATTTTCGATTAATGATTTGTTATTCGTTGCGATTGTGCATATAATCCTTTGACTTGAGATATTATGGTTGTCATATGTATTGGGGTTTAATACTTGTGCTTGGAAAATGTGTGTCTTCATTAATGAGATGAGTTACAACCTCATGGAGTATTACTCTTCCGATATAGTGAGTGACAGGTAGTTTGTCAAGATAGGATCCATTAACCTCCGGTGTGAGGCGATGTCCTATCAGATTTAATTTTGGTTGTTGAATGAGAAAGTCCTTGGCCAAGGCATGAATGATGGAAATGAGTTTTTCCATGTGTCATCTCTTATTCCACCATTTGGATCTATGCATAGTATTGAGTTTATGAAATTAATCATTTCATGGTTCTTACTCGGTCGGGATACTTTAATGGAAGGGTTGAATTGCATGGTAGTTCGCGATTGTAAATAGTTCACCTGAGTTGGACTTCATTGTCTTATAAATAGTATTAATATGTTGCTAGACGTTACTCAAGATCTTTAGGGTATTTTGAGAATACATGAGACATTCTCAAAATAGTTTAAAAGATTTTAATGTTCCTTCAATGCTATATAGTGGTGAATCCAAAAGGTCACACACAATAAAGCATGGTGAATGGTTTTCTATTAAGCATGTATCTTGTTTCTCTTGAATTGTTAAGATGTTAACAATTGTATAATTAATCATTAAAAGTTAATGGGGCCAATATGTAATTATTGTTAATTGTAGGTGCTACTGTACAAATATAAAAAAGTTGTTTCCATAATTGAAATTAATGGTGATTAGTTTAATTATGTATTTGCATAATTAGGAAGATTAATAAACTATATATATGTGTGTGTGTATGTGTGTCTATGTGTGTCTATGTGTGTATATAATTAGTCTTCCAAAATAAAGATTCCAAATACTTGGAGGACAATTAGCCACATCATTAGCTTAATGGTTAAGTCTTGTACATATGGCCTAGAATACACAAGGTATATATTATGCATATTTTGAATTGGCAATAATATATGTATGATATATATGTATAAGGGGTAGATAGAAAATATCTAAAAAGCTTCTTGAACAAAGCTTGGCCACATATACAAAATACAAGAAAAAAACATAAGAGGACAACTCCATCTTTCTTCTTGAAGATCACGGCCAAAGAGAGAAAAAGAAGAGTGAAAAATTGTTTTGCTTCCTCTTCATCTACAAGCTCATTTTCTTCATGGATTAAGCTAGCACATATATCCTAGAAGATCATGGATGCCATTTTTTGCTTGTGTGGACCAACTAGAGCTTTTGCACTTGTAAGAGCTATTGTCTTGCATCTAGTGAATAAAACTTGGTCTTTATAGCTTGTCTTCAAGAGGTGTATCTTATATCTAGCTCTTGATTATATATACTTGCTATATATTGAGATTATTGTGTTAATTACATAACATCAAGCTTAGGGTTTTGTTTACATATGCATGTAATGTCAAGAAATTTTGAATTTCTAGTCTTGCTTCTGCTTATATTATGAGCTAGATTATGTGTTTAACCCTAAGTGATCCTTGAAGTGGTATTAGAGTTATTGCTTGATGTTTATGTAGTTACATAATGATTTATTCATGTTTCTAGTCTTTGAATGTTGTGGGATTTGAGTATTCTTCAAAATATGCCTATATGATGAATACTTTGTCGTTTGGAGTGATCTTTGAGTGTATGTAAAGCTTGGTTAAATTCACAAATGTTATAAACTTGTATAGATTTGTATGTATGACATAATCTGGCATAAGGAAAATACATGAAACTAGTGAATTTGCAAAGGGGTTAGCCAAACCTTGCTTTGATGCTTGGGACAATTTTTCCTCTTCTAATTTACAAGTGCTTATGTGTTTAATCCAAGCATGCATAGATATAATAAATGTTGTTATGGCTCAAAGAATCACATAAATCCTATATGCGTGTTAACATGAGTTGTTAAAGTTTCAAAGATTGGAATATGATTTTTCTTTTATGTATGAGATATATATGTTTGTGCTAGTTGCTTGTTTAGCTTTGTAATAGCTTATGTATGAGATGCATATTCTATGCTTTATGAGCTTATCCTTACATGTTGGATGGATGATGGACTTAGTCATGAATGGTTGAATGGTTATAAATTCATGAGATGGCTTTGTAATTATAATTCATTCATTCATGGTTTTGTAATTGAGACATAAGTCTCATTTTATAGTTTTACAAGTGAGTGAAATTTGTAATGAGGAATTTGATGTAATTTCTACAAAGAGGTTTGTAAAAGAAGTTGAAGACTTTCAAGAAGTTGATGGCCTTCGGATTGTTGAAGAAATCAAGGAGCTGAGACCTTTGAAGACATGTGATGTGCTTTCTTTGGTTGTTGTTGATTCATTTCAAGAGGCTTGATTTTGTCAATACTAAGTTCATGATCCACCATGTTGATGTTTGTTGCATATATGTTTGTTTATTGGCTTATATGCGATGTTTGTTTTTAAATGGACTTCCATGTATTAAGATCTATCTAAAACTAAAATCTTCCTATGTGCAATTAATATTATATTGTAAAGCAGTAAAGTGTTTATTGTTGTCCTCCACCATCCTAGGTTTATACATGCTTGATTGGGTATGTCTTGGTTAACCCAAAGATAGGAAGATATATTTCATGATAAGTATTATGTACATCTAGTAAGCATAGAGATGTTGTGTTGTTCTAATATCACGTGGCCAATAATGCACCAAAGCTAAGGTCATGAAATTTAAATTTCGCAACACTGAGATGCTGGGTTTAATCTAACTAAATTCACTTGGCCAATAATGTACCAAAGTTGAGGTTTTAGTGATAAGGTGCAAAATGATCATATCTTATATGAAGATGTAGATGACAATAGTTGTTAACTCTTTATATGTGTATTTTAAGAATGCACTAAAGTTGAGAGGTATTCATATAAAGAGAACTTGGTCACCTACAAATGAGTCTTTTGTTAGATTCACGTTTCTCATTTAGGGAGTATGAGATTCGAAAAAAGTAGTGGGAGGTACTATTTAATTGAAATCCAAAATAAATAGTTTTAATGTTTACATCTACCTATGATCTTAGTTTCTGTATTATTTTATTTTTCTGCAGTTTGTGTTATGACTTCTATTTTGAGCCCTCTATCTTGCATTTTAGATAACAACCATCTCACTGGACCTAATTACAATGACTGGCCCCGTAATCTAAAAATAGTTCTCAAAATGGAGAAAATTGAATATGTTTTGAAAAAGCCCTCTTCTACTTGTCTTTTTGAGACTCCTACTGAGGTAGAACATGAAATTATGATTTGTGGGGTGAACATGATATGTGTGCCAAGAGTTATATTCTTGCATCCATGAACAATAAGTTGCAACGTCAGCATGAGAAGATATCTGATGCTGTGAGTATGATTCTAAATTTGCATGACTTGTATGGTGAACAAAGTTATATAGTTAGGTATGAGATATCTAAAGAATTATTCAGGGCACATATGGTGTAACGACCTGGACCCAGCATGAAGCACATCATACTTAATTGCATATAAATTTTTGCCAATTAAGTGTATACGTGCAAATGTGTTTATTTTAGCAATTAGATTTATAAATAGTAGTTATTTCCTTCTACTTTCTTATTTTCTTTAATAGGGGACACTACTATTTTTAAAATTCAAAGAAAATATTTTAGCTACTATTTTGTGATTTTTATTATACGGGATTGCCCCTAATACTTATTAGACTTAAGTACCGAATTCATTGAATATCTCAAGAAAGTAGGTCTATCATCACAAATGATACCACATACTACACCATAATTAAATGGGTTTTTGAACGTAGGAATCGTACATTAATGGATATGGTACGGTCTATGATCAGTTACACAGATTTTTCCATTTCATTGTGGGCTTATGCACTTCTTACGACTATTTATTTTTTGAACAGAGTTCCAACTAAAGTTGTTCCTACTACACCATATGAGATGTGGGTTGGTAGAAAACCGACTCTTAAGCATGTTAAGATTTGGGGAGAGTTCATGCAAGAAAGAAGTAATGGGAGGAAAATAGAAATAGAGGATGAGTCCTTTATACCACAAAATAACCTAGATCAAGATTCTGAACTCGTTCAATAGAGTCTAGAACATATCATAACACAGATTCCTCATAGATCTAGTAAGATATCTCACCCTCTTGAATGATATGGTTATCTTCTCGAGGATGCACAAAATTTGTTTGTGGTTGGATATAATGATCATGTGGATGATCTTACTATTTAAGAGGAGGTGAAATGTGATATCGATTCCAAGAAATGAAAACAGGCAATGCAAGTTGAAATAGACTCCATGTACTGCAATGAAGTTTGGACCTTAGTAGACCCACCAGAAGGTATTGTACCTATAGGATGCAAATGGGTATTTAAGAAGAAACTTGGAGCAGATGAAAAAGTTGAGACTTGTTGTTAAAGGCTATTGTCATAAACAAGGTGTTGATTATGACGAGACTTTTTCACCAGTCGCTACAATTAAGTCCATTCGTATTACACTTGTTATTGCTACATACTATGATTATGATACAATAAAACCTCTTTAAATTAATACTCGATAAATTAATAATCTCTTTTAATTAATAAAAATGTTTAGTTCCAACTTGGGACTAGTGTAAAAAGTTAATAAATTCGATAAAATTATAATATAATACATTTAAAAAAATTTCCTTTGTATTTTATTGATTCAAATATTTCATAAATTAATAATTAGCTAAAAAGTACATAACAAATTGATTATGAGGTTTTCTTAAAATATGAATCAAGAATAGCTTGTCTTTTGTTGAATTTCATATCTAGTTGAATCTCATATTTAATTATTTAAAGAGAAAAAATTGAGATAATTCTACAAGGATTAGGATACAAGATTAGATAAATTAGTTCTCATCCTAATCCTACAAGGACTTGGATTACTAAATTAAATTTTATCTTCTATTCTCATTACTTATCTTTTCAAATTGGACTGAAAAAAGACATCATAATCATAATATATTTACTATAAAGCCAAAAAATAAAAAAAATATCTCTATTAATTAATAGTTATTAATTTATCGATAAATTAACATCTCCCTAAATTAATAGAATTTGGTAGTCCCAACACTATTAATTTAAAGAGGTTCTACTATATTTGACAAATGGACGTCAAAACCGCGTTCTTAAATGGATTTCTTGATGAAGATATCTATATAGAGCAACCTCAAGATTTTGAGTCCAAGGATCATAAAGTATAAAAGCTTGAAAGATCAATTTATTATCTCAAGTAAAGCTTCATGTTCTTGGAACATCAGATTCAATAATGAAATCAAGGAGTTTAGTTTCATAAGGAATAAGGATGAGCCCTATGTTTACAAGAAAGTTAATAGGAGTGCGATCACTTTCCTAGTATTGTATGTTGATGACATCCTAATCATGGGTAGTGATACGGGACACATGATGTCCGCAAAGTCTTGGTTGAGTAATAAATTATCCATAAAAGATTTGTGAGAGGCCATTACGAAATCGTGTCTTTAGGGATAGAACGAAGAAATTAATTGGCTTACCAAAGTGTATACATAGAGAGAATCTTGAAAAAATTCAAGATGAACAATTCTAAGAAATGTCTTTGGCCTATGAGGCATGGAAAACATCTTTCTAAAGAAATGTCTCCCAAAACCATCAAGGAACGACAACGCATGGAAAATGTGCCTTATGCCTCGGCAATAGGCAGTCTCATGTATGTCATGTTACATACACAACCTGATATTGCGCATGTTGTAAGTGTTATGAGCATATATTAGTCTGATCCAAGTGAGGGTCACTAGATATCTATGAAACATATCCTTAAGTACTTGAAAAGAACTAAGGATATGGTTTTAATTTATGGAGACGGTGAACTTCATGTGGACGGATACACCGATTCAAATTTTCAATTTGATAAAGATCATAGAAAGTCTACATCTAGGTTCATATTTGTTTGTAAATGAGGAGCAGTCAGTTGGAAAAGTTCCAAACAACCTGTGACTGTTGATTCCACTACAGAAGCTGAATACATTACCGCATGCGATGCTGCAAAGGAAGCAGTTTGGATTAAAAAGTTCGTAAAAGAGATTGAAGTGGTTTCATGAATTGTCGATACCTTTGTATTGTGATAACAATGGAGCTGCACAAGCTAAGGAACCAAGATCTCACCAAAAATCCAAATACATTGAAAGGAGGTTTCATATTATTCAAGAGATTGTTGCTCGAAAGGAAATAAATTTGCAGAAAGTAAGCTTACATTGGATAATGTAGCTGACCCACTCACCAAAGCTATGAGTCAGTTACAACTTGATCATCATCTTGAGAAGATGGGTATGAGATATCATAGTATAATGCACTAATTCTATGTAATATAGCATTAGTGCAAGTGGGAGATTATTGGAGATATGCCCTAACGCTATGTAGTTAAATGACCTATTTTGGGCATTTTGATATAAACTTGTATATTATGGTAACACTGTTTATTTATATATATAATGGCATGTATATGACATTCATATTCCTCTTCCTTTTCTATATGAATGAGTCCCTAATATTTTCATTAAAGAAATGTATTCTAAAAGAGTTTAGAATATCTTGACATATTTCTTTAGCATGATAAATATTTAAACTATTCGTAGTCCTCAGATTATTTGATCGGGACTTCAATAATCTATTATGTACTATAACATGTGTTGTTACGTTTGATTAATATGAGATGTTAATGATAAAGGATGACGAGCCACGTACCATAACAACATGAGATGCGATTAACAAATATGTGGGTGATTATTAGATGAATAGATCATTAAATGTGACTCATATAACAAATTAAATGACTTCGGATTAATAATTTATTATTCATTGCGATTGTGCATGTAATCCTTTGACTTGAGACATTATGATTGTCATATGTATTGGAGTTTAATACTTACACTTGGACAATGCTTGTCTTCGTTAATGAGATGAGTTACGGCCTCTTGTAGTTTTATTCTTCCGGTATAGTGAGTGACATGTAGTTGTCAAGATAGGATCCATTAACCTCCAGTATAAAGTGATGTCCTATGCGATTTAATTTTAGTTGTTAAATGAGGAAGTCCTTGGCCAAGGCGTGAATGATAGAAATGAGTTTTTTCATGTGTCATCTCTCGTTCCACCATTTGGATCTATGCATAGTATCGAGTTTATGAACTTAATCGTTTCATGGTTCTTACTCGATCAGGATGCTTTAATGGAAGGATTGAATTGCATGGTAATTCGTGACTATAAATAGGTTCATTTGAATTGGACTTCATTAACTTATAAATTGTCTTGATATGTTGCTAGACGTAACTCAAGATCTTGAGAGTATTTTGAGAATGAGGGTGACATTCTCAAAATATATTAAAAGAGTTTAATATTCCCTCAATGCTATATAGCGGTAAATCTAGAAAGTCACACATAATAAAGCATGGTGAATGATTTTCTATTGAGCTTGTATCTTGTTTCTCTTGAATTGTTAAGGTGTTAACAATGGTGTAATTAACTATTAAAAGTTAATGGGGATAATATGTAATTATTTTTAATTATAGAAACTATAAAAAAGTTGTTTCCATTATTGAAATTAATGGTGATTAGTTTAATTATGTATTTGCACAATTAGGAAGATTAATGAATTATATATGTGTGTGTGTGTGTGTGTATATATATATAATTAGTCTTCCAAAATAAAGATTTCAAATGCTTGGAGGAGAATTAGCCACATCATTAACTTAATGATTAAGTCTTGTATATATGGCCTAGAATACATAAGACATATATTATGCATATTTTGAATTGACAAAAATATGTGTATGAAATTTATGTATATATAGTAGATATAAAATATCTAAAAAGCTTCTTGAACAAAGCTTGGCCACATATACAAAATACAAGAGAAAAAACATAAGAGGACAACTTCATCTTTCTTCTTGAAGGTCACGGCCAAAGAGAGAAAAAGAAGAGTGAAAAATAGTTTTGCTTTCTCTTCATCTACAATCTCATTTTCTTCATAGATTAAGCTAGCACATCTATCGTGGAAGATCATGGATGTCATTCTTTTGCTTGTGTAGACCAACTAGAGCTCTTGCACTTGTGAGAGGTGTTGTCCTGCATCTAAAGAACAAAACTTGGTCTCTATAACTTGTGTTTAAGAGGTATATCTTATATCTAGCTCTTGATTATATATACTTGCTATATATTGAGATTATTGTATTAATTACATAACATCAAGCCTATAGTTTTGTTTACATATACTTGTAATATCAATAAATTTTGAATTTCTAGTCTTGCTTCTACTTATATTATGAGCTAGATTACGTGCTTAACCCTAAGTGATCCTTCACACTTTGGCTAACAAAAGATTGAACCTAAGAAGTTGGGATCACATCGTTAACTAGTTCACCCTTCACTGTAAGGTTCAGAGTCTCCATGCTTTCATCTTAAGACTTTTTATTGCTGCTTCTATATACCACATATGGCGTGAGAGGGACAGAAGAATTCACCAAGCTGGAGCTCTTATCGAAGATCAAATTTTTAATAATATCCTTTTTGATATTAAACATAGACTGTACACAATTAAGAGGTTCAGGAACAGTCAAGTGAATAGGAATATTTGTACATTGTGAAACTATGATGATAGATTCCTAGTTTGACCTTGTTGATAGCTAGGAACTCTGCCCACGGTTGGGGTTACTCTTGTATTTATTTTGTAAATAGTACACACTCTTGCTTACCGAGCAAAAAAAAAAAAAGTCTCAATTGTTTCTCATTTTTTTTCAAATTTGTTCCTATTATTTTAAATAGTTCAAATCAGTACTCAACATTTTAAAAAATTATCAATTTAGTCCTTGATGTTTGGAAATATTGGGGACTAAATTGATATTTTTTAAAAAATATTAGGGACTAATTTAAAAAATGAAACAAAGGGGTCTATGTGTATTATTTTTCCTAATATAATTATACTGAGAGGAAAGAAAATGACTAATTAGATGCCCTGGTGCAAAACTCCAAAAAGAAAAGGAAAAATAAATTAAAAAAAGAAAGAAAAGTCAAGCCTGGAGGGTTTCAAATCCATTTGACTTTGTTGCGAAGATGGTGGCTTCAAATCATAAGAATGTGCCATTATATTTTCACATTGCTTGTAATATGATAAGACAAAGAAACATATGAATTTTAGTTAAAATCTTAATTAAGTAGATCATAAGGTGCAAAATCAAATCCTATCTCTACAATTTCTTGCTATCTTACAGAAACCATCTAATATATTGCAAAGCAACCCCCATAGTTTGTCAAATGCGTAAAATAATTCCTTGTGAACTTAAAGTGAGATTACACCCTAACAGACGGTTTAGAACAAATGAATTTTATAAAATTCTGAGCAATTTATTTGCAAATCCAATTTTTAATATTTACCTTTTTAAAAAATTGAAAATCTAAAATTTACAAATCATAAATTTATCTTATGTTTTATTCAATTCCTTGCTCAAGTTTTTCCGAAATATCTAATTGTCCTTCAGTTTCTTTTCCTATTCCTTTTCGTGAATAAGATATGAAGTCAATGTTTTCAGACAAGGAGAGGGAGGAAAAAAAAAAAAAGACAAAGATGAAGTCCAGGATTGACTTTTATAAATAGAAGAGAAAATTATATACACAAGAATCCTTGGAATTTTTTTATCACTGAAAGTTGGAAAGGAGAAAAGGCATAGATACTTCTTTGAAATTTATCATACCCGTACGGAATCCTAAGCTGTGTCATTTTTGTCCTGTGTTTTAGAGGTTATTTACAGCCATCTCCAACTTCCACTTCAATCCTCTTTTTCTTCAAACAAACCAAAATCAAACTCCTTTATATACCAATTAATGTTCTTGTAGAATTCTGCATATACCAAAGCTTACACGATCATACACTTGTGCTAGCTGTTTTTTTTTTTTTTTTTTTTCCTTGGAAAAACACATATAATTATAAATATCTTGATTAAACCAAGAAAAATGCCCATGGATCGGTCCAATTCATCAGGGTCAAACTCATCTTCATCCAGCAGCAGTAAAGGAAGCTCTACTACAGTTTTATCAATAGAGTGCTTAAAGGGAGGTTCAAAGGCAGGTGAATGGACAGGTGACATGTTACAAACTGGAGACATAGTTGAAGAGCTGAAAATTGGAAACATGATGATCCGTGCACCTTTCAAGAATGGAAAAGCTGGGGTTCAAAAGATCCTTCACGATTCATTCAAGTCTAAGCAAACTTCAATTCACGTCCGAGTCAGGCGTGGTGGTTCGGACTATGACTTTGCTGAGTTGCAGGCTTGTATTGTGCCTAATGATCAATTTTCTGGGAAGAAGCACTACATGTTGAGGTCCATTGATGATCCAAACTACGCCGTTGGATTCTTTGATCGGACGGAGGCTGAGTGCTTGGAATTGCAAGGTCTGATATGCCTGCTTTGACTTTTCTTGTCTTTCAGTTGACGAATGAAACATTGTTTTCATAATAGTGGACTTTGTCAATGTTCTAGGCGTTTAGCTCCTATGACAAGTTGCATATATCAAGCATCTTTTGTCTAATTTATATCATCTTATGAAAAATGAAATTCAGTAATATTCGTCTGTAGAATAACATCAAAGTAAGGAGCCTTTTGTGAATTGAACCTCCTTTAACCAAGCATTTTCTAACGTCATTTTCCTCAGTTTCGTCTAGTTTAGGATGCTCCTTTTGGGTGTTGTTGAAACCCAACCAGATCAGACAATCAATTTCTCTTCAGATGTCATATCGAAAACGAAGACACAGGAGAAAACAAAGTTGATTCACATCGTTACCTGCATAATTGACTCAAAAAGTTTAAATGTACTCATTGCCACAATTTTGAAGGTTGCATTTCGGTCACAATCTATTTAATCAGGAGAAAAAATGATATTTTTTTCGCATTGTGGCATATATTGTGGGGATACCACCACGGTCACCTCTTCTGCGTCCTTTTTTCCGTTTTTCTTTCTCCTTTCAATGAATCATCTCATGATTAACAACTACATGCGTCTCATTTTCTACCTTGACTAGTTTGTTCTGAATCTCTTGGCCCAACATCACCGTAAAATATGCCTGTTTTTTGCCTTATTTTGCTGTGATTGACTATAAATCTTTACTTAATTTCATCCGAGACACAAAACTTATCTCTTTAGCCTTTATTAAACTCACAACTTACTTGTATTACTTCTGTTATCTACATTCTTAGTACCTTTACTCTTACACATGTAAGCTACAAATTACTTTTGTTATCTATGTTCTTAATACCAATATTTATTTCTCTTTCCTTTTTTCTATTTTTCCTTTTCTTTTTAATGAATCTGAAGCCTAGTTTCTACCTCAATTGGCTTGTTCTGAACCTCTTAAACTGAGATCACCGTAAACTATAATAGAAGTTGAAGACAAGTAGAAGTCCGTTCGGAGAAGAAATAGGTTTTTCAATTCTAGTGAAGATAGAATTAGTTGTTTATAAATAGGACTTTCTAGCTTGTAATTATTTGTCACAAGAGCCACACCCCGGGGGGGATGGTAGGGGGTGAGATGAATGTTGAGAGTGTTTTTCGTGCTTTTGCCAGAAAGAGGCTAATATGGGAAGGGTTTTAAACTTTAGCCATAGATAAAGTCCATGTGCGAGGGTTTAGATTTTTATGTTCATAAAGTCACTTGAGTGGGTTTTATAGTTTTCCTAAAACTATGAGCGTTTGAGTGAGTGAGGATTTGGATCTTTTCTCATAAAAAAGATCATCCACGTTGTAATGGTTTATTGCTGATTAGTGAATTTTCCAATTACTTGGGTCGTGGATGTAGGTAGAGGGGCGAACCACGTTAAACTCTTTGTGTTGAATTCCGCTGTGCGTTGTGTGCTGTGCGCTGTGTGCTGTGTGCTGTGTGCTGTGTGCTGTGTGCTTATGTGTGTGTGTTCTTATTCCCAACAAAGCGGTATTAGAGCCCAGGCATGAGGACTGGGCATGACGATACAAAAAGGATACGTGGTTGAGTTGAGGGGCACAAGGGAGAGAGAATGTGAAAAACAGTGAGAAAACGAGAAGAAAAATACTGCTGCACAGTTTTGATCTAGCGGATGATTGGAGAGTCATTGTGGTCCGATCGAGCTGAAATTTTGTGAGCAATTTCATAACTCGTGGATCTTCAATCTGTATGGTGGAGATCAGATTTGGAGCTCTCTAAGGAGGGTTTTTCTGGCATGAACAGTAACTGCGTTTTTGGGTATTCTTGGAGTTTTTCAGCGTCCTGAATTCCATTTTGGGGTATGTTTCCCAAATTCTTAATGTATCGTGCTGAGCCAAGAATCTTGGGTGTTAGGAGGTGCATTTGTGGAGGTTATGAAGCATTCAGGGAGTGCTGTTGCTGCGGGGAGAAGACCACATCTAAGATGTTTAATGTCGGGAGAACATGAAGAGACTTAGATAGTGGAAACTGATGATGTGTGAGAGACGTTGGTGATGACTGTGAGAACCGAGAGTGATGAAGATGTGTTGATAGTCGTGGAATGAGGCTTTAGCGCATTAGAGAGAGGTTCTCAGGGGTGTTGTTCTGATTGCTATTGAGTGTAGACTCTAGCATGAAGATGAAGATAGAGATAAAGGCTAAGAAAAGGTCTCAGTTGCAACGAGAGAGTTTGGATTTTTTGCCAAGGGGAGGATTTGTTGGGTTATTGGCTTGAGTCCAAGCCTAAGTAGAAGTTGAAGACAAGTAGAAGTTCGTTTGGAGAATAAATAAGTTTTTCAATCCTAGTGAAGTTAGGATTAGTTACCTATAAATAGGACTTTCTAGCTTGTAATTATTTGTCACAAGAGCCACACCCCATGGAGGGGTGTGGTAGGGGATGAGCTGAGTGTTGAGAGTGTTTTTCGTGCTTTTGCCAGAAAGAGGCCGATATGTGGAGGGTTTAGACTTTAGCCATAGATAAAGTCCATGTGCGAGGGTTGAGACTTTTCCTTTCATAAAGTCACTTGGAGGGGGAGGGGAGGGGAGGGGGGGGGGGGGGGGGGGGGGGTAAGGTTTATAGTTTTTCTTAAAACTATGAGTGTTTGAGTGAGGGAGGGTTTGGATCTTTTCCCATAAAAAAGATGTTCCGTGTTGTAATGGTTTATTGTTGATTAGTGGATTTCTAAATTACTTGGCTCATGGATGTAGGCAGAGGGTCGAATCACATTAAACTCTTTGTGTTGAATTACGTTGTGCCCTGTGTGCTTATGTGTGTGTCCTTATTCCCAACACCTTGATATGTCAATGTTCAGATGTGGTGTTTCCTTAATTTCAACTAAGACAAAATTTCTCTCTTTAACCTTGACAAGATTCACAACTTCTCATCCATCTTCTTAGTACCTTAATCTTATATTGATGCAACCTGTTAAGCAACAAATCTTTTGCAGCTACAAGGACCTCTAGGTTGGCGAATGCATTGGCCAGAACAACACTTCAAGACGGATATGTCTCATATCCATGGCAGCGGAGAATGCAGGAGTTGTTATCAGTTCCTAATTCAAGCAGCTTTTATTCGATGCTACTCTTACCAAAAGCCTTTGAGAAAGTTTCTTATCGCTACAATGATGTGGAGGACACCCTTGCTAGAGCAAATGCATGGCTTAATGCTTCTCAAGAATCAGGAGTCCCTATTGTCTTCATGAACATCCAGACTGAATCTCTTCTTACAAAGGTATATACCGATAAAGCATGATTATAAATAACCTTGCAACTGATTGGTATTGTTATAATTTATGGAGCGTGGAACCAGAGTACACCGGATGTTGTAAGCCTGCAAGATTTGAAGTGTGTTTTCCCAACTCTTAAAACATGGAAGTCTATTTGAACCTTAATCTTTCTATTATGTTGTTTACTCGGAAAAAACCAGAGATTTTCTGCATGTTGTAAAGCATGTTCCTTTCAACAATCTACAGCCATAGGCATATAACACTTCAAAAAAGTATAACTGGATGTTTGCATGTAGAGCCTCTCCGTTTGGTTTTCTGCTTTATGAAAGATGATCCATAGAGACATATCTAGATTGGTTCATGTGCAGCAGAATGTCAGAGCTACATTTTGCAGCATGCTATAAATTTACCTTTTAGTAGAGAAGAGTAATTTTCTCTCCATATTGCTAATTACATTCCTTCTTGTGTCTGATACAAGCAACAATATACTTTCTCAATGCTTTATTGGATCTCAAGTTTCAAATATAGATTTTTCACTAAATTTACGTGGATCAAAAGTATTTCTTAAATTTCTTAGACATGATAGCTGAAGCTTAAAGATGTAATATTATTGATCATCATCACAAACTTCAATGACTCCCTACTTGAGGATAGAAACAATGTTTTAGCTTGAATCTAGCATATTGATTCTGTTGCTTCTTCTACAGTTTGCATAATCGTTACAGATTTTTAGTTCATTTTGGCACAGATATCTGGAGAGACTGCTTCGTCAACCGTAAATGCTGGATCACTTTCTGATTTATCACATATTGCTAATACAAGCTTATACGGTTTTGAGGATTATCATGGAGTGGACATTGGTGTAGTCAGAGCAGTTCGTCTCTGGTTTTCTCCTCTTGGAGGAGAGATTCCAGTTGAAATCAAAATAAAGGAGAACGATACAAAACTCGGCTTTGCCATCAGTAGAACAGAAGAGGTAGCCCACTTATTCTATTTGCTTTCATTTTGTCTATTAGCAGTTGAACAATGTTAAACTAGGATTACATTATACATTTGGGTTTTTCTTTTGGTGTACTCCTTCAATTTGTTCTAAAGGTGAATATTCCATGGCAAAGTGCCTCCTTGAACACTGCACCGAGCATTCTTATCATGCTTCCTTCTTCGGATATGAGTCATTATATATATGCTACGAAAATGTTCTTCATATGCTTGCTTATCATCAAGGTGGTACTGACTCTAGATTATCTTTTTCGCTTCTGACAGGGATTCATTTACATTTCTTCCGTTCTTGAGGATGATAATGATTCCCCTTCAACGCTATCTGGAATTAGCGATTTGTTCAATCAGTCGAGAAGAGAGTCCAAACTCCTGGTGATCGCCAGAATATTTAACCAAAAAGTCCTGCCTTGGATGGTTTCCTCTACAGGGGCAATTCGTTGCTTTGACACAGTTTCTCTAAGCCAGAAGCTCTCATTGCATCGGCACGCAAAGGTTTCTATACTCCTTCACGTGTTTTTATGGGACCGATCAGTAGGAATTCCAAATGTTGGTAGCATCAAGTCTAGAGCCATATCCCCTACTCTGCTACCTGTACCAGCTGAAGTTCAGATATCGCATCGTCCGAATGAGAATCAGGTGTTTCCTTTGCCATCTGAAGCTCCAAATGGAAGCGGAATCCTTAGTGATGGACAAGAGATTAGGCTTGAGAGAGATACTGCAGGGGAATTGTCCTTCAGGTTTCATGATTTTACACTTCCAAACAATTGGGTGTAATCCTCCATATCCTTCTAACTTGCTCTCAGTTTTGGATTGCTTTCTGAATTCCTTGGTGAATGTACATATTACTCAATGTAGATTGTATTTACTTTACTACGACAATGTAATTGATCATCACCAGTTTGACAAAATAGTATGCTACTATTAAATTAGAGTATACGTATTTATCTCCAAATTCATGAACCTCCTGTTGACTGCTTAAAGAAAATAATGTTTGATTTTTCTATTTGTAGGTTTTGTATTGAGTGCTAAACTTCTATTGCATGATTATTGTCATCTTCAATTTTTTTCATTTGAACACTATAAATAAATACAACAGATCCTTTGCAAACATCGGGGTGTATTGAATATAATAAATAAATACATAAATACAAAAAAGTTATCTCTAACAGTTTAAACTTTTAAACGAGACACTTCAAAAACCTATTTATATTTTTTTATGATCATATTTGTTCCATATTGATCGCAGCCTATCACAACATTACTGGGCGATATGCATGCTTCACTACCTAGAGGGCTCAAAAAAAATTTAAAAGAGTTTCAGTAACTAGATAGAAATTTGAAGAATACAATTGTCCAAATATGTTAGCTAAACAAAATTATTTGCTTCATTAGTTATTAGTTATATCGGACCTATCTGCCTTACCGGACATATCAAGGCAAGAATCAAAAAATAGTTGCATAATTACCTCTAATTAAACCTGATGTGGGCCACACTATCGTTTGGGCCATATGAAGAAAAGAGGCTAAATCACGATGTCGGCTAGGTACGTACGTTGGGCCACACTCCAGACCCAAACTACTCATTAGTATGGGAGTCTTGCTGGGAAGATTCCCTCAGTTGTGAGCATAAAAGACCTCGCGAAATGATTTCCTACCACCACTATTCTTATGTTTGTTTAGACTTTTATTTCGGCCTTGTTAGTATTATTGGGCTTGACCCAATCTTTTGTGTATCACTTTTTAGTTGGGCAGGGCTTGGCCTTGTATATTGTGGGTCCTTTGCCTTTTTGTAACTAGTCTTATACCCGTGCATATTCTAAAATATCGAACATATAATTAATTAATTTAATTTTTTAATTACATTATTAAGAGACTATAATATATGGGTACTCTAAATACTATGTCATTATCAAAAATATATATATATATATAAGCAACTTTTTTTTTTTTTAAATGTAACATTGAGCACTATTTTACATAAATC
Organism: Ehretia macrophylla; assembly: GCA_037974665.1. Taxonomy (NCBI): domain Eukaryota; kingdom Viridiplantae; phylum Streptophyta; class Magnoliopsida; order Boraginales; family Ehretiaceae; genus Ehretia; species Ehretia macrophylla. The sequence continues at coordinate 14,775,377 of CM075782.1, read as the reverse complement.
AAGCTTTCAAAAGATACATGTATGTATCTCCTTTCATCAGGTTGTTGTACCCTAAGTTTTTTTTTCAAATAGAGATAATGGAGTTTAAATGAAGATAATATAGAGTCATAAAATATATAGAATAGAAATTTAAGATATAATCATAATCTAATTTAATAAATCAATATTTTAGTGGAAAGTCATTTAAGCAAGGTCCAATGTAATGAAAGGTTCCACGTTGGACCTCTTTTTAATGCAATTTTATTTTTACCAAAAAAAAATCCACTTTAGACCTTTTTCAAATGCAATTTTATTTTTTACCCCAAAAAAAAAAGAAATAAATGTTACGCGTTGGACCTCCTTTTCAATACAAATTTCATTATTCACAAAAAAAAAAAAAAAAAGTTCTACATTAGACCACTTTTTCCGTGCGAAGTTCTACATTACTTTTTCCATGCAATTTCCTTTTTTGACTAAAAAGAAAAGAAAATTCTCGCATTAGACTTTTTATTGAGCGAATTCATTTTTTACCCAAAATAAAAAATTAATGTCTAACTTCTTTTTCAATACAGTTTCATTTTTAACCCAAAAAAAGTTCCATGTTGGACCTCTTTTCAGTATAATTTTATTTTTTATCAAGAAAAATGAAGTTCAACTTGGACCTCTTTTTTAATGTAATTTAATTTTTTCAAAATTTATTTTTGATAAAAAAAAAAAGGTTCCACATTGAACCAAATCTAATTATTGCTATAAACTAAAGAGATGACAGAGAAAATCATAAATAAGTAAGAAAACATAACAAATGATGATAAATATAATTTCCTTAATTTGATTTTACTAATAATATATGTTACCTAAATTTGTTTTCATTTCAACATTAACTATGTGCCATTTAGCATAGAAAATAACAGGTAAAGAGAAACATGCATCAAATATTTAATCTTTTGGATATAGTAAGATACTTTTTTTGTGAGCTTTTTTTTTTAAATTAATCAATCTTTTAATTAAAGCATAAATTAATTTTTATGAGGGAGGCTTTTCCATTTAAAAAACGAATCTTAATTTTTTCACTTATTTATGGCTCTTTTATGTAATTTTTACTATATAAAATTAATTTTCTAAATTAATCAAGATTTTAATTGAAAATTAAAGTAATTTTATGAGGGAGGGTTTGTCATTTAAACAATGAAGGTATAATTTTTTTCGATTATTTATGATTTTAAATTTAAATTTCAATATATGAGTCAAATGTATGTTTTTTAGATAGAAGTAAAAAGAAAGAAAATGGACATTGTTCTTGATGAAATTTTATTTTTGATAAAAAAAAAAGAAGAAAAGTTTCATATCTAACTTCTTTTCCAATACAATTTCATTTTGGACCCAAAAAAAAAGAGAGAAGTTAAACTTGGACCTCTTTTTCAATGCAATTTTAGTTTTGACAAAAAAAATTAAAATTAAAAAAAGTTCAATGTTGGATATCTTTTTCAATGCAGTTTTATTTTTGACCAAAAAATAAAGAAGAAAAGTGATAGGTTGGACAATGCCTAACCATTGTTACGAAGCTTGTGAGATGGCAAATAAGATCATAAATAAATAGATAAATAACATAACAGATGAAGACAAATGTAGTCTCTTAATTTTATTTTTATTTATTTTTATCTATAACCTAAACTTGTTTTCATTTTGATATTATCTACATGTCATTTAACACAATAAATAACATATGAAGACAAATGTGAATCGAATATTAAATTTATTAGATGTAAGTAAGATTCTTTTTTTTTTTGTGAGATTGAAAATTTTAAATTCACCAAGCTCTTAACATTCCCCATAAATGCATATCATGTAAAATAAAAAATAAAAAAGAAGTAAAAAATAGTAGCAAGATACCATGTGATGAATGTCTATAATTGTTATGCTTGAATTATTATACCTCTTTGCAGCAACTATACAGGTTGCAAATTCAATTGTGGAGGTTCTCTCAAACTTTTTAACATGATATTTTATATAATAATCCACTGTTGAAACTTGCATAAGTTTGATCTGACTTTTTCTAATATTTAAATAGATACAAGTCTACCTTCTTTATCTATATCAAGATAACCATGAGAACAAAATTGTAAAACCTCATTAATTAGAATTTAACGGATATGCATTAACTTGAAGTTTTTTAATTGTAGTTTTGTCAAAATAAACTGAAATTATTAAGTAAATATTGCATTTCTATATTTGAGGCCTTCGAAACATAATAATAATTTGATAAATGGAAAATATAACAACAATAACAACGCCTAATTAGAGAACAATTAAACAAAGGAAGGTAAATAATCTCATTTTCAAGTGACTAATGTACAACAACACTTGAATGAGAAGCAAAAAAGAGAGAAAAAGACTACAACTCATACAAATTCACAATAATTTTATTAAAAAATATAAAGAAGTCGTGTGTATAGGTTTTGTTAAATAAACTTCTACAGATAGATAGAAAAGAAGTTTAAATGAAGATAAGATACATTCCTACAATACCTATAATACAAACTTTAGATATAATCTAATTTAATAAATTTGTTGGTTAGTTTTGTATATGAATTTTGTTTTATCAGACGTATTTAAGTTTGAGAAAGTACAAAATTAAAAATTTTCACATAACCGGATAACATTTTTATTTTTTAGTAGGGGTATTAATTTGCTTAAATTTAATCTAACGGTTGGTTGTATGTTTGGATTTTTTCAATCAAATAAATTCAAAATTATAAATATTAATTTTTTAAGGGTGCTAATTTATTTACTTACATGTCACATGATGGCTTTTTATGGAGGGATTTTTTTTTGCTTATACGTGACAAGGTGGTTGTTACTTTATAATGTTGATAGATATATAATTTAATAAATTAGGATTTTAAGCAAACTCCAACATAAAAAAAAAAAAAAAATCATGTTAAACCTCTATCAAATTGGATCCAAAACTGCATGGTCTAGAATAAATATATTATGACCCAACAAAAAAAGAATGAACATTGTATCCTAGAAAATATCAAGCCAATTGCATCATTTGATTTGTGACAATATGGTCTATTGAATGATTCCCATAATTAAAAATTAATATCTATAAGGAAAAAATTACTGTTCATTTTTTTTTTTCAATTTTTTTTTGTAGAAATATATTGGTTTCAATATGTAGGAAGGTGCCAAAAAAACTTTGACCAAAAAAAGAGAAAAGAATGAACATTATATCCTAGGAAACACTAAGCTAATTGCATCATTCGATTGATGACGATATGTGGTCTCCTAAATGATTATGATAATTAAAAATTAATATCTATATAGGAAATAATTATTGCTATTTTTATTTTTTTCTATTTCGTGGAAAATTTATTGGCTTCTTGGAAATTTTATTTCAAAAATATTATCTAGAAAGGTCGACATAAATAATATGTAATATACTGAAAAATATAAAAATAAAGTATAAAAATAAGTATAATATTAAAATAAAGTACAAAAATAACTTTGAAGTAGAACATAAATATCATATGATATATAAACCATCAAAAAACAAAAGTCGAACAAAATCAATGAATGATTCTTGAATACAAATCTTTCTTACCTTAATCATCTTCCTCGTTTTAATAAGATACATCTCAAATCCAATTTTATCATTCTCTATATCTATTGTCTATCCTAAACCCTCTTTGAGGATGTGTCGCAGAAACTTGAACCCCTTAACGACATTTTTAAAGCACTGAGATATTACACCAATTTCCTGTAGCATAAAAAAAAAACAGTGATGAGTAAAAATAATAAGCAAACAAAATTAGTATTAGTAATAATTATGAAATCGATTCAACTGTTGTTATATCAACAATCAATGTTTGCAGAACTTGATCCAATTGCAATAACATCAAATAATTTGACAAAAATAAAAACCAAACTGAGCAAATAAATTAATTACAAATTAAATAATAATAACTTGGAGTCATTGAATAAAAAGACATTAAGGTTTATTTTATGAACAATTATCACCTAGTTTACAAATGCAGAAGAAAAAAATTGCAGATCATATATATACACGTTAGGGTCATGTGATCTATACAAAAAGTGAGTTTAAACGAAGATATAATTTATTTCTTAGATACATAGGATACAAACTAAAGATACAATTTGATTTAATAAATCTGCAAGTTAGTTTTGAATATGGATTAGGTTTTATTAGATATAGTTTTGAATATGAATTAGGTTCTATCATATATATTCAAGATAGTAAAAACAATATTTTTTTTTTGCATCATTTATTCAGGGTTAATATTATTTTTCAGAAAGAGTGGTTATTTGCTTACGCATGACATGATGATTATTACTTGAGGGATGCTTATTTACTTACACGTGACATAATAGTTATCCCCTTGTAATATTAATAGATATATATAATTTAATAAATCTAATATTTTAATAATTGAGAGAGGTTTATAGAATCTTCAAGGTGATAAAAATTTGAATGTTAATTAAAAATTAATATCCATCTAAAAAAAAATATTTCTAATTTTCTTTTCAAAATTTTTGTATAAATATATTGGTTTCAATACGTATGAAGGTGCCAAAAATATTTCGCCAAAAAAAAGGTGCAAAAATTAAGTCCATAATTTATCTAAGTTTTGTAAAAATATATCAAAGATTAAGTCATAACTCAGCAATTTTGTTTTTTCAGAATTCATATAGAAGTATATTGATTTTTATATGGATGTCAAAAGAATTCAACCAAAAAAAAAGTGAAAAATTAAATCCATAATTTAGCTAAGTTTTGTAAAAATATGTCAAAAATTAAGTCATAATTTAACAATTTTGGTATTCCAAAATTCATATAATTTAACAATTTTCATATTCCAAAATTCATATAGAAGTATATTGGTTTCTACATGGATGTCTATGTCAAAAGTTTAGTTCATAATTTAGCTAAATTTTGTAAAAATGTGTTGAAAATTAAATTACTAATTCAATTAACTTTTTATAATTTTAGTAGATAAATATAGAAGTTTAAATATGTAATAAACAGAAAAGATGGTTGAGAAATAAAATTCTTGCTTTTATTTAACAAATTTTAGTTGGAAAAAAAAAGAAGAAAATTACACATGGCATAATGGTGAATTTATTAGAGAGATGCTCCATTGTTGACATGTGACAATATTAATAGATTTCCGTATGTTTGTTGAAAGAAAGAAAAAGGTAAAAAACTCAAATGGCGGGAAAATCCCATCGTCTAATGATCCCCCATTCAAAACCCTTGCTTCAGTGTGCGTGCATTCTCCCTTCCTTAAAAGTATATGGAGAAGTACCTGATTACTGAATCTTCCTCATCTCAAAACCCATCCAAGCCTATTCCAAGGTAATTATATTCATTTTATTCCTTAAATACACTCGTAACACACACATTTATATGTGTATAATATGTGTATATACAAGTATATTATATTATTCATTATTTGATAACTAGGGCTCGGTGGAAGAGAAGTCTCGTCGAATTGAACGGAAAGTTGGCCCCAAAGTATCGTCATGATCTTTCTCCTCTTCTGATGCAATCTTATTCCCAGGTCTTTTACTTTTATCTTTCATTTTGTTTTTTCACCTTTTTTATTTTTTTTCTTTCCCATTTATGTTTTCTTTTTGGTTTCAAGTTTTATAGTGCGATTTTAATTATTTCAGCGCTTACTTTTGATAATTATATTACAGGTTGGAGCTTTTCCTCATACGTATCACATCAATGGAGCTCCATGTCCAACACATGTATGGGTTTTCTTCCTACTTATTATTTAATTTTTTATTACGAGAAGGTTTAAAATGTGGCTGAATTTGAAATGTTTTAATGCAGATAAATTGGTTTGTTGATGCTGGTGTTGTTAATAACCCAAATCAAACTACGAGGTTGGGGCTTCTGTTTTCTTTTTGCGCTCTTTTTCCTGTTTTATTTTCGTAATTCTTCGTGACATCGAGCAATTATAATGTATATTGGTGGAAACTTTATTTTTTGGCCTACCGTATGCAATCTTCTCTTCTCCAGTAGATTAAATGAGCATTATATATGAAACATTTATGGTTTGCTTGCATCTCTTGCAATGCTTGTTTTCGATTAAGAAATTTGCTTGGAATGGTTATTTCTACCGTATTGTTTGGGCAGTAGCAGTCTAGATTTGAGCAATTGACATTGTTGAATAACTTGACCAAAAAAAGAAAAAACGACATTGTTGGATAACAGTTTATTTTCCTTTTTAGTTGAGGATCATTTTGATTGTTGGCTTTTTATTGGTTCTGATTTGTTGAGGAAGTATATAATAAATGGATAAGAGATCTCTTGGTTTTGGTTGAAGGTTATGGAAAGTTTAAGAGAATTCTAGTTACTCTGTTTTGGCCACAACCATAAAACCTTATTTAAGGAGATCAAATTTGAACCAGTGACCATGTCTTGTTTGGGATAAAGAGACTCTTTCCTGTTTTTCTTCCTTAGGATAAGACAGAGAGGAACAGATGGTTGAAGAGACCTTTGAGCACAGAGAAAACTTATGTGCATAAGTGGTCCTGCACACATGGTTCAAAGATTGGTTTATTTAGAATAATAGTTTTACTAGTTGATAGAGTGCATTTTGTCATGAGTAGCTTCTTCCAGCTTATAAACTTTGGGAAATATCGATTGGATTTTGGAGGAGAATTGGATAAGACATTGGGCTTTATATTAATCGATGTAATTTCATGTCAAAGCACTATCTTCAAGCGTTTTGACATCCATAACAGTAAAAGAGTAGAAAACATAAAGAAAAAAACTTAAATTATCTTTGAGGAAAGGGGAAGAACAAAATTTGCTCATAAATCCCTGTCGTATGCTAGATGGAACCTTTTTTTGAAGTGTGCACATCTTTGCTTAACTGGTACTTTGTTCATTATTCTATTGCTATGTTTTGTCTTTGTTATTTTTTTTGTTTCCCTTTCTACTCTGTTTAAATGCTTTTTTAACTGTGAATTAGACTTGTCTTCTGCTCTTGTCTGCTTTCATTTTATGATCTGCTTTATCTTTTTTTGTGTATGCAAACTGCAGTTGCTGTTTCTAAGTGCTCAAACAAATATCAACTCTAATGTTTTGTGTTCCTGTACAGGCACGGTGTTACAGCATTGGAGTTTGATACAAAGGTTGCTACATGATATATGAAAATGTGATATGCTGAAGTGTAATTGGTTTCTTTCCTCTTAAATTACTTATATGATTGAGGTGTGGCCATAAGGGTGTATATGTACATATTTTTCCTAATCTAAATGCTTAGAATAAAAGCTTCGAAATGTGGTGCTAGTGAAATTTTTTCTATCATTCTTTTTTTTGGATAGATATGACCCATCTCTTTATAATCTTACTCCTACAGCTGAATTTTAATTTTGATGGTTGATCCAAAAGACGATGTGAGTTTATGGGAATATTAAGATTAGCTTCTCAGAGGTTTGTCTTGCAAAAACATAGCTTATGAATAATGTTGAGGTTCTAATATCGCTTCAGAAAGTTTACTGGTCCCTGTGAAGCGCCCATTGTAGTTTATATTTCCTTGCCGGTGTCTTCTTTTGGTGTTGTATTTCTAATTGCATGGTTTTAACTGGGTTTTGATAATATGAGTTGATATCAAAGGAAATTATTGAATTTTAGAAGATGGTGGAAATTGGCCATAGCAATTGATAAGATATGTTCTCAGACTGTTAAATTCAGTTACAATGTGTCTGCTACGTAATATTAAATAACTAGATTAGTTGTAGAATCTCCAGCTAGTGCTTAGCTGGCATGCACATGTGCAGATTGATACTCAAGACAGATAACTAACTGACTTGATAAACAAATCTATATATACTTGATCTCTGCTGTACAATTATAATAATTCAATCAATGAAATTATTTCTATTTTCTCTCTCTTCTCTCATTTCTCTCATGGTATCAAGAGCCTGAAGATCCTTCCGCCATTAAAGCTTCATCGAAGCTTCATTTTTTTTCGAAAGCAGCTTTCTTACAGCTTCTTTCTCTCATGCGATAGTTGCGATCGCATTACTTCAGCAATTCAAAGCTTCGCAAGCCCCCAAACCTCTCTTCTCTTCATTACGAAACCCTAGGGTTTTTCAATTCACCATTAAACCTCCATTAGAAGACCTTGAAAAGCTTTATGCTCCTTCAAATTCTTGTCAGATCGTCTTTACAATTGTTTGAGGAAGCTTCTGTCTCTCTAAATGACTTCGACAACTTCCTCTCCAGCCATGGCATCAACTTCATCACCTTCGACTTCTCAGTTTGTTGCCAATGAATCTTTTTCCACTCTCACTGAGAATCTGCAACAATTAAAACAAAATCTTCATAGTCTCTTGCCCATTAAGCTTTACAACACAAATTATATGTTGTGGAAAGTTCAATTGGAGGTTGCTCTTCAAGGACATCAGCTCTATGAGCATGTAACTGGCCTGAATCCACCACTAGACCAGCAAATTATTACTGACACAGGCACAAAAGTTCTAAATTCATCATACTCTGCCTGGTTAATTCTAGATCAACAGTTGAAGTCTTGCCTTTTTGCATCCATGACGCCTCCAGTACTAGCTCAAGTACTTCAAATACCTACTGCTGCTGCTATATGGAAAGCTTTAGCTAATAGGTTCAGCTCTTTGAGCAGGTCTCATATTCATCAGCTCAAAGAGGAACTTCAAACCATCACAAAAGGAACACAGTCTATGCAGGTATACCTAGATAAGCTGAAATCTCTGTCTGATAGTCTTGCAGCAGCCTCATAGATTATTTCTGAAGAAGATATGGTTCTCTATACACTCAGAGGGTTACCCTATGAATATGAAACATTTAGGACTACCATTAGAACAAGGTCTTCTTCCATCACTATGCAGGAACTGAGCACTCTTCTTATTACAGAAGAAATTCATCAAAAGAGACTTAAACCACATGCTTTTAACCCAGCATTGCCTTCAGATATTCATACTGCTCTCTATAGTTTTGCTAACCCACAGTCAAATCAGTCTAAGGGTAGGGGTAGAGGTAATGGCTATAGAGGAGGCAGAGGGGGTAGGAATCAAAAGAATCAAGGCAGGGGAGTCTTAGGTCCTACTCCATTGTTATTTCAGATGTCATCTCCCACACCCTCTACCTATCCAAACCAATTTTCCACCTCTTCTCCCATGAAAATCTACTGCCAGATCTGTGGTAAACCAAACCACAGTGCTCTGGAATGCTGGCATAGAAATGATAATACCAACTACCCTCCACCCCTAAAGCCCAACAAACAAGCTCTTAATGCTCAATCAGGTCCTGTTTCCCACCCCAATCCCTCTGCTCCTTACTGGTACCTAGACTCCGGTGCCAACACCCATGTCACCAATGATTTTGCTCAGCTGCACATCTCACAACCCTATCAGGGTACAGAGGCAGTCACTGTAGGCAATGGGCAGGCTCTTCCTGTCCAACACATGGGTAATGGTACATTTCTCATTCCTTTTTCTTGCTTATTCTTAAAGAATATTCTATATGTTCCACAAATATCCTCTAATCTCTTATCTGTTCATCAACTAACAAAAGATAATGATTGCTCCATTTTGTTTACTTCTAAGGAGGTCACTATTATGGACAATCTTACCAAGAAAGTGCTGTTCAAGGCCCTATGTGACAAGGGACTCTATGCCTTGCCTGCAAGTTCTTTTCCTCCTTTTCAATTGTCCAACAAAGCTCTAACTTGCAGCAGTACATCTATTTCTCTGCCATCTGCTACTCTGTGGCACTATAGACTAGGACATCCATCTAGCAATACTTCTCACCTATTGTCTTCAATTCTGAATGTTAGATTACCTGCTAAAACTATACAATGTGTAGCTTGTTCAGTAGCCAAGGCTCATAAATTACCTTTTTCTCTATCTGATTCTGTGAGCAATTCTCTATTTCAATTAGTTCATTCAGACATTTGGGGCCCAACCCCTTTCTCTTCTTGTAAAGGCTATAAATACTATATTCTATTCATGGATGATTACTCTAGATTTACTTGGCTTTATCCATTGAAATTAAAGTCAGATGCTTTTGCTGTTTTTCTAAGTTTTCATTCTATGATCACTACACAATTCAGTGCTACTATTCATGGCACTGAATACACTAGTCACAAGTTTCAGTCTTTTCTTCAAACCATAGGCACTCTACATCAGACTTCCTGCCCGTACACCCCTAAACAAAATGGAAGGGCAGAAAGAAAACACATGCATCTTATAGAAACTACCTTAGCTCTTCTTAATCAAGCTTACCTTCCCTTTTTTCTATGGCTAGAAGCTTTAGCTACAGCTAATCACTTAATCAATAGGCTTCCAACCTCAACCTTACACAACAAATCTCCCTTTCAGATCCTATACTCTAAACTACCAGATTATCATTCTCTTAAGGTATTTGGCTGTCTATGCTATCCATGGCTTGGACCCTATACCAATCATAAATTAGAAAACAGATCAAAGCCATGTGTTTTTATAGGATACTGTCCAAACACAAAAGGTTATAAATGTTTTGATCCTTCTACTGCAAAAGTTTACATATCAAGACATGTCAGTTTTGTAGAGCATAAATTTCCTTATGACAAAGCTTCATCTCTTAGTTTCGCTTCTACATCCTCCCTAGACACAAGCACTGCACCTGAATTTCCTCCTATTTTCCCTTCTAGCACAGTCAGGTCCTTATCTGATTCTCTCCCTTCACAATCTACTCCTCTGCTTCTAAGAACACAGCCCCAAGTCAATTGTTGCCATCACAGACAGACACTCAATCTGTTTTAAGTCCTATAACTACTCAGTCTAATACATCTACATCACTAGACAATCAACCTCATCTTCACCATCAATCTGTTTCCTCCTCAACTTCTCCTATCCTACACAGTCCACCAATCAGATCTGCTTTAAATGCTACACCTGCTCAGTCTGCGTCATCTGATGTCCCTCTTCCTACCTCATCTGATGCATTGCAGCCACTAGCTCCACAGTCCTTACACCCAATGTTAACCAGCTCTAAGACAGGCTGTCTACCTCCCCCTATCTATCACCTTAATAATCTTATAGCTGTCCCTTCCCTGACTGAACCTGCTACCTATAGAGAAACATCTAAATATCATTGTTGGGTTCAAGCCATGAAAGAAGAGTTTATAGCTCTGCAACAACAACATACCTGGGACTTAGTTCCACTACCATCAGACAGGCAATCAATAGGGTGTAAGTGGGTTTACAGGATTAAAAAGCATGCTAATGGTACTGTTGCTAGGTATAACGCTAGGTTGGTGGCTAAGGGTTACTTACAAGAGCAGGGCTTGGACTATACAGAGACATTTAGTCTAGTTGTCAAGCCGCAACAATCAGATTAGTGCTTAGTCTAGCCTTACATTACAAGTGGTCTCTTAGGCAATTAGATGTTTCTAATGCTTTCCGACATGGGCATCTAGAAGAGACAGTTTACATGCAACAACCAATAGGTTTTATAGATCAAACTCAGCCACACTATGTCTGCAAGCTTAGGAAGTCTCTCTATGGGCTGAAACAGGCACCAAGGGCCTGGTATCAAATGTTGACAACTTATCTCACTACACAGGAGTTTATTATGAGCTCTGCAGACAGTTCTTTGCTAATACAGAGGTCCAAAACTGCAACTATTCTGGTGCTCATTTATGTTGATGATATAATCATCACAGGTAGTAGCTCCTCAGCCATCAACACTCTCATTCTGTTATGGGGACACAGTTTGCTATGAAAGATCTAGGGCCCTTATCCTACTTTCTTGGTATTGAGGTCCAAACTGCAGCCAATGGTATAACTCTCCACCAAACAAAATATGCCAAAGATCTTCTCACCAAGGCAGGTCTCCTAGACTGTAATCCTGCAGCCACACCTACCTTAGCAAAGTCTAAACATGCAGATTCCACTCCCTATTCTAATCCCACCATATATAGAAGTCTTTCAGGTGCTCTGCAGTATCTATGACTAGGCCAGATCTTCAATATGCAGTCAACACCCTTTGTCAGCACATGCATCATCCTACTGTTGCTGACTATGCTGCCCTAAAAAGAACTCTCTGATACATCAAAGGGACTCTTAATCAAGGTCTGTTCTTTTAGCCAGGACCACTACATTTATATGGTTTTGCTGATTCAGATTGGGCCTCAGATGTCCTAGACTGAAAATCTACAACAGGCTATTCTATCTACTTGGGAGCTAACTTGATTTCCTGGACATCTAAGAAGCAAGCCACAGTTTTTCGATCTTCCACTGAAGCTGAGTACAGGGCAATGGCTCATGCAGCAGCTGAACTCAAATGGGTGACTTTTCTCCTAAAAGATCTTGCAGTTTCAGTCCAATCACCTGTTCTTCATTGTGATAATCTCTCTGCTATGGCTCTAGCAAGCAATCTAGTCTTTCATGCTAGAACCAAGCACATAGAAATTGATTACCATTTTGTTAGAGAATAGGTGGTGGCCAAGGTTCTAAAGCATTCTTATATACCTACAACTGAGCAAATAGCAGACATATTTTCTAAGGCATTGCCTAAAGCATCCTACTTCTACATCAAAAGCAAGCTGCCCCTAGTCTTCATCTCAGGGTCAGCTTGAGGGGGGCTGATAAGATATGTTCTTAGACTGTTAAATTCAGTTACAATGTATCTGCTATGTAATATTAAATAACTAGATTAGTTGTAGAATCTCCAGCTAGTGCTTAGCTGGCATGCACATGTGCAGATTGATACTCAAGACAGATAACTAACTGACTTGATAAACAGATCTATATATTCTTGATCTCTGTTGTACAATTATAATAATTCAATCAATGGAATCATTTCTATTTTCTCTCTTTTCTCTTATTTCTCTCAGCAATGAACCATGGATCTTATATGGAGTCCTAATGGGATAAGGTGCTAGGATTTCCTTTTTAGAAGTTTAGTTCACTTGTTTTCCAAAATTTTGACTCAGTTAAGCTTGTCTTCTAGAAGTTCTTTATAATCACAGAACAATGGATGGAGATGCCCTTCTGTTTGTCATCTCTTTCAAAAGTAGCTGCAAGTTGTCCTCCTGTTCTTTTGTGTTTCCTCATCATTCATTATACCTTCTTAGTGCTAAATGTCATATCTATGATATATCACCCATTTTATCTGTACATTAGCATTAAAAGAATTCATTTTGTGCTATTGCCTAGACAACCCTTATTGGTGCTGTGTTGGGCCACTAACTAAAGTTGGAAACTGAATATCTTAACTTGGAAGCCAATGATCAAATAAAGAGGGCTTAGAAGAAAGAAAGTGAGATAAAAGAGTTATTTTTGTTTCATCTAACAGGCAGGCAATTCTTAGCATTTCTTGTAATGTACTCAATGTTGATTTACATTTGGAGTTGGTCTAAAGGTCCTAATCCAAACTCAAGGATGAGAAGAGTAGAAGTAAGCTCTTATTTCATAATCTCATTTATGTTGCTATCTTGACATAAAAAATACCTATAAATTAGCATAACAAGATACTATAGCGCCAAAAATGCTGCACTTTTAAGGAAATGTAATTTTCATAAAGCATAATATAAGTATGCAATGAGAGATGTTGGAAATCCAACCAGAAAGAAAGTTATAGACTTTCTACAATAAAAGAGTTTGTATTAGTAAAAGCATTGCAAACAGCTATAAATGTGCTATGTTAAGCCATACTAGGGAGAGAAAGAATTGTGTAAGTTGTATTTCCTGCTTCTTGAAAATGATGCCAAGCACTTTGGTACCTTCAATCTCCTTATGTTGAAGTTATTAGCACTAACTGTGTGCCCTTATGACCATTAATACTTGAAAGTGACAAACCATTTGTGGAAAGTCAATTCTACAAGTGAAGCTTTTTGGAATTAAAGTGCCAAAGTCGAATATGTGTTATTTGTAGTTCCACAAGACTTAAACATCAGGATCAACTGTTTTTTCGGCTGAGAGATTCTTAATTTTTCTTTGGAATGTGTTGAAGACAATAAACAATAAGATAAACACCTCTCTAACAACTTAAACTTTTAGATGAGGTGGTCACTTAACATGGTATGCTCAGGTTAATAAAATGTACCATGTCCAAGTCTCCCTACTACCCATTTAAAAAGAATATCTCCTAGTGTAGCTCAATCTCTCTTAACAGATTGGAATTTTCATAAGCACATACTTCAGTTTGCAGAGAAAAATGAAGGTCTTAGATAATTTTTCCTTTGAATGAGAAGTTATCAAAAGTGGAGCACTATGCTTTTCCTCTTCTATGTAGCAGCCACTAGACATAGGCATCTTCATGCTCTAGTGATGATACCTGTGCTCCTCATACAAGCCCTTGATCGTTTTTGATGATAAGTTGCAACTCTTTAGCGTCCTTCAAGTTCCCTTTTTTTTTTTTTTTTAATCTTATTTACCCAATTGTCTTCCGTTGGTGGTTTAATTAGGTTCAGACTCTATACTCAGTCAAGCTTATACAGATGGTCATATTATTGAAATGAATGAAAAGCAGACCTCATCTCTCGTCACTTACTGTTCATCGTTAGGGCATCAGGGACTATGCATGTCTCCTACTCTTACTTACTGTTCATTGTTAGAACATCAGGGACTATGCATGTCTCCTACTCTTACTCTTCTTTTATTTAAGATATCATGATGCATTGTTTGTTTTTAATTTTGGCAGGGAGTATACCTAGCTTCTGTGACAAAATCAGGCTGCTTAACAGTGCATGACTTCGATAATCTACACTGTGGTAATGACTGGTTATGCTAAAACCCTATGTTGTACCCATTTACTTTTTCCGTAACAAATTCTTTTTATTCTTTTGGCATAACATCTCATGAGCTTTGTGAGGGAATTGCCTTAAAGCTTCAGTAACAGCATTATTATGTTGAGGATGGTAAATTCATGGTCTTGATACGTGTATTTTTCCTGTTATGTATCTCTGGATGCATTAAATGTACCTCAGATGTATGATATGAGTATGATTATGCATGGGGAAGATGAATCTTGAATAAGAATGAGCAATTTGGCAATTTATGATTTGGAATTGTTGCATGTTAAAACTGTCTACACATGAATTCAAATTACAAACACATTTCTTACAATCAAGTACTTATGAACTTAGGTAAAGTTATGAAAAGTTAAACAGATGAATATGAAGACCAGTAAAAAAATGTCTCATGCATTTCATAATAATGACATAAAAAGAGTTCTTTTAAAGCATTCAGTTCCATTGCTTACTGCCCAAACAAACACAGCAGCAGAAACAAAGAACTCTTAAAACCATTTTTTCTATGTCATATACTTTTTGTATAACCCACCCTTAATCTTATTTCTTTATAGTTTTTGTTAGACAGTTGATTTCATTGAACAGGCATCAAGGGGTCTTATCTTTCAAATTTCATCGAAGTATTCTCCATGATATCATTGTCAAGAAATGCATTTTCCTTTATAAGCAATCTCTAGAAAAAAAATCATATTTTATAATCGTCTAAATTTAAGCCTATTCTTATGCCATCTTTTGATGCCAAATCCTACTTCTCCACCCATTGATAAGTGGGTACAGCACCCAAAGAATAACTAATGCAGGTAATGCTTCGTGTGAAGTTGGTACCACCACGTAAGGGATTGCCTCCATGGGCATGGCTAATTGGATGACAGTGTTAAGCAGACCCTGATGGTTGCTATTCATGTGCAAACTAGGCTGGTCAGGGTTATAACTAGGCAGTCTACAGCACTGAGAGTGCTGGCAGTGAGGGAGGGCATATGATGAGTCAGTTCATATTGTTTGTAAGGCCCCTAAGCATAAACTGTGTGGTTTTGTGGTCTACAGACTAGGGCTTGTCAAATCTACATGCAGCGAACTCCTTGGTGTATGATGAGATGAAACAGCATCCCAAAATTTATTTTGTCTGCAGGCACATCTCAGTTTTAACACATTTTTACAAAGTATCACCAATGACAAGCTCCATGAAAAGATTATGGTCAAAAGTAGGATGATTGGCTATTTCATTTCTCCTTTTTGGAACAATATAGGGGATGAAGCGGAAATTAGGATGGTTAATTCGTCTGATTAATGCTTCTAAGTGTCTTTATTTAGAAGTTCATCAAAAGAAGTAGACTTACGAGTAGTAAAGCAAGACCTAAAGTTTCTCATGTGTTGAGAGTATAAACTAAGAACTTCTGAACTAATCTATCCAATCTATTTCTTTGTACTTATAAATGTAGAAAATTTGTGGTTGATGTTAGGACTTTGATTCCAACGTATCTGGTTCTAGTTGATATAGAACCGATGGGGTCATAAACATACAAATGAAATCATTTCATGTTAAGTGATTCGTAATAACATACAAATGGAATCATTTCATGTTAAGTGATTCGAAATTATTACGAATTTGTGTTTTGTTGAACTGTATGATGGATGTTATGTATATTGTGATTATAATAGTCATATTCAGGCCATTAACTATTTGTTGTGATATCCACCCGAGTTCTAAGTACTTCTACAAGAATGGATATGCTGATGTGACTGTAGGCACTAGGTTGCAATTCCTTGTGTTTTATGTCAAAGGAGGAGCCATAGATAACCAACACCAGACATAAGGCCTGTTGATTGCTTTGTTTTATGTCAAAGGAAGCTTTACATTTTTACGATTTTGTTATCTAAGATGCCTCGTCACGCATTTCAGTCTTACTTGAGTTGAACTCTGAAAAAGCTTTTTGAAGTAGTGGAAGACACCATCTTATAGATTGATGATCTGATTTTAAAAGCCTCAATCACCTTGACATTTTTCATGGAAGACACCATCTTATAGATTGATGACCTGAGTTTAAAAGCCTCTGTCACCTTGACATTTTTCAACTACTCCTGGTTAAGTACTTGTAACACAGACTCCTGATATTGTCTTGAATCATTTTCTCAGATCTAGAAACTCCTTTTTTTGTTATTCTCTTTTGTCTCTTTACCGTTAATGGAGCATTAAAGGATATGATACATTTGTGTCATTGAATCTGTTCTCACCTTTAATTGATGGAGTAACTGTGCTTGTCTATGGTGAGAAAGATACTGAATACAAGTAAATCCATCGGTCTTTTAACACTTAAAGTTGTTCTTACGTAAAGCAATGTGGTATTGGAAATCACAATATACAATGAGAAAGCACTGTCCATAATAAATTATCACCAGTGACCATCTATATGTCTATATGATGCACTAAATCTTTTTAGATTATTCTTGAATATTTATGTCATTTGCGTTTTTGCTACACTATATGTGCGTGCCGGGGGAGGGGAGATGGAATTAGTGGGTGAGAAGGAGGAATAGAGAGAATACACCACATAAGTGACAACTCTGACACTCTTATTAGGCACCAATAGGAGTGTATTTTTAATAACATTGTTTAGGACAATATCTTAGTTGCTAGAGAGGGAGGGAAAGAGGGAGCACAGACCGTTACTTGACTACACCTACATTTGGATTAAGCACCAAGGGAATGTATTTCTAAGTTCTATTCATAATCTTGCTATTATTCCTAGTTATAGTTCCAGTTTTGTAGTTCCTTAATTGACATATGTGTCTTACACTTTTTACTTGACTAGTTATCTTCTTTTGTTTCATCCTGGATACTTGAAAAATCCTGTAGGCTTGAAAGAAGATGAAGCAAAACAGTTGCTGCATGTTTCTGCATCTCAACAGCTTGACGTAGTGCGGTGGAACGTTGCTAACCAAGATGAGGTATGAAAACATTGTCACCTAGCATAAGGGAATGATGTTTTACATTTTAATATATTTTAACGTTGGAATTGAGAAATTTGTGGTATAAGAGGCACCTAGCATATGAGAATGTAAATGAAGTAACAATGCCTTCAGAATTTTAGGAGTTTGTTGTATTTGTTAAATGTGTTGGACATAGAGTTTGCAGACTTCCTAATAACTTGAAAATTAGATACTAAAAAGTACATAAAATTTACTGACCAAAAAGCTCTATACCAGAGTTGGGGCTTTTTTAATTTGTGATTGCACATAGGGAGGACCTGTAGTGGTTGTGGTTGTTGTTGCTGTCATTTCTTGTCAATTCTATGTGCTTTGGCAGCCCGAGAATTTCTTTCATTTGCTAAATTTTAAGTTGTCATCATGTGGAACATGAGATATCCCCACTGTTTGCAGCAATCTTTGTACTATTTGCCTCTTTGAATAACTGAGTGGTAGTCCCAGAGAGCTAGCTTGCTTTAGTTTTTACCATTATGTCTTCTAAAAATCATACTACCATTTTGCATAAATAAAGCTATACAATTCAAGTGCCTGAGTGACCTGGCTTGCTTTAGTTTTGATTGTTGCGGAAAGTTATAAGAGTTTTCATATATGCATTGTTAAGTTGCCTGATCTGGTCTTAGGATTTTGACGATACTGTGCTTCTGCATGTATGGAAATTTTTATGACTTATTCAGGTCAATGTTTCATACTTTATAAGCCTAATTTACATACTCAGCTTTCTCATTTCCCGCTTATCGAGTGCCACCATGTGTATTATAGCCTACTCTCTAAATTCCTGGATTAATGTATTATAGCCTGCTCTCTAAATTTCCAGATTAATGTACCCACTGTTGTTTCCAAACTGCTAACAAATTTTAGCCTTTATTGCTTTTTAGCTTCTCTAAACATTTTTATGCTTATGAGGGATATTGAAATATATAGCTATTCTCTATTATGAAGATATCAAGTCAGAATATAGAAAGTATCTGAACAGAAGGCCTGCTTTAATACTTAATGGTCCTTTATGTGGCAATGGACTGTTTCTTTTGTTTCTCATACATACATTTGTTTTATGGTCGTCTATTGTTAAAGACATTTGATAAGTAAATAGAACCCCCTCTCTAATAGCTTGAAGCTTTTAGATGAGGTGGCCTCTTCAATGCGGTATTAGAGCCAGGATTCAAAAGAGGTTCTGGGATCTAGTCTTTGACCACTCATTTTGAAAGAAAAAGAATTTCAATGTGCCATCTTCAATGAAAAAGAATCTCAGCTGCATGTGAGAAGGTGTGTTGAAGACACTAAATAAATAAATTAAACTCCTAACTAACAAGTTAAGCTTTTAATGTATTAGCGACTTCAATAGGTAATAAATGATCTTAGTGGGCATTTTACTTAAATAATTGTAACACTAGAGTCTAGTTGTGTTGTAGCCCTGATATAGTTTCCTCTAAATTCTGTTGTGAGGTTTTAGCAATGTATTTATTTGTGTTAAAAGCTTTTCTCTTGTTTCTTCATTGTATTGCTTGTTGTTTTTGCTTCCACACTCAGTTTGGTTCAAGTTTGATCTGTATCATATGTCTGTAATCTTCAGGTTGCCTGCACATCAACAAAAACTAGCGAAGTTCATATCTTTGACATTGGGTATATCTCTTCTGAACCAGTTGAAGTAAGTATTTCTTAATGTGATATATGACTTTGCAATATTTGGGTTCAGAAATCTTAGGTAGCTTTACCTTTGGAGCTGATCAAATTAATTCTTTCTTTAGAACAAGTCAGAGTAGTCAATATGATATTTGAAGAGGTCTCTACGGTAAGGATAATTAAAGTCAAATTCAAAAAAAATCATTAGATACAAAATTTAGTTAAAACTTTGAGATCATTTGCAAGGAATGGCTACACGTTGCGTGATTGAAAAGAATTTTGTGATCAAGTTTATTTTGTAGAATTTTTGCAAGGAATCTATATGACTTATAGAGAATTGTTGAAGTAGTAGGCTAGGTTATTATTTTGTTTGTTGTTTATCCCACATTGGAAGACTGAAATATTTGTCTTGTGTACTAGACCCTATATAAGGGGTCTAATTCCTTACAGTAATATACATAATATGTCTATTTCTCTCTTTAATGTCTCTTTCCATACGTATTAACATGGTATCCAGAGCCAAGGAAAGACATTAACCTAAAATCCCACACCCAACCCTAACCTTAAAAAAAGAATATATATATATATATATATATATATATATATGCAACCTATATATCCATCGACCGCCACCAGAACCACTACACCGCCACCACCAATCACCTCAGCCCACCACTGCGACCTCACCCCGTCATCCCTGACCCTCGCCGCTGCCTCACGCACCGCTGACAACCCTAACACCTTGAAACCCTAATTGCAATCTCAGATCTACCCCTTTTTGGACCTCCAATAAGCAAACGGACACCACCATCATCATCAACGAAGTTGTCCGACCCTACTATGAGCTTGCCGTCGCTGTCCGCCGCCTCCTTCAGCCTCGCGCTACCGCCTAACGTGCGTGCAGTTTACGTCCCGCCGGAGTGACTCACTGCTGTTACCAGCATAGTTGCCGGAGCCTTGTCTTTTCATCTAGCCTACTGCCTTGCTCTGATTCTGCCTCTAACATGACTTTTTTGGCTTCCACAGAGAGTTTCTTGAATCTTTAAAAAAAGAAAATAAAAAAAAGGAAGAAAAAGAACACAAAAAAAATTCAAAAGCAAAGTCCCAGTGTTTATGACTTGCCCCTTGTGATGATATTTTAAGTTGTCTTCTTTTCTTGTCCTATTCGTCCGTTGCCCGTGCCTCTCTTAAAGTCGTACTGGTTCATCATTATCACGTATGGAGTCCACCACGTGAGAAACATCCAAAAAGATTACCCCAAATAACCCGTCAATTGTTGTTCCCACCTTTACTGGTACGCCAATCATTACTACGACCAAACTCAATGGTCGAAATTATACCCAATGGTCTTCCGCTGTCAAGTTGTGGTTTCGAGGGCAAGGGTTGGCTCATTATTTGACAGACAATCCTCCTAAGGTCTCAGAGGACAAGCTGCACGTTTGGGATCAAACCGATGCCCAACTTACTAGTCTGTTATTACAATCCGTTGAATCTGACTTGCATGTTGTTTTTCAAGCTTGTGAATCATGTAAAGGACTTTGGACCATAATTATCAGATTCGCCCTACCCTCCTTGGAATCGCGTATTGGATTCTACGACCCAATTCACGGTATGTTTGCGTATCGAAACGTTGCGATTTGCGTTCCAGTTCGCTATAGTTGGCGACCCAAATAATATACAAACTTTTACCAGAAAAATAATGAAAGTGAACAAATAACCTAAAAATTATTAACATATATATGCAAAGTGCAAACCTTTGTTAAAATATAAAAATATTCTAGTTTGCTTTTGTGTCTTTTGCTTGATGTACAATATTAGAAAATTATCTTTTAACTTATTGAATTTGGATTTTGGACTTTAGACTAAATTTTGTAGCAAATTGATTTAGTAATTAGTAAACAAAAACAATCATCGTTCTACATAATATTTGGTAAACAAACCTAATAGTTCTTCATACCGTACTGTGAACCCAATTAGCGTACTGAAGAAGTCTACCCCATTGTACCCTATAAACTTCTAGTGCCGTACCCTGTACCTGAACTCGTACTACGACTCGGAACGTATTGCGAATCTTGTAACTATGCTTTGGACATTGGCTAAAGAGCTATACACAAGTAATCTCAATCGGATCTATGATGTGATTACTGACCTACTGAACATCCAACTTGATGACAGGGGTCTCACTATATATTTTGGCTGGTTTCAAAGGGCTATGGCAGAATATAATGAAATCTGTCCTCATGATACTGACATTGTTCGCCAACAACGCGAGCAACTTTTTGTGGTTCTCATGATCAGAGGCCTTCTAGTTCAGTATGAGGTGGTTCGTTCGCAAATTCTTTCTAGTCCGACTCTCCCCACGATGATTGAAGTTTATTCTTGTCTTAGCCGTGCTTCTATCACAGTCTTTTCCCTTAATCATGATAATGCCGCTCTTCTCACTCATCCAGTAAGGCACCCTGATAATGCTTCTCGAGGGGGTCGAGGCGGAGGCTGTGGTACTAATAGGGGTGGTGGTCGCTCTGGCATTACCTCCAGACCTCAGTGTACTTATTGTCATAAAATGGGTCATACTCGTGATAAGTGTTGGGATTTCCATGGACGCTCGTCTGCTATGGCTAATGCAACTCAACTCAAAATTGAAGACCCAAACATTGCCAGTGCGATACCACAACAACAGAACTCTCCTACTTTCACTTTATCTGAGGCTGAATACATGCAATATCTCCAATACCAAGCCTCTCAATAGGCCAGTCAATCTTCCACGGCGTCTCTTGTACATGTTACCACTTCTACTGCTCATTTGTCTCAACTCTCTTCTCACTCTGGTAAGTGGATCATCGATCTGGTGCTTCCGATCACATGAGTGGTAATTCTTCCTTACTTTTTAATATCCATCCTATTACTTCCTGTCACCCTGTTGCCCTTGCTGATGGCTCTTCTACGTACGTCACTGGGGTTGGATCGGCGAATCCCACGTCATCCATCACCTTTTCCTCTGTCTTTTATCTTCTTACCTTTCCCTGTAATTTGTTGCCTATCAGCAAACTAACTAGATTGTTTAATTGTTCTGTCACCTACCTCCACTTTTGTCCTTGTCCAAGATTTGCAGATGGGAGCGCAGATTGGCACAGGGCATGAGTCTAACGACCTCTACTACCTTGATAACGAATCCTCTATGGCATATGCAGCCATGTCCACTCCTAAACTTATCCACAACCGACTTGGCCATCCGTTTCTCTCTAATCTCAAGAAGATGGTTCCTACCTTGAGTCGTATCAGTAGTATTTTGTGTGAGTCGTGTTAGTAGTATTTTGTGTGAGTTGTGTCAGTGAGGCAAACATTCTCGTATATCTATTCCTAGTAGTTTCAATAAACGAGCCACTGCCCCATTTGACCTCATTTATTCTGATATTTGGGGACCTAGTCATCATATATCTAAATTTGGTTATCGTTATTTTGTTACGTTTATTAATGACTTTTCTCATGTTACTTGGTTATATTTAATGAAAGATCGTTTTGAAGTTTTTCCTTTGTTCCAAACATTCTATACTGAAGTGTATACTCAATTTGGTGCCACTATTTGTGTGTTATGTAGTGACAATGCCCGTGAATATTTTTCGTCCTCTTTCTCTGCGGTTTTAACCTCGAAGGGGATTGTTCACTAGCCTTCTTGCGCTTACACTCCGCAACAAAATGGAGTTGCTGAATGCAAGAACCGTCATCTTATTGAAACTGCTCGGACACTTCTTCATATGAATGTTCCGATCCGGTTTTGGGATGACGCCGTTGTTACTGCCTGTTATCTTATTAACCACATGCCGTCTTTTGTTCTTAATGATACAATTCCTTTCTCTGTCCTCTCTCTTCATCAGTCTATTTATTCTTTGCCACCGAAAGTATTTAGATGCATTTGCTTTGTGCATAATCTTTTTCTTGGTTCTAATAAATTGCATCCTTGGTCGTTCAAGTGCATCTTTCTGGGGTATGCTCGAAACCAAAAAGGTTATCGATGTTACTCTCCAGAGTTAGATAAATCCTTTATCTGTGTTGATGTCACCTTTTTTGAGTCTAAACCTTATTATGCTCCTCCTTCCCATTCCCCTGATGTAGTCATCAATGATTTACCGCTTCCAGTTCCATATATCAATCCCCCGCTAGATCCGCCATCTTCTCTCGTCCCCTCACCTCCTTCTCCTAACCTATCTAGCTTGGATTGTCCTGACCTGCTGACATATCATCGCCGTCCCCGCCCAACATTGCTTGCTGCGTGTCTTGTGCCGCCTATTTCACTGTCTACAGATCCAGTGCTAGTTTCCCCACCTTCTGATTTGGATGTCCCAATTGCTCTTCGCAAAGGTACTCATAGTTGCACTAGTAAACATCCTATCTCTAATTTTGTTTCTTATTATGCCTTATCCCCTTCGTTCATGTCATTTGTTGCTTTCCTTGCGTTTGTCTCTATTCCTAACACTGTTTCAGAGGCTCTTAGTCATCCTGGTTGGCATGCGGCCATGGTAGAGAAAATGTCGGCCTTGCGCTCCAATGGTACTTGACCTACCTTGGGTAAATCTGTTGTTGGGTATCGTTGGGTTTACGCGGTAAAATGCTCTCCTAATGGGCAGGTTTATCGGTTGAAAGCTCGGTTAGTCACCAAAGGGTACACACATGTTTATGGTGTCAATTATGATGATACATTCTCTCCTGTTGCTAAGATGTCTTCTGTTCACATCTTTCTAGCCCTTGTGGCCATGTTTAATTGGTCACTTTAGTAGCTTGATATTAAGAACATCTTTCTCAATGACACTCTCGAGAAATAAGTGTACATGGAGCAACCTCCTGGGTTTGTTGCTTAGGGGGAGTCACATAAGGTATGTGGTTTCAAGAAATTGTTGTATGGTTTAAAACAGTCGCCTCGAGCCTGGTTTGGCCGCTTCAGTGAGGCTGTGGTTGAATTCAGACTGATACGTTGTAGAGTTGACCACTCAGTATTTTATCGACACACATCCTCTGGGAAGTGTCTTCTGTTAATTGTCTATGTTGATGACATTATTATAACTGGGGACGACACAATAGGTATTCATGATTTGAAAACCTTTTTGCACGAACAATTTTAGACCAAGGATTTGGGAGAGTTGCATTATTTTCTTGGCATTGAAGTTGCACGGTCCGACCTAGGTATTTTTATCTCTCAGCGCAAGTATGCTCTTGATATGCTAGAGGAGGCGGGAATGCTTGGTTCAAGACCATGTGACTCACCAATAGACCCGAATGTCAAACTTGTACATAATGAGGGGAAGCCAATATTCGATCTATGAAGATATAGAAGGTTGGTTGGCAAACTCAATTATCTCACAGTAACTTGCCCAGACATTTCCTTTGCTGTCAGCGTGGTTAGCCTCAACTCACCACGGGAAAGTCATTGGGATGCTGTTATTCGTATCCTTCGATACTTCAAGCACGCTCTAGGAAAAGGGATATTATACAACAACAGAGGGTGGACAAATATTGTTGGTTATTCTGTTGTAGATTAGGCCGGCTGTCCAGTTGATAGACAATCCACTTCTGGGTATTGTGTTTTTCTAGGCGGGAATCTCATATCGTGAAAAAGTAAGAAACAAATTGTTGTTTTTCGTTTTAGCGCAGAGTCTAAATACCGTGCCATGGGACTAGCTTTTTGTGAGTTGATATGGGTGAAGAACTTGGTTAAAGAGATTGGGGTGGACTGCTCTCAACCCATGACGTTAATCTGTGATAACTAGACAACGATGCACATTGCATTGAATCCAGTGTTTCATAAGCACACCAAACACATTGAAATTGATTGTCATTTTGTAAAAAGTAAAGTGTTGGCTAAATAAATTGTCACCTTACATGTTAGTTCAAATGATCAGTTGGCTGATCTCTTTACTAAATCCCTGAGAGGTCCTCGAGTCGAATATATTTGTAAAAAGCTGGGCACATATGATATGTACGCTCCTGCTTGAGGGGGAGTGTTGAAGTAATAGGCTAGGTTATTATTATGTTTGTTATTTATCCCACATTGGAAGATTGAAATATTTGTCTTGTATATTAGACCCTATATAAGGGGGTCTAATTCCTTACAGTAATATACACAATAAGTCTATTTCTCTCTTTAATGTCTCTTTCCATACGTATTAACAAGAATTATCACTCTTTGTTAGATGTGGCTATGGTGCTCAGTGCCAAACGTTTAATTTAGCATAGATAGTGTTTTGTGAAGGACTGATATAATTCATTGAGTCTTAAAATGACAGTTCTATTTCAGCTCATATAGAGATAATAAACATGTGAAGGAATAAGAACGTAAACTGTATGAGCAATCACATATTAGCACAAAAAATAAGTCAGTTTACCATTGTGCGTGGTAAGAGGCTTCACATATCAGCATAGTCTGCGGCCCTTGCTCCAAGCAATTAGGAATTTTCAATATATAAGTTGCTCCCATAACAAGGAGATCACCATTATGGCATTCTTTTCTTTCTAGTTTTTTGTAATTCTTACTAGATAGTTTGGTAAGCACCGAAGGAAGGAATAAGATTAAAACTTCTACCCTAAATTGCATATCCTTCCTTATTAGAATGTCCCAAACAGTTGTCTACTTTGTCAAGATAGAAATATACACCATCTTCTAGAATTGTATAATAAATAAATATATTTTCTTTGGGCCCACTTATCTAATTTTGCATTGTCTAAATACAAAAAGTTGTCTGTTGCCTCGTATTAAACCTCACAACTCTTTATTTCTCAAAAATTAAACCTCACAACTCTTATAATAGTCATATTCATTCTCAACTTTCGCATAACAAATCATGCGAAGTCACAAGTGGGAATATAGTCGTGGAAGTAGTGTTTAATATTAATAACTATATATATTTAGGATCAGTGTTTGATGAGGTCAACTCAAAATGGATGCGCTTGTTTAGGCAATGCTACTATAGAATTTTTCTGTTTGATAAGTAGTTTTTTAGTGTATGGGTAGTACAAAAGTTACTGTCTTGATGGATGCTGAATGTCCACAAGCTCATAGATTAGGTTTGTTAAAGAAACATTTTGGGGTTTGGATCTTGTCTACTTACGCCAACTCTAAGCACAGTCTTTAACTTTTACATTTTGGGGTTTGGATCTTGTCTACTTACGCCAACTCTAAGCACAGTCTTTAACTTTTTCTCCATTATACGGAATGGAACTGTTATTTCCTATTTTAGGGAGCTCCCTATCTCAGATGTACTCCAATAACACTCCCTAATTTAGCTAGCATATTATTTTATTATTTACAATTTCTTCATTTGTTACATTTCATTGTTTAGATTCTAAAGATTCATGTTCTTTCAACGGTCATTTTATTAATGTATATATTCATAACAGTCATTTGTACCAACAATTAAATGTCTCGTAAAACAGATTTGTGTAATACGCGCCATCTTTTGAATCCATCTAGAGGTAAAAATTATAAATTAGAGTAATGCAATTAAACATTAAAAGCTAAAATAATATTAGAATATAAATCTAACTAAACCATGATTAACATCTGTGAACAGGTTTATTAGTAAATATAATAAATTAGAGGCTTAATTGTAGTTAAGGAAAATTAACAGAAATGTATGAAAAGCCATCTTGCCCTAAAGTACAATTTGTGAAACTACTTCTCTAACCCTACCAATATATATTGCACAAACACTTCTCCCTCTTTACCAACTTTGTTTAGCCGTCGCCCTTTCCCCTTCAACCCTTTTCCCCTTTTCCCTTATCCTTTTTCCTTCATCCTCCATTACTCCATTACTTCCTCGTCTTCCTCTCTTCAACTTTTCCAACATGCATTACTTAAGTAAAAAAAGAAAAAAAGAAAAAAAAGAAAGTTTGTATTATATATATGCATATTATGGAGCCTACTCCAATGGTCAATTTTTTAATTGTTAGAATAGTTAAGCGTGTAACAATAAATAAAATGACCCAACAGAGAGCAAACAAATTTGGTTAGTGTCAAAAGCAATAAGGGAGCCTTTTTTTTTGTTTTTTTTGGTTTAAGGGAGTCCCCTAGAGCATCTCTAGGGTGAGAAAAGCTTGAGAGAAAATAGATTTTAGAAAATGAGTTTCTCATTGAATGAATGAACTGATTACAAGAGTGTTACATTTATAGGAGGAAGACAACTTGGAGATCAAGTTGTTTCAGTTAAGTGATAGCTGGATCCAGTTGTCACTTCTATTCTAATGTAACTAACTAACTAACTAACTAACTGTAACTAGAACTATCTCTAGGCTACAATCGCTTATAGCAGGTTGCAGACAAACAAAGGTTTTCTGCTGCAGTGTTTTATTGAGTGACTGTATATCCTTAACATCCCCTTTCAAGCTAATCTTGGACTGAATCGAGCCAATGGTAGCTTACCTTTGAGATAGTTAAACCTTTGCTGAGTTAGGGACTTGGTAAAGAGATCTGCCACTTGATGAGTAGTAGAGATGTCGGACATTTGTAGCTTCTTGGCTAAGACCTGCTTTCTTATAAAGTGATAGTCAATTTCAATATGTTTAGTCCTTGCATGAAACACTGGATTTGCAGCTAAGGCCAGAGCTGAGGCATTGTCACAGGCTAGAATAAGGCCAGAAAACTGCACTTTTAAGTTTGGAAGAAGATAGGTTAGCCACTTTACTTTAGCAGCTGTGTGTGCCATTGATCTATACTTAGCCTCAGTAGAAGATCTAGCTACTGTTGGCTGTTTCTTTGAGTACCAAGAAATTAGATTTGACCCTAGGAAGATGTAGTATCCAGTAGTTGATTTCCTGTCCAAAGGATCACTTGCCCAATCACTAACCGAGAAAGCTTGTAGTTGAAATGAGCCAGGTCTGAAAAGAAGTCCTTGATTGATAGTGCCCTTTATGTATCTCAATGTTTTCTTCAGTGCTTTGTAGTCTTGAATGGTAGGTGAATGCATGTGTTGACATATACTTTTGACAAGATATTGTAGGTCAGGCCTTGTGATTGTGAGATATTGGAGTGCACCAATTAAACTCCTAAATTCAGTAGGGTTAGGATATGGCAAAGAATTTGCTTGTTTGATTATAGTAGTTTTGGCAATGGTTGGAGTAGTGGTGGCCTTACAGTCAATAAGACCTGCACTTTTGAGAAGATCTTTAGCATATTGAGTCTGATGCAGGAGTAGAGTATTGGAAGTTCTGGAAGTCTCAATGCCTAAGAAGTATGAGAAAGCCAAGATCCTTCATGGCAAATGTAACGACCCCAACTACCCAACCCTTCTCAGGACTAGGTGGATGGTCTGTGCAAGCAAAACCATTCTCATCGTTATATAACTAACATATAAGAGGCAAACTAGGATATTATATATACTATAAAGCTTTTCTGTTTACATCCGTGAGTACGAACTTTTCAACTACTAGACTCTATGTACAACAAAATGAGCCTGGTTAACTAAACTACCACATCTACTCTTTATACACATGACCATAGTAAATAACGTAAACTGTCATACAGGGACCGAAGCCAATATCCACTAGCACGTCATTGACTATAAGGTCATAAACAAGATGATGTGGTATGTCAAGATCTATAAGATCTTCATTGTATAGGTAGTGGCGATGCACAATTATATCAATATTCCTCGGTATGAGGAGATCCAGGTTCTCTAACAAGCAGAACAGGCACATTATTACAAGCTGGTTCTACTATTTCTTCAGTATCACTTGAAATTGGGAGGGAGGGAGGGAGTGAGGAGGGAAGGGGAAGAAAGGGGAGTGAGCTCGAAAGAACTCAGTGCGGGGGAATAACCGGGGAAGTTTTGAAAACATTTCTGGGGCTTTTGAAAATCATGATGCAATGCAGTACAAGCATATCAATATACAAGAGATAATTACATATCACGTTGCAAAGGATACATTTCGATTTCACTTCCTGAGGTGGCCAGCTCCGAATCATGATCATAGCTTCTTATCTCTTCCCAGTAGGATATTCCGGATTGTACCCGAAACTTACGACCCAACTCTTCGAGGGTGGAAATCGCCAAGCGAGAGAGGGAATAGGACCACAATAGTCATGGGAGCAGCGGCAAGTCCTATGCCGCTCAGAGTTTGTGAACGCTATCGTGCTTGAGGTTGCAACCCCCAATTCCAATAGCACACAATCATGCACAGGTAATCATATAACACACAATAGATAGCATTTTGATAAACACGTAGATGGGGAACAACAAAAGAGGTTGTTCCAGACAAGCATATT
Organism: Ehretia macrophylla; assembly: GCA_037974665.1. Taxonomy (NCBI): domain Eukaryota; kingdom Viridiplantae; phylum Streptophyta; class Magnoliopsida; order Boraginales; family Ehretiaceae; genus Ehretia; species Ehretia macrophylla. The sequence goes on along the minus strand of CM075782.1, from coordinate 14,745,731 downwards.
TAACAATTAGATACGAGTGAAGTCACAACGTATAACCGAAAGTATTTTAAGTAACATGTCTTTATAAACTAACTCATTATTGTCACTTCAAGTATTTAATAAATACTAGTTTATTTGATACCCAGTAGATGGCCAAAAGTAAGAGTAGATAACTCTATATATATGCTGCAAACCAGGTAAATTCCAGTCTTAGCTAACTACGTCAATTGGATGTTAAGGTAAGCTAATAATTTACTGGATCCTGGATTAACATTCTAGCTATTTAGGTTACTTAACTGGGTTTCTTTCCATTTAATTTTAGTTTAGTATAAAACCTACTTGGGAAAAAAAAACAATTTTATTTGATTGTCATCTTAAAGTTAATAATAGTCCTTCACATTCTGTTTTAAGTTTTACATAAAGTATTAGCCTACATCTAAGATACGCTGCAAAACACGTAAATTATCTCACAAATGTTGCTATCGTAACTAATTTCACATGAAGCTCATAAAGGTAAGTCAAGACTTTAGGACTACATAAGCTACACATATATACTTATAACCTCATGCTCAAATTAGTGGAACAATAATGTTTTCATAAACTATCCTCCCATACAACTATAAATTCTATTATAGTAACATATTGATTTACTTACAATGGAGATGTTATTTAAGAAAACCCCTTACATATAATTCTTATACTATAAGATTATATCCTACAAGGTTTAACACCTAAGGAATGCCGCTAAGAGAAATATTTTCGCATAAATTATGATGTTGCCAAGTAGATAATATAAGCACACAAATAATAAATATGCAGTTTGAAATTACTGCACCTCAATTGATGACGATTACGGGCTGTTCAACTTGATGTTCTTAAAACTAGTAAGTTATCTGTTGTGTGTGTGGTTAAAGCCGAGATTCAAAAGCCTTTTTATAGTGTTTCAATCGCGTGGTGAAGGTGACGATTAAAGCAGGTAATGTTCTTCCAATTTCCTAAGTGCCTACGCGTGGTGACAACAAATGCAAATCAGGTGCTGATTCACGTTTCAATGGCTTGCTTGCTCGACAACAAAGGCAAGCTGATTGTTAGGTGATAATTACTAAAAACAAAGTGAGTCCAGATGGCTGTCTTCAAGATTTCATACGCAGTCTAGCTGTTTAATTAACCTACATGACTCATCTTAGCTATAGATTCACGTTGGCAAGCATGCAGGCAGCTAGATCATGATAATTCTATATCTAATTATAATCTAGGTATCTAGCAATTGTGAAGCAAACTGCTGCGTGCTTATCGTGAAAGGCATGATAACACGCACAACTACAAGTGGCTAAACCCGATGCTTGCAAATTGACGATTAAGCAAAGCTATGCTACTCGACGGTGGTGCTGAGTAATTGCTATTCTGGAATAATAATTATAGATAATGTACTTAGGCCATGATTGTTCCTACTGCACTGGGTAGCGGTGGAGTTTGTATTCATTTAGCAAGTTGCTTAATCAGAAGCTGGGAGATAGAACAGGTGGCGACTTGCCTGGTGATGATGAAAGACTTGGTTTAAGCGGATGGAGAATGAATTAGTATGCCAAGTAACGATTAAGCTTGGGACGAGACCATATGGGTTCATGCTTGGTTAAGCTTTCTGTATGGTAATAATATTAACTACGGACGTTGTTAACTTGGGTTGTATCGTGTGGTGAGGCAATGGTGGAGTTTAAGTTCGAGCTAGGCCGTGGTGGTGCTGCTCATGGACTCGGGTGGATAATATGAGTTTAGGCGATAATGTAGCTTTTAGGTAGTAATTGGTATTGAAAACCTTCTCATGGACTGAACGAACTAATAGTAATTTTTTAAATGAAGACTCAGCTTTTAAAATATACCAATACTTTAATGTTTTATTTTGTAAGCTAAGATTTGTTACTCTGTTACTATCTAATTAATTTATCCGTAATCTCTCATCTTCTTATACTATTCAAGATACTCAACAAATATTTTTATTGATTCTTTCTTATTAGGGTCTTAGCATGCGAAATCATTTTCAGATCCTAGTATGTATCCTCACAATTTCAAGTTATTCTATCATTATCCAAATTCTTTCTAGGATATCATATTCTAGTTCTACTATTTATGTTATCCTAATAAGCCATGTTCTAATAGTTTCACTTCTTGGTTTCCTTTCCTGGCTATAAGGTAGTTGATTAATATTTGTGGAATAAGATAAATCAGCTATCCTAGAATGCTATTAACATAAAGAGTGAAGTATAATGTTCTAATTTACACCTAACAAATCAATCCTCCTTTTAATTGAAACGAATGCTTAGCTTGATATGCTAGACCTAATATATTTCCTAAGTTTAAATTAATTCTTAGCAAAAAAGATGCCAAACACATTAATAACACTTATTCAATATATTAATGCTCGAGATTTTAGTACGGGTCTTTACAGCAAAAGTAGAGTTCATAAAAGTAATGAGTGATTGAATGGCATGAGAGGTTCTTCCTGTGACAATGATGTCATCTACATAAACTAGGATTAGAATGGTGTGAGTAGGAAATCTGCTAGGAGGTGATAGGACTAAGGTCCATGTTTTTTGGTTTTGCAGAGCTGTGTATTCTTCTCTCATGACATCAAGCCAACATTGAGAGGATGCAACTTGTTTGTAGGTAGCAGGTTTTGTCATGGAGTTGCTGACTGTGTTGTGTAACTGGTAAAGAGGTGGGGACAAAGATCTTGCTTTGGATCTTGTCAGCATAGGGTGTGTATTGTGGGGTAGAGTAGAGGAGCAGCTTGGCTGAGAAGAACTGCCTGATTGTGTTGCAGTTGTTTCAGATGGTTGTTGGGGAGTTGATGTGGATGAGGAAACTGAGGTAGCAGAAGTTGTAGGTTCTGCTGCAGTTGTATTTAGTGTAGGATCTTGGAGTATGTTATGATGTTCAATTGATGGTGCAGTAGTGGAAGGAGTTGTCTGAGGCTCAAAAATACGGTCATTGCTAGGAGAGGGCCTAATAGTAGGAGGGGAAGGTGGTGAGGGTGGTGTGAGTTGTTTAGGATTAGTTGAGAGAAATGTAGGTGAAAATTGATCTATCTGCATAGGAGAAGCTTGAGTAGACTTGTAAGGGAAAACATGTTCTTTGAAAAGAACATGTCTGGATACATAAATTCTGTTACTAGAGGGGTCAAGACATTTATAACCTTTGGTATGAGAGCAGTAGTCAAGAAAGACACAAGGCTTGGATTTGTTCTCAAGTTTATGCTTAGTATAGGGTTTTAGCCAGGGGAAACAAAGGCAACCAAAGACTTTTAAGGCGTAGTAGTTTGGTGGTTGTCAGAATAAGCAGTGATAAGGAGACTGGTTATGTAAAGTAGGGGTAGGGAGTCTATTAATAAGGTGATTTGCAGTAGCCAAGGCCTCTAGCCAAAAGTGAGATGGTAAATGACTGTGATTTAGTAAGGCTAGGGTGGTTTCTATGAGGCGGAGATGTTTTCTCTCCACCCTACCATTCTATTCTGGGGTATGAAGGCAAGTAGTTGGATGTATGGTGCCTAGGTTCTGCAAAAATAAGCTAAATTGATTGCTCATGTACTCCCCTCCATTGTCAGTTCTAAACAATTGTATAGTTGCCTTAAACTGATTCTGAATCATGGCATGAAAATTTTTATAAGCCGAAAATGCATTTGATTTATGCTTTAAAAGATAGAGCCAACAGAATCTTGTAAAGTCATCTAAAAATATGATGTAATATCTATAGTTTGAACAAGAGGGAACAGGGGCAGTGTCACGCCCCGATCCTTCACGAAGTCAGGACTCCTATTCACTCACTCCACTAGCATTAACCCGACCCTCACCCTGGGCACAAAAAACGAAGAAAAACGGACAGAGTCTCCCCTGTTTCTAGGCCAAACCACATACCTGCACTCAGAAGAAATGAACCACAACACATAATATAACATTCATAAACCTAATTTTCCAGATTCCTAAGGCCATCCGAGCCTTCTATTTAGCAAACTAAACATACAAGCATGCAAGCTAACTAATCAAAGAGTAAGACATTAGAAGTTATTACATGCCGTTATTACTAGGTGAGCCTTCTAGGAATTACATTATTACAACCAATTAATATAAACAAGCCACGCAGGCCTTAACAGAAAATACATAAACATTTACAAAATTATACATGCAGCATTTAAATCTAACTAACAGCAAGAGATCAAATAAGCTCTTGAGCTTCCTTCTCCTCAGACTCCGGAGGAATGGAAACTGTCTTGCCTGAAAGGTGTTAGAAAAGAGGGGTGAGCATATAACACATGTATACTCAGTGAGGGAAGGAATAAACGGGAAGCTTTTGAAAATCATTTTCGTGCAATGTATAAGACATTCAAATAACATTTAACTAAACATTATAAGCTATGCGGAAAGCTACATTAACATGATAAGCTTTAAGGCATCAAGAACTCTAAAACATTAGCTAAACATTTATGAACACAAGGATTTATCACTATATGCTAATACTTGAAAACATTAATATTGAGGCGCTATTAATATTGAGGCGCTAACATTATAAGCATTAAAACATTAATCGTTTAATAAACAGTTTAAAAAGGATATCACTAACCCCATGGAACGCTCCATCCATGCGGGTTCATTTCTCTTTTCGCTACGCTTCACTTTCTCTTAATACTTCACTAGTCGACATCACTTATTGCTCTGCTGGGTGTACTCCGGATGTACCCCGATCCTACGACCCCATCCATGGAACGCTTCGTCTATGCGACTAAGGACTAGTCCTCGGCAGGTTAGCATCCACTGGCAAGCCCGCTGCCGCCCAGTGAATGATCACCACATCCGGGCCGACGCATAAGGTTGCAACCTTCATTACGCTGAACGCTAGTTAGCTTTGTTAGTTCGCTTGTAACAGGTTATAGCACATAACACGTTGCCACGTTGAAGTACTTTAGCATTTGAATATAATAAATGCACGTAAGTGAGAAGTGACAAAAGAGGCCACTCTCATGCACATTATCATTCTCGTGTTTTAAATTCAATAAACATGCGCTACGCTATTCTAAACTATATCACATGTTATAATGACACTCTTTAATCCACTTATCTTGCATTCATTCTTGACAAACCACATAGCATGCTCGGGGTTCTATCACATTTAGATTCATTAAATAACATTGATCACACATTAATTACTAAGCTAAAGCACTTAAACCACTTAACTGCCACTAGTTCACCTCACAATTGACATACTTTAAAATCACTAAACATGTATTACTTTAGCTAAACTTAGAGGACATGACTTGGAAACACTCCTTGGTTACTAACATTGACATGTACATGGCTATAACTTCATTCAATTCACTAGATGGCAATCAGTCACACTTAACTCACATTTCCACTTTACATGTTCAACAAGTTAACTATGTAATCTAAACTCAACTCTAACTAACATAAACCTTGCAAAATATATTAAAAGAGAACATCTCTAGCACTATGATTACTAATTCAAAAGTTAGATATGTATAATAACTCAATTGATCAACTTTCTACTTCAAGCTAAACTTTAAAGAAGTAAGAATATCAACAATAATGCACAAAGAAGATGAAATCCCTTACCTCAATCATGAAAACCATGCAAGAATATAGCCAAACCCCTCCAATTGCACCAATCTTCTTCAATTACCACTGAAGACCACTACCGAACCACAACAATTCCATTTAACTTAAAGACAACTCAACCACTTTAAAACAGGTTAACTTGTGTGCAATAGTCACATTTTATATACAAACAATTATGATATAGGACAAGTAACATGATTTAAGGACACAAAAATAACTCTCATTTACATGCTAGCACATTTTCTCTAAGCAAATCTTCACTTATCACCAAAGAGTTTATACCAACCAAACTACTACACTTTACATGTTCCCAAACACTCTAAACATCTCCTAGCCTTCAACCAATTTACCATGCATTTAAACAATGAATGCCAAAACAAGCTATCAAACACAACCAGCAGGCCAATACACAAAGCTAGTCGGCCCATACACAAAACTAACCGGCCGATACACCAATCCAGTCAGCCAATACGCAAAACTAGCCGGCCGATACACCAAGTCAGCCGGTCAACTCCTTGAAAAACCACCATTTCCAAATTTTAAGCCATGTTATACTACCCGTAACATTTGGATACTTTAACCACATATAAGACAACATATTTCCCTTCATTTCTAGATATTTAACACCTTAAACATCAATTAAGGTTCATCTAAAATAAATCATAAGTCATATGAGGTCTAATCCTATCATACTACACTTCATTCAAACATTAAATCAAACACTTAAGCTTCATCTTTACCCATTTACCAAGTTCTACAAGCATTCACATAAACCACCGTCAATATTCAATACTCAAGCAAAACCATGTCAAAAGGTTACTCTACACTTTATTTAGCTAATACTTCAAACATGTATCACTTCAAATACCAACTAATTACATTTATCAATATTAACACTAGCAAGATATCAACATAAATGCACAAAGAGGATGAAACCCTCACCTTGATTAAGCTAGAAATGGAAGAAAATTGCAAGAGATCACCTCAATTCTTCTTAAGATTGCACAAAATAGCCCACAAATTACAAACCCTAACAAATATTTCCTTCTCCTTTCCTCTTTGCCTTGTCTGATTCTTTTCCTTCTTTTTTGATAATGTTTGGCTTTTGTTTACTAACTAATATATGTATATGTATATAGACTAAGTAGATAATTAGGCTAGCTAATGGATTGGCCAAAATAAAATATTATTGAGCTTATATACTAGGTAGAAACTAATAAGAATACTAAAAGTCCAAAGTAATTAAAATATTACTATTTACTCGGGGACATTAAACATATTTATTTTCCTCATGCTTGGGACATGAAATGCACATTCTAACAATGAACGAATACATTATATATGAAGTGTAATAAAAGAAAAATATCAAATTTGGGAATTAAAACAGTTTAAATTTTTCCCTGGCTCAGTGTAAACATAAAATTTAAGCACGTAAAAGCAAATAAAGGTAACGTAAGGCAAATATGCAATTATAATAATTAAATATAATAAATAAAAAGTTTCTCTGGGCTCGGGCGTCACAGGCAGGGCCCCATACATTTGAATGAACAAGTTGAAATGGAGCAGTAGTAGTTGTACTAGAAAGAGAAAAGGGAAGCTTATGGGATTTAGCTACAGAGCAGTCCACACAGTCTTGTGTTGTGTGTTTTATTGACATTTAACAAAGAGAAATAACAGTAGAAGCAGCAGGTGAAGGGTGGCCAAGCCTCAGGTGCCAAACTCTGTCAGGCGAGTTAGCAATCTCTTTGCAGAGCCAATAGTTGGCCTGAGTTGAAGCATATGGAGTAGAGAAAGAGGGTAGTAGATAGAGGCCTTGATTACTTGGGCCTCTGAATTTGATCATATGTGTGTTGTTGTCCTAGATTGCCACCTCCTTGGAATCAAAGACAACATTACAATTATTTTCTTTAGTGAGTTTATAAACAGAGATTAGATTAGAAGTAATGGATGGGACAAAGAGAATGTTGGATAGATGAAAGGAAGAATGAGGAGTATAAATGGTGCCAGAACCAATACCTTGCACAGGTAGCACTTGGCAATTGCCTACAGCTATGGTGTCTGTTCCATTGTAAGCTTGCTGAGTTTGCAAAGTAGCCATAGCATGAGTAATATGGCTGTTAGCTCCTGAATCACAGATCCAATAGGGGTCTGGTGGCGATTGAGTGCCAAACTGAGTTGTGAGTGCTTGTTTTTCAAGTTTTGGTGGAGTGTAATTGTAGAAATCAAACCTATGCCAACACTCAGTGTGGTTAGGTTTGCCATAGATTTGGCACTGAAGAGGGGAAGATTGATTATTGTTCTGATATGACAGGGATTTAGAGTTAGAACCTCCTCTTGAAGTGCCTCTTTGGCCTCTTCCTCCTCTGTTGTTGTTTCTACCTCTACCTCTGTTATTAGAGGGAGGTTTGTATGAGGAAGTGGAGCTATAAAGAGCAGTATGGATATCAGTGGAAGAGGAGTCAGTTAAAGTGACTTTCTTGGTGAGATTGAGGTTCAATTCTTCTGTGAGTAGAAGACTGTTTATCTCTGCTAGGGTGAGAGAAGCTCTATTAACCCTAATTGATGCTTTAAATTAATCTTACTCAGCCGGTAAGCCCTTGAGAATATAAAGAACTAGATCTTCCTCTTTGAAGGTTTCAGAAACATTTGCTAGACTGTCAACCAGATGCTTGAATTCATCTAAGTATTGTTGCACAGATTGTGTCCCCTTGCTAATGTTGAAGAGTCTCATTTTTAACTGATGAATATGAGATCTGCTAAGTGAATTAAACCTTTGCTCTTATGCTTTCCAAATTTCTGGTGATGTGGAAAGGTCTAGCACTTGAGGAAGAACTGTTATTGAAATGGAGGCAAAGAGACAAGTTCTTAAATGTTCATCAATGGTAACCCATAGTGAATACTCAGGATTTGGAGTAGTAGTGCCATTTTCTGCAGTAATCTGCTTGGAAGGACAAGGAATAGCTTCAGTTACATGATCTAAAAGCTTGTAAGCCTTGAGGACAGCTTTGAGCTGTGCTTTCCAGACTAGATAGTTGGAGTTATCTAGTTGAATTCTCACCAAGGAGTTGAAGTTCTGAAGAAGAAGCTTTAGGCCAAAAAGGTAGAGCCTCATCTGAAGAAAGAGCCATGGCAGTGATTGATGCAATGGTGTGAATTTTGAGAGCAAAATTGATAGCAGGAAGAAATTAGCTGGAGGAACAGCTGAGTTGTAGATACGCAGAGCTTTGAGAAGCAGCAGCAATGGAGTTTGGGGAGAAATTAATGAAGATGAAAACCCTAGGGTTGCACAGAGTATGAAAAGTATACAAAAGAAGCAGCTAGTAGAGAAGCTGAATTACAGTGTTGCAGAGCTTTATAAGATGTAACAATGGAGGTTTGTTGAGGATATAAAACCCTAGGTTTTCACAGATTGTGCGAAGACCTGGAGAAGAGGTCGCGAAACTTCTTTGAGTTTTTCTAATGGAGTCACAGCTCCAATGGAGGAGAAAACAGCTTGAATTAAGCTTGTTTTCGAAAAAAAAATGGTGATCTTAGAGACGATCTTCACCTGCTCTTGATACCACGTGAGAAAAGCTTGAGAGAAAATAGATTTCTGAAAATGAGTTTTTCATTGAAAATGAACTGATTACAAGAGTGTTACATTTATAGGAGGAAGACAACTTGGAGATCAAGTTGTTTCAGTTAAGTGACAGCTGGATAGGAGGAAGACAGCTTGGAGATCAAGTTGTTTCAGTTAAAGTGACAGCTGTCACTTCTATTCTAATGTAACTAACTAACTAACTGTAACTAGAACTATCTCTAGGATACAATAGCTCATAGCTGGTTGCAGTCTAAGTACAAAAAAAGCTTTTCTGCTGCAGTGTTTTACTGAGTGACTGAATATCCTTAACATCAAGTAGAATCTGTATTTTGGCTTCTTAGCCAAAATGCTTCTTTCCTTCTCTAAAAGACTCTTTTAGAGACTCCCTAAAAATGAGAGTTCCTTGTATTGCTTTTGACGCACACCAAAACAGGCTTAACTACTCTAATGATAAAAAGCTTAATTGTTGGAGTAGGCTCATTTCCAATAAAAAAAAAACAAACCAAAAAACTTCAAAAGTCAATCTCACCATAGCAAATCAAAATCCAAAGGTGGGTGGTGGTTGTGGCGGTGGCTTGGTGGTTGTTCATACATACATATGCATATATTTTGATTGCTAATAATGTTCTGATTGATTCGCTTAGAATTTGTTTTCATGATTACCTACTTGTATATATAGGGTTATTAGAACTTTAAACATTCTGTAACTTTAGCTTGATGATCTCTCTCTCTTTATTTGCCCCCTTTTTCTTTCATTATTATTTATGCAGGTGCTAAGAAAAAAGCCCGCTGTCACTGTTCATGGGTTCACTGTTCCTAAAGGTCTATCTGATATTGTTTTTTGTTCAAATGACAACTCAAGGTTGGTGAAAACTGATTATCCTCTTGCAAAATGTAGTACTCTATGACGATTGTTAAAGTTTTTCATGAGAAAAATATAGTTTGCCTTTATGCACTGGAATTTCTATTCTTATATTTGCCTTTATACACTGGAGTTTCTATTTAACCTAGCTTTTGTTCTGTAGGAATTAGCATTGATTATGCTTGTTAAATTGGTTTTTTTTTTTTCCTCCTGAGAAGTAAATTAATTTTATTAATATGCACTAATGGGTGCAACCCAAAAACTATTTACATTAACAACGTAAGGTATATGTTAAACAATTAACACGTGAAAATCAAGTGGTGTTTGTCTCTTTAGTTGGTGATGTATTCTCCATCTTAGAAGGCAAGAACATAAGTTGAGCAACATACGGGAGATTCTGGGCTAGGTACAGAATAATGATATCAGTAGCAATATGCTTATTGAAGGACCACCACCACTTAAATGGTAGGAACTATTGTTGCTTGACTTCTCGTCACCGTAAAGAGGCTATTACTAAATCTTGCTTCTAGCTACTAAGCTAGTGGATAATGGTTTAAATATTTTCATGTTCTTATCAAGAACGCATGGATGGAGATTCTGTCTGTCGGAGGTTCGAGAATCTATGAAAGGACATCTAAGGTCCTAGCAAGGCTTATAAGATAAGGCTAAGTGAAAGCAAGTTTCCCTGCATGTGGCTCGTCCGTGCTTTCCGAGGCACTACCTGTGACTCAGCATGGGAGAAGGGGGTGGGCTTTCCTAAATATTTTCATGTTCATATCATTGTACATAGGATGGCAGCTTAATTATAAAATTCGTATAAACTTTTCTTACCATTAAAAGAAGGAAACAATCTTAGTTGGGAAACTGTGGAAAAAGCCAAAAGTCAAAACCACTTTACTGTGTGATAGAGTTGCATAGTTGGCCATTGACAGTGATTGCCCAAAGTGGTGCTTTTAGATTCGGAAACCACTACCTAAACTGTCATTAGCCCAGGCCCTCTACCATTACATTGATCAATGTCCCAAGTACATAAAAATTTGCCTTTCGACTGCTATTGTGTTTTGTTTGAAAGACCAAATTAAGTTTACAAAAGTAAGGTATGGTGTACATTTTAGAGTGCAATTGTTAGCAACCTGGTACTTTTTTTTGGTTAGTTGAATCTGTTATAATGTGCGTTGTTGTATCATGTTGCCGTTAAAGATAATAGTTTTTTTACTTAGCCGCTCGTACTATATCTTCATCATTCAAAGAAGATTTGTGCTTGCACAATGACTATTGAAACTTGAATTTGTAACATTCTATATTCTATACCTTTTAAAAAAGATAACTCATACCAGTGTTTAGCTGGCATTATTTTATTTTGAAGAGTAGCTACCTTTTTTATACTATTGTTTTCTAGAATTTCCTAGTGTTAGTCCTAGAAAAGAATCTACTTCTTAGTTAAGAGGCCGGGGGCAAATATGATAAGGATAGGATACTTTAGGTTCTTATTGGTATTAGTGTGTAAATTATCCTGGCAACCAGTGTTTAGTGGCACAATACACTAGGATTGAGAACAGGGCATTGGCAGTTTTGTTTGTGCAAAGCCCTGCCTCTTAGGGTCATGCGCCACCTGGAGTGGATCTTTTCCATGGTTGGTCCGTCTGGGCTTGATTTGACCTTCCTTATTTTTTTTGACCATGTTTTAAGGTAGAATTCTTGTTAGAAGTTCTATTTTGTTAGGTTTTAGATTTATGCGGGTTGTCATGAACGTTAAGTTTTTGTTGTTTATGCGTAAATATTTGATTTTTTGTGTAAATTGGATCATTATCATCTGCTCTTGTTGCTTGTGATTCTACGTTGTGTTCTTGTTCGAATTCTATAATGGCTTTCTTGTCTAAAAATGAGTTGTATGTTCTTTTGTCATTGTCAAATATCTGTGCCATTGTATGCCTGATGAGTGTGAAGATTGGTCATGTCATTAGTGACATGACTATTAGCTCCTGAATCAAGAAATCAATGTTTGTGAAGGGCCAGTTTGAGCTGCAAAGACTTGTTTGTCTCTCTTGGGTGGGCAGTAGTTGAGAATGTCAAATCTGTGCCAACACTCTAATGCAGAGTGATTAGGCTTGCCGCATATTTGGCATTGCATAGTTGTTGAGGTAGGGGAATTCTGAATTGTGTGAGCTTTGGAGCTGCTGTTGTTGCCTTCTCTGGAATTACTTCTGTGTCCCCTGCTGCCTCTGTTGTTGTTTCTACCTCTACCTCTAGAGTTAGAAGAAGGTTTGTAGGAAGAGGTAGAGCTATAGAGTGCAGTGCGAATATCAGTTGAAGAGGAGTCAGAGACAGTGACAGTTTTAGCTAGGTTGAGATGCAGTTCTTCGGTAAGAAGAAGACTGCTGATTTCTGCAAGGGTTGATGGATCAGACCTAACCCTAACTGAAGCTTTGAATGAGTCATACTCAGCTGGTAATCCTCTGTGGATATAGAGAACTAGATCTTCCTCTATTAGCCAGACTATCAGTAAGGTATTTCACCTCATCTAAGTAGGCTTGCATAGATCGAGAACCCTTGCATATGTTGAAATTCTCATTTTCAGTTGGTGAATGTGTGATCTGCTTAGAGAATTGAATCTTTTCTCTAAGGCTTGCCAGATTGAGGATGCAGTTGATAGATGAAGCACCTGAGGAAGAACTGAGGAAGAGATGGAGGCAAACAAGCAGGTTTTGAGGTGCTGATCAACTGTGATCCAGGTAGAATCCTCAGGATTTGGAGCTTTAGTGCCATCTCTTGCAATAAGTTGCTTAGGAGGACAAGGCGAAGCTCCAGCAACATGATCTAGAAGCTTACATGCTTGAAGTACTGCTTGAAGTTGAGCTCTCCTATCAGATAGTTTGAATTATCCAGTTGAATTTTCACTAGAGAGTTCAAGTTCTGAATGAGAAATCTAAAACCAAAAGGAAGAGCTTGCTCTGATGGCAGAGCCATGAGATCTACTGAAGAAAGATTGAAAAAGTTGAGCTATGGAGATTTCTCTGTGGGGAGAAATGCAGAGAAGGGTTTGAGAATTGAAATGGAAGCAAGAGAAGAGCTGGAGTGAAAACCCTAGCTTGTTGAAGTGGTGAGAAGACCTGAATTTGAGGTCGCAAGGCTTCAGATTGCAGCTTTAATGAAGTTGCAGCTTCTGAAGATGAAGAAAACAAGCTTCATGAAGCTTTGTTTTCGAAAAAAAATGGAATTTTAATGGCAGCAGGACCTTCCTGCTCTTGATACCATGATAGAAGAGTAGAGAGAGAAAGTAGATATTTTTCTGAAATGATGTTTCTATTGATTGATTGATGAATCTGATACAATAGTGTAGTATTTATAGATGGAATGCGACTTGTAGTTGCATTCTGCAAGTTGCATCTATTTGTACAGCTCATTTACAGATGTCAATCTAACTCTGCAGTCTTGGCTTAACTATTACATAGTTGCAGTTGACTAAGTGTTGCTTGTCCTTAACATGGACGTGGTAGCAGTTGCTTTTCACGCTTCTGAACAATCAGATTTCCTACTACGGAAATATAGTATCCAGTGGTTATACCTTGATCCAATGGTAAACAGATGCTGTTTGGTTCTGCTCTCTTTCTGATCAACGGTTCACCAGTGGATATTGTATTTTTGCAAGTGGTAATCTGGTTTGTACTGCACTTGCACTACTGATTTTTGAACTATAAATGCGAAGCTATCACTCTGGAATCCTCCACATTTCCCTCTCCCTAAACCATGATCTATATATTTCTCTCTCCCATGACATTAGCAGAATATGTGTATGAAGAAGGGTATCATTACTATCTACATTGTTGCTCTGGAATTCTTTGACCCAGATGTTTAACATGTGGAATATTGGGTTATGTGCTGTCCCATAATCAAATTTAAAGGGCTTCGAGCTGTCCATTATTTGTTTATGAACCTGATATCTGGATGTTTTTGGCGCATAGGATGTTTACTTTTTCTAGCTGTTGCCTTCTCTTTTTTTATTGCAATTATTTGTAGTACAAAATTGAAGTTATCTTGCCAGCAATGTAATGGCATATTTGTGATCCATATGAGATTTGTCCTTGTTCCTTGTGTTCTCAATGGAGTCATGTCTTCTCCTTTTTCTTGATTTCTCTTTCGGTTCCCACTCCTTATGATCTGCTTCAACAGATTATTTGCTTCAGATATGCATGGTGCCATAAATATGTGGGATAGAAGGATCAGTGATCTTCCTTGTCTTGAGCTTACCACTAGTTCCAGCAGTGCCCTTAATAGTATCAAACTACATGCTGATAATCAGATTATTTTTGGAGCCAGCAAGCATGGAATTGTATACATGTGGGATCTCCGTGGAGGAAGATCATCTGCTGCTTTTCAGTACAATAAGGAGGTACCACTACTCGCAGATGTGAAAAGAAATCTCAAAATATATTGCATTAGCCTACTGTCTCATATACTTTTTCGATTCAGGCGTTTCATTCTCCTGTAATATCTTTGAAGTTAGCATCCCAACTGGAGCAAATTGGATCGTTGAAGGTGTGCAATCTCATTTTTGTAATACTTTTTGCATTCATAACCTTTCACTCTATTGTGGCTTCATTATCATGGAAAACCATCTCTGCTTCCTTTCTCACAGGTAATCAATACGTTTCTTCTTTCCAAATTTCATGTCTGGTTGGACAGAAAAACTTTATGTTTTCTGAAGCTAATTTATAAACTTTGATTTCCAAGAATAAGCCCAATAATTTATTAAAGTTTCCTGCAAATACAGAAGTTTGCCTTTTTGTGTGTTTTTATCAGGAAAGTACATGCCAGATCTTCTAGTAAACACTTTTTGACTTTTCTGTATGGCTTTCACCAGGAAAAGTGTATTTCACATCTTCTAGCGAGTATTTTCTTGAAGTAATATTTGCTATTATGCGTGCTAATTCAGCTGTAAAGAGACAAATATCTTTTTCGTTTATCTGATTAGTTCCTGGATGGGTGACGTAGAGCAATCTAAAGAACGATATACAGTGAGGAACTAAGAGAAGGAAAAAGAAAGGAAGATAAAATGATGCAAGAGAACTAGAGAAGATTGCAAGTGTAGAAAGGAAACATGGGGAAAAACTGGATAAGAATGCCATGTGATTCAGATAGCAATAGGTTCCTTTCTTTACATGATATGGCCTATGATATGTGTTATATAAATAGAATTATAGAAAAAGTTACAAAAGGATAACTTCAGCGGGAAAATGTTGTATGGATGAGCAAAAACCTGATGTTTGGGATCATAAGTTATATAGTGCCTGCTCACCCCATCATATACCGAGTGACATTTGAAATTCTCTCCAGAATATGAATGGAAAAATTCAAGACATTCTTGCAGCAAGTCCGTTGTTCTTCATAATTAAATAAGTGTTGCTTAGCTCAACTGCATGAGTAATGTTTGACAGCAACAAACTATTCCTGTAGGAATTAAACACGTACAAAACTCAATGGGTAATGATGTATAATTCTGTCAGGGATCTGCTTTTTGACAGGGGGCCACAACAGGATCCTTTCATTATTTGCTAACCTGAACTTATTCAAATCATCGTGTTGCTGGTTGAAATTTTTATCCCAATATATTAGTGATGATTGAAGTTTGCAATGATTTTCTCTTAAAGTGGTTGTGACACATTTTGCTTATATTACCTGTCAATATCTTTGAGGCAAGCTTCACTATAATTTTCAGTTACTTTGCAGGCTCAATCAAATATTGTCTCAAAGGAGATACATTCTGTTGATGTCAATCCATCTTGCTCAAATCAATTAGCATTTCATCTTGATGATGGTTGGTAGGTTAACAAGCAAATTAACATATTATTTTGATATATTGGAAATGGATCTAGTGTGTTCACTAAACGCCTACTACATGTTCTTGATTTGCAAAAGATCCCAATTTTTGAAGCTCGCTCCAACATTGATTATATATAACAGGGTTTTCAACTGAGAAGAAACTGTGATTGAGTTTTAGGCTAAACTATAATCAAATTCAACAGTGAGATAAAGTTTCATGGCTTCATTTATTCAAATCTTTAAACTCTCTGCATAACTGTAATGACAGTAAAATTAGAAAGAGACAAGGGAAGAAAAGGAATGGTTATCTTACCTATAAGGTTTAGTTGAAGAAGCATCCACAGTTCCAATTAGAGAGCATGAAAACTCAATGAAACACCAAAAGATGGATTTTTTTTTTTGCATTTTTTTTTGTTTACCTTCCACCCCATGAGATTCGAACCCTGGTCTCCCAACTGCCAGGGGGAGTAACCTACCATTAAATTACTCCTAAATCTCGCCAAAAGATGGATTTCATTCTAACTGTGATGTATTATAGCTTTGGGCCATAGTTGCTGAATATCAAAGCTCTAATGATTCCAATGGATATTTTAACATGGCCCAATCACTATTGCAGCCACCAAGGACTAGTGTGACGTCAAAGTTGTACAAATAAATACTGTTAAACATGGCGGACTAAAGGACAAGGAAAGGCTTCTAAGTATGTGAAACTTTTTGCATGCTTCAGTAACTCTAGAAGTAGGAAATTATCTTTCAAATAAACTCCAAAAAGAATATTTACTCATCCTATCAAACTCCAAAACATCGAGCTCTTTCTTATGTTAGATAACTTATGATATTTTGACAATTGACGTAACATTAAATCCAAATATAAGCTCTGTCAAACTGTATTCGGTAGTGGTTCATTTTGTCCCCACACTCCCCTTTGTTCAATTTGTTGATTTTAGTTTATTCAGTAATGGATTGCTATCCTGATAACTAGGTAAAGCAAAGCTCCATTAACCTCTACCTTGTATGTTCCATGTTTTGTATATTTGCTGTTACCACATTGGCAACATTAGTTATTTGGTTTGGTTGATTCATGTAGGTCAGGAGTTCTTGATATACATACATTGCAAGTGACACATATTCATTGTCCTCCTCCACCTTGGTTGTGAGTATGATTCTACTGCTTGCAATTATCCTCGATTATATCTCCATGGTGATTCAGCTAAATCAATCCTTTATATCCTGTTAATTTGGGGGACTAGGGATGGCTTCAATGATTTATCCAATTTATCGTACTCGAGAAAACCATCATGGCTACCAATACACTCAGTAAGATGACTTGTTCGTTAACTTTTTCTTTTCCATTTTTTTTCTCTCATTACCACTTGACTTGTATACCATCTTGGTTCTAACTCTTTGTTTTTTGGGTAAAAGAAATCCTTTATTTTTTCAACCTAATATTACTTTCGATTTCGTATAAAACTTTCTTTATCCATATATTGCTATCTGATCTTATCAATTGTTAGAATTTTTCTCTTAAGTAAATGATGAATTTTCTAGAATATTGTTAAAGATCTTGTTGGAAACTTACAACAGCTTGCCAAACAAAGGCTAAGATAATCGTTAGTTATATTTTCTTGCTTGCTTATCAGTACATCTTACAAGGACAATTTACTTATTGAAAGCCATCGTTAGGTACCCTTTTTCGGTTTTGTTTAGTTTTTTATTTTTCTCTTTTGCATTATTAATAATGTAGCTGATAAATAAATGAGTTTCAAAGTCAACGCATGTTACATGGGTCATCAATGGTGATATAAAAATTAGACCAATTTGGAAGTATGGTTTTCTTTTGATTGACAGAAAATTCTCCTAATGCTTTGATTTAAATCTTTTGAGTGTTTCTAGCATAAATTGAGTCATAAAGTTATTGTCTCAAGTAAAATTTTGACTTTTTTCCTCTTTTTGTTTGAACCTTCCGTTGTGAGATATCCTAGTGCAGTCATTTCTTCATTTTGTATTGAAATTACTATGAAAGTTTTGGCATAATCCTGTTTACTAACATCTTACTGCAGATATATGCTGTTGGATCATCATCTTGTAATGGGCTCTATCTTTTGGACTTCTACCCTGACTGTACCTCTCCATGTCATGTGGACTACGAGTAAGAACCTACAACAAAATTAGGTGCTCTGTAGTCATCTGCATATCATCTTGATTCATGTGACTGATATGTATTTAGTTCATAATTTTATGCATGGTTAGCAAATCCGATGCTCCAGTTCATTTATCAGAAGAAATTCCATCTTTCTCTTCTGAATTCAGTGTCCGCATAAGAGTATTTTTGCTGAAATTATCTGTACCTGCTTGTGTATCTATGGGCTTAATATTAGTTACTTGTTCCTGGTCCTCCTCTTCCTTCTATGTATTTGTGTGTTGAAGTTCGCATTTAAATTGGGCTTGTGCTTACAAGAATTGTGCTGCTGTCAGTGAGGAAGTGCAGGGAAATTATAAAGTAAACAGGCAGCTTAAGCGAAATGGATTTATCCCACTTTCTGAAGGTGTTACCGCATGCACAGCTCATCCACTGAATGGTGTCATTGTAACAGGAACTAAGGTTTGTGCAATTTGAAGACTATAACTGAAATTGTTTCTCTTGGTATATAAATAAACCTTCATCTGGTGGTCCTATCACTTCTTTTCTTAATAATTTTCCATCTTTAAAGGTTTAGCTTATATTCGTTGGTATGACAATTGTCAAAATTGCTGTTAACCGGATACGTTTTATTGAACTGTGTTATTGCTTTGTGCCTTCTTAGCCTTTAGGAATCCTTCAAAGGTTGTATATTTTTTGGGGTACCTTGTTTACAGTATGCAGTTAGTGGCACTTCCAAAAAGTTACTACTCATGGTATGCGGGTTCAAAGGAGCATTCATACCAATATGCTGACACATGCAATGCAAAATTTTAGGATATGACACGCTAAGGACTTATAACTGGTATATGTAACTACATGCATTCGTGTTAGCTATTATTAGTCAACTACAAATATTTGACAGCCCGTTCTTTAGTAAAATAGGGAGATGTATACATAAACAGACACATCACAAGACACATATAGAAGAGCATACATTATCATCTTTGACAATGGTCTCTAAAACATTTACTTCGTGTTAACCCTCACAAGTTGAGGGTGCGATGAGTGTTTGTTGACCTGATGCAAAGTGTAAAATTTTCATTTTCATCCTTTTTAATTTTTGGGCCCGCCAGTGGAGTCTCAGACATCTGTCTCAAACAAAAGTTTACAACTAATGCTTACTATAAATGGATGAAGGGATAATACACACTAGGGGAGAAGAAGACAAGGGTAAAAAGAGAGGAGCAAACAAAACTAAATTGTAAATTTGTTCGTTATGTGCTTGTTTTCAATCCCATTTGTATTAGTCTACCATTTTATCCTTAAAAGTTTTGCTCAAGATGATTTTCTAGATGCTTCTGACAATGTTTGGTGATGGCTGCTATTACCTGTAAGTTGTAGCAAAAATTAGTTGTGACTTGTTTAAAAATTAATCAACAGCTTTGCATCGCACACTAGCGTTGTCTTATGTAGCATTATGTTCAGGATGCTATTAGCTTTAACAAATAACATGTTTTTGATATGTAAATAATATATAAGATAGATGGTAGGAGTATCCCTTATTCTATTTTTTCTCTGTTGATGTGGTTATGTTAGTATTTTAAGTGGTAAAAATCATCATAAGCAAATTATTTAGTCTTGGTTCATTTCTACAATTGTGATTTCCCACTTGTGGCAAAGGTGGAGATGTCTGAAACTAGTGTGCAAATATCGTTGCTTCGATAATGATTGATTGATTTTAACATGGAAAAAACCAAAGGACATAAAGTCCTAATCTTTAACAGGTATAGCTTCTCTGAGGTTCTGTTCTCTAGCATCCATCGGTCAATTTTAAACTCGAAGAGAACTCCAAGATGATAATAAGTTTTGTGACAATAACAAGCATTTTCCTCTTATTAGTTGTCAGCTATATACAGCATTACAACATATATTTCTGCCATTTGTTTACCTTTGCCATAGTCTAATTTACATCATTAATTTTCAGCAATCGTCTCTGCTGGTGATTTCCCAGTCATTTATGTCATTCCGAGATGCGGACGATTATCCAGGCTACAAGGAAGATGATAGAAGCCAGGGTTAAAGGTTTTTGGAGTAAAGAGCATAGGCTAAATGCCGCTGTCTTATCTATATGCCCTTGGCTTAGAGATATTCCTAAAGAATGAAAACTTTGAGGTATTATGTGATTTCAATTCTTGGTGAACGTTGTATAGTCAATAGGAAAGCTGTAACTATTGGAAGCACTTTTTCCTTTACGAAGAGAAAATCAAGTGGGCTATATATTGTCGCATATTCACCATTCTAGGGGAGATGAAACCCTTTTTGTCATTCTCCTGGGACTTTGGGTCAAGGAGTGGTAACCTATATTTATCTCGAGACCATTGGATGACCTGCATGATCCCTTAGCCAAGGCACTTGCTTTTTACTGAATGGTTATCTATTTGTCCACATATTGGAAATGATCTTGATGAATATATTGAAGGATCAAATTCTCTTTCTTTTTAATGGAATTTGGAGTCTCATGGATTTGGAAATGTTTTCCAAAAACAAGCAAAAATAAACAAAACATTTTTTGTTTGAAAAGAACATTTCTTTCAAAATTTTGGCAAAAATTTTTAAAAATTGATTTGGAGGCTAAGTAGTCGTATGGTCAATCAATGGTAGAAGATATTTCTGCAGCCATTAAGCTCTACCAGATGATGGTGGAAGAATCCAAATTAAATGAACAAGAAAAACAATCTTCTTTTTTACACATTTGGGAAATTCAGATGAGGAAGCCGATAAGGTCCAAATAAGAAGTTATGGCTTTCTATCTTGATGAAATTAAATAAGATTTTCTTAAGAATTTTAAGAATGATATTGATGGTAATGATTCTACATCAAAAGATACTTCGATGAGGTCAAATTCATATGCATGCTTGGTTGGTGAATCACAGAATCTAAATTTACTGACAGAAGATGTTTGGGACAGTTTAAAAGATGAACTAATTGAGAAAGCCAAACAAAAGGACAAGGCACAAATTCAAGACCAATAATTCTGTTCTTGGACAAATGTGCAAAAAGAAAGATTCCTCTTGACATGAAGGGACGTCACTTTATGAATACGACAAAGAAAGTCGAAATCGGTGGGTGCGATGTCACTTTTAGTTAGTGGAATGTCATTATCAGAAGACAATAGGTCCTTATCACTTTAATAAAGTGATTATTTTTATTTGTTTTTTTCGTGTGATTGTATAGAGACTTCGGATTCGAAAGATTTCAAATTCGGTTTGAGCTCTTTTTAATTTTGGTTTCAAGTCCGTCCATTTGTATGAATTGAGGGCATTTAGCTTAAATGAGGGAGAGCTCGGGAGAGCAAGCAAGTTTTTACTTTCTCTGTATATTAAATACTCTTGTAAAATTTTGATAATCAATTGAAGAAGAAAAAAGTTTCTTTTTCAGGTATTCACCTATTTACTTTTTTTGTCTTTATTCTTATTGTTTTAGCCTAATGACAAGCTAATTCCCTGTTGTTTGGTAATCACTATTTCAATATAGAATATGCTCTGAGAAATTATTGACCCATGGCATAATATTTCCTGACAAATAATTTATTAAAGAAATATTATTTCAATACTCACTTGTCATGGCAGTTTGATAGCATCCCTCAAGTCGCGTGGTTGTGCCCTTCTCTTGTCGGGTTATGGCATCTTTCTGGGCTTGTAAGTTGTTGACTGTGGCTCTACTATTTTACTGTTTAAATCCATTGACTCTAGAGTATAAGATAATAATACTGTAATACTTGACATTGCCATGATGCATTATTCCCTGGGCCTCTATGGTATCAAAGCCTTGGACTATAGTGGGTAGTAGGATTACCAGACAACAATCTTTTAATCAATGATTAATCTTTTTAAGTCAACGACTTATGTGAAGAATGCTAGAAAGGAAGAATATGGTCTTCCTCAGAACATTGATTTGTTAAATAAATGGACTATTCCAAAAATTGAACCTAGAACTATATATCA
This sequence comes from Ehretia macrophylla, assembly GCA_037974665.1. NCBI lineage: Eukaryota > Viridiplantae > Streptophyta > Magnoliopsida > Boraginales > Ehretiaceae > Ehretia > Ehretia macrophylla. The sequence goes on along the minus strand of CM075782.1, from coordinate 14,723,740 downwards.
GCTCGGTACCTTTGGGAATTTAGGAATCAAACATATGGTTAAGACCATAGAAGAGTTAATCCCAATGGAAGTGAAATGACAATACAATTACTATCTAAAGAAGATATTGACATATATAGTCATACTCATAGATTTTTGCATATAGGTTTAATTCAAATTGCTTTTAAACTTTTAACCTTATTTGGTTTTCTTGAGAATTTTATGACAGTCCTTAGAGACACTAGAAACCTAAATTGGAGGCAATCTCTTATAGGGATTATGCAAACTAGTATGGCACATGGCTAGGTCTATTTTAATGTTAGGCCTAATTTGCAACTATCTTTATCTGATAAAAATATTCTTGATGCTATTACATTATATGTTAAAGCGCATGGTTATAATTATAAACCAGAATATGAAATTATGTGTATATGTTATCGCATATATTATAAAGTTTTGCATACACATAATTCTAACAGTAAATTACAGGAAGTTTGACCTACGCGATCATGTAATTTACAGTTAGAATTAAGTGTATGCAAAACCTTATAATCTCAGTGCGCAGAAAACGAATCCATGTTTTCAATGCATGTTTGGGTGACTCTGATACCAATTGAAGGTTCTCTAGCACGTAAAACACATATAGCGCAGCAGAAACATGAAGAATCAAGCTATAAAAACAGAGAGAACCAAGAATTGAATCTACCAAACATGCACTTTAATCGAAAACATGATAAAACCAAGCAAAATGAATCTGAAAATTCATTACCTCTTGATGAAGACTATGAATTGTTTGCTTGGATTGGAGACCACAACGTAGCAGCCCTCTACGATCTAACACACACCACGTCGAGGCTAGAACGAGGCGAAGTAAGCTCTTGCACGAGCTTCAATGGAATAGCACAACACCTAAGGAGAGAGAGAGAGAGTGGCGGCTAGGTTTTATTAGAGAAAGAATTGATGAAAATTTTATGTTGTTGTGTTCACATCTAGGGTTTCACTTTAAGTTATATTTATAAGGTGCTATAAGTTTTCAATAATTGCACCTTGACCCCAGACCTTACGGGGTTATTTAAATCCAGCTTATAACCTTTTTCTAATCAACTATAAGTTAATTAGACATCAACCTACAATTAATTGACACTCAATTAATTATCAATTCAACTTATACAAAAGCCAATTTTCCAAATTGCTCTTGACTCTAAGTCAAACGTTTGACCATCAAACTTTCTCTCTTACTTGCATACTCGAATGGTTTCCCTAAACCCATTCTAACCATATGCTATCTATTATATAATTTCTTCTAGATAGAATACGAGAGGATACTTGTGCTAGTGTGATTTCTCTATTCTATCCCTCATAGTTCTAACCCTTCAGCTTGTGTGCGATCCTGAAGGTTCGAGTGCCAAGCTGGTAGTAGCTGGGACAAGTACCAATTAACCCATCTCCATTAGAACTCCTTCTAATTGCTACTAATCGAGGTTGGCATCTAGCAACACTCCCCGATGACTAAATGGCTCGAATGCTTAATCCAAGCTTTTCTACTCAAGAACCTTTTGGCAACTAGTTAACGTACAGTCCATTTCTTCCACTAAATGCCCCGAGCTTGCCTTAGGGTATGGTCAATGTCAGTCAAACCCTAATAAGCTTGCTCCTATGTTCTGTTGACTTTTCCTGTATGATCCAATCATACGACCGTGGCCATGGATTTATGTCAACATCTCTATGAGACGACATAGGGCATACTCTCTTTCATCTAGAGTAGTGGATCCTCGCAGCGACACTCACTAGCTTCGCAAGTACTTGATTGTACCCAAATCCCCTTTCAAGCAGGTCTTATCTTCCTCCATTTTGTCCAGGGCCAAAGTACAATGAGTTGCTTACAAGCTACTGTGATGTCCTCGAGTCAATGGATTACTTTGCACAACTATCACCTGAGAACCCTCTCATTGACTTAGGCGGATGAAGCCCCCATTGAGTGTTCTCTACGGACCGTGTCTGATGTACATATCTCCATACGTACCCATGCATTAGCCTTGACATCTTATGTCACTTGGTCGATGAGATCAACCTAGATAGAGCTAACTACATGTCAGTCTTGCCGGATTCATCAATGCCCAGTCTTGATGAATCCTACGACCTAGGACAGGTTTTAGGTATGTCTTGAGTGTCGATTCTCATCAACCATAAGCTCTTATGGTTCGACCCTATACCGACATATCCAAGGGCTTTATCAGTTATACGTAATATACAGCTAGACGATATATGAACGTATAAGAAATAAAGGTAAATGCCATATGGTACTTTTATTTGATTAAAACTTTATAACAAAGATTGTTTCGTTACACAAATATCCCCATCATCTTTCACCGAATGATTGGCTTGCAGGGTATATTCCCAACATTAACCTTCGGCGTGAGGCGATGTCCTATGAATTCTGAGATTAGTTGTTAAACAAGGAAGTCCTTGGTCAAGGCGAGTATGAAATGATGGAAATGGGTTTTTCCATGGTAGTCATCTCTCGTTTCACCGATTCAGATTTATACATAGTATCGGAGGTGGAATTAATCATTTCATGGTCCTTTTTGGGGCGTTCTTAATAGAAGAATTGTACTGTACGTTAATTCTCGACGGTTAAATGGATTCATAAAAGACATCGTCTTCATTATTGTGTACATTCTCATGGTACGTTCATTGCTAGTGCATCACTTATGAGCATGGGGGTATTTCGATAAATGGCGAAGATATTTCTGAAATAGATAAGGAGGTTTATCGGTCCCTCATCGGTACGCGATTATGAATCTAGAAGGTCACACAGTAATAAGTATCATGAATAAGTTCACCGGAAGCTTGTATGATGTGGTATGTGGCTTTAAGGTGTTAAAAGTCATCTATGTTGGTATTTGGGCTAAAAGTATAATTACGAAAAGTTTTAGGGTCAAATTGTAATTATCAAAACTTATGGGGCAAAACTGTAATTATTGAAAAGTAGTTTCAATGTATTTATTCTAATAGATATTAGAATGAGAAAAAATTATATATATAGGAGTTTATATAATATATATGTGTTATGGTGATGTAATTTGTAAAATGTCACGTCATCATCCTAGTTGTCAAAAAGTGAATTGCAAATTAATGACTAGATATTTACATGTGGCGTATGCATGTAGAGATTGATGACTAGGATAGTCCATGTCATCAATCCTAATCATTTGAATTTGAATTGAATGGTTAGGATTGAATCTTGAATAAAGACAAATAAATCCTAGCCTTTGCTTTTGATGATAGAACCTTTTTGCCAAGTGTCAAGAGAGAGAATAAAGTTAACACTTGGATTGTAATGATTACAATCCTACGATTTGCATGGCTTTAACTTTAGGAGAAAGCAATTATGATTGGCTATCTAATAAAATAGGATTATATATATATATATATATATATATATATATATGTATATATGAGTATGTTATATATATATATAATAATAGATGACAACATTCTCTCTCCATCCACTTGCGAATTTTGGCCAAGCCAAGGAGGAAAGAGAAGGTTGCCATCTTATCATCTAATGCTAATGATTGAGATCTAAAGGCTTGCATGGCTTGTCATGAAAATGTGACAATTGTGATTGGTCACCTATTATGTTAATAGCTTATATTAATATTAGATGACAACACTCTCTCTCTAACATGGCCTCTCACACACACGGCACACACACTAACTAAGAAGCAAAGAAAACTTCAATCATTTCTTAGCAAGTTTTGGCCATAGCAAAGAGGAAAAGAAAGAATTATTGTTTTGCTTTGAGACATTCATACATAGCTTCAAAATATTGAAGATATACTAGCACATTTAATCTTTAAACGATGATAGAGCTTTGGATACTTGGTGGACCAACTAGGGCCTTCAAGTTAGAAGGATATCTTCATCTTCTCCAAAGTTGACTACAAGAGGTATACCTTGTACCACTCTTTTGATTATATATATAGTTGATATATATATGTTTTTATAATGAGCTTAACTAGTATATGGACATTGATAGAATAATATATGTTGATGTTAGCTAAGTTTTTTGAAATATGGCCTAGACTTTTTGGCCTTAGCTAGTTGTCCATGATAATATTCTACGATCTTGAATCCAACTTATGTATATGTAGTGACATGATCTATAATGTTGGCTAATACTTTCAGTCGCATGGATGAAACGTTCCATGGATAAGGTCGTAGGATCGGGGTACATCCGGAGTACACCCAACGGAGCAATAAGTGATACCGATAACCGAAGAGTCAATGAAAAAGAAGCGTAGCGGAAGAGAAGTGAACCCGCATGGGTGAAGCGTCCCATGGGATTAGTAATATCCTTTTTAAAGTGTTTATTTTTAATGCTTATCATGTTAAGTGTTATTTTTCAACGTAGATTATAATGTTAGTTTAATGCTAATATATGTGTTATCTGCATTGCACGAAAAAGGTTTTCAAAAACTCCCCGTTTACCCCCTCCCTCACTGAGCAACAATGATTGGTCACTCCCCTCTTTCTAACCATTTCAGGTTCAGGTCCTTTAGAGTTTGAAAGGAAAAAGGCTCGAGAGTCTCCTTGAGTGGTTGTGCTGGCTTAAGCTGAGTACTTCTATGTTATTATGAGAATGATTATGTAATATTTTGAGGCTTTAGTGCCTTGTACGTGTCACGCCCCAACTCGACCCCACCTACAATCAGTCAGGACGCAACGGAATTTCGGCAGTATAACGACAGTAATAAAGACATCGAGGCTCTAAACCAACCTCTCAGAACATCATACAATCAAACTCCTCAACCAAATAACAATCAATTCCTCAATACCATTAACAACATACAACATAACCATATTATACAACAATCATTCTTAGACGATCCATTCATAGTTATACGCCTCCGTTCCAACATAATACCTTAACTTTAACATACATATCAAAATAGATTATGAACCAACTTAGCAACCTAGATCATAACAAAAGAAAGACTACTAAGTTAACATCATTTAGTTCATTATATTTACCATAACTTATACATCATAAATTACAAGGAAAATAAAAGACAACTAGTTTAATATACAAGATAATAGAGTATACAACATCTCAAGTATCAAGGACAAGACTCTGGCACATAGGACTCGTCCACATACGACACATTATCCCCTTCTAGAGGGATGTACCCGTAATCTTGCTCAATGGCACCTGTATGCATGCAATAATAGAGAGTGAGCTTATATAAACAAGCTCAGTGATGATTTGATAGATCTCTAACAATATTTACTATGCTTATTGGAAATGATCCTTTGAGCAAGTAAACACACAAATAAACATCAATACAATATAACACATAACTATAATGACCAATCATTAAAGGATACTCAATTTGGTGTAGCTCCATACACCATCACGATCTCAACCATTCTTCTTATAACTCCCCATTACTCACGCACCCGAGGTACCTCACTAGCCTCTCCCTCCATGACACCTCCGTCATGTGAGCTGGAGGTAGTCTCTGGTAGTCATGCCGTTATCAACCCGACAGCCCGACGCTACCCGAGAGGTGGCACACACATACCAAGACTCAACAATAATAATAAACATCATTCACAGGAGGACAGTCTAGCAGAACTGCCTATCTCCCGGTTCATCAATCATCAATCAATAATCATCAATAATCATCCATTACCATCAATGTAACATCAATATAATCATCAATATAACATTAATATAACATCAATATTTAATTAAACAACAAACAACTAACTTAGATGACAAAGCAGGCCATCCAACTTAACATGCATGAAACACGTAATCTAACCCTAATCTAACCATCAGCAACTCACAATTCAATCACTCAAACACTACCCAATCATCTAAAGGATCAATTCAACAATTTAAAGAAAGACAACCTAAACTTCAAATAATAATATCTTACATTCTACTAATCCAAACAGCTCCAAATCAGTTTCAAACACTCACCCATTCAATCAACTACATTAGCCCTCTAAGAAACCAACCAAGACACATCAAAATCAAGGCCAACAACCCTAAAACCTCAATGCACCTAGGCTGAAATTTCTGAATTTTCACCCGAATATCGCAATCGAAAATTCGGCATTATAACGGCGTTACCACGTAATTAACAAACTTTTAAAAATCGACAACAATCGATTCCAACCACAACAACTCAAGATAATCCTCAAATAGCCATTCTATCAACTTTAAATACCCGAAAATAAATAATTTCATTACAATGGATCAAATCTCGTAGTAATACACATAAATGATCCCTAGCACACACTGATCAATAATATAACTTCAAATTAACATTCTTACAGTTCAAAATGCAGTTATGAGCAAAAACATAAAAAATGAGTTTTGAGATCTAGAAATTTTCTCACCTTTGAAGCGATATAAGCCTAGATATGTGTGCAATGTGTGTCCAACAAGCGGAATCCAACTCGGCACGAAGTTCTACGGACATAAACTAGGTTTTTCTATGAAAATTTGCTTTGAAAACTTGAAGAAACCCTTGGCTTTTTCTCCCATGGATGTCTCGGCCATGTAGGTGTTTTTGAGTGTGTTTTTGTGCTAATGTAATGTGTGTTGATGCTTATAAGTAGAAGTCAAACAATTAAAATGCAAAGTCAAAGTTAATTTTTAGTCTTTTAATTCTATTTTTAGTCTTTTAATTCATTTCTTGAGTATTTCTTGCTCAACTAACAACTTAACACTTAAATTAATTCTAGACATTATATTTTAGGTGACAAAGAAGGTTACGTTAAAATAGTTTCACCCGAATCGGCTAAAAACTCGTTTTCTTGCAAAAGAAAGTGTAAAAATCTTTAAAATTCCAAAACCGATTCTAAATCCGTTTTAATCAAATACGGGTCTATTAATACTCGAGGACTAGGTTTTAAAGCGTTTAAAACACCCCTGTAAAAATTTTAGCGGACAGGTGTTCAAAAATACTATTCACCAAAACCGACGATAAAACTTCTGATTCCGTTTTTTATGAAAATTTCATGAATGCACACTTAGCATGTATTAGGAGTATTAATCACATAATTATCATATTCTAAGTCATATAGTACATAAACATGTCAATTCACGCAAAACGAGGTAAAACACGCAAATCGAGATAAAGCAAAATATGGGGTCTCACAGTATGTATTAAGCTTGCCGAATCTCTTGTATTAAGGTTAAAGTTAAAGTTTGTTGGTTGTATAGTTGTAAAGTGATTTAATATCTAAGTTAGCTAAATAGAAAACATTAGAGTGGTATGATAATCGAAAATATGATCCTAGAATGCTAGAAATTAATGAACTGATACAAGTATACTTTAATTTTGCTAATTAGAAAGGCTCAGACGGCCTTAGGAACTTGAGTATATTATCATATGAATGTTATATTATGTTTTGTGGTTCATTTCTTATGAGTGTAGGTATGTGGTTTGGACTAGAAACAGGGGAGACTCTGTCCATTTTCTCTCATTTTTCGTGCCCAAAGTAAGGATCGGGTTGAGTTTAGTGAAATTAATAGGGGCTCCGGTCTCGTGAGGGATCGGGGTGTTATATCAAAGCTCACTACACGGGATACTCAGAAAGCCAAAAGAAACTGAGCACTAAAATAGAGATGTTTTAAATAGTCCTTTCATTTTATATCAATTATAAATGGGTGAAGGCATGATCATGGGCTTGATTATAAATTGGCAAGAATATCAAAGTCTAATATGCATATCCTGAAAGTTGAAGAATTTCAATGAATTTAATTTGCTTAGTTTTCTTTTGAATTCATATTAGAAAACAATTAATAGATCATCTTCGAAAGAGTAGTTAGTTTGAAAGTTGAATAAGGGCTTTCTTGTTGTTCTTTTCATTCACTTGTGAACTTGTTAAGAATGACAAACTAAATTTCTCAGAATTCAATGAAAGAAAATGATAGGGATGACATAGATTGGGATAGGTAATACTCAAATGATAGAGGAGAATATCAGATCATGATAGACTTGTGATAGATGTGGATTCATTTAGAAGGTTGAAGAAACCTAGGATTCAGACAATGTGTTTTTAGGCAGTCTTGCTTAGGGACAAGCAAAGTTCAAGTTTGGGAATGTTGATGTATCTGTATTTGTAGCACTCAAACCACGTGAATTTTACTACATTTGCATCATAACTTGAGATAAAAATGCCACATTTGATGGAATCTTAGTGCAATATTAGTTGATCGAAGAATTGAAGAAAACTGACCTAAAACACAACTTTTAAATGCAAGTCAAAAGCAGAAGAAGGGTGAAGACTCGAGTCTCGGTGGGAAAACAAGTTTTTTGAGATAGAATTTGACCAAACTTAGCCCGAAAAAGGATTCAGAACGTCAAAAAACATAGAAATAGCCTTGGTCAACTTTTTGGTCAATGTCAACGGTCAAAGGTCAACTTTCTTAGCAGAGTGCGCTTGAGCACACCGCGCACTCCACTCGAGCGTATTGCCCTACTGCCTACACCATAGAATGCCATTGGACTAATAGAAATGCGCTTGAGCGCAACCTGAAATCTTAGCCCTATAAATACCCCCTAAACACGGTTGTTTTGATGTACAAAATATTTATAGCCTTGAGTTTTTAGGTTTAGTTTAAAATTTACATCTTTAGTTTATGTCGTTGTAATTTCTATATTTTTTGGTTATGATTGTAAAATATTGGGGATATTATTCCTGGGTAGCTACGAGTCGGGGAAGAGATCATACTTTTCAAAAGGAGGATAAGCCCGGTAGCTATGCCCGTGGAACCTCTGCTCAACCACTACTTCAAAATACTAGTTCATCTAATGGGGGAACCTTTCTTTACTCTCTTTTATTTATGTAGCTCGTATTCATTTATTATGTTTGAGTAGATCTATAGTCTGGGAGAGGATATTGTAATGACAGTCTTATAATTTACGGTCTCGTTTTCGAATGATTTAATTTTGATGCAATATATGGATTTTGTTATTCAAGTTATTATTGTCTTTCATTTCATTATACTTGTAATCAATGTTGTGATTGATATATGTATGTGCCATATATCTGAGCTTTGATAGTGAATCTATTGGTTGTATTGTAATTTTTATAAAATTATAGGTTGTACCGTAGTTTTTACTTTTGAATCTATTAATTGTCATTCTCAGTTAATTAGCCTGGTCACTTTAGAATACAAGGACAAATCTATACTTCGGCTAGATAAAGGACACAAGGATATAATTCCACCTATAATCGGACTATTGATCGGTAGTTAATTAGATTTAGGGAACTAATTAGGTTAGGCTTATAGCTTAACTTGGGCATCAAAATCAAAGAATCTTGAATACGAGCCTAGGTTAATTGTCTTATTACTTATCCGACCTTTAGACCATTTCCCTTGAATTTGTCAAATCGAACCTTAGTTTAATTTTAATTTTTTACCTTATTATTCATCAACCATTGTTTCCTACATTCACTTAAGCATTTTCACATACTTATTCACGAACTAGCTTAGGAGCCTCCTTGTGGATTTGACCTCGCACTCAAGCACACTATACTACTTTGATATGTGCACTTGCGGGTTTAAACTTAGCTAATTTTGCACTCACTTTATTTATTGAACGAGTTATGATCATATACGAACAAGTTGTTGACGAGAGTGGGGCAATTAGTGGTCAAGGATGAGATCCCCAAACCCTGCTTACTCATATGGATGGAATGAGATTGTTTGAGAAGATAGTTAAGAGAGCTATTGAAAGAGTAGAGAGTATGCTTAGAGAGAGTTCCAAGAGTACTACTTATTGAAGATAGCTATTGACAAATGATAGATCCTTCCTAAGAAGAGAGGAGGCAGAAGATTTTAAGCCTGTGGGAGAGCTAAGAGTGCAAGCGTTTCTCCCATATAATCGCCATGTAGATAATGTCTTGAAGGTAGCCATTAGTTGGGTCAACTCTAGCATGCTCAAGGTATAGTCTACCATCCTTGCAAAGTAAGTTGGTTTAGTGAACCTTAGAGCCTAATGAGGAAGAATCTAGACCTAGTTCAAGTTTTTGGCAAGCCTAGACTACATGGCGTAACTTATGAGCTTTACTGGTACTCCAATTGTATCGGTTTGAATTTTCAGGTAAGCCTATGTTCATTTAGTTGGTCCTTCGGCTGGTAGGGTCTGGCCTAAGACTTTGGCTACCATATGTTTGTGTGTGCATACACCCAAAAAGAAAAAAAAAATAAAGCAAAGATAAAAAAAAGGATGCCATTAGCACTTAGATCTTCTTATTAGATTTTTGTTTTTTTTTTGGTAAAAAAGGGTACTTCTCTTCGAGTATTTTATTTACAAAAATAGATTACAAACACAAGAGGTTTTCTAAAGGGAGCTTTTGAGTGAATGAATCAGACCTATCACTCGCATGGGGAGAAACCCTAAATTTATAATGGAGATTTTGAAATTAATAGCAACATGTGTATAAGGATAGTCCTAGCATTAAAAACGATGAAACTTTGATGGCGTGCTTGAAGTCAAAATTGAAAGGTTATTCTTATCTAAAAATATAAGGTGGAGTGCTGATAGCACTACACAATTTTGTATGGTCTTTAAATGATATTATACCATTTGTACAATGCTCCATTTTATTCGTCAACAATTGATTGACCTTAAATATTGAATTTTTACATTACCATTCTTACTTGTCATTCTTTTTTATTTGTTTACATATTTGTCGTTGTTCATTTTCTATTAATCATGTATTTCTTTTTCTTTCTTGGTTGAATACTAATCAAGTATTTTTGCGGTCATTTAGTTCTCTCTTAAAATTTTAGATTAAAAACATGAATTTGAGATTATATTGTTTTATAGTACTACACAAAAAAGTAGAAAGAGATAGTAAGTATTAATTCAAACAATAATGTAGGAGCTATCTACCAAAATATTAATGATGGTTAATTAGGGTAATTTATCACTACAAAAAGCTGAGCATAGGCGGCACAAATTAGGCGGCGCTTCAACAAGCGCTGCTAAAAATATTAGTAGATGAGGTCTTTTGCGGCGCTTTTGGTAAAGCGCCGTTTATACTTATAAAACAATGACGCTTTGGACAAACCGTCGTCAATTTATGATTGGTATTTAGCGGGAAAAAATCCCGCCACTATGGCTGGGATAACGACGAAACTTTAGACAAAGGCGCCGGCATACCCTAAGACCAATAGCGGTATTTCCCTAAAGTGCCGCAATATGGTATTAGAAAAAGCGGCGTTTTTCCATAAGTGCCGTTATAGTTCTCTCAATACCAGCACTTTTGTAGAAGCGCCGGATTTTATTGATATAAAGCGGCGTTTTTGGTGAAACGCTGGCATAGGTTTTATATATATACCCTTCCCAGATTGCAACAACTCGCAGAAAACATTATCCCCACCAATCATCTCCATCCTCTGCTTCTTCTAGGTTCATTTCAACTCTTTTTTACTTGTATGTACATATATATAAGCATGTATATTTGTATTTGTCTATATGATTCTTATTTTTTTTTTGTGTATAATCATAATATATATATACATATACATGTGTATGTATATATACACATATGCATATATGTATATGCCCTCATAATTAGAACTAGATAATATATGATTGTTATCATCATTATGTATATTTATTACACATATTTATGAATTTTAATTTGGTAATAGTCCTTCATACATTTAAATTACATGTCATTATCTATGAATGTTATTGTCACTTTGTTTTCTCAAATAATTAGTTGTTTTATCCAATTATTGAAAAAGAAAAGAAAAGGGAATTTATTAACATTTATTTATTTATTTTGTTTCATTTTACAATAGCACAATCCATCGATGGATAAAAGTTGGATTATGAAGCCAAGATATAGCATTGAATATATTAATGAAGAAGATAACTTTCTTGATTTTGCATTTACTCATAATTCAAGGACAAAGATCTTGTGCCCTTGTATTAGGTGCGTCAATTGTTTATTCCAATCTCGACACATAGTGAAAGAATATTTAGTATGTCATGGAATGATCGCACAATTATGTGAACTTAAAGAGAAGTTTATGTAATGTACTTATTTTTAATTATCACAGTATTTATTGGGCTTCTTTTTCCTAATTATAAAACATTTTTGTTTTCTATTGGTTTTCTTATTTATGTTAATTGTTCCTTTAAACCTCCTAGGCTTCAATTATTATTGTCTAGTTGTTGGCTTTTTGTTGTGAGATGAAATGATTTTAAAAGGCAAGACTGTCTGCCAAACAAATTTCACCACTAAATACCTTTTATCTTTTCCTCTCAATTGATTGTATACTCTATGTTAGATCTAGGCCTAATTCAATGTGTGTGGTAGTAGAGGATGGTTGAAGGTGGAGATGATCACTTGTGGAGAATGAAATTCATGTCGGTATGTGTGGGTAGGTTTAAGTTAGAAGAAATGGTGAGATAGAGGATTCTAGGGATATGGGTTACCCTTGACATGTGGATGGGTAAGGTCTGAATCCTAGAGGATGGAGAGTTAAAAAAAATGGTTATAAGAGAGAAAGGGAGAGAAAGAGGGGACAGGAGGTAAGAGAGCAAAGAAGGTCGAGCATTGATATATGCCTCTAAGGCCAATAGCCAGAGCTTGTTGCCTTTGGGCGTGCCCCCCATCCAAGCCTAAAACTATCTCAAAGGGTTCCTCCACTGTCAAGTGAGACTTATGTTATAGGTTTAAAAATAATGATCTTGGATCAAATATATGGGCTAGGCCCAAATTGATTAATTCAAGATATTACTTAATGTTTAAATATACTAATTTATAAATTTCACTTTTATTATTCCTCTTACCGATGTGTGACGTCACAATTATCTCTTGTTAATGATTTAACGTCCTTATTAAAGGCAAAAACACAATACACATGCTAAGACTAATCAAGTGGTGCAAGTCTTCGAACAGGCTCAAGAGGTGGCTAAGAGTACCTCACAAGTGCGGAGAGGCTGCCTTCTGCGGTCCTTTCTGATTTTAAGGGTCTGCCTGCTACGGGCTTGCACTTAATGCAATATGGGCCGTTAATAAATTTTTCCAAAGATTGCAAGACATCCACCAAGTACATGCAGAGAGTGGTGATTTAGGGTGGAACGTGTGTCCACTACCTAGAGTTTCTTTCTGGACCGGAGAACATTTTTTCTTCCTAAATCCTAATTGGTTGGGTTAATATTTTTCCCATTAAGTGATATAAGTGGAATCTTTCATTACTTTTAATAGGAAAAAAATGAAAAAACTTGGAAGATATGCGGTTTTAGTTGTGCAGGCGGCCATGCATGAATCTTTCAGACCAGCATTTTGCTTCATTGACATAAATAAAATTAAAAAAAAAAAAAAGGAAATTAAGAAGAAAGTCGTAGTAGGTAGATAGTCAACTTTATATAACATAACTATATAATAACTCATAAGTATATATTTAGAGGACATTTACAATATGGTTAATTATAATGATGGTCATCACCACCACCATCATCATCATCATCATCATCATCATCATCTCTAGGTCAGGTAGAGAGAGATGCTCTATAATTAAGATGTGTGCAAGCAAAAGAAGCAAGAGTGCAAAAAGCAGCAGACAATAAAGGGAGGAATGTGGATAGCAGTATAGGGGAAAGGCAGGACAAGCATGCTAATTAATAAGTTAGCATGACCACAAGGAGTCCCCCATGTTGGACTGGTCTCCCACCATGTCCATACTGAAAAGGGACCTGTTTTGGGATTGTGTATGCCTAGATGATGGAGATGCATTGTGATCTGGGGAGCTTGTGGTCGTTCCTGACATTGATGAAAATTGACGCATTCTCATTTGGACCACCTCTGCCTGCGCAAGAGCCAACTGTGTTTGAAGAACATCAATCTGGTGCTGTAGTGATGATATTGCTCCAACACAACCATACACTGGATCCCTCACCCTTGCATTCGCCTCATAAACCATCGAACTAACTGCATCACCTCGTTGATGCTCAGGCAACTCCTGCAATATTTTATTCATTACTTAATTAGCCTCCCTTTAATTTCTTTGTAGAAAAATAACTTGATAAAAATTTGTCTTGAAAATAAAATATTCTCCCAGACCACTTTATTATAAGTTCTTTCTTGTTCCGCGGGTTTTGTCATCTGAATCAAATATCTACAAAGCACGCGATGATTTAACCTTAGTTGACCTTGGCATGCAACCAGTAATATCACTACTTTGAACAGGCATTATTCTGATCATAGCCAATCTCTAAATTTTCTACCGGCTTCAAGAATTATCATCATGTTTGGGCCCCAGGTTTTGACAAACTGATGACACAGTGGTGATGTAATGATGAGGCCAACACCAACTTTCTAAAATTTCAAGGGACAAAATAAAACTTCTTACTTTTTAAGTCTATCACGACACCCAATTGTGCATTTAGTCTTTGTAAGGCTAACTTATATTCTTAAAGCAAAAACCTCTGCTTTTTTGAAATGCATGCTTTTCCAAATCACAAACAATTCTTTGACCAAAAGCACAGGTGTAACTACCAAACGACTAAAAAGGATCGTATCCGAAAACAGAAAAGGAAAAAGAATGAGTAATATTTTAAGTTTTTTTTTATCGTTTTATTTTTATTTTGTACAATAAAAATTTATATATATTAAACGTTATTAAATTTTTTATAAATATAGTAAAATTTTATTAACTAAAAAAAAGACAAAAATAGTGATATATTAAAATACTCGTAAAAGAAAATATAACTTTAGATTTCCTAATTAAAGCTTCAAAGATGAATTTGTCGGCTAAAAGAAGGTTATATATTCTATCTGAAGTACTAAATCCACGTCTTATTCCTTTATTCTTTCACAAAGTTTAAATTCAGACCGGCCTCTTTTTCTCTGAGGAATCAATCAATTTGGCCATACTATTTTGACTTTTTCGCAGTAACTGTTGATAAAATAATGACGCATGATGTATTATGATTAGATAAATTGCACCTTTGAAATGCGACATTGAGAGAATTGTGTAAACTTTATAATTTTGGCGGTATCGGTGAATCCATAAAGGCGCTCTAACTTGTTACATAAAGTTAAAGCTGTGGGGTCTTGGACCGTTTTGCAGCAGTTAATGAACAAATATTACTTTCTTCAATGAGATGCCATTTTTTTGACCAAAAAAAAAAATAATAATAAAATAAGATGCCATTTTGCACAATAAATATTTTTATTTATTCGTGAACTCGAGAAACAAGAAAGAAAATATATCAGAACTATTGATAGTGTTTGGAAATTAAAAGGATGGACCAAAACAACCATAAAATGTATACACTTACTTATAAGCATATTTTAGCAACATGCCAACTTATATAGAAATAGACAAGCCAGTTTGAGTACCAGCCTAGAAGTTAAGTCACACACTAGTGAATAAATAAGGTTCACAATATCTATCTCTCTCTCTAGGCAGTTGTGATTAGTCTAATTATCATTGATACAATTTCCTAATTTATGGATGTAATAAAAACGAAATTAATGAAATCCTTTCTCGTACGAGATGATTTTTTTTTTTTTTTTTTTTGGGACCATAAAACAGGTATAAAAATTGGCATGTGATGCTTGAAGTGGAGACTTGTTACTTTTGAAGAAGTTTTCATATGAACACTATATACCACTCTGTTTTTATCATCTATTTATCACATCCTACACGAAATACTTATTAGTTAGCATTTCTCTATTGCTTGTACATAGTAATCAAATCATATAAAGCTGTGAAATAAGATTAAAAGTAAGCTCTTTCACATGTTCAATATTTATGAAATTCTTTTTTCAAATGATAACAACTTCACCATCTAGTTGAAAGTAGGGTAATGTGTGGTTGTTGCCTTGTTGGTATCTATAATATCATAACTCAAATTACTACTTGTTCAAGATAACCGAATACGCTTTCTGATCTCCAAGAAGCTGAAGTGGTTTTAGCTTAATGTTACAGGCATGATATATAGATATGAAGGTTAGGTACAAACAAGCAAGCAAGGCAAGAAGGTGGAACCTGTAGCATTTTGTTGACATTGCTTGCACCAAACACCTTATGCACACTGGCAAACTTTTGGGGCTCATCAGCTGGAAAATAAGGAGCAAACACGCAATCCTTTGCGCACCTCCTCCGAAGAAGCTTGCATGCAGCACATGGTGAAGCTGCGCCTTGTTTTCTACCACCCTCCTTCATTGTATACTCAACAAGTCCACTATCTGATTTCATACTTCATGTGCTCATTAATAAATATTATCTGCTAACAAAAGCAGCTCTAAAATCGAATTTTAATGTGTTTTGTTTTAGCTAATTACATGTAAAAACACAATAAAGAAGAGTAATGGAGGGGCAAAACCATGAAAGCAAAAGACTAGGAGGGTGTGACTGGAGAGGAGGGAGCTTCAGGGTAGTGGGGTAGGGAAATATATAGAAAAAGTTCGTGGCAGGAAATATTTGTTGGGTCCTACCAAAGAAGAAGCTTTAGATTTCGGTAGCAAAAACATCCATGTCAAATAGATCTTTTGTCTCAGCTTTTTGTATTATATATAAATCAGGTTTCTACACCATCGTGCTTGGATTTTTTCTTTTTTTATTTCCAATATTGTAATGTTCCATTAAATTTGTATAGTGTAATGATGAAATGAGAATGTCATGAGCAAGCAAAGAAAACATACATAGATCACCTGTGACCCGAATCTTTGCGCACGAGGCTTACAACAATGAGGTGAAACTGTTCTTTAATTTTCATTCAAGATATTTACATATGCCTCCCTCGAGTTTTGTACATATATTGCTCAACCCTTTCAGGTGCTGAAACTACACCCTCTAGTATTTCTAAAATATGGGTTAAATTAAGATATGATAACACATATAGGGTTCTATTTTAATTTTAAATTACCTCATATTGAGTGAAGTAACTCAACATTATATATGCTAGTCATAAAATTTATTATTTATTATGTAAACCAGAGGCGGATGCACCTATAGGAGCAAGGGGTTGCACCCTCCACTGGCCTAGAAAAATGTTAAAAATTATGTGTATTTAAAAAAAAGAAGAAGATATTTATGTATTTTTAGTTAAAAAACTAGTTAGTCCCCACTAGAAAAGGAAATGTACTCATATAGTTAAACAATTATATGTTTTAGTTCCCACTGACAAGAATTTTTGGATCTGCCCCTAATGTAGACCCTTGAATCTACAACCAAGAGCTCATGTCCGATGCTCTAAAGTCCATTTATTTTTTAGGTGGGTCACTAGTAACTTGCACTAATTCAAAAGATTTAGAAAATCGGAGAGGGATGACGAGGCCGTTCATGACAAATGTGCTCACTAGGGTTGATTAAATTGGAGAAAGCGAAAAGAATAGAGGTTATGGTACTTCAACTTCCTTTAGGGTTTCCAAAAACTTGATTATTTATAAGAATATCGAGCTTATGTGGTGTAAGTTGGACTTATTGCTCCGTGAGTTTAAGTTCATCTATATCCAATTCACTATCTAAAGAATGAGACTTAAGTTGAGGTCAAATTTTGACCACTACAATCCATGCAGGATGATTAGATTTTTCCAAAAATATATATCCTCTACCTGTGTGTTTCCTGTATACAGCCACAAACATTTTGTGATATAGATGTTGCGCCTTATTTGTGCACTGGGTTCTGTTTTTGATATGAAATTTCTCCTTTATGCAGGGTCGAAAGATCTACGCATCTTGTTTTATAGCTTAGCTATGTCACTGGACTTTGTTATGCCTTCAAATATTTAATACGTTGCGGTTCTTTGTGTTGGATCTTGCCTAAATCTTTATATGCAGCATTAGACAAGCGAATATACGGTGAAATTGAGAGTTTGCACGATCGCAGCCAGTGGTGGACCCTGGCATTTGAGTTCAGAGGGTGTATTTCTATCATACAACAAAAATGTCAAATATAATAATTTAAAAATAAATAAATAAATAAAAAAGTATTTTCAATTGAATATAAGTCCGCCACTAATATTCGCAACCCATTATCTCTCTAATATAACTTGTAAGATTTAACAATGCTGTAAACAATGACTAGATTCAATTCATAAAGTAGTATTGGAGAAGTGTCATGTCTCATAATCTCTCTACCTATAGAGGGTTTCATTCGCCAAGGAGAAAACTCATGCTTGTGATAATCTCATTATATATATTGACATATGATCTGGTGCAGTTAACATCATTTAGAATAAGTACTCCTGATGTTTATGCAAAGGGTAATGTTATATATTATTCTTTTTTTTATTATTATTTTATTTATTTTTATATGGAATCCTACATATTATATCAACTACACTATTTTTATTTTTCTTTCTTCTTTATAATTATTTTCTCTCTCTTCAATTCATTTTTCTCTCTCTTAATTAATATTTACTCAAAATATTTTTCTTTCTTTATTTAACCATGTTAGACTCCTTGATAAATAAATAAAAAAACAATATCAGACCCAAATATTGGGGAAATAATAATAAATCAATTAGCCAAAAGAACAGAATCATTCTAGCAATTTTTTTTCTTTCTTGCTATGCATCGTTCTTATTGAAGAATTAATATTAATTTTTGCATCTTTCGATAATATAGATTACGTGATATAAAAAATTAAGTGTTAAGTGCATGCATTTAGTTAGCATTTTAGCATCGTTACGCAAAAAAAAAAAAAACTAGAGCACAAATTTCATATGGTTCATTAAGATAATGACTTCGAAAAAAAAAAAAAAAAAAAAGATAATGATAGCTTATTAATTACAGATCCATTTTCTAGCTTTCACATTGACAGGTTCTAAACCTGGAAAGAATAACTAAAAAGAATTAACAAAAACACTATCTTTATGGGCACACGAATTCCAACTGAATCAAATTTAATCAAACTTTAAAAACTTTATTCAAGATATTTAGAGAAACTAATCATAAAATATTATGATATATATCCAACGTAATTTAATTTTGTTATCACTGCTAATAACAATCATTTATTTGAAGTTGAAGCAAAGAATAACACATTTTTCATCCAAAGTGTAGAATGTACTAGTAGTTATCAGTCTGATGGCGGTTTCATCAAAAGATGTAAAAATCAATATTAATTCTTCAATGAGACGATACACAACAAGAAAGAAAAAAAATGCTTAAGACTAGTTCTCTTTTTTTAGCCAATTGATTTATTGTTGTTTTCCCAATATTTGGGTATAATATGATTTTTTTATCGACAAGGGGTTTGATATGTTAAATAAAGAAAGAGAAGTATTTTGAATAAATATTAATTAAGAGAGAAAAAAAAAGAATTGAAGAGAGAGAAAATTAATTAAAAAGAAGAAAGAGAAATAAAAATACTCTAGTTGACATGTTATGTAAAATTTCATATAAGAGGTGCTAAAAAAAAGGGGTGATATATAGCATTACTCTTATACAAATTAAATAATTAATTCGACCACTAATATGTTGCATCTCTAGTCAAGCGCGGATCGGATCAGGGGCTTACGCCACCTTATAACCCAAAGATTGCTTAACAAAAACACTTATTTGTCTAATGCTTAAGAAAACTAACCTCAACCACATTTTAATTCCCTTTCTTTAATTTAAGCTACGACTTTGAAGAAACGGATCTTCTTCTTTGAATTTCTTACCACTATTTTCTGTCAACAAAAACTAAAAGACAATAAACAAGTTTGAAATGTTGTACTAAATGAACGTGTGCAAGTTTGCATATAGCATGTGATGGTGTTCTAACGTTGATTATGACCTGGTTGACAATCAATGCAATCAAATCGAAAAGGGCACGTTTTCTGTTTCTTTTCTTCTAACGACTTTAACTTCCAATATACAAGTGAAACTATTGTAGGAATGTGCATCCAGCTGCTTAATTGTTAAAAAGTAAAAGAATATTGTAGATTTTCACCGGAAACTTAATATCAATAGCCTAAAGCAGTGTTTTTCTTCTGTTAGTTGCAATAGTTAGTAAAGGAATTGCTTTGACTAGAAAATATTCCTTCAAAGATCAGTAGGAATACGATAAACATGTGCGCGTGCGAAAATTCGAACGTAAACACGAAAACAAGTGTGTGTATATTTATCCTTTTTCTTGCAATTATGAATTATAAAAAACCATGTTTAGGAGAGTCAAGATAGTTGTTCAGAGCATTTAGAAGAAGAGGAAGGTCAATGACAAATGGTTCCTAATTAATGAACTATGAAATCCTGTATGAGCACATTGTGCATGTTGGGTTGTGGTCTCGGGTCGTCCAAGATGGGTTGACCTGATTCAGTGGTCTCAACTTCTCGCTAATCCATATATAAGCCCAAAATGAATAGAATTAAAGCAGACGTTCAGTCTATTCTTGAAAACCTTCTTTGTTTCTCTCATTCACTTAACACCCTCTCAACTCACTCCATAATCATTCAAAGCCATTTAAATTATTAACTTCAACCTAGAATATAGTATTGTAGACTCTGATTCGCAGCAAGTACAGTGGAACAAAACTTCAAAAAGTTCTTACAAAGTTTTTCCGCAAAAAATTACAAGGTTTTAGTCTTCGAATTATTGGTTTAATGAAGATTCCATACTAAGTGTTAAATTTCTTCATTGATATCAGAGCCCATGTTATGTTCTCAATTAAAATTCAAACCTTTTATGCCTTGATAATGTTGCACCATCAAAACCAGAGGGTTATTTGCATGAACAACGTCTATTTTTGTTACAGCACATAGAACAAAACTTAGCAATTATGTGTAAGTAAATTACTCGCCAAGAGCTTTCCAATGATATAAAAGTCATCCAAAACAAAATTGTAACTAAAATTATATCAATTTTGAATTTTTGTTTGTGATGTGGCATAAAATGAAGCCCAAGCTAAAAAGTAAAGCACAATAGCTAAAATAGAGGTCTGGACTGAACAACGACCCAAAAACATAGCTGGGTCGGGGCCCAACGGAAGACTAAGTCAATAGGACTACTGACTATGTCAAATGTGATCTTGATGGGTTAGATCTTTAAGTGTAACATTGGGGAAACTACATAACCCTACTAGGCTAAAGATAAGGGACCATGATCCCAACCATATAACTCTCTATGGCTAAAATCAAGGCACTACCACTAAAGCCTAATGTTAAAGGATTTACCCCCCTATGCATCTTAACAAACCCGGGTGCTTACACATATAAATACAGGTATACATCCAAGGTACAAGTATCTCATTCTAACTCATGTTAGCCTATGCATGCTCTCTTAATTGCTCTTAAGCAACTACATTGCTCTCAAGCAATTTTATACTACTTTTAAGCAATTCTTTGCCCCCATAACTGACTTGAGTATCGGTGGAGCCCCTGGGCACACCCCCAGGAGTCCTTGTTTTGCAGGTCTAGAGACCAGCGGAGCTGAGCAATCCAGGCCCAACTTGCATCCAAGTCCAACCAATTTAACTGTACTCAATAATTTGGCGCCGTTTGTGGGAAACGACTTAGTTCCCCCATCGAGTATCCACAATGGTACAAACTAGAAGCCAGTTGTACAGTGGTGCTGAAAAGGATCTCCTACCATTTAGAGCTAAAAATTCACCTCTACAAGAGACCATCCATCAGGTTCCACCTATTAGAGTCTCAATTGAGCTGCCAATTACTATTACTATAGTAACGGCTACACTAATAGCAATTATGCCACCAGGTGTGACACTCAATATGGCATCCTCATCACAATCAGTGGACTTACCAACTTTACTGCAGATGTTCTACAGCTTGCAGGGTGCTATGAATCACTTTGTCCAGATAAACATGCTTGCTATGGCACTCGAGTCGAGCCCAGTACATCTAGTACCAAATTACGCCCTGCAAGGAGTTGGGGAGCGAGCCCCTGGGTCATACTATTAGGAAAGTGACAAAAGCTCCTCTGAGACTGACAACATAAGCTACTGCCCAACTCCTAGGCGTGAGGGACAAGAGATCCAACAGGCTCATTGACCCTTTGCACAAGCAAATTTTCCATTTTTCCAAAGAGATCCAAGAGGAGCCATGTCCCAAGGAATACAAGCTCCCCTCGTTGCCAACCTATGATTGAACAACAGGTCTTTAGGATCATTTACAAATTTTTGATCACCATATGAATTTCTATGATGTATATAACTATTTAAAATACAGGGCCTTCCCGACCACCCTCGTTAGAGTTGCTATGAGATAGTTCTCCAAACTCTTAGGCTCGATTCAGAACTAAGAGAAACTATCTCAGGACTTCTTGGATCGTTTTGCCAGCAGCAAGCAGCTCTCAAAGCTCATAGCATCCTTGTTGAACATCAAGCAGCAAAAAGGCGAGACTCTTCGGTGGTACCCTACCAAGGATGCTGTGTATACTCCCGAGCAGAGAAGTACATTCACTAGGAGGAGGTCATGTTGGCGAAAAAGGAAGAGGAAAAAGAAGTGTGAAGGACTACAGAGAAAGACAAAGAAAAGAGCCAAAGACAAATACTGAAGAATTTAAGACGACCATAGTTATGACACGGAGGACTACAAGCAGCTAAAAGATGAAATTGAGCACCTCATCAAGAAGGGAAAGTTGGGTGAATACCTGGCCAGGCAGCAAGGCCACCGCAGAGATCAAGGACCTCGATGAAAAAGAGACAAGATCCTAAGGCCATGCCACCAGGAAAGCCGACATGCAGGTATCGTGGAAACCATAGCAGGAGGACCTACAGTTGTAGGGGAAACCCTAGCCGAAAGAAGAGCCTATCTAAGGCATAAAAGATGAGAACCATTCCTCAAATAACCAAGGATCAAAGAGCTGATTACCTTCACCTCCGCGGACCTTGTGGGACTAATTGTTCCACATGATGACCCGTTGTTAATCCAAGGTACAATTGTTAATTTCTACGTTAAAAGAATGATGGTTGACATAGGTACCTGTATAGAGGTGTTGTTCCTACATGTTTTCAAGAAGCTCAGAATTAGTTCTAGTAACTTCAGGCCCATGAGAGGGACCTTAGCAGGCTTCATTGGCGAGGATTTCTAGCCAGAAGGCATAATCAACCTACCATTGACCTTGGGAATGAGAGAAAGACAAGCCACTATCATATGCAATTTCTTAGTGGTGGTTGAAAATCCGCATATAATGCCATTATAGGGCAAGTAACCCCGAATCAATTCAGAGCCGTGGCATCTCCGTACCATCAGAAACTAAGATTCTAGACCTCTAATGGGATAGCCATGGTCCACGGAGATCAGTTGCTGGCTCGCGAATATTATGCCACCTCCTTTAAGATCTTTGGACATGCAGTACAGCTGCTAGAGCTCCTAGAGGAAGAAAAACCAGAGAGAGAAAAAAAATCCATGCTGGCAGAGGAGTTGACAGAAGTGAATCTGACCCCAAGAAAAAGGTCAAGATCGGAAGGGAGCTCCCTCCAAAATACAAAAGAGGTATAATTCAATTCCTATCAGATAACATACACTTCTTTGCCTAGTCTTCTATTGACATGGTAGGTGTAGACCCAAAAATATCCATACACCATCTCAATACAGACCCATTCCATCGGCCTATACAACTAAAGAAGAGACAGTTTGGGGTTGAGAAAAATCAAATCATACAAGAGTAGGTAAAGAAACTGCTGGAAGCGAGGCACATACGAGAAGTGGAATACCCAAAATGGTTGGCCAATGTTATCATTGTGCCAAAGCCGAACGGCAAATGGAAGATGAATATAGACTACATGTACCTCAACAAAGTTTTCCCAAAGGACTCCTACTTATTGCCCCGCATAGATCAGCTGGTAGATGCCACCTTTGGATGTGAGTTCCTCACATTCATGGATACCTTCAAAGGGTACAATTAGATCCGCATAGTCCTCGAAGATGAAGAGAAAACCTCATTCATCACCAACATGGGCACATATTACTACAAGGTAATGCCTTTTGGCCTACAAAATGCAGGGGCTACTTACCAGAGAATGAAAAACAAAGTCTTTGAGAAGCAGATAGGCCATAACATGGAAGTCTACGTTGATGACATGCTCGTCAAAAGCAAGAGTGCACAAATACACATCGCTGACCTCGCATAAGCCTTTACAACCATGGAAAGTTTTGGGATTAAACTCAATCTAGAAAAATACGCCTTTGGGGTACAAGCAAGCAAATTCCTAAGGTTTATGGTTACTCGAAGAGGAATAGAAGTTAACCTCGAGAAGGTCCCACCAATTCTGGAAATGAGACCACCCAAATGTCTCAAAGAGGTCCAGTCCCTAGCAGGGAAAATAGCGTCCCCTTAGCCAATTCATGTCTAGGTCCATAGATAGGTGCACACCCTTCTTCAAGATGCTCAGAAACCCGAAGGACTTCAAATGGATGGAAGAATATCAAAAATCATTCAAAGAACTGAAGGCATACTTGAGCTTACCACCATTATTATCCAGGCCTGAACCTATCGAGATCTTTACCCTCTACTTAGCCAGCTCACCAATGGCAGTAGCAGCGACCTTCATCAGGGAAGAAGGAAGAACTCCAAAGCCTGTCTACTATGTCAGTAAGATCCTCAAAGAAGTTGAGCTCAAATTACAAAAAATAAATGAGAATGTTAGATTGATTTAGAACATAAGAATTAATAATAACAAATACATTACAAGTTTGTGCTAGATGTATTTTGTTTTGATTGAAAATATATTTTAAGGTTTATTTAGTGGTATGGGTTGTGTATTTAAGATATAAGGCCATAAAATTGAATTAATGATTAATAATTTTTATTATAACAAAAGTATGATCAATTAAATATAAAGTCTAAAACAATGAAGATTTATCATTATCATTAGTTTTCGCACATCAATCAAATTATAACTTTCACATTAGTATCAAGGAATGAATTTGAATTGAAGAATGACAATATTGAAAGGGAATATATAGCTTAGAAGCATAATTTAATACAAAAAAGTTGATTATATAAAACCAATTCTATCTTTTGCATGAGAGTTTGTCGCCCCGTGGTGGCCATTGGCCACCTAATGGCAACAAAAAGTAAATATTTCGTCACTCTTTGGTCTCCAATGGCTACCAAAGGGCTACAAACCTCCATATTCATAAGAAAGTAGATTGATTTAAAACAAAAAATTTATAATAACGAATATATTATAAGTTTGTGCTAAATTGAAAATATATTTTAAGGTTTATTTACTGTGATGATTTGTGTAGTTAATATATAAGGCCATAAAATTGAATTAACGACTAATAATTTTTATTATAACAAAAGTAGGATCAATTAAATATAAAGTCTAAAACAACGAAGATTTTATCATTGTCATTAGTTTTCACACATCAATCAAATTCTAACTTTCACATTAGTTTTCAGTTTCCTTACTTACCTTTTCTTGTTTAAACCTCGCGTTTAAGGCTTAAATCCAGAAGAAATAGCTTGGGCTACAAAGGCCTGAACCTAAGGCTACATGATGGCCTTAGCTACCTGAAGCTCCTTCATCAACTTTGGAAGCCCCATATTCATCTGGCTTATATTCAGCTTGAACTGGGAGAAGGATTTTGGCAACGTCTCAAGCATCATGTTCATCTTTTTGGTAGTGTCGATTTGGGCCCTAAGACTTTAGCAATTTTGAAGTTGTCCATCATCTTGAGAACATGTTCCCAGATGGATGACCCTCAGCTATCTTGGTTGTCATGATTTCAATATCAGTGGCTATGTTTTTATGTTGGTCACCAACATGTCAGACATAAGGCTAGCATGTAGCTCTTGACCATTCTATCTGCCCTTTGCCACTTATCATGGGCCTCCCTTTTGGGCATCAATAGAATTATCCCTCAATTAAGGGGAAGGCTGAGTCTAGGCATACTTGTACCCAACTACAATGCGTACTATGTCATATTATCTGGATATTTACGCAACATAATTAAGTATGAGCAAATCATGTATGACATGTATATATGAATAGCATGCATGAGATAATGTAATAGGAACTCATGAATGCAAGTGCACAAACATAGATAACCCTTTTAACTATGACTAGTGCCTTAGTGATCACTCTTATCACTATTTAGTTTGGCTTCCGAAGATCCGATAGCACTTATTCCATAAGAAGGTTACTACCTATCTTGAGTCGAGTGTAAATATCATTCCTTATGGGATTTCCTTAGATAATTTCGGATTCGAGCCTCCGTAGGGAGGTTACTCTTATCAATACCTATAAAGTGATCTATAGCCTAGAACTCCACCGTAGGGTGGTCGCTCCACTAACATCTTTTATGTGAATTCCCAATTTTAGATCAAGCCACTAAGTCTAGGAATGATATCACCCTCCGTAGGGAGCAAACCGCATGGTAAGGTGAGGTGGCATCACCCATTAACAAGATCTGGACATGGAAAACCGTGGGATTTCCTAGTTCCCTCTCCCACTCGACTATTTGGACTAAGGGTTTCTACTTATGTGATTTACTTCTATACTTAATTCTGGTTTTTCTCAAAAAACTAGATTAAAGCCTATAATCATTTTGTCTAAAACCTTAAAGTATAATCACATAAACTTAATTCAGGTTATTATCCTAACCCTAAGTAAGGCTTTCTATAAGTCTTTAGCCAAGTCAAGGTTTCTAAGGCAAAATAGTCATCTTAATATTTTTTTTAACCAATTTCAAATTATAATCTAATTAATCTTTAGACTCTAATAAATCTAGTCTAATATCTAGATTAATTATTTGACTTGACTTTCAAGAACTTAATTTTTATACTTATGGGATTGCTTATAATTTAATCTTATAAGGTAAGCTTAGTGCTAAACAATTTTGCATATTGAAGTAAAGATAAATTAATTATGTAAAAACACATAATTTAGAAAAATTGATTTACTTAGCATTTAATAAACAATTAATCATAAATAACTACCATAAATAATATTTTACACTTTTCTAAAACAAAGTATTTGTAAAATCAATTTCATATTAATCCATGCAAATAAACACAAAAACAATTTAATAAATTAAATAATAAAAAATGGGAAAGCCACGCGCGTTATTACGCACGCGCGCTCCCAATTTTTTTTTTTTTCTTGATCCTTCGTTAATTTGGATTAACTCTCACAAGTTTTCTAATCCAAATTTATAACCAATATTCGCATTAATATGAATTTCTAAATTTTCACATGAATTTTTTATCGCAAAACTTAAGGAAAACTAATTTTCATAAATTCCTTTAATTTTAGGGATTTTAAAGTGGTTTGGAAAAAAACTACTAGTTAAAAACCTTTTAAACTAGTATTCCACAAGTAATTCAATCCAACAAGATATTAACAATGCTAGACAATTTTTCATAACAAACAATTATGTAAATCCACATAATTTAGCAAAATATCTCTGGCATTTAATAAACAATTAAACAACTCCCATAATAAATTTTACACTTTGCTAAAACAAAGTATCCGTAAAATTATTATTATTCATATTTAATCTATGCAAATAAACAACACAACAAATATATAAAAAAAATATGGGGAAGGGGTGTTTGTGCGCGTGGCCGCACGTGAAGGGCATACCCCATATTTTTTATTTTATTTTCATTTTTTTTGTGTTGTTACAATCCTAGGTTAGATAGGATTAACTATAGCAAGTTGTCCAATCCAATTCTAGCCTTCTAAATTACTACCAACTAAGTTATTTAGTCAAGGCTTAATTCTATTTCAAAACCATGAATAAATTAATTATCTAGAACTAATATAGTAAACATAGAAACTAATAAGAACATATAATTTCATACATCAAAAGCATTAAACAGATCTGAATTATTTTAGTGTTTTTAGAATATTCTTACTTTCTACCACTTAAGAATTAAACTATTCCAACTATTTCATATTTTAATTCACAGTGGCTTTGATACCACTGAAGGGAAACGTTATATCGCATGAATCAAATTCTAAAAATACAAGAATAAGGCGGAAATATTCATGCATGAATCTTTAAAACGAATAAAGTATGAAATAGCTAATGGAACATCTAAATAGTTCATAGTTTAATTATAAAAGCGAATAAAGTTTTCTGACATACCTTTTCGTTAATAACGAAAATCAAAAACTTTACCTCTTGCAAAGAAGATCTACACGCCTATAGCAAGGCTTCTGCTTTTCAACTCTGATCTTCCCTTCTATGACCAATATCTAGCTAAAGTGTATCTAGATGTGGGACTAGAATAAAATATAAAGAAAACTATTTCGAGTTTTTTCAAAGATTGAAGCTTACTCGTAAGAGAGAAAGAGAGATCCCAAAGGAGATGGTGCTATTGTAGAGCTTGGGGTAGAGGCCTTTATGTAGGAGAAGTGACTAAGAAAAATTTGCCAAAAAACCAATGTGGTATAAGAATAGAACTTTGGTTGTCCCCTTTTTCCATAATAGAATAGGATTCATTTTCCACAATTATTTCCTTATTTTTCTCTTCCTTTTCTCTCCTTGGCCGACCCACTCATGCTTGGAACGCCCCAGACCCATGCGTCCCCCTTTGGTTCACATGTTAGGATCCTGACTTAGTTAGTGTGCTCTAATTAATTTATTTTGTATTTATTTAATTCAAAAACAACCAATAACTAAAAATAGAAATACCCTTTCCATAAAATAGAAAGTCTATTTTCAATATCTAATTACCAATTAATTAAATATTCTTTTGATTAATTCCCAAATCCAAACTTAAACTACTATTTAAGAATAAACTATTTTTCCAATTAAGGAAAAAACTATCTTAAATATTTATGCAGACCTTTAGACTTTAATTAATCAATTAATCATATAATCCAATATCTGTCAATAATCAAAATAGAAATTCCTTTCCCAAATAGGAAAGTCTACTTATGATATCCAATTGTCAATGGATTATATCCTCTCTCAAAATAATAACTTCTTTATTTACGCTTAAAAGATTAATTGGCTAGAAAGGGGACCAAAGACATAATTATCCTTCCTCTAAAATTGAATAAAATATTCCTGCTAGTCCCCTAGCAATATTTTACCATTTTAACCTTAGTCTATGTAACACCCCGATTCCTCATGAGACCGGAGTCCCTATTAATTCTACTATACTCAACCCGACCTTAACACTGGGCATGAAAAACGAGAAAAAAAGGGACAAAGTTTCTCCTGTATTTAGGCCTATCCACAAACCTACACTCAGAAGAAATATTCACAACAACAATATATATCATTCATAAACATAACTTTACAGATTCCTAAGGCCATTCGAGCCTTTTACTATAACAAAATAAGGCATACAAGCATACATTTTCTTTAGTTACTAAAATACTAATGCCATGATTTCGATTATCATACCACTCTAATCTTTTCTACTTAACTTTCTTAGAATTTAAGTCAACCAACCGACATTACTTAGTTCCAAACAAGCATGCAGACCAACTAGGCAATAAAGTAAATCATTAAGTTATTACAGGTCATCTACAACTACCAAATCATACAATACCTCTAAGGTCTCAAAATATTACATAATCATTCACATAAGTACATAGAAGCACCCAACTCAAGCCAACACAACCACTCAAGGAGACTCTCAAGCCTTCTTCCTCACAAACTCTGAAGGGCCTGAACCTGAAATGGTTAGAAAGAGGGGAGTGAGCAATCCTTGTTGCTCACTGAGGAAGGGGATAAACGGGGAGGTTTTTGCAATCTTTTCGTGCAATGCAAAGAAGACATATAAATAGCTTTTAACTAACATTATAAGCTACGCGGGAAGCAACATTAACGTGATAAACATTAAAGCATTAACAACGCAATAAGGTGGTAGGAAGCAAAGTTAGTAGAAGACTATCAAAGCCATTAAAGTTGGAATCTTTAGTGATAGAGGTTTTTAGAATTAGATATCTTGTTCCAGACGTGAGAAAGTTTTAGGTTTTAATATCTGCTTTAAAATATTGTTTTGTTAACTTTCATTGTTTTTACTATTTTTAGTCCGGAAGTATGCATGATATATTTGTCCTATATCTATCATATAATTTCCAACATGCATAGTGTAGATAGTGAATGCTCTACGTCCCTTAAAGAACATATTTCATCCATCAATGATATTTATTTGTGGAACCTATGTTTGGGTCATATAAACCTGAACAAGATTTAAAGGTTGATTAAGGATGGGCTCTAGGGCTCATTAGATCTCGAACCATAGGCTCAGTATGAATCTTGTTTGAAATAAAAGACGTCCAAAAGGACATATTCTTCCAAGAGGCATAGGACAAGAGAAATGTTAGAATTGGTACACACTGATGTATACGGTGGGTCCATAGGCACACTAGAATGTGGAGGTTTTTGTACCTCACAGGTGATTTTGAGGGTAATCATATACAACAGGAATTGTGTCTCGGTCAACTATACCTGGCGTTCCTCAATAGAATGGTGTATCTGAGAGATGGAATCGGACAACACTGGATAAGAGGTGGCAGTATACATCTTGGACCAAGTGCCTTCTAAAGTCGGTACCTAAGACACCTTGTGAATTGTGGATGGGTCATAAGCCCATTTTAAGGTACATCCACATATAGGGTGTCCAGCCTATCTACTGAATAGCTTTGCTTTTAGGCTAGAGCAAAGGTCTAAGATGTGCTAATTCATAAGATATTCTAAGGAAAGAAGAAGTGGAATGTGTAACCATCATAAGGAGTAAAGGGCACTAATAAGTACCATGCTAGATACTTGGAGAATGATTTTATAATCCATTGAGAGTTGAATTCAGAAACTATGATAAAGGAAATTTCTATTGAGAATTCTACTATACTTGCACTTATTAATAGAACAGCAAATTCCTTAAGTACCCTTGAGCCTAATCGTAGTAGGAGAAAACCGAGACAACTAGATTGATGCTATGGAGAGTCTTTTGAGGTAGTTTCTAGTCAGGTTGACGATCACACTAGCCACGATGAAGCAGTAACGGACGTAGATGCTAATCATTGGCACAGGGAAATGGATTTTAAGTTGGGGGTATTCCAACTTAATCTGGGATCTTGCAGTTGCACTTAGAAAAAGGAAAACCCTTAGTGTGTAATGGGAATACAAGAATAAGAGATAAGTGGACATGACAGCTAGGTTGGTGATGAAAAAGGATATACTCTAAAGAAGGTATCAGTCATGTGGGGATTTTCTCACCAAGAAGCCATACTGAAGTCCATAAGGATTCTCTTAGCCATTGTTTGTCTTTGTGACTACGAGATATAGCAGGTGGATGTCAAGGCAACATTCCTTAACAGGAATTTTGACAAAAGTATCTATTTGATACAACCAGACAATTCCGTTGAAAGGTCAAAAAAGAATAGCCATGTTGTTGTAGTACTTGTCTTTGTGTGGATAATATCCTACCAATTGGGGAAGATGTAAGGATGTTGACATCCATGGAGTTTGACTGTCTTCTCAAAGTATAACTGTAGGACTTGAGAGGAGCTTGCTGTGTTCTAGGAATTAGAGCTCATACAAGTCTACTAGAATAAGGTACTGGCGTTATCCCAAACTACATATGTTGAGAAGATCTTAGTTAAGTGGTATATGTGAAACTCTAAGAAGGGTTTGTAGCTTTCTAGACATAGAGTTTTTCTTTCTTAAGATCAGTACCCAAGATACTTGATAAGAAAGAATGCATGAGACGGATTCCAAATGCATCATCAATTGGTAGTATAATGTTGAGTACTGAACCAGTTAGCAGTCAAGCATAGAGAAGTTCATTGGGTAGTAGTAAAACATATATCTTCGCAGAACGAAGAATTATATGTCTACCAGGAAGAATATGTGATAAATAAGCACTTAGTAAAGAGCCAATGAGTCATAGAAAGGCGAATGCATTGAAAGAAAGTATCACTAAATCTAAGAATTCTATCTAGGAAGAGCTTTAGTGGTAGATTGCCTTTACAAATGACTTAGCAGATTCTCGGATTGGGACTTTTTCAAAGAAGGTCATTTTTATAGATATTGAGTCTATGGGGGTCAAGCTAGTGTTCTTTCGTGCAAATGGGAGTCTGTTGGGAATAGTATGCCCCAAAGACCACTAGTACATTATCATTGGTCTATCTAGATGTTAGCAATGAATAATTTTGTGTCATCTTACTTATATGAACATGTTTCTCTCTTATGTGGTTGACTGCTTTATACATATGTGAATATAAGGTCATTGCTTCAAGTGTTGACTTAGGTACATGGTGGTTACGCACAGAAGGTCTACGTCATGGTTACTTGAAAGTAGAATTATTTAGTCTATAACTGAGTAGTAAAGTTGGGCGTTTTACTATGATAGAAGTTATAGTAGAATAAGTTCCCTTTGTAGTAGGGTGGTCTGCCTTGGCCATGGATGTGGTTCCAAACTTATTATACTTATGCATATGTATGCATTGGACAGACCCCGTAGGTGTGATACTCTAAATACGTACTATCAGAGAAATAGATCACCTATACCTACAAGCTTCTAAGTGGGCCATTACTCTTAATCTTGAGTATATGTGGATAAACTGACGAAGTCAAGTTCTTGCACTTTGAGTCACTATGTGTGAGATCTTATATATGGGTCAACAACTTCAAGATTTGGGTGTCTGGGCTTGATTAAAAGGGACATGCATATGCAATAAAGAATTTATACAAATATCACTATCTTAGAATGATCCAAGCTAGATCATCCTGAATTCGTGCACGGTAGTACCATTTGTTGTACTGGTTGTTACACAAGTGAATAACTTTCGGAGGATGGTTGGATTGTTGATTAGAGGTTCCAAGGAGATCAAGATGTAGTCCAAGAGGTAATAGTACACTTAGGAACTTGTCTTGGCGACGAGTGAGTATTGAGGGGTAGAGTGGTCGAGATTATCACTTAGTTGGTCAAAAGACAAAGCGTCATGTATATTTTGATTGTCTTCTATTCATACAGTAATTATCCTAGAGTACAACCATAGTATTTTAGTGGAATAGACTAAGGTTAAAATTGTAAAATATTGCTAGAGGACTAGCAAAAATATTTTATTCATTTATAAAAGAAAGAAAATTATGTCTTTAATCCCCTTTCTAGCCAATTAATCTTTTAAGTGTAAATAAAGAAGTTACTATTTTGAGAGAGTATATAATCCATTGACAATTGGATATCATAAGTAGACTTTCCTATTTGGGAAATGAGTTTCTATTTTGATTATTGACAGATATTGGATTATATGATTAATTGATTAATTAAAGTCTAAAGGACTGCAGAAATATTTAAGATAGTTTTTTTTCCTTAATTGGAAAAATAGTTTATTCTTAAATAGTAGTTCAAGTTTGGATTTGAGAATTAATCAAGAGAATATTTAATTCATTGGTAATTAGATATTAAAAATAGATTTTCTATTTTATGGAAAGGGTATTTATATTTTTAATTATTTGTTGGAATTGAATTAAATAAATACATAATAAATTAATTAGAGCATACTGGCTAAGCCAAGATCCTAACACGCGAACCAAAGGAAGACGTGTGGGTCCGGGGCATTCCTAGCATGAGTAGGTCGGCCAAGGAGAGAAAAGGAAGAGAAAAATAAGGAAATGATTGTGGAAAAAGAATCCTATTCTATTATGGAAAAAGGGGACAACCAAAGTTTTATTCCTAAACCACATTGGTTTTCTGGCAAATTTTTCTCAGTCTCTTATCCTATATAAATGCCTTTACCCCAATCTCCACAATTGTACCATCTCATTTGAGATCTCTCTCTTTCTCTCTTAGGAGTAAGCTTCAATCTTTGAAGAAACTCGAAATAGTTTTCTTTATATTTTATTCTAGTCCCACAACTAGATACACTTTAGCTAGATTGGTCATAGAAGGGAAGATCAGAGTTGAAGAGCAGAAACCTTGTTATAGGCGTGTAGATCTTCTTTGCAATAGGTGAAGTTTTTCTTTTTTCGTTATTCGCGAAAATGTATGTCAGAAAACTTATTTGCTTTTATAATTAAAGTATGAACTATTTAGATGTTCAAGTAGCTATTTCATGCTTTATTTTTTTTAAAGATCTATGCATGAATGTTTCCACCTTATTCTTGTATTTTTAGAATTTGATTCATGCGATATAACGTTTCCTTTCAAAACATGGCTACCACGTGGAGATGAATGTTTCCACCTTATTCTTGTATTTTTAGAATTTGATTCATGCGATATAACGTTTCCTTTCAAAACATGGCTACCACGTGGAGATGAATAGTTGGCTACGATATCTTTACAAAATGGCGACAAAAAATGACAAAACAATGGCTACAAAATTTGGCTACCACATGGAGACGAAAATAAATAAATAATAAAATAAAATTTAAAAGGTTTGGCTACCTAGTGGCGACAAAACTATGGCTACCACTCGGCCACCAAATTGTGGCTACAAAATTTGGCTACCATAAGGAGATGAAAAAAAAATAAACAATAAAATAAAATTTAAAAGATTTGGCTACCTAGTGGCGACAAAACTATGGCTACCATTGGACCACCAAATTATGGAGATGCATATGTTTGATATAACAAGGTTAAATTTTGTTTATCTATTGTAATACCAATTGTTGTGTATTCTCATTTCTTATAATTTTATTAACAAACTTTGGAACTATATCCTTACAATCTATGACTGTAAATGGTGGTTTTATGTCTTTTTATCAAATGATTTGGCACATTGAAGTGTAAATACTGATTTGTAGTCTCTCACGGTATGCATCTTATAACTTATTGTGATTGTGAGGCCCAGACATGGGTTTACGTGCAATTACTTGTTTTAAATTATTATTTGACATAATATGTGCAGTTTATGTATTTATTTATTTTTAGTGCATAATATGTACAATTATATGATTTACTAAGTGTTATTATGTGAAATATGCATTTAAAGACCATTTAACTTGCATTAGTTGACTTTTCATCTAGTTTGACCAATCTAGGACAAGGTGGACATTTTAA
Source organism: Ehretia macrophylla (assembly GCA_037974665.1). Taxonomy (NCBI): domain Eukaryota; kingdom Viridiplantae; phylum Streptophyta; class Magnoliopsida; order Boraginales; family Ehretiaceae; genus Ehretia; species Ehretia macrophylla. The sequence goes on along the minus strand of CM075782.1, from coordinate 14,688,833 downwards.
AAAGTTTAATGAATGTTATACTTGTAAATATGATCAAATTGCATGATTAAATAGTCATTTAACCATTATAAGATATTCTCCTAGACTAAATAGTAAACTCCACTAACTATTGTCTACCTTTGACCAAGCCTTGACCTTACATATGCATTAAATCAATAAAACATAGCCAAAAAACACACAAAAAGGGCCATTTCAGTCGTGAGTAAGAAGGAGGGGAGGAATAGTATTTTCTAGGTTTTTGAGTGATAATTGAAGAAAAAGATGAAGATTCAAAGGCCTTGTACTCAAATTGAAGCTATATCTTGCCTATTCTAGCATCTACCTTGCATATTCTAGCCTTTTAAAGCATTTAAGGTGAGGAGATTTTCCAAACTAAGTTTTGAAGTTGATGTATTGTTTATATATTTGCATATATATGTTATATAATGTTGTAAATGCATATGAATCTTGCTAGATAGGACCTAGAGAGCAACATACTTGAGATTTGGCTTGATTGAACCATAGGTTGATGTAGCTTGCTCTTTGTGTTTTTTATTGAGTTGCTTAGCTAAGATACGAGATAACCTTTGGTTCATAGTTTAAATATGAAGCTTATATATATATATATATATATATATATATTTATGTTTATAGCATGCTCTAAATGCTTAAATCAAGAATTGAGGGAGTTTAGTGGCATTTTGTTAAATTTGCAGAAAATTCCAACAATGATGCACTTGGAGTATTTTGCCTATTATTCTTGTTTTAAACTTAGTTTTGCTAATGGTTTGCACTAAATAGGTATTATGGTTGTCATATAAAATGGTTAGGAAAAGATTGTGCATTTATATTGCTTATAAGTGAGTTAATTGTTGATAAAAGTTAAGTTAAGTGTTGTTTGAATTCTATTTTGTTGATCGTGTAGTTATGCTTGAGTATGGTGTCAATGTGGTTGGATTTGGTTGAAGGATGAAGGTGTTGCTAAATTTGGATTAAGTACTTTATTGCTTCATTAATATGTTGCTAAATGTAAATGAAATGCTAATGTGTTCGAGAAACAACCTACTTTGTTGTTTTCTCTAATTGTCCTGAATGCGTGAGATGTGGTTGAAATGTGAGATGTTGATTAACTGTTAAATGTGTTGAGAGGACAACAAAGTCTAACTGAATGCTACTGTTTACTATTACCGTTCACTGTTTACTGTATTGTTTACTGTTGTAAGCCATGGTAGAATCGTGTTGATTTGAGCGGTATCGGGCTTGCCATACAATGCCACGACTACTATGTCCTATCCCCTATCCTGCATGGATGGTGTATATCTGGATGTCACCTACTGTAGTAAGGGAGTTACAAGGGGGACTGACAGAGTTCGTGATGGTGTTATAAGGAGACGACATCAACAACTATTAACGTATCCTTTATTGAATGTTTACTTACTTTCCTAATGCTTGACTTAAATGTGCTTAATGTTACATATTGTTTACTATTGCAATGCACATTTTCTAAAGGATTTTCAAAGCTAAATGTTTTTCAAAACCTCCCTTTCTCCCCCCTCTCACTGAGTTGGTGGAAACTCACCCTGTTTGCTAACATTTCAGGTGAACACATGGTCGAGAATGAGCCTCCTGCTTGATTGCTAGATAGATGTTATTTGTGTTGTTTTGGAGCTTTGTAGATTGTGTTGTTATATAGAGACTTTATTTGGCTCATGTAAATTTGTAATATATGTTGTTTACTTTCAAGTTTGGTAGTTGATGGACTAATGTATATTGCAAGTAAGCTTAGCATTGTGTATAATGCTAGCCTTAATAGTCTATTTTGAACTCATGTACTCATATGGCTATGTCTAAGTAGTTGTGACGGATGGCTTTATACATTGGTTGTAAGTTGTAAGGTTTGGTTTTATTGTGGATTATACGAGATCGATGTTGTATAGGTTTTATTTGTCTAAGTGCCATATTTCAAATATTATAATGCCGAAATTCCATCGCATCCTGACTTGGTTCTAGGTGGGGTCGAGTTGGGGCTTGACAGTGATGAACCAAAATTAGCAGCCATGCCTTGAAAACTTTTACATCCAAGCAGAATTTAGATTATCCTCTTAACTAATTTCAAGGTTTAACAAGCATTTCTAATGTTGTGTGTTTCAAAAGACAAATGAAAATTGCTATTTTAGATGATTCTGTCACAAACAGTTCCAGAATCAATCAGTTAAGGATGCAAGCTGCAGAAGGAGCATATCTGATTAGCCTAGAGTCATCCCTCCTTGAATTTGTTCACAGTTTCATCTTTATTCTTTTATAGCTTATCAATTGGTCAATGTTAGCTCTCTATTTGTTACTTTGACCTTTTGCTCATTTTGTTATATATTTTTAGTATGAGTAACCTACTTCACTTTTTCATATTTTGTTGGTTGTCTTACTTTTATCTGTAATGCTATTATTATTTTTGTATTCTATTACTTACTAATTTTGGAGAGTGGATTCTAATATTTAGCACTTTTTGTGTTGTTTTGATTGATTGCAATTGGAGGTAAAGGGAGGGCTTGAATATTGAATATGATATCACTTAAGACTGAGCATAGTTTAAGATCTAGCTAAATAAGATTAATTGCAACAATTTTTAATCGTTGCTAGTTATTTGCAAAAAAACGTTGCAAAAAATATCTATTGGAATGGTTTTTAATCGTTACTAGTTATATGTAAAAAAATGTTGCAATAGAGAATTTGCAACGCGACTTAAAATAACGGTTAGAAAACTGATGCATAAAGTCATTTGTAATGGTTTTAAACCCTTTTGCAATAGTTTTCAACTTTTGCAAGATACCAAAAATGTGGCAGTGCCTTCCAAAGAGGAATGTTCTGATACCCAAGTTAGTGAATAGGAAGAGAAAATGAGAGGTTTTAGGAGCCGAGTATAGACAGTGGTAGAGAGCCTCAAAGTAGGGCAACACCATTACAACTAGATTATTTGTATGATGTCACGCCCCAACTCGACCCCTCCTATAATCAGTCAGGACGCAACGGAATTTCGGCAGTATAATGACAGTAAATAGGATACCGAGGCTCTAAACCAACCTCAATAGACATCATACATCAACTCCACAAACCATACAACAAACAACTCCTAAATAACAACATACATCATAACCATATTATACAATAAACATTCCTCGTTATATGCCTCCATTCCAACATAATACATAAACTTTTAATATACATTACCAAGAACATGTTGAGCCAATCTAGCAACCTAATCATAAACAAAAGAAAGGCTACTAGGACAACATCAACTAATTCATTAACTTATTAACATCTTATACATTATAAACTACAAAGCAGATAAAAGTCTACTAAGTTAATTTACAAGATAATAAAACATGTACGACATCACGGATAAGACTCTGGAACATATGACTCATCCACGTAAGGCACGTTTTCCACATTCTCCTCTTCAGGAGGCACGTACCCGTAATTTTGCGAAAGTACACCTGTAAGCATGCAATAATAGAGAGTGAGCTTATATAAAATAAGCCCAGCGAGGATCCGATAGATCTCGAGCAAGGTCTACTAAACTCCTTGGAATAATCATTTGAGTCAGTAAACACACAATAACAATAATATTATCATCACTTAACTATATAACCATTCAATAAAGGATACTCTAGTTGGTGTAGCTCCAAACGCCATCACGATCTCAACCATTCTTCTTGTAACTCCCCATTACACACGCACCCGAGGTACCTCACTAGCCCCTCCCTCCATGACACCTCCGTCATGCGAGCTAGGGGTAGTCTTTGGCAGTCATGCCGTTTTCAACCCGACAACCCAATGCTGCCCGAGAGGTGGCACACACATACCAAGACTCCATAACAATCATCAATAATCAATCAATCATCAATCAATAATCATCTACTCATCAATACTAGCATCAATAATCAATTAAACAACAAATAACTAAGTTAGATGACAAAATAGGTCATCTAACCGAACATGCATTACACACACAATCAAACTCTAATTTACCCATCAACAACTCACAATTCAATCACTCAACCCACACCCAATCAACTAAGGCTCAATCTAACATTTTAAAGAAAGACAACCTAAACTTCAATTAATCATATCCTACATTCTACTAATCCAAACAACTCTAAATCAGTTTCAAATACTCACCCATTCAATCAACTACATTAGCCCCCTTGGAAACCAACCAAAACACATCCAAATCATGCCCAATAACCCTAAAACCCTAAGGTGTCAAGGTTAAATTTTTTGGATTTTCACCCAAACATCACAATCGAAAATTCGGTATTACAACGGCGCTACCACGTAATTATCAAACATTTAGAAATCGACGACAATCGATTCCGATCAACACAACTCAATTTAATCAACATTGAACAATTTAATCAAATTTAAATGCCCGAAAAATAAAAATTATGCTACAACCGATAAAAACTCATAGTATTACAACTAAATGATTCCTAGCATGCAAGGAGAAATAATCTAACATCAGATTAGAATTCTAATGGTTCGATTTTTAATTCTACGCAAAAACACAAAAGTTGAGTTTTGAGATCCAGAATTTTGCTCTCACCTTTGATGCGATATATGCCTAGGAATGCATACAATGCGTGCCCAACAAGCGGAATCCAAGTTGGCACGAAGTTCTACGGACAAAAACTAGGTTTTTCTTTGAAAAATTGGTTGAAAAGCTTGAGTTTTTTTCTTTCTTTTTCTCTCTTCTCCCTCTCGGCCTCCAAGGTGTTTTTTGAGTGTTTTTTGTGTTGTGTTGAGTGTGCGTTGATGACAATATATAATTAAAAGCTTAGTCAAATAAAAAAATTACAAAGTCAAAGTAGTTTAAGTTAGTATTTTTGTGTTTTCTTGACTTTAAATGCATTTTCTTGATCACCAAAGTTCAAAACATTTATTCAACACCCAAAATAGCTCAAGTAGATTATTTTTAGGTGACAAGAAGTTTTACAATCAAACAATTCCACCCGAGTCATCTTAAAACTCGATTTTCGCAAAAGTCGGTGTAAAAACCCTAATAAATTCCTAAGCCGATTTTAAAACCGTTTTCATCAAACACAGGTCTATTAAAGTCCGTGGACTAGGTCTAGAAGGGTTAAAAAGACCAGTTTCAAAATTTTAGCTGACGTGTTTCAAAAATACTATTCACTAAAAATCGACGATAAAATTTCTGACTCCGTTCTTGATGAAAATTTCATGAATGCACATTTAGCAAGTATTAGGAGTATTGATATCAAAATTATAACATTCTAGGCCCTATAGCACATAAACAGGTCATATGCACGCAAAACAAGACAAATCACGTAAATCAAGTTAAAGCAGATAAGTGGGGTTTCACATATGAAGTGTTAGGATTAGAGATAACCTTACGTCCTACGGTATAAATCTCCCTTATTTATAGGTCTTTGTTGATATGGCTTTTCTTATTTGTGACAATTGTATGTCTCAAGGTGTTGAACCCATATTTGGCTTTCTAAGAATTTATGAGATACAAGGCAGATTAATGATGTAATGTTGGGCATCAGAAGGTCAGTTGTATGAAAGTGTAGTTTAAAGGTTAGATCTCACTAACCTACGTATGGCCCTTTGTTCACCATTGGTTTGGCACCTGTTGAGTTGGCTTACAGCCTGTTTGGATTGAGAGGAATGGAGGGAAGAAAATGGTAATGGGGGGAATGAATTAGTCATTTCCTTGTTTGGCTTGGGAGTTAAAAGAGTGGTTGGGGTATAGAGGGGATAAGCCCGTCAAGTAGCAATAAGGAAACATCAAACACATTTAATGTTAATTGAACTCTTTGATTTGTTTCGCAAATGTCTCCTTCATTCTCGAAACACCTTTAAGGGCTTGAGTGATGTGCTACATATCAAGATAATATATACGGCAATGAAGTCATCAATTGAGTGAGCCTATGTAGTTGATGATTACCGTGTAATTCAATCATTCCATTACAAATGTTTCAATTGAGTTAACCCCTCCATAACCCCAAATTGGAGTAAAATGGAGGGAGAGGAAAATTTTTCATTCTGTGATGACAATTTTACCCTTCATTTTTAAGTTAATTACAATCAACATTTCCAAACCCACGAAATTCATCAAACAGTCTGTTTGGATTAAATAAATTCCACAAAATTTTATAGAATTCATTTATAAATCCAAGTTTTTATGTTTGGTTGCACCTTTTTAAAAAATTTGAAATCCAAGATTTACAATTCTTAGATTTACAGAAAATTTACTCAAAAATCTAAATCCAAGAGGCGAAATTTGCAAATTCACGTTTTTCAAATCTGTTACTAATCTTTTAAAAACAAAACTACCCTCAGGTTTAAGTAATTGGTTTTTCGAGGTTACATATTCAAAAACCAAAAAAAAAAAACCAATGTTTCTTCCTACTTCTCTTTGACAACAAAAAAGAAAAAAGTCAACATCTTCAAAAACTTCTCTTTCGACAGCACAAATCTTTCAAGCATACGTTTCACTCTTTTTCTTTCAAGTATTTGTTTGATTTTTCTTGAAATTTTTTTCACAATTTCTCTTTTATTATCAAATTTTAATAACTTTATTGTGCAATACGTATCCTTACCTAATTATCTTGTATATAGAACTTTATTCTTGAATAATAAAATAATGGTTACAGGCATACTGATAGAGATTAGTATAAATATGTGATGGGTCTTATTGTATGTCATGCATATATATATATATAGGTAATAAGTAGCTTTAATTCAAAAGATAAATTAAGTTGTAAGATATATGCATGGGAAACATTGTTAACATAATCTACTATTGGTCTATATATGCTTATAATAGTGATGTAAAAATTCATGCTACGTACATAGATAATGACATAGTAGGAAAAAGATGACAAAAAGAAGAAAATGTAAACTCATATGGATTGAATTAATCAACAAACCTATATGCAAGAGTCTTGATTGTGGGAAATTTAATTTTTTGATAATTTTTCCTTTTAAAAAAAAAATTCTTTTGGTCAATTTTATAATAATACCAATAATCAATAATAGAATGAGAAAATAACACTTATTTGATTGCCTAATTTGAATTGAATAGAAGAAGGGGTATTTAAGTAAAATATAAGTATTAATTCTAATTTCACATGTGTTCCAAACACAATTTGGATTTACAAATGACATGATTGACTTAATATTGTTTTACAATTCCAAACAAGAGAATTCATTTGTAAATTTAAATTCTCGTAGAATTCATTTATAAATAAGATGAATTCCACACCACAAATATTTCTAAACACTATGAAAGTCTCTTTCATCATCTTAGGATCACCAAGTCCTTGATCATTACTAACACCACCAAAAAATCTGTTGGGGATATGCCCTAATACTAAAGTTTGAGATGACCTTATTAGGGTTTAATAAGAATATGCTTTTGTGTTTTATACACAATGTTATTTGTAGGGTGTTCATATTCTCCGCTTCGATATGAATATGTCCCTAATGCCTATCCGAGAAGAGAAATGTTCTAAAAGGGTTTAGGATATTTCGCACTTTCTCTTTGATATGATAAGCATTAAGAAACGATTCATAGCCCTTCAGATTATTCAACCGGAACTAGAATAATCGAGTACGGGTTATCATATGTTATTATATTTGATTAACATAGTGATGTTGATGATAAAGGATGGCGTGCGAAATGCCAAAACAACATGGTGATGTGGACTAATAAACGTATGAGTGGTCGTTTGTGTACGGATCATTGAATGTGACAATAAATAGTGAACTACATGATTTCAGGTTAATAATTTACTATTTAGTTGAGAATCGTGTAAATTAATCCTCAGACTTGAGAGATTACGGCTGCCGGTTATATTAGGGGCTAAATACTGCGTTTGGACAATGCCCGTCTTCTAAAGTGGATTACGGCCTTTCGCGTTTTAGTCTTATGATATGAACCGACAGGTAATTTTCAAGATAGGATTTGTTAACCTTCGACGAGAGGCGAAGTCCTATGAGATCCGAGATCAGTTGGTAAACGAGCAAGTCCTTGGCCAAGGCGAGTATGAAGTGATAGAAATGAGCTTTTTCATGGTAGTCATTTCTCGTTTCACCGATTCAGATTTATACATAGTATCGGATGTGGGCTTAACCATTTCATGGTCCTTTCCCGATCGGGGCACTTATAACAGAAGGATCGGACTACACTATAATTCTTGATAGTTAAGTGGATTCATGAAAGACGTCGTCTTTATTATCGTATACATTCTCATGATACGTTCGTTGCACCCTATAATGGTCCATTCTCATGATACGTTCATTGCACCCTGACAGTTAAGTGGTCACTTTCATATATAGAAAATTCTTGCCTATTGCACCCTATAATGGTCCAGCTCTCACTCAAGGCCAATCTAATGGAAAAGTAAAACCTAACTAGAATAAAGGGATGGAAACATGAATATGTATAGAAAGGAAAGGAACAGATAGTTGTTTTAGCAAATTTTAAATTATTGGTGGTATGTTTATGTTAAGAAAAGGGCAAAAAAGTCATTTTACACATAAAATTTGTCTCTTCTTTTATTTCCTTTCTAATCCAAACATAAGAAACTCATCTATCTTTTATAAAATTATCCAATTCAAATATGATTTAATCATCTCCTCTCATTTCCGTTATGATTCTCTCCTCTCCTATCATTTATTAAACTCTCTCCCCTGAATCCAAACAAACCGTTAGTGTATTGCGTCCTCATCACTTTGTATTCTTATTTTTCTTGCTTTATGGTTTTGTGATTTGTGATCTCTAATCAATGCCATTCCTGACTTTGCCTAATAGTTACCTCTAGCTAATAGTTTTCGATACGTGACTGTAATTGAGGTCGACTAGAGAAGGGAGGCGGTGGGGGAATACTTTAATTTCTCCAAAAAAAATAAAAAAACTGATTATTCTAATGTTTGAAATATAGATGTTTGCCCCTCAAAAAACTGATGATACTATACACAAATACCTGACACGTATAGTTTCTGCTCGTCATTCTTGCTTAAAATTCTCATTGCAAATAGAGTAACATATAGACCTTCCCGGAAAAGGGAATTCAAAAGGCTAAATCTTCGATCATGCACTTGTTCCGTATAGTCTTTTCTTCTTCCCCAGCTTTCTAAAAGTTGTTATCGCATGAAAGAGTCATCTGCAACGAAATTCTAAAGAAGCAAAGATGGACTGCTCACATTTTTAAATGCTTTTTGACTATTAGTCTTAGGAATAACTATGGCACAACCACTACTAGCATATTCTTTTAAATGTTGTCCGACATTATCTATGTTATATAGCCTTATGTGTTTAAAGTGATTTGAGATGAATGGGGGCCTCTAGGAGATTCTACATTTTATGGGGCCTCATTGTTCTATAAGACTTTTACTCATTTGTGATGAATCAAGGAGGGGAACTAGAAGCTTCTTTTTTAAATATTTTTATTTGATGACGGGGAATTTATATTAAAAAAAACTACATTATATTCACTTTAAAATTAAAAACTGGTGTAAAAGTATATTTCAACGCATGCTGTAATCAGTCAAGAACCAAATATATTTATTTTTGGAGGAAATAAGTTTAAATTTAGAATTTTTTATAATAACGACTCGGACTAATCTACCTAATAAATTGGGAGTTAAGCTCTCTTCTCAATACGTTGGTAAAGCAGCTTGCGGGTTTTAGCTGCTTGTTATACAAGTGTCCTAAACTCTTTATTCAATTACGTACGTAAAAGTTGTCCATTAAATTTGTCATAGTAGTCGCATGGGCTCATTATCTTTTATTATAATGATGAAAGAACATGGTGTGGTACATTTTTTAAGGGACTTTAATGGTTTAAGCCACCTGAAATAGATTCAAAGCAAGAAGATAATGTTTTTCCTTCAAAGAAAAAGCAATTAACTGCCCTTGAATATTAATGGAACAATATGATGATGATTAAATATTTCCTCATTGACTTTGGCATGGCCAGACACCGTCATTATAATCAAGTTTTGTGTGCTTGACGAAGTATGAACAGTTTGGATTGACCTAGATGGAGTTTAATCGTTAATTCTCCATTTCGTTTTTAGGGCATGACAGACAAATGAGAATATGCATCCACGCACACGTACTTCATGCCTCCCATTTGGGAATGTACTATGGCTTGATATGATAGATTTGTCATTGTGGATGAGATTTCACCATAAAAAATGCAAAATTATAAAGGTGAGAAAACAGAACATACTGAGAAATTGGACGATGCACGCGGCAAAAGGGTTACACATGTTTACTAGTGAACTTGATAAAATGATCCAGGCCTTTGATTTAGTGATATATTCTTTATTCTCTTATTATAGATGAAAAAGTTGTGAGATTCATTCTTGTTAATAATATTTTTTATATTATATGGTTTACGTCTCTATTAATTTTTTTTTTAAATAACTAGATAAAATGGTTAGATTTTAGACATAATTAAGCTAAAGGAATCGATACTACCATGTAGAGATCTTATGCCCAATGGCACAAGTGGTTGATATGATTTTGTGTGTGTTGGGGGAGGGGGATGTGGGGGGGGTGGTGACATCACTGACGGTTGTTGCTTTTTATCTTTATATTCTAATGGCGGTTTGGTGACATTAACTTTTGTTTCTTATATTTTCCTTCTTTATAAAAGCGGGATCAAAGTGACGCCTGATAAAGACCATTCTGTCGTTGCTAATTACCCAACTGTGTATCGATAGGGATTGAGCATTACTTACCACTTCCTTTTTATCTCCTTAACAGAAGACAAAGATCAAGGAATTTCAAATTTTTGTTTCTCGGACAGGAGAGTGTGTGTAGACTTTATTTGCCCCCGCCAAGATTGTTTTTAATTTTAAAGAATATCTCAGTTGATCTTACATTATTTTAAAAGAATATTTTATTATTGAGAATAGTGGTGGAGCCAGACATTCGGAATGAAGTATTTAAATCACTCGCCATCATTAGATACATATTATAACAAATATAAAAATGTAAAGCGAAAAAGCATATCTACTAATAACATAACATATAAAACAGAAAAAGTGAATAGACACATAAAAGATTCCATATCAATAATTTCATATAAGAACGACTATTTATGAATAAAATTATTGACTATATGTAGGGCACATAAAAATCTAAAAGTTTCAGTTTTTGTTCAATTCATATCACCAATCCAAACACAAAATAAACCAAAACTATAAATTATTTCATACAAAAAAGAATATAATTAATATGTAGAGCTCACACAAATATAAAGTTTCTAATTTTTGTACATTTAACATAACAAATAATCTGTAAAAATTGAAACAACCTAATAAAAAATTGAATTTAAACCCTAAGTTGATCAAATCCAAATACTACATAAAAAAAAATTACAAGTCTATAGTTACAAGAAAGTTGATCATCAGCTTCGCTTGGAATTTTTTTTTTTGCCGACTTGGCTTTGGACTTTGGTGATTTGGTTGGTGATGTCGTGATGGTGGTGATTGCCGATTGATGAGTTGAAATGAATGTGAAGCTGTGAAAGTGAAGGATTTGATTTGGAGAATTTGTAGATTTTTTTTTTAATAAAAGCAAAATTACATATATACCCCTTACTAAATAAAGGGTGGGCCAGAGGTGCACCTGGTGGGTCAAGAGATTCATGTGAACCTCCTGAGCTGAATGTAACTCCGCTGGTGATTGAGAATCAATCTCAAAATTTCATAAAATTATACTACTATAACAAATATTCAGTGACTATCCTTTCCAAGACTATATATCACACGCAAGCGATAAAGGGGATGTACGTGAGACGAAGTCAATGTTTTCAACTTTTAATTTTCCACCGAAGATGATGAAATTTCTTTGCTTAGTCAACAACTAAGTTTCCTGTATTGAAACTTCTCCTTTATCACAATTTCCTTTTCCTTTCTTTTACAATAGTACAAAAGATCGATTATCATGCAGAGCGTGCAGTGTCTCCGAATTTTGCATTTATTGGCATTTGGCAACCCATGTAATGCTGACCATAGAAGATGAAACCATTTAGCTAGTCAAGTTTATCTTGTTATTGTTATATGTATATAATTGCTTATAATTGAACGAATCACTGTGATTCCTCCTGAACAAATCGTTATTCTTACGGAACGTTTTCGCTGGTTGCTACAGGCATCTTAATTAATTTGCTATCTTAATCAACCGAGAGACATGTAGCTAGTCAGTTTACTGGTGTGATAATAATTGATTTGACCTTGGTTACATAGATAAAAGGATTTATGGATAAAAACATTGAGGGTATCCTCTATGTCTATGTTTAGACTCTGGCTCTAGATTTGCTATCATAAAGATCAGCAATAAGATTTTGTCTGAATCACGATGTTTCATTTTAGAAGAGATGATGTGATGCAATCGACGGTGAAAGCTAACAGTGAAAAAACTTTTAGAATCGATACTGAAAGCAAATAGTGAAACGAGTACCTGAAAGAGGTGCGATTTATGTTGATGAAAGAAATTTTTGGTTTAGGTGTATTAGCGCAAAACAATAGCGGAACTAGACACCCAAAATTAGAATGCATGCTATAATGATGAAGTCAATAACCAACGATTGGTGAACTCATTTATGTATAAATTTTATATGTAAATTATTAAAAACTATTGAATGTAATTAAGCCTACATACATGTTTTTTTGGGTATGTTATAATTAAATTAATAGTTAATTTAAGCACAAATTAATAAAGTTTTCAAGGCATGACCCCCCCCCTCATATAATGCAGTTCATAGCAATTATAAAAAATGTATGCACAAAAACATATATGGAGTCTTTAAAGAATAACTTCCCCTTGATATAGTAATAAAATTGTTGGGGTTTTGGCTAAAGTCCAAGTCCAAGACAAAGTTGAAGACAATTAGAAGTTCAGTTTAATGAGAGTAGAAGTAGGAGTTCTAATCCTAAAAGAGTTAGGTTTTTGGTTTCAATAAATAGGACATTCTGTCTTGTAATTTCTTACAACAAGTGCCACACCTTGAGGGGTGTGGGAGGATGTATCGAGAGAGTTTTTTGTTCTTTTCCTAGAAAAAAGACGAGTGTGGGATGGTTTATAGTTTTTTCGTGCATAGAGTCCTGTAAGGATATGCTGTGTTCGGGAAGGAAGAATGATGCAGAACATGATTCAAAGGAGTTGATGAAAAAGATTGACAAAATCAAACCCAAGAAGAAGAACAAATAAACCTTCATATTTTTCTTATGTTATGAATAGTATTGTTTTGTTATGAATAGTACTATTTAGTTTGTTTTATCCTACATAGGAAGTTTAGCAAATTTTAAGGCCTAAGAGCTCCTATAAATAGATAGCTCCCCAAGCTCATTAAACACACCTCAATCAATACAAAGCTAGTATTGTATACTTCCTTTTTAGCATTCTAGAGTTGTAATATTTAAAGTTTTCCTTGTATCAAGGACGTTTTGCTAGAATGAATCTAGTGTTTCGCTTCCGTTCTGCGTCAGTTGGCACCAGAGCCAAGTTCGAGAGTCTTAATTTAGAGGGTTGTAGTTGTAATTGAGCCGTATGCTCTGCACTTGCCACTAATAGTGGACCCTGTGCATCAGAAAACTTGATTGGTCGATTGAGTCGTATGCTCTGCACTTGCCACGTATAGTGGATCCTGTGCACCAAAAAACTCGACCGATTAAATTACAAACCTATAAGCCGGAGAAGATGGCGTCCAAGAACAATAATGGCGGTGGAGATAGTGGCAACGTCGACATCAACATTGCTGGTGGCAACCATAGCAGAGGCGAAGGCGGCCATCCTATTGACGGTGATTGAGGGATGGAGGCCCTTTGGGCGGTGATACAAGCTCAAGAAGAAAATGTGACCCGTGAACTCCGAGAGATTCGTGACATCCTTTCCAACTTAAGCCTAAACGCCAACAGGGCTCGTGACGATGGTGGGATCAACCGTGCCAGAGAAGATGCTCGTGGCCAACCTATCAATCAACGCGACCTTGCAATTCATCATAGGCAACCAGCCTATGAAGATGAATCTGATGAAGAGCTCCTAAACTACCGAGGAATCAACCAAGCACAACCACGAGCTAGAAATCAACCACAACATCCTCATCAATATGGTTTTGCTGGACATCGCAGACTACCAACATATAAGGAGGAACCTGACAGTGACGAAGAAATAAATCAAAGGCATCAACATGCACCCAGGAGAGGACAAGGCTTTGACGAATATCGTCCTAAAGCCGACATTCCCAACTTCAACGGCGATCTTAATATTGAAGCATTTCTTGATTGGTGCTATGAAGTTGAAAAATTCTTTGACATGATGGATGTGCCAGAGAACAAACAAGTAAAACTAGTCGCCTACAAATTAAAGGGCGGTGCAGCTGCTTGGTGGGACACCTTGCAAAACAATAGAAGGCGACAAGGAAAGGCACCCGTTCGGACTTGGAGAAAAATGAAACAACAACTGAAAGTAAGATTTCTTCCTCCATATTATGAACAATACTTGTTCCAACAATACCAAAACTGCAGCCAGGGTCATCGATCAGTGAGAGAATACACTGATGAATTTCTACGCCTTACTGCTAGGTGCAATATATCAGAGTCGGAGGAACAGCAAACATCACGATACCTCAACAGCTTGAAATTTGCAATCCGAGATAGGATGACATTAGCTCCAATATGGACCGTTGATGAAGGTTACAACATGGCATTAAAGGAAGAAATGCTTTTGGCTCGTCCTTCCACTCGACAAACTCCTTTTGCACCAGTCCGTTCTAATCCTGACAGAGGCAAACAACTTGCTGAAGAAGCAACTCGTCCTTCTACTCACAATACTGGCACTAGCAATCAAGGAGTGGCCAAATCAATCAGACAGGCGTCGAATACCACCCGACCCAATAATCTATATGCTAGGCCAACCATTGGAAAATGTTTCAAATGTGGAGAACCTGGTCATCGTTCCAATGAATGTCGAGCTCGCAAGTTTGTCAATCTAGCAGACTATGATAATGAGTGTGATGAAGAAGTTGGGTACAATAATGATGATGACTTGGAGGATGCTGAAATTGCAGACGAAGATAGAGAACAAGTGACGTGTGTCATTCAACGATTATTGTACACCCCGAAACAAGAAGACTCATCCTAGCGCAAACGCATCTTTTATTCAAAATGCAGTATTCAAGAAAAGGTATGCAACCTTATTATTGACAACGGGAGCTGGGAGAATATTGTTTCAAGAGCTTTGGTGAATCACTTGAAGCTGCCCACAGAACCTCATCCAACACCGTACGAGATTGGGTGGGTCAAGAAAGGACCTTCAATAAAGGTCACAGAGGTGTGCAAAGTTCCTATTTCTATCAGAAAATCTTACCAGGATAAAATCATGTGTGACGTAATTGACATGGATGCCTGTCATATTCTACTTGGGCGACCGTGGCAATATGACGTTGATGCAACTCATCGAGGAAGAACAAATGTCTACTTTTTCTGGTGGAATGAAAAAAAAATAGCAATCCTCCTAACCAACAAAGATCGACCCAAAACTTCTAAAGTGGAGGGGAAGTCTTTCTTTATTATAGCAGATTCTGCAAATGAATTCCTCAAAGAATCAAATAAGACCGGAGAAACTTTTGCTCTTATAGTCAAATGAGAGGAATCGCATGAAGAAGAAGTCTCAGATGAGGTACGACACATATTGGAAGAATTTAAAGAAATTATTCTGGATGAATTACCTAATGGACTTCCACCAATAAGGGACATCCAGCATCACATTGACTTAGTCCCAGGAGCAAGTTTGCCAAATCTACCTCACTACCGGATGAGCCCAAAGGAGAATGAGATACTAAAAGAGAAGGTAGAAGAATTAATGCGCAAGGGGCATATTAGAGAAAGTATGAGTCCGTGTGCAGTACCAGCTTTGTTGACACCCAAGAAGGATGGAAGCTGGAGAATGTTTGTGGATAGCCGAGCCATCAACAAAATCACAGTCAGGTATCGTTTTCCTATACCTCGACTAGAGGATATGTTGGATCAATTACAAGGGTCAATAATCTTCTCAAAGATTGACTTGCGCAGTGGCTATCACCAAATCTGTATAAGGCTGGGAAATGAATGGAAAATTGCTTTCAAAACACGGGAAGGCTTATACAAATGGTTAGTCATGCCATTTGGACTATCCAACGCACCAAGTACATTCATGCGCCTTATGAATCAAGTCCTCAAGCCATTTATCAGAAGGTTTCTCGTGGTTTATTTTGACGACATTTTGATCTATAGCCACAACAAAGAAGAGCATGTGGACCACTTGCGTTAGATTATGAAAGTCTTTCAAGACAGCAAGCTATTTGTCAACTTAAAAAAATGCAGCTTTATGACAAATCGCTTAGTTTTCTTGGTCTTCATTGTAAGTGCTGAAGGAATCCATGTTGATGATGAGAAAGTTCGAACAATCAGAGACTGGCCGACTCCAAAGACAGTCACTGAAGTTAGAAGCTTTCATGGCTTAGCTACATTTTACAGGAGGTTTATCAAGAATTTTAGCAGTATTGTTGCTCCTATCACTGATTGCTTAAAGAAATGGAAATTCCAGTGGAGCGAGGCTGCTGACAAAAGTTTTGCACAAATCAAAGAAAAGTTGACAACTGCACTTGTCTTGGTGTTGCCAAATTTTGATAAAGTTTTTGAAGTGGAATGTGATGAAAATGGAATTGGCATTGGGGCAGTATTATCTCAAGAAGGCAGACCTGTTGCATTCTATAGCGAAAAGCTTAGCGAGGCACGTCAAAAGTGGTCAACCTATGAGCAGGAGTTATATGCTGTGCTTCAAGCTTTACGACATTGGGAGTATTACTTAATTCCACGTGAATTTGTAATATATTATGATCATGAAGCCTTGAAGCATTTCAAGAGTCAAAAACATTTGAACAAGATGCATGCAAGGTGGGCTTCATATATGGAGCAATTTCCTTATGTTATTAAACATAAATCAGGAGCTTCCAACCGTGTTGCCGATGCCTTGAGTAGAAGGGAAACTTTGCTGGTTACTTTAAGTGGCGAAGTTGTAGGGTTTGAATATCTGAATGATCTTTACCCAGAGGATGAAGATTTTAATGAAGTTTGGCATAAACACTTGTCAAAGGAACCAACTGGAGACTTCCACGTCCATGATGATTATCTGTTCAAAGCTAAAAGACTTTGCATCCCAAGGACATCCTTAAGGGAGAAAATCATTTGAGACTTGCATGGAGGAGGACTCGGTGGACATCTTGGACGAGATAAGACTATTGCAAGTGTGGAGGAAAGGTATTTCTGGCCACAAATCAAAAGAGATGTGGGCAAGTTCGTGAGACAATGTCCAATTTGTCAAACTGCAAAAGGCCAGACACAAAACACGGGACTCTATATGCCGTTACCTATACCAGAAGATATTTGGAAAAATTTGTCTATGGATTTCATCTTGGGATTGCCAAGAACCCAAAGAGGAGTAGACTCTGTATTTGTGGTCATGGATAGATTTTCAAAGATGGCACATTTCATCCCTTGTAGGAAGACTTCAGATGTAGTGCACATTGCAAGACTATTCTTCCAAGAGATTGTGCGACTCCATGGAGTCCCAAAATCTATCACTTCTGATAGAGATTCTAAATTTCTATCTCACTTCTGGCTCACATTATGGAAGCGCTTCGATGCAAGTTTGAAGTTCAGCAGCACAACTCATCCTCAAACTGATGGTCAAACCGAGGCAACCAACAGAACCTTGGGAAATTTGATTCGTTGTATTTGCCAAGATAAGCCGAGACAATGGGATTTTGCACTTGCACAAATTGAGTTTGCCTATAATAGTGCAATCCACAGCTCAACTGAATTATCACCATTTTTCATTGTCTACAAGAAGGTACCAAAGCATGCTCTAGATTTGGTTAGACTGCCGAAATTCTCTGATAAGAGCATTGCAGTAAATAAAATGGCGGAACAAGTGCAGTCTATTCAACAAGAGGTGAAACATAAATTGGAAGCCTCAAATGCCAAATACAAGGCTGCAGCTGATAAGCATAACAGGGTGAAGGTATTTAAAAAAAGGGATATGGTCATGGTCTACTTGAGGAAAGAAAGAATTCCAGTGGGTACCTACAAAAAGCTGAATCCGAAGAAGTATGGTCCCTACCAAATTTTAAAGAAGATCAATGACAATGCTTATGTGGTTGATCTTCCGGATGATTGGGGAATTTCATCAACCTTCAATGTTGCTGATTTATATGATTACTATCCACATGAAGGTTCTTTATATCTGGAAATTAACTCGAGGGCGAGTTTTTCTCAAGTGGAGGAGATTGATGCGGAACATGATTCAAAGGAGTTGATGAAAAAGATTGACAAAATCAAACCCAAGAAGAAGAACAAATAAACCTTAATATTTTTCTTATGTTATGAATAGTATTGTTTTGTTATGAATAGTACCATTTAGTTTGTTTTATCCCACATAGGAAGTTTAACAAATTTTAAGGCCTAAGAGCTCCTATAAATAGATAGCTCCCCAAGCTCATTAAACACACCTCAATCAATACAAAGCTAGTATTGTATACTTCCTCTCTAGCATTCTAGAGTTGTAATATTTAAAGTTTTCCTTATATCAAGGACGTTTTGCTAGAACGAATCTAGTGTTTCGCTTCCGTTCTGCGTCAAAGAATCACTCCCAAAAAGGAATCTATTGATTTTTTTTAAAATTTTTGTCCTAAAAGCTGTAAGCATGAAAAAAATCTATCATGTTGTGACCATTATTGTTAAATATTTGGCTTTCACAGTTCTTTGGGTCGTGGACATAGGTAGAGAACCGAATTACGTTAAAAATATCATTTGATTCTACTGTACTTGTGTTCTTTGTGTGTGTACGTGTGTTTGATTCACAACAAAGTGGTATTAGAGCCTAAGCTCGGGGACTGGACATGACGACAGGACAAGGATTTATCATGGAGATTGTATTGTCTTAAGGAACACGCGCTAATATTGTGTTGAGAGGCACAGTTTCAAAGGAGAAGATGGATCTATAGAATTGCAAAAAGGATGATCTCATCATTGGGTACTGCTAACATCATCAGCAAGGATCGATGACGTCACCAGGTTGGAAAGGCTAGCTTGTCGTGCAATAGAAACCTGAAGAAAATAGATCTACAAATGACGCTACAAAAGTACTTACCGTTAAAGAAGCCAATGTCGGAAAAACGAGTTCTAGTCCACACCACAGCTAAGAGGATAGAATGTAGGAGTTACTATTAATGTTGACAATGAGCTCATCTGAGAAGATAGGGAAGATTATATTTAAGCTTTTGGTAATTCAACAGCCATTGGAGCCCGAAACTATGATTAAAGCACATTATTGTGTTCGCGACAACGAAAGGGATGAGATAGTGCAACGACGTAGCATGTGGTGGCTGGTGGAGGCATTGGCAAAGTGAAGAAGATAATGGATGACGAACATATCAGTCAGAAGGATTTTTTGCCCCAGAGCGGAAATATGAAGGCATCGTTGAGTTTGTCGGAGCAAGGGGAGCCTAATGCCTCCGCTAGTTCGAAGATCCAACCATTGGATCATCAGAAAAACCGGGTCGGGTTTGCCAAGTTGTGGTCAAAACTAGATTTGTAAGTTTTGTTATGGTGTGGCGTGGATGATGGTGAGATTTGGTGAGCTTGGGAAATCTAGGGATCTTGATTGTGATGTGATTTGATTAGATTGGGTTTGTGAGGTAAGGTTCATCATAGTACACTGCACTAACACATGATTGGTTTGTAAAGTGTGCTGATCAAGTGTGGTGCGTGCACTAGAGACTTCCGTGAACTCACCTTAGTCTAGAGAAGTTTGACCGCATTGTTTGAAGGTGTATGCTACCTAGATATACTATGATATTTAAAAAATTTAAAGCATGTAAACGCAATGGAATAGATGATAGCATGCTAATCTAGGATCAACCCACAAGTTCTAAGATGAAATATTGCAAGAACTCTAAGAACATGTGTGTAAACAATTTATTAAAAATAAATTCCAAAAAGAAATAGTTTTGTTACCTGGATTCATTAGCTTAAGAATATTAATGAAAAACACAAAACTTGATAATCTCCTTGCAACTTGAAGATCTACACGCCTAAAAGCCTTGAAGAACCTTTTGATCTTCTCCTCTATGACCTTCTTCCTTCTCTTGGATAATGAAGAATTGTGAGATTCTTCCTCTTGTTATTTTTCCTACTTCGACACGTGTGGACTAGAGAGAGAAAGAGATAGAGCTTTTTTTCTTCTTCTTTTCTCGTGTGAGAGGTGTGTGTGTGGAGGTGGAGTATGAGCTCTATTTATAGATGTGGAGTAGCCTTGGTAGTTAATCCTTGATGAACTAGGATTTGGATTCTTAGCCCATAAGCCAATCCAATGTACCTTTGGACTTAGCTAGTCCAATAACATATCAAATAAGCTTACCAACTCTTCCAAATACTCTCAATCACACGTGTGGACTAGACTTGGTAGGCGAAGCGCCTACCTCGGCCCAAGTGGCTTTTTTTATGTATTATTTGGTAATTAATTAATTTCTAGTCTCCACATTATCCACAACTAATCCCAAATAGGAAATACTCCCAAATTGGATACTAAGTTGTAATTGGACACTTTAATTAGCAACTCTAAAATACAATAAGCATTTAGGAAACTATAACACACATCCAAAAGGAAATAGGTTAGAAGAGGGACCAAAAGACATAAACAACTTGGCAACTGAAAAGACCAAAATGCCCCTGTTAACCCTATAGCTCAATTAGGCTTTTCAACCTGACTTATCACACTAAAAATTCATGGTTGCACTCCAAGATTTTACTGCTGTGCGCAGAAGCTTTCCATACTACATACGACCTTTGTCTTCGACCTACTAAGTTAAATGACCAAAATACCGTTCCATGTAACACTCACAATCAAGAAAGACTTTCCATGTACTATCTCTTCCTTGATTGCATCTTCTCCTTGAGACATCTAAATCCTTTAAGTAACCATCTACTAGATAAGTAACACTTGATCTATGGAGCGACCCACAAGCCAAATATCCGACATACTCCTAGAGTACATCACTGAGCTCAGATTAGGATGATCTACTGGATAATCACAAGGGAACAATTATTCCATCACGCGATGGCATGGATTCTCTATTGCATACACATGTTCCAACTAGTCAAACCCATATGCCCAACACACAGAGCTATTGACCTATAACTGAGGTCTTACCTACAGTGCATCAAAGCACATGAACTTGATTTTATCAGTTCATCCACATATACTCAAGATTAAGAGTACTGATCACTCAGTAGCATAAGTTATATATTGATATTTATCTTTGATAGTACCTCTTGGAGAGATCATACCTAAGCGGTCCGTTCAATGTGTGACACACACATTAGTGAGTCTTAGTCCGAAAACCCACCAATGACCAAGGCAGGTCAGCCTTCACAAGAGACTAACTCACTATAACCTAAACCTCAATGAAGTTCCTAACTCCACCAATTGGTTATGAACTAATTATAAAACCAAAGTGTCTATGACTTAGACCTTCTGTGTTCAGACACCGTGCACCTAATTTATCCATTATGGATCAAGGGTCTCTATACATCACAATTACACATAAATAAGAGTGAGAGAATATATATGAATGTAACCATTAATCATAAACAATCACAATATGTATTCATCTACTAAAATGTCATGTGCTATTGATCTTTTGGGTATACTATTCTCAACAGACTCCGACTTGCACTAAAGATCACAACTGCTACCCATCCTAAGACCCATAGACTCCACATGAGCTGAGAAAACTTTCTCTCTGTGTGCCTTGGTAAATGGATCTGTTAGGTTACTGGCTGAGGTAATTTGCTCTACCACTATATCCCCTCGTTGAAAAAACTCTCGGATTAAATGGTACTTTCTCTCTATATACTTGCCTTTTATATGATTCCTTGGCTCTTTACATTGTGCAATAGCACCACTATTATCACAAAATATGACAATAGGTCTAGAGATTGCTGACACTACTTCTAATTCTTTACAGAACTTTCTGAGCCATATTACTTCTTTTGCAGCTTCAGACACTGCTACATACTCTGCTTCCATGGTTGAATCAGCAATACAATTCTGCTTGACACTTCTCCATGAGATAGCTCCACCTGACAGAGTAAAGATATATCCAGAAGTGGACTTTCTGGAATCTTTGTTAGACTAGAAATCTGAGTCTGTATAAGATAACGATGACAGATCGTCTGCGTGGTATTCTAACACATAGTTTTTCATTCTCCTAATATACTTGAATATGCACTTAATCGTGATCCAATGAGCTGATCTTGGGTTCGACTGATATCTGTTGACCATGCCAACAACAAAGAAGATGTCCGATCTTGTACATAGCATTGCATACATGAGACTACCAACTACCGAAGCATACAGTACATTTTTCATGCTCTCTATCTTATTAGGAGTCTTTGGACACTAATCCTTGGATAGAGGTATTCCATGCCTAGAGGGTAATAAACCCTTCTTGAAATCTTGTATGCCAAACTTGACAAGAATCTTCTCAATATATGAAGACTAGGATAATGCTAGTGTCTTATTTTTACGATACACAACAACTTGATCCCAATAATATAACTAGCTTCTCCTAAGTCTTTCATATGGAATTGAATAGATATCCAAACCTTTATAGATGACAACATTCCAATTTCATTCCTAAATAATAGGATGTCATCTACATAAACGACTAAGAATATGATAGCATTACCATTTCTTTTCTTGTACACGCATGGTTTATCAATGTTTTGATCAAAGCCAAAAGATTTGACTACTTGGTCAAACTTGATGTTCCACGCACGAGATGCCTGCTTAAGTCCATTAATGGAATTCTTAAGCTTACAAACCATGTTCTCTTGACCTTTAGCTACAAACCCATCTGGCTGCATCATATAGATGCTTTCGTCAAGATTCCCGTTAAGTAATGCTGTCTTGATGTCCATTTTTCAAATCTTGTAGTCATAATGACACGCTATGGCTAAGAGAATTCTTATGGATTTGAGAATGGCTACTGGTGAAAAGGTTTCCTCATAATCGATCCCTTCTTTTTGAGTATATTCTTTTGCAACCAACCTTGCTTTGAAGGTTTCCACCTTCCCTTCCACATTTCTCTTTCTCTTGTAGACCCATTTGTACCCTATGGGTTTTACTCATTCAGGTGCAACTACAAGTTCCCAAACTTTATTAGAGTACATGGACTCCAATTCTGATTGCATCGTTTTATGTCATTGGCTTGCATCTACATCAATACTGTTTCATTATAACTAGTGGGGTCAACAATCTGATATACATATTCTACCTGAAAAGATTCTCTATAATATCTATTAGGTTGTCTGACAATTCTCCTACTATGACGAGGCTCCTGGGTACTAGCTATAGTCTGTTGTTCATTCAATTCCTTAGTTTGTATAGGTGCATTTAGAGATTCTGAAAGAATTCTTCTAGAGTAATCTCATAATCTAGTGTTGTTTGGATCGCCATATCATTTTCTAAGTATCTAGCAATAGTGCTTATTAATACTCTCTGCTCCTTAGGGTGATAGAAGATCCTACCTCTGGTTCCTATAGGATAGCCTATAAAATAACATCTTTCTGATCTTGGTTCCAATTTAGTAGTATTGCTATTAAGTACATAAACTGAACAACCCCAAACGTGGAGGTGCCCCAAACTGGGTTTGCGGCCTGTCTACATCTCCAGTGGTGTTCTAGGTACTGATTTGGAAGCTATTAAGTTCATAATATATGTTTTTATTTCTAATGCATATCCCCATAATGATATAGGTAACGTGACATGACTCATCATGGATCTTACTACATCTAAGAGTGTTCGATTTCTTCTCTTTGCTACACCATTTTGCTAGGGTGTCTCTGGTACAGTTAGCTGAGTCACTATATCATGTTCTGTGAGGTACTGCTGAAACTCACCCGAGAGGTACTCGCCACCATGATCAGACCTATGGCTTTGATATATTTTCTTAATTGTCACTCCACTTTAGACTTGAATTCTTTGAACTTGTCAAAGGAGTCTGACTTGTGTCATATAAGGAATATATATCCATATCTTGAGTAATCGTCTGTAAATGTGATGAAGTACTCATAACCTCTACGAGCTGGTGTGCTCATAGAACCATACACATCAGTGTGAACTAATTCTAATGCTTTACAGGCTCTGTGTCCTTCGGTAGAAAATGGCCTCTTGGTCATCTTTCCTTTAAGACATAATTCATACTGAGGTAACTGATCAAGATCTAATGGGCTTAAATGCCCACCCTTAACCAACCTCTGAATCTTGTTTAAGTTGATGTGACCCAAATGTAAGTGCCATAGATATGCATCATTGGTTAATGAAACCTTTCTCTTATTATTATTATGCTCTACATTGCGCAGTGAAGATGTTTCGAGATATAAATAGAACAAGTTATTATGTAAACTACTGGAACAAATTATGCTACCATCTTTACTGATCTCCACACTAGAATGGAAAGAAACTGCATAATTGTTATTTAAAAGTTGCGAAACTAGAATTAAATTCTTTGAAAAATTCAGAACATAATAACAGTTGTTCAAAACTAATACCCTAGTGGTACTAAAACTAAGATAAACATCTCCCACTGCAGCTACCCATACTTTTGCTCCAGTACCAACTCTTAGAGCAAAATCTCATTTCTCAAGCATTGGCATTATCCAAAACACCTGCAAAGAATTGCAGATATGATTAGTGGCTCCAGAGTCTACGATCCAAGAATTAGTAGAATCAACCACTAAAATAGTTTCAATGTAAAAAGCTGATGAGGTACCTGTCTTGCTGTTAACAAGGTACTTTGGATAGTCCTTCTTCCATTGCCCTTTTTGTTTGCACTTGAAGCACTTTTCTTTGGGCTTATCACGTGCACTCTTCTTCTTACTAGCTCCTCCACCTTTCCGCCCCTTGCTCTTCTTGTGCTTGCCCTTCTACTTCTTACCTTATGGGTTTATGGAAGCCTGTGCAATGTGGGCTTGTCCCTTGGGCTTCATGATTGTTTCTGCTACCTGAAGTTCCTTCATTAGCTCTGGGAGCGTCAAGTTCAACTTGCTCATATCGTAATTGAGCTTGAACTGACTAAAGGATTCTGGTAGAGTTTCTAGAATCATGTCAACTTGACTTGCATTGTCAATCTGGGCCCCAAGGGTAGTGCCAATATTGAAGTTATCCATCATCTTGAGAACATGATCTCTGACGGGTGTACCTTCTGCCATCTTTGCAGTCATAATCTCCCTCATTGTAGTTGACCTTGCTGGTCGATTCCTGTCAGTGAACATCTCAGTCAAAGAGGTCATGATTTGGGCTATGGTTTGTATTCCTTCATGCTGCATCTAGAGTACATTGGTCATGGAAGCTAACATATAACATCTTGCTACATTATTAGCCTTCACCTAATGTTGCTCTACAGCATGTTGTTCGTCGGTGGCATTGGCCCGCAATTGCGGGCGTGACTATGAGACCCCAAATTTGTCTTATTTAAAATTATGTGTTTTCACCTATCTAAATGCTATTAGAATTAATATATATGTATATATATTTGCTACTAAATGATCTTAGATTAAATGTGCATTTAAAAGGCATTTGAAAAACAATTATAAAGACTTTTCATCTTCTTTTTGCAAATTGTGTAGTATAATTGGACTATATGTAAATATAAGCTTATATATAAATGTTGTCCCCAAAAATAGTCCTACTATATATATTATATAAGTTAGATTAAATAACTAAGGCTAATTTAGGCAAAAATCAACTAAAACAACTAAAATAGCCAACTTTGACTTTGTTGTCCTCTTTGACTTTGCCTATATATGCAATATACATACATAATATACTAAAACAAAGCACAAAACATACTCAAATCTCACACACTATGACGTGAGCTCCATAGGAGAAAAGAGAAGTTTTATACTTAGATTTTCAAGAATTTTTTCAAAGAAAAACTTCAATTCAAGGCCAAATCTTTTCATTCCAAGCTTGAATTTGCTTGTTGGGCTTGCATTCTACCTATTCCTAGCATTTATTTGGATCAAAGGTGAGGGAAAAACTAGATCTTATTTTTAAAGTTTATGCCAAGAATTTATTATTGCTTATATAGTTGTTGTTTAGCTAAATTGTCTTTAGATTATTGTTAGTTAGGTGTTGTAGACTAACTTAGTCTACTTATAGCCAATTTGAACGGTTGAATGTTGTATTTCTATTTTTCATGTTTTTTTTTGATAATTTAGCTATTATTTTGTATAATTGTTGTTGTAGTAGTTGTTTTTAAGTTGTAGTTGCTTGTATAGACTTGTTAAACATTGAGTAGTAATGTTGTAATGCCAAAATGTTGATTTGAATGTTGGTTTAGAAGTCCAAAATTTGAGCGTAGTGCGCATTTCCATTTTGGAGTTTTTGGGGTCATGTTAGATGAGTTTGGATGGTTTCCGAAGGGGCTTAGGTATTTGCTTTAGTGGTTAGGTAATAGGAGAAGGTTCGGCGGTTGTTTGACTGCTAGATTGTAAGCTATGTTGTTTAGAAGTTTGGGTTGTCTTTCTTTGAATTGGCTAAGTGTTGTCTTTAATTGTTTGGTGTTGTTTGTGTGGTTGATACTTGGGTTGGTGTTAAGTAGGCTTGGGTTTGAATGTGTGTTGAAGTTTGTGCTGAGTTTGGATGACCTACTTTGTCATCTAACTTAGGTGTCTTAGTTGTTTGTAAATGTTGAGTTGTTGAAGTGTTGTTTAGTTGGTTGTTGATTGTTGAAGTACCGGGAGACAACCTACTTTGTTGTTCTCTTGGAATATTAAGTGGTAAGTGATATATGTTATGAGCTATGATAATGTTGTGTCACCTCGGGTGGTATTGGGCTTGCTGAGTTGCATTGACCCAACTATCATGTGTTATCCCTTATCTCGTGTGGTCGGAGCATGATCATAGAATGTGGCTCTTGATTGGGTACTTCCGGAATGTATCAGTGGGTATTATAAGAAGTAGGTTGAGTTCGTGATGGCGTATGGAGCTACATCAACTAATGTATTGTATCCTTATTGCTTGGTTACTTATATAGCTATACTTGTGTTGTTGTTGATGTTTATTGTGTGTTCCTTGTTCCTAGGGTATTTTCCACAAGGTTAAAATAAAAGTGTTTCCAAAATCTCCTGTCGAACCCTCGCTGAGCTTTGTTATATATAAGCTCACCCTCTTTGCTGACCTTTCAGGTGTGACTGAGCAGGACCCAGGGTATGTTCCTCAGGAAGCTGAGAATGAGCCTTTTGTTGATGAGTCATATGTGCCAAAGTCCTATCCATGAGTTAGTGTTGGAATGCTTCATGTGTTGTTTTGAACTTGTAACATGTTGTATTGTTTAGTTCTAAAGTTTATATTGTATAACTTACTTTAAAGTTAGTGGATTGTATAATGCTATTTTAGTGGTCTTTCTTTTGGATATGAATAGATTGCTAGACTAGCTTAATATCTATTTTGCATATATATAGTATGGTTTGATATATGTTGTTGAGACGGAGGCATTGTATCTTGTGGTTTAATGTTAGATGGTTGGGTTTTGAAATGTTGTTGGTTGTGTTGTGTGTTGATGGAGTTGTTGTTGGTTGTGGAGTGTTTGAAATGAACCGGTGTATGGTTCTGTTGTCCATATTACAGATATTATAATACCGCAATTCCGCCGCGTCTTGACTGATCATAAATGGGGTCATATTAGGGCGTGACAGTGGCCTAGTTAGGACAAACTTGTGCTCTTCTAATTCGAGCACTATGTCCAAGTTCCTTTTCCAATCCACAAAATTAGGCCCAGTCAGCTTATTCTCTTTGAGAATAATGGCCAGTGGGCAAAAAGAACCTGACATTTCTGAATATATATATATTATAATTATTAAAATATTCATGTGTAATTGCAAGTATATCATGTATAATGTAAACATGGTAAAAACACATATATACACATTAATCTTTTTGCTTAAGTAGTTAACCTTTCAACTACTTTATGCAACAGAGTCTCAATTTTACCTATAAGTCCTCCAGCTTTAGGATGGCTGAACTTATAGTAAATTTGAGTTAAGCCCATGTTTCGTTTGAATTGCTATTTTGTTTGGATAGACACAACCATGATAATAATCCAATAACTATATAGTTTGGCTTCTCTATAATAGATTTACTTTGGCTAAAATACTATTTCTTCTAGAGTCGAGTGAATTACAATTCCTTAGTTGATATTCCCTAGAATGTCTTGGACTTAAGCTCGCCGTAGGGTAGTAACTTATGTCCACATCCTATAAAATGATCTTTAGTGAAAAACTTCATCTTTAGGATGGTCGAGCCCACTAATCATCTTGTCTTATGATTATCTACGTTTTGTTTGTCCACTAATATCTAAATTAAATATTACCTTCTGTAGGGAGCATAGTGCATGGTAATGCAAGGTAATATTAATTTATTAGTACAAACCGGAACTAGAAAGCTTTCGGGTTTTCTATTCCCCTCTCCTACTCGAATTTTTATAATAAAAAGGATTTTCCATATATTGTTCCTTAATACTCAAAATCCAAGTTTTATCTAAATAATCTAAGGCTAATAATATGTCTTCTAGAATATAGATTTGAGATCCTGATTCCCAAGAATATTATAGGCCTTTATTTAAAACCTTTTAAGTATACTTTAAAATATATTACCTATATATGCTTTAGTCTCTAAAACCATAGGTAAGGCCTGCTTAGGTATTTAATTTAATAATTGAACTCTAAAAGATAAATCTTATCTTTAACCAATTTTAAGTTATATCCATAATTAATTAATCTTTAGATTAATATAGATTAATCTAATTCTAGATTAATTCTGAATTATCCATAACATAAGTATATTAGGATTAGACATTTTAAATCCTAATGGTGCTAGAATTTCTATGCATCCATAATATTCCATATATTTAACTACCAACAATTAAATACAAATATTGAATCATAAAAATAAATAATTAAATAACATTATTTAATTATACTAGCTATAATAACTAGATGTAAACAGTTAATTAATCAAAAATTAATTTGATATCTAAATTAACAATCGCGCAAGAAAACAAATAACTGCAAGGAAAAAAATAAAAGAACTAACCATGGTCACGTTTGACCACGGTTGATTGCCCTCTCTCACGCGCCTTAGGGGCGCGTGCGCGTGTAAGTGGGGACGGTTTTACTATTGTTTTTTAATTTATTTAGTTTCCTTTTCTTGCTCTACTGATAAACTTGTTTCAGGTTTCCTAAATCTACATGGACTCTTATTTTCCATAATTCAATTATCTTAATTAAAATATCCAAGATGTCATGTTATTTAGTGATAAACGAAACTAACACATCTAATCTTAATTAAATTGAATCAAACTAGGAAA
The DNA here is from genome assembly GCA_037974665.1 of Ehretia macrophylla. Taxonomy (NCBI): domain Eukaryota; kingdom Viridiplantae; phylum Streptophyta; class Magnoliopsida; order Boraginales; family Ehretiaceae; genus Ehretia; species Ehretia macrophylla. Next base: position 14,659,341 of record CM075782.1, on the reverse strand, counting down.
AACATGTAATCAAACATCTATTATAGCTAGAATTTGTTTGCTCTAGAATTTTTCGTTGTTTCTTGACATGAAATGCACTAAATTACATACTAAACAAGAAATCCAGCAAAAATGAAATCTTAAAAACTTGCACCAAAAGTTCTTAAACTTCATAAACTACACATGTATAGATTGCAATATTCATACTACTATGTGGTGTGGCTTTGATACCACGGAAGGTTCATGTTACCTAGATATACTATGGTATTTAAAAAAATTAAAGCATGTAAACGCAGCGGAATAGATGATAGCATGCTAATCTAGGATCAAACAATAAGTTCTAAGATGAAATATTGCAAGAACTCTAAGAACATGTGTATAAACAATTTATTAAGAATAAATTCCAACAAGAGATAGTTTTGTTACCTGGATTCGTTAGCATAAGAATCTTAACGAGAAACACAAAACTTGATCACCTCATTGCAACTTGAAGATCTACATGCCTAGAAGCCTTGAAGAACCTTTTGATCTTCTCCTCTATGACCTTCTTCCTTCTCTTGGATGATGAAGAATTGTGAGATTTTTTCTCTTGTTATTTTTCCTACTTTTACACGTGGACTAGAGAGAGAGAGAGAGAGAGCTTTTTTTCTAATTCTTTTCTCGTGGGAGATGTGTGTGTGTGTGGAGGTGGAGAATGAGCTTTATTTATAGATATGGAGTAACTTTGGTAATTAATCCTTGATAAACTAGGATTTGAATTCTTAGCCCATAAGCCAATCCAATGTACCTTTAGACTTCGCTAGTCCAATAGCATATCAAATAAAACTACCATGTCACGACCCCATTTTCTTTCACTAATATAGTCTCTAATACCATAGTAAAACCACAAACATTCCTGGGACCGTGATGCCACGGGCTTAAAAAGATTACTCCTCCTAAGTTCGCTAAGGCACAATTACAATAGCCCAAGCACTATTATCCAAAATTCAAAACATCAAGGCTATTAAATAATTACTTCCTAAATACTAAATCCCAAATTTATAAAATTGCAATTACATTAGTCCATCGAATCCGAAAAGGCCTAATTACAACGTCTAACTATTACATTAATATAAATAGTACATATTATACGAACTTCATCACTAATGATTAAAGTCACGAACATATTTTCCTTTGCACAAAACCATCAAATACACAATCCACTAGTACTGGTCTACTTCTAAGCTTCTACCTCAAGCCATTTATAATGGTAGAAAAACAGGGTGAGCTTATAACAAATTAAGCTCAATGAGGGGGAATCTGGAAAGGGTTTTTGCAAACATTTTCTCTTTAAAAATTGTTTGAAAACATGTGAATGCCATGTACATAAGTTTCCAAGCAAGTCATGTACTTTACATAATAATGAGCATTTAAATAACATTTAAACAATAGCGAGCAATCAATCCTACTCTCTGAGGATCTAGGGGCTAAGCGAGTGTGGTAACATATAGGATTAAAAGGATACGAGTATACTTGCATTTACTAGAGACAGCGACCTTGAATTAGTTAACAGTATCATCCCCTTAATCCAAACAGTGGGGGTATTCCGGATATACCCTAAATTCCTACAACCCGCCTCTCCAAGGAACTAGGGCCCAAGCGAGAGGGGAAATGGGGACCATGGTAGTCGAGACCTATTGGTAAGCCCGATACCGCCCAGGGGAAACGAATGCTACCATGCCCAAAAGAATGGTTGCGACCTTTCCAATATAATATTAGATTGTACATTGCATGTTATTTCAAGTAATATGACATATATCACATTAAATATCGTATCACGTTTGCATCACATATCAAGTTAAGTTTCAACACATAGATATATGTAATTTATGGCATTTACGTTAGTGATTCAATTTGCAATTCCACATTCTTTATCAATATTTAGCAACATCACATGTTATCAACAACTCACAATTCGACCTTCTGACAATAGTAATTAACAATAGCAATATGCAATCTAGTTAAACAGTTATAAATTTCTCAGTAGAAGCCTAATTTTAGCAAATCCGTTACCTATTTGAAAGACCTCCAAATAATCTTTTTTTTATATGTAAACGAAGCTCTTCGAGTGTAAATAGTTTTAGAATCAAACACGACTCAATTCCGAGCTAAAATCAATAAGTTATGATCATTTTTGTGCAACTACTCCTAGCTGTCCAGATTACTACGTTTTCTGATATCTTTCAAAAATGGTTTCGTCAGAAGGTTAAAACGATTGAATTTGTGGCACATCGACCCCAACATATAGTTGTTCCACTTATTTTTATATGCTTATGTGCCATTTTAAAATGTTTGCTTGCAACATGCATTTGTTTTCATTAATTATGTGTGATTACTAACTTTAATTTCTAAATTTCTTAAAGGCTGCGCGAGCTATATTTAATTCATTCACATAAAATAATTAACTTAAAATTTTCTCATTTATGATATTTAACCTTATATAATTGTATTCATGGGCTAAATTTCATGAATTGAATTTGAGCCCCTAGCCCAGGTCAAATTTTCAACTATTTTATTTAATTTTTCTGATCACACAGTTAACTTCCTTAAGTCATTTTATTATTATATATATCGAAAATTTCGTGCATTGCACTTCCAAAGTGTGAGTTTTTGTCATACCCCAACTTGACTCCACTTACGATCAGTCAGGACGCAACGGAATTTCATTAATATAACGTATGTAATATGAACATCAGGATTCTAAACCAACCCATTATAACATCACACAACCAACTGCCAATTTTAACAATAACTCCATAGTCATTCATCAACATTCAACACATCCAACACCTTATATTATACAACATACCATACACAGGTCGTATGCCTCCGTTTCAACAACATACCACAAGCTATACCATCCATATGCATACTTGTTATAAACTAGTCTAGCAACATACTCATATTCCAAAGTAAGACAATTAAACTAGCATTGTTCTTTTCACTATTATTATAACATTTTATACATTACATACTTCAAAGTAAATACAATACAACTGGTTCTAACATACAAGACAACAAAAGAGAACTTTAGCCAAGACTTCATGGACAAGACTCAGACACATATGACTCCTCAACATAAGGCACATTCTCAGCTTCTTGAGGGACGTACCCAAAATCTAGCTCAGTTACACCTGATAATAATAAACGAATGAGGGTGAACTTATATATAACAAAACTCAGTGAGGATTCGAAAGATGTTTTGAAATCATTTACTTTACCACTCAAGAAATCATCCTATGAACAATATCACACATTAAACTTCATTAACATCAACATTTCAATTCAAGCCACATAAATAACCATTCAATTGAGAAATGATACACTAATTGGTGTAGCTCCATAGGCCATTACGATCTCAACCATCTTCTTATAACGCCCACTGATACATTCTGGAAGTACCTCAACTAGCCCACACACTCCATGGCACTCTCCGACCACACGAGATAGGGGTAACACATGATAGCTATGTCGGCAACTCGGCAAGCCCGATGCTTCCCGTGGTGACACAACACTATCATGGCTTTCATCAGACAACACTTAATATTTAACATTCAGAGAGATCAACAAAGTAGGTTGTCTCCCGGCACCTCAACAATCATCAATACTTTCCACAACACTACAACAGCTCAACATTTAATCAAACAATTAAGACACCCAAGTTAGATGACAAAGTAGGCCACCTAACTCAACACACATCTGAACAAGCTTCCAAACCCAATCCTACTCAACAACGACCCAAGAAACAACTACACAACCACAACCAATCAACCAAGACAACATTTCAAAGAAAGACTACACAAACTTCTAAAACTCATAACTTACAATCTACTAACCAAACAACCCCCCAACCTTTTCCTATCACTCCACCCCACATGCAACTACATTAACCCCACCGGAAACCAACTAAAAGTCATCTAAAACAAGCGCAACAACCTAATTTTCGCAATGCACCTAGGCTGAATTTTTCAGACTTTTGCTACGACATTCAAATCGAAAATTCGGCATTACACCATTACTACACAATAATTAACAAGCTTATAGAAGCAACAACCATCCAATTCCAACCACTACAATAACAATTATTCAACTATAATATGATAAATCAATTTAAATGCCCAAAAATTAGAAATACATTCTACTACCGTTCCAAACAGCTATAAATACATATAATTGATCATTGGCAACTACTAAGCAATAATCTAAAGACAATTTAACAAAACATTAGATAAATATGCAACTATAGAAATTTGACAAGAAATAACATTTCTAGATCTAAGATTTTTCTCTCACCTTTGATCCAAAGCTAGGTTATAGATGTGCAGAACAAATGCCCAGCAAGTGAAATCTAACCCGGAATGAAAAGCTTTGGACTAGAAATGATGTTTGCCTTGAAAATTTTCTTCAAAAACCAAGTGAAAAATGTGTCTTTCTTCTCTATGGAGTTTCGGCCATTTGTGCAAGTTTTGAGTTTATTTTATGAGCATTGTTTGTATATTATGCATATATAAGGCTAAGTCAATAATTTAAATAAAAGTCAAAGTTGCCAACACTTAGTCTTTTAATTGTTTTTAGACTATTTTGCTTATACATATGTAAACTACTATAAATACTATATTTAGTAGACTTAATTTAGTTGACAACAAGTTTTATATGCATACACATACACACAACTCGGGTTAAAACTCAATTTTTGTAAAAGAAGATAAAAAATCTCTTTTAATTCCTAACTAGTTTTAAAATCCATTTTAATCAAACACGAGTCTATTAATATCCGAGGACTAGGTTTTCAAATGCTTAAAAGACCAGTTTCAAAATTTTAGCGGACGTGTTTCAAAAATACTATTCACAAAACTCGACGATAAAATTTTCAATGTCGATTTTTATGAAAATTTCATGAATGCTCACATAGCATGTAATAGGAGTAAAAATCACAAGATTAGCGTATTTTAATTCAAATAACACATACACAAGTCAAAACATGCAATTTCACATAAAGGGAAATCTTGGGGTTTCACAGTTTTGGTAAAAATGTTTTATCATATGCATAATAACCATGTTATACTTTGTTTTCGATCTTGGTAGTTTAGTATTGTTTTGGACCTAGCATATAGACATTATATTAGTTTGCATATATTTATTTTATTAAATTTCGTAATTCTTGGAAAAATGTGCATGACAACTATTTACATTCATTTAATTTATATTTAATTGGCTAATCCGAAATAATTATTTTATTATTTTATTTACTAGAATTTATTTTACTACCATTTTTTAAGTGATTTAATTTTACTATTTGAATGTGAAGCCTGGACCCGGGGATAACTATTTTTATTATTATCATTATTAGCGTTATATTTAATTGACTTAGGTAAAGTAATTAATTTATTATTTTTAATAATTGTATTTATTTAAATTATATTTATATGACTTGTTTAGACACTTACTTTATTATTTTATTTATTTAAATTTATTTTACATGCCTTTTAATTAATTCATTTTAGTGTTTGTACGGGAAGCCGAACCCGAAACTGAACAGGGTAGCTTATTATTTTTTTTTATAATTACATTTATTTAATTACATCTAAATGGTTTACATGAAGTAAATAATTTATTTTATTTTTTCTATGATTAATTGATTAGTATTTCTCGATCCCAGAATTGAGTTTCTTTTGTTTTATTTATTTTATCTGCTTTCATATTTGCCTAAATTATTTTATTCCATGAATTCGTTCAGTGTTTCTTATGTGCATTGCATTTCCGGAGGGTGAGTTTTAGTAGAAACATTTTATCGTATGAATAGTAATATGTGAAACTTCTTATTTGGGCTAGTTGAAGAATTTATCCCATTACCAGTTAACATAATTAGGCCCGAACCACTAAGATATAATCCCAAGCCCATAGTCAAATTGCTAATTTCTAGAATAGATTAAACAACGAATAATAATAATAATAATAATAATAATAATAATAATAATAATAATAATAATAATAATAATAATAATATAATAACTTCCTTTGGAAGCTTAGACAACAAAACAAATAAGAAAAGAAAGACAATGACGCAAAAAGAAAAATGGGCAGAAGCATGAGAACGACCAAAATAATAAAGAAAAGAAAAAGAAGTATGAAACAACTAGAACCAAAAAGAAAGGGAAAGAAACATGAGGATGGTGAACCAAGAAGAAAAAGTCACAGCTAGAAGAAAGAACAAGAAATATGGCACGGCCACGAGGGAGAGAAAGGAAAAGGAAAAAGAAGAAGAAAAAAAGGTAAAAAGAGAGAATCTGAGAATTTCTTGCATTCTAGGCTTGTACAAGGTGAGGGATTTCTTTATTCTTGCATTTAAAGTTTATGTCAAGTTTATGTAATTTCTAGTTTTGATATTTTATGCTAAAATAATGCTTGATTGTTGTTTAATTTAGTGTTTCCTATGTATAGAGACTTTGTAACGCCCCGATCCCTCACGAGACCGGAAGCTCTAATAACCAAGCTATTCTCAACCCAGTCTCAAAATTTTAGGGAAAAACGGATAGAGTTTCCCCTGTACTGTGGACATTCTGAAAACCTGAAAACATTCAATAAGATATAGAACAACAATAAAGCCATTTCCAAAATAAAGATCCCAACTTTAAGGCCATCCGAGCCTTAAGACATACAAACAGTTTAGATACACACAAGCATGCATTCATAACTTAACTTTTTACAAAACCGCTTATCATGCCATTCCATGATAGGTTTTAATCATTCTTAGAAATTGAAAACAACCAGTCATTCACTCCCAAGCATGCAAAGAAGCTAAGAGCATAAATATAAGTTATTATATACCATAGTTCATATCTCCTACTACAATCAACTAGCATTTAGCTTACAATCACTCAAACATGTACATAACCACTTAGGCTACAAAATAGAAAATAAGGTAAAGCAAACAAGATCTCTACATAACAGCAAGAACCATAAATCCACCTCACGCAACTGCCACTAAGGTAACTGATCCGCCTGGAGCTCCAGCTTTTCACCTTCAACAAAAACAAGTTGGGGTTCAACCCCAGGGTCTCTTGAAACATGTTAGCAAGGTATGAGCAACCACTGTTGCCCAGTGAGGGATAAAGGCCAATCGGGACGTGCAATGCATTAAATATAACAGTTAACAAGAAAGGCAAGTAAAGTACATTTAGAACAATAAATAACCACACATATCAAAGGATACGATACACTTAACTCCAACACTCCATGATTCTCTTATCTTTGACCACGATCCACGAACCACGAACCACGATCAATGTGCCGGCATAACCCCAATCACTCCAGTGGGTGTACTCCGGATGTACCCTGATAATCCTACGACCCAACACCCCTTGGCAATCTTCGGACCAGGCGAGTGAGGGAATAGGGTATGGAGATTGAATATCCACTGGCAAGCGCGCCGCCGCCCAGCCGATATTCAATACAACCGCCCCTGACACTATGGTTGCGCAACCACTATGCAATGTACTTAAATCCAATGACAGTATAACCAAATATAGGGCAATAACACATAGGAGGGTCAACAAAGTAGGTTGCCCTCGAAAACAATTAAGATATAAAAAGAATATAACTCAAGCAATTATCTTAAGTCATACAATTTATTAAAGAGAAGATGAATCAAAATGCACAAAAGGATGAAAATCCCTCACCTTTACCAAGCTCCAAAACATCTCGAAACTATTTAAACACACAAGGAGTCGTGACAATGTGACGCCCGAGATTGAGCCATGCATTCAATTACTGTTGCATCCCTTGTTTGCGCATCTCCTTATGTGCCTTATTAACTGTCTCCTTAAGTTACTATTCACTTCATTTTTAAACTGCATTCTATTAGTTAATTAGCATTTTTATTAAATCATATTAATTGTTAAAGTAGTGAGAAAAATGAGCAATTGAGCTAGAAGCGATAGGAGAGCTCGTTTAGAAAATGATTTTTGTAGTTGAATGAATAGTGTTACGTAACTAACTTAGAGTTTTAATTAACTAGCACACATGTTTCACACCTTAGGCTTGTTTCTAAGCTATCAACGCGCATTTTAGAAGCCACTTAAACACCAAAACTTGACCCCACCCAACCATGCACCTTAAATATCAACTAAAGCTCATAAAATGCAAAAGAAAAAAAAAAAGCTGAAAAACAGAGCTGAAACCCGACAGCCCTTCTTGCTCTTGGGAGGAAATTTTTCTTCATCAACTCTTCAATTCAAGCCAAGCCAAGCCTTGAGCAACTAGTGTAGGGTGTTTGCAAGCTTCCCTGGTGCTCCTACGCGTATAGGTGAGGGATTTCACGACCTATTTTCGCATTTCTAAATAGTTGCTATTTTCTTGATTTGTTGAAAATGTGTTCAAATGCTATTGTATTGATTATCTATGCTATTATACCATGTATATGAATGCTAGGGAACACTTTTAAGCCATCGTTTCTCTTTTTAAACGGTTAGAATCGTTAGTTTGATTTTTAGGGTGAATAGTGACGGGAATTTTAGGGTTTTGTGAAATCGCGCGTTTTAACTTGATTCAATACTTCTAATAGATGCCTTAGGTGCTAGTGAAGGTAGTCTAATAGCCCCGTGTACTTGCATTGTCCTAAAATCGCATAAAACGCAAAATAGTCGACTTTAACAAAGGGCTTTTGGGATTAATGCGAATCCGGGTGGATTCGGGCTTCACTTCTAGTAATCTTAGGATACCTAGGTGCTATAGAAGCTTTGATAACCCTTGTTTGAAGCCCGGATAAGGTAGGTGTAGTTTAAAGCCATAAGAGGGAATTTGGGGCTTTGGGGGTAATCGCGGGCATTTGAATGAGTTAGAGGGTTGAGAGGGTACCTTGAGGGTTAGTTAAAAGGTTGGGAGAGTTCCCCTTGAAAATGGAATCATTAACTTTGGTTTGGAAGAGAAATAGTTTGAAAAACAAAGGGGTTTAGGTGCAATTTCGGTTGACTCACACTTCTAAACCCATGGCATAACTTCTTGAGTGTTTATATGTGGTTTCAAGTTGTTTTGAAGATTTTGGTATGATTCTATACTTAATTTGCATATGTCTCCTTGTAAAATTGCATATTTGCTTATATAATTGTTCTATTCTAAATGCATCGAGGTCAACCTACTTTGTTGATCCTCCTATGTGTTAATGCTTATATTATTGCTATTAACTTGCCATTGTTAAGTGCATTGCATAGTGGTTGCGCAACCATAGTGTCAGGGGCGGATGTGTTGAATATCGGCTGGGCGGCAGAGGGCTTGCCGGTGGATATTCGAACTCCGTGCCCTAGTCCCTCATTTGCCTGGTCCGGAGATTGCTAGGGGATGTTGGGTCGTAGGATTATCGGGGTACATCCGGAGTACACCCACTGGAGTGTTTGGGGATTATGCCGGCTAATCGTGATCGTGCTCGTGGTTCGCGGATCGTGAATGAAGACCAGTGAAGATTGGTGTATAGGGGATTGTGTGATATGTATCCTTTTAAACGTGTGGTTACTTAAGTTATCATTGTTTCTTAAATTTGTAAGTGATATTGTTGTATAACTGTATTATTTGTTGCATTGCACGCCCCGGGACTATATCCCTCACTGGGCAACAGTGGTTGCTCATACCTCGCTAACATGTTTCAGGTGGCATAGTTGGTGGAGTTGCCTTAGCTGCTGTGTGATATTTGTCTGAGGTGGATGTGCTTTCTGGTTGCTATGTGAAGAATTTGTTGTTCTATGTATAATCTATTTTGGGGCCTTAAAGCTCATGTATGTATTTGAGTAATATGTAAGCTGGAAGTCTGATAATGTAGTAGCAGTGGTAATTCTATGGCTTGTAATAACTTATATTTCTATTTCTAGTTGCTTTGCATGCTTGGGAGTGAATGGCTTAGTGTAGAATGTTTTATCTCTAAGTATGTTTTAATGTTATCCTAGAATGGCATGGTTATTAGACTATATTGTAAACAAGTTACTTGCATGCTTGTGTGGTTTTGGAACTGTTGTTTGCTTCAAGGCTCGGATGGCCTTGAATCTTTAAATAATTAGCCACGAAAAGTTTGTTTACCTTGTAGTTATCTTATTTGAGAGTTTACAGGTTTTCAGAATGTCCATAGTACAGGGGAAACTCTGTCAGTTTTTTTCCTAAAATTTTGAGACTGGGTTGGAATTGGGTTGAGAATAGCATGGTCATTAGAGCCTCCGGTCTCGTGAGGGATCGGGGCGTTACATACAAGGTCTTAGAAGCGTGAGACAATCGAATTTGCACTTAAGCCCCCATTTGTAACTCAACCCGTTTTTTCCTTCCAAACTCATGTTATGGTTCTAGATTAGCAAGCGGCCTATTCTAAACTTCTAGTTAATCCCTTAGGCACCCTTAGGACTATCGAAGTCACGCAATTACCCGCATTTAGCCCGAAAGCCCCAAATTTTTTCTTTTGACTTTGTACTACACGTACCTCAACCGGGACTCAAATGGGAGCTAGCAAAGCTTAGTTAGGTCCTAAATAGCCTAGGATTACTAAATGTGGAGGCCAATTCAACCCGGATTCGCGATAACCCCGAAACTCCTTTCTAAAAGTCGGCTATTTCATTCTTTTGCTAGGTTATGAGCAATTAAATGTTATGGGGCCTTTACAATACTTTCATTAACATCTAAAGCACCTATTAGGACCATTGATTCAAGCTATAAAGTCCAATTTCACAAAACCCTAACATTCCCGTCACTATTCATGCCAAATATTCAACGAGCAATTTCAACCGATTAAACTACGAAACAATAGCATAAATTAGGTCTCTACTACTTATATATAACATACATAAGCATATTTGAGCATTGCATTAGCATTTAAGAGCAAAACAAGAAATTCAAGAAAATTGTCACATTTTTTAAATGTAAAAATAGGTATGAAATCCCTCACATATTGCGCGTAGGAGCTCCTAGGAGGCTAGTAAACACCCTAGACCACTTGCACCTAGCTTGGCTTGGCTTGGAATGAGGATTTGATGAGCAAAAGATCTCCCTCTTGGCTGCTAAGGGCTGTTCGGATTTTGAACAGTAATTCCTGCACTTTTTTTTTTGTTTTTGCTAAGTTATGAGCTTATGTTGTGTTTGGTTGGATATATATTAAGTTGGGTTTAAGTTGGGGCATATATGGTCTTCTAAAATAAGTCTAATAAGCTTTAAAACGAGTCTAAGGTGCAAGATGAGTGCTAGCTAATTAAAACACTAATTTAAGTTACGTAACACTATTTATTAGATTGACAAATCATTTTCTAAATGAGTGCTCCTTTCGCTCTTAGCTCAAAAGCATATTTTTCTCATTCCTAAAATAATTAATATGATTTAAGAAAAAAGCTAATTCAAAATAATTAAGTAGTTGAAAAATGGAATGAATAGTAGCCACTTAAAGTAACAAGTAAAGCACAGAAGAAATGCACAAATAGTAGATGCAACAGTAAATAAATGTACGTTGAAGTTCTCGGGCATCACAGACTTGTTTTATGGTATTGAATGACCTTGATTTCTAGTTTTTGCAAATGACTAAATGTGGAAGATGATGAATAGTAGATTTTAGGGCTAAATTATATTTATTGGTTATAAGCTTGGTTCTAGGTTATCTAAGTGTGCCATAAATGCTATTGAACCTAGATTAAAATTTAAAATGACTAGAACTTGCTTAGAAATTGATAATTTGATTTTGAACATAACAGAGGAAAATTGTAGTTATAGGGAAATTGTTTAAATTAAAGCCTAATACTTGTGCCATAAGTGCTTATAAGACTAGATAATGGCTTAGGTTAGTTAGATTGGGGTTAAAATGAATTATGAGCAAATGAATTCTAAAGGGGCCGAGTATGTCTTTATGTTGACCGTGGGTGTTTGTGTGCTTTAGGGAGCTTGGTAGTGGTTCATTAGTATTTGTGGTAAGACTAACTAGGTTATAAAGTGTCTTTGTCGTTATATAACTTGTCTAGTGTCCAGAAAATGTATAGGGCTAGTTTATAGAAAATTGAATTACTTGTTGGTAATTGTCTTGCAATTGACTAGCTAAGTGTTTAATTGTACTTGTATAGAATGTTTATCTAATTGGAGAAGTTTTGTGAGTTGAGTGGTATGTTTACTTTGTTAAGAATTGCGTGAATATGTTTATATCTTGTTTATATTGTGATATTGCTCATTAATTGTAACATACGTGCAAAGGCAATCTACTTTGTTGTCCCTCGATTATGTGCTTATTGAATTGTCTAGATTATTGTTGTCTTGTGTGAATCGTATCGTGGTTGCTCAACCATTTGGGCATGGTAGTGTCCGGGAAGACGAGCTGTAACGCCCCGAACCCAACCCCACTCTAAAGTCAGGCTCGGACCCGTCACTCGGACAGAGTCTCCTCTGTACCAAGGACAAAACTATTACCTGTAAATAGTCACTTATAACATTTGAACCATAAACAACAACTTATACAACTTATCTTCTAATATCTAAAAAGCCAAATCAAAATCACAAGGCCATCCGAGCCTTGAGGCAACAACAATCTTCTTAAGCACACAAGCATGCAAGGTAAGTTGGCTTTAATCAAAAGTAGATAGATATAATTATAATTTTAAGTTCTATATGTAGGATAATAAACACTCCAAGCATGCAAGAGATAATAAAATATAGAATCCATTATTACAATCCAACATCTTTCTTTAACTTACAAGACCTCATCTACCAAACATATAAACAAGACCCCAAGGTCTCAAAATACAACATTTAACATGAACTCCACACAAGTTGCACATAAGATCCACCTTAGCACATAAAGTCACGGATTCTGATCTACGTGAACTTCTTCTTCTTCTTCTACTTCTAACAGTTGGGGGTTCACCTCAGCTTCTCCTGAAACATTTTAAATAAGGAGTGAGTAACAATGTTGCCCAGCGAGAGAGGTGATGCAACATACCAACGTGCAACATGATATGCAAACACAAGAAAACATATATATGCAACATAACCAGTGAGATAGAAAGCCAAGTAATTAATCACATTAAAAAGGATACGGTTCCACTTCAAGTCTTCAATCACGAGCCACGAACCACGAACCACGAACTTCACGAACATGCCGGCAAACCTCAAACACCAACAATTGGGATACTCCGGATGTATCCCGATCCTACAACCCTTTCTCCCGAGGTAGGTCTATGCCCAACAGGTGAACCACGTCTCTGGGGTAGTGGAGTATGCCTCAGCAAGAAGGGAATAGACACCATGGTAGTCGAGGGAGCACGGCAAGCCCGATGCCGCCCGTGTTTCTTGACGCTACCATGTCCGAAAAGGTTGCACAACCCCGAGACAAGTCACAAGCAATCAAGATATCACGTAACACATAAGATGTAATACACGAGCCCGGAATGTGAAATTTTCTTGTTTATTATTCTGAGAATTATGTTTTCTTAAATTCTTTGGAATCTAATTGTTACTTCTTTATTGTCGCAAAGTGCATTGCATTTCGAGAGCGATAGTTAGAGAGTGTTTTCTAGTCCTCAGCAAATAGTGAAAACTAGTATTTAGTGTTTTAATTTTAGTGTTTTAGTTGTTGTTGACTAGAGATATCATTGCATTAGTTGTTTTAGCCTTAAAATGCCTAAAATAAGCTTATTTGACCAATTTTTAGTTAGCTTTGACCTAGACCTTGACTTTGACTTAGCTTGTCATCTTTTAATAGACAAAATAGCACAAAAACAAACAAACAAAAGCTGAAAAATAGCAAGAGAAGGCCGAAACCTTCAAGAGAAAAAAAAACATTTCAACTTTCAAAACTTCAAATCTTCGCGTGAGCTTGCACGGGGTTGTTTCCGAGGCATCCAGCGTGGTTTTCCTAGCGTCTAGGAGCATATAAGGTGAGGAAAGCATGTTTATTTGCGCATTTGAAAGTTTGGTATATAAACTTTAATTTTTAGGTTTTATGCGTAGATTGTTATTTTAATCATTTTGATGCTTAAAGAATGTTCCTTGACAATTGTAGAACATGTAATTATAGCTTTTTAGCATTTTCTATGGTTAAATATAGCGATTGTAATTTAAAATGCCAATTGAATAGTAAATTATGAATAGTAAACCCCCGTTTTGTAGAAGTTGCTCCGTTACGCGTTCCGTTGATGTGAAAAGATGCTAGATATGCTAGAATCCTAAATGCATGATTTGTTTGGATTGTGTAATGGAAAAATGAGGAAAAATGCCTTGGTACAAGTTGGGGTCGTTTAGGTCGAGTTTAGCATTTTCTCGTTTTGCGTGATGACATTGTCTCGGGAGGCCATGGAAGCACTTTTGGTGTGGTTATGGAGTTGGTTGGGTGTTTGGTTAGGGTAGCTATAGTTCAAACGAGCAAATGGGAAAATCGGGGCTTTGTGGGAATTCTAGGGTAAAATAGGGTTTCAGGGTCTTTAGACGTGCCTTATGGTGACCTAGAATGATTGGTGAAGTCAGTTTTTGAAACTCGTGGCTCGTTTGAAAGTAGTAGCGTTTGGAGAGTTAGGGGTCGTTTTGTGTTTTTGTTGGTTTTCATAGTGTTATGCTTGTATAATGCTTATTATTGCTTGTTATGCTTGTTAAAGTTGGTTATGATTGAAATGTTTGCTAACTGTTGCTATTGCGTGCGAGAGTAACCTACTTTGTTATTCTCTCACGTGTGGCTTTATTGCTCGATTGCTCGATTGTTGCATTGTATATTGTATTGCATTCATAGAGTCAGGGGTGGTGTGACGGCCTCTCTGGGTAGCCTCGGGTTGCCAGTGTTGGTTGCCCTAGCTCCGTGTCCTATTCCCTTTCTCGCTTGGGTTGCCTCCCAGGGAGATTTGGGTCGTAGAATTGATTGGATACTTCCGGGGTATTCCAAACTGAAGTTATAAGATGGTTGGGCCGGTACGTCGTCATTGGATTCGTGATTGAGAGTTGCTCGTGGAAAGTGTATTGTATCCTTTGATTGAATGTTTATAGCCTTAATGCTTGTCTTGATTTATTGTTGGCTTTGCTTGTATCGCTTTATGATAATTGACAGATCTGTTTGACTATTTGCATTGCATTCTTCTCTCACCTCCGTCCTTGAGACCAATTGCCCTTGCTGAGCAATAGTTTTTGCTTATTCCTTTCTATATTATATTTTTACAGAGGTAGTTGAAGCTGATCCTATTAAGGTAATTGAGGAGGAGGAGCAAGTGGAGGTGTTTCCTTGATAGCACTTTCTTTGCTTAGCTGGTGGTTGGTTGCCAGTCTTTTGTGCGGGCCATGCTTGATGTGAATATTGCTTGGTTGACGTTTCATTTTGAGGCTTGTAGCCTTGTATATAGTTTTTATTTTGAGGCCTCTATGGTCTTATGTAGTAAAAGTTGAAAGAATATGAAGTTGTAAAGATATACTCATACGACTAGTAAAGAATTGCATACTAATGGTTTAACTGTTTAGTGGCATAAGTACTTGTGTAGTATGCATGTCATTTTTGGTTTGCAAAGTTGGTTAATGAGAAGATGTATGTTTTCAAAAAAAAGAAAGTTGACTTGTTCAAATGATTATTGTGGATTTCGCGAGTACTATATTGAATGTAGGGTTCTCGGATCGTCCACGGTACAGAGGAGACTCCGTCCGTGCGTTGGGTCCGGGCTTGGCCTTTTGCGGGGTCGGGTCGGGGCGTGACATCTTTAGGTGGTATCAGAGCATGATAGCATTGCATGAGCCGGGATATGTTTCTCGGTCTGTGGGGTAAAGGTCTAAAATGCTAAAGTGTTATTGTATGATTGTTAAGTGAAAAATGTTATAGTATGACTATGTGAACTTGGGTGCTTATGTGTTTAAGTGAATTAGTTTGGCATGTCAATCTTGTGTTATGTGAAATGTGTGATAAGATATTTGATTGTTATTGACTTGAGTGTTATCTAATCTTATGTGTTATATTTCTGTCTATAAACTGCTTTTATATGTTGCCAGCTATTGTAAGATGTTACTATGCCGCCACGTCGTAGTACTCAAGGTCAAGGGGCAGATGAAGAGGTAGCAGAACAGGGTCAGCAACCGATACCTGAACAGTTTATGGCTACTATGACCACTGCAGTTGACCGGATTACTCAGGTACTGCATGAGCAGAGGCAGGACAGGAATAATAATCCCCAGGGAAATCAAGCTAATCCTGGTGGACAGGGGCTTAGGGCTGAGAATAATCAGTTGGAGAAATTCCTGAGGCATAAGCCGGGTAAGTTCTTCGGAGAGCCAGATGACGAGGCAGCCGAGAGATGGATTAATCGTGTTGAGAAAATTTATGCTGCTTTGAGGTACATTGACGAGGCAAAGATAGCTTATGGAGGATTTCTATTTGAGGGCGACGCAGAACAGTGGTGGAACACTGTCAGGTTGAGGTAGGACTGTGAGGATGTTCCGCATTTGTGGGATGATTTCGTGAGTGAGTTTCGGGACAAGTATATTCCCGAGATGGCTAGGGAAAGGCGGGAAGATGAATTTGTGGCCCTGAAGCAAGGAAACATGACTGTTGCACAATATGAGGCTAGGTTTGTCAGCTTGTCGAGGTATATGCCTAAGCTGGTGTGGCCAGCTAGGAGGATGATTCATAGGTTTGTTCGTGGGCTGAGAATGGATATACAGCTGCATTTGACTGGGCAGACTTATACTACTTTTCCCAAGGCATTCCAAGCAGCCTCGAAGTTTGAGAAACGGAAGTCAGAGATGATAGCTGAGAGTAGCCAGCCGAGTAAGAAACAGTACTTGGGCCAGAGCAGCCACAGTCAGCAGAGGCAGTATCAGACTTTTGTTCAGGTTCCTCAGCAACGTCCGTATCAGCCGCAGTATCAGATTCAGGGGAGACCGGCTGTGACTAGACCCCAGCAGGGAGGTACAGTTCCTACCACTGCCAGAGCCCCCGCACCTACGGGAAACACTGTTGTAAGGCAAAATCAGCAGTGTAACTTTTGTAATCAATCGGGGCACGTTGAAGCTAATTGCTGGAGAAAGCGTAGTAAGTGCACTGGTTGTGGGAGCGATGAGCATAGGGTGAAAGATTGCCCTAAGTATAAGAATGTTCAGGGTCGTACTGGAGGCCAGGGTGTGCAGAATAGGGCTGCAGGTGCAGGTCCAGCACAGAGGGTACAGGCTAGGGTCTTTGTACTAGATGCGGAGGAGCTACCCGACACTACAGCAATAGTGGAAGGTACCTTTCTTCTCAATACTCAGCCAGTTAAAGTTTTGATTGATCCCAGAGCTACACATTCGTTTATAACTCCTGCATGTGCACGATCTGTGAATGTTTGCATTGATAAACTGCAGCATAAAGTTGAAGTTAGTACGCTTTTGGGTGCGAAATTTATTACTAAGTCTATTTGCAAATCTTGTGTTATATGCATTGAGGACCGTAAATTTCCTGCTGATTTAATTTTATTGCCCTTCCGTGACTTTGAAATCATTTTGGGAATGGATTGGTTGGGGAAATACTATGCTCAGTTGGATTGTAGAACAAAAATTGTTTATCTTCAGATTCTTGACCTACCAGTACTAGAGATTGTTGGGAACTGCAGGGCTGCCCGAATACCTCTTTTATCATCAATCAAGGCTTCTAAGTTGTTGAATAAAGGTTGTGAAGCTTACCTAGCTTATCTGATCAATCAACCTACTGATAAGTTGAATTTGAATGAGGTTCCAATTGTTAAAGACTTCCCTGGTGTATTTCCCGAGGAATTACCAGGTTTACCACCGGATAGGGAGATTGAATTTGTGATTGATCTTATGCCGGGCACTGCGCCAATTTCTAGAAGTCCTTATAGAATGGCATCGACTGAACTTCAAGAATTGAAAATTCAGCTTCAGAACTTGCTTGAGAAAGGGTTTATACAACCTAGTTCTTCGCCGTGGGGTGCGCCTGTGTTGTTTGTGAGAAAGAAAGACGGCACGCTACAGTTATGTATTGATTACAGGGGACTTAATCAAGTCACGATTAAGAACAAATACCCTTTGCCGTTGATTGAAGAATTGTTTGACCAGTTGCAGGGTGCGAGTGTTTACTCAAAATTTGACTTGAGGCAGGGTTACTATCAACTCAGGATTCAGAGTGACGATATACCTAAGACGGCATTCAGGACTAGATATGGCCACTATGAATTTGTTGTGTTACCGTTTGGATTGACGAATGCACCAGCCGCATTCATGGACTTAATGTAGAGGGTTTTTTGACCTTATCTTGATCAATTTGTCATAATCTTTATTGACGACATTTTAGTATACTCTAAGAATGAGGCTGAACATGAACAACATTTGAAGATTGTGCTACAGACTTTGCAAGAAAACAAGCTTTTTGCTAAATTCAGCAAGTGTGAATTCTGGTTGAATCAAATATCTTTTCTGGGCCATATCATTTCACATCAAGGAATTTCAGTAGACCCAGCTAAGATTGAAGTTGTTTCGTCTTGGAAGAGACCTGAAAGGTGTCAGAGATTCGGAGCTTTCTAAGGTTAGTAGGTTATTATCGGAGGTTTGTTAAAGGCTTTTCCAAAATTTCTGGACCTTTAAGCCAGTTGACTCGAAAGAAAGTTACTTATAACTGGGATGCTAAATGTGAATCCAGTTTCCAAGAACTGAAGAAGAGACTAACTACAGCTCCTATACTAGCTTTACCTGAGGGTACAGAAAACTTTGTTGTCTACAATGATGCATCTAAAGAAGGTTTGGGCTGTGTTTTAATGCAGAATGGTAAGGTGATTGCCTATGCTTCTAGGAAGTTGAAACCTTATGAAGTCAATTACCCTGCACATGATCTTGAGTTAGCTGCAGTTGTGTTTGCTTTAAAGAAGTGGCGTCATTACTTGTGGGGTAGCAGATTTAAAATTTTTACTGACCACAAGAGTCTCAAATATTTGTTTTCACAAAAGGATTTGAATATGAGGCAGCGAAGATGGCTAGAGCTATTAAGTGGCTACAATTGTTTTATAAACTACGTGCTAGGTAAGGCCAATGTTGTTGCAGATGCTTTGAGCCGAAAGGCTACTGTTGCAAGTCTAATTATCAAGGATTGGGAGACTTTAGAGGAAATTTGTTCATGGAAGCCAGAAGCTACTGAGGTAGGGATTCGATTTGCTAGCTTACAAATTCAGTCAGGATTGTTAACACAAATCAGGGAGGCTCAGAAGACTGATCCTCACATCTTGAAAATCCAAGAAAAAGAAAAAGGGGGAGAGTCGGAGTTTAAATTACATGCAGATGGTATCTTCAGATTCAGGGACAGAGTGTGTGTTCCTGGTGATCCGACTTTGAAGAATGAGATTCTGTCCGAGGCACATAATTCAAGATATACGATTCACCCGGGTAGTACTAAAATGTATAGAGATCTGAAACAACACTTCTGGTGGAACAATATGAAGAGGGAGATTGCTGGGTATGTATCCAGGTGTTTAACTTGTTAGAGGGTTTAGGTTGAGCATCAGAGGCCAACCGGGCTTCTGCAACCGTTGTCGATTCCGCAATGGAAGTGGGTGCATATAACAATGGACCTTGTGACCGATCTTCCTAGATCTCCGAGAGGATGTGATTCTGTTTGGGTTGTTGTGGACTGATTGACTAAGGTTTCACATTTTATTCCCGTGAACAAACAGGATAGCCTTGATAAACTAGCTGAGCTTTATGTTGCTAATATTGTGAGACTTCATGGGGTGCCACAGAGTACAGTGTCAGATAGGGATCCTAGATTTAGATCTCGTTTTTGGCAGAAGTTGTAGGAAGCCATAGGAACTAAGTTGAGCTTCAGTACTGCATACCATCCACAAACTGATGGCCAGTCTGAGAGAACTATCAGGATCTTGGAAGACATGCTTCGGGCATGTGTGTTAGACTTTGGGAAGAATTGGGAGAAGTTTTTTCCTTTAGCGGAGTTCACCTACAATAATAGTTATCAATCTACTATAGGTATGGCTCCCTATGAGGCGTTGTACGGTCGTAAATGCAGATCCCCATTGTATTGGGAAGAGGTTGGAGAGATGAGAACAGTTGATCCGACTGTGTTACCTGAGATGGTTAAGATGGTGGATAATATTCACCTTATTCGCCAGCGTATGCTTACAGCTTAGAGTCGTCAGAAGAGTTATGCAGATAAACACCGTCGGGATCTTGAGTTTACTTTTGGAGATTGGGTGTTTCTTAAGATTTCTCCTCGAAAGGGATTGATTCGACACGGTAAGAGCGGGAAACTTAGTCCTAGGTATGTGGGTCCGTATGAGATCACCGAAAAGGAGGGTCCTTTGGCTTATTAGTTAGCTTTACCTCCGAGCTTGTCGAGACTGCACGATGTGTTCCACGTGTTAATGTTAAGGAAATATCATCCAGATCCTTCACATGTACTTGAACTAGAGCCTTTGCAGATTGAGGAAAAGTTAACTTATGAGGAGAGACCGATTCGAATTGTGGATCGGAAAGTTCAGGAACTTTGCAGGAAGAGTATTCCGTTGGTAAAGGTTCTGTGGAATCATCACGGGTTTGAGGAAGCAACTTGGGAAAGAGAGGACCAGGTTCGGAGTCAGTATCCGGAGTTGTTTGTCGACCAAGTAAGAATTGCGTGGATGCAATTGTTTTAAGGGGAAGAGGGTGTAATACCCGAGTCCGGAATGTAAAATTTTCTTGTTCATTATTCTGAGAATTATGTTTTCTTAAATTCTTTGGAATCTAACTGTTACTTCTTTATTGTCTCAAAGTGCATTGCATTTCGAGAGCTATAGTTAGAGAGTATTTTCTAGTCCTCAGCAAATAGTGAAAACTAGTATTTAGTGTTTTAATTTTAGTGTTTTAGTTGTTGTTGACTAGAGATATCATTGCATTAGTTGTTTTAGCCTTAAAATGCCTAAAATAAGCTTATTTGACCAATTTTTAGTTAGCTTTGACCTAGACCTTGACTTTGACTTAGCTTGTCATCTTTTAATAGACAAAATAGCACAAAAACAAACAAAAAAAGAAGAAAAATAAAAAGAAAGGGCCGAAACCTTCAAAAGAGAAAAAAAAAAGATTTCAAAATTTAAAACTTTAAATCTTCGCGAGAGCTTGCACGGGGTTGTGTCCGAGGCATCCAGCGTGGTTTTCCTTGCGTCTAGGAGCGTCTAAGGTGAGGGAAGCATGTTTATTTGCGCATTTGAAAGTTTGGTATATAAACATTAATTTTTAGGTTTTATGCGTAGATTGTTATTTTAATGGTTTTGATGCTTAAAGAATGTTCCTTGACAATTGTAGAATATGTAATTATAGCTTTTTAGCATTTTCTACGGTTAAATATAGCGATTGTAATTTAAAATGCCAATTGAATAGTAAATTATGAATAGTAAACCCCCGTTTCGTAAAAGTTGCTCCGTTATGCATTCCGTTGATGTGAAAAGATGCTAGATATGCTAGAATGCCTAAATGCATGATTTGTTTGGATTGTGTAATGGAAAAACGAGGAAAAATGCCTTGGTACAAGTTGGGGTTGTTTAGGTCGAGTTTAGCATTTTCTCGTTTTGCGTGATGGCATTGTCACGGGAGGACATGGAAGCACTTTTGGTGTGGTTATGGCATTGGTTGGGTGTTTGGTTAGGGTAGCTATAGTTCAAATGAGCAAAGGGGGAAATCGGGCCTTTGCGGGAATTCTAGGGTAAAGTAGGGTTTCAGGGTCTTTAGAAGTGCCTTATGGTGACCTAGGACGATTGGTGAAGTCGGTTTCCAAAACTCGTGGCTCGTTTGAAAGTAGTAGCGTTTGGAAAGTTGGGGTCGTTTTGTGTTTTTGTTGGTTTTCATAGTATTATGCTTGTAGAATGCTTATTATTGCTTGTTAAAGTTGGTTATGATTGAAATGTTTGCTAACTGTTGCTATTGCGTGCGAGAGTAACCTACTTTGTTATTCTCCCACGTGTGGCTTTAGTGCTCGATTGCTCGATTGTTGCATTGTATATTGTATTGCATTCATAAAGTTAGGGGCGGTGTGATGGGCCTCTCTAGGTAGCCTCGGGTTGCCAGTATTGGTTGCCCTAGCTCCGTGTCCTATTCCATTTCTCGCTTGGGTTGCCTCCCAGGGAGATTTGGGTCGTAGAATTGATTGGATACTTCCGGGGTATTCCAAACTAAAGTTATAAGGTGGTTGGGCCGGCGCGTCGTCATCAGATTCGTGATTGAGAGTTGCTCGTGGAAAGTGTATTGTATCCTTTGATTGAATGTTTATAGCCTTAATGCTTGTCTTGATTTATTGTTGGCTTTGCTTGTATCGCTTTATGATAATTGACTGATCTGTTTGACTATTTGCATTGCATTCTCCTCTCACCTCCTTCCTTGAGACCAATTGCCCTTGCTGAACAATAGTTTTTGCTAATTCCTTTCTATACTATATTTTTATAGGAGTAGTTGAAGCTGATCCTATTGAGGTAATTGAGGAGGAGGAGCAAGTGGAGGTGTTTCCTTGATAGCACTTTCTTTGCTTAGCTGGTGGTTGGTTGCCAGTCTTTTGTGCGGGCCATGCTTGATGTGAATATTGCTTGGTTGACGCTTCATTTTGAGGCTTGTAGCCTTGTATGTAGTTTTTATTTTGAGGCCTCTATGGTCTTATGTTGTAAAAGTTGAAAGAATGTGAAGTTGTAAAGATATACTCATATGACTAGTAAAGAATTGCATACTAATGGTTTAACTGTTTAGTGGCATAAGTACTTGTGTAGTATGCATGTCATTTTTGGTTTGCAAAGTTGGTTAATGAGAAGATGTATGTTTTCAAAAAAAAGAAAATTGACTTGTTCAAATGATTATTGTGGATTTCGCGAGTATTATATAGAATGTAGGGTTCTCGGATCGTCCATGGTACAGAGGAGACTCCGTCCGTGCGTTGGGTCTGGGCTTGGCCTTTTGCGGGGTCGGGTCGGGGCGTGACATAAGAGAGTCGACAAAGTAGGCTGCCCTTACATATAAGCACGATATAAGCTCACACAAGCACGAACATAGCTTAAAGATCCCAAAAGAAGCAACCAACATAAATATTTCCCACGAGCTACTCAAATAGCTTAATTATATCATAGATATTCAATACAAGACATGTTAACTCAACTACAAGTTCCAAAAGCATCAAATATAGCCAAAACTACTTTTTTCCCTTTCTTTAACCAAGTTTTCTTTCTCCTATGCGTGTTTCAAGGTTTTCAAATCATATCCTAATCTTTCTATATTCTTAATTAAGCCCAAAGACACCTATTAGAATCATAAAAACTCATTTTAGAAGCAAAAGTTCGGGAAGGCCCCGAACGGGTTTGAACTACAACTATACTAACCGAACCCCATTTTCGCAAAACGAAAGCACCAAATGTACTTCCTTAGCTCAAGGATACCCGAATCAATGCCCAAACTTGCCCGGATTGCTCAACGAGAAAAGTCCCCTTTTTTAAAGTCGGCTATTTATGCAATTAAGCTCGGTTTTGAGTGATTTAACCTCACGTGGCTTTTTAACTAACTTCACTAGGGTCTAGAGCATCTAATTGAAGTTTCGATTCAAGCTAATTAGCAATTTTATTCAAAACCCTAGAAACGTGCACTATTCATCACCTCTTTTGTTCAATCTAACCATAAACATTGTTAATAAGCATCAAAAGTTAACTCTATAGCATCTATTAAGCATATAATAAGCATGTATAACAAGTTTTAGAGCTATAATCAACAATTAAAAGAAATTCATCAAAATGCATAAACTTTAACTTTAAAAAAAAAATGAACTCCCCCACAATTTAGATGATGTAGGTGTGAAGTAGAAACTCCTAGGTGCTCAAAAACCTCCCAAAGACCTGCTATGAGCTCAAGATGCAATGGTGGAACAATATTTTCTTCTCCTTTCCTTCCTTATTGCCGTCGGGTATTGGGGGGACACTATGGGTATTTTTGCTTTTGTTTTTGTTGATTAAAATGTCATATATATGTTATATGTGAAGTATAGGTATGTATATATGCATTTATTCTAAGTCAAATGCCTCTAATTATGGTCAAATGGACTTAGAATTATAATTAATTGTTAGCTAACTCAAACTAGTGTCTATGTACGTAACACTATTCAAGGGACATGAAATCTATTTTCTAAATGCACGCTCCTAAGCTCGAAAGTCCAAAATGACTAGGTCTCGATTCTTTCTAGTTGTCCTATGATCTAGGAAAAATATAAAATCTAACTTTCGAGGCGGTCAAAAATTTTATGAATAGTAACCTCTAATAAAAACAATTAAGCAAGAAAGATAATGCACGTAGAAATGCACAATTAAATATGCAACAATTATAAAAAGATTTATGGTAGAATTCTCGGGCGTCACACCCTTTCCCCCTTAAACTAATTGCGTCCTCGCAATTCTTACATAATTCGGCAAAGAGCTCCGGATACTTCTCTCTGATCTGATCTTCTCGCTCCCAAGTGGCATCCTCAACCCCATGATGATCCCAAAGAACTTCTACCATAGGAATACTTTTAGTTCGAAGTTCCTGAATCTTTCGGTCAACCACTCGAAGCGGTTTCTCAACATACACTAAAGACTCATTAATCTCCAACGGTTCTGGCTCAATAATATGTGATGGATCAAGATTATATTTCCTCAATAGTGACACATGAAAAACATCATGAATCCTGCCCAAACTCGGAGGTAATGCCAATTTGTAAGATAAATCCCCAACCTTCTCAGTGATTTCAAATGGTCCCACGTATCTAGGGCTAAGTTTACCTCATTTTCCGTGTCGAATCAAACCTTTGCGCGGAGAGACTTTCAAGAATACACGATCACCCTTTGAAAATACTAGTCCCGTCGACGTCTATCAGCATAATTCTTCTGTCGACTCTGAGCTGTAAGTATCCTTTTCTTTATAAGCTTCACATTATCCACCATTTTGATCATCTCCGGAAGAATAGCGGGATCAACTGTTTTCATCTCATCTACCTCATCGCAATACAACGGAGACCTACATTTCTGCTCGTAAAGTGCTTCGTAGGGTGCCATGCCAATAGTAGCCTAATAACTGTTATTATAAGCAAACTCCGCTAAAGGTAGATACTTCTCCCAATTCTTGCCAAAATCCAGAACACAAGCTCTCAACATGTCTTCCAGTATCCTGATAGTCCTCTCTGACTAGCCATCCGTCTACGGGTGATAAGCAGTACTAAAGCTCAAATTAGTCCCCAAAGCCTTTTGTAGTTTCTGCCAGAATTGTGATGTAAATCTGGGATCCCTGTCTGACACTATCTGAGATGGGACTCTATGCAATCTCACAATATTTTCAACATATAGCTCGGCCAATTTATCAAGAGAATCTGTTTTCTTTGTAGCAATAAAATATGAACTCTTCGTCAACCTGTCTACTACAACCCACATAGAATCATTACCTCGTGGTGATCTCGGCAAATCCGACACAAGGTCCATAGTAACCTGGTCCCATTTCCATACCGGAATCTCTAATGGTTGCAACAATCCTGCCGGCCTCTGATGTTCCGCCTTAACTTTCTGACAAGTCAAACACTTAGCTACATAATTAGCTATCTCTCTCTTCATGTTGCTCCACAAGAAATTCTGTTTTAAATCTCTGTACATTTTAGTGTTTCCAGGATGAATTGTGTATTTAGAAGCATGAGCCTCAGCAAGAATCTCATCTTTCACAGTTGAATCACTAGGAATGCAAATTCTATTCCTGTACCTGAGTAGTCCATCATCATGCAACTTGAAGTCGGACTCTCCCCCTTTGGACTTCTCTAGAAGCTTCAATAACTGAGAATCTGATTGTTGCGCTTCTTTGATTCTAGATAGCAATAGAGATTGGATTTGTAGGCTAGCAAAATGAATATCTGATCTAGAAGCCTCTGGTTTCCACAAACATAGCTCTTCCACAATCTCCCAGTCCTTGATTATCAAACTAGCCACAGAAGCTTTTCGGCTCAGTGCATCAGCAACAGTATTAGCTTTTCCCGACAAATAGCTAATGGTACAATTATAATCATTTAACAGTTCTAGCCAACGCCTTTGCCTCATGTTCAGATCTTTTTGAGAAAACAGGTATTTTAAACTTTTATGGTCAGTAAATATTTCAAATTTATTACCCCACAAATAATGACACCATTTCTTCAAAGCAAATACAACAGCAGCAAGCTCAAGATCATGTGTAGGATAATTGAATTCATATGGTTTCAATTTCCTAGAGGCATATGTTATCACTTTACCATTTTGCATAAGAACACAACCCAAGCCTTCTTTCGAAGCATCACTGTAAATCACCAAGTTTTCAGTCCCCTCAGGCAAAGCAAGGATAGGTGCCGTGGTAAGTCTCTTTTTCAACTCCTGGAAACTAGCTTCACATCTATCATCCCAATTAAACACAGTTTTCTTCTGAGTTAATGTAGTTAAAGGCCCTGCAATCTTAGAAAAATCCTTAATAAATAGCCTATAATAGCCCGCTAATCCCAAGAAACTACGGAATTCCGTGATAGTTTCAGGTCTTTTCCACGACATAATCACCTCAATTTTAGCAGGATCAACAGAAATTCCTTCCTGTGAAATGATATGACCTAAAAAGGCAACCTGTTTCAACCAGAATTCGCATTTGCTAAATTTGGCAAACAATTTGTGTTCTTGCAGGGTTTGAAGCACAATTCTCAAATGTTCTTCATACTCTGACTCAGATTTAGAATATACTAATATATCATCAATAAAAATCACAACAAACTGACCAAGATAGGGTCGAAATACTCTCTGCATCAAATCCATAAAAGCAGCTGGAGCATTTGTCAAACCAAATGGTAAAACAACAAACTCATAATGGCCGTACCTGGTTCTAAATGCAGTCTTAGGTACATCCTCTTTCCAGATCCTCAACTGATAATAACCTTGCCTCAAGTCAAATTTTGAAAACACAATGGCACCCTGTAGCTGATCAAACAACTCCTCAATTAATGGAAAATGATATTTATTTTTCACCGTCACCTGATTAAGACCTCGATAATCAATGCACAAATGCAGAGTACCGTCTTTCTTTTTCACAAATAACATAGGAGCACCCCACGGTGACAAACTAGGCTGAATAAAACCTTTCTCAAGTAAAACCTGTAGCTGAATTTTCAATTCCTGTAACTCAGGGGGAGACATTCTATACGGGGTTCTCGAGATAGGATTAGTTCCCGGCAACAAGTCAACCACAAACTCAATTTCCCTATCAGGTGGTAATCCAGGCAACTCCTCAGGGAAAACCCCCGGAAACTCTTTTATAATAGGTACTTCATTCAATTTCAATTTATCTCCTGGCTGATTAATTAAATAAGCTAAGTATGCCTCATAACCTTTACTCAACATTTTAGTAGCCTTAATGGAAGATATGATACGAGTCCCAGTAGATTTTCGACTCCCAGCTACTTTAATAATAGGTTGGTTAGATATTTCTAAAGTTAAAACTTTCCTCCTACAGTCCAAACATGCATAATATCGCCCCAACCAATCTATCCCCAAGATAACTTCAAAGTCCCGAAATGGCATGATTATCAAGTCAATAGAATACATGCGACCCTCAATGCAAATATTACAATCTTTACACACAGACTCTGTAACAAATTTAGAACCCATAGGATTACCTACTTCAATCACATACGGCAGTTTATCAACTTTTAATGTAGCAGGCTGTGCACATGCAGGAGTAATGAATGAATACGTAGCCCCGGTGTCAATCAAAACTACTACCGGCTAGCTATTAATAAGAAAAGTACCTTCCACCACCACCGTTGTCTTTGGAAGCTCCTCCTAGTTGAGTGCAAATACCCGTGCCTGACCTCTCGGTACAGTAGCTGTTCCTGAAGCTCTAGTATGGGCACCCTGGCTTGAAGTCTGACCCTGACCATATTTAAACTTGGGACAATCTCTAACTCTATGCTGATCACTGCCACAACCTGTGCAACGGCCCAATTTCCTCCAACACTCAGCCTCCGTGTGGCCTTTGCGGTTGCAATGAGTACACTGTAGATTCTTCTTAGCAGCAACACCTCCGGTAGGGGCCCTATAAGTAGATGTGGCAGAACTACCATGCTGAGATCTAGCAGTCACTGGTCGGGTCTGTGACTGTCCCTGTGGCTGGCTCTGAGCTGGTCTCGGCTGTGACTGTATTTGAACTGGTCCTAGATAGCTCTGAGTCTGCCTAGGCTGTTGAGTCTGAACAGGTTGCTGATACTGCCTCTGATAACCCTGACTCTAAGACTGAAACTAACGTTTGCTTGACTAACTAGACTGAGCTAACACATATGCCTTACGTTTCTCATATCACGGTGCAGCCCTGACTACTGCAGCATAGCTCGGATAATCTTGCGAAGACAAATTAAGCATGATGTCACTCCTCAACCCTGTAATAAATCTCTGGATCTTCACATCCTCCGGCTTAACTAAAGCTGGCACATATCGAGATAGTCTAGTAAAGGTAGCTTCATACTAGTCTACAGTCATGTTCCCCTGTTTCAAAGCTATGAATTCATCCTGATGTCTCTCACGGGCTACAACCGATACATATTTATCCCGAAACTCACGAACAAAGTCAGCCCATACATGCTGGACCCTCTCAGCATTCCATTTCTCTCTAACAGTGCGCCACCACTCCTCTGCGTCACCCTCCATTAAAAAGGCAGCATAGGTAATCTTTCTTTCATCGTTGCACTCAAGTATCGTAGCAACTTTCTCGAACTTACTCAACCACATCTCTGCTTTCATATCATCAAGCTCGCCATAAAAACTATATGCCCCGTGATGCAGGAACTTATCAAACAAGTTACCTCCTGCAGTACCACTACCCTCTGCTCTGGCAGCCTGATTACCCCTGCCAACACCTGTTGTTCCCTGCTGAACCACAAACTGAGCTATGGTATTCATTGTGGTGGCCATTGTGGCCAAAATCTGGGCATTACTTGGTTCCTGACCCTGCGGTACATCCCCGGCTACCCTTGCATCTTGCCCCGGTACATCCTATCTAGGGGCTTGTTCCGGCTCTCTCCTTGGTCTATCCCATCTCCTCATTTCAATGCTAGAAGAACATAATATTATAATAGGCAAATAAACAATGCAAAGATAATGTACACATTATTTTCAAACATTTTACCCACATAAGAAACTTATAAGACACTTAACAACATTAAACACTAAATTTTTCCTATTCTTATCGCATCATGCTTTATCATTCCTTTTCATGCTAGCATGTCCTTTATCTAAGTACTTAAACTATTAAACAATCACATATTCACATGATTCACTTTCACATATAGACCATTACCCACATGCCAAGGAATTTAACCCGGCTTCAGGCATTCAAGTAGCTCTGATACCACCTAAAGTGTAACGCCCCGAACCCAACCCCACGTTAAAGTCAGGCTCGGACCCATCACTCGGACAGAGTCTCCTTTGTACCAAGGACAAAACTGTTACTTGCGAATAGTCACTTATAACATTTGAACCATAAACAACAACTTATACAACTTATCTTCTAATATCTCCAAAGCCAAATCAAAATCACAAGGCCATCCGAGCCTTGAAGCAACAACAATCTTCTTAAGCACACAAGCATGCAAGGTAAGTTGGCTTTAATCAAAAGTAGATAGATACAATTATAATTTTAAGTTCTATGTGTAGGATAATAAACGCTCCAAGCATGCAAGAGATAATAAAATTTAGAATCCATTATTACAATCCAACATCTTTCTTTAACATACAAGACCTTATCTACCAAACATATAAACAAGACCCCAAGGTCTCAAAATACAACATTTAACATGAACTCCACGCAAGTTGCACATAAGATCCACCTTAGCACACAAAGTCACGGATTCTGATCTATGTGAACTTCTTCTTCTTCTTCTACTTCTAACAGCTGGGGGTTCACCTCAGCTTCTCCTGAAATATTTTAAATAAGGAGTGAGCAACAATGTTGCCCAGCGAGGGAGGTGATGCAACATACCAACGTGTAACATGATATGCAAACACAAGAAAACATATATATGCAACATAACTAGCGAGATAGAAAGCCAAGTAATTAATCACATTAAAAATGATACGGTTCTACTTCAAGTCTTCAATCACGAGCCACGAACCACGAACTTCACGAACATGCCGGCAAACCCCAAACACCAACAATTGGGATACTCTGGATGTATCCCGATCCTACGACCCTTTCTCCCGAGGTAGGTCCATGCCCAGCAGGTGAACCACGCCTCTGGGGTAGTGGAGTATGCCTCAGCAAGAAGGGAATAGGCACCATGGTAGTCGAGGGAGCACGGCAAGCCCGACGCCGCCCGTGTTTCTCGACGCTACCATGTCCGAAAAGGTTGCGCAACCCCGAGACAAGTCACAAGCAATCAAGATATCACGTAACACGTAAGAGGGTCGACAAAGTAGGCCGCCCTCACATATAAGCACGATATAAGCTCACACAAGCACAAAAATAGCTTAAAGATCCCAAAAGAAGCAACCAACATAAATATTTCCCACGAGCTACTCAAATAGCTTAATTATATCATAGATATTCAATACAAGACATGATAACTCAACTACAAGTTCTAAAAGCATCAAATATAGCCAAAACTACTTTTTCCCCTTTCTTTAACCAAGTTTTCTTTCTCCTATGCGTGTTTCAAGGTTTTCAAATCATATCCTAATCTTTCTATATTCTTAATTAAGCCCAAAGACACCTATTAGAATCATAAAAACTCATTTTAGAAGCAAAAGTTCGGGAAGGCCCCGAACGGGTTTGAACTACAACTATACTAACCGAACCCCATTTTTGTGAAACGAAAGCACCAAATGTGCTTCCTTAGCTCAAGGATACCTGAATCAATGCCCAAACTTGCCCGGATTGCTCAACGAGAAAAGTCCCCTTTTTTAAAGTCGGCTATTTATGCAATTAAGCTCGGTTTTGAGTGATTCAACCTCACGTGGCTTTTCAACTAACTTCACTAGGGTCTAGAGCATCTAATTGAAGTTTCGATTCAAGCTAATTAGCAATTTTATTCAAAACCCTAAAAATGTGCACTATTCATCACCTCTTTTGTTCAATCTCAACTTTTAACCATAAACATTGTTAATAAGCATCAAAAGTTAACTCTATAGCATCTATTAAGCATATAATAAGCATGTATAACAAGTTTTAGAGCTATAATCAACAATTAAAAGAAATTCATCAAAATGCATAAACTTTAACTTTAAAAAAAAAAGAACTCCCTCACAATTTAGATGATGTAGGTGTGAAGTAGAAGCTCCTAGGTGCTCAAAAACCTCCCAAAGACCTGCTATGGGCTCAAGATGCAATGGTGGAATAATATTTTCTTCTCCTTTCCTTCCTTATTGCCGTCGGGTATGGGAGGGACACTATGGGTATTTTTGCTTTTGTTTTTGTTGATTAAAATGTCATATATATGTTATATGTGAAGTATAGGTATGTATATATGCATTTAGTCTAAGTCAAATGCCTCTAATTATGGTCAAATGGACTTAGAATTCTAATTAATTGTTAGCTAACTCAAACTAGTGTCTATGTACGTAACACTATTCAAGGGACATGAAATCTATTTTCTAAACGCACGCTCCTAAGCTCGAAAGTCCAAAATGACTAGGTCTCGATTCCTTCTAGTTGTCCTATGATCTCGGAAAAATATAAAATCTAACTTTCGAGGCAATCAAAAATTTTATAAATAGTAACCTCTAATAAAAACAATTAAGCAAGAAAGATAATGCACGTAGAAATGCGCAATTAAATATGCAACAATTATAAAAAGATTTATGGTAGAATTCTCGGGCATCACACGAGCGGTATCGGGCTTGCCGGTATACCTCGGCTACCATGGTACCCAGTTCTTCTTTTGCTAGGGATGCCGCCTTAGGAGAGTTGGGTTATAGGATATTTAGGGTACATCCGAAGTACACCTATTGGAGTGATTGGGGTTATGTCAGATTATCGATATCTTTATTATTATCTATTTGATTTCATGGCTCGTGACTCGTGGTTCATGGATCGTGGTTCATGCTCGTGGTCAGCATTGTATCCCTTTATTGTGTAACTCTTGCTTGGGCCCTAAGTCTTTAGAGAGTTACCATTGCTTGTATTCTTTTGTGTGTGTTATCTAACTCGTATACTTGAATAACACATTATATTGTTATTGTATTCTCGGGGTTACTTGTTGTACTTGTCCTATCGTGTCTGTTTACCTTCTTTAATGAATATGAGTTAGTTGCCTATTGTATATTAGTCTAGTAAAATTAATTGAGTTTATTGTGTTGTCCTTATTGTCTTTAATTAGTTAAATGTAGTTATTGTCCGATTATATAATTTTTTTTAATTGTGGTACTTAACTTTATTGTTTTGAACTAGCATTCTTCTTTGTTAATTTACTATGTGACTTATATGCATTGCACGAAAGGTTTTCAAAACTCCCCGGATATTTGATTCCCTCCCTCACTAAGCAATAGTGTTTTGCTCACCCCTCTTTCTAATATTTTTAGGTTTAATACGAAGGAATTGAAGTGATTTCAATCTATCTGGGCTCATATGCTAATGTGATGTTTGCTCGCGATTGCACTATTTGTAAAGTAAAGGCCTAGTTAAATTTATGACCTTGTATTTATTTTAAAGTTTAAGTGATCCTGTGTATAGTTCTATGATCTTGAATGTAATTTATATATAAAAAGATGTAATTATAGTTTAAATTAAAGTTAGTTAGAGTGGTATGATAACTTAGTAAATGTTTTAGATTAGTATTGTTTAAGTCCAGAAGCACGTATGTATCTGTCTAAGGAAAAAGAAAGCTAGATTAGTCTTATGATTGGAGATAGAACTTCATATATATGTTTTAGGTATGTTGTTTGGGTTGATTCTTCTATGTGTAGGTTTGTGGATAGGCCTAAGTATAGGGAAAACTATGTCCGTTTTTTCTCGTTTTTCGTGCCTTGGGGTTTTGGGATCGGGGACCTGATTCTGTGAGGGTTCAGGGCGTTACAGAATTAGCTTCTGGTCCAAAAACAAAGTTTTCTCTAAACTGATTCATCTAACTATTGTAAAAGTTTCGTTCTGTTTCGAGCTCATTAAGTATGTCAAAATGGCTCTGAAAGTCGGGTGCAGTAATCTATCCAATACTCAATTTCAGCTTCTTGCTAATTTGCTACATTAAATACTAACTTCAAGCATTGTTTCTTCCAAGAACTTTTCTAAGCAACTTCAATACCCAATATATATACCTACTTCATCAAGCTTTAACCTCAAGAAAGCAATTAAACATTAAATCATAGCTAACTTTGAATAACATGAAAATAGCTGAAGTTAACTATAATCTTGCAAGGTTTAACATCAAATAAACTATATAAACCACAATTATGCCATTATAACTTCAAAACCATGATTTTAAAATAACCCATCACCTTTGATTTCCAAGAAAAGATGCAAACACAAGCTTGTTTGAAGGCTAGATGATGAAAACTCCAAGCAAACCGATTGAATTGCTTCCAAATCTTCCTTGTTCTTCACCAATTTCCTACTTAATTTTGCTCACAAAGCTCTTTCCTTCTCTCTTAGGGCTCACGGGTTTGGGGGGTTAAGTAGAAGAAGATGTATTTTATTTAACTTAAAAGATAAGTTATAATTTCTATCTAATTAGAGTTTGACCTCAAGTGTCTTCTAGCTTTGCAAAGTTTCCTATTTTCTTTTCTTCTTGTAGCCGTGGAGACCTAAGTGCAATTTAAAAAAGTTTAATTCTAGTTCTAAGTGGTTTACTTAGTGCCCGAGTAAAGGTTTAGGTAATTGTACTTTGGCCCCAAAGTTTTCTAATGTTTGCAAGGTTACCCCGAAAGTTATTCTACTTAATTTCTATGATTCTAACTTAATTTCTAACTTATTTCTTTTGCACATAACAAGTAATTAAAATATGTGAAACACTAAAATATATATAATTACACATAGTATAATATTAGTGCACATGAATTTGGAACAGGGTCTCACATTCCACCTCTTCCAAATACTCTCAATCACACGTGTGGACTAGCCTTGGTGGGCTAGGCACCTACCTCGGCCCAAGTGGCTTATTTCATATATTATTTTGCTAATTAATTAATTGCTAGTCTCCATATTATCCACAACTAATCCCAAATAGGAAATACTCATAAATTGGATACTAAGTTGTAATTGGACACTTTAATTAGCAACTCTAAAATACAATAAACATCTAGGAAACTATAACACACATCCAAAAGGAAATAGGCTAGCAGAGGGACCAAAAGATATTAACAACTTGATAACTTAAAAGACCAAAATGCCCCTACTAATCCCATAGCTCATTTAGGCTTTTCAACCTGCCTTATTCCACTAAAAAGTCATAGTTGCACTCAAAGATGTTTACTACTATGCGCAAAATCTTGCCATACTACGTATGACCTTTGTCTTCGTCCTACTAAGTTAAATGACCGAAATACCCCTCAATGTAACACTCACAATCAAGAAAGACTTTTCATGTACTATCTCTTCCTTGATTGCATCTTTTTCTTGAGACATCTAAATCCTTTAAGTAACCATCCACTGGACAAGTAACGATCTAAGGAGCGACCGATAAGCCAAATATCCGACATATTCCTAGAGTACATCACTGAGCTCAAATTATGATGATATACTAGATAATCACAAGGGAGCAGTTATTCCGTCACGTGATGACATGGATTCTCTATTGCATATGCACGTTCCAACTAGTCAAACCCATATGCCCAACACACAGTGCTATTGACCCACAACTGAGGTCTCACCCATAGTGCATCAAAACACATGAACCTAATTTCGTCAGTTCATCCACATATGCTCAAGATTAAGAGTATTAATCACTTAGTAGCATACGGTATATATTGATCTCTATCTTTGATAGTACCTGTAACACCCCGATCCCTTACGAGACTGGAGCCCCGATCCAAAACCCGAAATTACAAAAAATGAGAAAAATTGGACAGAGTTTTTCCTGTTTCTAGGACTAATCTCACTCTTGCATACAAAAGAAAGAACCACTAAACAATAACCCAACATTCATCATAAACCTTAACCTTCAAAACTATACCCTCCTTCCATCCTTAAGGCCATCCGAGCCTTAATTAAGACATGATAAACACACAAGCATGTATGACCTAAGCTATTGAAATTATGCATTTTAAAACCGCTTATCTTACCACTCTAATCTTATCTATCTAACTTTCTTATAATTTAAGTCATCATTCATCTTCCCTTAAATCCCATACAAGCATGCAAGTTAAACATAGACAATAAAGTAAACATTACAATTACTACATGTCCTCTAGAACTAGCCAATTATACAAATTTTTAACTCATATTACAGTCCTTCAGACAACACAAATGCATACAACTTTGTAATATCAATATACTTTACATCATAACACATAAAACACTCATCCACAGCTACAACCAAGCAATGAAGCCTCCAAACTTCCTCTAGGGACCCAGTTCTTCTTTACCTATAAAATGTTAGAAATGAGGGGTGAGCACGTAATACATGTATACTCAGTGAGGGAATGAAACAGTTAATTGAGGGTTTTCGAAAATATTTTAGTGCAATGCAACAGTTATCACAAGAAATAGTAACTATACAAATAAAGAAATAATTAAACAATAGAATACTACACACTTTAAAAATGATACGATCGATAACCCTTATCACTCCATTCCTCGATTCATGAACCACGAATCACGATCTCAATATGCTGGTATCCCAAATACCAAGGGGTACTCCGGATGTACCCAATCTACGACCCAAGATCCCCTGACAATCTCCGGACCAGGCGAATGAGGGAATAGCAGACGGAGCTAAGGCTACCAACACTGGCAAGCCCGATGCAGCCCAACGAGACCATCGCATCTGCCCCGACAATGCGGTTGCGCAACCATCGATATGAAACCTCAAAAAGCAATAATAAAGCAATATAATAAGAAAAGCCAATAAACACATAAATGAGGGATAACAAAGTAAGTTGCCCTCACACACAATATGGTAACTAATAATCACACACTACTTTAATAATTATAGTAATTCACACAATCTAGAAACAAGAAAACAAATTTTGATCACGTCGTTTTGCGCTAAAAAATAGTAAGGTTAAATGATTAGAAATATTGTTTACCTTGAATTACCTCTAGTTGTGGCGAGTAGAGGTCGATCCACGGAGATTGGGATTAACGGTTTCAAGTTAAGAATTTAGTTTATAATTTGTTTGACTATCTCCCGTCACAGATAAGTTTGATTAAATCCAAAAGTCCAAAGTTACGGTAAATTAAGTCCAAAAGTCCAAAATGTCCATAAAAGATCCAAAGGTAGGGTACTAAGCTAAAATAATTTAGTCCAAGAGTGGTTAATTCAATTTAGCGGGTCCATGATTTGGAATGATAAATTCGATCAGAGTATTTAAGTGTAATATTATAGATTTAAATTAAAAGAATAAATCATTCAAGAAATAGGGGTACAAGCTCCCACTTCTGAAGTTAACCTTAGATACGTAAATAATACAAGTAATTAATTAACAAGATTGAATATGGTGGTACAACCTAACAAAATTCAACCTCTCAATCAATCTTCTTACTTACGTACCCTGGAGGTGCTGGTACAACCTAGCTAATTCCGTCTGAGGTAGTCTCGTATTGCCACTAGTTTACAAAACTTGGGCGTATATGTACTTTCAATTAACTATAACATAACTACAAGAATACGCATAATTAATTGATAATATTAAGCAATTAAAGAATACGAGACTTTAATTAATCTAAATCTAAATATTTACAAGAATATCGTCACTTATTTATCATTCCAAAAATAAGGGTTTAAAGTGCCATAACTAGATTTACAAAACGGAAATCGAAATCAAGAATAAAAGTTACCGAATTTAAGCACATCTTGATTTAGCCGGCTCGATTTCTCCAAAGCTATGGTGTTAATCCACAAGCCCGACCCTTAATTTAGGACCCTAACTAAACTAAACTAACCTACTCCTAAGCTAAAATATGAAGAAAACTGATTATATACAAAGCAAATGGTGAAATTCAACTTCTGTCCATGAGAGGAGCAGAAGCTTGGCTAAGAAGAGAAGAATTGGTGTGTTTTCATTGCTGCAAAATTGTGACATTTCTACAATTTTGATTTTTATATTTTTTCTGTCGTTTTCAGTTTGTATTTTGTCGCTTAATTGTCGGCCTTTTTCAAAAAGTGGCGCTCGAGGGCGAAAAAGAGGCGCTCGAGCACTCTTTTGGCTGTAATAGTGAACTTTGACTCTGAACTTTGACTTTGACCAGCTCGGTTGACTTTGACCATTGACTGTTGACCAAAAAGTTGACCATGTCTATTCGAAGGTTTTTCAGCGTCCTGAATCTATTTTCGCACTCGGTTTGGCCAAATTCAATCTCGAATTGCTCGTTTTGAAGTTGTTCTACCATTCTTCACTAATGTCGTGCTGAATTTCTTGTTCAAATGTTGGTTTTTGTAGCCGTTTTTGCCCTTTCTTCTTTAAAACTTATATTGCACTAATATTGTATAAAATATACAATTAAGCTCGAAATAATAATACAATATACATGATTCAATGGGTTAAAGTTACTAAAAATATGATTATAAAAAATAAACTATTATGCACATAAGGATGAAAACTCCCTCACCTTTACCTAGCCCAAAGATATAAAACTGGCTTCAATCATCTCTTATACCTTGGACAAACGACTGAAACATTCTTGTGGCTCTAAACATTTCATAACCCCCTAAATGACATTAACTATATTAACATGCTTGAAAACAATCATTAACTTCCATAATTAACTCTAGCATACACATAACTCCAAAATATACATCTTAACTCGTAAAATGGCATGAATCATATATATTCTTCAAATTAGGCACTCAATTCATTTTATTACATTTAAGTACTAATGATGTAATTGTATTTGCAGCACTCAAACCTTGGTATTTGTACTATATTTGCATCTTAACTTGGAAATTATTGCAATACTTTGATACTTTTGATATAATGTAGGAGAATACTGGAAAGTGAATGTTCAGGCCCAAAACGATCCAAATGCAAGTCAAAAAGTGAACACTGGGGAAAACAAGCAGAACAGAGGAAAAATGGATTCCTTAGAGACGGAATTTGGCCGAAACTAATGCATAATCAGACTTGGAACGCTAACAATAGCTCAAAAGTGCCTCGGTCAATGCTCGGTCAAAGCTCAGTCAAAATAAAAAATTCAAGCTCAAAAAGTCAGCAAAAGGGCACTCAAGCGCGCCCTCATGGCACTCAAGTGCCCTGAACGAATATTCCACCAAGTTCTAGAAGAAAACATGTGGCAAAAAATCAGCTGTCGGAGCAGATGGGCGCTCGAGCACTCCTCAGTAGCGCTCGAGCGCGCCTTAGAAGATTCCGAAAGACACTACGTGTCAAGTACCAACCGTTGCAGCAGAAGCCTGCTTGAGCTCGCCTTTGAATTTTTGTCTATAAATAGCCCCCCTCTCTCCGAATTTTATAATTAATTTTGGAATAGTGCCAAGCTTTTTGGTATAATTTCGAGTTAATTCTAGTTAGTTTTAGTTGTAGTCGTATTTAATTACTAAGATACGGGGGAAATCCCACCTAGGTAGTTCTTATTCAGGTAAATTTTGCCCGAATAACTACTATTAGGGGAAAATTCGACCCAAGTAGTTATTATCCGGGGAAGGTTCTGCCCGAATAGCTTTTAATAAGAAAGCTCTTATTTGGGGGAAACTCATCCCTAATAGTTCTTATTTGGGGAAATTAGCTCCGCCTGAATAACTACTTTGCGTCGGACGTCTGCTAAACTTTTCGAGATAAAAAATACGCGTTCGTCGATACTGGGGAGCCTTTCTTGACTCTCTTTTATTTATAGAATTCGTATTCAATTATGTCTGAGTAGATTGATATCTAGGGAAAAATATTGCAAATGTTAGTCTTTTAATATATAGTCTCGGATTCAGATTATATGCTTTAAATGCAATACATGGCTTGTTTTAATTCAGTAATGTCTTTCATACGTAATGCTTTTCAGTAGATGTATGATTGCTTTACTATTGATTATTGTCTTCTATAACGTAATGCTTTTAAGTAGATGTTATGTTAGCTTTACTTTCGTGCCATGTATCCATGCTTTAATAGTGAATCGAAAATAGCTTGACAACCTTAGATTCTATGAATTATAGGTAATACTTCTAAGTAGACCTTAGTTTCTAGACCAAGTAAGGAGAAGTTGATTGCTTAGTCGAAACAGACCTTTTACACTAGGTTGCAAGGACAGTTCCATGCTATGGCTCCAATGCTCGTAGATGGCACAACACCTACATCAGAGTTAGTAATCGCGATTTTAATAAGCTAAGTTAATTGACTAGGTTAAATGCTTGTATCTTAACCCTTGTATAAAATCAGATAATCTTGAATACCGAGCCTAGATTAATTGTCTCATTTACATATTCGACCCCTAGATCACTACCCCTAGTATTCATATTTAGTTAGTTTAATTTAGTTGTAGTATAATCAAACACCCTGTATACATTGTCACTTACCACTTTAAACACTTTCACACACTACTTCACTAACTTGCTAACGCGTTTCCCTGTGGTACGATTCCGCACTTATAGCACACTACACTGCAAAGATCCGTGCACTTGCAGGTTATTAAAACTTGGTCATTTTGCACCTAATTATAACGCACTGTTTGAATGCATCAAGTTTTTGTCGCCGTTGTCGGGGAAATACGGCCAGTTTAGTTATTG
The DNA here is from genome assembly GCA_037974665.1 of Ehretia macrophylla. Classification (NCBI taxonomy): domain Eukaryota; kingdom Viridiplantae; phylum Streptophyta; class Magnoliopsida; order Boraginales; family Ehretiaceae; genus Ehretia; species Ehretia macrophylla. The sequence goes on along the minus strand of CM075782.1, from coordinate 14,619,524 downwards.
ATAAAAGTATTTGTGAACTTGTTTAAAGTGTTGTAATTATTGTTTAAATTGTCTATACTTGTTTAAGTGTTGTAATTATTGTTTATATTATCTATACTTATTTGAAACTGTATAAATTATTGCTTGTATAGTATATTAGTTGTATAAAATGTTGGAAAATTTTGAATTGATCAAATTATGACTCATTTTAATGTTTCATCCGATCAATGGGCTTTTAATGAAACAACCTAACCTCCTATCCTAAATACATGTAAAAATTGTTTTCAAATTGGGCATACCATTGTAAATTGTCCCCAAAATCCCAAATTCTTTCATTGTCATGATTCTACTACTCAGGATTATTTTTCTGACAAAAATTTGTACTCTAATGCATATAACCCGGAGTGGCAAAATCATCAAAGTTTATTTTGGGATAAAAATCCTGCATTGTTTCTGGCTCAAAATTTTGGAAGTAATGCATCTCAAAACCCAATTCTTCCGAGTTTTGCGAAAGCTTTCAAAGTAATTCTTTCAAACAAAACTTTTGTTATCCTAACTCGGCTGAATTTTCTTCTCCTAAACCAAACTTCGACAACAAGTTAGGCCAACTTGTCCAACTCGCCGAATCTAACCACCAATCCATAGAAAGACTACAGGACCAAATCGGTCAACTAGCTGAGAGCATAAATGGGTGGGAAAAAGACGAACATCCTATTCAACCTGTTCTGAGTTCACTAGACCAATATAGTTTTGTTCATCACGAACCTATCCAAAACCAGGTTGTTGAGGAAATAGAAGTGGTTAAGGAAGATAATCAGGGTAGAGAATGTAACACTAGGAATGAGGTAGATAGCATGTTTGAGGCACACACTCCAAGTTGGCAAAACCAGCCATCACTTTGGAGTCAATAAAATTTTTCTCAAAACTTCAAAAGTCAAGTCCCTACACCTTTTCAATCTGAATCTTTTCAAACAAAATGATCAACATGATGATTGGATTGACTCTGAACCCCTCGAATCCAGTGACAAGTTTGACCAACTTTCTCAAGTTGTCCAAACTAATGCTCATAGGCTTCAATCTTTAGATCAACACATTCAGTCTGTTATGAATCCCTTTGAAGAAATACCATGTGAACAGACTAATGAGAGCGAGGTTATTTAGAAGACATCTGATAGGGAAAATGAATTTGAGAAAAATGATGAAATGCCTCACATAGAAGGAAATGATGACCTTATTAATATTATGACTCAACCCGACTTTGATTCCTCTTCAAGGAAGATGAGTGTGCACACTTCTTTAGAGTTTACACTCTTTCAGGACGAGTCTATTGAGTCTATTTTAATTCCTCCATCCTTTTTGACACCTGTTGGATCTGACCCATTTCTGAACAATATGTTAGATACTTCTCATCTATGGATTGACCAATAAAAATTGGGACACACTGTGTTACAAAGAACTGTGGCCCCTGTTTATAATTCATCCATGAACATTCCTACACACATCACATTGGGATGGGAATTGTCACATTTTCAAGGTGATTGGGAAAAATTATGCTTTGTAGGAATAATGAACTATCATCTATTGCATGATTCTTTCTCATTCAAAATCTGTGCTGAAACGATTATCAGGCAATATGTGTCGAAGAGCTTTAAACATAGATTGCTCTAACATTGGCGCCTGGCTGAAGACGTAAAACTCAGTGCTACTAGGAGACAACCTAGATTTTTAAAATGTTTTCTTATTATGTGTGTTTATTTTCTGTCTGTGTGATGTTTGCAGTCTCACTGAAGACGATAAATTTAGCGCTACTAGAAGGCAACCTAGTGTTATTTTTAATGCTTTACTGTTTGTTTAAATTTTTGTCATAACTCTAGAACCCCAGAAAAGAGTCTAAATGGTTTGGGTAGTTTATTTATTTGTTTTATGTATTAGTTAGTTTCCTTGATCGTAATTCTTTTTGACCCCCTTCCCTTATAGTATTTTGTATAGATTAACTATTATTTTTACTGTGTTGGTGATAATTTGTAAAATGCTTTGTCTACTAATCTTCAATTTCAGAATGATACATCTTTTGGCAAAAGTTAGTAGAAAAGTTTTGACATCAACATAGAAATGCTTCACATCAGGTGATATCTATCCTTACTACATTTCCCTTTATACCTGATCAATATGCGCTGATGAGTAAGCAAACCATAAGTTTGGGGATGTAGCATTTGTCATTATGTTATTTCTTGCATATTATACTCTCACTGTCTTATATTGCTATTTGCTCGAGGACAAGCAAAGTTTCGGTGTGGGGATGTGTACATTTTATGAAAAACTTTTCAAAATATGCAAGAAATACACCATTTTTGTTCATGAGAAGAGTAGTTTGCTACCTTAACTGTTTAAAAACGATGATTTAGATGATTTGAGAACCTGTTTTGTTAGCTATGTATTGTGAAAAACTCTGAGGAAACTTTCTAAGAAAAACTTTGGGGTACTGTATTCATGAGTAAACCTAGTTGTTCATCCTTTCTTCAATTCATAGCTATGTGATTATGAAAGGACTGAGATATGATTACCGTTTTTTATGAGAATGTCTTGTGATTGAAACCTGAACCCTTATGTCATGTCTGTACAGTATGTTATGTTACTCTATCTGTACGTACACTCTAAAAAAAAACAATGGAAAAAGAAAAAAGAGTTGTACATATCTTTACTGTTGAATAAAATTTTTGGTGTAAATATGTGTAAATCTCTAAGCACCACTATCCTACACATTGTAATTTAGGATATGTGCTATAGTGTAAAGTTTTGAGCCTGGATATCTAGGGTGATTAAGGCACGTGGGGGTCCCTTTGAAACCTAACAACCTTAGTCATAATGGCAGGGGATTGTTGGCCTTAAAGCTCGCTACTTGGGATATCTAGAAAGCAAAGGAAATTGAACACTATATAGAGATATTGTTAGTTGTACTTTTATATTTCTGGCAAATGTTAAAGGGTTAAGGCATGATCAATAGTTTGATTACAAATGTAGGCATGAATATCAAGGTCCAATCTGTTTGCATAACTTGAAAGTTGAGAATTAAATGAACTTAATCTGCTTAGTTTACTTCTAAATATGTACTCTGAAGCAATCAATAGTCGATTTCCAATAAGAGTACCTTTTTGTGGAAACTATATACAAGGTTTTCTTATCATGTTTATCATTAACTGCTGAATACGTTTAAAATAGTAGATTGCATTTCTCATGTTTCAGATTTGCAAAATATGTTGGACAAAAAGATAGGATAAATCATTTCATCTGTTTTGACTTGTAAAAATCTTTGCAAATTTCACTTTCACATCTGTTTTAAAGACAGTCTTGCTTGAAGGCAAGCAAGGTTTAGGTTTGGGAATGTTGATGTGACTGTATTTGCAGTACTCAAACCTTGGTATTTGTACTACATTTGCATCTTAACTTGGGAATTATTGCAATACTTTGATACTTTTGATGCAATGTAGGAGAATATTGGAAAGTGAATGTTTAGGCCTAAAACGATCCAAATGCAAGTCAAAAAGTAAACATTAGGGAAAACACGTGAAACGGTGGAATAATCGAGTCCTTAGAGACGTAATTTGGCCGAAACTAGCGCATAATCAGACTTGGAATGCTGAAAATAGTCCGAAAGTGCCTTGGTCAACGCTCGGTTAAAGCTCAGTCAAAATCAGAAATTCAAGCTCAAAAAGTCAGCAAAAGGGCGCTTCGAGCGCGCCCTTTTGGCGCTCAAGCACCCTGAATGAATAGTCTACCAAGTTCTAGAAGAAAACATGTGGCGAAAAATCAGACGTCGAAGTAGATGGGCAGTCGAGCGCGCCTCAGAAGATTCCGGAAGGCGCCAAGTGTCAAGCAGTCAACCATTGCAGCAGAAGCGCGCTCGAGCGCGCCTCTGAATTTTTGTCTATAAATAGCCCTTCTCCCTCCGAGTTTGTACTTAATTTTAGAATAGTGCCAAGCTTTTTGGTAGAATTCCAAGTTAATTCTAGTTAGTTTTCGTTGTAGTCGTATTTAATTAGTAGGATACGGGGGAAATCCCACGTAGGTAGTTCTTATTCGGGAAAATTTTGCACGAATAGCTACTATTAGGGAGAAGTCTGACTCAAGTAGTTATTATCCGGGGAAGGTTCTGCCTGAATTGCTTTTAATAGGAAAGCTCTTATTCAGGGGAAACTCATCCCTAGTTGTTCCTATTCGGGGGAAATTAGTTCCGCCCGAATAGCTACTTTGCGTCGGACCTCTGCTAAACTTTTCGGGATCAAAAATACGCGTTCGTCAATACGGGGGAGTCTTTCTTGACTCTTTTTTATTTATAGAATTCGTATTCAATTATGTTTTGCGTAGATTGATATATGGGGAAAATATTGTAAATGTTAGTCTTTTAATATACGATCTCGGATTCAGATTATACGCTTTAAATGCAATACATGGCTTGTTTTAGTTCAGTAATGTCTTTCATACGTAATGCTTTTCAGTAGATGTATGATTGCTTTACTATTGATTATTGTCTTCCATAACGTAATTCTTTTAAGTAGATGTTATGTTAGCTTTACTTTCGTGCCATGTATCCATGCTTCAATAGTGAATCGAAAATAGCTTGACAACCTTAGATTCCATAAACTATAGGTAATGCTTTTAAGTAGACCTTAGTTTTTAGACCAAGTAAGGAGAAGTTGATTGCTTAGTCGAAATAGACCTTTTACACCAGGTTGCAAGGACAGTTCCATACTATGGCTTTAATGCTCGTAGATGGCACAACACCTACAACAGAGTTAGTAATCGTGATTTTAATAAGCTAAGTTAATTGACTAGGTTAAATGCTTGTAGCTTTACCCTTGCATAAAATCAGATAATCTTGAATACCGAGCCTAGATTGTCACGCCCCAACTCGACCCCTCCTATAATCAGTCAGGACGCAACGGAATTTCGGCAGTATAACGACAGTAATTAGGATACCGAGGCTCTAAACCAACCTCACTAGAACATCATACATCAACTCCGTAAACCATACAACAAACAACTCCTCAATAAAATAACAACATACATTATAACCATATTATATAATAATCATTCCTTGTTATACGCCTCCGTTCCAACATAATACATAAACCTTAATATACATTGCAAAATATATTGATACCAACCTAGCAACCTATACATAGACAAAAGAAAGACAACTAAGATAGCATCAACTAATTCATTGTCTTTTCAACATCTTTTACATCATGAACTACAAAGCATATAAAAGTCTACTAAGTTAATATACAAGATAGTAAAACAATTCAACATCAAGGATAAGACTCCGGAACATAAGACTCATCCACGTAAGGCACATTTTCCACATTTTCCTCTTCAGAAGGCACGTACCCGTAGTCTTGCGAAAGAACACCTGTAAGCATGCAATAATAGAGAGTGAGCTTATATAAAATAAGCCCAGTGAGGATCCAATAGATCTCTAACAGTATTCACTATACTCCTTGGAAATAATCCTTTGAGCAAGTGAACACACAATAATATCAATAATACTATCATCACATAATCTATAATGACCATTCAATAAAGGATACACTAGTTGGTGTAGCTCCAAACGCCATCACGATCATAACAACCTTCTTGTGACTCCTATAAACTCACGCACCCGAGGTACCCCAATAACCTCTCCCTCCATGACACCTCCGTCATGCGAGCTGGAGGCAATCTCTGGTAGTCATACCGTTATCAACCCGACAGCCCGATGCTGCCCGAGAGGTGGCACACACATACCAAAGACTCAGCAATAGTAATAAACATCAATCATTCACAGGAGGACAGTCTAGTAGAATTGCCTATCTCCCGGCATCAATCATCAATCAATAATCATATTATCATCATAATAACATCAATAATCAATTTAACAATTAATAACTAAGTTAGATGACAAAGTAGGCCATCCAACCGAACATGCATTAAACACACAATCAAACCTTAGTTTACCCATCATCATCTCACAATTCAATCAATCAAACCACACCCAATCATCTAAAGGCATAATTTAACATTTTAAACAAAGACAAACTAAACTTCAAATATTCATATCTTACATTCTACTAATCCAAACAACTCCAAATCAGTTTCTATCACTCACCCATTCAAACAACTACATTAGCCCCCTTGGAAACCAACCAAAACACATCCAAATCATGCCCAATAACCTTAAAACCCTAGTGTGTCATGGCTGAAATTTCTGGATTTTAGCACCGACCTCACAATTGAAAATTCGGCATTACAACGGCGCTACCACGTAATTATCAAACTTTTAGAAATTGACGGCAATCGATTCCAATCAACACAACTCAAAATAATCAACATTTAGCAAATTAATCAACTTTAAATACCCGAAAATAAATAATTATGCTACAACGGTTCAAATCTAGTAAGATTACATATAAATGATCCCTAGCATGCATGGAACAATAATCTAACATCAGATTAATATTCTAACGGTTCGATAATTATTTATACGTGTAACGCCCCGACCCAACGCACCCACGCCTGCAGGATACACCTCGCCCTTAACAGTACGAGCATGCACCGAGGCCATGGCGTACGGGCCCGGAAGCGCACTATGCACGTATTGTCCGCTTTGGTCCCCATACACCTCACGGTTTTGTCGTCTCCCAGCCACTGCCAGGAAAACACGCGTAATCGATTAACGATCACGTATTGTCCGCTTTGCACAGGGAATCCACATTGGGCCCACACACTCACTCACGGGTTTGTCGCTCCTCAGCCAGCTAGGCGAATACCCTGGCCTTAACGGTCCAGCGGTAGAGGCACACTGCACTGGGAACGCGCATGCACGATACAAGGAGACATCCCCTTATATCAAGTAGCCCAAAGACCTCCACGTTCGATGTGGGATATTACACCCGCCCCCCCTTGGGGACCCAGCGTCCTCTCTGGCCATGCGAACGCGTCAGCTCTGATACCACCTTTGTAACACCCCGAACCAATGCACCCATGCCTGCAAGATACACCTCGCCCTTAACGGTACGAGCATCCACCGAGGCCCTGGCGTACGGGCCCGGAAGTGCACTATGCACGTATTGTCCGCTTTGGTGCCCATACACCTCACGATTTTGTCGTCTCCCAGCCACTACCAGGAAAACGCGCGTAATCGATTAACGATCACGTATTGTCCGCTTTGCACAGGGAATCCACATTGGGCCCACACACTCACTCACGGGTTTGTCGCTCCTCAGCCAGCTAGGCGAATACCCTGGCCTTAACGGTCCAGCGGTAGAGGCACACTGCACTGGGAACGCGCGTGCACGATACATGGAGACATCCCCTTATATCAAGTAGCCCAAAGACCTCCGCGTCCGATGTGGGATATTACACCATTTCCCCCTTTGCTCGTTTATTTGGGAATTGGTGTTTGCTTTTGGAGTTCGGTTATTGGCAAATCTCTATCGTCCTTCTCTGTGCCTAACAATTGTGAAAGAGTAGCTTTATCTTGGGGTTTTATTTGGTTGTTCTTTGGAGCATTCTTTGCGTTTCTTAATGGGTATTCTTTGGAGACTTGTGTTGGCATTTCTCGGTGGTTTTGGGTATTGGGATTTTAATCGGCCTTACTGCACAATAATATCTATGGTATGTGTGTCTCGGTCTTTATTTGTGTGAAACTGGCATGCCTGATTGGAAATTCTTCAATGGTATTTTCTGGAATTCTCAGTGGCCAATTATTTAATATTTACTTATTAAGCCAACTTGGCTACTTTCTTATTGGAGCATTGTTTCGGATATCTTCTTCAGTGTTCCTCAGTAGGTTTGGTATTTGGAGTTCCTATCATACTTATTGTATAATACTACTTAAGGTATTCTTTGAAATTCTTATTGGGCGTTCTATTGGTATTTTCCTTATTGGCAAGGTTGCATGAAGTTTTCACTTGGCAAATAGTGAAGAGGCCTCAGAGTTTGGCTTTGGTGGGAAACTATGTTTGTTATTCAACTTGGTTGTTTTATTGGGCACATTATATTTTCTATGCTATTTCCTTTGACATTCCTCTCAGCATTTGATAGCAAAACTCGAAATCTAATTGGGTGTCCCATGGGGTTATTATTTGGATGGCTTCTTTAGAACTTTGAAATATATTTGATTGGGTTCTTAGTATTTTCTTCAGCACTCTTAACTGGATATTCTTCTATGAAATTCATGACCAGTGGGGTACTTATTTGGACCTCTGGATGGAACCTTTGTTTGAGCCTTTATTTGGCTTCTTGTTTGGGAATTCTCGGGCAGTAATAGTTGAACTTTTACTCGAGATTCGTGTATGGGGTATTCATTCGGTATTCTTCTTATCATTAATATGTGATGTGATTTCATCTACAGTATCTTTGCTTTAGTCTTTATTGGTATTATCTCGGCGTTTCTGGTTGGAATTTATTCTTCTTCGGTATTCGTGTCAACGGGATTCTTGTACGGTATCTGCATTTGAGCTTCTATTTGGCGTTACTACTTGGCATTTCTACTTGAACTTTCCTATTGGTCATCTTGATTAAATACTTTTTCAGTAGCTAATGAAGACTAGTCAGAGTTGGATTGTAGATGATGCAGAGTCCTATTGGAAGAAGAATTGCGAGGACGCAATTGTTTTAAGGGGGGAAGGATGTGATACCCCGAACCTGGCATGTATTCAATAGCATTTAAAGTTCATTTAAATTGCATTTTATTGACCTTTCACCTTCTTTGACCAAACTAGTTGACTTTTCATCTACATTGACCAACTAGGACAATGTGAAAATTTTTGAAATGTTTAATAAAGGGCAAACTTGGGATTAGAAATAAAAAAATGCAATGTTAAGTTAGTCAAATTTTGGGTCAATTTTGGAATTAAATCTGAACCAATTGGGGAAGAGTTAGGTAGCAAATTATATATGGTTGGAAAGCTCTATGAGTCTAGTTTCTGAGGCTTCAAACCGTTCATGAATTGGAGTTTTCTAGAAGAAGTTATGGCCGTTTTCGTAAGGTCGCGCATAGCTGTTTTGGTTTAGCGGGTTGACCGAATCTTTGACCTTTGACTTGTCATTTTTTTTTTCCTAAATAAGCAGAATTGCACACGAAAAAACAAAGAGAAAAAGGCTTGAAACCATGAGGAAAAGAAGGAGAAAAAAAAAAGAAAACTTAAACTACAAATCACCAAATCTTCGCGTGAACTTGCACGGGGTGGTTTCCGAGGCACTCTACGAGATTTTCCTAGCGTCTAGGAGCGTCTAAGGTGAGAGTTTCATTGTTATTTGCGCATTTGAAAAATGTATATCTAAACTTTAATTTTTAGAACTTATGCGTAGATTGTTGTTTTAATCGTTTTGTTGCTTAAAGAATATTCCTTGTTGATTGTAGAACATGTATTTATAGCTTTTTAGCATTTTCTGCGGTTGAAAATCGAAATTGCAATTTAAATTGACTAATGAATAGTAATTAGTGAATAGTAAACCCTTGAAACGATAAAGTTGCGCTGTTATGCTGTCCGTTGATGTAGAAATGTGCTAGATATGCTAGAATGCCTAAATGTGTGGTTTAATTGGAATGTGTAATAGAAAAATGGAGAAAAACGGCTTGGTGAAAGTCGGGGTTGTTTAGGTCGAGTTTAGCATTTTCTCGTATTGCGTGTTGGCATTGTTTCGGGAGGCCATGGAAGCACTTTTGGTACGATTATGGCGTTGGTTTGGTGTTTGGTTGATATAGTTATAGTTCAAACGAGCAAAGGGGAAAATCGGGACTTTGCGTGAATTCTAGGGTAAAGTAGGGTTTCGGGGTCTTTAGACGTGCCTATGGTGACCTAGGAGGACTGGTGAAGTCGGTTTCCAAAGCTCGTGGCTCGTTTGAAAGTTGTAGTGTTTTGAAGTTGGGGTCATTTTTGTGATTTTGTGTGTTTTCATAGAATATTGCTTATAGTATGTTTATATTGATTATAGAATGCTTATGTTGCCTATAGAATGCTTATAATGCCTATAGAATACTTGCTAATGCTTGATAATGTTAGTTGGCGTTGTTTTTGTCACTTGTTTGATTGTAAATGCTTATTACGCTTGTTAGAATTGATTATTGATTGAAATGTTTATCAATTGTTGAGAATGCTTGATATCGCTTGCTCATCGCCTTGTATCGAGTCTTGCATTGCATAGTGTCTCGCGCGTGAGTGATGGGCCTCTCTGGGTAGCCTCGGGTTGCCAGTGTTGGTTGCTCTAGCTCCGCTGCTATTCCCTTTCTCGCTTGGGTTGCCTCCCAGGGAGATTTGGGTCGTAGAATTGATGGTTACTCCCGGGGTATTCCAAACTGGTGTTATAAGGTGGTTTGGGCCTGCGCGTCATCGTTAATGTCATCGGAATCGTGATCGGTACATTACTCGCTCGAGTGATCCATAGCCTTCAAAGTGTGGTATAGCTTTGATTGGTTGTGTTAATGATTTTCTTAATTGTTTATTGTATTGTTATATATATTGAATGCCTTTTATTGATTGTATTGCTTAATTGTACCTATTTGCATTGCACGATCTTCTTTCTCTCCATCTCGATATCTGTCTCGCCCTCACTGAGTATACGTGTTGTGTATACTCACTCCTCACCACCACATTTCAGGAAATGCCATGTTAGCTGGAAAGTTCGTGATTTCGTGAAAGTCCGTGCTTGAAGGGTTGTCCTGCGTGCCTATGTGACTTGAGTTGTCAAAGTTGTAAAGTTGTATGCTTTTATGTATTATATGTATTTAATGTTAAAGGGGATGTAATTTAAGTTCATTAGATTATGTATTTAGTTGATATAGCTTAACTTCAATATATATTTGTAATGACAAAAAGGGAAAAAGATAGAAAGTCATGATAGTCTACTTTATGCAATAGGTTGGTGTAGTTTAATTGCTAAGCTTGAATTTATATTTACTTGTGAATTGCTTGTTGTGAACCGAGGCTCGGATGGCCTTGAGGTGGTTGAAGGGTTGGACATGTTGTTGGTCGATTTATATGCTATTACAGGTTTTGCAATTTGCCTAGAAACATGGGAGACTCTGTCCATCTTTCCCTAAAATCTTGCCGGGTTTGGATTTGGGTTGTGAATAGATTGATTGTTAGAACTCCCGGTCTCGAGAGGGATCGGGGTGTCACAATACGCATAAACACAAAATATGACTTTTGAGATCTAGAATTTTTCTCTCACCTTAGATGCGATATAAGCCTAGAAATACGTGCAATGTGTGCCCAACAAACGGAATCCAACTCGGCATGAAGTTCTACGGACAAAAACTAGGTTTTTCTTAGAAAAATTGCTTTCAAAACTTTGAAGAAAAGCTTTGGTTTTTCTCCTATGGCCTCTCGGTTTTGTGTGTGAAATTGATGATGTTTTTGTGTTTTGTGAGTGTGTGTTGGTGATATATGCATGAAGGTCAACAATTTAAATAAAGTCAAAGTTGAATTAACTTAGTATTTTTGTGTTTTCTTGACTTTAAATTCATTTTCTTGATCACCAAAGTTCAAAACAATTATTTAACACCCAAGATAGCTCAAGTATATTATTTTTAGGTGACAAGAAGTTTTACAATCAAACAGTTTCACCCGAGTCGGCTTAAAACTTGATTTTTGCAAAAATCGATGTAAAAACCCTAATAAATTCCTAAGCCGATTTAAAAACAGTTTTAATCAAACACATGTCTATTAAAGTCCGTGGACTAGGTCTAGAAGGGTTAAAAAGACCAGTTTCAAAATTTTAGCGGATGTGTTTCGAAAACACTATTCATTAAAAATTGACGATAAAATTTATGACTCCGTTTTTGATAAAAATTTCATGAATGCACATTTAGCATGTTCTAGGAGGATTAATATCAAAATTATCACATTCTAAGTCATATAGCACATAGACAAGTCAATTCACGCAAAACGAGAATAAACACGTAAAATGAGACATGATAGAAAAGTGAGGTTTCACATAGATTAATTGTCTCATTTACATATTCGACCCCTAGATCACTACCCCTCGTATTCATATTTAATTAGTTTAATTTAGTTGGAGTATAAATCAAACACCCTGTATAAACTGTCACTTACTGCTTTAAACACTTTCACATACTACTTCAGTAACTTGCTAACGCGTTTCCCTGTGATACGATTCCGCACTCATAGCACACTACACTACAAAGATTCGTGCACTTACAGGTTATTAAAACTTGGTCATTTTGCACCTAATTATAACGCACCGTTTGAACGCATCAACTAACATAGCCCAACTACTAACATGTTAAAAAAACTTTATTCCACTTAGACACAATAATAATTCTATAAGTTCACACACATTAACAACACTTAACATGCATTCTTTCACAAAAACCCAAGAACTAAAAAAAAACCATTGGCGAAACATACCTCACACACATATTCTTGAGCACCACCTATTCTATTTTGCTATTTCTTGCATTTTGAGTTAGTTTAGATTATTATCAAAGCATGTAGGTGACACTTAAACTTCTACACTTCGCCTAAGCGCTAAATCAAACACTTAATCTACAACTAGCACATTTTCTTATGTTATACAAATTCACAATTTTCTTTCCATTAATACTTCTTATACAAACTCTACAACAATGAAAGTCAACTCTACAGGTTCATTAGTTAACGTTAAATACCTTAAAGACTTCAACATAAACTTTCATAACAAACCTCTATTCATTTTCTTCTTTATAAAATTCCTGTTCAAACACTAAGCACATCCAAGCTATTAAAACATACATAAGTAACTACATATAAGCAACACAATAAGCATTAAAACAATAAGAATAATAGTTCCCTAAACCATTTTCGTCATTAAAGTATACTTAGCCACTTTTCCCCTTCATCAACCAAGACAATTTATTACATAATTGAAACACAATGTTCTAGAAACACAATGTTCTAGATTCACAAACAAACTATCCAACACATCACAAGGCACTTAATGGCACCGTTTAGAATTACAAAACCACCCTTTAAACTACATTTAACTCGAAAGCCCCGAAAGCCCCTCAGTGCGTTTGAACTACAAGTACTATAACCGAACATCATTTATGTCACGCCCCGACCCAACCCCCAAACTAAAGGTTAAGTCCGGACCCGACACACGGACAGAGTCTCCCTTGTACCGTGGACATTTGAAAACCTGTAAACTTACAAATAAGGTAACTACAAAGTAAACAAACTTTTCATGGCTATTTATAAAGATTCAAGGCCATCCGAGTCTTGAAGTAAACAACAATTCCAAAACCACACAAGCATGCAAGAACTTTGTTTACCACATAGTCTAGTAGCCATGACATTCTAGGATATCAATAAAACATAATTAAAAGATAAAACATTTCTACCATAAGCCATTCACTCCCAAGCATGCAAGGAAATAAAAGCAGGAATAAAAGTTATTACAAGACATGGCTTTCAATTCGACACCACAATCTACTATCCTTTAACTTTACACAATAAGCATATACATAGCCCTTAGGCCAAAAAATAGGACATAAGATAAATAGTTGAGCCTTCCACAAAGCAGCAAGAATTTAAACCACCTCAAGCTATCAGGCACAGCAACTAAGGTAAAGGATCAGTCTGAACTTCCTCTTCCTCAATTAACTCAACAAGCTGGGGATCACCCTCAGTGTCTCCTGAAACATATATCGAGGTATGAGCAACCACTGTTGCCCAGTGAGGGATATAGTCCCGGGGCGTGCAATGCAACATATAATACAATTATACAACAATAACACTTAGACAATTAAAGAAGCAATGGTAGCTTAAATAACCACACATTTAAAGGATACATTTCACAAAACCCCTATACACCAATCTTCACTGGTCTTCATTCACGATCCACGAACCACGAGCACGATCACGATAAGCCGGCATAACCCCAAACACTCCAGTGGGTGTACTCCGAATGTACCCCGATAATCCTACGACCCAACATTCCCTGGCAATCTCCGGACTAGGCGAATGAGGGACTAGGGCACGGAGTTTGAATATCCACCGGCAAGCCCTCTGCCGCCCAGCCGATATTCAACACATCCGCCCCTGACACTATGGTTGCGCAACCACTATGCAATGCACTTAACAATGGCAAGTTAATAGCAATAATATAAGCATTAACACATAGGAGGATCAACAAAGTAGGTTGACCTCGATGCAATTAGAATAGAACAATTATATAAGCAAATATGCAGTTTTACAAAGAGACATACGCAAGATAAGTATAGAATCATACCAAAAGCTCCAAATCAACTTGAAACCACATATAAACACTCAAGAAGTCATGCCATGGGTTTAGAAGTGTGAGTCAACCGAGATTGCACCTAAACCCCTTTATTTTTCAAACTATTTCTCTTCCAAACCAAAGTTAATGATTTCATTTTCAAGAAAAACTCTCCCAACCTTCTAACTAACCCTCAAGGTACCCTCTCAACCCTCTAACTCATTCAAACGCCCGAAAGCCCCAAATTCCCTCTTATGGTTTTAAACTACACATACCTTATCCGGGCTTCAAACAAGGGTTATCAAAGCTTCTATAGTACCTAGGTAGCCTAAGAATACTAGAAGTGAAGCCCGAATCCACCCGGATTCGCATTAACCCCGAAAGCCCTTTGTTAAAGTCGACTATTTTACGTTTTATGCGATTTTAGGACAATGCAAGTGCACGGGGCTATTATACTACCTTCACTAGTACCTAAGGCATCTATTAGAAGCATTGAATCAAGTTAAAACGCGCGATTTCACAAAACCCTAGAATTCCCGTCACTATTCACCCTAAAAATCAAACTAACGATTCTAACCGTTTAAAAAGCGAAATGATGGCTCAAATGTGTTACCTAGCATTCATATACATGGTATAATAGCATAGATAATCAATACAATAGCATTTGAACACATTTTCAACAAATCAAGAAAATAGCAACTATTTGGAAATGCGAAAATAAGCCGTGAAATCCCTCACCAATGCGCGTAGGAGCACCTAGGAAGCTTGCATACACCCTACACTAGTTGTTCAAGGCTTGGCTTGGCTTGAATTGATGATTTGATGAAGCAAAAATCTCCAAATGTGCAAGGGAAGGGCTGTCGGGTTTGGCACTGTTCACTTGCTGAATTTTTTTGTTTTTGTGTTCAAATGAGCTCTTGTTATGATATATTGAGTATGTGTTGAGGTGGGGTCATGTTGGGTGCTTAAGTGGACTCCTAAAATGCGCGTTGAAAGCTTAATTACGAGCCTAAAGTGTAAGGTATAAGCTAACTAATTAAATCTCTAAGTTATGTTACGTAACACTATTCATTGAACTACAAAAATCATTTTCTAAACGAGCTCTCCTAACGCCTCTAGCTCAATTGCACATTTTTCCCACTACTTTAACAATTAATATGATTTAATAAAAATGCTAATTAACTAATAGAATGCAGTTTAAAAACGGAGTGAATAGTAACTTAAGAAGACAGTTAATAAGGCATAGAAAGAGATGCGCAAACAAAGGATGCAACAGTAATTAAATGCATGGCTAAATCTCGGGCGTCACAATTTAAGTGCCATAAAAGCATGTTAGGCTCTATTTTACTTATTTAAGACCTATTAGCACCCTAAACCTCACCCCGATACCTTACTTGAATTGATTTCTATTTTAGACACAATTAAGTTCTTAATTTTCAACGTTCTCGGAATTCGATAATTTTTAACATGTAACCATTTTTACACCCCTAGAATCCATATACAGTGTTAGATCGAGTATCGAGTCACGATTCAATAGTCCTGAATGAATAGTACCAACTAAACTAACTTTAACTAAATGATTTTACTACTCAAGCATAATTGAGCTATTTGAGGCATTAATCCATGTTCATCTACTCCCACATCAAGCCTAAATAACATTTGATTAAGCAATAAAGCAAGATTACACAAAACCCCCAATTTCACATTCAAACCCTAACTTTAAATTAAAGATAGAGCAATTTAGTTATTAACAATGTTATCCAAGCACAAAAGTCTACTCTACAATCATAATAAGAGACATTTCAAGCATAGAATCAATCTCTCAATCAAATTTTTAACAAACCCTCAGATTTTACTATTCATCATCTTATCAAATGAACACTTTGCAAAAATTTCTTATCTAAGCCATTAGAATACACAAATCAAGTCTCTATAGCTAGTAGACAACGTATTATACCAATTCCAAGCATTATATAAGCAAATAAGAGCAAATCTAAGAATTTTGAAATTTGATATAAACATGAAATATACAATTTTATGTAATCTCCCTCACCAAAAATGTGTAAAGGAGCTAGGAGAAGGCTTGGAAGGCTTGATATCCACTTGAACTAGCCTTGAGAGATCACATGAGGAAGATTTGCAAGCAAAAGTTTCTTCCTTTCCTTTCTTGTTTGGTCGACGGGTTTGGGGGGTGTTTTGGGAGTTTTGTTTTTGTATTTTCCTAGATTATATGTGTACGTATGTGTATAAGTGGTTTTCTAATAGGTGGTGGCTGATTTGACACATAAAATAATCAAGATCATGTTAAATCTAAGCTTAAAAATGCAAGTAAAGTCTAACTAGTTAACAATTTAATGTCATTACTACTTCACAATTCAAACGATACCAAAACTATTTTTCTAACGCACTTTCCCAACATGTGATGCGCAAAATAATATTTTTCTCATGCCTCACATACGTCATATAACATAGGAAAAATGAAATTTCAGAAAAATAACACAGTCAACATCTACTATGAATAGTAACTTTTGCTAAAAGTAAGCAAATGCACAAATAAGGTATGCAACAATTAATATGAGCATGTTGAAGATTTCGGACATCACAGTACCTCTTAGAGAGATCATACCTATGTGGTCCATTCAATATGTGACGCACACACTAGTAAGGCTTAGTTCGGAAACCTACCAATGACCAAGGCAGGTCACCCTTTACAAGAGACTAATTCACTATAACCTAAACCTTTATGAAGCGCCCAACTCCATCAATCGGTTATGAACTAATTATAAAACCAAAGTGTCTATGACTTAGACCTTCTGTGCTCGGACACAATTCACCTAAGTCATCCACTATGGATCAAGGGCCTCTATACATCACAATTACACATAAATAAGAATGAGAGAATATATATGAATATAACCATTAATCATAAACAATCACAATATGTATTCATCTACTGAAATGTTACGTGCTAGTGATCTTTTGGGCATACTATTCCCAACATTGTTAGGGTTTAGCCTACCTTTGACTGTGTTGACTGAGAGTGCTCTTGGGGTTTTCCAACGTGTTGAATTTGTTTCTGTCATTCGTTTTACTAAATTCTTGATGTTTCATGCTGAAGCAAGATTTTTTGTGTTAGGAGGTTTGTTTTACGACAATTTTGAAGCGTTGAGGGATACTTCTACTATTAAATCATCACATACAACCAACTAATAATGAAGAGGTGCAAATGAACTCTCGAAGTGAAGACACACTCTCAATTATAAAGGTAGTCCTTGGTGATGCCGAGAGAAAATGAGGAAAGAGAGCAGAGGGGATTAACTACTAGCTGACGAAGGTTCTATTTGAGGGATGAGTCATGTGCGAAGAGTCTATTGAATATGTATATTGAAGGTTCTATTTGACGAAGGTTTTATTTGAGGGGGATTAACTACTAGCTGATAATAGTAGCACTCCCTATCATTAACTACTAAAAGGGATGTTAGTGATGACTTAGTGAACCTACAATGTTGAAGATGTATTGATAGCTATTGAGCGAAGGCTCATTGAAGACTGAGAAGAGGTCTCAGTTACGGGGAAAAAGCTTGAAAATTTTCACTAAGGGACGATTTATTGGGTTTCTGGCTCAAGTCCAAGTGCAAGACAAAGTTCAAGATAAGTATAAGTCCACTCTAATGAGAGTAGATGTAGGAGTCCTAATTCTAGTAGAATTAGATTTTGCTTTTTATAAATAGGACTTTTTAGCTTGTAATTTCTTGCCACAAGAGCCACACCCCAAGGGGGTATAGGAGGCTAAGCCGGGAGAGTTTTTTGTTCTTTTATCAGAAAAAATATGAGTGTGGGAGGGTTTAGACTTTTTGCATGCATAGAAAACATAGTGTAACGACCCAATCCCTCACGAGACCGAAACCTAAGGCACAAAAAACGAGGGGAAATGGATGGAGTTTTCCTTGTTTATAGGACTATCTAAAACCTGTACAAGGAATTATAACTTCGAAATCAAAGTCCAATCTCCTCCATAACTCCCAACTTCCTCTATCATCACATACAACAAACTCCTTAAAGCCATCCGAGCTTTGGAACTCAACAAACTCAACAAAAGTACATAAGCATACATGTGAATTAGACAACAAAATAAATCATTGAAGTTATTACAATCCAACCACACCTATCAACTCAATCAAGACTTTAACTTTAAGTTATATTTCTTATAACTAATATATATACAAAGCACACAGGCCTCAAAAGAAACCTAACTGTCTCAATTATACATAGAACCAAAATCTACAACTAGCATACCCGATCATGTAGAATCCCGAGCTTTCTTTACCTCAACTTCAAAGGCTCTGAACCTGAAATGGGTATAAGAGGGATGAGCATACTACAATACGTATGCCCAGTGAGGGAGTTTTTGAAAATATTTTTGTGCAATGAATATAAAGCATAAAATTAATTTACAAGATAAAGTATTCAATCGAGAGAATAAAACCAAATAGCATAATTAGGAAACTATAACTAAAAGATGAGCAATAAAGAATATATAATGGAACACAATGACCACTTCAACACAATTAACAAGACAAGACTAATGTACAATTAACTATTAAGTGTCATATATCAAGGAGATGAAATAAGCACAATAAAATAAGTATAAAATAGGACAATAAGAGCTCAATCAAGGTAACTTTCTAAGGAACAAGGGCCTAGGTAAGAGTTACAATAGCCATTAACTAAATAGCTCATATAAGGAATATAATTACAGTTAACTCTCCTGTGGTAGATCTGTATACCCCAACGAGGTGGTTCAAGCCTCTGGGGTAGTGGATTATGGCACAACAAGAGGTTCTAAAAAGGATATATCACTGATCGCGAGCACAAATCACGAACCAAAATCCACGAACCACTAATCACAAGAAATATTTATTATATCGATAAGCCGGCACAAAACCCTTTATAACTCCCATGGGTGTACTCTGGATGTACCCTGATCCTGCGACCCATATCCCCCGAGGTAGGTCCGTATGCCCCAATGAGATGAACCACGCCTCTGGTGGAGGGGAGTGCCTCAGCGAGATAGAGTCTGGAAAACCATGGTGGCCGATAGAGCACGGCGAGCCCGATGTAACTCTCCTATGGTAGATATATACACCCCAACGAGGCGGTTCAAGCCTCTGGGGTAGTGGATTATGCCACAGCGAGAGGTATCCTGCGACCCATATCTCCTGAGGTAGGTCCGTATGCCCCAACGAGGTAAATCACGTCTCTAGGAGAGGGGAGTGCCTCAGCAAGATAGAGTCTGGAAAACCATGGCAGCTGAGGGAACACGGCAAGCCCGATGCCACCCGTGTTACTCGACACTGCTATGCCCAAAAAGGTTGCGCAACCCCGAATCAAGATCACGAGAGCCAAGTAATCACAGGTGAGAGGCGACAAAGTAGGCTGCCCTCGCAAGTAGTTGCAATATACGCTTTTAATACGAAATAGACAAATATAATCAAATGGGACAAGTTCTTCATACTTCATAAAATGCTAAAACAATTTAACCGAATCTCAATTAACATCAATTTAATCACATAGGAGTAAATTACAAGCATCTAGCAATTCAAGCATTACCAAGCTATTTGAAGCATACAATTGAGTTAATCTACACCTAAATCAATCCTAAATAACACATAATCAAACAATAACACCATATTATACAAAATCCCCAATTTCCATATGAAACCCTAACTTGAAATTTAAGATGGAACAATCTAGCAATGAACCAAGTTATCCAATCACATAAACATGTTCTATACATATATTTGAGAGAAAAATAAGCATAGATAAGAATATATAATACATTATTTAATCTCAATAAGCAACCAAAGCACAAAACAAATAAGTTTAATAGTTTCAACATCCCAGTAATAGCTCAAGTTTGGCTGCATATTTAGCTGAGCAAATGACTCCCAAATAAATTGATTTTTACATGTATGGAAAGCTCTTCGAAAGTATATAACTCTAAAATCAAATTGCACCGAATTCCGAGCTAAATTCATCAAGATATGACTAAAACAATATATGTGCGCAAACTGTCCAGATTGATTAGGTTTTCTATCACCTTTCAATTTTTTAATGTTTTTGAAGCCCTAAACGAGTTTTCCTAATTTTTCAGCCTAAAAAAAGTTTGTTCCTAACTGATCAAACTACCTACCCAAATTTTATAAATCATTTCTAGATAGGAATAATAGGTCCAAAATACCACGAAATTCAGGCAAGTAAAACTGTCCTGCATCAGCTCAACTACAAACCTCGCTGATTTTGGCATTTTCGGGCCAGTAAATGATTTTTCCTTATGACTCGACCTAAACAAGAATTATTCCTCTCAAAGTCTAGATGAACATACATATTTTTCCAGAATTTTTCCTCAGAGGTTACGTGCTCAAATAGTTCACACAATACAGCAACTACAACAAAAATCCTGCAATCATATACATGTATAAACTTGTATAATACAACAATTTCTTACTCAAAAACACACACATATATATGCAATATAACTTCTAAAATCAGTTTTTAAAAGATTCCCCTCACCTTATAATCTCAAAAAATGATGATATGAAGCTTGAGAGGGCAAGATCTAGCTCCTATTTTTCATCTTTTTTCCTCTTTTTCCTTGATTTTCCTCTCTTCTTGTGTATGTGTGTTTCATCCGTGAGTTAGTATATGTGTGTGTAGAGTACGATATGTGTGGAGTGTGTTTTGTGTGCTTGTCTATGTTGTAGTATATTAGTATGTGTAAATAATAGAAGACAAAAGGCCCAAATGACCAACATGCCCTTCAACTAAATGCTACCATTCTAGTTTAATTCTAACTAATTTAGTTAATATATTATTTATCAATACATTTATTTATTTACTACAATTCCTAAATCACCTAAATGTTCGTGAATGTACATAAATACACGGTAAATGAAATAGATGCACGTAACCCAAAAATATGATATTTTATGCAAATGAAGAAACGTAAATAATTAAAGTAGACATATAAATATATGCACATCAATAAAATAATTATATGCACGGGTTGGGGTGTTACACTCTCCCCTCCTTCAAAAAATTGTGTCCTCGCAATTCTTCACGAGAGAATTCCGTATCAATCGAAAGACAACTTTAATCACTAGCCATCGGTTGCCGAGCAGGAGCATTAAGTATGAAGGCCAATGTGAAATCCAATAATATACCATAAGATGCCCCGTAAGAAATCCAAAGTATAAGGACAAATAAAGGCCCCAATAAAAATATCTTTTAAGAGTCTGAATAACGATTCCCGAGGAATGTGATTACTATATAAGAATCCCAACAGAGATATGGTGAAAATACCAGTTGTCACGCCCCAACCTGACCTATAGAGGCTAGACTAGGGTATGACCTAAATCATCATTGTTATTTTATGACCTTAACCGTTTGACTATGATTAATGCTTATTCGTTAGTCTAGAACTCCAAAAGTTTTTGAGAAAACCGGCAGCATAACGGTTGTATTTTGGATCTTTGGTTTGACCTAATTTCTAAAACACCTCAAAAATTCCAAATCGTAAATCTGATTCCAACTAAAATTCATATTTTGTCATCAACCGATATGCCTACTAATTTATCTTGAAAGTCCCATTTGGTTAATAAGCCTAGCATGATAACTATGTTCCATTTATTTGTCAATTTCCTATTATGCAAGTACTTATTATCCTTTAGCTTACGGGTGAGCACCTAAGTGAAATTAGATAGAGTTAACTTAGTTGATTATTCGCATAGTGGTTTAAACGCCTACGATAACTACTATTCAAGATAATGAAAGCAAATAACCAAATAAAGAGTTTGTCCTGTTCTAGATAGTACAAGCCAAAATTAGGCTCCAAATTACAACGGGGGTCCATTTACAATAACAACATAAGTAGTCTTCAAATCAAACACAACATCCATAAAACAACCACATTCAGGCAAAGCACATAAGGCACATAGTCACTCCAAGGATTCATCAACAAGTACATTCTCCTCGGGTACCTATTCCAAATATGCTTCACCTGTGACAAAAAAGAGGGTGAGTCTTTATGAACTCAGCGAGGGGGGAACAAGTGACGAAGGTTTTGAAATCCTTTTCCGGTTAATCTTATGAAAACTCCTTTGGAATCATGTCATATAAAATAAGTAAGTTCATAACATAACATAAATATAAATGAACACATTTACCCATCTTTCCTCCCCGAGGTCCTCTAGGAACCAAGCGAGAGTACTTAAACACATATTAAAGAGGATACAGTGAGCTTTTGCTCTCAAGATTAATCGGTGAGCATTTGCTCTCAAGATTATTTCCAATAGCCATTGTTGTAACCGACATCCATCATCCACTTATCACTCCAATGAGTGTACTCCGGATTGTACCCCAAATCCTACGACGCAACTCTCTAAGGGTAGAATGCCAAGTGAGAGAGGGAATTAGACCATGGTAGTTACGGGAGCACCGGCAAGCCCTATGCCACCCGGTGTTCGTGAAACGCTACCATACCACAATGAAAGGTTACAACCTTGTATGCAATTCACATTTATGTCATTTAACATTTCACATTAGGAGGTCAACAAAGTAGGTTGTCTCCGAGCAAGTATAAGATCACATTTTGACATATTGACACGTAAGGCATTGTAAGAACATATGATCATTTCATATATCAATTTGAAAGTAATTAAACTTTCATGGGAAACCAAGTAATCATGTTCAAAATAAGCCATGGAATATATTTTAACAATTCACATTAGGAGGTCAACAAAGTAGGTTGACTCCAGATACACATATGATCACATATCGACAAGTAAACATACGAGGCATGATTTGACATGTAAATCCACTTTGTATAATACCTAGAAGCATATGAACATTTAACGGGCAGCCCATTAGCACTCCTTAAACATCAATTATAGGTACACATGAATGGTTTGGGACTCGGGAACCTCCGTAGCCATTAGGGTTTACAAGGGTCGTGCTCGGGTGTTGATTTAACTTGCTAAGAACCACAAGAAGCATTTAAACCATTTCATGCATACTTACAGATTATTGGACAGCCTATTGACTACTCAAATAATTTCATTTAACCATAGGATAATCATTTAGCAAGCGTTCATAAGCAATAGGGCCTCAATTCATGCTCACACGTACGATTAAGCATGAATCAGTCATAAGATGAGCCTAAGTCATGCATCAACCAATTTAAACAATCTCAACCAACCAAAACAGCCCACACAACTTCTAATTTCCACAATTCCAAGCATTTAATACCTCAAGTAAAATTACAATATGATTTAAAGCATATTACCAAGCAAAAACCCTACTGTAATGGTCTGTTTTTCCTCATTCATTTAGCCAACCAAATATCATAAAAATTCAGTGAACCAAATGTCAAATTTAATCTTAATTAGTTCTTTAAATCTAGGAACAAACCTCGCTGCATTCCGAGTTCGGACTTAGGAGTTATGACCAAAACCGTGAGACTATGCAAAACTGTCCAGTTTCATACACATTTCGATATTTTCCATTTTTGGGGGCTTTAAACTCAACATTAGCCTTAGCCTATTTCTGCAATATATGTTAACAACTGAAAACTCTAGTGAACTACCAATTTTCATGCATTGTTAACATCGTTTGCTAGTCTAAACATGTTTCGTTCTACAAGGACAGAGAGCTGCCAAAACATAACTTCATATTTCCAAGTTATCCAGATTTAGACACATTACGATATTTGACCATTTTGGAGGTCTTAGATTCAAAATTAGCCTTAGCCTATTTCTGCAAGATATGTTCTGAACTGACAAATCTAGTGACATACCAAATGTCATGCATTTTCAACATCTTTTACTAGGCCAAAACCATTTCGTTCCACAAGGTCAGAAATCTGCCAGAAAACGTGTTTGTATATCTCAAAGTTTCTAGCTATGTTCAAGCCATGCATGAGTAGATAGGCTCATATAAACACATATACATGAACTTCAAGAGTAAATACAACCATATGAGAGCATGCATGTGAGTTTTGAAAGCATTTAAAAAGATTTAACCCTCACCTCTTTGAAGACTTAGCAAATGTGCATAAAACCCTTGTTTTTTAGCTTGGATGGTGTCAAATCCTTCCTACCCTTAGCTTGGCCGAATGGTAGCTTGTTTTTCCTTAATTCCTAGCTTAGTTAGCAAGTGTAGAAGGTGTGCATGTGTGTAAAACCAAAAGAAATGGAAGAGAGCTCTTAAAACTTACCTATGGCCGAAATTAGTGAGCTTAGGAGCTTTGTGTGAGCTTCTTGCTTGGTCTCCTTGTTTGGCCGAGCTCTTGAGAGTCTTAGAGAGTCCTAGAGAGCAAAGTTAAGCCTTGGAAGCTCAAGAGGCAGCTATGGCCGATAGTGAGAGGAGATGAGAGAGTTTTGAGAGGAAAGAATAAAGTTGAACTGTTTGTTTAAGTATGTGCTTGTGTGTGTCAGCCTTGAGGGCTCCTAATCTGAAATTTTTGTGTCATCTAGGCATTTTTTGAATTGTTTTAGCATGTGTATTGAAAGGGCCAAGAAAGTGAGCTTGGGTGTTAGTACAATAATGCATAGGTGCAAGGAAAAGCATGACATGGTGTAAGACTTTGTCTAGGATAGAATATTTTTGTCCAAAGCTTGCTCAAAGACCTTGGTATGGCCATGTATAGCATGGAGAAATCTGAATTTTCAGATTCATGTTAGTATATTATAGATTATGCTAAGTGTAGACTTTGAGGTGCATTGGTTTTAAGTGAGAATAAAGAATGTTTAGGGCTTAGTCTTTTGTCTTTTAGTGAATGGACTTAGGATTAAAATATTGCTAGTGGAGTTTGTAGGATTATTTTATAGTCTAGTGCTTTGTGTAGGAATCTTTCTAGGTTAGCGTGTAGGCACGCAGTTTGAGGTTTAGGGTACGCACTACGAGGCACGCACATAAATCAATATGAGGCACGAATCACGAGGTAGACACAAACTATGAGGTAAGGCTCGTACTTCAAGACTAAGGCACGTACTTCAAGGTAAATGCACGGATTCTAATGCAAATGCACGCAACCCTAGATAATGCACGTTAACCAATGTAAGACATGTATTTTGATGCAATGCACGTAAATCGAGGTCAGGGCATACAATTCTAGGTCAGTCATATAATTTTGGGTCTAAGGCACGTAAATCGAGATAAGACGCGTTATTCGGGGTCAGGCTTACACCAGTAAAATAATTTCCAGGTAAAGCTCCAAAGAAAACCATCTGAATATGATTGTCTGTTAGGAGAGCCAAGAAAACACCAATATAAAATCCAATTGAATACCATAAAAAGGCGCCACAAAGAATGCCAACAAAAACCTCACTAAAATACTGCCATAGAATTTTGTATGAAAATACCAACAAGAATCCCAGAAAGAATGCTGTGTAAGGACTCCAGAGGAAAATACTAGGGAAGAATACTGAAAATGAACCCTATGGTTGACTATCGATTGTAACCTTTCGAGCTCTGAATCCCTCTATCTGACTGCCGATAATCAATCGATCAACACTATTTCTTTCTGTTGTTCCACGTATTTGGATAAGTCGTTACTAATCATTTCTTTATAGGGGAGAGTTTACTTACCATTTTAAAGGGTAATGCATGTATGCAGTGGTTTTCACATAAGATAAACATTCAATCCATATTATTACAAGTAACTAAGGTAAATAAACACTCAAGAGATCACATAGATGCATAATTGATCGCATAAATAAACATATCATATAAGTTTCACTTATTGCAAAAAAGGGTCACATAGGTGTGCCTATAATCACATAACACATTACACATATCATACATCCTCATGAGACAGGAGCCCCGATCCCAAAACCCAAGGCACAAAAAACGAGAGGAAACGGACGGAGTCTCCCCTGTTTATAGGACTATCTAAAACCTGTACAAGGAATTATAACCTCGAAATCAAAGTCCAATCTCCTCCATAACTCCCAACTTCCTCTATCATCACATACAACAAACTCCTCAAGGCCATCCGAGCCTTGGAACTCAACTAACTCAACAAAAGTACACAAGCATACATACAAATTAGACAACAAAATAAATCATTGAAGTTATTACAATCCAACCACACCTATCAACTCAATCGAGAATTTAACTTTAAGTTATATTTATTATAAGTAATATATATACAAAGCACGCAGGCCTCAAAAGAAACCTAACTATCTCAATTATACATAGAACCAAACATCTGCAACTAGCATATCCGATCATGTAGAATACCGAGCTTTCTTTACCTCAACTTCAAAGGCTCCAAACCTGAAATGGTTAGAAGATGGATGAGCATACTACAACACGTATGCCTAGTGAGAGAGTTTTCAAAAATATTATCGTGCAATGAATATAAAGCATAAAATTAATTTACAAGATAAAGTATTCAATCGAGATAATAAAGCCAAATAGCATATTTAGGAAACTATTACTAAGAGATGAGCAATAAAGAATATACAATGGAGCACAATGGCCACTTCAACCCAATTAACAAGAGAAGACTGATGTACAATTAACTATTAAGTGTCACATATCAAGGAGAGGAAATAACCAAAATAAAATAAGTATACAATAGGACAATAAGAGCTCAATCAAGGTAACACTCCAAGGAACAAGAGCCCAAACGAGAGATACAATAACCATTAATAACTAAATAGCTCATATAAGGAATATAATTATAGTTAACTCTCATGTGGTAGATCTGTATGCCCCAACGAGGTAGTTTAAGCCTCTAGGGTAGTGGATTATACTACAGCGAGAGGTTCTAAAAAGGATATATCACTAATCGTGAGCACAAACCACAAACCACGATCCATGAACTATGAACCACAAATCACAAGAAATATTTACTATATCAATAAGTTGGCACAAAACCCCTTATAACTCCCATGGGTGTACTCCGGATGTACCCCGATCCTGCGACCCATATCTCATGAGGTAGGTATGTATGCCTCAACGAGGTGAACCACGCCTCTGGGGGAGGGGAGTGCCTCAGCGAGATAGAGTCTGGAAAACCATTAAGGCCGAGAGAGCACGGTGAGCCCGATGTAACTCTCATGTGGTATATTTGTATGCCCCAATGAGGCGGTTCAAGCTTCTGGGGTCGTGGATTATGCCACAGCAAGAGGTATCCTGCGACCTATATCTCCCGAGGTAGGTTCGTATGCCCCAACGAAGTGAACCACGCCTCTGGGAGAGGGGAGTGCCTCAGCGAGATAGAGTCTGGAAAACCATGGTAGGCGAGGGTGTAACGCCCCATTCCCTCACGGAACCGGGACTTCTATTAACCAAACTATACTCAACCCAAATCCAAACCCGGTCACAAAATTTGAGAAAAACGAACAGAGTTTCCCCTATATATAGGACTATCTAGAAACCTGCCAACAGTCACATACAAGACCTGAATCACAATTAACCATTCATACAACCTAGTTTTCAAGATTCATAAAGCCAACCACCTCCTCAAAGCCATCCAAGCCTTGGAACCCAACATCATATCACACAAGCATGCAAAATTAAATCCATTGAAGTTCTATCTTTTTATTCCACTTATCATACCACTCTATACTATCAATCAAGCTTTCTTGTAATTTGTGTCCAACCAACTAACTAGTTTTCATCGTCCACACAAGCATGTACTCAAAGCGGTAAAGCCTAACTTCAAATATTACATCCCAACTACCAATAACACGAGCTTAAACTTTACATTACGACACAAACTCCTTCAAGCCTAACAAATACATACAAGGCCAAGCTTCAAAGTAGATCATATAACAACAACTTCACACAATTCACATGTAGGCATCCAACCTCAGCAAGATAAGCAACCCGCAACATGGCTGTAACACCCTGATCCCTCTCGAGACCAGGAGTTCTATCAATCAATTTAATCATAACCCAATTCCAAACCCGGGCAAAATTTTTAGGGAAAGACGGACGGAGTCTCCCCTGTTTCTAGGCAAAATGTAAATCCTGTAATAGCATATAAGTGGACCAGTACCGTGTCCAACCATTCAAAATTCCTCAAGGCCATCCGAGCCTTGGTTCTCAACAATTAAACACAACGAGTATACATACATTTCCAAGTACCAGACTATTCTAACTCTTCCTTTAAACAATACAAACATGCATTAAAGTTAAGTTATACTAACTAAATACATGAACTATCCTATCATACCACTTCAATAACCTAATCAAACTTATATTACATTCCTTTTTAACATTAAATACAAACAACACATGAAACATACATCTTTGCATCTTTGACAACTCAAGCCACATAGCACGCAAGATAACTTTTCAAGCACGAACTTTCACGTAATCACGAACTTTCCAGCTAACATGGCATTTCGTGAAATGTGGTCGTGAAGAGTGAGTATACTCAACACGTATACTCAGTGAGGGTGAGACAGATATCGAGGTGGAGAGAAAGAAAGTCGTGCAATGCAAATAAGGCAGTTAAGCAACATAACTGACAAATAAGCATTCAATATAGAAATCAATACAATAAACACTTAATAAAAGCATTAACACAACCATTCAAAGCTATACCACACTTTGAAGGCTATAGTTTACTCGAGCGAGAAATGTACCGATCATGACTTCGATGACTTTAACGATGACGCGCCGGCCCACCCACCTTATAACTTCCGTTTAGAGTACTCCAGACATACTCTGTCAATTCTACGACCCAAAACTCCCTGGG
Source organism: Ehretia macrophylla (assembly GCA_037974665.1). Taxonomy (NCBI): domain Eukaryota; kingdom Viridiplantae; phylum Streptophyta; class Magnoliopsida; order Boraginales; family Ehretiaceae; genus Ehretia; species Ehretia macrophylla. The sequence continues at coordinate 14,590,510 of CM075782.1, read as the reverse complement.
CGGCAACCCAAGCGAGAATGGGAATAGGACACAGAGCTAGAGCAACCAACCCTGGCAGCTCGAGACTACCCAGAGAGGCCCATCACCCACGCGCCTGACACTAATGCAATGCAATACGAGATACAAGCAATATACAAGCGATAGCACAACAACACAGATTAGTGGCGATAATCGAGATATCAAGCATTTACAATCAACATTAGCATTCAATTAACTTTTCAAGCATAACTATCATTAATAGCAACAAGGACACCAACAAAGCAAGCAACAGCAGTTCAAACACGAAAACGACAAATATCACTATTCAATCTCTAACTTCCCAAGGCAATTACGAGCAAACGAGCTACGGGATTAGGAAACCGATTTCACTACATTCACTTAGGCACTACAAGGCACGTTTCTATGTCCCTAAACTTCATTTTCTCACCCGGAGCCCGAAAGTCCACCTACTGCATTTGAACTACAGCTACGCTAACCGGTCATTCAATCAACGCCACAACAATGCCAAAAGTGCTTCCATGCCCTCAATAGCAAAACCCCCAACTCAATTCGAGCACGGTCAACACTTGGTCAAACGGCCCCTTTTCGTTTCATTGTCTAATTTCTAATTTTAACAAAGGCCGATCCGTTTTTATTGCACATTTTATCTTTCTATCACTAATGGCACCTATCCAAATCAAGCAATTGCAATTCGGATCGAAATCCAAAATTCTAGGATTTTACTATTTAAAATCACTATTCATTATTCTTTTCCAATTTCAAATACGCAATTTCAACCGTAGAAATTGCTAAATAACTATCAAACAATGCTCTACGAACTCAAAGGAAGCTATATCAAGCAATTACAGGCATTATAACACATTATATATCAAATCTAAAAATTTGAAACAAAAATCAAATTTGAATTTAAATGTACAAAAGCGTGAAAATCCTCACAAAGATTGAAGATCAAGACCCGCAAGGACCCGAGCCACGACCCCTGAGCAATTACACGCATGATTGTAGAAGAAAAATGCAAAACAATTTTTCTTTCTTTTTCCCTTATACCTTCAGCCATGGGGGGACATGGGTGGCATTTTGCAATTTGTTTTTTTTTATTTTTGCCTTGTTTTATTATTTAAAAGGGTGACAAGGGCATTTTGGTCATTTGCAAGGTCAAGCTTAAGTGAAAATTAGTCAAATAAGCTTATTTTGATGCTATTTAATCTAGTCCAAGTTAAAGCAATGCAATTTTAATGAAAACCAACTAAAACTAGCTAAATTAGGCTAAAAACATTTTTCACTAAGTTTGAGAAATATTTCTCTAACTCTCATTTTCGAAATACTATGATCAAACGGTCAATATATGATCGCTAATAAAGTGATGAGCAATAATAGAAAACTTTAATTTTTTTGAAAAGTAGAATAGTAGAATAGTTTAAAATTCACTCCGGCTCGGAGTTACTTTTCATTTAATTGAAAAATCGAGCATTAAGGTGCAAGAAAATAAAACCAAGTAACATAAATATGAAAAGTAGTTGATACTCCGTTAAAATAATTAACTCAAGCATTATTTAATTGCTTCTAAAAGAAATATGAAGATAATGCTACAAAGGAATGTTTAACTAAAAATAAACACAAATTCAATGCTAACATTTAAGATGACACTTAATTAAATACAATTAAATGCCATTAAATGCATGCCGGGTTCAGGTTATCACATCCTTCCCCCCTTAAAACAATTACGTCCTCGTAATTCTTCTTCTAATAGAACTCAGCATCATCTGAAACCCAACTCTGACTAATCTTCATCGGTTGCTGAGCAAGATAGTGAATAAGAATGCTCGTAGGAAAACCCGAATAAAAATCCCAACCAAGAATGCCGAGGAAATACCAACTAAAGACTGAAACAGGGATACTGTAGATGATATCAATACCACATATTAATGGCAAAAGAATAACGAATGAATACTCTATTTACGAATCTCCAATAGAAGTCTAACAAGTACCAAATAAGAAAGTTAAAAGATAGCTAGAGCAGATGCACCTCATGCAGTGCTGATTACCGTAAGTAGACCTAGCTGAAAGTTCTGTAAAAGAATATAGAGAAGAATACCAAAGGCCAATCTCTAAATAAAATCGTCCAATCACTGAGTTCCTACCGCAACATCTTAGTAAAACAGCAAGTATAGATTTCCCTTGAGTGGAAAGGCTAAAGGAGAAGCCGTAAACAATACAAGATAATAAGTCCAAGCAGAATTCCAAGTGTAGGATCTTCCAATAAATGCCAATAAGAAAAATACTAGTAGAATGCCCAATAAGAATTCCAAAGAATACCGTAAGTAATATTACACGATAAGTCCAATAGGAATTCCAATTACCAAACCATCTGAGGGATGCCAAAGAAAATAACCAAACAATGCTCCAGTAAAAAAGTAGCAAGGATTGCCCAATAAGTAAGTACTAGATAAATGGCCACTAAGAATTCTATAAAATGCCATTGAAGAATTGCCAATTAGGGTTGCCAGTAACACACCAATAAAGACCGAGACACATATGCCATAGATAATTCCATGCAGTAAGTCCGATTGAAACCCCAATAGCAAAGTCTACCAAGAAGTGTCAACAGAAGTTCCAAAGAATACCCAATAAGAAAACCAAAGAATGCTCCAAAGAACAGCCAAATAGAACCTCAAAAGAAAACTACTCATTCACAACTGTTAAGCACAGAGAAGGACCCTAGAGATTCGCTAATAACTGAGCTCCAAAAGCAAACACCAACTCCCAATTCAAGGCTAGTTAAATGCCATTCATTTCCTGCCAATCCATACACTTTGAAAGGCCAGCTGTGAACCACTTTTTTTCAGGGGAGGAAGAAGTCTTTCTTACCATTCAACAGGACATGTATGAATGCCAAGATATCACATTTATACACATGCCTTAAACTATTATGCAAGCAAGTTTACAAAAGAGTTTATAAAACAGTTTATTCAACAAAGTCACTCAAGCACGACAATCAAGTCAAGCACAACATAATCAATTCAAATCACGACATAACCAATTCAAGACATTTCAATACACACATTACAAGCAATACTTCAAGCAAATAACAATTCACGAGATCTATTCGATTCACGATGCCAATTCGATACACGAGTAGTCACTTCACTTCACGTAACACACATTTAGCACATAACACATAACTATATCACGTAGGTGCACACATTCAAGTCAAGACACACAATCTCACATACAAGCATACACTTTCAAAACACACTTAACAAGCACACATTCAAGGATCACTACCCACCAGACCGAGGACCCTGCCCCGGCTTATGAGCTAAACAAGCTCTAATACCACCTGTAACACCCCGATCCCTCTCGAGACCGGGAGTTCTATCAATCAATCTAATCATAACCTAATTCCAAACCCGGGCAAAATTTTTAGGGAAAGACGGACGGAGTCTCCCCTGTTTCTAGGCAAAATGTAAATCTTGTAATAGCATATAAGTGGACTAGTACCGTGTCCAACTATTCAAAATTCCTCAAGGCCATCCGAGCCTTGGTTCTCAACAATTAAACACAACTAGTATACATACATTTTCAAGTACCAGACTATTCTAACTCTTCCTTTAAACAATACAAACATGTATTAAAGTTAAGCTATACTAACTAAATACATGCACTATCATATCATACCACTTCAATAACCTAATCAAACTTATATTACATTCCTTTTTAACATTAAATGCAAACAACACATGAAACATACATCTTTGCATCTTTGACAACTCAAGCCACATAGCATGCAAGATAACTCTTCAAGCACGAACTTTTACATAATCACGAACTTTTCAGCTAACATGGCATTTCATGAAATGTGGTGGTGAGGAGTGAGTATACTCAACACGTATACTCAGTGAGGGCGAGACAGATATCGAGGTGGAGAGAAAGAAAGTCGTGCAATGCAAATAAGACAGTTAAGCAATATAACTGACAAGTAAGCATTCAATATAGACAATCAATACAATAAACACTTAATAAAAGCATTAACACAACCATTCAAAGTTATACCACACTCTGAAGGCTATGGTTTACTCGAGCGAGAAATGTACCGATCATGACTTCGATGACTTTAACGATGACGCGCCGGCTCACCCACTTTTTAACTTCCGTTTAGAGTACTCCGGACATACTCTGTCAATTCTATGACCCAAAACTCCCTGGGCGGCAACCTAAGCGAGAATGGGAATAGGACACGGAGCTAGAGCAACCAACCCTGGCAGCCCGAGACTACCCAGAGAGGCCCATCACCCACGCGCCTGACGCTAATGCAGTGCAATACGAGATACAAGCAATATACGAGCGATAGCACAACAACACAGATTAGTGGCAATAATCTAGATATCAAGCATTTACAATCAACATTAGCATTCAATTAACTTTTCAAGCATAACTATCATTAATAGCAACAAGGACACCAACTAAGCAAGCAACAGCAGTTCAAACACGAAAACAACAAATATCACTATTCAATCTCTAACTTTCAAAGGCAATTACGAGCAAACGAGCTACGAGATTAGGAAACCGATTTCACTACATTCACTTAGGCACTACAAGGCACGTTTCTATGTCCTTAAACTTCATTTTCTCACCCGGAGCCCGAAGTCCACCTACTGCATTTGAACTACAGCTATGCTAATCGGTCATTCAATCAACGCCATAATAGCGCCAAAAATGCTTCCATGCCCTCAATAGCAAAACCCCCAACTCAATTCGAGCACGGTCAACACTTGGTCAAACGGCCCATTTTCGTTTCATTGTCTAATTTCTAATTTTAACAAAGGCCGGTCTGTTTTTATTGCACATTTTATTTTTCTATCACTAATGGCACCTATCCAAATCAAGCAATTGCAATTCGGATCGAAATCCAAAATTCTAGGGTTTTACTATTCAAAATCACTATTCATTATTCTTCCCCAATTTTAAATACGCAATTTCAACCGTAAAAATTGCTAAATAACTATCAAACAATGCTCTACGAACTCAAAGGAAGCTATATCAAGTAATTACAGGCATTATAGCACATTATATATCAAATCTAAAAATTTGAAACAAAAATCAAATTTGAATTTAAATGCACAAAAGCGTGAAAACCCTCACAGAGATTGAAGACCAAGACCCGCAAGGACCCGAGCCACGACCCCCGAGCAATTCCACGCATGATTGTAGAAGAAAAATGCAAAACAATTTTTCTTTCTTTTTCCCTTATACCTTCGGCCATGGGGGGACATGGGTTGCATTTTGCAATTTGTTTTTTTTAATTTTTGCCTTGTTTTATTATTTAAAAGGGTGACAAGGGCATTTTGGTCATTTGCAAGGTTAAGCTTAAGTGAAAATTGGTCAAATAAGCTTATTTTGATGCCATTTAATCTAGTCCAAGTTAAAGCAATGAAATTTTAATGAAAACCAACTAAAACTAGCTAAATTAGGCTAAAAACATTTTTCATTAAGTCTGAGGAATATTTTTCTAACTCTCATTTTCGAAATACTACGATCAAACGATCAATAAATGATCGCTAATAAAGTGATGAGCAATAATAGAAAACTTTAATTTTTTTGAAAAGTAGAATAGTAGAATAGTTTAAAATTCACTCCGGCTCGGAGTTATTTTTCATTTAATTGAAAAACCGAGCATTAAGGTGAAAGAAAATAAAACCAAGTAACATAAATATGAAAAGTAGTTGATACTCCGTTAAAATAATTAACTCAAGTATTATTTAATTGCTTCTAAAAGAAATATGAAAATAATGCTACAAAGGAATGTTTAACTAAAAATAAACACAAATTCAATGCTAACATTTAAGATGACACTTAATTAAATGCAATTAAATGCCATTAAATGCATGCCGGGTTCGGGTTATCACAACGGCACTCAAGGTAGTTATTCTAACTTCCCCTGTAATATATTAAAACGAGGAATGAGTAACCTTAGTTACTCAGTGAGGGAGATGATGCAACATACTAGGTGTGCATTATGATATGCAGATACAAGAAATCATATATATAACATAAATAATAAGATTAAATAGCAAGTAGTTAACCACATTAAAAAGGATACGGTTCTATTTCAAGTCTTCAAATTCGAGCCACGAACCACGAACTACGAACTTCACGCAAGTGCCAGCAAACCCTTACTTTAACAAGTTGGGATACTCCGGATGTATCCCGATCCTACGACCCTTTCTCCTGAGGTAGGTCCATGCACAGCAGGTGAACCACGCATCTGGGGTAGTGGAGTATGCCTCAACGAGAAGGGAATAGGCACCATGGTAGTTGAGGGAGCACGACAAGCTCGATGCCGCCCATGTTTCTCGACGCTACCATGTCCGAAAAGGTTGCGCAACCCCGAGTCAAGTCGTGAGAGCCAATTTTTCAAATATCACATAAGAGGGACGACAAAGTAGGTCGCCCTCGCAAGTAGTTGCAATATAAGCATTATAACAATATAAGCAAGAGATAAGCATATTCACTCAATTTTTAACAAGGTACACATAAGTATAAGAAATTATATTAAACTCCACAATTTATGAACAATAAAATAACTAAGATGCACAAAATAATGAAAACTCCCTTACCTTTTTAAAAACAAACCTGTGAGAATTTAGCCAATCTTTCCAATACTCTCCGAAAGCACCAATCTCTTTAATAACCACTCAAAACTACTACCTAACACAACAATGCTATTCAACTTAAAGACAACTCATTCACATTAAAACAATTAATTTGCGTGCAATAGTCACATTTTATATAATCATCAACATATAGCTCAATTAGTATGATCTAAGAACACTGAACATGCATATTTCATGCTAAGGCTAAATGATGTGCTTACTTTAATCAAAAGTTAATTAACAAGCTTGAAGGCAACATTAACTTTCATAATTCCACTAACCATCCATTAGACTACTTTGAACTCCTAAACACGTTATTAAGACACTCTTATATTTATTAATTTGCGTTCATTCACGAACATTCCACTAAGTAGCGCTAGTTACACTAAGTTAAAATAAGAATTCTAACATATAGTAGAACATATACTTATCACATGAAATTCCGTAGATATTATTCATAGTCAATACACTAAAGTTCACATTATGTAAACAACTTAACAATATAGTAAGAATTAGACAATATTCTTTCAAAGTAACTAAATCACACAATTCACAAACTTCGCTAATAGAATACAAAAGCTATCCAAATGCATTTAAACTCTCAAATAACTAACTACAAGTCAATTACTAACATTAAACTTAACTTTAACACTTTTTCCCTTTTGTTTATTAATAAAATTTGAAGCACAAACGAAACACAAGTTACATAATTCACAAGCTAGTTATTCTACACTTTTAATGACACTTTATCACACCACTTAGAACTATGAAAACCCGTTTTTTAACCACATTTACTATAAAAGCCCTGAAAGCCTCGAAAGCATTTGAACTACAACTACCTAAACCATCCCTCAAATCAATGCCATAAAATCATTTTAGGCACTACCTAACATAATAAACACTAACTATGGCAACCAAACACATCCAAACAACAAACCTATTCACAACCGCCTTTAGTGATCAATCCAATTTTAGTAAGTAAAATCAAGTTTTAACCACTTAAAAACTCTATCTTAGATACAATAACACCCATGGCATCATTTAAAGTTTAATCTAATTAAAAAAATCAAATCGATTAACCACGGATACGCTCAAATACTAATTCAAACAAAATTCTTGTAAGAATAGCACCATAGGCTCGTGACTATTAAATCTCACATAACTAATCAACTCACTTAATTAACACATAAAATAACTCATTAGATATCTCATAACCATCAATTAGTTCAAATAACCTCAAAACTCCAAACAAATCGATCAAGAACTTCACAAAAGCATGCCCTTTCCCCATTTCTAACAGAACCCTAAATTAATCAGTTTGGTTACCTATGCTAATGACCTCCAAAGTTTCTGATTTTTATGTATAAACGTAGCTCTTTGAGTGTAGATTACTTTAGCCTAAGAGGAACTCAATTCCGATCTAAATTCCACAAGTTATGACCTTTTTCGTGCAATTGCGCGAACTGCCCCTGCACCAGCGACTTTCAGACACATTTCGGAAATAGCTAAATCGCGGGGTCAAAAATTTAGAATTTGCCTTAGTTCTTGAAATCCACATTTGTTCTAAACTGTCTAATCTAGCTTCCATATAAATTTCGTTCAATTCTAATCACGTTTGCTATACCAAAACTATTTCGGAAGTCAGGGGCAGTGCAGTGTCCAAATCCGAATTTTGCTTGCTTATCATCTTCTTGTTATTTATTGCATTTGGGCCAATAATAACCATTACTTTAGCCTATATAACATTCCTACACTTCATTTATGCATTTAAACAAACACTTTGTCTACCATTTTACATTTAACTAACTAAACTTTATTCTATCAATAAACTACCATAACAATTACTATTAAACCATAAAAGAGTGTTCTCTACGCATAATAAAAGGCAACTAAAGCATCAATAATTAAGGATAAGGCAATAAATTATAATCTAGAAATTTTAATATAAACCTTAACTATTCACATGCACAAAATATGAATTTTTCCTCACCTAGATCTTGAAGAACATGCAAAAGTTGAGCTAATCTTCTTCTCCTTCCTTATTTTCCTCTATTTTTCTTCTCTTCTTGTGTGTGTGTGTAAATCTGATTTTTGTTTGTGTTTTGTGTGTTTGTGTGTGTTGTAGTGTATTAGGTGTAAATAATAAAAGAAAAAAAAATGCAAATGACCAACATGCCTTTCAACTAAATGTTATTAACTAGTTTGCCATTCTAGTTTAATTCTAACTAATTTAGCTGTTCCAATTCCTAATTGTCTACATTAATTATTTTCTACGATTCTTACGATTTTCCAAAGTGTTCGTGAAGTCCCGAAATTGCATGAAAAATGAGAATTATGCACATTAATCAATTAAACGTGCCTACTTATATAAGAAGGCATTTTTATTGATACAATATATGTTAATAGATGAAATTTCTTGTTAAATTAGATGTATGCACATAGTTTGAGATAAATGCACGTTAAACGAAATAGATGCACGTAATCCAAAAATATAATATTTTATGCAAACGAATATACGTAATTAATTAAAGTAGACATATAAATATATGCACATAAAAAATATATATATATGCAAGGATCAGGGTGTTACACTCTCCCCTCCTTCAAGCAATTGCGTCCTCGCAATTCCTTCTTTCAAGAGAACTCTACTTGTGCATCTTGAACACCTGAACAAGAATCCCGAATGTGAACATCGCAAAAAATACCAATAAGAATGCCCACAATAATACTACTGAGAAATCCAATAAGAATGCCCGAAGAACTTGACTAAGAATTCCCGAATAAGGTAGCCAAATAAAGGCTCCTATGAAAATGTTGATTAGAAGTCCGAATACGAATACCATATGCATGCCACCGAGTAATGCCGAATGAAAATGATGAAAAAATACCATAGGTGAAGTCCCAAATAAGAAATCCAAATAAGGAATACCGAGAAAATACCAAGAAGAATTCCAAAGAAGAGTACCCCATGTGAATTCCAAAGGTGAGTGACAAGGCTCCAGTAGATATCTTGATCAATTGCTCCCTCCTTTGCTGATCCCTATCCACGGAGACCCACTGTTAGCCATCTCTTCATAAGGGAGAGTTTGCTTACCAATTCAAATGTGATTATATGTATGCATGCAATAGATAGTATGTGAAGTACATATACTAACAAATATAACACATAGAAGTACCCCTAGTCACATATTTGTTCGTCTATTACAATCATCATATTTCACATAAGCAAGTCACGTAGAAACAGATTTCCACTTAAGTCACACATAATCACATAGTTAGACATATTGCAAAATCTTGCTATTTCACACAAATGTAACCTATAGAACATATTTTCACTTAAGCAAATGCAAGTCCACATACAAGCACGTACCTATTCAAAACACACTTCACATGCACGTACTCGAGGTTCACTACCCACCAGACCGAGGACCCTGTCCCGGCTAAGAGCTAACTAAGTTCTGGGACCACCTCTGTAACGCCCCAATCCCTCACAGAACCGGGACTTCTATTAACCAAACTATACTCAACCCAAATCCAAACCCGATCACAAAATTTGGAAAAAACGGACGGAGTTTCCCCTATATATAGGACTATCTAGAAACCTGCCAACAGTCACATACAAGACCTGAATCACAATCAACCATTCATACAACCTAGTTTTCAAGATTCATAAAGCCAATCAGCTCCTCAAGCCCATCTGAGCCCTGGAACCCAACGTCATATCACACAAGCATGCAAAATTAAATCCATTGAAGTTCTATCTTTTTATTCCACTTATCATACCACTCTATACTATCAATCAAGCTTTCTTGTAATTTGTGTCCAACCAACTAACTAGTTTTCATCGTCCACACAAGCATGCACTCAAAGTGGTAAAGCCTAACTTCAAATTTTACATCCCAACTACCAATAACACGAGCTTAAACTTTACATTACAACACAAACTCCTTCAAGCCTGACAAATACATACAAGGCCAAGCTTCAAAGTAGATCATATAACAGCAACTTCACACAATTCATATGTAGGCATCCAACCTCAGCAAGATAAGCAACCCGCAACACGGCACTCAAGGTAATTATTCTAACTGCCCCTGTAATATATTAAAACGAGGAATGAGTAACCTTAGTTAATCAGTGAGGGAGGTTATGCAACATACTAGGCATGCATTATGATATGCAGATACAAGAAATCATATATATAACATAAACAATAAGATTAAATAGCAAGTAGTTAACCACATTAAAAAGGATACGGTTCTATTTCAAGTCTTCAAATTCGAGCCACGAACCACAAACTTTACGCAAGTGCTGGAAAACCCTTACTTCAACAAGTTAGGATACTCCAAATGTATCCCGATCCTACCACCCTTTCTCCTGAGGTAGGTCCATGCGCAGCAGGTGAACCACGCCTCTGGGGTAGTGGAGTATGCCTCAGCGAGAAGGGAATAAGCACCATAGTAGTCGAGGGAGCACGGCAAGCCCAATGATGCCCGTGTTTCTCGACGCTACCACGTCCGAAAAGGTTGCGCAACCCCGAGTCAAGTCGTGAGAGCCAATATTTTCAAATATCACATAAGAGGGACGACAAAGTAGGCCGCCCTCACAAGTAGTTGCAATATAAGCATTATAACAATATAAGCACGAGATAAGCATATTCACTCAATTCTTAACAAGGTACACATAAGTATAAGAAATTATATTAAACTCCACAATTTATGAACAATAAAATAACTAAGATGCACAAAAGAATGAAAACTCTCTCACCTTTTTAAAAACAAACCTGCAAGAATTTAGCCAATCTTTCCAATACTCTCCGAAAGCACCAATCTCTTTAATAACCACTCAAAACTACTACCTAACACAACAATACTATTCAACTTAAAGACAACTCATTTACATTAAAACAATTAATTTGCGTGCAATAGTCACATTTTATATAATCATCAACATATAGCTCAATTAGTATGATCTAAGAACACTAAACATGCATATTTTATGCTAAGGCAAAATGATATGCTTACTTTAATCAAAAGTTAATTAACAAGCTTGAAGGCAACATTAACTTTCATAATTCCACTAACCATGCACTAGACTACTTTGAACTCCTAAACACGTTATTAAGACACTCTTATATTCATTAACTTGCGTTCATTCACGAACATTCCACTAAGTAGCACTAGTTACACTAAGTTAAAATAAGAATTCTAACATATAGTAGAACACATACTTATCACAAGAAATTCCATAGATATTATTCATAGTCAATACGCTAAAGTTCACATTATATAAACAACTTAACAATATAGTAAGAATTAGACAATATTCTTTCAAAGTAACTAAATCACACAATTCACAAACTTCGCTAATAGAATACAAAAGCTATCCAAATGCATTTAAACTCTCAAATAACTACCTACAAGTCAATTACTAACATTAAACTTAACTTTAACACTTTTTCCCTTTTGTCTATTAATACAATTTGAAGCACAAACGAAACACAAGTTACATAATTCACAAGCTAGTTATTCTACACTTCTAATGACACTTTATCACACCACTTAGAACTATGAAAACCCATTTTTTAACCACATTTACTATAAAAGCCCCGAAAGCCCCGAAAGCATTTGAACTACAACTACCTAAACCATCCCTCAAATCAATGCCATAAAATCATTTTAGGCACTACCTAACATAATAAACACTAACTATGGCAACCAAACACATCTAAACAACAAACCTATTCACAACTCACTTAAGTGATCAATCCAATTTTAGTAAGTTCAGTCAAGTTTTAACCACTTAAAAACTCTATCTTAGATACAATAACACCTATGGCATCATTTAAAGTTTAATCTAATTAAAAAAATCAACTCGATTAACCACGGATACGCTCACATACTAATTCAAACAAGCTTCTTGTAAGAATAGCACCATAGGCTCGTGACAATTAAATCTCACATAACTAATCAACTCACTTAATTAACACATAAAATAACTCATTAGACATCTCATAACCATCAATTAGTTCAAATAACCTCAAAACTCCAAACAAATCAATCAAGAACTTCACAAAAGCATGCCCTTTCCCCATTTCTAACAGAACCCTAAATTAATCAGTTTGGTTACCTATGCTAATGACCTCCAAAGTTTCTGATTTTTATGTATAAACATAGCTATTTGAGTGTAGATGACTTTAGCCTCAAGGGGAACTCAATTTTGATCTAAATTCCACAAGTTATGACCTTTTCCGTGCAACTGCACGAACTGTCCCCTGCACCAGTGACTTTCAGACACATTTCGGAAATAGCTAAATCGCGGGGTCAAAAATTTAGAATTTGCCATAGTTCTAGAAATCCACATTTGTTCTAAACTGTCTAATCTAGCTGCCATATAAATTTCGTTCAATTCTAATCACGTTTGCTATACCAAAACTATTTCGGAAGTCAGGGACAGTGCAGTGTCCAAATCTGAATTTTGCTTGCTTATCATCTTCTTGTTATTTATTGCATTTGAGCTAATAATAACCATTACTTTAGCCTATATAACATTCCTACACTTCATTTATGCATTTAAACAAACACTTTGTCCGCCATTTTACATTTAACTAACTAAACTTTATTCTATCAATAAACTACCATAACAATTGCTATTAAACCACAAAAGAGTGTTCTCCACTCATAATAAAAGGCAACTAAAGCATCAATAAGCAAGGATAAGGCAATAAATTATAATCTAGAAATTTTAATTTAAACCCTAACTATTCAAATGCACAAAATATGAATTTTTCCTTTCCTAGATCTTGAAGAACATGCAAAAGTTGAGCTAAACTTCTTCTCCTTCCTTATTTTCCTCTATTTTTCTTCTCTTCTTGTGTGTGTGTGTGTGGAAATCTAATTTTTCTGTGTGTTTTGTGTGTTTTGTGTGTTTGTGTGTGTTGTAGTGTATTAGGTGTAAATAATAAAAGAAAAAAAAATCCAAATGACCAACATGCCCTTCAACTAAATGTTATTAACTAGTTTGTCATTCTAGTTTAATTCTAACTAATTTAGTTGTTCCAATTCCTAATTGTCTACGTTAATTATTTTCTACGATTTTCCAAAGTGTTCGTGAAGTCCCGAAATTGCATGAAAAATGAGAATTATGCACATTAATCAATTAAACGTGCCTACTTATATAAGAAGGCATTTTTATTGATACAATATATGTTAATAGATGAAATTTCTTGTTAAATTAGATATATGCACATAGTTTGAGGTAAATGCATGTTAAACGAAATAGATGCACGAAATCCAAAAATATAATATTTTATGCAAACGAATATATGTAAATAATTAAAGTAGACATATAAATATATGCACATAAAAAAAAATTATATGCACGGGTCAGGGTATTACAGAAGGAGCACGGCAAGCCCGATACCGCCCATGTTACTCGACACTACCATGCCCGAAAAGGTTGCACAACCCCGAATCAAGATCACGAGAACCAAATAATCATAGGTAAGGGGCGACAAAGTAGGCCGCGCTCGTAAGTAGTTGCAATATAAGCTTTTAATACGAACTAGACAAATATAATCAAATGGGACAAGTTCTTCATACTTCATAAAATTCTAAAACAATTTAACCAAATCTCAATTAACATCAATTTAATCACATAGGAGTAAATTAAAAACATCTAGAAATTCAAGCATTACCAAGCTATTTGAAGCATGTAATTGAGTTAATCTACCCCTAAATCAATCCTAAATAACCCTTAATCAAACAATAACACCATATTATACAAAATCCCCAATTTCCATATGAAGCCCTAACTTGAAATTTAAGATGGAGCAATCTAGCAATGAACTAAGTTATCCAATCACATAAACATGTTTTATACATATATTTGAGAGAAAAATAAGCATAGATAAGCTTATATAATACACTATTTAATCTCAAGAAGCAATAAAAGCACAAAACAAATAAGTTTAACAGTTTCAACATCCCAGTAATAGCTCAGGTTTGGCTGCATATTTACCTATGCCAATGACTCCCAAATAAACTGATTTTTACATGTATGGAAAACTCTTCGAAAGTAGATTACTCTAGAATCAAACGGCACCTAATTCTGAGTTAAATTCATCAAGATATGACTAAAACAATATAGGTGCACAAACTGTCTAGATTGATTACGTTTTCTATCACCTTTTGATTTTTTAATGTTTTTGAAGCCCTAAACGATTTTCCTAATTTTTCAGCCTAAACATAGTTTGTTCCTAACTGATCAAGCAACCTACCCAAATTTTGTAAATCTTTTCTAGATAGCAATACTAGGTCAAAAATACCACAAAATTTAGGCAAGTAAAACTGTCCTGCACCAGCTCAACTATAAACCTTGCTGATTTTGGCATTTTCAGGCAAGTAAATGATTTTTCCTTATGACTCGACCTAAACAAGAATTATTCCTCTCAAAGTCTATATGAACATACATATTTTTCTAGAATTTCTCCTCAGATGTTACATTCTCAAATAGTTCACACAATACAGCAGCTACAACAAAAATCCTGCAATCATATACATGTCTAAACTTGTATAGTACAACAATTTCTTACTCAACAACACATATATATGCAATATAAATTTTGAAATCATTTTTTAAAAGATTCCCCTCACCTTATAATCTCAAGAAATGATCATATGAAGCTTGAGAGGGCAAGACCTAGCTCATATCTTTATTATTTCTTCCTCTTTTTCCTTGATTTTCTTCTTTTCTTGTGTGTGTGTGTTTCAACCGTGAGTTAGTGTATGTGTGTGTAGAGAACGATGTGTGTGGTGTGTGTTCTGTGTGCTTGTGTATGTTGTAGTATATTAGTATTTGTAAATAATAAAAGACAAAATGCCCAAATGACCAACATGCCCTTCAACTAAATGCTATTAACTAGTTTGTCATTTTAGTTTAATTCTAACTAATTTAGTTACTCTCTATTATTTATCAATACACTTATTTATTTACTACAATTCCTAAATCACCTAAATGTTCGTGAATGCACATAAATACACGGTAAACGAAATAGATGCACGTAACCCAAAAATATGATATTTTATGCAAATGAATATACGTAAATAATTAAAGTAGACATATAAATATATGCATATCAATAAAATAATTATATGCACGGGTCGGGGTGTTACACATAGTCTTTGCACTATTACTCTACATTAAAAAAAGACCTAATCAAATAGTGTCATGTGTTCTAAAAAATATAAAATTTGAAGATGGTCATTGACTGTTATAAAGATAGTTATTGACGCTTAACTAGGATGGTTATCAGTGAATATTGTATGGCTACTATTGTATATAGAGAGAAGGACTTGAAGAAAAAGCACCCACAAATCAACACTACGAATAAAATCTACCGTGGACCCCTTCCGATATAAGTGTTAGCGATCGGCTAGGGAAATAACTTAATGTATAAGTGACAAATTTAGCAATAGAATATTAGTTACCTTTGAGTCACCTTTCACATGCTATTTATAGTATTCGATGAAGGATCTTTTAGACATTAAAGTGGGCCCCAACAGCCCTTAGCTAAATATAGTAATGCCACGTGGTGGAAGGAATATATTCTTTTAGTTCATAACCTATTAAGGGTATTCAAGTATTTTTTTTCCATTATCACTTGTCCCTCAGAGTCCTCGAGTTTGAGAATTGGGCTCGGGGAATCTGAAATCGATGCCACATTTTTTCTCTTGTGAAACTAATATCGCTTCGGCTTCTGTGCCTTATCTAAACATCATAATGACGTACTTGTTCATTTTAACGGTCGCAATTACCCCGTATATTGAGATTTGCGTGCCATTTCCTATATATATGGGTTTCCACCATTCATTTGCGCTTATTTGCACTCTCATATTTGCTTAGTAATTCTCTCTTTCGTATCAATTACCTTCCTAGTGCTCAAGTTGGTGATTCGAATTTTTTACACCTTTTTCTTGTTCTGGTCATCCCACATTCCTGTAAGTACATATCCTATTTCTTTGTTCTTTTCATCTTTAAAGATGTCTGGGTCGGGGGACGAGTTGAATTCATAAAATAAGCCAACTCATTCGTACGAACATAGGGGTAGAGATGATGGTGTTAGGTCTAATTCTGAAGCTGTGTAAGTCCTTAAGGATAGTAATGCAGAGGATGACCATGATAATCATGTAGACATCGAAAGGTTCACAGAAGTAGAGAAATATCAAGACACTGTGGGTTCTCTGCTTGAAGATTTGGTTGGAATTGAACTTCGTACCGATAGAGAATCATTTCCCTTTGCCTCGGTCTTCTTCTACCCAAGCCACACTTAGCAAATCTACTGTAGGTGATACTGAAGTTTTCATCCAAACTCATACATGAGGAATCAGGAAAAAGAGGTTTTCTCGCTACAAACAAGTCTATTCAACTACTCGAGAAATGGTCAATGAAAGGATGAGACATGACTCTATTCATCATAACTTTAGGATCAGAGTTCTCAAGCCAGAAGAAGTAGTGTGTCGTCCTCAAGAAGAAAATATCACTATTTACGATGATGTTTTTGCCTTTTTCAAATTTTCTATCTCGCCGTGCATAGCGGATATAATCAACCATTTTAAGATCAATTTAGGTCAGATAGCCCTGAACGGCTGGGCTATGATGTTAAAGAAAGAGGCTATACCCCTACAGGTAGTTTTTTTCATTGCTTCTTCACACTTAAACCTTCACCCCTGAATAGAGGTTAGTATTATTACAAAGGTTAGTCAAAGTGTGCCTTTTTTAAGAATTAGAAATATTTTTTCAAAGGGTGGCATAAAAAGTTTTATTTCACGTCGGGCCCTAAGCCTTGGTATGTCCTAATCGCTTAGAGTATCAAAAAGGATGGGAAGAAAAATATTCCTTATATTTTAGATAGTGAAAGGACCGCTTTTACTGCTCTTCAAGGGGATGAAGGATTGGATGGGACTAAGTTTTTCAAATGGAAGAGAATATGGAAGTCCGAGTTGTACGGGCTTCCTCTATCTTTTCCAACTTCTAACAACACCGGGCTGTACGAAATTAAGGCCTCTTCTTCCAAGGGAAAATAGAAGAAGAGAAAGAAGGCTAGGTCTTGTTGGGAATAGTATGCCCAAAAGACCGCTAGCACATTATCATTGGTATATCTAGATGCTAACAATGAATAATTTGTGTCATCTTACTTACATGAACATGTTTCTCTCTTATATGGTTGATTGTTTTATACATATATAAATATAACGTCTTTTTCTCAAGTATTGACTTATGTGCGTGGTGGTTACATATATAAGGTCTAAGTTATGATTACATGAAAGCATAATTATTTAGTCCATAACTCTATAGTAAAGTTGGGCATTTTACTATGGTAACTTATAGTGGAATAAGTTCCCTTTGTAGTAGGGTGGTCTGCCTTGGCCATGGATGTGGTTCCAAGCTTATTATACTTATGCATGTGTATTCATTGGACAGACCCCGTAGGTGTGAACTCTAAATAAAGAGATCACCTATACCTACAAGCTTCTAAATGGCTATTGCTCTTATTCTTGAGCATATGTGGATGAACCGACGAAGTCAAGTTCTTGCACTTTGAGCCATTATGGGTAAAATCTAATACTTGGGTCGACAACTATGTGGTTTAGGTATATTGGACTTGATTAGAAAGGACATACATATACAATAAAGAATCTATACAAATATCATCCCTTAGAATGATCCAAGCTAGATCATCCTAAATCCGTGAACGGTAGTACAGTTTGTTGTACTGGTTGTTACACTTAAGGGTAGCTCCTTTAGACAAGTGGATAACTTCTAGAGGATGGTTGGATTGTGGATTAGAGGTTCAAAGGAGATCAAGATATTATCCACGAGGTGATAGTACACTTGGGAACCTGTCTTGGCTACAAGTGAGTATAGAGGGGCAGAATGGTCAAGATCATCACGTAGTTGGTCAAAAGACACAACGTCATGTATATATTGACTGTCTTCTGTTCATACAGTAATTATCTTGGAGTATAGCCATAGTCTTTTAGTGGAATAGACTAAGGCTTAAATGGTAAAATATTCTAGGGGACTAGCAAGAATATTTTATTCATTTTTAGAGGAAGGATAATTATGTCTTTGGTCCCCCTTCTAGCCAATTAATCTTTTAAGAGTAAATAAATAAGTTATTATTTTGAAAAAGGATATAATCCATTGACAATTGGATATCAGAAGTAGACTTTGCGATTTGAAAAAGAGTTTCTATTTTGATTATTGGAAGATATTGGATTAATTGATTAATTAAAGTCTAAAGGACTGTAGATATATTTGAGATAGTTTTTCCTTAATTGGAAAAAGGGTTTATTCTTAAATAGTAGTTTATGTTTGGATTTAGAAATTAATTAAGAGAATATTTAATTCATTGGCAATTTGATATTAATCTATTTTATGAAAAAGGTATTTTTATTTTTAATTATTGGCTGAAATTAAATTAAATAAATACATAATAAATTAATTAGAGCATACTTCCTAAGCCAGGACCCTAGCACGCGAACCAAGGAGGGACATGTGGGTCTGAGGCAATCCTAGCATGAATGGGTCAGCCAAGGAAAGAAAAGGGAAGAGAAAAATAAGAAAATAATTGTAGGAAAAAGATCATATTCTATTATGGAAAAAGGGAACAACCCAAAGTCCAATTCCTATACCACATTGGTTTTCTGGCAAATTTTTCTCAATCTCTTCTCCTATATAATGGCCTCTATCCCCAAGCTCTATAATTGTACCATCTCTTCTATGATTTCTCTCTTCTCTCTCTCTACTCGATTAAGCTTCACTTGTGAAGAAACTCGAAATAGTTTTCTTTATATTTTATTCGAGTCCCACAACTAGATACGTTTTAGCTAGATATTGGTCATAGAGGGGAAGATGAAAGTTGAGGAGCAGAAGCTTTGCTTTAGGCATGCAGATCTTCTTTACAAGAGGTGAAGTTTTCATTTTTTGTTATTCGCGAAAAGGTATGTCAGAGAACTTTATTTTGATTTAGAATTAAACTATATGCTATTTGTTTAAATTAACTTTGTCATGTTTATTTGCAATAAGATCCTGCATGATAGTTTCCGCCTTATTCATATAATTTTTTTTTGAATATGAATCATGTAAATATTAACGTTTTCCTTCACGTCTTTTATAGGAAATGCGGCCCTTCTTTCTTCTTTTGTATCATTCTCTGATTCTATGTTTCTAACTTTTAGCTCTATTTCACATATATGGTTCCACTCAGGATACTTAAGGTTGCCGTTGCCAAGTCCTCAGGTCATCCTTTTGGGACAAAAGGATCTTTTTCTTACGAAGCATCTAATGCTCAATTAGCCTCAGATCTAGAGGTTACCCCTATTCGTTCTTTGATTCTTGTGCCGACATGAGAACCTTAGGTCCTGCCCACTGGGTCCAAGCCTATAAACCTTGTCTTATCAGAACAACCTCTGGTGAACAAGAAGAGGAAAAGCTCGGGTAATGAAGTATTTGCATCCTCGAGTAGTAAACCCTGCAATATTGGATCTACTGCTCATCCTCGGCCATCTCCTCCTACTGTGGTTTTGGATGAAGAGACTCGATCTTCCTCTCCTGCCAGAGTTCCTAAGAGAGGTACGGTACAGGGCAAACCACTTCCTACCCCTGAGACTATTGTGGTTCAGGGGAAGGATGGGAAGTCTCGGGAGATTGCTATTACTAAGATGTCATTAGTAACCATGCTCGAAGAATTCATGAAGACTGCTTCTTCAATAATCTTTGCCTATTATTTTGCTTTTCTTTTCACTTATTTCATTTAAATGTTGGCTCATCATCTTTCTCTTTCTCTACCTTTATTCAGTCTGCCTCTCATGCTAACTCGGTTCAGCAAAGCATAGATCTTCTCAGCGTTATATACATCAAGCTGAATAGGAGATATGAGTATCAATGCCAATAAACATAAAAAACTAGCAAGAAGGCCATCAAAGACGTAGAGGATGCTATAAAGAACATTACATTTGAGAAAGAGAAGGTCCGAAAGCTTGAGGAAGAGTTGAATTTCTTAGGGGAAGCTTATGCTAAACAAAAGGCCGACTTAGAGCAATCCCGTCAGCAGGTGATAGTTGCGGAGAAATCCTTAACCGAGGAGAAGAATACACGAGCCAAGGCCTAGAACGATCTTGGGGAGGAGATGAAAGTTCGTCTAAAAGCAAAAGCAGACCTCGCAAATTTGATCTGTAGGCTCAATCTTAATCGAGGGAAGGCCATCGAGGCTTTCAAGAAGAGTCCTGATTGTGAAGCCATGATCGGCAATGCCTCCTCTGATGTCTTCAAGTCCTCCATGGCTATCGGTACCTTCCTGGGATCGGTTGAGGCTAAACAAAATGCTCGGGCCCTTTTTCTAAATATGGATCTCCGGGGTTTACTCTTTACTCTTCCCAAGGAGGATGAGGAGTTGGGGCTTATGCCTGTCAATGCTCATATTTCCTTGTCCCCCTATCGATACTAATATTGTCAAGGATCATAACCAAATTGTTTAGAAAAGTTTGTTAATTTTTTTTTCTTTGTAATTATTCCCATATTATGGGGCTCTTTGTATTACAACTTTTCTATCAATGAGATCGATTCTTGGTCAATAATTGATTGCCATATTTTTCTTTCATTTGATTGTTTGTATTCTTGTATTCAATTTTTTGTGTAAACTCTTAGCTCGAGATTCTTCTTGCATTTCTTTTCTTGTTTTTTTTTTTGTGGTCTGGTTCTTAAGATAACACTTGGCAACTTCCTCGTTGCTCAACTTCTTGGTTATCTCTATTTTGAATGAGATTATCCTAAGGACTTTTTCATTTGTTATAGATTAGCCTTTTGACTTTAGGCTTAATGACTTAATTCCTATTTTGGGTTGTAGTTTTCGCGACTTTAGGCTTGGCATCTTTGTTGCTTCTTCGGGTTTTGCTCCTCTGACCTCTCGGCTTGACGGTCTATCTCCCATTGTAGGTGGTCTTTCGACCTTAGATTCGGCGGCCTGGCCTCCTTTGGGTTTTGGTTTTTCAACTGTTGGCATAGAGGCTTGGTTCCCTTCGGGTTCTTGGTTTTTCAACCTTTGGCTCAATGGCCTATTTCCCTTTTGTGTTTGTGGTTTGTCAACCTTTGGCACAATGGTCTATTTCCATTTCGAGTTTTTGGCTTTTCAACCTTAGGCTGGATGGCCTGTTTCCCTTTCGGGTTTGTGGTTTTTAAGCCTTTGGCTCGGTAGCCTGTTTCCTTTCCGGGTTTATGGTTTTTCAACCTTTGGCTCAATGTGTGAAATCCCACTTTTCTATCCTGTCTCGTTTTACGTGTTTATTCTCATTTTGCGTGAATTGACCTATCTATGTGCTATGTGACTTAGAATGTGGTAATTTTGATATCAATACTCCTAGAACATGCTAAATATGCATTCATGAAATTTTTATAAAAAATGGAGTCAGAAATTTTATCGTCGATTTTTAATGAATAGTATTTTCGAAACACGTCCGCTAAAATTTTGAAACTGGTCTATTTAACCCTTCTAGACCTAGTCCACGGACTTTAATAGACCTGTGTTTGATTAAAACGGATTTCAAATCGGCTTAGGAATTTATTAGGGTTTTTACACCGACTTTTACAAAAATCGAGTTTTAAGCCGACTCGGGTGAAATTGTTTGATTGTAAAACTTCTTGTCACCTAAAAATAACCTCCTTGAGCTATCTTGGGTGTTAAATAATTGTTTTGAACTTTGGTGATCAAGAAAATGCATTTAAAGTCAAGAAAACACTAAAAATACTAAAGTTTCAACTTTGGCTTTCATTTAAATTGTTGACTTTCATGCATATATCACCAACACACATTGCAAAAGCACAAAAACACCTTCATTTTCACACACATAGCTGAGGGCCATAGGAGAAAAAAAGCCAAGGAGTTTTCAAGGTTTTCAACACAAAATTTCAAAGAAAAACCTAGTTTTTGTGCGTACAATTTTGTGTCGAGGTGGAGTCCGCTTTTTGAGGACGCTGTGCACGCATTCCTAGGCTTATATAGCATCAAAGGTGAGAGAAAAATTCTAGATCTCAAAACTCATCTTTTGTGTTTTTGCGTATAATTAATTATCGAACCATTAGAATGTTAATCTGATGTTAGATTATTGCACCACGCATGCTAGGGATCATTTATTTGTAATCATATGAGATTTGAAGGCTTGTAACATAATTATTATTTTTCGGGTATTTAAAGTTGATTAATTTGCTAAATGTTGATTATTTTGAGTTGTGCTGATCGGAATCGATTGCCGTCGATTTTTAAAAGTTTGATAATTACGTGGTAGCGCCGTTGTAATGCCGAATTTTCGATTGTGATGTCCGTGCTAAAATTCAGAAATTTCAGCCATGACACACTAGGGTTTTAGGGTTATTGGGCATGATTTGGATGTGTTTTAGTTGGTTTATGAG
This sequence comes from Ehretia macrophylla, assembly GCA_037974665.1. Lineage (NCBI taxonomy): Eukaryota > Viridiplantae > Streptophyta > Magnoliopsida > Boraginales > Ehretiaceae > Ehretia > Ehretia macrophylla. Next base: position 14,567,393 of record CM075782.1, on the reverse strand, counting down.
AGGGATAATGTAGTATATTGAATGGGTGAGTGATAGAAACTGATTTGGAGTTGTTTGGATTAGTAGAATGTAAGATATGATTATTTGAAGTTTAGGTTGTCTTTCTTCAAAATGTTAGATTACGCCTTTAGTTGATCGGGGGTGTTTTGAGTGATTGAATTGTGAGTTGATGATGGGTAAACTAGGGTTTGATTGTGTGTTTAATGCATGTTCGGTTAGATGGCCTACTTTGTCATCTAACTTAGTTATTTGTTGTTAAACTGATTATTGATGTTATTATGATGATAATATGATTATTGATGGTTATTGATTGATGATTGATGCCGGGAGATAGGTAGTTCTACTAGACTGTCCTCCTGTGAATGATTGATTTTTATTATTATTGCTGAGTCTTTGGTATGTGTGTGCCACCTCTCGGGCAGCATCGGGCTGTCGGGTTGATAACGGCATGACTACCAGAGACTGCCTCTAGCTCACATGACGGAGGTGTCATAGAGGGAGAGGTTATTGGGGTACCTCGGGTGTGTGAGTTTATAGGAGTCATAAGAAGGCTGTTACGATCGTGATGGCGTTTGGAGCTACACCAACTAGTGTATCTTTTATTGAATGGTCATTATAGATTATGTGATGATAGTATTATTGATGTTATTGTGTGTTTACTTGCTCAAAGGATTATTTACAAGGAGTATAATGAATACTATTAGAGATCTATCGGATCCTCACTGAGCTTATTTTATATAAGCTCACTCTCTATTATTGCATGCATACAGGTGTACTTTCGCAGGATTACGGGTACGTGCCTCCTGAAGAGGAAAATGTGCCTTACGTGGATGAGTCCTATGTTCTGGAGTCTTATCCTTGATGTTGTATTGTTTTACTATCTTGTAAATTAACTTAGTAGACTTTTATATGCTTTGTAGTTTATAATGTATAAGATGTTGAAAAGATAATGAATTAGTTGATGCTAGCTTAGTAGTCTTTCTTTTGTCTATGTATAGGTTGCTAGGTTGGTATCAATATATTTTGCAATGTATATTAAGGTTCATGTATTATGTTGGAACAGAGGCGTATAACGAGGATTGATTATTGTATAATATGGTTATGATATATGTTGTTATTTTATTGAGGAGTTGTTTGTTGTATGGTTTATGGAGTTGATGTATGATGTTCTATTGAGATTGGTTTAGAGCCTCGGTATCCTATTTACTGTCGTTATACTGCCGAAATTCTGTTGCGTCCTGACTAATTATAGGAGGGGTCGAGTTGGGGCGTGACATTTAAGTGGTATCAGAGAGCATGTTAGTTGTCAGTCGGGGTATTCTCGGAATGTGGGTAATGGTCTTAGCATGAAAGTATGTATGAATTGAAAGAAAAGTGAACTATGTATTAAATGATTAAGTGATTAAGTGATTATGTGATTTAGTGCTTATGTGATTATGTGATCAATTTGTTTATGTGTTTTATATGACTTTGTTGTTTATGTGCTAATAGTTGTTCATAACCTGTTTACGTGCCATAACCTGTGCTAACTCTTTGATTAGTAGAATGATGGGTAGACCGAGGACCAGAGGTAGGCCTGAGATGACTGATGAGACTCCTGGTAATGCCCGCACCGGGCCGTGATAGGGGTGATGACCATTTGGGGGCAGCTATGGAGAGGATTACTGAGTTAGTGGCCGGACAGGCCCAGTTGATAGCAGGGCAGGCTGCCCAAACTCAGGCTTGGCAGGCTCAGTTGTTGAATGTACAGGGTGGAAACCACGGGCGTGGTACCCTGAAAGAGTTCTTGGGGTATCATCCACCTAGATTTCAGGGGGAACCCGATGATCGGAAGGTTGAAGCGTGGATTGGTAAGGTGGAGAAGATTTATGATCCTCTTGATTATACCGATGAGCAGAAAGTCTCCTTTGCCGTGTACTTGTTAGATGATGAGGCAGAAGAATGGTGGCGCACAGTAAGAACTAGCTAGGCGACTCAGGGTATTCCGTATGTTTGGGGTACCTTCTTGAGAGCTTTTCGGGAGAAGTATGTCCTGAGGATCGTGATGGAGCGGAGAGAGGCAGAGTTTCTAGCCTTAGTGCAGGGAGATTCTTTAGTGGCTCAGTATGAGGCCACCTTTACTCGATTGTCCCGGTATGCACCGGAGTATGTGGCTGATGAGGAACGGAGGACTCGTAGATTCATGTTAGGGTTGAGGCCCGAGATTCAGGATGTGATGGCTCTGAATCGGTATGATATATTCACTGAGGCCTTTGAGGCAGCTTCTAGACTAGAGAAGAGAAAGGGGGATCAGCTTATGTCTAGTCAGCCTAGTAAGAGGCCGTATCAGCGGTAGTATCAGCAGGGTATGTATAGGCCTCCCGTACAGTAGATTTTGTACATGCCACCAGTTCAGCAGGGTTCTTTTAGGCCACAGGGGCAGCAGAGTTATTATCGGCCTCAGTTTCAACAGGGGTCATATCAAGTTCAGTCCCAGTTTAGGCCAGCCCAGTCTCAGGGTAAGTACAGGCCTAGTTTGGTAAGGCCTTAGTAGCAGGTTGGTTCAGCTGTTTCTTCAGCTCCTGGTTCTTCTAGGGGCAGGGTTAGTGCATCATCATCGCAGTGTACACACTACACCTGCACGGGGCATGTGGAGGCCGATTGCAGAGTGAAAGCAGGGACGTGTTTAGGTTGCGGCAACAATCAACACAGGGCGAGGGATTGCCCTAGATATGCGAGGACTGAGGGTCGGACAATGAATCAGGGTTATTAGGGCCGACCTGTGGCCAGTGCACCTCAGCAGCAGTGGGTCCAGGCTCGGGCCTACGCAGTTGACTTAGAGGAGATGCCTGAGGAGACTGCAGTGGTGGAAGGTAACTTCCTTATACTTGATCAACTTGTTAAAGTGTTGATTGATTCTGGTGCTACGCATTCTTTTATTACTCTTGCTTGTGTGCAACGTGTTAATGTGCAACCTGAAAGATTGCCTTATGTGGTTGAGATTAGTACATCTTTGACTGATAAGTATGTTACTGGCTTAGTATGTAAGGATTGTATAATACATGTTAATGGACATAATTTTCCTTCGAACCTTATCTTATTTCCTATCCGGGGGTATGATGTTATCTTGGGTATGGATTGGCTTTCTAAGTATGATGCCCAGTTAAACTGTAGAACCAAGGTAGTACAGTTTTGTTTGCCAGATCAGTCAGTAGTAGAGGTAGCAGGGAACCGGGGTGGTAAGATGAGTTTTGTTATCTCAGCAACTAAAGCTGTTAAGTTGGTGAGTAAAGGGTGTTCGGGTTATCTAGCTTATTTGATCAACAAGCCATCTGATAAGCTATAGCTGGAGGAAGTCCCTATTATTCGGGAATATCCCAATGTATTTCTCGAGGAGTTGCCAGGGTTACCGCCAGAGAAAGATGTGGAGTTTGTGATTAATCTTGTTCCCGGTACTCAACGTATTTCTAAATTAGCATATCGGATGGCACCAGCTGAGTTGAAGGAGTTGAAGACTCAGTTGCAGGAGTTATTGGAGAAGGGATTTATTCAGCAGAGTTCTTTACCATGGGGAGCTCCTGTTTTATTTGTGAAGAAGAAGGATATTACCTTGAGATTGTGTATTGATTATCGTGGTTTGAATTAGGTGACCATTAAGAATAAGTATCCTTTGCCACTGATTGACGAGTTGTTTGATCAACTTCAGGGAGCCAAAGTCTATTCTAAATTTGATTTGAGGCAGGGGTATTTTCAGCTTCGGATTCGCACGAAGGATGTTCCGAAGTCTGTCTTCAGGACTCGGTACGGGCATTATGAGTTTGTTGTTATGCCCTTTGGATTAACTAATGCACAGGCAGCATTCATGGATCTTATGCATCGGGTTTTTCAGCCGTATTTAGACCAGTTCGTGGTAATCTTTATTGATGATATCTTGGTCTATTCTAAATCTGAATCGGAGCACGAGCAACATCTACGGCTTGTCTTACAAAAGTTGCAGGAGCATCAATTGTTTGCGAAGTTCAGCAAATGTGAATTTTGGCTGCAACGCATATCTTTTCTTGGCCATGTTATTACACAGAGCGGTATTTCTGTAGATCCCACTAAGATTGAAGTGGTGATGTCTTGGAAACGGCCAGAGAATGTTTCTGAGATCCGTAGCTTTCTTGGCTTGGCGGGTTATTATCGTAGGTTTGTAAAGGACTTCTCGAAGATTGTTGGGCCACTTTCTAAGTTGACTCAGAAATGGACTATCTTTGCTTGGGATGAGAAGTGTGAGAGTGGGTTTCAGGAGTTGAAAAAGAGGTTGACTACCGCTCCAGTACTTGCTCTACCAGAGGGGACCGATAATATGGTTATTTACAGCGATGCATCCAAGGAGGGCTTGGGATGTGTTCTTATGCAGGATGGCCGAGTTATTGCCTATGCTTCCAGGAAGTTGAAGCCTTATGAGGTGAATTATCCGACTCATGATCTTGAGTTGGCAGCAGTTGTCTTCACACTGAAGAAGTGGCGTCATTATCTGTGGGGCAGTAAGTTCGAGATATTCACTGATCATAAGAGTCTTAAGTATTTATTCTCACAGAAAGAGTTGAATATGCGTCAGCGGAGGTGGATGGAGCTTCTTGGAGATTATAATTGTTCTATCAATTATCTACCTGGCAAGGCAAATGTTGTAGCAGATGCTCTCAGCCGGAAGGTGAGTGTTGCTTGTTTGGCTGTCAAGAAATGGGAGATTCTTGAGGAATTCACTTATTGGAGACCGGAGTTGACTCAGGTTGGGGTGATGTGTTCATATCTCCGTATTCAGCCTTTATTGTTGTCTCAAATCAAGGAAGCTCAGCAACTTGATGTTAAACTTCAGAAGATCAAGGATCAGATCACGCATGATCAGTCTGACTTCAAAGTGCATGAGAATGGTATTCTTCAGTTTCGAAACAGGGTTTGTGTTCCCGATGAATCGGGCTTGAGGCGAGGTATTCTGGAGGAAGCTCATAATTCTAAGTACACTATTAATCCCGGTGGAACCAAGATGTATCGGGATTTGAAGCAACATTATTGGTGGAATAATATGAAGAGGGAAGTTGCTCAGTTCGTGTCTAGATGTTTGACTTGTCAACGAGTAAAAGCCGAGCATCAACGACCTGCAGGTTTGCTTCAGCCGTTGGCTATACCAGAGTGGAAGTGGGAGCATATTACGATGGATTTCGTCACTGGTTTGCCTAGAACACCGAGGGGTAATGATGCAGTTTGGGTTGTCGTGGATCGTTTGACGAAGATAGCTCACTTTATTTCGATGAGGATAGGAGATGAGGTTACAAAGTTGACGGATCTTTATTTGGATCAGATTGTTAGACTTCACGGGATTCCATCTAGTATTGTCTCAGATCGAGATCATCGATTTACTTCTCGGTTGTGGGAGAAACTTCAGGAGACCTTGGGTACTCAATTGAACTTCAGTACCGCGTATCATCCACAGACCGACGGTCAGTATGAGCGGACTATTCAGATTCTGAAAGATATGCTTAGGGCTTGTGTTCTGGACTTCAGGAAGAACTGAGAAAAACATCTACCACTTGCCGAGTTTGCCTATAACAATAGTTATCAAGCTACTATTTTGATGGCACCTTTTGCAGCTCTTTACGGTCGTAAGTGTCGTTCACCTTTATATTGGGACGAGGTAGGGGAGATGAAGACTATTGATCCGACTATCATGCCAGAGCTTCTTGAGAAGATTGAGAATGTGCAGTTGATCAGGCAGAGAATGCTTACGGCACAGAGTAGATTCAAGAGTTATGCTGATAAGCGTCGTCGGGACTTGGAGTTTGCAGTCGGAGATCGGGTTTTCTTGAGATTGTCTCCTCGTAAGGGGTTTGCTCGTTATGGTAAAGGTGGAAAGCTGAGTCCGAGATTTGTTGGGCCATTTGAGATTACCGGCAGGGTTGGTAAGTTGGCATATCGGTTGGCTTTACCGGAGAATTTCTCTAATATCCACGATGTATTTCACGTGTCTAATTTACGAAAATATAATCCGGATCCTTCTCATATTCTTGAGCCAGAGCCGTTACAGCTTCAGGAGAATCTGACTTATGACGAGCATCCGATTCGTATTCTTGATCAGATGGAACGAGAGTTGAGGTCGAAGAAGATTCCGATGGTTAAGGTGTTGTGGAAATATCACGGCATTGAGGAAGCTACTTGAGAGAGACGAGATCAGATACAGCTGCAGTACCCAGATCTGTTCAGTACATCAAGTAAGAATTTCGAGGGAAAAATTTCTTTAAGGGGGGAGAATGTGAAACCCAATTTTTCTATCTTGTCTCGTTTTGCGTGTTTATTCTCATTTTGGTGAATTGACCTGTCTATGTGCTATGTGACTTAGAATGTGGTAATTTTGATATCAATACTCCTAGAACATGCTAAATGTGCATTCATGAAATTTTCATAAAAAACGGAGTAAGAAAGTTTATCGTCGATTTTTAATGAATAGTATTTTCAAAACACGTCCGCTAAAATTTTGAAACTGGTCTTTTCAACCCTTCTAGACCTAGTCCACGGACTTTAATAGACCTGTGTTTGATTAAAATGGATTTCAAATCGGCTTAGGAATTTATTAGGGTTTTTACACCGACTTTTGCAAAAATCGAGTTTTAAGCCGACTCGGGTGAAATTGTTTGATTGTAAAACTTCTTGTCACCTAAAAATAACCTCCTTGAGCTATCTTGGGTGTTAAATAATTGTTTTGAACTTTGGTGATCAAGAAAATGCATTTAAAGTCAAGAAAACACTAAAAATACTAAAGTTTCAACTTTGACTTTCATTTAAATTGTTGACTTTCATGCATATATCACCAACACACATTTCAAAAGCACAAAACACCTTCATTTTCACACACATAGCCGAGAGGCCATAGGAGAAAAAAAGTCAAGGAGTTTTCAAGGTTTTCAACACAAAATTTCAAAGAAAAACCTAGTTTTTGTCCGTAGAATTTCGTGTCGAGTTGGATTCCGCTTGTTAGGCACGCTTTGCACGCATTCCTAGGCTTATATAGCATCAAAGGTGAGAGAAAAATTCTAGATCTCAAAACTCATCTTTTGTGTTTTTGCGTAGAATTGATTATCGAACCGTTAGAATATTAATCTGATGTTAGATTATTGCTCCATGCATCTAGGGATCATTTATATGTAATCCTACGAGATTTGAACCGTTGTAGCATAATTATTATTTTTCGGGTATTTAAAGCTGATTAATTTGCTAAATGTTGATTATTTTGAGTTGTGTTGATCGGAATCGATTGCCGTCGATTTCTAAAAGTTTGATAATTATGTGGTAGCGCCGTTGTAATGCCGAATTTTCGATTGTGATGTCCGTGCTAAAATCCAGAAATTTCAGCCATGACACACTAGGGTTTTAGGGTTATTGGGCATGATTTGGATGTGTTTTAGTTGGTTTCTGAGAGGGCTAATGTAGTAGATTGAATGGGTGAGTGATAGAAACTGATTTGGAGTTGTTTGGATTAGTAGAATGTAAGATATGATTATTTGAAGTTTAGGTTGTCTTTCTTTAAAATGTTAGATTATGCCTTTAGTTGATCGGGGGTGGTTTGAGTGATTGAATTGTGAGTTGATGATAGGTAAACTGGGGTTTGATTGTGTTTTTAATGCATGTTCGGTTAGATGGCCTACTTTGTCATCTTACTTAGTTATTTGTTGTTAAACTGATTATTGATGTTATTATGATGATAATATGATTATTGATGGTTATTGATTGATGATTGATGCCGGGAGATAGGCAGTTCTGCTAGACTGTCCTCCTATGAATGATTGATGTTTATTATTATTGCTGAGTCTTTGGTATGTGTGTGCCACCTCTCAAGCAGCATCAGGCTGTCGGGTTGATAACGGCATGACTACCAGAGACTGCCTCCAGCTCGCATGATGGAGGTATCATGGAGGGAGAGGTTATTGGGGTACCTCGGGTGCGTGAGTTTATGGGAGTCATAAGAAGGCTGTTATGATCGTGATGGCGTTTGGAGCTACACCAACTAGTGTATCCTTTATTGAATGGTCATTATAGATTATGTGATGATAGTATTATTGATGTTATTGTGTGTTTACTTGCTCAAAGGATTATTTCCAAGGAGTATAGTGAATACTGTTAGAGATCTATCGGATCCTCACTGGGCTTATTTTATATAAGCTCACTCTCTATTATTGCATGCATACAGGTATACTTTCGCAGGATTACGGGTACGTGCCTCCTGAAGAGAAAAATGTGCCTTACGTGGATGAGTCCTATGTTCCGGAATCTTATCCTTGATGTTGTATTGTTTTACTATCTTGTAAATTAACTTAGTAGACTTTTATATGCTTTGTAGTTTATAATGTATAAGATGTTGAAAAGATAATGAATTAGTTGATGCTAGCTTAGTAGTCTTTCTTTTGTCTAAATATAGGTTGCTAGGTTGGTATCAATATATTTTGCAATGTATATTAAAGTTCATGTATTATGTTAGAACGGAGGCGTATAACGAGGATTGATTATTGTATAATATGGTTATGATGTATGTTGTTATTTTATTGAGGAGTTGTTTGTTGTATGGTTTATGGAGTTGATATATGATGTTCTATTGAGGTTGGTTTAGAGCCTCGGTATCCTATTTACTGTCGTTATACTACCGAAATTCCGTTGCTTCCTGACTAATTATAAGAGGGGTCGAGTTGGGCGTGACACAATGGCCTACTTCCCTTTTGGGTTTGCGATTTTTCAACCTTTGGCTTGGTGGCCTATTTCTTAGTATTGAAAATCTTACATAAATAACAAATAATATTGAGAAGGAAAGAATTGTCTTCATTAATTTTTTGAACTACGTGTTCTCATTACACATAATATCTCCATAAGTGCTTGACGGTCCACGCATTTTTTAGTTCTCTTCCTTCTCCATCAACTAACCGATATGTGCCTGGTTTAATTTCTTTCATAACTCTGTATGGCCCTTCCCAAGTTGGCCCAAGCTTGCCTTCAAAGTCGGTTGGAAGATTGATTTCCTGAGGACTAGGTCTCATTCTTTGATAAGTTTGGGTTGGACATGCTTTGCAAAGATCTTCTCCATAGCTCTTTTCCTTGCTAAAGTCCGTGTTGGGAATAGTATGCCCAACAGACCACTAGAACACGACATTTTAATGAATGAATACATGTTGTGATTGTTTATTGTTAATGATTATATTCATATTCTCTTTACCTTGTTTATTGTAATAGTGTTGTACAGAGGCCCTTGATCCATAGTGAATGACTTAGGTGCACAGTGTTTGAGCACAAAAGGTCTTAGTCATAGACACTTGTTTATAGAATTAGTTCATAACCGATTGATGGAGTTGGGCTCTTCATCAAGGTCTAGCTTATAGTGAGTTAGTCTCTTGTGAAAGTGTGACCTGCCTTGGTCGTTGGTAGGTTTCCAGACTAAGCCTCAGTAGTGTGTGCATTATACATTGAACGGACCACTTAGGTATGATCTCTCCAAAAGGTACTATCAAAGATAGAGATCAATACATACCTTATGTTACTAAGTGATTAGTACCCTTAATTTTCAGCATATGTGCCTGTTTCCTTTTAGCTGTATGTTATAGTTTCCTACATGCTTATTGTATTTAGAGTTGCTAAATTAAAGTACCCAATTACAACTTATTTCCTATTTAGGAGAATATCCTATTTGGCTTAGTTGTGGATAATTTGAAAACTAGCAATTAATTAATTTAGCAAAATAATAAATGGACTAAGCATAATGGACAAAAGCCATACGCCTGGCCCACTAGGCATGGTCCACACGTGAGATCCAAGAGAGTAAGGGGAGTTGGAATATTTAGTAGTTTAATTAAATATGCTATTGGGCTAGCTAAGTCCAAAGATGCATAGGATTAGCTTAGGGGCTGAGAATCTAAATCCTAGTCTAGTTTGGATTAACTACTAAGGCTATTCTATATCGATAAATAGAGCTCATCTTCTACCTTCATAATTCGCACCTATTTCTCACGAGAAAATAATAGAAGAAATCTCTCACTCTCTCTTTCCCTCTCACGCAAGAATCACTAAGGAAAATACAAGAGAAGAATCCCACAACTCTTCATCATCTAAGAGTAGGAAAAAGGTCATAGAGGAGAAGATCAAAAGCTTCTAGGCATGTAGATCTTCAAGGAGTAAGAAGGTGATCAAGTTTTTTGCTTTTCGTTAAGATTCTTAAGCTAACGAGTCAAGGTAATAAAACTATCTCTTGCTAAAATTTATTCTTTATGAATTGTTCTTACACATGTTCTTAGTGTTCTTGCAATTATTTATATTAGAACTTGTGGTTTGATCCTAGATGAGCATGCTATTAAGTTTTCACTGCGTTTATATGTTTTAAAATTTTTAAACACCATGATATATCTAGGCAGAATCCACCTTCAATGGTATCAAAGTCACACCACATTGTAGTATGAATATTGCAATCTATACATGTCTAGATTATGAAGTTTAAGAATTTTTGGTGGAAGTTTTTAAGATTTCATGTTTGCTGGAATTTTTGTTTAACATATAGAATTGTGTATATTTATGTTAAGAAACAGTAGACTTCTAGAGTAAACAAAGTTTTAGCTATATTGAGGGACAATTACATATGTTTGCATGTTTGATTCAATATACTTAAAGTTAGATGAGTAGTTTTCGTTTTATCGCAAAATTACAGGACATCTAGGATATTTAATTAGATATATTGAATTTAAGGAAAAAAGTAAAATCTAGTTTGATTTGGAAATTAAAAGAGTTTTACTTGGATTGCAAGAAACAAGAAAACAAAGGAAATAAAAAAAAAAAAAAAAAGAATAATGTGGCCGCCCCTTCTTTTTCACGCGTCCCTTCTTTTTCAGCTTGTTTTTTTGTGGTATTTGAAGTTTAGTTGTGGTTGAATTCCTGGTTTGACTAAACTACAATGTATATTTAGAAATTATAGCTAAGATAATTAAATTTAATTATTTTTAATTATTTATTTCTATGCTTTAATATTTATATTTAATTTTGTTAGTTAAATATATGAAATATTATGGATGCATAGAATTCTAGCACCATTAGGATTTAGAATGGCTAATCCTAATATACTTAGGTAATGAATAATTAAGAATTAATCCAGGATAAGATTAATTTATATTAATCTAGGGATTAATTAATTATAAGAATAATTTAAAATTGGTTAAAAATAACTTTTATCTTTTAGAACTCAATTATTAAATTATATGTACCTAAGTAGGCCTTACCTATGGTTTTAGAAACTAAAGCCTAATATAGGTAATATATTTTAAAGTATACTTAAAATGTTTTAAATAAAGACCTATAATATTCTAGGAAATAAGGAACCTAAGTCCATATTCCAGAAGAAATATTATTAGTCTTAGATTATTTGGATAAAACTTGGATTTTAAGTATTAAGGAAAAATATGTGAAAACCATTTTATTTAATAAAAATTCAAGTGGGAGAGGGGAATGGAAAATCCCAAGGCTTTTTAGTTTCGGTTTGTACTCATAAATTGATATTGCCTTATCTTACCATGTGGTATGCTCCCTACGAAGGGTAATATCTAATTTGGACATTAGTGGACAAACTAAACGTAGATAATCATAAGAAAAGATGATTAGTGGGCTCGACCATCCTAAAGTTAGAGTTCTTCACTAAAGATCATTTTATAGAATGTAGACATAAGTCACTACCTTATGGGGGGTTTAAGTCTGAGACATTATAGGGAATATCAACTAAGGAATGGTAATTCACTTGACTCTAGAAAAAATAGTATTTTAGCCAAAGTGAATCTATTCTAGAGAAGCCAAATTATACAGTGATTGGATTATTATTTGGATAGTGTTTATCCAAAAAAATAACAAATCAAGCAAAACATGGGCTTGACTCAAATTTAATACAAGTTCGGTAATCCTAAAGTCAGAGGATTTGTAGGTAAATTGAGACACTGTTGCATATAGTAGTTTAAGGGTCAACTACATAAGCAAAAAGGTTAATGTGTATATGTGTTCTTTTTTCCATGTTTACATTCTAGATGATATACTTGCATTACACATGAATGTTTTAATAATTACAATGTATATGTATTCAAAAATGTCAGAAAATATAATTCGGTAGACCGAACTATTCTATGGAAATAAGTTGAATAGTGCCAATTATATGCATTGGTACAGGACTTTAGACCTAATATTAAAAGGGAACAATGTTGAGTTTATCTTGACAGTAGCTCGACCAAGCATTCATGGGAATTCTGATCGTCAAGAAGCCAAAAGGAGATAGGATAGAGCTAATGAAATGGTCATTAAGAACCACACTATCTTGTGGCTACACTCGAAAACTTGGAAGCACTGATAAAAGAAAAACTGAGAGTAAGGTCGAGACCTCATAAGAGGTATGTGGAAAGCAGGCCCAAAGACAAATGCTCCAAGTGTAAAGCCTAAAGACATTGGAGAAGAGATTGCCCAAAGTACCTTGCTAATAGTAAGATAGGTACTTCCTCAGATTTTTACATTGAAACAGTTTTAGTGGTGATTCTACTGATTCTTGGATCGTAGACTATGGAGCCACTAATCATATCTGCAATTCCTTGCAGGTGTTTCAAACAATGCGAATGCTTGAGAAATGAGACTTTTCTCTGAGAGTTGCTATTGGAGTAAATGTTGGTAATTGTGTACCCTAAAGACTACTAGCGCTAAAACATCTCAGTGAAAGAATATTATAACAATTAATAATCAGTACATCTTACATGAGCATCTCTATACTCTCGTTATATTCTCTCTATATATATATGCATGCTAAGGCTCCTTGATTTGAGTGAATGGCATAGGTACGTGGTGATCCGCACAGAAGGTATATGCCATGAGGCTTGAATTTAAACTATAGGTTCATAACCGTATAGTGAAGTTGGGCACTTCACTATGGAAGGTTATAATGAGAGAGTCTCATATTTGGTAGGGTGATCTACTTTGCTCATTAGAAGGGCTTTCCGGACTTTTCTCATTAGCACATGAGAATGCATTGAACTGGACCATGGTAGATGTGATATCTGTAAAAGTACTATCGCTCGTATGAAATCAGAAACATCTCAAATTACTAAGAAACCAATGCTCTAGTTCTTGAGCATATGTGGATGACCAATAAACACAAGGACATGTGTTTTGATTCATTATGTGTGAAATCTTATATAGGTCAAAAGCTCAGTGTTTTGGATACTTGGACTTGACTAGTTGGCATATGTGTAAATGTCAAGTCGTTATATGCCATCTTAATTGGTGGGAAATAACCCCTTTATGACATCCTATTAATCATCGAAACCAAAGTACTTAGTAATATAGTCAATCGGGACTATATTTAGATATCGAACTTTAGGGTCGTTCATTGGATCAAGAGAATAATATCTGGATGATGATTATTGGAAGATTAGAGGCACAAAGAATAGAGGTAATCAAAAAAGGTTGATAGTACAAAGATAAGACCTAGTATGGATTACGGGTTCTACATAGAGAGGCATTTTAGTTATTTTGTTTAGTAGGTCAAAGACAAAGGTCAAACTTGGTTTATCTAATCTACTGGATATATAATAATTGCTATGGAGTGCAACTTCAACTCTTTAGTAGAATGAGTTAAGGTTAAAATGATAAAAATGCAGCAAGTGACTAGCAAGGGCATTTTGGTCATTTTATAGCCACTACAATTATGTCTTTTGGTCCCTTTTTCTAGCCACTGACTTTTGTTCTAGTATTCTTTCTATTTATGGCCTTGTTGCTAAGTATGGTGGCTTGTGGATAAAATAGGAGGCCTTTGGTAGAGTCCTAGTGTGTTTAGGATTAAGACATTAGGACAGAATAATGTCTTGTCCTAGAGAATGTCTTGTCTTGACCAAGCAAGACTCCTACTCAGCTATAACTGTGGATTTACTGGAATTTTTCTTTGAATTATCTTATATTGACGTGTGAAAAGGATAAGATAAGATGGAGAAGTTCTATTGCAATTCATAGTCTTTTTAATATGGAGAAGTTTTATTGCAATTATGAGTCTTTTTAATTATCTTCAGGATAATTTAAACTCCTAGAAAAATGCAATGGAAGACTTCTAGCACATCTTGGCTTCTTATCTCTTCTGGGACACGACTAATAAATAAGAAAAAGCAGCAATTCCCTTGAGGAGAGAGAAAGACACGACATACAAACACCATACATACACACGTCATAACAAGGAGAAGAAAGTGGGACGATTTTTCCACCAAAATCAATACTAGAACGAGCAAAGGTTGTGGAATAGAGGAGAAGGCCTTGAAGTGATCCATGTTTGACTTCTCCAGCCTTTTTCCACATTTTTCCAGCCCCTAGAACTTCAGGTTTCATTGTGTATTAAGCCAACGAAGAAGGTACAATCTATAACCAACAGATTAGTGTGCTTTGATTCGAATGATATTATGACTATGTTCTTGTTTGGTATGATTTCGAGTACTATGTGAATTCCGCTACGCTTTATGATTGATCAATTAAATTTTTGAACCCTAGATTGATCTAGATATCTGTTAGAACTCGGTTCCCTTTAGTGGTATCAGAGCCATGCCATAACAAACATAGTCTAATAAGCGAAAAAACATAGAACAATTTCAGCTAGTATAGTCCATGATAGGCGGACTGTTTTAGGGCTGTTTTTGTGCAAATAAAATTGTGCCGTGTTTGTGTGATTTGTGGGGATCCTAACCCTTGTTTTGCAGATCATATAGACCCCTCTTTGATGGCTAAAAGTTCAGTTTCATGTGATTGCATTTATTTTTCAGCAATAGTGCTTTTCATTATGATTTGTGATAGGTGGTTTATCCAATCCTTGTAATGATGTAATTAATCGCTTAGAACTGAATGTAGCTTCTCTAAGAAGCATAGGAGATATTTTGCAATAGTTAGTTTGCTGAAAATTACAAAAATCTCATGTATTTTCTGAAAATCACACAAGCGAAAGAATAATATGGAGGTTGTTTTGTGCAGGCCATTTTGGGGATTTTTCTCAAGGTTACAGTGGCTGTTTCAAGGCATTCTAGAGGTTGTCCAACACTTCCAAAGGTGGTGGAGGGGTGGCGTGTGGTAGAAGAGGAGTTTCATTGGCACTAGGACTCTTGGTAGTGCTAACAAACCGATAGAGTTCAAGATTGTGAACAAGTTTGTTTCCACAAGGACTCTAGGCGTTTTTGGCTTTGAAAGGAGTCTAGGTCAAGTTATGGATAAGTTCCTTATCCAAGAAAAAATAGAAGTCTCTAGAAAAGACAAGTTCCATTTTGGGAAAAATGGAAAGTACAAGAAGCCATCAAAGGGAGGGGGTCAAGACGTTTCTCTTTACATTTCATGGTTTCCAAAATTGTAATTGATGCTTATTTTGGATGGATGTATGCATGTATATACTTTAGAAACATGGCCAATCATTAAGATTTAAAAATGGCTAAATCCTAGATAAATTTAATTCGGAATGGCTAGTTAAGAAATTAATCTAGACCTAGTTCAATTTGGTTTGAAACTAGTGATTAAATAATTGGTTAGGATTAATTAATCTATAATCCTTAGAGACCAAGAACTTAGCCTAGATTCCTATATTGCCTTACCTGATCCTGAATAGGTATGTAACTATTGCAATTGAAAGTAAAGTTTTAAAAACAATGATTTTAGGATTGAGCTTGCTTAGACTTAAAACTTAAAGGTGAAATTGCAAAGATGAGTTACAAGTAAAAACCCTTACTTTAAAAGATCAAGTGGGAGAGGGGATTTGGAAATAACCCCATGGCTTTCCGTTTTGGTCTATGTTAATAGTGGGAGCTATTCTGAGCTCACCTGCGTATTGGTTGTTCCCTTCGGAGGATAGTCTCTTCACTAAGACTTAGTAAGATTAGATTAGAGTGAGTTTCAACAAAGTGTTGATAGGAGCGACCACCCCTTCGGTGGAGTTTTTGTCAAAGATAGCTTCATAGAATATTGGTTAGGGTTAACTGCCCTTCGGTAGGCTCTGATCAAGAATATTCTAAGTGAAAAGATCTCATAGAAAAATAGTTAATACACTTGACATTGAAAAATAGTATCATCCCTTCAGAGTTCTTGCTATTTCTTCAATGAAGCTAAACCAATCAGTGATTGGAATATTATTGAATGGGCTACCATCCAGATGGTAATATTTCAAATAAGTGGCACTTCACTTAATCAAAACTGCAACATGACCACCCCTTCCGTGGAATGTTGTGAGTAGGACTAAGACACTGATACATCTTAGTAGTTTAAGGGTTCAACTACTAAAATTAGAGAATTTAAATGTCAAAACATTATGAATGTCATTCTTTCCTTTTAACTGTCATTCATATGCATGCATCATGAATATAATTGCTTATATACTGATTTATAATTGTTTACTGAATATCCAGAGATGTCAGAAATCCTAGGTTCCTCTAAAGTCCATTATCTCTTCATGAATATTTTGATTGGGTATAATTTCGAAAGTTGGGTATATGACCTAGACATAGTACTCGAAGTGGAAAAATGCAAACATGTCTTAGATCAACCTTTTCTTGGATATCATTCATATTCTACTTTAGATCGTCGAGAAGTAAAGAATCGCTAGAAGGAGGCCGATGCCAAGGCCAAAAAAACTTATGTTGAATTCCATGTCCAATACTCTGTGGTCTCAACATAAAAGTATTAAAACTGCTTCTTATATGTTAACCTCTTTGGAAATTGTGTGTGATGTGATGGCTACAAAGATGGCAAAGGAAAACTACTTCAAGGTGCATGTACACAAGAGGATGCATAATTTTTCATCGCCATGATCCTTTGAGCTAAGATCAGTCTCGCAAATGAGGTAGAAATGATCCTTTGGACACTACCTGAATCCTATACTCAAGATAGGCTCGAGTACCTCACGGATGGATTGAGCAAAACACCGTCAAGGTTGTTAGAGGATTTTCAAGAAGTAAAGGAAGAAGAGGTGAAGCAACAACCTGAGCAATTTGTTAAACAGCTCAGTGGAAAGAAGAAGAATGCTAATGGTAAGCCCAAGGGCAAGTGCTTCAAGTGCAAACAAAAAGGGCATTGGACGCAAGATTGTCCTCGGTATCTTGCTAAGAGCAAATCAGGTATCTCTATTATTTCTTGTTTATGAAACATGCTTAGTGGTAGAATCTACTATTGTGACACTTGAGCCCGAGGTTAAATTTTTACTATTGTATTTTCATGATTTTGCAATTTCCTACGTGTATTAACTTATATTTATTATTTGTTCATCATTACTTTGTGCATTGCATGCCCAAAGGGTACATTACGAAAATGTTTTTCGTATCGTGTGAATAGTAGAAAACATCGAACATTATTGTTTTTGGGCTAGTTAGCTTTAAATGTCTTTTTGGGCCTTAATTTAACTTAGTCTGACATTATTTAAGCCAACTAAACTACCTGCACATAATATATACTTAATATAACATACATATGCATATAATACATAGCAAACAAATACAAAAATCCCCAAATTGTCCCCCCAAGCCCTACGGCAAAGACAAGAGAGAAAGTAGAAAATTTTGCTTCAATCTTCTATTTGTGTGGTCTTCCAAGACTTGCTCAAGTGTTTTCAAGCTATCCTAGGCCTTCTGTTAGCATCTACAAGCTTAGTTTGGTGAGGGATTATCATCTATTTGCATATTTTAAGTTTATGTCAAGTTTTGAAATTCCTAGATTTGTTGATAAATGCTTATATAATGCTTGGATATTGTATAATATAGTGTCTACATGCTATATAGACTTGTTTTGTGTAGTTGAATAGCTTAGTCTATGAATTATTGCAAAGGGTTTATTGGAGAAGACAATGAATAGTATTTTTAGGATTTTTTTGTTAATTTTATGATATCTAAGGATGTCATAGGTGCTAGTGAACCTAGGTTAGTGTTTAGAATGAATGAAACTTGAATGAACTTGTCAAATTGGCTAGGTTACAAAAGGGGTTTTGTGTAGATTGGTTGTCCAGGTATTTTTCAATGCCATAGTTAGTGTTTATTATGTTAAGTAGTGCCTAAAATGCTTTTATGGCATTGAATTAATGGGTGGTTTGGGTAGTTGTAGTGTAAAGTGACCTTGGGGCTTTCGGGGTTTTTGTGATAGACGTAGTTAAAAATGGGTTTTCATATCTCTAAATGGTGCCATAAAGTGTCCTTAGAAGTGTAGAATAGCTAGCTTGTAGATTATATGGGTCATGTTTCGTATATGCTTAAAATTGAACTAATAGACTAAAAGAAAATAGTGTCAAAGTTAGATTTAATGTGGGTAATAGCTTGGAGTTCTCTTTTATGTGATTTTAATGGATATTGTGTTGCCTGTGTATTGTAACTTACGTATGAGGGCAACCTACTTTGTTTTCCCTAGTTTATGTATTTATCGGATTATCTTGTTTATATTGCTATTTGTGTTATCGAATCGATGGTTGCGCAACCTCATCGTTGAGGAAGATGTGATAGGCCTCTGTGGGCGGCATCTAGGTTGCCAGGGTTGATTGGTCTAGCTCTGTACTCTGTTCCCTCACTCGCCTAGTCTGGAGATTGCCAGGGGATGTTAGGTCGTTGTAAGTGTACATTCGGAGTACCCATTAGTGTTTGGGATGCCGGCATATCGAGATCGAGTTCGTGGTTTGTGATTCGAGAAAATTGGAGTGGTAAGGGCTATCGAATTGTATCATTTTTAATAAGTGTAATACAATTGTTTATAAGTTTAATTGCTTTGTATTATTGTTTATCTTCTAGCTATTTGTTGCATTGCATGAAAAAGGATTTCAAAAATACCCTGATTAAATGTACCCCATCCCTCACTGAGCAACTATGTTTGCTCATTCCTCTTTTTAACATGTTTTAGGAGGAGTTGAGGTTGATCCCCAGTTGTTAGCTGTAGAGGATTGAGAAGAAGTTCAGATTGATCAGTTGCCTTGATTGTGATTGTCTGGGGTTAGATTGCTTGTTGTGTGGCTTGTTTGCACAATCAGTGTGCGGGATATGAAAGAATGTGATTATGATATGCTTGTGTCCTATTTTGAGACTTTATGGTCTTGTATGTTATTATGTTGCTTTGAAAGATTGTAATATGAAGTTTAGAGATTTGTATTATTTATTAGTTAGTAGTTGGCTTGTAATAACTTAATGCTTTACTTTATTTCCTAGTTTAGCTTGTATGCTCGTATGGGTTTAAATGGAGGATGGTTGAATGACTTAACATCTAAGAAAGTTAAATAGAGAATATTAGAGTGGTATGATAATCGGAGTTATAAGCATAGTGTTTCACTAGCTAGAGGAAATGCATTTTTGTATGTTTATTTTGTTATAGTAGAAAGGCTCGGATGGCCTTAGAGTCTTGAGGAAGTTTTGTTATGAATATTGGTATATTGTTATTGAGGCTATTTCTTCTGAGTGCAGGTAACCGGTTAGTCCACGGTATAAAGAAGATTATGTCCGCTTGTTGGGTCCAGGCTTACCCTTTAGCGTAGGGTTGGGTCGGGGCGTGACATTTAGGTGACAACTATGGTAGACTCAGGCGCCGCTAACCATAACTGCATTTCGTTGCAAGGGTTTCAGATAACAAGAAAGCATAATAGAAGAACATTTGCAATGCAAGGGATGGGCCAAAGTAGTGGAAGTTGTTAATTAAAATACATGTATTTAGAACATACAATGAAACTAGGTTTCAAAATTACAGATTATTGTTAATTCTTTTATATACTTATGTTTTTATATCAGTTAGAATGGTACAATAATAGGTTCTATTTTAAATACATGGTATTAATACACCATTGCATGTTTCTGATTAAAAAGTCTCCTACCAATAAATTCTATTGTTTTGTTCTCCATGTTAATTGAAAATGGTCAAGAATGAGTTTCAGACTCATTAGATCTTGAACCATGGGTTCATTTAGGACATTGGCTTGTGGAAAAGTGAACAAAATGTCACTTACAGCTAAACGACAAGGACAAAAGATATACTAGGCTTGGTACACATAAGTGTAGACCAATGAAAAATCCAGTTTATTAATAGATGCCCATGACTTTCATACATGATCATTAGAAGAATGATTTTGTATCGCATAATGCAAAGTCTAAGCATTTCAGGCTTAGATAGAGCAACGATTAAATACGTGAATCATGGTACTTCAAATTGATCGTGAAAGTGAATATCTATTAGGTGAGCTCAAGGACTACTTAGTTATGACTCAGGTGACTACACCGGATTTTCCGAAAGTAAAATGGTGTATTAGAGAGGAGCAATTGTATTCTATCGAATATGATAAGATCCATAGGCGACTTAAGGGTCTTTGATAATATTTTTCTGGAATATGCAAGAGAAATAGAGATTATGTATATCAATCTTGGTTCTATTTAAATCAGTACTTAGGGCACCTTACTACTATGGATAGCGTCAGGACTTAGTTTTGGCACAAAGTCCATTTAAGGGGTCATCCACCCTATGTACTGAATAGCTATGCTAAGAAATAGGAAACCAAGATCTGAAACATACTATTGCATAAGTTATCCAAAGAATACAATGTATGCAACATTCTATAATACCAATGAATAGAGGATGCGGTGTAGTGTCCAAGCTAAGTACTTGGATGAATGTTCTATGAATTTTTCTAATGATCTAACTCATATATAGTTCTAAAACTAAGAGTTTTAGATTACTCTAGCATTATAAAGGTTGTAGATGGTCAGTAATCTAGTTTTTGCACATAGATGGAACTATCTTGTAATGGGAGGAATTCCGGATTCCTAGATAGCTACATCAGAGAGTTTCCTTCGGAACTGACTCTGATATTCTAGTAATGGATCCCACAAATCACAAAGTAGTTATCTATATATATAAAGACGTATGAAACCGTTTGACATCACATCTGAAGAAACAAATCCTATAGGATGTGAATAATATACTGCAAGTGAAGTAGATGGTCAAGAAGATGAAAATCTTCGAAGCCAAGCATGATTGCAAAGTTCTCTTAGAAAGGAATGAACCGATTATAAGAAGATGTCTTTGCAAATGATCAGGTTAGAGTCCATCTACACACTTTTTGTCATTGGTAGTTATTCTGAATGCCAAATATGACAAATAGATGTCAAGACAGTTTTATTTGGGCAGAAGTCATGAGAGATCTAGAAAGTATACTATTGGGTTCAAGAACATACTGTCAGCAGGATTGAAGGTCCATTTATTTGGATGAAAGCTAACATCCAGGGTACTGGAACATTAGACTTGATCAAATTTGTTTTGATCAAAATGTTAAGTGAGCCTTGCATATGTGAAAGAACAAATAAGATTATTGAGGAGCACTTTTGACTGCAAGTGTGCATGTACTATTATGGTCTAAAAGTCTTCTTGGAACCAAAAATGAAGAGATTTAAACAAAACGAACTGTATCTTGGACATTGAGTCTTTGCGAGGTCACAAAGCTAAGACACTAGTATTGTTTCAAGATTCACTTTTGGAGAAGACACAAATCGGCTTTGACATACAATCATCTCTATCTCAGGATTATTGTCTAGAGACAAGTAAGGAGATAGAAGTGATGAAGGGATTTCCATGTGTGGCAATCGTTGGAAATCGAGGATATGTCATGATTTCGTCCCAGGTTGGATATTTGTTTTGTCATAGGCATGATAAGCAAATATTGGTTAAGCCTAAGATCAGGTTATTAAGTGATGGATTTGCATGTACTCAAGTATCTTAGGAGAAAAAAGGTTATATGCTGATATATCTGTCTAGTATCTAATACCTAGAAGGTGTATAGTATTTCAAAAACCAATCATATAGAGTCCAGACAATAATCTCTGGATGTGTCTCCACTCTGTGTATGGTTAGGAAGGATGACAATTTGGTGTTGTCAACTTAACCATAGAGATCAGAGTTTGCGGCTCTAGCGAAAGCTGCAGAGAAGAGGAAAAGTAACTCGGGTAATTCTTAATGGAATTAAAGTTTTCGCGATAGTACTGGAAGCTTTGTATCTATGTATTATAAGGACTTGTTACCAAGAGAAACCTAAGGAACCACTATATAGGAAGCTTGTTTAGTGAGAACACCACTAAGTTCGGGAGTTTCCCCTAAAGGGCGAATGTGGTGGAGAAAATAGCTTTGGTAGATAGTTTAGTAGGCCCTATTTTACTAATGAGTCTCACTGAGAGAGTATTCTATACTCTGGTGAAGGCGAATGTAGTGGAAAAAATAGCTTCTGTAGATTGTATGCCCTAAAGACTACTAGCGCTAAGACATCTCAGAGAAGGGATATTATAACAATTAATAATCAGTAAATCTTACATGAGCATCTCTATACCCTCGTTATATTCTCTCTATATATATATACATGTTATTAATAATCAGTACATCTTACATGAGCAACTCTATACTCTCGTTATATTCTCTCTATATATATATACATGTTAAGGCTCCTTGATTTGAGTGAATGGCATAGGTGCGTGGTGATCCGCATAGAAGGCATATGTCATGAGGCTTGAATCTAAACTATTGGTTCATAACCGTATAGTGAAGTTGGACACTTCACTATAGAAGGTTATAATGACAGAGTCTTCTATTTGATAAGATGACTTATCTAGGTCATTGGAGGGCATTTCCGGACTTTTCTCATTAGTGCATGAGAATGTATTGAATTGGACCATGGTAGATGTGATCTCTGTAAAAGTACTATCGCTCGTATGAGATCAGAAACATCTCAAGCTACTAAGAGACCAATACTCTAGTTCTTGAGCATATGTAGATGACCAATGAACTGAAGGACATGTGTTTTGATTCACTATGGGTGAGATCTTATATAGGTCAACAGCTTGGTATTTTGAATACTTGGACTTGACTAGTTGGCACATGCGTATGTGTCAAGTCATTCTATGCCATCTTAATTGATGGGTAATAACCCCTTTGTGACATCTTATTAATCATCTAAACTTAAATACTTAGTAATATAGTCAATTGAGAATATATTTAGATATTGAACTTGAGGGTCATTCCCTGAATCAAGAGAATTATATCTGGATGATGATTATTGGAGGATTAGAGGCACAAAGAATAGAGGTAATCAAGAAAGGTTGATAGTACAAAGATAAGACCTAGTATTGATTACGGGTTCTACATTGAGGGGCATTTCGGTCATTTTTCTTAGTAGGTCAAAGACAAAGGTCAGACTTGGTTTGACTAATCTACTGGATATATAGTAATTGTTATGGAGTGCAACTTTAACTCTTTAGTGGAATGAGTTGAGGTTAAAATGATAAAAATGCAGATAGTGACTAGCAAGGGCATTTTGGCCATTTTATAGCCACGACAATTATGTCTTTTGGTCCCTTCTGTAGCCACTGACTTTTGTTTTAGTATACTTTCTATTTATGGCCTTGTTGCTAAGTATGGTGGCATGTAGATGAAATAGGAGAGCTTTGGTAAAGTCCTAGTGTGTTTAGGATTAAGACATTAAGACATGATAATGTCTTGTCCTAGAGAATGTCTTGTCTTGACCAAGAAAGATTCCTACTCGGCTATAACAATGGATTTGTTGGAATTTTTCTTTGAATTATCTTATATTAGACGTGTGAAAGGGATAAGATAAGATGGAGAAGTTTTATTGCAATTAGGAGTCTTTTTAATTATCTTCAGGATAATTTAAACTTCTAGAAAAATGCAATAGAAGACTTCTAGCACATCTTGGCTTCTTATCTCTTCTAGGGCACAACTAATAAATAAGAAAAAGCAGTAATTCCCTTGAGGAGAGAGCAAGACACACAACATACAAACACCATACATACACATGGCATAACAAGGAAAAGAAAGTGGGACGATTTTTCTACCAAAATCAATACTAGAACGCGCAATGGGCCTTGAGGTGGTACACGTTTGACTTCTCTAGCCATTTTCCATATTTTTCCAGCCCCTAGAACTTTATGTTTCGTTGTGTATTAAGCCAACGAAGAAGGTACAATCTAT
Organism: Ehretia macrophylla; assembly: GCA_037974665.1. NCBI lineage: Eukaryota > Viridiplantae > Streptophyta > Magnoliopsida > Boraginales > Ehretiaceae > Ehretia > Ehretia macrophylla. The sequence continues at coordinate 14,543,387 of CM075782.1, read as the reverse complement.
AACCAATAGATTAGTGTTCTTAGATTCGCATGATATTATGACTATGTTCTTATTTGGTATGATTTCGAGTTCTATTTGCATTCCGCTGTGCTTTTTGATTGATCAATTAAATTTTTGAACCTTAGATTGATCTAGATATCTATTAGAACTCAGTTCCCTTCAGTAAAAGTATGGGCCACTACATTGGGAGATGTTTATCTTAGTTTTAGTACCACTAGGGTATTAGTTTTGAACAATTGTTATTATGTTCCAGAATTTTCAAAGAAATTAATTTCAGTTTCATAACTTTTGAATAACAATTATGTAGTTTCTTTCCATTCTGGTGTGAACATCAATAGAGATGGTGGCATAATTTATTTTGGTATTTTACTTAATAACTTGTTCTATTTATATCCTGAAACATCTTCACTGCACACTATAGAGCATAAAAATAATAAGAGAAATGTTTCATCAACCAATGATGCATATCTATGGCACTTACGTTTGGGCCACATCAGCTCAAACAAGATTCAGAGGTTGGTTAAGGATGGACATTTAAGCTCATTAGATCTTGATCAGTTACCTCAGTATAATCGTATCTTAAAGGAAAGATGACCAAGGGACAATTTTCTTCTAAGGGACACAGAGCCAGTAAAGCATTAGAATTGGTTCACACTGATGTGTGGGGTCTTATGAGCACACCAGCTCGTGGAGGTTATGAGTATTTCATCACCTTTACAGGTGATTACTCAAGATATGAATATATATTCCTGATGCGACGCAAGTCAGATTCCTTTAACAAGTTCAAAGAATTTAAGTCTGAAGCGGAGTGGCAATTAGGAAAATATATCAAAGTTGTACGGTCTGATCGTGGTGGTGAGTACCTCTCGAGTGAGTTTTGGTAGTACCCCACAAAACATGGGATAGTGACTCAGCCAACCATACCTAGGACCCTCCCAGTAGAATGGTATATGTGATACCCCGAACTAGGCATGTATTCAATAGCATTTAAAGTTCATTTAAATTGCATTTTATTGACCTTTCACCTTCTTTGACCAAACCAGTTGACTTTTCATCTACATTGACCAACTAAGACAAGGTGAGAATTTTTGAAATGGTTAATAAAAGGCAAACTTGGGATTAGAAATAAAAAAATGCAATGTTAAGTTAGTCAAATTTTGGGTCAACTTTGGAATTAAATCTGAACCAATTGGGGAAGAGTTACGTAGCAAATTATATATGGTTGGAAAGCTCTATGAGTCTAGTTTCTGAGGCTTCAAACCGTTCGTGAATTGGAGTTTTCTAGAAGAAGTTATGGCCGTTTTCGTAAGGTCGCGCATAGCTGTTTTGGTTTAGCGGGTTGACCGAATTTTGACCTTTGACTTCTTGTCTTTTTTTTTAAAATAAGCAGAATGTGCACGAAAAAAAACAGAGAAAAAAAACTTGAAACCATGAGGAAAAGAAGGAGGAAAAAAAAAGAAAATCTCAACTTCAAATCTTCGATTCTTCGCGTGGGCTTGTGCAGGGTGGTTTCCGAGGCACTCTACGAGGTTTTCCTAGTGCTTAGGAGCATCTAAGGTGAGGGTTTCATCATTATTTGCGCATTTGAAATATTTGTATCTAAACTTTGATTTTTGGATTTTATGCGTAGATTGTTGTTTTAATCGTTTTGTTGCTTAAAGAATGTTCCTTGTTGATTGTAGAACATGTATTTATAGCTTTTTAACATTTTCTGTGGTTAAATATTGGAATTTAAATTTAAATTGTGTGATGAATAGTAAATTGTGAATAGTAAACCCCCGTTTCGATGAAGTTACTCCGTTACGCGTTTTGTTGATGTAGGAAGATGCTAGATATGCTAGAATGCCTAAATGTGTGGTTTAATTGGAATGTCTAATGGAAAAATGGAGAAAAACGGCTTAGTGAAAGTCGGGGTCGTTTAGGTCGAGTTTGGTGTTTTCTCGTTTTGCGTGTTGGCATTGTTTCGGGAGGCCATGGAAGCACTTTTGGTGCGATTATGGCATTGGTTGGGTGTTTGGTTGGTATAGTTGTAGTTCAAACGAGCAAAGGGGGAAATCGAGGCTTTGCGCGAATTCTAGGGTAAAGTAGGGTTTCGGGATCCTTGGACGTGCCTTATGGTGACCTAGGAGGATTGGCGAAGTTGGTTTCCGGAACTCGTGGCTCGTTTGGAAATGGTAGTGTTTTGATAGTTGGGGCCGATTTGTGATTTTGCTTGTTATCTTGATATGATGCCTATAGAATGCTTAGGGTTGCTTGATATACTTGTTTAATTGGTGTTATTGTTGCTTATTATTGCTTGTTATGCTTGAAAAGTTAGTTGAATGCTAGTATTGATTGTGATTGCTTGTTATCTCGTTTGTTGTCACTAGTTTGTATTGTGTGCTATCGCTCGTTTATTGCCTTGTATCGAGTCTTGCATTGCATAGTGTCAGCACGTGAGTGATGGGCCTCTCTGGGTAGCCTCGGGTTGCCAGTGTTGGTTGCTCTAGCTCTGTAGCTATTCCCTCTTCTCACTTGGGCTGCCTCCCAGGGAGATTTGGGTCGTAGATTGATGGATACTTCCGGGGTATTCCAAACTGGTGTTATAAGGTGGAGGCGCGCTTATTGTCATCGTTGTCAACATCAAGCTCGAGATTGATGTATCACTCGGGAAATGGTACTTTGCTGGTATGAGTGAAGCATAGCCTTCAGAGTGTGGTATAGCTTTGAATGTTTGGGGTAATGCTTTCAGTAATTGCTTATTGTATTGATTATTTGTTTTGATTGCTTATTTATCAGTTATATTGCTTAACTGTCTTATTTGCATTGCACGACTTTCTTTCTCTCCAATTCGATATCTGTATCGCCCTCCCTGAGTATACGTATTGTGTATACTCACTCCTCACCACCACATTTCAGGAAATGCCATGTTAGTTGGAAAGTTCGTGATTTCGTGAAAGTCCGTGCTTGAAGAGTTGTCCTGCGTGCCTATGTGTCTTGAGTTGTCAAAGTTGTAAAGTTGTATGCTTTTATGTATTATATGTATTTAATGTTAAAGGGGATGTAATTTAAGTTTCACTAGATTATGTATTTAGTTAATGTAGGTTAACTTCAATGTATATTTGTAATGATAAAGGAAAAGAGATAGAAAGGTATGATAGTCTAGCTTATGATATAGGTTGGTGTAGTTTAATTGCTAAGCTTGAATGTATATTTACTTGTATTTTGCTTGTTGTGAACCAAGGCTCGGATGGCCTTGAGGTGGTTGAATGTTTGGACATGGTATTGGTTCACTTATATGCTGTCGCAGGTTTTACTTTTCGCCTAGGAACAGGGGAGACTCCGTCCGTTTTCTCTGAAAATTTATGCCCGGGTTTGGTTTGGGTTGTGTTTAGATCGATTGATAGAACTCCCGGTCTCGAGAGGGATCGGGGTATTACAGGTGGTATCAGAGCTTGTTTAGCTCATAAGCCGGGACAGGGTCCTCGGTCTGGTGGGTAGTGGTCCTTGAATGTGTGCTTGCTAAGTGTGTCTTGAAAGTGTATGCTTGTATGTGAGATTATGTGTCTTGACATGAATGTGTGCTCCTATGTGATATAGTTTTGTGTTATGTGTTAATTGTGTGCTAAGTGAAGTAAATTGTCTAGTTGTGCATTGAATTGACCGATCCAATCGACCTCGTAGATTGTTATTTGCTTGAAGTATTGCTTGTAATGTGTGTACTGAAATGTCTTGAATTAGCTATGCTGTGATTTGAATTGATTATGCTGTGCTTGACTTGATTGTTATGCTTGAGTGACCTTGTTGAATAAACTATTTTGTAAACTTGCTGGCATAATAGCTTAAGGCATATGTATAACTGTGATATATTGGCATTCATACATGTCCTATTGAAAAGGTAAGTAAGTCATCTTCCTCCCCTGAAGAAAGTGGTTCACCGCTGGCTTTTCAAGGTGTATGGATTGGCAGGAAATGAATGGCATTTGACTAGCCTTTATTTGGGAATTGGTGTTTGCTTTTGGAGCTCGGTTATTGGCGAATCTCTATGGTCTTCCTATGTGCTTAACGGTTGTGAAAGAATAGCTTTCTCTTGGGGTTTATTTGGTTGGTCTTTGGAGCATTCTTTGGTTTTCTTAATGGGTATTCTTTGGAGACTTCTGTTGGCATTTCTCGGTGGATTTGGCTATTGGGATTTCAATCAGCCTTACTGCACAGTATTATCTAGGGTATATGTGTCTCTGTCTTTATTGGTATGATACTGGCATCCCTGATTGGAAATTCTTCAATGGTAATTTTTGGAATTCTCAGTGGCCAATTATTTAGTATTTATTTATTAGGCAAACTTGGCTACTTTCTTATTGGAGCATTGTCTCGGATATCTTCTTCAGTGTTCCTCAGTAGGTTTAGTATTTGGAGTTCCTATCAGACTTATTGAATAATACTACTTATGGTATTCTTTGAAATTCTTATTAGGCGTTCTCTTGGTATTTTCCTTGTTGGCAAAGTTGTATGAAGTTCTCACTTGGCAAACAGTGAAGAGGCCTCAGAGTTTGGTCTCGGTATATTGTTCATCAGTTCGGTGTTTATCCTTGGAGTTTTCGTCCATCTGGGAAACTATGTTTGTTATTCAACTTGGTTGTCTTATTGGGCACATTATATTTTCTCTGTTATTTCCTTTGACATTCCTCTCAGCATTTGATAGCAAAACTCGGAATCTAATTGGTTGTTCCATGGGGTTATTATTTGGAAGGCTTCTTTGGAACTTTGGAAATATATTTGATTGGGTTCTTGGTATTTTCTTCAGCACTCTTAACAGAGAATTCTTCTATGAAATCCATGACCAGCGGGGTACTTCTTTGGACCTCTAGATAGAACCTTTGTTTGAGCTTTTATTTGGCTTCTTGCTTGGGAATTCTCGGGCAGTAACAGTTAGACTTCTATTGGAGATTCGTGCATGAGGTATTCTTCTTGTCGTTATTGTGTGGTATTAATGACATCTACATTACCTTTGCTTTAGTCTTTATTGGTATTATCTCGGCATTTCTGGTTGGAATTTATTCTTCTTCGGTATTCGTGTCAATGGGATTCTTGTACGGTATCTGCATTTGAGCTTCTATTTGGCGTTACTACTTGGCATTTCTACTTGAACTTTCTTATTGGTCATCTTGATTAAATACTTTTTCAGTAGCTAATGAAGACTAGTCAGAGTTGGATTGTAGATGATGCAGAGTCCTATTGGAAGAAGAATTGCGAGGACGCAATTGTTTTAAGGGGGGAAGGATGTGATTCCCCGAACCAGGCATGTATTCAATAGTATTTAAAGTTCATTTAAATTGCATTTTATTGACCTTTCACCTTCTTTGACCAAACTAGTTGACTTTTCATCTACATTGACCAACTAGGACAAGGTGAAAATTTTTGAAATGTTTAATAAAAGGCAAACTTGGGATTAGAAATAAAAAAATGCAATGTTAAGTTAGTCAAATTTTGGGTCAACTTTGGAATTAAATCTGAACCAATTGGGGAAGAGTTAGATAGCAAATTATATATGGTTGGAAAGCTCTATGAGTCTAGTTTCTGAGTCTTCAAACCGTTCGTGAATTGGAGTTTTTTAGAAGAAGTTATGGCCGTTTTCGTAAGGTCGCGCATAGGTGGTTTGTGTTAGCGGGTTGACCGAATTTTGACCTTTGACTTCTTGTCATTTTTTTTTTAAATAAGCAGAATGTGCACGAAAAAAAACAGAGAAAAAAAACTTGAAACCATGAGGAAAAGAAGGAGAAAAAAAAATCTCAACTTCAAATCTTCGATTCTTCGCGTGGGCTTGTGCGGGGTGGTTTCCGAGGCACTCTACGAGGTTTTCCTAGTGTCTAGGAGCGTCTAAGGTGAGGGTTTCATCGTTATTTGCGCATTTGAAATATTTGTATCTAAACTTTGATTTTTGGATTTTATGCGTAGATTGTTGTTTTAATCATTTTGTTGCTTAAAGAATGTTCATTGTTGATTGTAGAACATGTATTTATAGCTTTTTAACATTTTCTGCAGTTAAATATTGGAATTGAAATATAAATTGTGTGATGAATAGTAAATTGTGAATAGTAAATCTCCGTTTCGATGAAGTTGCTCTTTACGCGTTTTGTTGATGTAGGAAGATGCTAGATATGCTAGAATGCCTAAATGTGTGGTTTAATTGGAATGTGTAATGAAAAAATGGAGAAAAACAGCTTAGTGAAAGTCGGGGTCGTTTAGGTCGAGTTTGGCATTTTCTCATTTTGCGTGTTGGCATTGTTTCAGGAGGCCATTGAAGCACTTTTGGTGTGATTATGGTGTTGGTTGGGTGTTTGGTTGGTATAGTTGTAGTTCAAACGAGCAAAGGGGGAAATCGAGACTTTGCGTGAATTCTAGGGTAAAGTAGGGTTTTGGGATCCTTGGACGTGCCTTATGGTGACCTAGGAGGATTGGCGAAGTCGGTTTCCAAAACTCGTGGCTCGTTTGGAAATGGTAGTGTTTTGATAGTTGGGGCCGATTTGTGATTTTGCTTGTTATCTTGATATGATGCCTATAGAATGCTTAGGGTTGCTTGATATACTTGTTTAATTGGTGTTATTGTTGCTTATTATTGCTTGTTATGCTTGAAAAGTTAGTTGAATGCTAGTATTGATTGTGATTGCTTGTTATCTCGTTTGTTGTCACTAGTTTGTATTGTTGTGCTATCGCTCGTTTATTGCCTTGTATCGAGTCTTGCATTGCATAGTGTCAGCACGTGAGTGATAGGCCTCTCTGGGTAGCCTCGGGTTGCCAGTGTTGGTTGCTCTAGCTCCGTAGCTATTCCCTCTTCTCGCTTGGGCTGCCTCCCAGGGAGATTTGGGTCGTAGATTGATGGATACTTCCGAGGTATTTCAAACTGGTGTTATAAGGTGTAGGCGCGCTTATTGTTATCATTGTCAACATCAAGCTCGAGATTGATGTATCGCTCGTGAAATGGTACTTTGCTCGTATGAGTTGAACCATAGCCTTCAGAGTATGGTATAGCTTTGAATGGTTGTGTTAATGCTTTCAGTAATTGCTTATTGTATTGATTATTTGTTTTGATTGCTTATTTATCAGTTATATTGCTTAACTGTCTTATTTGCATTGCACGACTTTCTTTCTCTCCAATTTGATATTTGTCTCGCCCTCGCTGAGTATACGTGTTGTGTATACTCACTCCTCACCACCACATTTCAGGAAATGCCATGTTAGCTGGAAAGTTCGTGATTTCGTGAAAGTCCGTGCTTGAAGAGTTGTCCTGCGTGCCTATGTGACTTGAGTTATCGAAGTTGTAAAGTTGTATGCTTTTATGTATTATATGTATTTAATGTTAAAGGAGATGTAATTTAAGTTTCACTAGATGATGTATTTAGTTAATGTAGGTTAACTTCAATGTATATTTGTAATGATAAAGGAAAAGAGATAGAAAGGTATGATAGTCTAGCTTATGATATAGGTTGGTGTAGTTTAATTGCTAAGCTTGAGTGTCTATTTTCTTGTATTTTGCTTGTTGTGAACCAAGGCTCGGATGGCCTTGAGGTGGTTGAATGTTTGGACATGGTATTGGTCCACTTATATGCTGTCGCAGGTTTTACTTTTCGCCTAGAAACAGGGGAGACTCCGTCCGTTTTCTCTGAAAATTTATGCCCGGGTTTGGTTTGGGTTGTGTTTAGATCGATTGATAGAACTCCCGGTCTCGAGAGGGATCGGGGTATTACAGGTGGTATCAGAGCTTGTTTAGCTCATAAGCCGGGACAGGGTCCTCGGTCTGGTGGGTAGTGGTCCTTGAATGTGTGCTTGCTAAGTGTGTCTTGAAAGTGTATGCTTGTATGTGAGATTATGTGTCTTGACATGAATGTGTGCTCCTATGTGATATAGTTATGTGTTATGTGTTAATTGTGTGCTAAGTGAAGTAAATTGTCTAGTTGTGCATTGAATTGACCGATCCAATCGACCTCGTAGATTGTTATTTGCTTGAAGTATTGCTTGTAATGTGTGTACTGAAATGTCTTGAATTAGCTATGCTGTGATTTGAATTGATTATGCTGTGCTTGACTTGATTGTTATGCTTGAGTGACCTTGTTGAATAAACTATTTTGTAAACTTGCTGGCATAATAGCTTAAGGCATATGTATAACTGTGATATATTGGCATTCATACATGTCCTATTGAAAAGGTAAGTAAGTCATCTTCCTCCCCTGAAGAAAGTGGTTCACCGCTGGCTTTTCAAGGTGTATGGATTGGCAGGAAATGAATGGCATTTGACTAGCCTTTATTTGGGAATTGGTGTTTGCTTTTGGAGCTCGGTTATTGGCGAATCTCTATGGTCTTCCTATGTGCTTAACGGTTGTGAAAGAATAGCTTTCTCTTGGGGTTTATTTGGTTGGTCTTTGGAGCATTCTTTGGTTTTCTTAATGGGTATTCTTTGGAGACTTCTGTTGGCATTTCTCGGTGGATTTGGCTATTGGGATTTCAATCAGCCTTACTGCACAGTATTATCTAGGGTATATGTGTCTCTGTCTTTATTGGTATGATACTGGCATCCCTGATTGGAAATTCTTCAATGGTAATTTTTGGAATTCTCAGTGGCCAATTATTTAGTATTTATTTATTAGGCAAACTTGGCTACTTTCTTATTGGAGCATTGTCTCGGATATCTTCTTCAGTGTTCCTCAGTAGGTTTAGTATTTGGAGTTCCTATCAGACTTATTGAATAATACTACTTATGGTATTCTTTGAAATTCTTATTAGGCGTTCTCTTGGTATTTTCCTTGTTGGCAAAGTTGTATGAAGTTCTCACTTGGCAAACAGTGAAGAGGCCTCAGAGTTTGGTCTCGGTATATTGTTCATCAGTTCGGTGTTTATCCTTGGAGTTTTCGTCCATCTGGGAAACTATGTTTGTTATTCAACTTGGTTGTCTTATTGGGCACATTATATTTTCTCTGTTATTTCCTTTGACATTCCTCTCAGCATTTGATAGCAAAACTCGGAATCTAATTGGTTGTTCCATGGGGTTATTATTTGGAAGGCTTCTTTGGAACTTTGGAAATATATTTGATTGGGTTCTTGGTATTTTCTTCAACACTCTTAACAGAGAATTCTTCTATGAAATCCATGACCAGCGGGGTACTTCTTTGGACCTCTAGATGGAACCTTTGTTTGAGCTTTTATTTGGCTTCTTGCTTGGGAATTCTCGGGCAGTAACATTTAGACTTCTATTGGAGATTCATGCGTGAGGTATACTTCTTGTCGTTATTGTGTGGTATTAATGACATCTACATTATCTTTGCTTTAGTCTTTATTGGTATTATCTCGGCATTTCTGGTTGGAATTTATTCTTCTTCGGTATTCGTGTCAACGGGATTCTTGTACGGTATCTGCATTTGAGCTTCTATTTGGCGTTACTACTTGGCATTTCTACTTGAACTTTCTTATTGGTCATCTTGATTAAATACTTTTTCAGTAGCTAATGAAGACTAGTCAGAGTTGGATTGTAGATGATACAGAGTCCTATTGGAAGAAGAATTGCGAGGACGCAATTGTTTTAAGGGGGGAAGGATGTGATACCCCGAACCTGGCATGTATTCAATAGCATTTAAAGTTCATTTAAATTGCATTTTATTGACCTTTCACCTTCTTTGACCAAACTAGTTGACTTTTCATCTACATTGACCAACTAGGACAAGGTGAAAATTTTTGAAATGTTTAATAAAAGGCAAACTTAGGATTAGAAATAAAAAAATGCAATGTTAAGTTAGTCAAATTTTGGATCAACTTTGGAATTAAATCTGAACCAATTGGGGAAGAGTTAGATAGCAAATTATATATGGTTGGAAAGCTCTATGAGTCTAGTTTCTGAGGCTTCAAACCGTTCGTGAATTGGAGTTTTCTAGAAGAAGTTATTGCCGTTTTCGTAAGGTCGCGCATAGCTGTTTTGGTTTAGCGGGTTGACCGAATTTTGACCTTTGACTTCTTGTTATTTTTTTTTTAAATAAGCAGAATGTGCACGAAAAAAAACAGAAGAAAAAAAACTTGAAACCATGAGGAAAAGAAGGAGAAAAAAAAATCTCAACTTCAAATCTTCGATTCTTCGTGTGGGCTTGTGCGGGGTGGTTTCCGAGGCACTCTACGAGGTTTTCCTAGCGTCTAGGAGTGTCTAAGGTGAGGGTTTCATCGTTATTTGCGCATTTGAAATATTTGTATCTAAACTTTGATTTTTGGATTTTATGCGTAGATTGTTGTTTTAATCGTTTTGTTGCTTAAAGAATGTTCCTTGTTGATTGTAGAACATGTATTTATATCTTTTTAACATTTTATGCGGTTAAATATTGGAATTGAAATATAAATTGTGTGATGAATAGTAAATTGTGAATAGTAAACCCCTATTTCGATGAAGTTGCTCCGTTACGCGTTCTGTTGATGTAGGAAGATGCTAGATATGCTAGAATGCCTAAATGTGTGGTTTAATTGGAATGTGTAATGGAAAAACGGAGAAAAACGGCTTAGTGAAAGTCGGGGTCGTTTAGGTCGAGTTTGGCATTTTCTCGTTTTGCGTGTTGGCATTGTTTCGGGAGGCCATGGAAGCACTTTTGGTGCGATTATGGCATTGGTTGGGTGTTTGGTTGGTATAGTTGTAGTTCAAACGAGCAAAGGGGGAAATCGAGGCTTTGCGCGAATTCTAGGGTAAAGTAGGGTTTCGGGGTCCTTGGACGTGCCTTATGGTGACCTAGGAGGATTGGCGAAGTCGGTTTCCAGAACTCGTGGCTCGTTTGGAAATGGTAGTGTTTCGATAGTTGGGGCCGATTTGTGATTTTGCTTGTTATCTTGATATGATGCCTATAGAATGCTTAGGGTTGCTTGATATACTTGTTTAATTGGTGTTATTGTTGCTTATTATTGCTTGTTATGCTTGAAAAGTTAGTTGAATGCTAGTATTGATTGTGATTGCTTGTTATCTCGTTTGTTGTCACTAGTTTGTATTGTTGTGCTATCGCTCGTTTATTGCCTTGTATCGAGTCTTGCATTGCATAGTGTCAGCACGTGAGTGATAGGCCTCTCTGGGTAGCCTCGGGTTGCCAGTGTTGGTTGCTCTAGCTCCGTAGCTATTCCCTCTTCTCGCTTGGGCTGCCTCCCGGGGAGATTTGGGTCGTAGATTGATGGATACTTCCGGGGTATTCCAAACTGGTGTTATAAGGTGGAGGCGCACTTATTTTCATCATTGTCAACATCAAGCTCGAGATTGATGTATCGCTCGTGAAATGGTACTTTGCTCGTATGAGTGAACCATAGCCTTCAGAGTATGGTATAGCTTTGAATGGTTGTGTTAATGCTTTCAGTAATTGCTTATTGTATTGATTATTTGTTTTGATTGCTTATTTATCAGTTATATTGCTTAACTGTCTTATTTGCATTGCACGACTTTCTTTCTCTCCAATTCGATATCTGTCTCGCCCTCACTGAGTATACATGTTGTGTATACTCACTCCTCACCACCACATTTCAGGAAATGCCATGTTAGCTGGAAAGTTCGTGATTTCGTGAAAGTCCGTGCTTGAAGAGTTGTCCTGCGTGCCTATGTGACTTGAGTTGTCAAAGTTGTAAAGTTGTATGCTTTTATGTATTATATGTATTTAATGTTAAAGGGGATGTAATTTAAGTTTCACTAGATTATGTATTTAGTTAATGTAGCTTAACTTCAATGTATATTTGTAATGATAAAAGAAAAGAGATAGAAATGTATGATAGTCTAGCTTATGATATAGGTTGGTGTAGTTTAATTGCTAAGCTTGAATGTATATTTACTTGTGTTTTGCTTGTTGTGAACCAAGGCACGGATGGCCTTGAGGTGGTTGAATGTTTGGACATGGTATTGGTCCACTTATATGCTGTCGCAGGTTTTACTTTTCGCCTAGAAACAAGGGAGACTCCGTCCGTTTTCTCTGAAAATTTATGCCCGGGTTTGGGTTGGGTTGTGTTTAGATCGATTGATAGAACTCCCGGTCTCGAGAGGGATCGGGGTATTACAGTATACCTGAGAGAAGAAATCAGATACTCTTAGATATAGTAAGATCCATGATGAGTCATGCCCCGTTACCCATATCATTCTAGGGATACGAATTAGAAATAATAGCATATATTCTGAACTTAATACCTTCCAAATCAGTACCTAGAACACCACAGGAGATGTGGATAGGCCGTAAACCTGGTTTGGGGTACCTCTATGTTTGGGGTTGTTCAGCTTATGAACTTAGCAACAACGCTACAAAATTGGAACCAAGATCAGAAAAGTGCTATTTTATACGCTATCATAAAAGAACCAGAGGTGGGATCTTTTATCACCCTAAGGAGCAGAAAGTGTTAATTAGCACCCATGCTAGATACTTAGAAAATGATATATCGATCCAGATAACACTAGATTCTGAGATTGCTCTAGAGGAGATTCCTCTAGAATCTCCAAATACACCTACACCAAATAAGGAAATGAATGGATAGCAGGCCATAACTAGTACCCCGGAGCCTCGTCGTAGTAGGAGAAATGTCAAACAACCTGATAGATACTATGGAGAGTCTTTTAAGGCAGACTCTGTAGATCAGATCATTGACCCCACTAGTTATGATGAAGTAGTGACAGATGTGGTTGCAAACCAATGGCATAAAGCGATGCATTCAGAATTGGATTCAATGTACTCTAATAAAGTCTGGGAACTTGTAGTTGCACCTAAAGGAGTAAAACCCATAGGGTGCAAATGGGTCTACAAGAGAAAGGGAAATGTAGAAGGGAAGGTGGAAACCTTCAAAGTATGGTTGGTTGCAAAATGATATACTCAGAAAGAAGGGATTGATTATGAGAAAACCTTTTCACCAATAGCTATGTTCAAGTCCATAAAAATTCTCTTAGCCATAGCGTGTCATTACAACTACGAGATTTGACAAATGGACGTCAAGACAGCATTCCTTAACAGGAATCTCGACGAGAACATCTATATGACGCAGCCAAATGGGTTTGTAGCTAAAGGCCAAGAGAATATGGTTTGCAAGCTTAAGAAGTCTATTTATAGACTTAAGCAAGCATCACATGCGTGGAACATGAAGTTTGACCAAGTAGTCAAATCTTTGGGCATTGATTATAATATTGATGAACCATGCATGTACAAGAAAGGCAATGGTAAAACAATCACATTCTTAGTCCTTTATCTGGATGATATCCTATTAGTTGGGAATGACATACGAATGTTTTTATCTATAAAGGTTTGGCTATCTACTCAATTTCAGATGAAGGACCTAGAAGAAGCTAGTTATGTTCTTGGGATCAAGCTTCTGTGTAATCATAGAAATAAGACACTAGCATTATCCTAGTCTTCATACATTGAGAAGATTCTTGTCAAGTTTAGCATGCAAGACGCTAAGAAGGGTTTGTTACCCTCTAGGCATGGAGTACCTCTATCCAAGGATCAGTGTCTAAAGATGCCCGATGAGATAGAGAACATGAAGAAGGTTCCATATGCTTCGGCTGTTCGTAGTCTCATGTATGTGATGCTATGTACAAAACCAGAAATCTGCTTTACTGTAGGCATGGTAAGCAGATATCAGTCGAACCCAAGATTAGCTCTTTGGATTGTGGTTAAGCACATATTCAAGTATCTTAGGAGAATGAAGAACTATGTGTTAGAATACGGCGCAGACAATCTAACGCCGTTAACTTATACAGTCTTAGATTTCCAGTCTGATAGAGATTTCAGAAAATCCACTTTTGGATATGTCTTTACTTTGTCAAGTAGAGCTCTCTCGTGAAGAAGTGTCAAGTAGCATTGTATTGCTGATTCAACCATAGAAACATAGTATGTAGCAGCGTTCAAAGTTGTGAAAGAAGCAGTATGGCTCATAAAGTTCCATAAAGAATTAGAAGTAATGCCAGCAGTCTCTAGACCTATTATCATATATTGCGATAATAGTGGTACTATCGCACAATGTAAAAAACCAAGGAATCACAGGTTAGACAAACATATAGAGAGAAAGTACCATTTAATCTTAGAGTTTATTCAACGAAGGGATATAATGGTAGAACAAATTTCCCCAGCTAGTAACCTAGCAGATCTGTTTACCAAGACACTTACAGAGAAAGTTTTCTCAACTCATATGGAGTCTTTGGGTCTTAGAATAGGTAGCAGTAGTGATCTTTAGTGCAAGTGGGAGTCTGTTGGGAATAGTATGCCCAAAAGACCGCTAGCACGAGACATTTCAGTAAATGAATACATGTTGTGATTGTTTATTATTAATGATTACATTTATAATCTCTCTACCTTGTATATGTGTAATAGTGCTATATAGAGGCCCTTGATCCATAGTGAATGACTTAGGTGCACGGTGTCCGAGCACAGAAGGATTGAGTCATAGACACTTGGTTCTAGAATCAATTCATAACCGATTGATGGAGTTAGGCACTTCATCGAGGTCTAGGTTTTAGTGAGTTAGTCTTTTGTGAAAGGTGACCTGCCTTGGTCGTTAGTAGGTTTCCGGACTAAGCCACACTAGTGTGTACGTCACACATTGAACGGACCACTTAGGTATGATCTCTCCAAAAGGTACTATCAAAGATAGAGATCAATACATACCTTATGCTATTAAGTGATCATTACTCATAATCTGGAGCATATGTAGATGAACTGACGAAATCAGGTTCATGTGCTTTGATGCACTATATGTAACGCCCTGTCCTCTTACAAAAAACATGAGCTCTTATTAAACCCACTAATCACAACCCGATACCAAACCTGGGCACAGAAAATGAGGGCAAACGGACAGAGTCTCCCATGTTTCTAGGTCGAACCAAAACCTAGAAGTAGAAGAAATGGACCACTACTATGTCCAAAGCAAACATATTTTACTTTCTTAACAAAACATACATACATACGTACATACATACATACATGATTACTACTAATTTAGGTATTTACATACATACTTATCCTACCACTCTAACGTGCTTTAATTTAACTTATTACAATAACTTATTAACTAGGCAAATACATAGCTTATTACAAATCTTGAAAGGAAAACATAAAACCTATAAATAAGTTTATACAAATCTTAAGTGATAAACAATATGAATCAATCAATTTAAACTAAACTTTACAATACAATCAATCACTTAGTACAAATATTCCAATTCAAGGCAATTGAGGGGCACTAGAACCCTGCTAACTGTTCAGTAACTGAAAGGTGGGAACGAGGGTAAGCAAAACCACTATTGCTCAGTGAGGGAGGGGAACAATAACACGGGGAGCTTTCGCAAGGGATTCATGCAATGCAAATATGACAAGTCAATAACCAAAATTGAGATAAAGCAATTAAATGAAACAATTCAATCATTACAAACCAATTAAACGATTAATGAGCACGATTATACAATAAATAAATATGCATGATAACTCAACTCCTCCAGGGCGGCATCCCTAGCGAGAGAGAGCATGCAATAAATGATGAATATGCTCGATATCCCAAGAGGGAATGCAATACATGAATATGCTCGATATCCCAAAAGGGAATGCAATAAATGAATATGCTCGATATCCCAAAAGGGAACGTAATAAATGAATATGCTCAATATCCCCAAAAAGGAATACAATAAATGACTATGCTCGATATCCCAAAAGGGAATACAATAACAATGGGAAAAAGATACGATAGAAACATAACAAAATCAATTGAGACAAATAGCTAAACAAGTATTAACCATTAAAACTTATTTCACTAACCATAAACTACAATCTTGTCAAAGTACACTAACTAATTAACATTTGTATCATGAAAAGTATTTAACATAATCAATACACAACGGATAAATGTACATACGATGTAACTCCCTCACCTTTAGAAAGTCAAACCTGAAAGAATCTAGCCAAGAACTCCTCCAATGTTCTCTGAATGCACCCATTCCTTCAATACCGCAATTCAACTTGTATAAGGTTTGTAGAAGCTTTAGGATGGCTCAAACATTTTGATTCAAGCTTGAAATGGATGGAAATGGCCAACTATAGCAATTTTTGGAAGAAAAAATACTATTCCCGTAAGTGGATTTTTGGCTGATTTTTTGACATTTTTGAGCATTTTTGAGGAATTTTGCGTTATAAAATAACTTGGTCAATTGGTAAAAGGGTCCATGGTATTTGGGTGGGTCAATGGGTCAAGCTTATGGGTCAAATGGTTTGCAATATGGATCAAATAGTTGGCTAGGCAATTAAAACAACACTAAATACTGAAAATACTATTCATGTGATATGAAAAATCATTTTCCTAATACACTCTCTCGATATGCTATGCACGAAATTCTAATTTTTCCATGCCAACTAAATGACAAGTAACATGAGAAAAATGCAAAACCAGGAAAATAAAACAGTTAAAATTTCTTATGAATAGTAACTATTCTTAATTAAATATTTTAAGAAATAAATGCACATAAATGTGGGTTTGGGGTCTCACACTATAGGTGAGACCTCAGTTGTGCGTCAATATCTGTGTGTTGGGTACATGGGTTTGACTAGTTGGGACATGCGTATGCAATAGAGAATCCATGTCGTTGTGTGACGAATAATTGTTCCCTTGTGATTATCCAGTAGATCATCCTAATTTGAGCTCAGTGATGTACTCTAGGAGTATGTCGGATATTTGGCTTGTGGGTCGTTCCCTAGATCAAGTGTTACTTATCCAGTGGATGATTACTTAAAGGATTTAGATGTCTCAAGGAGAAGATGCAATCAAGAAAGACATAATACTTAGAAAGACTTTCTTGATTGTGAGTGTTATATGGAGGGGTATTTTGATCATTTAACTTAGTAGGTCATAGACAAAGGCCATACTTAGCATGACGAGCTTTTGCATTCAACAGTAAACATCTTAGAGTACAACCTTGACTTTTTAGTGGAATAAGTCAGGTGAAAAGCCTAAATGTGCTATAGGGATAAATAGGGGCATTTTGGTCTTTTCAGTTACCAAGTTGTTTATGTCTTTTAGTCTCTCTTCTAGCCTGTTTCCTTTTAGATGTATGTTATAGTTTCCTAGACATGTATTGTATTTAGAGTTGCTAAATTAAAGTATCCAATTACAACTCAATATCCTATTTAGGAGAATATCCTATTTGGATTAGTTGTGGATAATTTGGAAACTAGCAATTAATTAAGTTAGCAAAATAATACATGGACTAAGCATAATGGACCAAGCCACATGCCTAGCCCACTAGGCATGGACCACACGAGAGATCCAAGAGAGTGAGGGGAGTTGGAATATTTAGTAGTTTAATTAAATATGCTATTGGGCTAGCTAAGTCCAAAGATGCATAGGATTGGCTTATGGGTTGAGAATCCAAATCCTAGTCTAGCTTGGATTAATTACTAAGGCTATTCCATATCTATAAATAGAGCTTGTCTTCTACCTTCATAATTCTCACATCCCTTGCACTAGAAAATAGAAGAAGAAATCTCTCTCTCACTCTCTCTCTCTTTCTCTCTCTCTCCCCCTCTCACGTGAGAATTACTAGGGAAAATACAAGAGAAGAGTCCTACAACTTTTCATCATCTAAGATAAGAAAAAGGTCATAGAGGAAAAGATCAAAAGCTCCTAGGCACGTAGATCTTCAAAGACCAAGAAGTGATCAAGTTTTTTTGTTTTTCATTAAGATTCTTAAGGTAACGAGTCAAGGTAACAACAATATCTTTTGCTAGAATTTACTCTTTATGAATTGTTCTTACACATGTTCTTAGTGTTCTTGCAATTATTCATCTTAAAACGTGTGGTTTGATCCTAGATGAGCATGCTATTAAGTTTCCGCTGCGATTATATGCTTTAAAAATTTTAAACACCATAGTATATCTAGGTAGCATGCACCTTCAGTTCGAACATGGGCCTTTGTGTGTAATTCTTCAACTAAGTCCAGCTCTTCTCGAATTATTGGGCTATTTATTTCTTCTTGATGCAAGTTGTCACGCCTCAACCCGACCTATAGAGGTTAGACTAGGATGCGATCTAAACATTCATATAATTTATATACTTAATCGTTCATTAAGGTTTAACACTTAACGTTAGCCTAGAACTCCAAAAATTCTTTGGAAACCCGGTAGCATAACGGCTGTAATTGGGCTCTTTGGTTGACCTAATTTTCTAAACGCCTCAAAACTTTCAATCTCAAATTCATTTCCAACTAAGATTACTATTTATCACCAATCGAAATGCCTACTAGTTATCTCGAAGTCTCATTTGATTAACAACCTAGCATGATAACTATGTCTCATTTGTTTGTCAATCCTTGTTACAAAAGTACCAGTTGATCTTAGCTTACCAATGAGTGCTTGCTTAAGATTTGATAGATTCATTTTACTTAACCCTTTACCTGATACTTTATAAGCTTGTGATAGATACTAACCAGTAGCGATAACAAAATGACCAGAAGAGTGTCTATCTAGTTATGATCAGTACAAACCAAAATTAGACCCCAAATTACAACGGGGGTCATTTACAATAGCGACAGCAAGCAACATAAGAAATAGTCTTCAAAAAAACATATCGTTCACAAAATAGTCACAGTCAAGTAAGGCACGTAGAGCAAACAATCACTCCAAGGAGTTATCGATAGGCACGTTATCCTCAGGTACCTGTTCCTGATATTCTTCACCTGAGATGATAAAAGAGGGTGAGTCCTTATGAACTCAGCGAGGAGGAACGAGAAATACGTTTTGAAACTCTTTTTTCGGTTCAACTTATGAAAAACCCTTTTGAAGCATGACATATAACACAAGTAAGTTCATAATGTAATATAAAAGTAAAAGAATACAATTACCCGTCTTTCCTCCCCGAGGTCCTCTAGGAACCAAGCGAGGGTACTTATACACATAATGAAAAGGATACGGTGAGCTTTTGCTCTCAATTCATTTCCAATATCAGTTGTTGCAGCCGACTTCAAATCATCCACTTATCACGCCAAATGGGTGTACTCCGGATGTACCCTGAAATCCTACGACCCAACTCTCCGAAAAAGTCTAGCCCCCAAGCGAGAGAGAGAATTGGACAATGGTAGTCACGGTTGCACCGGCAAGCCTGATGCTGCCCGGTGTGCGTGAAACGCTACCACACCAGAATGAAAGGTTGCAACCTTGTATGCAATGCACATTTATGACATTTATTATATCACATTAGGAGGACAACAAAGTAGGTTGCCTCCGAGCAGTTATAAAATCGCACATTGACAAGTAAACACACGAGGCATGCTTTGACATGTAATTTCACTTGTAAAGCACATGGAGTTATATGAATATTAAACGGGCAGTCATGTAACACATGTAAATCAAGTCATATAACTCATTTCAGGGTTCACGTAATCAAGTAATAAGGTTATGCAAGCATACAACGACGTTTACAAGAGACCGGGTGCAAGAAAAGTCTATTCATCAACATGTAATTGTCGGAATCACATTTAGGGCTATAAAGACAACTACGGGCAGCCCACTAATCACATAATTAGACACGATAACCATAGGATCAACACTTAGCAAGTTTTCATAATTAATAGGGTTTCAATTCATGCTTACACGTGCAATTAAGCCTCAATTTGTCACGTAATTAAACCAAAACCATGCATCGATTAATTAAAACATCCTCAATCATTCAAAACAGTCCACACAACATCCAAGTGCCACAATCCCAAGCATTTAATACCACAAGAGAAGTTACAATAATTTTCAAAGCATATCATTAGATAAAAACCTCACTGCAATGGTCTGTTTTCCCACAATCATTTAGACAAGTAAATAATCTCCAATTCCAGTGAAAAAAATTTCAAATTAAATCTTATTAAGTGAACTAAATCCAAAAACAAACCTCGCATCATTTGGAGTTCGGATTCAAGAGTTATAGCCAAAACCGTGAGACTACGCAAAACTGTCCAGATTTGTACACATTTCAATACTTGTCATTTTTTAGGGTCTTAGGGTCAGAATTGGCTTTGGTCTATTTCTGGAAAAAATGTCCAGAACTGAAAAATATAGCAACCTACCAAATTTAATGCATTTTAAATATCATTTACTAAGTCAAAACTGGTTCATTCTACAAGGACAGTGAACTGCCAAAAACCTGCTCCATTTTCCCAGATTTTCCAGATTTGGACACCTTTCGATGTTTTGCCATTTTGGAGACCTTAGAGTCAAAATTAGCCTTGTCCTATTTCTACAAAAAAATACTCATAACTGGAAAAACTAGTCACCTACCAATTTTCACACATTTTCAACATCATTTACCAGGCCAAATACACTTTGTTCTAACAAGTCAGAAATCTGCCATTTTCGTGATTTTTCCTATCTTCAAGTTCTGGCTAAATATCTTGACATGCATGGTTACAAAAGCTCATGTACACACATATACCACAAGTACAGAGGTAAAAATAGACATATGAGGGCATGCATATGGTTTTTGAAAGCTTTTAAAAAGGATTAACCCTCACCTTAGCCTATTGACAACAAATGATACTCAAAACTCTTGAAGGTGCACAAATGCTCTTCTCTCCTTGTTTGGCCGAGAGATATTGCTTGATTTCCTTAATTCCTAGCTGAGTTACCATGTCCTTAGTATGTGCATGTGGTTAGAACAAAAGGGAGACGAAAGAAAAGCTATCAAACATACCTAGGGCCGAAATGAGTGTTCTATGAGCTTGCATGCATGTCTCTTTGCTTCTAGCTTGCTTGGTCGAGCTTCCTAGGGCCTTGAGTGTCTTGGTGAGCTTTAGGAGAGGAGCTTAAGCTATGGAACTTGAGGGTGCAACTTTGGCCGAGAGAGAGAGAGAGAAATGAGAGAATGAAAGTTGAGAGAATGTTTGAAAAGAATGAAGTGTTGGTGTAAGCATGTGTCGGCCATGAGCTTCTAACATTTCTGATTTTTGTGTCTTCAAGAGCATATTTTGAATTGTTGTTTGGCATGGCATTGTAAGGGCCGAGAATGAGAGAGAATTTGAGGGCAAAAGGAAGGTGAAATTGTTAGAAAATTGTTGCATGCTTGTCTCGGCCTTGGGCTTGGCAAAAATTCTGATTTTGTATCATCTTTTAGCATGGTTTGATTTTGAAATTGCAAAGCAAGCACAAGCTCTTCACATGGTTGGCCAAGCTTGTGAAATTTCTGAATTTTTTGTCTTGTTTTGAGCTCATTTTATTGTGTGCTTGGAATGTGCAAAGAATAAAGAATAAAGAATAAGAATGTTTAGCTTTTGGTGAAATTTCATCTTCTAGTGAGTTGAATTAGCATTTTAATATTAGTTAGTGGAGTTTGTAGGATTAATTAATAATCTAGTGCTTCGTGTAAGATGCTTTCTTGATTAGCGTACGGGCACGCACTACGAGGTAAGGCACGAACTACGAGACGAATGCACGTTTCCTAAACAAATGCACGCAACCCTAAATGAATGCACGTAATTCAATACAAGACACATAAAACGAGACACGACTCTTGAACCTAGGTCATGCCACGAAATTCTAGGTTAGGGCACACGAAATGACATATCGCACGTAAATCAAGGTCAGGCCTCACACAAGTGGATTTGGCTGCTAAGGGAACCAATCTCCACAGGAAGAACAGATTCTATGAAGAAGGTCAGGGAAAATGAGGTTTCCTTGATTGTTATGCCTGATATGATACGATGCACCCATAGGACCTCGGGAAGTTTGTCCACCCACAACCTTTTTGTTTAGTCCAGCTTGGTCATTAGACCTTGCAAAATAGTTCTATTAGTTACCTTTACTTGACCATTGCAATGTAGATGAGCTACAGATGAAAACTATTGACTAATGCCAAGCTCTACACATTGTTCTCATAAATATTTATTGTCGAACTGTTTTCCATGGTCAGTAACTATCACTTTAGGAACTCTAAATCGATAAATTACGAATTTCCAAGCAAAGTTCCATGCTGATTTCTCTGTTATCGAGGATATTGACTCGGCCATTTAGTGAAATAGTCTACCATCACAAAGGCGTACCTCATCTGCCCTTTTCCTACTAGCATTGGTCTAATCAAATCCATACCCTACTAACTAAATGACCACTCACCATCACAGTTAAACTTGTCATCAGCTTTTTCTGTACTCAAACGAACCTTTGACAACTATTTTGCGTCTTCTTCTAAGGTCACCTAGAAATACCCATGTCTTAAAGTCTTATTGGCCAATGCCTTTCCGTTGAGGTGGTTTTCACAAATTCCCTCATAAATTTCTCTAAGGATATAATTTTCCTCTTTTGGCCTGACACATTTCATGTAAAGGACCTTTTGTGTAGCTACCCTCCAATGATCACAAACCTAGAGGCTTGACACCCAATTTTTCATGTCATGATATGACCATCGGGTACCATGCCACCTTCTAGATATGCTCGGATCAAGAGAGTCCAATATAGTCCCTCTTCTATATGTATATGCTATTATGGATCGAGTACTTAGAGATGAAACTGTTTTTAGGCTACTAATTTCTGATATTCGGCCTTATTGTTGGAAGCCGAGAAGGAGAACTTTAATGAATATTTATATTCATTTTATGAGGGATCGACGACTACAACTCTTACCCCACTGCCTTGTTTGCTTGAAGCTCCGTCTACTCGGATTTGCCAAGCCTGTGAATCATCCTAGTATGGCCTTCCAATATATTCTACAAAGAAATCAGCCACTGCCTATGCCTTTATGGTTACCCTTGGTTGATATGTAATGTCAAACTGACTAAACTCTACTGCCTATTTCATCAACCAACCCAATACCTGGTTTATGCAGAACCATCTTCAGGGGAACGTCTGTCATAACCTTGACAGGGTGTGCATCGAAGTATGGCTTCAATTTCCTAGAAGTCGTTACTAATGCCAAGGCCATTTTCTCAATTGTTGTATATCAGAGCTCGGCCCCACTCAACATCTTACTTATATAATACACAGACTTTTGCTCTCTTCCTTCTTCTCAAATTAAAGTTTTTGCCACTGCTGTTCCCGAGCTTGCTAGATATAATACAAGTTTTTCCACCTCCTCTGGTCGGGAAAGTAGGGGCGGGGACAACAAATATTTCTTCAATCCTTCAAAGGCTTATTCACATTCTTTTGTCCATTCGAAGCCTTTTAGACCCCTCAAAACTTTGAAGAATGGGGCACATTTATCCGCTGATTGGGATATGAAGCGACTTAATGTTGCTACCTTCCCTGCTAAGATTTGCACATCTTTTACGCACCTCGGGGGATTGAGATCCAAGATAGCCTGAATTTTGGTTGGGTTTTCCTCAATACCCCGAGTAGTGACCATGAAACCCAAAAATTTCCTAGCCTTAAGTCCAAAAGCACATTTTTTTGGGATTTAATTTGATCCTAAACTTTCTCATAGTATGAAAGGCCTTAGTTAGGTCAGCGAGATGGTCCTCTGCTCTCTTATTTTCTACCAACATATCATCAACGTAGACTTCCATATTCCGACCAATCCGGTGTTTGAATACCTTATTAACCATCCTTTGATAAGTTGTACCAACATTTTTTGGTCCAAACGACATCACTTCAAAATAATACAATCATTTGTCTGTTATGAATGAGATTTTTTCTTTATCCTCAGGAGCCATCATGATTTGGTTGTAACCTTTAAACGCATCCATGAACGTTAACAATTCATAGCCCAAGGTGGCATCGACCATTTGGCTGATTCTAGGTAGCGGATAACAATCCTTAGGAAAAGTCTTGTTTAAATCCGTGAAATTAATGCAAAGCCTCCATTTTCTCAAGGATTTGGATACAAGCACCACATTCGACAACCATATCGGATGTATTTCCTTAATGTGGCCAGCATCCAACAATTTTCCCACTTCTTCAGCTATTATCTTTTGTTTCTCATTACTGAAGTTTCGCCTTTTTGTTGGACGGGTCAGTAGTCGGGATCAATATTTAGGCGATGGGCCATGATTCTCGGATCAATACCTGTCATATCAGTACTATCCAAGCAAATATATCTTCATTATTCAAAAGGAAATTAGTAATACCTTTTTCAGATTCTCGGGCAGCTCATTGCCTATCTTCGCCTTTTTGTGTTGCTCAGACAACTGCACTTCTACCAACTCCTCAGTTGGGGTTCCCCTCCTTGAATCCCGCTTTTCATTGGGAAAATCCGACTCCCAATCAACCTGGTACTTGGGTTTCAATAATGCTGCATATCATTATCGGGTCACCATCTGGTCTTCTCAGACTTCCATGATCCCATCTAGGGTCAACAACTTGACCACCTGATGATATGTAGAGGGGACTGCTCGAATATTGTTCAAAGTGACCTGACCTAGAATGCCATTGTAAGAAGAACTGCAATCACCAATGATGAAATTAGTCAAAATTGTGACCTTTCAGTCACTATTTCCAATGGTCAAAGGGAGTTTGATATAACCCTCGGCTTTAAACCGTGTACCAGTGAACCCTGCCAAATAGTTTCTTAATTGCATAAAGTTGTTACGGTTTTGCCCCATCCTTAGGAATGTGCTAAGAAATAGCATAACAGTCGAACTCCCTATATTAATCATAATTCTTCTGACCTCAAAATTTGACACAATGACACTAATCACCAATGGATCGTCATGTGGCCAGATCAGCCCACGCAAATCTTCAAAAGCGAAAGTAATCCTTTTATCAATTCTCGACATTTTTATCGGGGGCTCTTCCCAAGCCTCCCTCACATAATTCTTCCTCGCGGCAGTAGTCTCTCTACTTGCTGTCAAACCACCATAAATAGTTTCAATAATCGCAGCAAATCCTTCTAGGCTACCAACTTAGCCTCTGCACGGGCCGTGCTCTCTCTCTCTTTGGGTTATGTCCATCTCCTTGATTCTGTCTTCCTTTGAGATATTTCCTCATATGTCCAGCTTAGATCAATGCCTCAATCTCATCTCAAAGTTGATTATATTCATTAGTGTCGTGCTCATGGTCATCATTAAACATACAGTATTTCTTCTTGTTTCTTTTATCCGAAGGTTCTATCATCTTCAGGGGCCTAGGCAGATTATATTGGCTCTTGATTTCTATTAGAATATTTTCCATTGGCATATTCATTGGTTTGTACAAGGCAAAGTGGGGCGGGAGGCCCCTTGGTCTTTCCTGCCTATTTTTTATGTCTAGTCCAGCTTTACCCGAATCCTTTTATTTTTCTTTATTT
The DNA here is from genome assembly GCA_037974665.1 of Ehretia macrophylla. Classification (NCBI taxonomy): domain Eukaryota; kingdom Viridiplantae; phylum Streptophyta; class Magnoliopsida; order Boraginales; family Ehretiaceae; genus Ehretia; species Ehretia macrophylla. The sequence continues at coordinate 14,518,199 of CM075782.1, read as the reverse complement.
GCATATTCCTTCTTACCCGAGCCCTTCACTCGATCTTCTTCCTTTTGTGCTTGGATCAGCTCCTCTATATGGATATACTCTTTAACCCAAGCCATCAATTCCCCTAATGATAGTGGTTTAGTGATAACCAATGATGCCTGAGATGAACAGGATCTCAGACCTCGGGTATATACTGCCAAGTCCATAGAGGTCTCTAAATCAAGTATCTTCAATGTTTCCTTGTTAAAGTAGTGTGTGTATTATCTCAAAGATTCCTCATTTTGTTGTTTGATTGAAAATAAAGATGATGTATGCATAGTCGAGCTTTCGCTACTGGCAAACTGATCCACAAATACGTCGGTTAATTGCCAAAAAGACTATATCGAACTATCCTCCAAGCCTCCGTACTACTGTCCAGCTACCCTAGTTAAGTATGTAGGGAATGCCTTACATTTTACTGCATCTGAGAAGTCTAACAAGATCATGTTCCTACTGAAAGTCATTAGGTGATCCTCGGGATCGCCCTCTCCAACATACATTGTTATACTAGGGAGCTTATTTCTATTAGAGAGTAGCTCCGCCAAGATTTTTGGCGCTAATGGACTTTGATCTAATCCTGCTATCACTCGAGACATATTTCCAATGGTTCGGGTCGGTTCATATCCTACAATTATAGGTCTTTGTTTATTATCCTCAACACGGTTCTAAAACCTTACTTGCTTGGTTCTCTCCTGGACCAATGGGGACTGGCCGTGCGGTGGAACAATTTGGTTTAGGTTTAGGGGGATAATATTTTGGTGTGTTTGGGGAAGCGTTTGGCTTATCTACAGGGTTTGGTTAGCGGCGAGCCAAGCAATCATCTCCCTCATTTCTATTATCATGAGATACATGGTATCCATGTCGGCTGGTGGTGTAGTTTGAGCTATTTGTATTGGTATCCCTTGCGGGAGGGATAATGTTTGGACATGTATAGGCTGAGCTGTCTGTGTGAAACCCCACTTTTCTATCTTATCTCGTTTTGCGTGCTTTACGTCGTTTTGTGTGAATTAACCTGTCTAAGTGCTATGTGACTTAGAATGTGGTAATTTTGGTATCAATACTCTTAGAACATGCTAAATATGCATTCATGAAATTTTCATCAAAAACGGGGTCAGAAATTTTATCGTCGATTTTCAGTGAATAGTATTTTTGAAACATGTACGCTAAAATTTTGAAAATGGTCCTTTTAACCCTTCTAGACCTAGTCCACGGACTTTAATAGACCTGTGTTTGATGAAAACAATTTTAAAATCGGCTTACGAATTTATTAGGGTTTTTACACCGACTTTTGCGAAAATAGAGTTATAAGCCGACTCGGGTAGAATTGTTTGATTGTAAAACTTCTTGTCACCTAAAAATAATCTACTTGAACTATCTTGAGTGTTGAATAATTGTTTTGAACATTGGTGATCAAGAAAATGCATTTAAAGTCAAGAAAACACTAAAAACACTAAAGTTTCAACTTTGACTTTCATTTAAAATCTTCACTTTCATGCATATATCATCAACACACATTTCCAAAGCACAAAAACACACTCATTTTCACACACATGGCCAAGATTTTCATGGGAGAATAAGCCAAGGAGTTTTCAAGGTTTTCAAAGTAAAATTTCAAAGAAAAACTTAGTTTTTGTCCGTAGAATTTCGTGCCGAGTTGGATTCTGCTTGTTGGGCACGCATTGCACGTATTCCTAGGCTTATATCGCATCAAAGGTGAGAGAAAAATTCTAGATCTCAAAAGTTGTCTTTTGCATTTTTGCGTATAAATGAAAATCAAACGGTTAGAATTCTAATCTGATGTTAGATTATTGCTCCTTGCATGCAAGGGATCATTTAGCTGTAATACTACGAGTTTTTATCGGTTGTAGCATAATTTTTATTTTATCGGGTATTTAAATTTGATTAATTTGTTCAATGTTGATTAAATTGAGTTGTGTTGGTCGAAATCAATTGCCGTCGATTTCTAAAAACTTGATAATTACGTGGTAGCGCTGTTGTAATGCATAATTTTTGATTGCATTGTCCGTGTGAAAATCCAAAAAATTCAGTATTGACACCTTCGGGTTTTAGGGTTATCGGGCATGCTTTGAAGGTGTTATGGTGGTTTTACGAGGGGGCTAATGTAGTTGGTGGAATGGGTGAGTGATAGAAATTAATTTGGCGGTGTTTGGATTAGTAGAATGTAAGTTATGATTATTTGAAGTTTAGGCTGTCTTTGTTTAAACTCTTGAACTATGCCTTAGATGATTGGGTGGTGTTTGAGTGATTGAATGGTGAGTTGTTAATGGTTAGACTAGGGTTAGATTACGTGTTTCATGCATGTTAAGTTGGATGGCCTACTTTGTCATCGAACTTAGTTGTTTATTGTTTAATTAAATATTGATGTTATATTGATGTTATTTTGTTGATTATGGATTACAGGAATCGGGCACTTTTGTTGCTGATCTCCCAGATTATTGATTGATTATTGAGTACAGGATTCGGGCACTTTTGTTGCTGATCTCCCAGATTATTGATTGATTATGGATTACGGGAATCGTGCACCCTCGTTGCTGATCTCTCGGTTTATTTATGTTAAGTCTCATTGTTGTGAGCTTTGATAGTGTTGTGTCACCTCAAGAGGCATCCTGGGCTGCGGGCACAGTTATCATGACTAATCCCTATCTCGCATGGGCGGAGAGGCCATGGGGTGTGGGTCTAGGTCAAGGTACCTCAGGAATTATGTCATTGAGTTTGGAGGGGTTGTTGAGCATGGAATTGGTGTATGGAGCTTCATCAGTAAACGCATTGTATCCTTATTGTATGTTTACAGTTATTACTATTGTTGCATTTATAATGATTATTGATGTTATTATGTGTTTACTGACTCAAAGGATTATTTCCAAGGAGTTTTGTAAACCTTGTTCGAGATCTATCGGATCCTCACTGGACTTATTTTATATAAGCTCACTCTCTATTATTGCATGCATACAGGTGTACTATCGCAGGATTACGGGTATGTGCCTCCTAAAGAGGAAAATGTGCCTTACGGGGATGTGTGCTATGTTCCAAAGTCTTATCCATGATGACGTACATGTTTTATTGTCTTGTAAATTAACTTAGTAGACTTTTATCTGCTTTGTAGTTTATAATGTATAAGATGTTGATAAGTTAATGAATTAGTTGATGTTGTCTTAGTAGCCTTTCTTTTGTTTATAATTAGGTTGCTAGATTGGCTCAATATGTGTTTGTATTGTATATTAAGGTTTATGTATTATGTTGGAACGGAGGCGTATAACGAGGAATGATTATTGTATAATAGAGTTATGATGTATGTTGTATTTATTGAGGAGTTATTCGTTGTATGATTGTGGAGTTGATGTATGTTGTTCTATTGAGGTTGGTTTAGGACCTCGATATTCTATTTACTGTCGTTATACTGCCAAAATTCCGTTGCGTCCTGACTGATTATAGGAGGGGTCGAGTTGGGTTGTGACATTTAAGTGGTATCAGAGCTTGATTAGCTGTCAGTCGGGGTATCCTCGAAATGTGGGTAGTGGTCTAAGCATGCAAGTAAGTATGAAGTGAAAGAAAAGTGAAATATGTGTTAATATGATTAAATGATTAAATGATTAAGTGATTATGTGATTTAGTGCTTATGTGATTATGTGATCAATTTGTTTATGTGTTTTATAAGAGTTTGTTGTTTAGGTGTTAATAATTGTTTTTAACCTGTTTACATGCTATAACTGTGCTAACTCTTTGATTAGAAGAATGGTCGGTCGACCGAGAACCAGAGGTAGGCCTGAGATGACTGATGAGACTCCGGGTAACGCTGCACCGGGCCGTGATAGGGGTGATGACCGATTGGGGGCAGCTATGGAGAGGATTGCTGAGTTAGTGGCTAGTCAGGCACAGTTACTGGCAGGGCAGGCTGCCCAGACTCAGGCATTGCAGGCTCAGATACAGAATGTACAGGTTGGTAACCACGGGCGGGGTACTCTGAAGGAGTTTTTAGGGTACTATCCTCCTAGATTTCAGGGTGAGCCTGATGATAGGAAGGCTGAGGCGTGGATAAGCAAGTTGGAGAAGATTTATGATCCACTTGATTATAGTGATGAGCAGAAGGTCTCTTTTGCCGTGTACTTGTTAGATGATGAGGCAGAGGAGTGGTGGCGCACAGTGAGAACTAGCTGGGCGGCACAGGGTATTCTGTATATTTGGGGTACCTTCTTGAGAGCTTTCCGGGAGAAGTATGTCCCGAGGATCGCGAGGGAGCGAAGAGAGGCAGAGTTTCTAGCCTTGGTTCAGGGAGATGCTACAATGGCTCAATATGAGGCCACCTTTACTCGATTGTCCCGGTATGCACCGGAGTATGTGGCAGACGAGGAGCGGAGGACTCGTAGATTCATGTTGGGGTTGAGGCCCGAGATTCAGGATGCGATGGCACTGAATCGGTATGATATTTTCACTGAGGCCTTTGAGGCAGCTTCTAGACTGGAGAAGAGAAAGGGGGATCAGATTGTCTCCAGTCAGCCTAGTAAGAGGCCGTATCAGCCGCAGGGCCAGCAGGTTATTTATAGGCCTCCAGTACAGCAGGTTATTTATAGGCCTCCAGTACAGCAGGTTGTGTACAGGCCGCCAGCTCAGCAGGGTACTTATAGGCCACAGGGTCAGCAGAGTTACTATCGGCCTCAGTTTCAACAGGGGCCATATCAGGTTCAGACTCAGTACAGGCCAGCCCAGTCACAGGGTCAGTACAGGCCTAGTGTTGTTATACCTCAGCAGCAGGCTGGTTCAGCTACTTATTCAGCTTCTGGTTCTTTAGGAGGCAGTGTCAGTGCTCCGATGCTACAGTGTGTTTATTGTAAACGTAAGGGCCATATAGAGGCCGACTGTCGAAGAAAGGCAGTGACGTGTTTAGGTTGTGGCAGCAACCAACACCGGCCAAGGGATTGCCCCAGGTATCAGGGTTCTACGGGTCAGCCAGCAGTCCAGGGTTATCAGGGTGGACCTGCAAGCAGTACACCTCAGCAGCAGCGGGCTCAAGCTCGGGCCTACGTAGTGGACTTGGAGGAATTGCCAGAGGCGACAACAGTGGTGAAAGGTAACTTACTTATTCTCAACCAATTAAATATTATACCTCCTTGAGTGCAACATGCTAACATGTAAGTAGAAAGTTTGCCTTTTGTAATTAAAATTAGCGTGTGCCTCATATCAGTTGGCGACTGAGTAGTATATGACGCTGAGGTATATGGAATTCCGATTGGGGGTCAAGCTATTTTATGACTATACATTGATTATTGGGATTCTTATTTGGTGATTTTATACGGCATTCTTCCTCAAGATTTCTATATGGAGATTCTTATTCAGCACACTTCTTTGGACTTTTCCTATGGTATTTTCTATGCGGTATTCTTATGTGGATTTCTGATACGGTATTATCCGGAGTTCTTATATTGGGATTATTATTTGGTATTCTCGCTCGGTGATCCTGTTGAAGTTCTTACTTGGTATTCTTGGTTAGTACTCTATTATAGGATCTATGTTTGGCATTTTCTTCAGCAATTATTTGAGATTCCTATCCGGAAGTCTTAGTCGGTGTTTTTATTCAGCGTTCCTATTCAAGCTTCTTGTTTGGTATTTCTAGTTGGCATACTTAATTGGTATTCAGGATTTGATTTCGGTCATTCATTCCATATGTTTGAGCCAGCAGTACTTTAGTGAAGAATTGCGAGGACGCAATTGTTTTAAGGAGGGGAGAATGTGAAACCCCACTTTTCTATCTTATCTCGTTTTGCGTACTTTACCTCATTTTGCGTGAATTAACCTGTCTAAGTGCTATGTGACTTAGAATGTGGTAATTTTGGTATAAATACTCTTAGAACATGCTAAATGTGCATTCATGAAATTTTCATCCAAAACGGGGTCAGAAATTTTATCATCGATTTTCAGTAAATAGTGTTTTCGAAACACGTTGGCTAAAATTTTGAAAATGGTCCTTTTAACCCTTCTAGACCTAGTCCACGGACTTTAATAGACCTGTGTTTGATGAAAACGGTTTTAAAATCGGCTTAGGAATTTATTAGGGTTTTTACACCAACTTTTGCGAAAATCGAGTTATAAGTCGACTCGGGTAGAATTGTTTGATTGTAAAATTTCTTGTCACCTAAAAATAATCTACTTGAACTATCTTGAGTGTTGAATAATTGTTTTGAATATTGGTGATCAAGAAAATGCATTTAAAGTCAAGAAAACACTAAAAACACTAAAGTTTCAACTTTGACTTTCATTTAAAATATTGACTTTCATGCATATATCATCAACACACATTGCCAAAGCACAAAAACACACTCATTTTCACACACATGGCTGAGATTTTCATGGGAGAATAAGCCAAGGAGTTTTCAAGGTTTTTAAAGCAAAATTTCCAAGAAAAACTTAGTTTTTGTCCATAGAATTTCATGCCGAGTTGGATTCTGCTTGTTGGGCACGCATTGCACGCATTCTTAGGCTTATATCGCATCAAAGGTGAGAGAAAAATTCTAGATCTAAAAAGTCGTCTTTTGCATTTTTGCGTATAAATGAAAATTGAACGGTTAGAATTCTAATCTGATGTCAGATTATTGCTCCTTGCATGCTAGGGATCATTTAGCTATAATACTACGAGTTTTTATCGGTTGTAGCATAATTTTTATTTTTCAGGTATTTAAATTTCATTAACTTGTTCAATATTGATTAAATTGAGTTGTGTTGGTCGAAATTGATTGCCATCAATTTCTAAAAACTTGATAACTACGTGGTAGCGCTGTTGTAATGCCGAATTTTCGATTGCATTGTCCGTGTGAAAATCCGGAAAATTCAGCCTTGACACCTTTGGGTTTTAGGGTTATCGGGCATGCTTTAGAGGTGTTATGGTGGTTTTCCGAGGGGACTAATGTAGTTGGTGGAATGAGTGAGTGATATAAACTGATTTGGCGGTGTTTGGATTAGTAGAATGTAGGTTATGAATTTTTGAAGTTTAGGCTGTCATTGTTTAAACTCTTGAACTATGCCTTAGATGATTGGGTGGTGTTTGAGTGATTGAATGGTGAGTTGTTAATGGTTAGACTAGGGTTAGATTACGTGTTTCATGCATGTTAAGTTGGATGGCCTACTTTGTCATCTAACTTAGTTGTTTGTTGTTTAATTAAATATTGATGTTATATTGATGTTATTTTATTGATTATGGATTACGGGAATCGGGCACTTTTGTTGCTGATCTCCCAGATTATTGATTGATTATTGAGTACGGGAATCGGGCACTTTTGTTGCTGATCTCCCAGATTATTGATTGATTATGGATTACGGGAATCGGGCACCCTCGTTGCTGATCTCTCGGTTTATTTATGTTAAGTCTCATTGTTGTGAGCTTTGATAGTGTTGTGTCACCTCGGGAGGCATCCTAGGCTGCGGGCACAATTATCATGACTAATCCCTATCTCGCATGGGCGGAGAGGCCATGGGGTGTGGGTCTAGGTCAAGGTACCTCAAGAATTGTGTCATTGAGTTTGGAGGGGTTGTTGAGCATGGAATTGGTGTATGGAGCTTCATCAGTAAACGTATTGTAACCTTATTGTATGTTTACAGTTATTACTATTGTTGCATTTATAATGATTATTGATGTTATTATGTGTTTACTGACTCAAAGGATTATTTCCAAGGAGTTTTGTAAACTTTGTTCGAGATCTATCGGATCCTCGCTGGACTTATTTTATATAAGTTCACTCTCTATTATTGCATGCATACAGGTGTACTATCGCAGGATTACGGGTATGTGCCTCCTAAAGAGGAAAATGTGCCTTACGTGGATGAGTCCTATGTTCCAGAGTCTTATCCTTGATGTCGTACATGTTTTATTATCTTGTAAATTAACTTAGTAGACTTTTATCTGCTTTGTAGTTTATAATGTATAAGATGTTGATAAGTTAATGAATTAGTTGATGTTGTCTTAGTAGCCTTTCTTTTGTTTATGATTAGGTTGCTAGATTGGCTCGATATGTTTTTGTATTGTATATTAAGGTTTATGTATTATGTTGGAACGGAGGCGTATAACGAGGAATGATTATTGTATAATATAGTTATGATGTATGTTGTATTTATTGAGGAGTTATTTGTTGTATGATTGTGGAGTTGATGTATGTTGTTCTATTGAGGTTGGTTTAGGACCTCGGTATCCTATTTACTGTCGTTATACTGCCAAAATTCCGTTGCGTCCTGAATGATTATAGGAGGGGTCGAGTTGGGGTGTGACATTTAAGTTGTATCAGAGCTTGATTAGCTGTTAGCCGGGGTATCCTCGGAATGTGGGTAGTGGTCTAAGCATGCAAGTATGTATAAAGTGAAAGAAAAGTGAAATATATGTTAATATGATTAAATGATTAAGTGATTAAGTGATTATGTGATTTAGTGCTTATGTGATTATGTGAACAATTTGTTTATGTGTTTTATATGAGTTTGTTGTTTAGGTGTTAATAATTGTTTATAACCTGTTTACGTGCTATAACTGTGCTAACTCTTTGATTAGAAGAATGGTCGGTCGACCGAGAACCAGAGGTAGGCCTGAGATGACTGATGAGACTCCGGGTAACGCGGCACCGGGCCGTGATAGGGGTGATGACCGATTGGGGGCAGCTATGGAGAGCATTGCTGAGTTAGTGGCTAGTCAGGCACAGTTACTGGCAGGGCAGGCTGCCCAGACTCAGGCATTGCAGGCTCAGATACAGAATGTGCAGGTTGGTAACCACGGGCGGGGTACTCTGAAGGAGTTTTTAGGGTACTATCCTCCTAGATTTTTGGGAGAGCCTGATGATAGGAAGGCTGAGGCGTGGATAAGCAAGTTGGAGAAGATTTATGATCCACTTGATTATAGTGATGAGCAGAAGGTCTCTTTTGCCGTGTACTTGTTAGATGATGAGGCAGAGGAGTGGTGGCGCACAGTGAGAACTAGCTGGGCGGCACAGGGTATTCTGTATATTTGGGGTACCTTCTTGAGAGCTTTCCGGGAGAAGTATGTCCCGAGGATCGCGAGGGAGCGAAGAGAGGCAGAGTTTCTAGCCTTGATTCAGGCAGATGCTACAGTGGCTCAATATGAGGCCACCTTTACTCGATTGTCCCGGTATGCACCGGATTATGTGGCAGACGAGGAGCGGAGGACTCGTAGATTCATGTTGGGGTTAAGGCCCGAGATTCAGGATGCGATGGCACTGAATTGGTATGATATTTTCACTGAGGCCTTTGAGGCAGCTTCTAGACTGGAGAAGAGAAAGGGGGATCATATTGTCTCCAGTCAGCCTAGTAAGAGGCCGTATCAGCCGCAGGGCCAGCAGGGTATTTATAGGCCTCCAGTACAGCAGGTTGTGTACAGGCGCCAGCTCAGCAGGGTACTTATAGGCCACAGGGTCAGCAGAGTTACTATCGGCCACAGTTTCAACAGGGGCCATATCAGGTTCAGACTCAATACAGGCCAGCCCAGTCACAGGGTCAGTACAGGCCTAGTGTTGTTATACCTCAGCAGGAAGCTGGTTCAGCTGCTTATTCAGCTTCTGGTTCTTTAGGAGGCAGTGTCAGTGCTCCGATGCTGCAGTGTGTTTGTTGTAAACGTAAGGGCCATATGGAGGCCGACTGTCGAAGAAAGGCAGAGACGTGTTTATGTTGCGGCAGCAACCAACACCGGGCGAGGGATTGCCCCAGGTATCAGGGTTCTACGGGTCAGCCAGCAGTCCAGGGTTATCAGGGTGGACCTGCAAGCAGTACATCTCAGCAGCAGCGGGCTCAAGCTCGGGCCTACGTAGTGGACTTGGAGGAATTGCCAGAGGCGACAGCAGTGGTGAAAGGTAACTTACTTATTCTCAACCAATTAAATATTATACCTCCTTGAGTGCAACGTGCTAACATGTAAGTAGAAAGTTTGCCTTATACGATTAAAATTAGCATGTGCATCATATCAGTTGGCGACTGAGTAGTATGTGACGCTGAGGTATATGGAATTCCGATTGGGGGTCAAGCTACTTTATGACTATACATTGATTATTGGGATTCTTAATTGGTGATTTTATACGGCATTCTTCCTCAAGATTTCTATATAGAGTTTCTTATTCAGCACACTTCTTTGGACTTTTCCTATGGTATTTTCTATGCGGTATTCTTATGTGGATTTCTGATACGGTATTATCCGGAGTTCTTATATTGGGATTATTATTTGGTATTCTCGCTCGGTGATCCTGTTGAAGTTCTTACTTGGTATTCTTGGTTAGTACTCTATTATAGGATCTATGTTTGGCATTTTCTTCAGCAATTATTTGAGATTCCTATCCGGAAGTCTTAGTCGGTGTTTTTATTCAGCGTTCCTATTCAAGCTTCTTGTTTGGTATTTCTAGTTGGCATACTTAATTGGTATTCAGGATTTGATTTCGGTCATTCATTCCGTATGTTTGAGCCAGCAGTACTTTAGTGAAGAATTGCGAGGACGCAATTGTTTTAAGGAGGGGAGAATGTGAAACCCCACTTTTCTATCTTATCTCGTTTTGCGTGCTTTACCTCGTTTTGCTTGAATTAACCTGTCTAAGTGTTATGTGACTTAGAATGTGGTAATTTTAGTATCAATACTCTTAGAACATGCTAAATGTGCATTCATGAAATTTTCATAAAAAACGGGGTCAGAAATTTTATCGTCGATTTTCAGTGAATAGTATTTTCGAAAGACGTCTGCTAAAATTTTGAAAATGGTGCTTTTAACCCTTCTAGACCTAGTTCACGGACTTTAACAGACCTGTGTTTGATGAAAACGGTTTTAAAATCGGCTTAGGAATTTATTAGGATTTTTACACCAACTTTTGCGAAAATCGAGTTATAAGTCGACTCGGGTAGAATTGTTTGATTGTAAAACTTCTTGTCACCTAAAAATAATCTACTTGAACTATCTTGAGTGTTGAATAATTATTTTGAATATTGGTGATCAAGAAAATGCATTTAAAGTCAAGAAAACACTAAAAATACTAAAGTTTCAACTTTGACTTTCATTTAAAATCTTGACTTTCATGCATATATCATCAACACACATTGCCAAAGCACAAAAACACACTCATTTTCATACACATGGCCGAGATTTTCATGGGAGAATAAGCCAAGGAGCTTTCAAGGTTTTCAAATCAAAATTTCAAAGAAAAACTTAGTTTTTGTACATAGAATTTCGTGCCGAGTTGGATTCTGCTTGTTGGGCACGCATTGCACGCATTCCTAGGCTTATATCACATCAAAGGTGAGAGAAAAATTCTAGATCTAAAAAGTCGTCTTTTGCATTTTTGCGTATAAATGAAAATCAAACGGTTAGAATTCTAATCTGATGTTAGATTATTGTTCCTTGCATGCTAGGGATCATTTAGCTGTAATACTACGAGTTTTTATCAGTTGTAGCATAATTTTATTTTTCGGGTATTTAAATTTGATTAATTTGTTCAATATTGATTAAATTGAGTTGTGTTGGTCGAAATTGATTGCCGTTGATTTCTAAAAACTTGATAATTATGTGGTAGCGCTGTTGTAATGCCGAATTTTTTATTGCATTGTCCGTATGAAAATCCGGAAAATTCAGCCTTGACACCTTTGGGTTTTAGGGTTATCGGGCATGCTTTGGAGGTGTTATGGTGGTTTTCCGAGGGGGCTAATGTAGTTGGTGGAATGGGTGAGTGATAGAAACTGATTTGGCGGTGTTTGGATTAGTAGAATGTAGGTTATGAATTTTTGAAGTTTAGGCTGTCTTTGTTTAAACTCTTGAACTATGCCTTAGATGATTGGGTGGTGTTTGAGTGATTGAATGGTGAGTTTTTAATAGTTAGACTAGGGTTAGATTACATGTTTCATGCATGTTAAGTTGGATGGCCTACTTTGTCATCTAACTTAGTTGTTTGTTGTTTAATTAAATATTGATGTTATATTGATGTTATTTTGTTGATTATGGATTACGGGAATTGGACACTTTTGTTGCTGATCTCCCAGATTATTGATTGATTATTGAGTACGGGAATTGAGCACTTTTGTTGCTGATCTCCCAGATTATTGATTGATTATGGATTACGGGAATCGGGCACTCTCGTTGCTGATCTCTCGGTTTATTTATGTTGAGTTTCATTGTTGTGAGCTTTGATAGTGTTGGGTCACCTCGGGAGGCATCCTGGGCTGCGGGCACAGTTATCATGACTAATCCCTATCTCTAATAGGCGGAGAGGGCATGGGGTGTGGGTCTAGGTCAAGGTACCTCAGGAATTGTGTCATTGAGTTTGGAGGGGTTGTTGAGCATGGAATTGGTGTATGGAGCTTCATCAGTAAACGTATTGTATCCTTATTGTATGTTTACAGTTATTACTATTGTTGCATTTATAATGATTATTGATGTTATTATGTGTTTACTGACTCAAAGGATTATTTCCAAGGAGTTTAGTAAACCTTGTTCGAGATCTATCGGATCCTCGCTGGACTTATTTTATATAAGTTCACTCTCTATTATTGCATGCATACAGGTGTACTATCGCAGGATTACGGGTACGTGCCTCCTAAAGAGGAAAATGTGTCTTACATGGATGAGTCCTATGTTCCAGAGTCTTATCCGTGATGTCGTACATGTTTTATTATCTTGTAAATTAACTTAGTAGACTTTTATCTGCTTTGTAGTTTATAATGTATAAGATGTTGATAAGTTAATGAATTAGTTGATGTTGTCTTAGTAGCCTTTCTTTTGTTTATGATTAGGTTGCTAGATTGGCTCAATATGTTTTTGTATTGTATATTAAGGTTTATGTATTATGTTGGAATGGAGGCGTATAACGAGGAATGATTATTGTATAATATAGTTATGATGTATGTCGTATTTATTGAGGAGTTATTTGTTGTATGATTATGGAGTTGATGTATGTTGTTCTATTGAGGTTGGTTTAGGACCTCGGTATCCTATTTATTGTCGTTATATTACCGAAATTCCGTTGCGTCCTGACTGATTATAGGAGGGGTCGAGTTGGGGCGTGACACTCTGGATAATAGTTACTTGGGATTGTGTATTGTCTTCAGTCAGGGGTGCTGTGTATGGGAAACTACCTAAGGTCATATTATGAAGAGGGATATGAGCTCGGGTAGAGTTCTTTGCTAGAGCATGTGGTGGAATTTGCCCTCAGAGAGAGGTTTCGGTAGTCGTAGTAGGTTGAGGTTCTCCTTCAGTTATATTCTAACTCCTCGTACTAACCATGTGGTTCTTAATGGGATTATGTGGTTTTCCTCAGACGGTGCCACTTTATAAGGGTTGCAAATCCGTCACTTCCGACTTGAGCTGAAATCTGCAAAATAAAGAGAGGGACTACGGGTGTTATCTCCCATGAACCCTCTTCGGTGTGAGTGTTAGTGATCGGCTCAGGAATTAACATAATGTATAAGTGACAAATTTAACAATAGAATATTATTACCCTTGAGTCACCTTCCATATGCTATTTATAATATTAGATAAATGATCTTTTGGATATCAAAGTGAGGCCCAACAGCCCTTAACTAAATATTGTAATGCCACGTGACAAATAAAAGATATTCCTTTAGTTCATAACCTATTAAGGGTATTCAAATATTTTTACCATTATCAGTACTTGTCAAGACTATTTCTTAACATACTTCTCAGAGTAAAAATAATTTATAGTTTATAATAATTTTTACCGCTTTGTTTACTACTTTATTTGCTCGCTCTATTTATATATTTTAGGTGTAGGCTATAACTTAGAAGCGGTTTAATTCTTGTATTCCTCGATTTCACAAATAAAATGATTATTTTTGCAATTGTGTTTTGCAAATTACTTCTTCTAATCTACTCAATTCATTGAAATACTTGAAGCTCAAGGCAGATTAAACCCAAAATACTTCCTTTTTTTTTTTTGCTTTTGATTCGGAGTTGTATTGCCTCCAAGCAACCAATTCTTGAAACAAATAGTAATTGATTTTGTGGTCATAACTCATATGTGTATAAAAGGTTGCGAGGGAAGTTGACTTAGATAAAACTAATAGAAGTCAAACTATTAAAATCATATATTGACTAGTTGAGGGCTTCTTGCTTTATATTTGGATAATTATTACGCACTTGCGAAGTCTACTGAGAAATGATGAAGCTTAATGATCATTAAAGATACTTAGCACAAATTAATATTGAGACTGTGAGTGCTTTGGGAAAAAATAGAATATTACTGTTATTTCCCAAACAAATAATAATCAATACCATTTGTACAAATAACAATCAATACCGATTCAATCTGAGCTCTTGAAATTAGAATAAGTTTAGCTGGGGACAGTACGTAACTTAGTTGACATGTAACATCACTTTTTCCAAAACTTATTATTCAAGCACAAGCCACCATTATCCACGATAAGAAATAATTAATACAAATTTTTATGTTTTAATATAGAATACTAGTACATGACTTAGTAGACAGGTAAACATCACTTTTTGTAAAAGTTACCATTCAAGCACAAGCCACCATTATCCACGATAAGAAATAATTAATACAAATTTTAATGCTTTAATATAGAATATATGTTGATTATGCTGAGAAAGCAAATGAAATCATCAAGATCTTGCGTATATTTTGCTGTCTATGAAACGCGTTTCCTGATAACAAGAAATTTTAGTGATTACGACGGTTGAAAAGAAAGCAAGCCTGATCTTTGCTAGTTACACTTCTTGTCTTATTATTATTATTATTATTTTTGGCAACTAGTTACTTCTTGTCTACGTTATCGATTAATTATCATACTCCCAATTTCAGTTGCTCATGCTGAAATACTTTATACGCATTATGAAATTGAGAAAATGGGTCATTATGATATGGATTCTCAGAAGACAACTTACAGGAATGCTTTCCGTCATTCTGTTCTCTCCCTATTGTACTAATTTGTTTCCTTCTTTTTTCTTTTTTTTTTTAAATTTTTCTTTTTAAAAGGAAAAGCACTCAAAAAATTTCAAGGCTATACGCTTATCGTGTCCAGTCTTTCTGGATTTGGATGTAGAAAATTAATGATAGTAAATTATTGATAGAGTTATGATAAAATGATATGCATCGTTAGGTGTATAAATCAAATTAACAACTGACAGTATCATCATTTCACCACTGGTGATATGAGCACTAATTTGTTGTCTTGTATCGTGCATGGCAAAGTTGTAGAGCATATATCTTATTTTCTTGTTAATTTATTGTTTTTTTGTTTTATAAACTTCGTTCCATTTGTTTTTCACGACAATACTCATTATTTTGCAATGACAAAAGATGTCCAATTCCGAATTCTATTAGATTGAAAAGTATTTGACTTTGAAATTGAGTCCGAAAACACGAGCTGAATTTGAGTCTGATCTATATCCCAAAAAAAAAAAAAACAGATTCTATTATTTGTTTTGGATTTATTAATTATAATATCACATAAAATGTTTTCATACAGTTCAAGAATATTTTTAAAAGGCATCTCAACATACACGTAATTAATCAAAAATCTTTAATTTTTTTTGTAATAATAGATTCAAAATTCCTCACAAACTGATTTGATAGAAACTACACTACAAAAAGATTAGCTGATTTTCTTCTCTCTGTATTATCTTTAATAAGTTAAAATAATATCTTCTTGTGGTTACAATAGGCAATTCCCTTGACATATCTCTATATGGTTATCTCTTGAGCTTCACCGTGCTTTTGTAAGTTGACATAATTTAAAGGGGATGAAAAATGGGCAGGTAATTTCGATACCGATAGAAATAGCTATTCGATTGAAGGACCAAGTATTTTACTCGTAAAGCCCAATGATCTTCGACAAAATGAAGCCCAATAATCAAACATCTCTGGTGAATAGATTTAATTTGCCCTTATAGTTGAACAGTGTTGAGACATCAAATCTGTATTGGGCTGACCCATGTCCAATGTTCAACAAATTGCATGATATGCTTCTAAGTCGTTCTGCCGTGATATGATGCAAAAAAATTTAGTTTAAAAGAGTGAAAAATATTTTTTTGTACTTTAGGAGAAAAACCTATTTTTCGGAACTTACCCACTTCACCCCCTTCCCTCCCCAAAACTCTACACAGTACCCTCACTGTTAACATATATATATATATATATATATATATATATATATATATATATATATATATATATATATATATATATATATATATATATATTATATGTGTTTATTTTTATTTTTTATTTTTTTATAAAATCTCATATTGAAAAATATTTTTCACTATATATCCAAATATCAAAAAATATTTTCTTGTATTTTATTTTTTTAAAAAATATTTTTCTTAAAATATTTTTTTCCACCAAATTATTTTATGGTAAATAAACGGAACCTTAAAGTTCAATTGAATCCGCTAATATTATAAGTGCTAGACTGATTGTATGTTGTTATTCTCTCGGTATTGTGAAATTATTACTGATTGTGCATTCTAATTTGTATGGATCCTGTCGTCCTATACTATAGTATTTGTACCTTCTATACATTAATTCATAACTCACGATCTTTGGATTGTTTTATAAATCATTGCTATCATATAAAAATTGTAAGAATATGATTAACAATAATCGTAGAATATTACTAACCAAAGTTGTAGATAGACACAAAATGAATTAAATTTATTTTGTCACCTTAATTTGGTACTAAATACAATATCGTCTTCTTTATCTTTCAATTGCATCCTTCAACCCCTTAAATGCTTACTTTCTGTGTTGACCTAGTCTAATCAGTCTACCCATCATTAGCCATATCCACTACTATCATATCGCATTTCGTGGACTAGCCACATTGTATAGGCGTTCACCACAATTGCTGGCACTTTATGTGGAGAGGTAAAGTCACCACCCTTATGGTAAGTAGATATACTTATATAATACGAAAAATTTTATATAATAATTTCTTTTTTCTTTTTTTTATTTATCAAAAGTATATAATTTCGCCAGTACTTACGAACTATCATAAACCGCAACACCCCTCATCAACAAAAACTCGTTCAACCTCCAAAATGAAATTCTTAACAAGGCTATTCCAGGGCATTTTCGTGGAGGATTGGGGCAAGGGAGGTTCATTAACGACGCATATATTACAGCATTTTATTTATTATAAAGGCAAATTAATTTATCCTCGAGCTCTTTATTGGTTATATCACGTGGCTTTATATTTCAGAGGGGAAAGTCTTCGAAGAGTGATGAAGATATTATTACCTTCATATATAATAACACGTGTCACTATCAAAAAAGTGTAGTTGCTGTTTCTAATAAGAATTCCTTTAAGAATTAATGGACAAAATTTTGGTGAGTGGACTAATTATCACTCGTGAACAGAAAACTAATGTAATTGAAAACATGGAGACAACTTGAGTTTCAATAGTAGGTTGAGAGGGGGAAACAAATTTAACCCACAAAAAAATAGTGATATTCTAATAGGATGGGACGAGCAAAAGAGGACAAAGCTTCCAGCAAGAGTACAAGGCATAGGCCAACTTTTGCTTTTTTAAAAGAATAATAACTAAAATGGAAGTAATGTTTTGCTGGAAAACATTAAGTTTATCAACATTTTCTTACCATACTGTTGCTAAGGGTCGGTCTACCTTTTCTAAAACTATTATATGTTTCGTCTTGAACTGTCAAAGAGACGTGACAAGGTCTGTTTATTTTTTACCAGAACATAAGAGACAAATAGAAAGGAGCTTGCCATCACGAACCAAAAAGTTTAACCGTTAATATTCTAGCATTGAAAAGATATTCCGTCTTCTTTCTTTCAAAAGAAAAATAAAAATAAAAAATCTTGCAAGATTGATGGATGACTGGTGGAAATATGCGGATGGTGTTGGGGTTATACGTTCCAACAAAGACTTGTGTAAAAATAAAATAGGATAAACAATTCAAATTAAGTGATAAAGACAGATGATTTATATGAAAATTCCTTCAAATAGTGAAGATAAAAACTATGAGGCAAAAACTCTACTATATAAATAAAATAAGGGTGAAGTGCAGAGGACCTCCCTGTACTTTTGTAAAATTGTACAATACTCTTCTTCGATTTTAAAAGTACACGGTACCCCCTTATGATTTCTAAAACTAAGCAAAATAGCCCCATGTGGTTTTAAAAGTGCACGGTATCCCCCTGTGATTTCTAAAACTAAGCACAATTGCCCTCTGTGGTTTTAAAAATATGGTACCTCCCTGTGATTTCTGAAACTAAGCACAATAGCCCCTTCTGTAAAAAAATCCGTTTATTTGAACAAAAAAATGCAATTATTCAAGGTTTTTTCTGCTTAAATTATTAATTATTTAGATAAAATACCCTTATATGAGGCATTTTTTTTCTTTAGGGTTGGAGAAAATGAGTATTTTTGTCCAAACAATTAATAATTTAAGCAAAAAAAGCATATTTGACGCGCATGCATCATACTTTCTATTAAAATAGACCCATTTTTTGAAGGATGGGACTCTTGTGCTTAGTTTCAAAAAATATAGGGGGGTACCGTGCACTTTTAAAATCACAGGGGGCTATTGTGCTTAGTTTCAGAAACCACAAGGAGGTACTGTACATTTTTAAAACTACAGGAGGTATTGTGCAATTTTATAAAAGTATAGGGGGTCTTGTGCACTTCACCAATAAAATAATGGAAAGAAGGGAACAAGAAAAGAAAAACTATCCTTTAAAAAAATACCCTAAAGTAATCTAACTTGAATCAATAAATTCTCTATCTCTTAATCTCTATCTATGTGATAGGAAAATATCTCTGTGTTCTCAAAGTATGAGAAACATGAGGTATTTATAGGAGAGGAGATGATCTTAAATAGACTAGGATTTGTAAAACTAATCCTTTTGAGATTTGTATTTAATATAGATGAAGATGTTAAGAAATCCTTTTTCTAGTGGGTCTGGAAAACCCAACAAATCTCTCTCTCCAGGTCCAAGAAGAGGAGGGCACTGCCCGTCATTACTTGCTACAGTCCATCCTAGTCATATCTCTGCAAAACTCGAACTTCTTTCTCTATACAATCTTTGTGAGCATATCGACTGAATTTTCATTAGTGTGGACCTTTGTCAGCTTCATTAGTTGTTTTTCCATGACTTCGTGTATCCAGTGATACCGAATGTTGATAAGGAATGGTACATGGAATTTTTGCTTAGATTCATTGTGCTCTGACTGTCGCAGTTCACTAAGTACTTATCTTGCTTCAATCCCAACTCTTGGAGGAAACGTGTCATCTATAGCATTTCTTTGCTAGCTTCAGTAATTGTAATATATTCTGCTTCAGTTGTAGATAAGGCTACACATTTTTGCAATTTGGAATGCCATGACACAGCTCTGCCTGCAAAAGTAAACAAATATACGGAAGTAGACTTTCTACAATCGAGATCTCCTGGCATATCGGCATCTACATATCCTTCCAAGATGGGTCTTGAGATACCAAAGCATAGGCACAACTTTGAAGTACCCTTTAGGTGTCTGAGGATCCACTTTATTGCCACCAATTGTTCTTTCCTAGGATTTGAGAGAAATCTACTCACAACCCCTACAACATGGATAATATTTGGTCGAGTGCATACCATTGCATACATTAAATTTCTACCATTGAGGAATAGGGAATAACTGCCATCTCATCTCTTTCTTGTTGGTTGGAAGAACATGATTTCTTTCTAAGCTTGAAATGATTGGCGAGAAGAGTACTCATAGGTTTGGAACTCTCCATGTTGAATCTTTAGATCACTTGTTCAACATACTTTTGTTGTGACAACTATAATTTCTTAACCTTGCTATCTCGAACTATCTTCATGCCCAAGATTTGTTGGCCTGGACCTAAGTCTTTCATATCGAGGGACTTGGATAACTCTTTCTTTAATCTGCCAATCATTTCAATATCTTGTCTAACAATCAACATATCATCCACATACAGTAACAAAATAATAAAGTTACCACTAGAGAATTGCTTGATGTAGACGCATTGGTCAGCTTTAGTTCTTTTGTATCCATGACTCACTATGAATGAGTCGAATTTCTTGTACTATTGTCGCGGTGCTTGTTTAAGACCGTATACAATTTTTCTCAGTCTATAAATCATGTGTTCTTTACCCTTTTCTTTGAACCCTTCAAGTTGTTCCATATAAATTTCTTCTTCTAAGTCACCATGAAAGAAAGTTGTCTTCACGTCTAGTTGTTCCATCTCAAGGTCTATACTTGTTGCGAGTCCTAAACCAACTCGAATGGAGGTTATCTTCACCGCATGTGAGAAAATTTTATCGAAATCAATGCCTTGCTTCTGAGCAAGTTGAGCTTTGTGCTTTACAGGTTTCTACTACTATCTCGTTTTACCTTGAAAACCCATTTTTTTTTCAACACCCTTTTACCTTTAGGAAGGTTCATCAGTTCATACCTATTGTTCTTGAGAAAGGAGTTCATTTCTTCATTCATTGCTTGCATCCAACTTGTTTTGTCTTCATGGTTTTAGGCCCCATGGAAACTTTGTGGCTTCCCCTTATCCATAAGTAAAATATACTTGGACTTTGGATACTTGATAGATGGCTTGTGATCTCTAGATGATCTTCTCAATTGAGGTTCTAGAGAATCTGATGGAGGGGACTGCTCTCCCTACTTGACGTTCTCATTTGTCTAGTCATCCATTGGGTTTAGCAAGTTCGGAAGATCAATATTTTCCTCTTCTTGTATTTCTCCTTCATTTGTAGAAATTTGGTGAGGTAAGGAATTTGGAATAAGGGATGGAGCACCTTCTTTAAGGTATGAAGACTTGTCAAAGTTCAGTATTACATGATTTTCTTGAAATACCAAATCTCTACTTCGTACAATCTTTCACTTTTCAGGATCCCACAATCTATAACCAAACTCCGTATCATTATAACCGACAAAGGTACATGGAGTGGCTTTGTTGTCAAGTTTCAATCTCTACTCCTTGGGCACATGGACAAAGGCTTTGTAGCCAAAAACTCTTAAGTGAGTAAAATATATTTTTTCCTATCCATATCTTCTCTAGAATGTTGAAGTCCAAAGGTGTTAAAGGAGATTTATTGATCACATAGATGGTTGTATGAACTGCTTCACCCCAACATCTCTTTGGCAATTTTGTTAATCTGAGCACATATCTGACTATTTCTACAATGGTACGACTCATCCTCTCAGCTACACCATTGTGTTCTGGGGTACCTAGTACTGTTGTCTCATGTCGAATCCCATGTGCCATATAGTACGCCTTGAATTCGCTGGATGTGTATTCATCTCCATTGTCTGATCGTAGACGCTTCAGGGGTTTTGCAAGTTCTCTTTCTGCCATGGCATGGAAAGTTTTAAAGTGCTCCAGTACCTGGTATTTAGTTTTCAAAAAATACACCCACACCTTTTGTGAAGCATCATCAATGAATGTCAAAAAATATCTATTTCTGCCTATGGACTCAACTTTTATTGGACTGCAAACATCAGTGTATACTAAACCCAATTTTTCAAATTTTTTCCTAATAGAAGACTGAAAAGAGACACTAATTTGTTTACCAAATAAGCAATAATCTCATGGGTTTAGTATGATACCTTTGACAAGTGGAATAACTTTCTTTCTTGCCAAAATCTACAGCCCTTTTACGCTCATATACGCAAGCCTTTTGTTGGAGATATGCCCCAATGCTATATTAGATGGCTTATTTTTAGGGTATTTTAATGTATAATTGTCTATTTATTGGCTTTATTCTATCATTCATATTCTCCTTTAATTATATCAATAAATCCTTAGTTTTCTCGTTAAAGAAACATATTCTTAAGTGTTAAGAATATGTTCACATGTTTCTTTAGTACGAGAATACTTAAATTGTTCGTAGTCCTAAGTGTTGGGATTTGTATGCCCTAAAGACCACTAGCACTAGGACTTCTCAGTAAAGGGATATTGTAACAATTAATAATCAATGCATCATACATAATCATCTCTATACTCTCATTATATTTTCTATATACTTGCATGCTAAGGTTCCTTGATTTGAGTGAATGACATAGGTGCATGGTGATCCACATAGAAGATATATGCTATGAGGCTTAAATCTAAACTATAGGTTTATAACCGGATAGTGAAGTTGGACACTTCACTATAGAAGGTTATAATGAGAAAGTGTCCTAGTTGGAGGGTGAACTACCGTGGTCATTGGAAGAGCTTTCGGACTTTTCTCATTAGTGCATGAGAGTGCATTGAATTGGACCATGGTAGATGTGATCTCTGTAAAAGTACTATCACTCATATGAGATTAAAAACATTTCAAGTTACTAAGAGACTAATGCTCTAATTCTTGAGCATTTGTAGATAACAAATGAGTTCAAGGACATATATTTTGATTCATTATGGATGAGATCTTATATGGGTCAACAATTTGGTGTTTTGGATACATGGACTTGACTAGTTGGCACATGCATATATGTCAAGACATTCTAAGCCATCTGAATTGGTGCGTTATAACCCTTTTGTGACATCTTATTAATCATCTGAACTTAGGTACTTAGTAATATAGTCAATCGGAACTATATTTAGCTATTGAACTTGTGGGTCGCTCCCTAGATCAAAAGAATAATATCTAGATGCTGATTATTAGAGGATTATAGGCACAAAGAATAGATACAATAAATAAAGGTTGATAGTACAAGGTTAAGTGTCATGACCCCAATTTTTGCTAACACAGTCTCTAATACCATATAGAAAGAAATTAATATCCAAGCTTACAAGAACACTAAACAACCTGGGATCATGATACTATAAGCTTAAGAAGATCACTCCTCCTAAGTCCATTAAGGCATGCTGCATTAGCTCGTACACTACTATCCATAAAACTATTCATCCAACCATTGAAATATCTAAAACACATTCAAGATTTCAGTACAACAGGCCTTCGTAACAACTCTTAATACCCAAGAATACCTTTCTATACCAATCTCTAAATACATCATAATCTACATAATCTATAAATGATACAACAACATCCAAAACAAGAATAGCAAAGTAATCACTTCCAATCTTCTCAAGGCTCTAACTCAGCTCTACTTGAAATGTTGTTATGAAATGGGGTGAGTTCATAAACTCAGTAAAGAGGGGCAATGCACTGGACGTTTTTGGAAAGGCTTTTTAAGTTTGAAATCTCCTTTTGAAAATATGTCATGACAGAATAGTACACAACAAGTATAAACCACTTAAGTAATTACTTGACATAAAGAATAAGAATCACGTAAAAATGGTGCGAGACATGTAAAGTAAATAACCACATAGTAAGGATACCCTCGTTCTGTTGATACCGATTCCCTAAACGCCATCACAAACTCTTCCCCTATACACCACACGGATGTACTCCGAATGTACATCAAAACCTACGACCCAGACCTTGTGAATTATCCATTCACAACAGGATAGAGACTAGAACCCCGGTAGTCATGTCATCGCGTAGCAAGCTTTATGCCACCCAATGCAACATGAACGCTACCATGTCTGTTTTAAAGGTTGCAACCTTTCGCATCACATCGCATACGAATTCACACATAACACATTCATGCATCATGACAAATAAAGGAGAACAACAAAGTAGGTTGTCCCTCCAATTTCGTTAACAAGCAAGAACACATTTGTTGGGTAACAAAGTATGCGACCCAACCATTTGGAAACACTTTAAAACATTTAAACATTTCATTTGGAAAGCTTGTACATTCACGCTATTATTTTCATGGAAACATTCTAATGCACTTTATTTCGATAAAATATGACATAACTATAATTTAAATGAAGTTGCAAGTATTAGGAAAGTAGCATAAAAACACATAAAAGCACCCTTTTCCTTTTAAACATTCAATTTCCCTTCACATTTATTCCACATAATCAATCACTTTACCTTACCACTTATTTCCAACTAGTAGTCATTAACATGCAACTCAACACTTTAACAACACCATTCAAGACTTTGACTCATTTACAACACCTAACCACAAGCACTTAGACATTTTCTCAACCATTCAATAACCAATCAACTAGTAAACACAAACCATTCCAAACATTAAAGGTCTTTAATCATTGACTATCCTTAAACCATACTAATACATGTATACTAAACATTAAATACTATTAGACCATAAAGAGCACTAAACATTTATGATTATCAAGCAATCCAAAGGTCAAACATTCAATAACACCAATCATTAATAACTCCAAACACATTATGCACCATACTCAAAGATATTCACACCTTCTACAAAATAGAATTCAGACCACACTTAATCCAACTTCTAGCCACATTTACTTGAACTTCTAACAACAACACTTTCATGCTTTAATTCATTCCAATTACATTTGACACCATTCAAGCTTAGCAATACATTCAACAACTAGAATTCAACAATACTTATAACTCCAAGCAATCATTATGATTAAACCACACAATTCACCACTTAAACTACATACATGAACTCACTTGAACACACCACGAATTACACTTATTTAGCCTTCAAGCCACAACCAACACTTCAACCATAAACTAACCACTTTTCCAATTCAATGCCATTCTTCAACAATTAAACCAAAACTCTTTTAAGCATTTTGTCAAACACTTAATCTACATATAATACAACTATACGAAACAACAACACTCACATAAAGTCTCCCTCTTCTAATCCATTTACAAGCAATATAAATGCTCAATCTCGACACAACCAATAAATACCCCAACTATAATACATTATAAGTGCAAAACTTTGGCAAAACCAAGCTTAAAACAAGTTTTACAAGCAAAATCTCCAAAGTGCACCATTGCTAGAATTTTCAGAAAATTCACTAAAATGCATCAAAACTCCACAATTTGTGTTCCCAAGCTATGAAATTAAGTTATGAAAAAATATATATACACTTACAAACATTTAGGGAGCAATTTAAGCATTAAAATCACACAAAAATACTATTCACATTTTTTTTTCTAAAATTTTCCAGCAACAAGCAATTTTTCAAAAATTCATCCAATTTTGCTTCTAAACCTTTTTCACATGTTAAGAACACATATAAAGGTATATAAACTACATATACAAGCTTTAAACTAAAGGTTGCACTCATATTTAGCCAAATCATTTATTACATAACACATACAATCAGCCACTACAAAGGATGGATCAAATTAGCTAATATTCATGTATGATGTTCTCTTTGACCTATCTAACAAGAAACACATGCATATACATCATTATCTAGTATATAAATACAAGTATGAAAGCCATGCTTCAACTTTAAAATTAAGTCTAGAAAATTCACTCACCTTTTGAAGATAAAAATGCTAGAAACATGTAGGACAAGCTTAGGAGATGCAAGAATAAGCTCCAATTGAAATGCTAGGGCTTTGATCTTCCTCCTTCTTCTTCAATTTTGCTAAAAACCCTTGAAAAGCACTATTCCCCTCCTCCTTCAAGGTCATGACTAAAATGGGGCTAATTGATGATATAAAATGTATAGGTGAAGGTCAAAGAGTGGTCAAAGGAAGTCAATGCAAGACAAAAGGTCAATTCTCGTGTAAAGAATAAACTCTGACACACTTTACGAAAACCACCATAACTTCTTCTAGAAAACTCCAATTCACAATTCGATTGAAATGTTAGAAACTAGAATCGTAGAGCTTTTCAACCATACATAATTCGTCATGTAACGCTTCCCCAATTGGTACAATTTGTATTCCGAAGTTGGCCCAAAATTTGACTAAGTTAACTTTATATTTTTGCTTTTAATCCCAAGTTTGTCCTTCATTAAACTTTTAAGAAATACCCACCTTGTCCTAGTTGGTCAATGGAGATGAAAATTTAACTAGTTTGGTCAAAAAAGATGAAATGTCAATAAAATAAAATTTAAATGGACTTTAAATGAAATTTTCACATAATAACACTTTGAAAATCATGTAAATGCACATATTATTTTCAAATACTAGTTCAAACAATTAAATGCACATATTATTTACAAATACTGATTAAAGCAAATGAATGCACATGTAATGAATGCTTGGGTCATCACATTAAGACCTAGTTTTGATTTCGGGTTCTACATACAAGGGCATTTCAGTCATTTCACTTAGTAGGTCAAAGACAAAGGTCAAACATCTTTTGACTGGCTTATGCATGGGTGTAATATTTGTCATGAAGTGCAATCCTAGCTCTTTAGTGGAGTGAGCTAAGGTTAAAATGGTCAAAATACAGCTAGTAGTCATAGTAGGGGCATTTTGGTCATTTTAAAGCCACGACAATTATGTCTTCGAGTCCTCCTTCTAGTTGAAATCCTTGATTAATGTGCCTTTCAGTAAAGTGTGGTTTCTAAATATGACATTGGGTTAAATTTAGAAAGTCCTAATGCAACTGGGATTCTATATTAGGAAAGAGTTTCATCTTCTAAGTCAAACTTCCTAAAATGGACAGTTGAGTTCATTATGGATATTGCTGGATAAGGCAGTGTATGCCAGAATTATCCAGGTGTGTACCAGGCATATGGAGAGAGTTTGTAGGCATGTGGTAAACATATATTGGAATGTGGTTTGTAAGAGTTATCAGCAAAGAATGCAAGAAGCCACGAATGTGTTCAGATACATTTCTGACTGCAATAGGACTCTATAACTTAAACTCTTGTATTATCAAAGTAATACCTATGAGATATTTGCTGAAAATACATGCCTAAGACTCTCCAAGTCGTGCTCGTCTCACCCATACATGAGATTACACACGAAATTCAACCAAGCAAAGAGAATCGACTCCCACAAGTCGATTAAACATCAAACACATAAGGAAATCGGTCATAGAAAGGAATATCGTGCAAGGGTCACCCCTTGAAGGATTTTTCCAGCCATGAGCAGCCCTTATATCCGTGAGTACAGTCCATTCAACATTTTTTTGTTGAGTTCTTAAGCCGACACGTGAGGTATAGCATCTATATTGTCGATTCATCACATTATTTCCATTACTAGCATGTTGTATTGGATAGATTTATGGTAAAAGATGTTTATGAATGCCTAAATATTTTTACATGCATTTTGAAATTGTAATTATATTCACCCTAGGCTAAATTTCATAAACCTTAATTGGTATCAGAGCCAGGTTATAGGAATCATGGAATAAAATAAGAAATCGAAAGCTATAACATGCTAGAATTGGTCCAAGGTTGGCGGACTATGTTAGGGCTTTGTGGACTGATTTTTGTGTTAAAAATTATGTGTCTTAAATGTGCATTGCATGAGGGTACTAACCTCTATTTTATATCAATTAATATCCACTTTTGATGGCTTGAATGTATGTATTCGTGTGTTGATGTTTAAATTTCAGCAAGGTTGTAATTTTGTGTTATTCATGTTGGTGGTTTATCCAATGGTTGTAATAGCTAGAAACGTTACTTAGTTTCTAAATGTATCTCCTAATTGGAGTATAGAAATTGATGTAATAGCATAGGCTTGATAGAAATTATAATCAATTCATGTAATTGCCGAAATCGTCAAAGAGGAAAAAGGATTGGAAGTGGAGACTGTTTTTTGATCTTTTTTTCAAGAAAATTTGCAATGTTTGGGGCTTCTTAGGTCATGGTGGATCACCCTTGGAGCTAACAGTGGCGGTGAGCCATGGTGGTCGAATGCCAAGCCAATTTGGCACTTGGTGAATCAATGGGGCCGAATTGCAAAAAAATTAAAAGTTTTGGGAGCCTTGAGCAATTTCGTGGCATTGGTGGGTGTTTGGCAAAAATTCTTGGACCCATGTGTAGGCATTTGACATTTTCATAAACATTTGGGGTCAAATGTGTGATTATGGAAAATTCTTAAACAGGAAGCCATAAAAAATGGAAAGTGGTTGTTTTAGATGTTGTTATTCTTGTCATATATGCTTATATTCTTTTTATGATCATGTGAACATATAGTAACATGGCCAACCACTAGGATTTGAAAGGGCTAAATCCAATTACTTAAGACTTAGGAAAGGCAAATCTAAATCATAATCTAGAACTAATTCTATTAAAACTAGAGATTATGAAATTACTTAGGATTAAAATACCTAGTATGAACCTAAGTGCCTTAGTTAGCCTACATTATCCTAAGTGGCCTCACCTAAAGTCGAATAGGTGTATAACTATTACAATTTAAGGTTGTTTTAATAAGCAATGGTTTATGGACCGAGCTTGCTTGGATTAAAACTAAAAAATTAATTGCAGAGACATAGTTATAATTAAAAACCCTTTTTTAATCAAAATATAAAGTAGGAGAAGGATTTTGGAAAGAATCCTAAGGTTTTCCATTTTGGTCTAAGATAATAATAAGAGCTATCTAAGCTCATCCTCGTGTGGGTATTCCCTTTGAAGGATAGTCTCTTTGTTTAAACTGAGCAAGAATAAATTAAAAAGATTTTTCAACCAAAGTGTTGATAAGAGCAACCATCCATTCGGTGGGGTTTTGGTCATGAACCACTTCATAGAATATTGATTTGAGTTAACTGCCCTTCGGTAGGCTCAAATTAAGAATATTCTAAGTGAAAAAACTCATGAAAAAATGGTTAATTACTTGACATTAAAGAATGGCATCCTCCCTTCGGAGTTCTTGCCATTTCTGTAATGAAACCAAACATAAAATCAATGATTGAAATGTCATTAGATAGTTTGCTATCTAGATAATAGTATTTCAATTAAGTGTAACTTAACTTAATCAAAACTTCAACATGGCCACCATTTCCGTGGAATGTTGTGAGTAGGATTAAGACACTGAGACATCTTAGTAGTTTAAGGGTTCAACTACTAAAATAAGAAATTAGATGTCAAAAGATTATGAATGATATGCTTTCCTTATAACTGTCATTCATATGCTTGCATCATGAATATAATTGCTCATTTGCTGATACATTATTTATTAAATTGTTGGGGATATACCCTAATGCTAAAGTTTGAGATGACCTTATTAGGGTTTAATGAGAATGTATTTATGTGTTTTATACACTATATGATTTGTAGGATGTTCATATTCTCCGCTTCGATATAAATAAGTCCCTAGTGCCTATTCGAGAAGAGAAATGTTCTAAATGGGTTTAGGATATTTCGCATTTTCTCTTCGATATGATAAACATTAAGATACAATTCATAGCCCTTCAGATTATTCAACTGGGACTAGAATAATCGAGTACAGGTTATCATATGTTATTACATTTGATTAATATAGTGATGTTAATGATAAAGGATGGCGTGCGAAATGTCAGAACAACATGGTGATGTGGACTAATAAACATATGAGTGATCGTCTGTGTACGGATCATTGAATGTGATAATAAATAGTGAACTACATGATTTCGGGTTAATAGTTTACTATTTAGTTGAGAATTGTGCAAATTAATCCTCAGACTTGAGAAATTGCGGCTGCCGGCTATATCAAGGGCTAAATACTGCGTCTGGACAATACCCGTTTTCCATAAGGTAGGTTACGGCCTTTTGCGTTTTAGTCTTATGGTATGAACCGACAGGTAATTGTCAAGATAGAATCTGTTAACCTCCGGCGTGAGGCGATGTCCAATGATATCTGAGATCGATCGGTAAACGAGGAAGTCCTTGGCCAAGACGAGTATGAAGTGATGGAAAGGAGTTTTTCCATGGTAGTCATCTCTCGTTTCACCGATTCATATTTATACATAGTACCGGATGTGGGCTTAACCATTTCATGGTCCTTTCCCGATCGGGGCACTTATAACAGAAGGATCGGACTGCACGTTAATTCTCGACAGTTAAATGGATTCATAAAAGACGTCGTCTTCATTATTGTTTACATTCTCATGGTACGTTCATTGCTAGTGCATCACTCATGAGCATGACAGTATTTCGGTAAATGACGAAGACATTTCTAAAATAGATAAGGAGGTTTATCAGGTCCCTCATCGGTACGCGATTATAAATCTAGAAGGTCACACACTAATAGGTATCATGAATAAGTTCATCGGAAGCTTGTATAATGTGGTTGGTGACTTTAAGGTGTTAAGAGTCATCTATGTTGGTATTTGAGCCAAAAGTGTAATTTCAAAAAGTTTTAGGGTCAAATTATAATTATCAAAACTTTTGGGGCCAAATTATAATTATTGAAAAGTTGTTTCAATACATTTATTCTAATAGAGATTAGAATGGGCAAAATAATATATATATATATATATATATATATATATATATATATATATATATGTGTGTGTGTGTGTGTGTGTGTGTGTGTGTGTAATGATGATGTAATTTAAGAAATACCACGTCATCATCTTAGTTGTCAAAAGGTGAATTGCAAATTAATGACTAGATAATTACATGTGGCATATGCATGTAGAGATTGATTACTAGGATAGTTCATGTCATCAATCCAAGTCATTTGAATTTGAAATGAATGGATAGGATTCATTTT
Organism: Ehretia macrophylla; assembly: GCA_037974665.1. Classification (NCBI taxonomy): domain Eukaryota; kingdom Viridiplantae; phylum Streptophyta; class Magnoliopsida; order Boraginales; family Ehretiaceae; genus Ehretia; species Ehretia macrophylla. The sequence goes on along the minus strand of CM075782.1, from coordinate 14,487,737 downwards.
TGAATAAAGACAAAATAATCTTGATAATTGTTTTTGTTGATAAAGCCTTTTTGACAAGTGTCAAGGAGAGAATAAAGTTACCTTTGGATTGTAATGATTACAATCCTAGGACTTGCATGGCTTTTATTTTAGAAGGAAGCAATTTTGATTGGCCACCTATTAAAGTAATATTATATATATGTTTATATGAGCATATAATATATATTTAATAAAAGATGACAAGCATTTTCTCTCCACCCACTTGCAATTTCGGCCAAGGGGTAGAGGAAAGAGAATGTTATCATTTTTTGTCATCTAATGCTAATGATTGAAATCTAATGGCTTGCATGGCTTGTCATGAGAAAGTGACAACAGTGATTGGTCACTTAATTTATTATTAGCTTATATTAGATGACAATATACTCTCTCAGGTGAGGAGATAGAACTTCATCTTCTTCATCTTTGAGCTTGAACTTTCAGCAATGGCAAGTAGATCATGAAGTTTTTTCTTTTTTTATCCAAAACCACATTTACATAGCTTTGTACATTGAAGATATACTAGCACAATCTATCTTCAAGGTGGGGTAGAACTTTGGATGCTTAGTGGACTAACTAGGGCCTTCAAGTTAGAAGGATTCAAAAGCTTGTCATCCAACTTCATCATCTCCATAGTGTACTACTAGTGAGGTATACCTATGAACCTCTCTATCTCTATATGTATTATTGATATATATAGCATGTGTTGATGAACAATGGATATAATAGAAAGTTAGCATGTTGATCCTTTGTGACAAAACTTGTGAAATTTTTGTTGATAGCCTATGTAGTTTCAGCTATGACTAGGTATCCATGCACAACTTTTGCGATCTTGAATCCAACTTATGATTATGTCTTGACATGGTATCATATGTTGGCCTAGCACTTTCATGAATATCCAGAGATGTCAAAAAATCTAGGTTCCTCTAAAGCCCATTATCTCTTTATGGACATTTTGACTAGGTATAATTTTAAAAGCTGGGAATATGACCAAAACATAGTACTTGAAGTAGAGAAATACAAATAGGTCTTAGATCAACCTTGTGCTCAAGTTTATCTACATTCTATTGAAGATCGCGGAGAGATAGAGAGACTATGGAAGGAGGCCAATGAGAAGGCTAAGTCCATTATGTTGGATTCCATGTCTGATACTATGCGGTCTCAACATCAGCGTATAGGTACTGCTGCCCATATGTTGACCTCATTAGAATTTGTCAGTGGAGTAATGATAACAAAAATGGCAGATGAAACATCCGTCAAGTTACATGTGTACCAAATGATGGAGAATATTTCCATGGCTAAGATCTTTAGAGCTAGAATCAGTCCCACAAGCGAGGCAAACTAATCCTTGAAACTTTACCTGAATCATTTACCAAGTTTAAGCTCGAATATCTTACAAGTGGGTTGAGCATGACCCCCTCGCAGTTGTTAAAGGATCTTCAAGGTAAGGAAGAGGATGTGGTACAGGTACATTTCATATAGTCAGATAAAAAGATATGTGGAACCAAGAGGAATACTAATGATAAGCCCAAAGACAAATGCTTCAAGTGCAAACAGAAAGGGCACTGGAAGTAGTATTGTCCTCTGTACCTTGCTAAGGGAAAATCAAGCGTTTCTATTCTTCCTTGTTTATGAAACATGCTTAGTGGTAGAATCTACTATGGTAGACTTAGGCACCACTAATTATTATTGCATATTGTTGCAGGGGTTTCAAGTAACAAGGAGGCAAAATAGAAGAACATTTCCTATGCAAGGAATTGGCCAGTGCAGTGGGAGTAATTGATTTAATCTTTTAGAATGTTGTGTATTTAGAACATGCGATGAAACTAGGTTTCACCATAGCAAATTATTGTTGATTCTTTTATAAACATGCTGATGTTTTATATCAGTTAGAATGATACAATAATTGGTTCTAGGTTTAGTACATGATATTTTATTAAGGGTAAAATGCAGCAATGGTCCCCATTGTTTACTCAAAAGTCAATTTAGTCCCTATTGTTTCAAAATGCTCAAAAAAGTCCCCAATGTTTCAGAATCTGCTCATTTTCGTCCCTGCCGTTTATCTTGCTGTTTAAATTGACAGAAAATCGTGAAAAGACAATTGTGCCCATGCGTAAGTCTCTTAATGACCATTATACGCTTCAAACACTCGTTTCTTTTTTTCACCCATATTTCAGTCTGACATTTCAATTCAACAAAACAAACCCTTGTTAAAAAAAAACCCCACAAATCACAAATTGAAAAAAACCCTCATTTTCATTCCCGTTCGCTGTCGTCGTCGTCTGTCGTCGTCGTCGTCTGTCTTCGTCGTCGTCTGTCTGTCGTCGTCTGTCGTCGTCTGTCGTCGTCTGTCGTCGTCTGTCGTCGTCTGTCGTCGTCTGTCGTCGTGTGGCTTCGGCGTCGTCTGTCTTCGTCGTGGGTTGTCGTCGTCGTCGTCTGTTGTCGTCGTCGTCTGTCGTCGTCGTCGTCTGTCGTCGTCGTCGTCTGTCGTCGTCGTCGTCTGTCTTCGTCGTCGTCTGTCGTCGTCTTCGTCGTCTTCGTCTGTCGTCATCCTCGTTCGTCCGTCGTCGTCTGTCGTCGTCTTCGTCGTCTGTCGTCATCCTCGTTCGTCCGTCATCGTTTGTCTGTCGTCGTCCGCCATCGTTTGTCGTCGTCATCGTCTGTCGTCGTCCGCCATCGTTTGTCTGTCGTCGTCGTCATCGTCTGTCTTCGTCGTCTTTTGTTATTTGTTCCATTTTTTTTTTTTTTGACATTGTTACTTCTTATTCCTTTTTATTTTTAGACTTATTCAATAAAATGCGACAACAGATTCAATTTTCTTATTAGTTCATTACAGGCTAATTCAATCAAAAGCTTAATATTCATTTATTACCTTAAAAAAAGTATTCCAGTCACTTCTACTAATTTTTTTTTTTTTTATATATAGTTTTAGGCTCATGTACTTCACTTAAAAAAAAAGAAAAAGAAAAGACTAACAAAAAAAAATGACAATGCTGCTGCGATATGGTTCATACAAAACATTGGGGACTAAATGCATATTATATATAACATTGGGGACATTTTTTTACATCATTTTATAACAATGGGGACCAAATTGAATATTTATTAAAACATTAGGGACTTAAATAAATATTTCAAAAAATTTACAAAATTGCCCTCAACCACAGATCACGTGAGATGCACATGATTGATTTTCTGTCAATTTAAACAGCAAGATAAACGGCAGGGACGAAAATGAGCAGATTCTGAAACATTGGGGACCTTTTTGAGCATTTTGAAACAATGGGGACTAAATTGACTTTTGAGTAAACAATGGGGACTACTGCTGCTTTTTACCCTTTTATTAATACTCCACTGTATAATACTGAGTAGAAAAGTCTTCTACCAGCGAAGTCTATTAATGATATTTGTCCTTCATCCTAATTGAGAGTTTGGTCAAGAATGAGTTCTTGGACTTATTAGATCCTAGATCATAGGCTTAATTAGAATTTTGCCTTGAGAAAAAGTGATCAAAAGGTCACTTACCACTAAACGACATAAGACAAATGACATACTAGGCTTGGTACACATAAGTGTGGTCCAACGAGAAAATCGGTTTATAGGTGGATATTTATGACATTCATAATGATCATTAGAAGTTTGATTTTGAATACCTTATGACTTAAGTCTAAGCATTTTAGGCTTAGACAGAGCGTCGATTAGGTATGTAAATCATTGTACTTCAAATTGATCGTGGAAGTATATATCTATGGGTGAGCTCAATGATTGCTTGGATGTGACTCAAATGACTACGTCGGGGTTTATGAAAGTAAAATGATATGTCAAAGATGAGCAGTTGTATTCTATCAAATATAGTATGATCCATGAGTGACTCAAGGATCTTTGCTAATATTCTTTTGGAATATGCAAGTGAAATAGAAGATTATGATGCCAATCTTGGTTCTATTTAAATCAGTACTTAGGACACCTAAGTACTATGGATAGGGCTAGAACCTAGTTTTGGTATAAGGTCTATTTAAGGGATTGTCCAGCCTATGTACTGAATAGTTATGCTAAGAAATAGGAAACCAAGATCTGACATATACTATTGCATTAGTTATCCAAAGAATACAATGTAAGGAATATTCTATAATACCAAGGAACAGAGGATACAGTATAGTGTCTAAGCTAGGTACTTGGAGGTACGTTGTATTAATCTTCCAGTTACCTAACTCAGATATAGTTCTAAAACTAAGAGTTTTAGATTTCCCTAGCATTATAAAGGTTGTAGATAATCTTTTATCTAGTTCTTATACATAGATAGAACTATGTTGTAGTGGGAGGAATTCCAAATTCCTAGATAGCTACTTTAGAGAGTTTTTCTTTGAAATTGACTCCGATATTCTAGTAATGGATCCCATTGTTTATAGCAAAGTAATTATCTATGTTTTTACAGATATATGGAACCATATGTAGTTTTGCATCACACCTGAAGAAACAAATCCCATAGGGTATGAATAGTATACAGTGAATTAAGTAGATTGTCAAGAGGATGAGAATCTTCAGAGCTGGGCATGTCGCAAAGTGTTTCTTAAAAAGGAATGAACCGATTATAAGAAAGTCTCTTTGCAAATAGTCAAGCTTGAATCCATCTAGACACTTTTTTTGTCATAGGCAATCATTTTGAATGCCAGATATGACAAGTAGTTCTCAAGATAGTTTTCTTTGGATAGAAGTCTTGATAGATCTGTAATGTATGCTATTAGGTTTTAGAACATATTATCTATAGGCTTAAAGGGGTCCATTTATTTGTATATAAGCCAACATCTAGGGTATCGAAACACTGGTTTTGATCAAATTCGTTCGAGGTCTTAATCCAAATGCTAGTGAGCCTTGTATGTGTAAAAGTGTCACGCCCCAACCCAACCTATAGAGGTGAGACTAGGGTGTGATCTAAACATTCAAGTCATATCACATACTTAATCATTCATGAAAGTTTAACACTTACCATTTTAACCTAAACTCCACAAATTCTCCGAAAATCCAGCAGCATAATGGCTGTAATTGGGCTCCTTAGTTTGACCTAAATTTCTAAAGGCCTTGAACTTTTAATCTCAAATACATTTCTAACTAAGATTATTATTTATCATCAATTGAAACGCCTACTAGTTATCTCGAAGTCTCGTTTGATTGATAACCTAGCATGATACTATGTCTCGTTTGTTTGTTACTCCTCGTTACAAAAGTACCTGTTGATCTTAGCTTAACAATGAGTACCTGTTTAAGATTGGATAAGTTCATTTTACTTAATCATTACCTGATACTTCATAAACCTATGATAGATACTAGCCAGTAACGATAGCAACAACGACCATAGTAGTGTCTATCTAGTTATTATCAGTACAAGCCAAAATTAGACCCCAAATTACAATGGGGGTCTTTTACATTACAAACAACAAACAATATAAAAGAAATAGTCTTCAAACAACATATTGTTCACAAAATGGCCACGGTCACGTAAAGCACGTAGGGCAAGCAATCATTCCAAGGAATCATCGTTAGGCACGTTGTCCTCGGGTACCTGCTCCTGATCTTCTTCACTTGAGATGATAATGAGGGTGAGTCCTTATGAACTCAGCGAGGGGGAACGAGAAATAGGTTTTGAAACTCATTTTCCGGTTTAACTTATGAAAACCCTTTTTGCAAGCATGAATATATCACAAGTAAGTACATAACGTAATGTAAAAGTAAAGGAACACAATTACCCATCTTTCCTCCCCGAGGTCCTCTAGGAACCAAGCGAGAGTACTTATACACATAGTAAAAGGATACGACAAGCTTTTGCTCTTAGTTCATTTCCAGTATCAGTTGTTGCGGCCGACTTCAAATCATCCCCTTATCATGCCAAATAGGTGTTCTCTGGATGTACCCTGAAATCCTACGACCTAACTCTCCGAGGAAGTCTAGCCCCCAAGCGAGAGAGGGAATTGGACAATGGTAGTCACGGTTGCACCGGCAAGCCCAATGCCGCCCGGTGTGCGTGAACGCTACCGCGCCGGAATGAAAGGTTGCAACATTGTATGCAATGCACATTTATGACATTTAATATATCACATTTGGAGGACAACAAAGTAGGTTGCCTCCGAGCAGTCATAAGATTGCACATTGACAGTTAAACACGCGAGGCACGACAAGACAAGTTTTTCACTTGAAAAGCACATGGAGTTATATGAACATTAAACGGGCAGCCATGTAACGCATGTAAATCAAGTCATATAACTCATTTCAAAGTTTATGTAATCAAATAATAAGATTATTCAACATGCAACGACGTCTACGTGGAACCGGGTGCAATAAATGCCTACTTGTCAACATGTAATTATTGAAATCATGTTTAGGGCTATGAGGGCAACTACGGGCAGCCTACTAATTTCATAATCAAACACGATATCCATAAGATCAACAACTTAGCGAATTTACCTAGTCACTAGGGTTTCAATTCGTGCTTAACCGTGCCATTAAGCCTCAAGTCATCTCGAAATCAACTCAAGCCATGCATCGATTAATTCAAACACCCTCAAGTATTCAAAATAGTCCACACAACATCCCAATGCCACAATCTCAAGCACTTAATACAACAAGAGAAGCTACAATAATTTTTCTAAGCATATCAATAGGTGAAACCCTCACTGCAATGGATTGTTTTCTCACAATCATTGAGACAAGCAAAAAATCTCCAATTCCAGTGGAAAAGATATCAAATTAAATCTTAATGAGTGAACTAAATTCAAAAACAAACCTTGCATCATTTGGAGTTCGGGTTCAAGAGTTATAGCTAAAACAGTGAGATTACACAAAACTGTCCAGATTTGCACATATTTCAATACTTGTCATTTTTTAGGGCCTTAGGGTCAGATTTAGCCTTATTCCATTTCTGACAAACATTTTCAGAACTGAAATATCTAGCAGCACACCAAATTTCATGCATTTTTAATGTCATTTACTAAGTCAAAACTGGTTTGCTCTACAAGGTCAGTGAATCTGTCAAAACTTGCTTCATTTTTCCAGACTTTCCAGATTTGGACACATTTTAATGATTTGCCATTTTGAGGACCTTAGAGTCAAAATTAGCTTTGGCATATTTCTGCAAACAATGTTCAGAACTGGAAAAATTAGTTACCTACCAATTTTCACGCATTTTCAACATCATTTACCTAGCCAAAATCACCTCGTACCAACAAGACAGAAAGCTGTCACATACACGATTTCATCTATCATCACATTCTAGCCAAAATATTACCATGCATGGTTATAAAAGCTTATGAACACACATATATCTCAAGTACAGATGTAAAGATATACATTTAAGGTCATGCATGTGGTTTTTTGAAAGATTTTCAAGAAGTTTTAGCCCTCACCTTAGCAAAACAACAAGAAGATGCACAAGACTCTTGATGGTTGCACAAGATTGACTCTTTTCCTTGCTTAGCCGAGACACCACTCAATTTTCTCAATTTTCCTCGCTTAGTAACCAAGTTCTTAGTAGGTGCATGTGGTTAGAACAAGAAGAAAAGAAATGGAAGCTAGCAAACTCACCTAAACCGAAATGGATGTGCTAAAGGCTTGCATGTGCATTTCTTTGCTCCTAGCTTTGCTTGGTCGAGTTCCTTGGTTGCTTGGAAGTCTTGAAGAGCCTTAGGATGAAAAACTTAGCTATGGAGTCTACAATATTCAGCTAGGGCCGAGAGAGAGAGAGAGAAGAATGAGAGGGAGAGAGAAGAATGAGAGGAAATGAGAGAAAATGAAAGAAAAATAAAAGCCTTGCAAATGTTGAAGCTTGTGTCAGCCTAGAGCATGTAAATTTCAGACTTTTGTGTCTTCAAGAAGCATTTTGAATTACCTAGCATGGGCAAGGAGCTTGTGTCGAAATGGTGGAGCTTTGGATAGAGTTTTGAGCCAATTTTTTATGCATTGTGTCATTAAATTGTCATAGAATGTTTGAGGAATAAATTTTGAAATTGAAGTGCATGCACAAGGGTCCAAGTGGTCGGCCAAGGGTGTGTGCAAATCTGAATTTTTTTGTCTTGTTCAAGGCTTATTTTATTGTGTGTTTGGGATATGCAAAGAATAAAGATTAAAGAATAAAGAATGTCTAGCTTTTTGTGAGATTTTGTCTTCTAGTGGGTTGAATTAGTAATTTAATATTAGTTAGTGGGATTTGTAGGATTAATTATTAGTCTAGTGCTTCGTGTAAGATGCTTTCTTGATTAGCGAGAGGGCACACTTTTCTAGGTCTAGGGCACGCACTACGAGGTAAGGCACGAACTACGAGACGAATGCATATTTCTTAAGTAAATGCACACAACCCTAAATGAATGCACGTAATTCAATGCAAGGCACACAAAACGAAACACAATTCTTAAACCTAGGTCAAGGCACACAAATCTAGGTTAGGGCACACGAAATGAGATATCGCACGCAAATCGAGGTCGGGCCTCACATCCTCCTCTCCTTAAAAGAATTTCGTCTCGAAATTCAATATTACCTTTGAAATAATACTGGATACTGTTGTTCCATCTGGTCTCGCCTTTCCCACGTTGCTTCTTCAACTCCATGATGATCCCACAACACTTTCACCATCGGTTTAGATTTGTTGCGCAACTCTCGATCTTGCTGGTCTAGGGTCCGAATGGGCTTCTCTTCATAAGACAAGTTCTCCCAAAGCTGCAACGGCTCTGGCTCCAAGATATGCGATGGATCAGGGTGATACTTCCGTAGCATAAAAACATGAAAGACGTCGTGAATATTGAAGAGGTTTTGGGGTAGTTCCAGGCGATACGCCAACTTGCCAACCTTCTCAATTATCTCAAATGGTCCTACAAACCTCGGGCTCAACTTTCCACCCTTGCCGTGTTTAATCAGTCCCCTCCGGGGTAATATCTTCAAGAATACCTTGTCGCTAACCTCAAACTCTAGGCTCCATCTCCGTCGGTCTGCATAACTTTTTTGCCTGCTTTGGGTGGTAAGCATCCGTTTCCGGTTGAGGTGGATATTATCAACAGTCTTCATAAGTTCAGGTAGAAGGGTCGGGTCAAAAGTCTTCGTCTCACCTACTTCATCCCAATAAATTGGGGATTGACACTTACGTTCATACAATGCCTCAAATGGGGCCATCCCGATAGTGGCCTAATAACTATTATTATAAGCGAACTCCGCTAGAGACAGATATTTCTCCCAACCTTTCTCGAAGTCTAAAACACACGCCCTCAGCATATCCTCCAGAATCTGAATAGTTCTCTCCGATTGTCCATCAGTCTGAGGGTGATAAGCCATGCTGAAACTCAACTTCGTCCCCAAAGCTTCTTGCAATCTCTTCCAAAATCAGGAAGTAAAATGAGGATCCCTATCTGACACAATACTCACAGGCATCCCGTGCAATCTTACAATCTCCGCCACATACATATCTCCTAATTTCTCAGGACTATCCTCCTTGTTCATCGGTAAGAAGTGCGCTGACTTAGTCAATCTATCCACTATGACCCAAACGGCGTCATGACCCTTTTGTGACTTGGGTAGGTCCATAACAAAGTCCATAGTTATGTGTTCCCATTTCCATTGAGGAATCTCCAACGGCTGAAGTAAACCTGCTGGTCGTTGATGTTCCGCTTTGACTCTTTGGCAAGTCAAACACCGTGCCACAAACTCTGCAATCTCTCTCTTCATGTTATTCCACCAATAGTGTTGCTTCAAATCCCGGTACATCTTTGTTCCATAGTGTATCTTGAATTATGGGCTTCTTCAAGAATCTTCTTTTTCAGCTCTGGCTCATTAGGAACACAAATCCGATTCTTAAACCTCCAAACACCATCATCATGAAACTTGAAATCTATATTGCTTCCTTTAATCTTCTGAAACTATTGGTCCTTTTGTTGAGCTTCTCGTAATTCAGACAACAAGGTCGATTGAACCTGTGTAGTGGCAAATAGTAACCCTTTTTAAGTCAATTGTGGTTTCCACAAAAATGCTTCCTCCAATAACTCCTGCACCTTGACTTCCAGTTTTGCCATGCTCGCTTTCCTACTTAAGGCATTTGCAACTACATTTGCTTTACCGGGCACATAATTGATCGTGCAGTTATAATCATCCAAAAGCTCCATCCACTGCCTTTGCCTCATATTCAACTCTTTTTGTGAGAACAAGTATTTCAAGTTCTTGTGATCAGTAAACACCTCGAACTTGTTATCCCACAGATAGTGCCTCCATTTCTTGAGTGCAAACACAATAGCCGCTAACTCCAAATCATGCGTCGGGTAGTTCAATTCATACGGCTTCGGTTTCCTAGAAGCATACGCAATCACTCTACCATTTTGCATCAATACACAACCTAGTCCTTCCTTCGAAGCATCGCTATAGATTACAAAACCTTGACTCCCTTTAGGCAATGCAAGAACAGGTGCAGTAGTCAATCTTTTCTTCAATTCTTGGAAGCTGTTCTCACACTTATCATCCCACACGAACTTTGTTTTCTTTTGAGTGAGCTTTGTAAGCGGTCCTGCAATCTTAGAGAAATCCTTCACAAACCTCCGATAATAGACGGCTAAACCAAGAAAACTCCGGACCTCCGTAACATTTTTCGGCTTCTTCCAAGACATCACCGCTTCTATCTTTGCTGGGTCTACTGCTATTCCCTCTTGGGATATGATATGCCCCAAAAATGCAATCTGCTGCAACCAAAATTTGCACTTGCTAAACTTTGCATACAATTGATGCTCTCGACGTTTCTGCAATACCAATCGCAGATGTTGTTCATGCTCAGCCTCGGATTTCAAGTATACCAAAATATCATCAATGAAGATCACCACAAATTGGTCAAAGTAGGGTTGAAACACCCTGTGCATCAAATCCATAAAAGCTGCAGGGGCATTGGTTAGTCCAAATGGCATCACCACATATTCATAATGCCCATATCTTGTCCTGAAAGCCGTTTTAGGCATATCCTCCTTTTTGATCCGCAACTGATAGTACCCTTGCCTTAAGTCGAGCTTCGAATACACTTTGGCTCCTTGAAGTTGATCAAATAACTCATCGATCAGTGGAAGTGGGTATTTATTCTTGACAGTCACTTTGTTCAATCCTCGGTAGTCGATGCATAGCCTCAACGTTCCGTATTTTTTCTTTACAAATAGGACTAGTGCACCCCACGGAGAAGAACTTGGTTGAACAAACCCCTTCTTCCACAATCTTTGCAATTGGTCCTTCAATTCTTGTAGCTCGACTGGTGCTATACGATAGGGAGCTTTAGATATCGGCTGGGTACCAGGCAGTAACTCTATAATGAACTCGATCTCCTGATTTGGGGGTAAACCGGGCAATTCTTCTGGAAACACATCCGCATAATCTTTGATCACTGGCATTTCCTCCAACTTAGCTTTATCTGACGGCTTGTTAATGAGGTAAGCTAAGTATCCACTACACCTTTTTCTCAAGGACTTCACTGCTTTCGTAGATGAAATGATGGAACTCCCAGTGAAATCTCTTCGACCCATTACCTCCAGTATTGGTTGACCAGGTACCTGGAACGTTACAATCTTCGTCCGGCAATCTAGTTGGGCATGATGCTTTGCCAACCAGTCCATCCCTAAGATGACCTCATAGTCTCAAAAAGGTAATACAATAAGATTGGCTGAGAATTCCCTATCCTTAATTTGGATTTTACATGCTTTACAAGCTGAGCTAGTAACAAGTTTAGAACCCATAGGAGTACCAACTTCTACTTCGTATGGCAAACATACAACTTTCAGTTTCACACGTTGCACACATAAGGGAGTAATAAATGAATGAGTAGCACCTGGATCAATTAGCACCCTAACAGGTTGATTCAGTATGAAGAATGTACCTTCAACAACAGCGGTCTCCTCTGGAAGCTCCTCGCACTCAATAGCATAAGCTCGAGCCTGAACTCTAGGAACTGGAGTCTTGCCTCTACTAGCTGGTTTAACCTAATTTTGTCCTGCTTGCCATTTAGGGCAATCCTTGATCTGATGCTGATCACTGCCACACCACACACATTGTCCTGACTTCTTCCAGCACTGGGCCTCGGTATGCCTCTTTTTGTCACAATAAGAACAATTGATAGACTGAGTAGCAGGTGAACTACCTATGGATCCGCGGGTGGAAGAGGCTGATGGCGCTTTAGTCGGGCCACGGTTATTCACTGGTCTGTTCTGGCTCTGGCCCTGACTACGACTCTGGCTCTGGAATTTCCTCTGTTGACCTGAAGGCTGGTATGGTTTCTTGTTCGGCTGACTCGAACCGGCTCTATCAAGTTTCCTCTTCTCAACTCGGAAGCAGTAGTAAAGAGAGCGGAATAGGTATCGAAGTCATGCGAAGCCAACTGGTCCTGAATCTCTGGCCTCAATCCAGTCGTAAATTTCAACATCTTCGCCTTTGGAGTACTGACCATGTATTGAGAATAGCGGGACAGTCGGTCAAAATGAGCCTCGTACTGGGCCACCGTCATGTTACCCTGGTTCAAGTGCATAAATTCCTCAATCCGCCTCTGCCTGGAAACTGCAGGTACATATTTCTCCTTGAATGCCTTAACGAAATTACCCCACAAGCGAGGTGTCTGATCAGTTTCCCACAGTGTCTCCACAGTGTGGCACCAATGCTCAGCATTCCTGTGCAACAGAAACACAGCAAACTCCACCTTTTCTTCATCAGTATAATCAAGTGGCCTGAAATTCATCTCGATCTCAGACAGCCAAGCCTCTGCTTTTTCATCATCAGCTTCCCCGTGGAATTTGGACGGGCGAAAGTCAAGGAACTCCCTCATTCTGCTATGTTTCCCATGGTTACCATCATTCCTGTTGTTGTTGTTGTTGGCTTCACGTGCATCTTGACGTTCCATCACTCGTGACACGCAATCCATGGCATTCGCCATCATGTTAAACATAGTTATGCCGGGATTAGTTTGATAAGCATCTCCGGTCTCTTGGGGCTCACCGCTCCTATTAGTAGTGCGGGTACTAGGGCCAGCCATCTATAAGCACATATTACGATGCACAATTTATTGAAATACGACGAACAAGAATTTAATGCATAAGATATGCAACATAATATAGATACACAATTCTAGAAACAATTAAGACATGTTAATCACTTAAGCACATAGAACATAGAAGGCACAATTAACATTATCACATAATAACATATAGACAAGTCATCCTAATTATCTTAGGGCTCTACCCATGGTCCGAGAGTTAAACCCGGCTTAAGCAATCTAAGCTCTGATACCATTCTTCTACTGTAAGGTGTCACGCCCCAACCCGACCTATAGAGGTTAGACTAGGGTGTGATCTAAACATTCAAGTCATATCACATACTTAATCATTCATGAAAGTTTAACACTTACCATTTTAGCCTAAACTCCACAAATTCTCCGGAAATTCGGCAGCATAACGGCTGTAATTGGGCTCCTTAGTTTGACCTAAATTTTTAAAGGCCTCGAACTTTTAACCTCAAATTTATTTCCAACTAAGATTATTATTTATCATCAATTGAAACGCCTACTAGTTATCTCGAAGTCTCGTTTGATTGATAACCTAGCATGATACTATGTCTCGTTTGTTTGTTACTCCTCGTTACAAAAGTACCTGTTGATCTTTGCTTAAGAATGAGTACCTGTTTAAGATTGGATAGATTCATTTTACTTAATCCTTACCTGATACTTCATAAACCTATGATAGATACTAGCCAGTAACGATAACAACAACGACCATAGTAGTGTCTATCTAGTTATTATTAGTACAAGCCAAAATTAGACCCCAAATTACAATGGAGGTCTTTTAAATTACAAACAACAAGCAACATAAAAGAAATAGTCTTCAAACAACATATTGTTCACAAAATGGCCATGGTCACGTAAAGCACGTAGGGCAAGCAATCATTCCAAGGAATCATCGTTAGGTACGTTGCCCTCAGGTACCTGCTCCTGATCTTCTTCACCTGAGATGATAGAGGGTGAGTCCTTATGAACTCAGCGAGGGGGGACGAGAAATAGGTTTTGAAACTCATTTTCCGGTTTAACTTATGAAAACCCTTTTTGCAAGCATGAATGTATCACAAGTAAGTACATAACGTAATGTAAAAGTAAAGGAATACAATTACCCATCTTTCCTCCCCGAGGTCCTCTAGGAACCAAGCGAGAGTACTTATACACATAGTAAAAGGATACGGCAAGCTTTTGCTCTCAGTTCATTTCCAATATCAATTGTTGCGGCCGACTTCAAATCATCCCCTTATCACGCCAAATGGGTGTACTCCGGATGTACCCCGAAATCCTACGACCTAACTCTCCGAGGAAGTCTAGCCCCCAAGCAAGAGAGGGAATTGGACAATGGTAGTCACGGTTGCACCGGCAAGCCCGATGCCACCCGGTGTGCGTGAACGCTACCACACCAGAATGAAAGGTTGTAACCTTGTATGCAATGCACATTTAAGACATTTAATATATCACATTTGGAGGACAACAAAGTAGGTTGCCTCCGAGCAGTCATAAGATTGCACATTGACAGTTAAACACACGAGTCATGATAAGACAAGTAATTTCACTTGAAAAGCACATGGAGTTATATGAACATTAAATGGGCAGCCATGTAACGCATGTAAATCAAGTCATATAACTCATTTCAAAGTTCACGTAATCAAATAATAAGATTATTCAACATGCAACGACGTTTACGTGGAACCGGGTGCAAGAAAGGCCTACTTGTCAACATGTAATCATCGAAATCATGTTTAGGGCTATGAGGGCAACTACGGGCAGCCTACTAATTTCATAATCAAACACGATATCCATAAGATCAACAACTTAGCGAATTTACCTAGTCACTAGGGTTTCAATTCGTGCTTACCCGTGTCATTAAGCCTCAAGTTATCTCGAAATCAACTCAAGCCATGCATCGATTAATTCAAACACCCTCAAGTATTCAAAACAGTCCACACAACATCCCAATGCCACTATCGCAAGCACTTAATACAACAAGAGAAGCTACAATAATTTTTCTAAGCATATCAATAGGTGAAACCCTCACTGCAATGGACTATTTTCTCACAATCATTGAGACAAGCAAACAATCTCCAATTCCAGTGGACAAGATGTCAAATTAAATCTTAAGGAGTGAACTAAATTTAGAAACAAACCTCACATCATTTGGAGTTCGGGTTCAAGAGTTATAGCTAAAACAGTGAGACTACACAAAACTGTCCAGATTTACATACATTTTAATACTTGTCATTTTTTAGGGCCTTAGGGTCAGATTTAACCTTAGTCCATTTCTGACAAAAATTTCCAGAACTGAAAAATATAGAAGCACACCAAATTTCATGTATTTTGAATGTCATTTACTAAGTCAAAATTGGTTCGTTCTACAAGGTCAGTGAATCTGCCAAAGCGTGCTTCATTTTTCCAGACTTTCCAGATTTGGACGCATTTTAATGATTTGCCATTTTGAGGACCTTAGAGTCAAAATTAGCTTTGGCATATTTCTGCGAACAATGTTCAGAACTGGAAAAATTAGTTACCTACCAATTTTCACGCATTTTCAACATCATTTACCTAGCCAAAATCACCTCGTACCAACAAGACAGAAAGCTATCACATACACGATTTCATCTATCATCACATTCTAGCCAAAATCTTACCATGCATGGTTATAAAAGCTTATGAACATACATATATCTCAAGTACAGAAGTAAAGATAGACATTTAAGGGCATGCATGTGGTTTTTTGAAAGATTTTCAAGAAGTTTTAGCCCTCACCTTAGCAAAACAACAAGAAGATGCACAAGACTCTTGATGGTTGCACAAGATTGACTCTTTTCCTTGCTTAGCCGAGACACCACTCGATTTTCTCAATTTTCCTCGCTTAGTAACCAAGTTCTTAGTAGGTGCATGTGGTTAGAACAAGAAGAAAAGAAATGGAAGCTAGCAAACTCACCTAAACCGAAATGGATGTGCTAAAGGCTTGCATGTGCATTTCTTTGCTCCTAGCTTTGCTTGGTCGAGTTCCTTGGTTGCTTGGAAGTCTTGAAGAGCCTTAGGATGAAGAACTTAGCTATGGAGTCTACAATATTCAGCTAGGACCGAGAGAGAGAGAGAGAAGAATGAGAGGGAGAGAGAAGAATGAGAGGAAATGAGAGAAAATGAAAGAAAAATAAAAGCCTTGCAAATGTTGAAGCTTGTGTCGGCCTAGAGCATGTAAATTTCAGACTTTTGTGTCTTCAAGAAGCATTTTGAATTACCTAGCATGGGCAAGGAGCTTGTGTCGAAATGGTGGAGCTTTGGATAGAGTTTTGAGCCAATTTTTTATGCATTGTGTCATTAAATTGTCATAGAATGTTTGAGGAATAAATTTTGAAATTGAAGTGCATGCACAAGGGTCCAAGTGGTTGGCCAAGGGTGTGTGCAAATCTGAATTTTTTTGTCTTGTTCAAGGCTTATTTTATTGTGTGTTTGGGACATGCAAAGAATAAAGAATAAAGAATGTCTAGCTTTTTGTGATATTTTGTCTTTTAGTGGGTTGAATTAGTAATTTAATATTAGTTAGTGGAATTTGTAGGATTAATTATTAGTCTAGTGCTTTGTGTAAGATGCTTTCTTGATTAGCGTGAAGGCACGCTTTCCTAGGTCTAGGGCACGCACTACAAGGTAAGGCATGAACTACGAGACGAATGCACGTTTCCCAAGTAAATGCACGCAACCCTAAATGAATGCACGTAATTCAATGCAAGGCACACAAAACGAAACACAATTCTTAAACCTAGGTCAAGGCACGCAAATCTAGGTTAGGGCACACGAAACGAGGTATCGCACGCAAATCGAGGTCTGACCTGACAAAAAGAACAAAGAATATTATTAAGGAACGCCCTTGGTTACAAGTGTGCATATACTATTAGGGTCTAGAAGTTTTCTTGGAACCAAAAATGAAAAGATTGAAACAAGTGAGCTATGTCTTAGGCATTAAGCTTTTGTGGGGACGCAAAGCTAAGACACAAGTTTTGTTTCAAGGTTAACTTTTGGAGAAGATATAAATTAGTTTTGGCATACAAGTCTCCAAGAAAAGGAACATTACTTTTCAGATATGGAGTAATTTTATCTCAGGTCATTATCAAGGACAACTGAGAAGATAGAAACAAAGAAGAGAATTTCATGTGTGTCAACAGTTGGAAATCTCATGTGTGTCATGATTCTATCCCAGGTTGGATTTTTGTTTTGCCTTTGACATGAAATGCAAATATCAATTGAACCTAAGATAAGGTCATTAGGTGATGGATAAACATGTAACGCTCCGATCCCTCACGAGACCGGAGGCTCTAATAACCAAGCTATTCTCAATCCAATTCTAACCCGATCTCAAAATTTTAGTGAAAAACGGACAGAGTCTCCCCTATAACGTGGATATTTTGAAAACCTGTAAGCATTCAATAAGCTATAAAACAACAATAAAGCCATTTCCAAAATAAAGATTTCAACTTTAAGGCCATTTGAGCCTTAAGACATACAAACAGTTTAGATACACACAAGCATGCATTTATAATTTAACTTCTTTACAAAACCGCTTATCATGCCACTCCATGATAGCTTTTAAACATTCTCAGAAATTGAAAAACAAACATACATCAGAACATTCACTCATAAGCATGCAAAGTAGCTAGAAGTAGAAACATAAGTTATTACATGCCATGGTTCCAAATCTACTACTACAACATCTATTCTTCAATTTGCAAACTACATAACATACACAATTGCAAGAACATAAAGTAAAGCAAACAAGTTCTACTCTCATCAACAAGAACATAGTCCACCTCAAGCAACTAGACATAGCAACTAAGGCAACTCCTCCAACTGCACCACCTGAAACATGTTTAGCTAGGTATGAGCAATCACAATTGCTCAGTGAGGGATAAGGTCTACGGGGACGTGCAATGCAGCAGATAACTCAATAGGCATTTTAAACAACTAAGGAACAATCAAAATAACAAGTTACCACACATTAAAAAGGATACGATTCACTTGTTTTTCAATCACGAACCACGAGCCACGAACTGAAATCCTGATGTAATAATGACACTGTTATCGATAAGCCGGCATCACCTTATAACTCTAAAATGGGTGTACTCCGGATGTACCCCGAATCCTACGACCCAACTTTTCCTGGGCGGCATCCCAAGCGAGAGAGGGACTGGGCAACCATGGTAGTCGAGGTAGATCGGCAAGCCCAATGCTGCCCGATTTCCACGACACTACCATGCCCAAATGGTTGCGCAACCACGATGCAATGCACTCAAATGATAACAATAAAATAACCCAATAAACACATGATTGAGGGATAACAAAGTAGGTTGCCCTCACACACGATATATAGACAATAAGTGCATATGGTTTAACAATTATATTAAGGCACATAATCTATGTACAAGTAAATAAACTATTATGAACATAAGGATGAAGACTCCCTCACCTCTACCAAGCTCCAAAATGCAAGATTGGCTACAAATCACTCTCAATCCCCTTGAACATAAAGTTAAACGTTGTTTCAATTACTCTTTAGCTACAACATTCATTAATTATCCAACTAGGTTAGCTAACTCATAGTTTACTTAATTAATATACTACCAAGTAATCATTCAAGTAATCTAATAAACAAACAATATAACTAACAAACAATAAAATCATGATATATGCATGTTCCACAATCATTTTAAAGAGCATTTTAAGCATAGATAATCATATTTAATTCCATAATAGTACTATCAATTTATAAAGTCATTAATCCATACTTATTCTCTTTACAATTAACTCAATATAAAACTTAAGGAAAACACTTAGAACTATGACAAAACAACTACTATAAACAAGAATTCACTTAGAATCTTCAATTCAATAAAAGCAATTATGCAAGTTAGTTCATGAAACATTCTTTGAATAACGCCATATCTTAGATAATCACCCATAACCACATAACCCATCAAGTCCAATCAAAACTTAGCAAATAATCCAACTTTATTTTGAAAGTCCCTTTCGTAAACCCAACTAAAAATCTATCTTCTAAGCAATAGGAGGACACTACGAGCATTCCAAGCATTCAACGGTCACTAACCAACCACAAGGAAGTTTTACAAAAACCTAAAACACTAGAACAAACTAATTGCCCTAAATGTCCCTCTTTATGTTCTAGTCATTATAACCAACTTTTAGCCAACTTTTAATGGGTTTGAGCAAACATTTAAGCCATCTAGCAATAATGGCACCTAATAGAAATACTAAAACCATCAATTGAGCAAAAGTCACAAAACTCAATAGAATACTATTCTTTTCTCTAACTTTCTCAAGCTATCACATCCCAACGAGCTATGATAATAGAAATCCATTTTCACCAGCAAACCTATCCACATTATGATCCATTTAAATGCAAAGAAAACTTGTGTAAACTACAACAATCACAAAACTCCATTTGTCCCCTTAGTTGATTTATACTACAACTACGTTAACCAATCACCCAACTAATGCCATAACCACACCAAAAGTGCTTCCATGACCTCCGAAGACAACGCTAACACTCAAACTGAGCAAATTCCACACTTGGTCAAAACATCCCCTTTGCAATTCAAGGTTAATTAGCTTCCAAACGTAATACGAAGTTCAAGGTATGCAACCAAACTATACTACCTTCCTAATGACATTTAATGACACCACTTAGAACCTTGAAATCACACTTTAAAATACAATTACCCGAAAAGTCTGCATTTACCTCTTTATGCAATTATACTACAAATACCCTAATCGAAACTCAACCGCGAGTTAGAAAAGCATATCTAGCACCTACATGGCCTAAGAATACCAAATGTGATGACCAAATTAACCCGGATTTGCATTAACCCTGAAACCCCTTTCTAAAAGTCGCCTATTTCATAATTTAGCCAAGTTTCGAGCAATTAAACTTCACGGGGTTAATAATCTACCTTCATTAACATCTAAGGCACCTAATTGAAGCAATGAATCAACCTAAGAGGCACAATTTCATAAACCCTAAAAAAATGTCATTATTCATTGCCTATAATCAACCAACAAATTTAACCGTTTAAAAAGCGAAACAATAGCATAAATTAGGTATCTACTACTTATATATAACATACATAAGCATATTTGAGCATTGCATTAGCATTTAAGAGCAAAACAAGAAATTCAAGAAAGTTGTCACATTTTTGAAATGCAAAAATAGGTATGATGTAATACCCCGATCCCTCTCGAGACCGGGAGTTCTATCAATCGATCTAAACACAACCCAAACCAAACCCGGGCATAAATTTTCAGGAAAAACGGACGGAGTCTCCCCTGTTCCTAGGCGAAAAGTAAAACATGCGACAGCATATAAGTGGACCAATACCATGTCCAAACATTCAACCACTTCAAGGCCATCCGAGCCTTGGTTCACAACAAGCAAAACACAAGTAAATATACATTCAAGCTTAGCAATTAAACTACACCAACCTATATCATAAGCTAGACTATCATACCTTTCTATCTCTTTTCCTTTATCATTACAAATATACATTGAAGTTAAGCTACATTAACTAAATACATAATCTAGTGAAACTTAAATTACATCCCTTTTAACATTAAATACATATAATACATAAAAGCATACAACTTTACAACTTTGACAACTCAAGTCACATAGGCACGCAGGACAACTCTTCAAGCACAGACTTTCACGAAATTACGAACTTTCCAGCTAACATGGCATTTCCTGAAATGTGGTGGTGAGGAGTGAGTATACACAACATGTATACTCAGTGAGGGCGAGACAGATATCGAATTGGAGAGAAAGAAAGTCGTGCAATGCAAATAAGACAGTTAAGCAATATAACTGATAAATAAGCAATCAAAACAAATAATCAATACAATAAGCAATTACTGAAAGCATTAACACAACCATTCAAAGCTATACCACACTCTGAAGGCTATGGTTCACTCATACGAGCAAAGTACCATTTCACGAGCGATACATCAATCTCGAGCTTGATGTTGACAACGATGACAATAAGCGCGCATCCACCTTATAACACCAGTTTGGAATACCCCGGAAGTATCCATCAATCTACGACCCAAATCTCCCTGGGAGGCAGCCCAAGCGAGAAGAGGGAATAGTTACGGAGCTAGAGCAACCAACACTGGCAACCCGAGGCTACCCAGAGAGGCCCATCACTCATGTGCTGACACTATGCAATGCAAGACTCGATACAAGGCAATAAACGAGCGATAGCACAACAATACAAACTAGTGACAACAAACGAGATAACAAGCAATCACAATCAATACTAGCATTCAACTAACTTTTCAAGCATAACAAGCAATAATAAGCAACAATAACACCAATTAAACAAGTATATCAAGCAACCCTAAGCATTCTATAGGCATAATATCAAGATAACAAGCAAAATCACAAATCGGCCCCAACTATCAAAACACTACCATTTCCAAACGAGCCACGAGTTCTGGAAACCGACTTCGCCAATCCTCCTAGGTCACCATAAGGCACGTCCAAGGACCCCGAAACCCTACTTTACCCTAGAATTCGCGCAAAGCCCCGATTTCCCCCTTTGCTCGTTTGAACTACAACTATACCAACCAAACACCCAACCAATGCCATAATCGCACAAAAAGTGCTTCCATGGCCTCCCAAAACAATGCCAACACGCAAAACGAAAAAATGCCAAACTCGACCTAAACGACCCCGACTTTCACTAAGCCGTTTTTCTTCGTTTTCCCATTATACATTCCAATTAAACCACACATTTAGGCATTCTAGCATATCTAGCATCTTCCTACATCAACAGAACGCGTAACGGAGCAACTTCATCGAAACGGGGGTTTACTATTCATAATTTACTATTCATCACACAATTTATATTTCAATTCCAATATTTAACCGCAGAAAATGTTAAAAAGCTATAAATACATGTTCTACAATCAACAATGAACATTCTTTAAGCAACAAAACGATTAAAACAACAATCTACGCATAAAATCCAAAAATCAAAGTTTAGATACAAATATTTCAAATGCACAAATAACGATGAAACCCTCACCTTAGACGCTCCTAGACGCTAGGAAAACCTCGTAGAGTGCCTCGGAAACCACCCCGCACAAGCCCACGCGAAGAATCGAAGATTTGAAGTTGAGATTTTCTTTTTTTTTTTCTCCTTCTTTTCCTCATGGTTTCAAGTTTTTTTTCTCTGTTTTTTTTTCGTGCACATTCTGCTTATTTTAAAAAAAAATGACAAGAAGTCAAAGGTCAAAATTCGGTCAACCCGCTAAACCAAAACAGCTATGCGTGACCTTACGAAAACGGCCATAACTTCTTCTAGAAAACTCCAATTCATGAACGGTTTGAAGCCTCAGAAACTAGACTCATAGAGCTTTCCAACCATATATAATTTGCTACCTAACTCTTCCCCAATTGGTTCATATTTAATTCCAAAGTTGACCCAAAATTTGACTAACTTAACATTGCATTTTTTTAATTTCTAATCCCAAGTTTGCCTTTTATTAAACATTTCAAAAATTCCCACCTTGTCCTAGTTGGTCAATGTAGATGAAAAGTCAACTAGTTTGGTCAAAGAAGGTGAAAGGTCAATAAAATGCAATTTAAATGAACTTTAAATGCTATTGAATACATGCCAGGTTCGGGGTATCACATCCTTCCCCCCTTAAAACAATTGCGTCCTCGCAATTCTTCTTCCAATAGGACTCTGCATCATCTACAATCCAACTCTGACTAGTCTTCATTAGCTACTGAAAAAGTATTTAATCAAGATGACCAATAGGAAAGTTCAAGTAGAAATGCCAAGTAGTAACGCCAAATAGAAGCTCAAATGCAGATACCGTACAAGAATCCCGTTGACACGAATACCGAAGAAGAATAAATTCCAACCAGAAATGCCGAGATAATACCAATAAAGACTAAAGCAAAGATACTGTAGATGTCATTAATACCACACAATAACGACAAGAAGAATACCTCATGCACGAATCTCCAATAGAAGTCTAACTGTTACTGCCCGAGAATTCCCAAGCAAGAAGCCAAATAAAAGCTCAAACAAAGGTTCTATCTAGAGGTCCAAAGAAGTACCCCGCTGGTCATGGATTTCATAGAAGAATTCCCTGTTAAGAGTGCTGAAGAAAATACCAAGAACCCAATCAAATATATTTCCAAAGTTCCAAAGAAGCCTTCCAAATAATAACCCCATGGAACAACCAATTAGATTCCGAGTTTTGCTATCAAATGCTGAGAGGAATGTCAAAGGAAATAACAGAGAAAATATAATGTGCCCAATAAGACAACCAAGTTGAATAACAAACATAGTTTCCCAGATGGACGAAAACTCCAAGGATAAACACCGAACTGATGAACAATATACCGAGACCAAACTCTGAGGCCTCTTCACTGTTTGCCAAGTGAGAACTTCATACAACTTTGCCAACAAGGAAAATACCAAGAGAACGCCTAATAAGAATTTCAAAGAATACCATAAGTAGTATTATTCAATAAGTCTGATAGGAACTCCAAATACTAAACCTACTGAGGAACACTGAAGAAGATATTCGAGACAATGCTCCAATAAGAAAGTAGCCAAGTTTGCCTAATAAATAAATACTAAATAATTGGCCACTGAGAATTCCAGAAATTACCATTGAAGAATTTCCAATCAGGGATGCCAGTATCATACCAATAAAGACAGAGACACATATACCCTAAATAATACTGTGCAGTAAGGCCGATTGAAATCCCAATAGCCAAATCCACCGAGAAATGCCAACAGAAGTCTCCAAAGAATATCCATTAAGAAAACCAAAGAATGCTCCAAAGACCAACCAAATAAACTCCAAGAGAAAACTATTCTTTCACAACCGTTAAGAACAGAGGAAGACCATAGAGATTCGCCAATAACTGAGCTCCAAAAGCAAACACCAATTCCCAAATAAAGGCTAGTCAAATGCCATTCATTTCCTGCCAATCCATACACCTTGAAAAGCCAGCGGTGAACCACTTTCTTCAGGGGAGGAAGATGACTTACTTACCATTTCAATAGGACATGTATGAATGCCAATATATCACAGTTATACATATGCCTTAAGCTATTATGCCAGCAAGTTTACAAAATAGTTTATTCAACAAGGTCACTCAAGCATAACAATCAAGTCAAGCACAACATAATCAATTCAAATCACGGCATAGCTAATTCAAGACATTTCAGTACACACATTACAAGCAATACTTCAAGCAAATAACAATCCACGAGGTCGATTCGATAGGTCAATTCAATGCACAACTAGACACTTTACTTCACTTAGCACACAATTAACACATAACACATAACTATATCACATAGGAGCACACATTCATGTCAAGACACATAATCTCACATACAAGCATACATTTTCAAGACACACTTAGCAAGCACACATTCAAGGACCACTACCCACCAGACCGAGGACCCTGTCCCGGCTTATGAGCTAAACAAGCTCTGATACCACCTGTAATACCCCGATCCCTCTCGAGACCGGGAGTTCTATCAATCGATCTAAACACAATCCAAACCAAACTCGGGCATAAATTTTCAGAGAAAACAGACGGAGTCTCCCCTGTTCCTAGGCGAAAAGTAAAACCTGCGACAGCATATAAGTGGACCAATACCATGTCCAAACATTCAACCACTTCAAGGCCATCCGAGCCTTGGTTCACAACAAACAAAACACAAGTAAATATACATTCAAGCTTAGCAATTAAACTACACCAACCTATATCATAAGCTAGACTATCATACCTTTCTATCTCTTTTCCTTTATCATTACAAATATACATTGAAGTTAAGCTACATTAACTAAATACATAATCTAGTGAAACTTAAATTACATCCCCTTTAACATTAAATACATATAATACATAAAAGCATACAACTTTACAACTTTGACAACTCAAGTCACATAGGCACGCAGGACAACTCTTCAAGCACGGACTTTCACGAAATCACGAACTTTGTAGCTAACATGGCATTTCCTGAAATGTGGTGGTGAGGAGTGAGTATACACAACATGTATACTCAATGAGGGCGAGACAGATATCGAATTGGAGAGAAAGAAAGTCGTGCAATGCAAATAAGACAGTTAAGCAATATAACTGATAAATAAGCGATTAAAACAAATGATCAATACAATAAGCAATTACTGAAAGCATTAACACAACCATTCAAAGCTATACCACACTCTGAAGGCTATGGTTCACTCATACGAGCAAAGTACCATTTCACGAGCGATACATCAATCTCGAGCTTGATGTTGACAACGATGACAATAAGCGCGCATCCACCTTATAACACCAGTTTGGAATACCCCGGAAGTATCCATCAATCTACGACCCAAATCTCCTTGGGAGGCAGCCCAAGCGAGAAGAGGGAATAGCTACGGAGCTAGAGCAACCAACACTGGCAACCCGAGGCTACCCAGAGAGGCCCATCACTCACGTTCTGACACTATGCAATGCAAGACTCGATACAAGGCAATAAACGAGCGATAGCACAACAATACAAACTAGTGACAACAAACGAGATAACAAGCAATCACAATCAATACTAGCATTCAACTAACTTTTCAAGCATAACAAGTAATAATAAGCAACAATAACACCAATTAAACAAGTATATCAAGCAACCCTAAGCATTCTATAGGCATAATATCAAGATAACAAGCAAAATCACAAATCGGCCCCAACTATCAAAACACTACCATTTCCAAACGAGCCACGAGTTCTGGAAACCGACTTCGCCAATCCTCCTAGGTCACCATAAGGCACGTCCAAGGATCCCGAAACCCTACTTTACCCTAGAATTCGCGCAAAGCCCCAATTTTTCTCTTTGCTCGTTTGAACTACAACTATACCAACCAAACACCCAACCAATTCTATAATCGCACAAAAAGTGCTTCCATGGCCTCCCGAAACAATGCCAACACGCAAAACGAGAAAATGCCAAACTCGACCTAAACAACCCCGACTTTCACTAAGTCATTTTTCTCCGTTTTTCCATTATACATTCCAATTAAACCACACATTTAGGCATTCTAGCATATCTAGCATCTTCCTACATCAACAGAACGCGTAACGGAGCAACTTCATCAAAACGGGGGTTTACTATTCATAATTTACTATTCATCACACAATTTATATTTCAATTCCAATATTTAACTGCAGAAAATGTTAAAAAGCTATAAATACATGTTCTACAATCAACAAGGAACATTCTTTAAGCAACAAAATGATTAAAACAACAATCTACGCATAAAATCCAAAAATCAAAGTTTAGATACAAATATTTCAAATGCGCAAATAACGATGAAACCCTCACCTTAGACGCTCCTAGACGCTAGGAAAACCTCGTAGAGTGCCTCGGAAACCACCCCGCACAAGCCCACGCGAAGAATCGAAGATTTGAAGTTGAGATTTTCTTTTTTTTTTCTCCTTCTTTTCCTCATGGTTTCAAGTTTTTTTTCTCTGTTTTTTTTTTCGTGCACATTCTGCTTATTTAAAAAAAAATGACAAGAAGTCAAAGGTCAAAATTCGGTCAACCCACTAAACCAAAACAACTATGCGCGACCTTACGAAAACGGCCATAACTTCTTCTAGAAAACTCCAATTCACGAACGGTTTGAAGCCTCAGAAACTAGACTCATAGAGCTTTCCAACCATATATAATTTGCTACCTAACTCTTCCCCAATTGGTTCATATTTAATTCCAAAGTTGACCCAAAATTTGACTAACTTAACATTGCATTTTTTTTATTTCTAATCCCAAGTTTGCCTTTTATTAAACATTTCAAAAATTTCCACCTTGTCCTAGTTGGTCAATGTAGATGAAAAGTCAACTAGTTTGGTCAAAGAAGGTGAAAGGTCAATAAAATGCAATTTAAATGAACTTTAAATGCTATTGAATACATGCCAGGTTCGGGGTATCACATATGAAATTTCTCACCTATTGCACGTAGGAGCTCCTAGGAGGCTAGTAAACACCCTAAACCACTTACACCTAGCTTGGCTTGGCTTGGAATGAGGATTTGTTGAGCAAAAATCTCTATTTCTCCTCCTATGCTATTTTCGGATTTGCTACAGTGTTTTTAGCTTTTCTCTTTTTTTGTTTTTTGTTTTTTGTTTTATGAGCTTAATATGTGTGTGTGAGTATATATGCTAAGTGGTGTTGAGTTGGGAGAGTGTTAAGTCTATAAAAATGAGTCTAATTAGCTTAAAAACGAGTCTCAATGCACGTTAATATGTTAACTAACTAAAACATAAAGTTTAACTATGTAATACTATTCACTAGTTCAATAAAACATTTCCTAAACGAATGCTCTCAACACTAAATGCTCAAATACACATTTTTTTTTCATTCTTAACATAATTAATGTGATTTAAGAAAAATGCTAATTCGAAGAAAATAGATAGTTGGAAAACGTAATAAATAGTAACCAAGGAAAACAACAAGTAAATGGATAGTGAAAATGCACAAACAGTAGATGAAATAGTTAATGAATCATGGCAATGTTCTCGGGCGTCACATCCTCTCCCCCTTAAACAAATTGGGTCCACGCAATTCATCTTCACAAGAGAACTTTGCATCAACTGAAAACTAACTTTGATTACTCTTGAATAGTTACTGAGAAAGACACGGTCTCCTCAAATGAACATCATATGAAAATGCCAAGTAGAAGTCCCGAGAGGAATGTCAAGAAAGATACCAAATAAGTAGTTTGAAGAAGAATTATGAATGAGAACCCATATAAGAATTCTATTAGTACCGCCTAAGAATTTCCAAGTAAGAAGGCCAAATAAAGGCTCAAATGAAGATACTATCTTGAAATCCGAATAAGAATCATGTTGGCCATGAATACCATAGAAGAGCAGAATCCCAACTAAGAGCAGCAAGAAAATACCAATAAGAATTTAGAGTACAAATACCGAAGATAATTCCATATAATAAGGTTGATTAGAATCCCGAACTAAGTCCTCCGAGCAATACCAGCAAGAAAATACTAGAAGAATACTCAATAAGAAAACCCAGAGAATAGTCATATAGAAATCCCAAAGGAAGCCATTCATTTCTGACTGCTGAGCAGAGAAGAATGCCTTGGAAGAAATCCCAATAACTGAGCTCCGCCTACCACACCAATTCCCAAATAAAGGGATGATTAATTGTCTCTCATTCCTACTAATCCACATAACTTGGAGGGCTTATTGCTAATCACTTCTCCTTAGGGGGAGGAAAAAGTATTTCTTATAATTTCAACGGGACATGTATGAATGCCAAGATATCACATTTACACATATATGTTTTAAACTATTATACAAACATATTTATATAAGAGTTTATGAAACAATGTAATCATCAAAGTCATTCAAGCACGACAGTCAAGTCAATCATAACACAACCCAATCCAAGATATTCAAATACACACATTACAAGCAACAGTTCGAGCAATTAACAATTCACGAGGTCGATTTGATTCACGAGGTCAATTTGATGCATAACTAGCCACCTCACTTCACTTAGCATACATTTAACATATAACACATAACTATATAACATATGTGCACACATTCCATTCAAGACACACAACCTCACATACATGCACACACTTTCAAAACATACTTTACAAGCACACACGTAAGGTTTACTACCCGACAGGCCGAAGACCCTGTCCCGGCTTAGAGCTAACTAAGCTCTGATACCACCTGTAACGCCCCGATCCCTCACGAGATCGGAGGCTCTAATAACCAAGCTATTCTCAACCCAATTCTAACCCGGTCTCAAAATTTTAGGGGAGACTCTGTCTATTTTTCCCTAAAATTTTGAGATCGGATTAGAATTGGGTTGAGAATAGCTTGGTTATTAGAGCCTCCGGTCTCGTGAGGGATCGGGGCGTTACAAAACATGTACTCAAGTATCTTAGGAGAAAGAAGGATTATATGCTGATATATCAATCTGATGTCCTAATCCCTGAAAGGTATATAGTTTTTTGAAAACCAATTATGTAGAATCCAAAGAATGGATATCTGGATGTATCTTCACTCTTTGTGTGGTTTGGTGGTAACAATCTTGAATTGTTAAATCAACCATGAAGATCAGAGTTTGTGGCTCGAACAGAAGCTTCAAGAGAGAAAGAGAGAAAAAGTAACTTGAGTAATTCTTAATGGAATTAGAGTTTTATTGATAGTACTTGTAACGGTCTGACCCCTCACAGAATAAGGTCCCCAATCCCAAAACCATGAGGCACGAAAAACAAGAAAAAACGAACAGAGTTTCTGCTATTTCTAGGCCAACCAACCTACATGCAGAAGAATCATCACACAAGCACTAGCATTTACATACATAATTTAGTCCATTTCTAGTTCATTAAGTAGTTCCAGTTCCTTCCTTTGGCAAAATAGACCATAAGCATTCTAAACTAGGTTTCACAAACTAATACATTAACTAAAGTATTATAAGTCACTACTCTAGGTGAACCTTCACTTAATTACAAACTTTACAACCAACGAATATACACAAGGCACATAGGACTCAAAAGAATACATAACATTCACATAAGTACATAGGAAACATCCAACTCAAGCTAACACTGTAACGCCCCGATCCCTCAAGAGATCAGGACTCCTAGTTATCACGCTATTCTCAACCCAAATCCAAACTCGGGCACAAAATTTTAGGAAAAACGGACGGAGTTTCCCCTATATGTAGGTCTATTTAGAAACCTGCCAACAGTCACATATAAGTCCTGAATCACAATCAACTATTCATACAACTTTACTTTCAAGATTCATAAAGTCAACCAACTCCTCAAGGCCATCCGAGCCTTGGAATCTCACATCATATCACATAAGCATGCAAAATTAAATCCATTGAAGTTCTATCTTTTTATTCAACTTATCATACCACTCCATATTATCAATCAAGCTTTCTTATAACTTGTGTCCAACCAACTAACTAGTTTTCATCGTCCACACAAGCATGCACTACTAGGTAATAAAATAAAGCAAATAGAAGATTTTACAAGCCCACTAGTACATATTCATCAAACAAAACTAAAACTTTAATATTACATTCCTTGATATAACATAAATACACACATGGGCACAAAGTCTCAAATACAATACAAGCATATCATGATCACATTCTTCCATGTTTTACACACTGATAGAGCAAGCATGTCACACAAGAGGCAATCCAGTCTTCAGCTTTTCCTGAAATATGTTGAAAAGAGGAATGAGTAACCAGGTTACTCAGTGAGGGAGGTGATGCAACATACCAGGCATGCATTATGATATGCAGATACAAGAAATCATATATATAACATAACAATAAGATTAGATAGCAAGTAGTTAACCATATTAAAAAGGATAGGGTTCCACTTCAAGTCTTCAATCACGAGCCACGAGACACGAACTTCACGCAAGTGCCGGTAAACCCCAAACACCAATAAGTTGGGATACTCCGGATGTGTCCCGATTCTACGACCCTTTCTCCTGAGGTAGGCCCATGCCCAGCAGGTGAACCACGCCTCTGGGGTAGTGGAGTATGCCTCAGCGAGAAGGGAATAGGCACCATGGTAGTCGAGGGAGCACGGCAAGCCCGACGCCGCCCGTGTTTCTCGATGCTACCATGTCCGAAAAGGTTGCGCAACCGGATATTCGATCACAATAATTCAAGCAATGACAATATAATTCAAGAATCACATAAATGAGGGACAACAAAGTAGGTTGTCCTCACACGTAGTTTACAATAAATAAGCCATATAACAATATAAATAAAAGACAAGTGTATATTTAGTCTATTCATATCAAAGTACACGTAATTATAAGCAATTATATTGAACTATACAATTCATGAGCAGTAAAACAAGTTAAGATGCACAAAAGAATGTAACTCCCTCACCTTAGATTAGACTAATTATGTAAGAGAATCGCTTAGATTCACTCCAAATCTCCTTGAATTAGCTCAAATGTGCAACCTTAGCCTACTCATATAAATATAACACATAGCCATTAAACTAGCATAACACAATGCAAGTAAGATATTACTTAGCATGTACATGAAGTAAACAGTCCAAGTTAGAAGCAATTTAACTAGAATTTATAATTATGAACAACCTAGAATCAATTACAGTTCAACTGATATGAGATCTTCGTGGTTAACTTATCTAGCATTCTGACAAGTTTACTTCACGAGAATATGCTTTATCATCCATTTTGCAATTAACCTTGCATGTAGGGTTCAAGAGCTTTAAGCACATTCTCCCAAATATCTTTATTAGCCTTCCTAAGTGTGCACCAAATAACATTATACCTTGGCAAAACTCACAATTTAATTATTTAGCAACAACAATGGACTATACAAATAACAAATTAATGAAAACAGTCTAAGTTTTCTAGCAGAAGCTAACTTTAGCAAATCCGTAACCTAATCTATTGATCTCCAAATCCTCTGATTTTGTCATAGAAAGAAAGCTCTTCGAGTGTAGTTAACTTTAGCCTCAAGCATAACTCAATTCCGATCTAAATTCCACAAGTTAGGACCTTACTCGTGAATCTGCGCAAACTGCCCTGCTTCAGCGAATTTCCAGACACATTTTTGAAATTGCTAAATCGGATGATCAAAACGTTTGAATTAGCCTAAGCCTTTGAAATCAACATTTTCTCTAAACTGCCTAATCTCGCTGTTGTACAAATGTCGTTAAGTTTCGAGCATGTTTACTATGTCAAAATGGCTCTAGAACTCACGGGCAGTAGGCTGTCCAAATATTTGCTCATTTTGCATACTACCCTTTTAGCTACTTTTTGCCATTACTTAACATTTACACTTCATTGAAGGCTTTAAACAAACATCTAGTCTACAATTTTGTTCATAGATAGCAAATCAACAACTACTTGTGAAACTAACAAAGCATGCACAAATATAGCAATATAATCAAAATAAAATACATATAAGATGATTCACTCACCTTCAAAAACTAAAACATGCAAAATGCAAAGGCCTAGGTTGATTCTTCTTTTCTTTAACCAAGCTTTTCTTCTCCTAAGTGCGCATCAAGGTTACCAAACCATATTTTAATCATACTACATTCCTAGTTAAGCCAAAAGACACCTAATAAGATTATAAAACCCTGTTTTAGAAACAAAAGTTCGGGAAGGCTCCAAGCGAGTTTTAACTACAACTATACTATCTGAACCCCAATTTCGCGTAACGAAAGCACCAATAGTGCTTCCATACCCCAAGGATATCCAAATCATAGCCCAAATGTGCCCGGATTGTACAACGAGAAAAGTCCTCTTTTTAAAGTCGACTAATTACGCAATTTAGCTCGGTTTCGGTTGATTCAACTTCACGTGGCTTTTCAACTAGCTTCACTAGGGCCTAGAGCATCTATTTGAAGTCTCAATTCAAGCTAATTAACAAATTATATCAAAAACCTTAAATTTTCAGATTTTACTATTTATTATACTATTCACCTTCTCCTACAACTTTGATTCTCAAAATCAAACCATTACAATTGTAACCAAGCTCCAAAAGAGAGTTATATAGGCTTCAAAGATCATATAACAAGCATTTATAACAAGCAAAATAGCTAAATTCAACAAGACAAGAAATTCAATATATATGCATCAACTTTAAAATTATGAAATATGCAATTCCCTCACAATATTGAAGATGAAGACAAGTTGTAGATGCCCCCTAATGCTCCAATCTCCTCCTAGACCAAGCCAAGAGCTCAACTCCAAGGTTTGATGAAGAAATTCTCCTCCTATGCCATTTTCGAATTTGCTACAGTGTTTTCAGGTTTTCTCCTCTTTTTTTTGTTTTTTTTTGTTTTGGCTCTTATTATGTTATATAAATAATAGACTAAGGAAATAATGGGTTGAGTTAGTAAATTGGGTCTAATTAAACATATTTAAGGGTCTAATAAAAGTCTAAAGTCTAGCTAATTCACTAGAAACCCAAATAAAAATTCTATAAAAAGTTACTATTCTTTCGTAACACTATTCATTCAGGACAAAAACTATTTTCTAAATGCACACTCCCAACATTAAATACACAAAATAATATTTTTCACATTCTTCCTACATGATATGTGATAGGAGAAAAATACAGTTTTAGAAAAATTAAACAGTAAATTTTCTTTATGAATAGTGCCTTATGCTAAAAATTAAATAAATGCATATTTAATGTTCAAATAAGACATTCAACAATTTAAAATGAATATGAAGAGGTTCTCGGTCGTCACACTCTCCCCTCCTTACAAAAATTGCGTCCTCGCAATTTCTTAGGCTCCAAAATAATCATTCAATAACTATAGCAACCCTAGTCAGACTTGAAACCAATAAGTGTACTGACAAGTTTACCAAGAGAAATACCCATACCATTGCCACCGATAATTCCACTGGGAATACCAAAAGCTCTTCAGAAAGAATCCCGATTAATATAGCCAAATAAAGGCTTTTATGGAAGTACCGTTTAGAAAACCAAATAGAAGCACCACATAAGAATCTCATCTATTAGTATCGGAAGTTAATAATAAGAAATCTGTATGTGAATACCAAGATAATACCATGCCATAGGTGAGGCCCCGAATAAGAATTCCAACAAGAAACCGTATAAAGAATACCGATGGAGTATCTTTGAGTGCAATTCCTCCAATAGAAGTATATTACGAGTATTCATGTACGATACCAAATAAGAGATGCATCCAAGATCCACAGGAGATTTTACCTATGAAAATTGTGGTTTAAAGATCAACTGGCACCAATTAACTCCCAACTTGAAGGCAAAGAGAATACCCTATTAGAAGCTCAACTGTGAACAACATTTCTCCGCAAGACATAAGTTGTATATATATATGTAGATAATGTTAGATGTTCCCTCTTCTTGTTGGTTCTCGCCTCCAAATATGCCGCTACTGATCATCTCTTATAGGGGAGAGTTTACTTACCATATGTGAGGGGTAATGCATGTATGCATACAATGATGAATATATAAGATACTAATATTAATAAATATACCATATAAAAGTACACAAGGTCACATAATTGTTCAGTTAACACATTATTCATATTTCACATAAGCAAATCACGTAACATACATTTCTCATTCAAGTCACACATGATCACATAGTTATACATATCACACAATCTTCATTTTTCATGCAAATATAACACATAGGAGCACATTTAGCTCAAACAGGCACAAGACCACATCAATACACATTTTACATATTCTGAAGACATGACATATTAACCTAATTAGTACACAAGTCACGCATGGTACTCTATCCATGTAACACACTTTACAAACACACGATCAAGGTCACTACCCAATAGGCCGAAGACCATTTTCTCGGCTGTGAGCTATCTAAGCTCTGATACCATTTCGATAACGCCCCGATCCCTCACGAGATTAGGACTCCTAGTTATCACGCTATTCTCAACCCAAATCCAAACCCGGGCACAAAATTTTAAAAAAAACGGACGGAGTTTCCCCTATATGTAGGTCTATCTAGAAACCTGTCAACAGTCACATACAAGTCCTGAATCACAATCAACTATTCATACAACCTAACTTTCAAGATTCATAAAGTCAACCAGCTCCTCAAGGCCATCCGAACCTTGGAATCTCATATCATATCACACAAGCATGCAAAATTAAATCCATTGAAGTTCTATCTTTTTATTCCACTTATCATACCACTCCATATTATCAATCAAGCTTTCTTATAACTTGTGTCCAACCAACTAACTAGTTTTCATCGTCCACACAAGCATGCACTACTAGGTAATAAAATAAAGCAAATAGAAGATTTTACAAGCCCACTAGTACCTATTCATTAAACAAAACTAAAACTTTAATATTACATTCCTTGATATAACATAAATACATACATGGGCACAAAGTCTCAAATACAATACAAGCATATCATGATCACATTCTTCCATGTTTTACACACTGATAGAGCAAGCATGTCACACAAGAGGCAATCCAGTCTTCAGCTTTTCCTGAAATATGTTGAAAAGAGGAATGAGTAACCAGGTTACTCAGTGAGGGAGATGATGCAACATACCAGGCGTGCATTATGATATGCAGATACAAGAAATCATATATATAACATAACAATAAGATTAGATAGCAAGTAGTTAACCATATTAAAAATGATACGGTTTCACTTCAAGTCTTCAATCACAAGCCACGAGCCACGAACTTCACGCAAGTGCCGGCAAACCCCAAACACCAACAAGTTGGGATACTCCGGATGTATCCCGATTCTACGACCCTTTCTCCTGAGGTAGGTCCATGCCCAGCAGGTGAACCACGCCTCTGGGGTAGTGGAGTATGCCTCAGCGAGAAGGGAATAGGCACCATGGTAGTCAAGGGAGCACGGCAAGCCTGACGCCGCCTGTGTTTCTCGACGCCACCATGTCCGAAAAGGTTGCGCAACCCGATATTCGATCACAATAATTCAAGCAATGACAATATAATTCAAGAATCACATAAATGAGGGACAACAAAGTAGGTTGTCCTCGCACGTAGTTTACAATAAACAAGCCAAATAACAACATAAATAAAAGACAAGTGTATATTTAGTCTATTCATATCAAAGTACACGTAATTATAAGCAATTATATTGAACTATACAATTCATGAGCAGTAAAACAAATTAAGATGCACAAAAGAATGTAACTCCCTCACCTTGGATTAGACTAATTATGTAAGAGAATCGCTTAGATTCACTCCAAATCTCCTTGAATTAGCTCAAATGTGCAACCTTAGCCTACTAATATAAATATAACACTTAGCCTTTAAACTAGCATAACACAATGCAAGTAAGACATTACTTAGCACGTACATGAAGTAAACAGTCCAGGTTAGAAGCAATTTAACTAGAATTTATAATTATGAACAACCTAGAATCAATTACAGTTCAACTGATACGAGATCTTCGTGGTTAACTTATCTAGCATTCTGACAAGTTTACTTCACGAGAATATGCTTTATCATCCATTTTGCAATTAACCTTGCATGTAGGGTTCAAGAGCTTTAAGCACATTAATGAAAACAGTCTAAGTTTTCTAGCATAAGCTAACTTTAGCAAATCCGTAACCTAATCTATTGATCTCCAAATCCTCTGATTTTGTCATAGAAAGAAAGCTCTTCGAGTGTAGTTAACTTTAGCCTCAAGCAGAACTCAATTCCGATCTAAATTCCATAAGTTAGGACCTTACTCATGCATCTGCGCAAACAGCCCTGCTTCAGCGAATTTCCAGACACATTTTTGAAATTGCTAAATCGGATGATCAAAACGTTTGAATTAGCCTAAGCCTTTGAAATCAACATTTTCTCTAAACTGCCTAATCTAGCTGTTGTACAAATTTTGTTAAGTTTCGAGCATGTTTACTATGTCAAAATGGCTCTAGAATTCACGGGCAGTAGGCTGTCCAAATATTTGCTCATTTTGCATACTACACTTTTAGCTACTTTTTGCCATTACTTAACATTTACACTTCATTAAAGGCTTTAAACAAACATCTAGTCTACAATTTTGTTCATAGATAGCAAATCAACAACTACTTGTGAAACTAACAAAGCATGCACAAATATAGCAATATAATCAAAATAAAATACATATAAGATGATTCACTCACCTTCAAAGACTAAAACATGCAAAATGCAAAGGCCTAGGTTGATTCTTCCTTTCTTTAACCAAGCTTTTCTTCTCCTAAGTGCGCATCAAGGTTACCAAACCATATTTAAATCATACTACATTCCTAGTTAAGCCAAAAGACACCTAATAAGATTATAAAACCCTGTTTTAGAAACAAAAGTTCGGGAAGGCTCCAAGCGAGTTTTAACTACAACTATACTATCTGAACCCCAATTTCGCGTAATGAAAGCACCAATAGTGCTTCCATACCCCAAGCATATCCAAATCATAGCCCAAATGTGCCCGGATTGTACAACGAGAAAAGTCCTCTTTTTAAAGTCGACTAATTACGCAATTTAGCTCGGTTTTGGTTGATTCAACTTCACGTGGCTTTTCAACTAGCTTCACTAGGGCCTAGAGCATCTATTTGAAGTCTCAATTCAAGCTAATTAACAAATTATATCAAAAACCTTAAATTTTTGGATTTCACTATTTACTACACTATTCACCTTCTCCTACAACTTTGATTCTCAAAATCAAACCATTACAATTGCAACCAAGCTCCAAAAGAGAGTTCTATAGGCTTCAAAGATCATATAACAAGCATTTATAACAAGCAAAATAGCTAAATTCAACAAGACAAGAAATTCAATATATATGCATCAACTTTAAAATTATGAAATATGCAATTCCCTCACAATATTGAAGATGAAGACAAGTTGTAGATGCCCCCTAATGCTCCAATCTCCTCCTAGACCAAAGAAAGAGCTCAACTCCTAGATTTGATTAAGAAATTCTCCTCCTATGCCATTTTCGGATTTGCTATAGTGTTTTCAGATTTTCTCCTCTTTTTTTGTTTTTTTTTGTTTTGGCTCTTATTATGTTATATAAATAATAGACTAAGGAAATAATGGGTTGAGTTAGTAAATTGGGTCTAATTAAACATATTTAAGGGTCTAATAAAAGTCTAAAGTCTAGCTAATTCACTAGAAGCCCAAATAAAAATTCTACAAAAAGTTACAATTCTTTCGTAACACTATTCATTCAGGACGAAAACTATTTTCTAAATGCAGACTCCCAACATTAAATACACAAAATAATATTTTTCACATTCCTCCTACATAATATGTGATAGGAGAAAAATATAGTTTCAGAAAAATTAAACAGTAAATTTTCTTTATGAATAGTGCCTGTAACGCCCCGATCCCTCACGAGACCGGAGGCTCTAATAACCAAGCTATTCTCAACCCAAACCCAACCCGGTCTCAAAATTTTAGGGAAAAACGGACAGAATCTCCCCTGTACCGTGGACATTCTGAAAACCTGTAAACCCTCAAATAAAGCTTCAACAAGATAAGTCAAGCTCTTCATAACTAAACAACAAAGGTTCAAGGCCATCTAAGCCTTGATGCATACAATAGTCCCAAAACACACAAGCATGCTAGTG
The DNA here is from genome assembly GCA_037974665.1 of Ehretia macrophylla. Lineage (NCBI taxonomy): Eukaryota > Viridiplantae > Streptophyta > Magnoliopsida > Boraginales > Ehretiaceae > Ehretia > Ehretia macrophylla. Next base: position 14,449,497 of record CM075782.1, on the reverse strand, counting down.
GCTAGAGTTAGAACATTCACTTCCAAGCATGCAAGGTAATTAAAGCAGAAACATAAGTTATTACAAGACATAGGCTTACGAATCTACACCACAACCAACTATCCTTCAATTTCATACAACAACATATACATAAACAAAGCCCTTAGGCCACAAAATAAATACACAAGTACCAAATAGAAACAAGAAGGCACAGCCACCTCAGAACAACACACAGCAACTAGGGCAAAGGCTCTAACTGCACCTCTTCCTCCTCCACTACTACCTCAACAAGCTGGGGATCACCCTCAGCGTCTCCTGAAACATATATCGAGGTATGAGCAACCACTGTTGCCCAGTGAGGGATATAGTCCCGGGGCGTGCAATGCAACAGATAATACAATTATACAACAATAACACTTAGACAATTAAAGAAACAATGATAACTTAAATAACCACACATTTAAAGGATACATTTCACACAATCCCCTATACACCAATCTTCACTGATCTTCTTTCACGATCCACGAACCACATACCACGAGCACGATCACGATAAGCCGGCATAATCCCCAAACACTCCAGTGGGTGTCACGCCCCAACTCGACCCCACCTACGATCAGTCAGGACGCAACGGAATTTCGGCAGTAATGACAGTAAATAGATTACCGATGTTCTAAACCAACCTCATTAATAACATTAAACATTCAAAATTCCATAACCATACATACAACAACTCCTTAACAGCATAACAACATACAACCTAACCGTAGTATACAATAATCAGTCTTCGTTATCTGCCTCCGTTCCAACATAACATACAATACCTCAACTTTATTATACATTTCAAAAATAAGTTGAGACCCATCTAACAACTTAACCGTAGACAAAAGGAAGCCACTAAGTTAACATCATTTGGATCATCATCTTTTCAACAACTATTACACTAAGAACCGTAAAGCATATAAAAGTCTATTAAGCTAACATACATGACGTTTAACAACATAGAATCATGGATAAGACTCAGGGACATATGACTCATCCACGAAAGGCACGTTTTCCACATTCTCCTCTTCAGGAGGCACGTACCCGTAATCTTGTGAAAGTACACCTGAAAACATGCAATAATAGAGAGTGAGCTTATATACATAAGCCCAGTGAGGATCCGATAGATCTCGACAGTATTCACTACGCTCCTTGGATTTAGTCCTTTGAGCAAGTAAACACACAACAACATAAATAATGCTATCATCACATAACTATATAACCAATCAATAAAGGATACTCTATTTGGTGTAGCTCCAAACGCCATCACGATCTCAACCGTTCTTCTTATAACTCCCCATTACTCACGCACCCGAGGTACCTCACTAGCCCCTCCCTCCATGACACCTCCGTCATGCGAGCTGGGGGTAGCCTATGGCAGTCATGCCGTTATCAACCCGACAGCCCGACGCTGCTCGAGAGGTGGCACACACATACCAAGACTCCATAATCATCAATCATCAATCAATCATCAATCAATCAATCAATTGGGAGATCAGCAACAAGAGTGCCCGATTCCCGCATTCAATAATAATCAATCAATAACATCAATATTAAATTAAACAACAAACAACGTAGTTAGATGACAAAGTAGGCCATCAAACCGGACATGCATAATATACTTAATTAAACTTTAAATTACTCATCAACAACTCACCATTCATCACTCGAACACTACCCAACCATCTAAGGCATCGTTCAAGAAATTAAAGAATGACAACCTAAACTTCTAAAATTCATAACTTACAATCTACTAATCCAAACATTGCCAAATCAGTTCCTATCACTCACCCATTCAACCTACTACATTAGCCCTCTCGGAAATCCACCATAACACCTCCAAATCATGCCCGATAACCCTAAAATCCTAAGATGTCATGTCTGGATTTTCCGGATTTTTACACAAACAATGTAATCGAAAATTCGGCATTACAACAGCGCTAACACGTAATTATCAAGTATTTAGAAATCGACGGCAATCGATTTCGATCAACACAACTCATTTAATTCAACTTTGAACATTTTAATCAAAATTAAATACCCGGAAAATAAAAATTATGCTACATCCGACAGAAACTCGTAGTATTAGTATATAATGATCCCTAGCATGCAAGGAGCAATAATCTAACATCAGATTTCAATTCTAACGGTTCAATCTTCATTTATACGCAAAAACACAAAAATGACATTTTGAGATCTAGAATTTTTCTCTCACCTTAGATGCGATATAAGCCTAGGAATGCGTGCTATGCGTGCCCAACAAGCAGAATCCAAGTCGGTGCGAAGTTTCACGGACAAAAACTAGGTTTTTCTTTGAAAAATTGGATTGAAAGCTTGAGTTTTTCTCTTCTCTTTTCTCCCTCTTTTCTCTCGGCAATGTGTGTGTGTGTGATGGTGTTTTTGTGTTGTGTGAGTGTGTGTTGAGGACATTAGCTTATAAGGTCAAATAATTAAGTAAAGTCAAAGTTAATTTTAATAGGTATTTTTGTGTTTTTAATGACTTTAATTGCATTTTAGTGCTCACCAAGTTAAAAAATAATTATGCCACCCCCAAGATATCTCAAATGGATTACTTTTAGGTGACAAGAAGTTTTACAATCCAATAATTTCACCCGAGTCGGCTTAAAACTCGATTTTCGCAAAAGTCGGTGTAAAAACCCTAATAAATTCTTAAGCCAATTTTAAAACCATTTTCATCAAACACAGGTCTATTAAAGTCCGTGGACTAGGTCTAGAAGGGTTAAAAAGACCAGTTTCAAAATTATAGCGGACGTGTTTCGAAAACACTATTCACTGAAAATCGACGATAAAATTTCTGACTCCGTTTTTGATGAAAATTTCATGAATGCACATTTAGCACGTATTAGGAGTATTGACATCAAAATTATAACTTTCTAGGTCCTATAGCACATAAACAGATCATATGCACGCAAAACGAGGTATAACACGTAAAACGAGATAAGCAGGAAAGTGGGGTTTCACATTCTCCCCCCCTTATAGAAATTTCGTCCTCGAAATTCTTACTTGATGTACGGAATAGATCTGGGTATTGTTGCTGCATCTGATCTCGTCTCTCCCACGTAGCTTCCTCAATGCCGTGATGCTTCCACAACACCTTAACCATCGGAATCCTCTTCGACCTCAACTCTCGGTCCATCTGATCTAGAATACGAATCGGACGCTCGTCATAAGTCAAATTCTCTCGAAGCTGTAACGGCTCTGGCTCAAGAATATGAGAAGGATCCGGATTGTATTTCCGCAAATTAGACACGTGAAACACATCGTGGACATTAGAGAAGTTCTCCGGTAAAGCCAACAGATATGCCAACTTACCAACCCTGCCAGTAATCTCAAACGGCCCTACAAATCTCGGACTCAGCTTACCACCTTTACCATAACGAACAAACCCCTTTCGAGGAGACAATCTCAAGAAAACCCGATCTCCAACTGCAAACTCCAAGTCTCGACGACGCTTATCAGCATAACTCTTGAATCTACTCTGTGCCGTAAGCATTCTCTGCCTGATCAATTGAACATTCTCGATCTTCTCAAGAAGTTCTGGCATAATAGTCGGATCAATAGTCTTCATCTCTCCTACCTCGTCCCAATATAAAGGTGAACGGCACTTACGACCGTAAAGAGCTGCGAAAGGTGCCATCCCAATAGTAGCTTGATAACTATTGTTATAGGCAAACTCGGCAAGTGGTAGATGTTTCTCCCAGTTCTTCCCGAAGTCCAGAACACAAGCCCTAAGCATATCTTCCAGAATCTGAATAGTCCGCTCAGACTGACCGTCGGTCTGTGGATGATACGCTGTACTGAAGTTCAACTGAGTACCCAAAGTTTCCTGAAGTTTCTCCCACAAACGAGAAGTAAATCGAGGATCTCGATCAGAGACAATACTAGATGGAATACCGTGAAGTCTAACAATCTGATCCAGATAGAGATCCGTCAGCTTTGTAACCTCATCTCCCAACCTCATGGCAATAAAATGAGCTGTCTTCGTCAAACGATCCACGACAACCCAAACTGCATCATTACCCCTCGGTGATCTAGGCAAACCAGTGACGAAGTCCATCGTAATATGCTCCCATTTCCACTCTGGTATAGCCAACGGCTGAAGCAAACCTGCTGGTCGTTGATGCTCGGCTTTCACCCTCTGACAAGTCAAACATCTAGACACAAACTGAGCAACCTCCCTCTTCATGTTGCTCCACCAGTAATGTTGCTTCAAATCCCGATACATCTTGGTTCCACCGGGATGAATAGTATATTTAGAATTATGAGCTTCCTCCAGAATACCTCGTCTCAAGCCCGGTTCATCGGGAACACAAACCCTGTTCCGAAACCGAAGAATACCGTCCTCATGCACTTTAAAGTCAGACTGATCATCCGAAATCTGATCCTTGATCTTCTGAAGGTTAACATCAAGTTGCTGAGCTTCCCTGATCTGAGACAATAATAAAGGCTGAATACGGAGATGTGAACACATCACCCCAACCTGAGTGAACTCTGGTCTCCAATAACTAAACTCCTCAAGAACCTCCCACTTCTTGACAGCTAAACAAGAAATACTAGCCTTCCGGCTGAGAGCATCTGCCACAACATTTGCCTTGCCAGGCAGATTATTGATAGAACAATTATAATCTCCAAGAAGCTCCATCCACCTCCGCTGGCGCATATTCAACTCCTTCTGTGAGAATAAATACTTTAGACTCTTATGATCAGTGAAAATCTCGAACTTACTACCCCACAGATAATGACGCCACTTTTTCAGTGCGAAGACAACTGCTGCCAACTCAAGATCATGAGTCGGATAATTCACCTCATAAGACTTCAACTTCCTGGAAGCATAGGCAATAACTCGGCCATCCTGCATAAGAACACATCCCAAGCCCTCCTTGGATGCATCACTGTAAATGACCATATTATCGGTCCCCTCTGGTAGAGCAAGTACTGGAGCGGTAGTTAACCTCTTTTTCAACTCCTGAAATCCACTCTCACACTTCTCGTCCCAATTAAAGATAGTCCGTTTCTGAGTCAAGTGGCCCCGCAATCTTTGAGAAGTCCTTGACAAACCTACGGTAATAACCCGCCAAGCCAAGAAAACTACGGACATCAGTAACACTCTCTGGCCGCTTCCAAGACATCACCGATTCAATCTTAGTGGGATCTACAGAAATACCACTCTGTGTAATAACATAGCCAAGAAAAGAAATCTGTTGCAGCCAAAATTCACATTTGCTGAACTTGGCAAACAACTGATGCTCCTGCAACTTCTCCAATACAAGCCGTAGATGTTGCTCGTGCTCCAATTCAGATTTAGAATAGACCAAGATATCATCGATAAAAATCACCACGAACTGGTCCAAGTACGGCTGAAAGACTCGATGCATAAGATCCATGAATGCTGCCGGTGCATTAGTCAAACCAAAGGGCATAACAACAAACTCATAATGCCCGTACCGAGTCCTGAAGGCAGACTTCGGAACATCCTCCGTACGAATCCGAAGCTGATAATACCCCTGCCTCAAATCAAACTTAGAGTAGACTTTGGCTCCCTGAAGTTGATCAAACAACTCATCAATCAGTGGCAAAGGATATTTATTCTTGATGGTCACCTGATTCAAACCACGGTAATCAATACATAATCTCAAAGTACCATCCTTCTTCTTCACAAATAAAACAGGAGCTCCCCAAGGTGAAGAACTCTGCTGAATAAATCCTTTCTCCAACAACTCCTGTAACTGAGTCTTCAACTCTTTCAACTCAGCTGGTGCCATCCGGTACGCCGATTTAGAAATAGGTTGAGTACCGGGAACAAGATTAATCACAAACTCTATATCCCTCTCAGGCGGCAACCCTGGCAACTCCTCGGGAAATACATTAGGATATTCCCGGATAATAGGGACTTCCTCTAGCTGTAGCTTATCAGATGGCTTGTTGATCAAATAAGCTAGATAACCCGAACACCCCTTACTCACCAACTTAACGGCTTTAGTTGCTGAGATAACAAAACTCGTCTTAGCACCCCGGTTACCCGCTACCTCTACTACTGGCTGATCTGGCAAACGAAACTGTACTACCTTGGTTCTACAGTTTAACTGAGCATCATACTTAGAAAGCCAATCCATACCCAAGATAACATCATACCCCCGGATAGGAAATAAAATAAGGTCCGAAGGAAAATTATGCCCCTTAACATGTATTATACAATCCTTACATACTAGGCCAGTAACATACTTATCAGTCAAAGAGGTACTAATTTCAACCACATAAGGCAATCTTTCAGGTTGCAATTTAACACGTTGCACACAAGCAGGAGTAATGAAAGAATGCGTAGCACCAGAATCAATCAACACTTTAACAAGTTGATCAAGTATAAGGAAGTTACCTTCCACAACTGCAGTCTCCTCAGGCATCTCCTCTAAGTCAACTGCATAAGCCCGAGCCTGAACCCGCTGCTGCTGTGGTACACTGCCCGTAGGCCTACCCTGGTAACCCTGAGTCGCTGCTCGACCCTCAGTCCTCGCATACCTAGGGCAATCCTTCGCCCTATGATCGATGCTACCACAACCCAAACATGTCCCTGCCTTTGCCCTGCAGTCGGACTCTACATGCCCTGGGCGCTTGCAGTAATTACACTGCGATGATGTGGCACTAACACTGCCCCTAGAATAACCAGAAGCTGAAGAAGCAGCTGATACAGCCTGCTGCTGAGGTCTCACCACACTAGGCCTGTACTGACCCTGAGACTGCGCTGGCCTATACTGAGTCTGAACCTGATATGGCCTCTGCTGAAACTGAGGCCGATAGTAACTCTGCTGACCCTGTGGCCTATAAGAACCCTGCTGGGCTGGTGGCCTGTAGACAACCTGCTGTACTGGAGGCCTATATATAACCTGCTGGCCCTGTGGCTGATACGGCCTCTTACTAGGCTGACTGGAGACAATCTGATCCCCTTTCCTCTTCTCTAATCTAGAAGCTGCCTCAAAAGCCTCAGTGAAAATATCATATCGATTCAGAGCCATCACATCCTGAATCTCGGGCCGCAACCCCAACATAAACCTGCGAGTCCTCCGCTCCTCGTCTGCCACATACTCCGGTGCATACCGGGACAATCGAGTAAATGTGGCCTCATATTGAGCCACTGTAGCATCTCCCTGGACCAAGGCTAGAAACTCGGCCTCTCTCCGTTCCCTGCAAATCCTCGGGACATACTTTGCTCGGAAAGCCATCAGAAAGGTACCCCAAACATAAGGAATACCCTGTGCCGCCCAGCTAGTCCTTACCGTGCGCCACCACTCCTCTGCCTCGTCATCTAACAAATACACGGCAAAAGAGACTTTCTGCTCATCAGTATAGCCAAGTGGATCATAAATCTTCTCCAACTTGCTAATCCATACCTCCGCCTTCCTATCATCCGGTTCCCCCTGAAATCTCGGTGGGTGATATCCTAAAAACTCCTTCAGGGTACCACGCCCGTGGTTACCACCCTGAATATTCAGAAGCTGAGCCTGCATAGCCTGATTCTGGGCAGCCTGCCCTGCTAACAACTGTGCCTGACTAGCCACTAACTCTGCAATCCGCTCCATAGCTGCTCCTAATCGGTCATCACCCCCGTCACGGCCCGGTGCCACGTTACTCGGAGTCTCATCAGTCATCTCAGGCCTACCTCTGGTTCTCGGTCGACCGGCCATTCTACTAATCAAAGAGTTAGCACAGTTATAGCACGTAGACATGTTATAAACAACTATTAACACATAAATAACAAACTCATATAAAACACATAAACAAATTGATCACATAATCACATAAGCACTTAAATCACATAATCACTTAATCAATTAATCATACCAATACATATTTCATTTTTCTTTCCTTTCATACATATTTCATGCTAAGACCATTACCCACATTCCGAGAATACCCCGGCTGACAACTAACATGAGCTCTGATACCACTTAAACTGTCACGCCCCAACTCGACCCCACCTACAATCAGTCAGGACGCAATGGAATTTCGGCAGTAACGACAGTAAATAGATTACCGAGGTTCTAAACCAACCTCATTAATAACATTAAACATTCAAAATTCCATAACCATACATACAACAACTCCTTAACAGCATAACAACATACAACCTAACCGTAGTATACAATAATCAGTCTTCGTTATCTGCCTCCGTTCCAACATAACATACAATACCTCAACTTTATTATACATTTCAAAAATAAGTTGAGACCCATCTAACAACTTAACCGTAGACAAAAGGAAGCCACTAAGTTAACATCATTTGGATCATCATCTTTTCAACAACTATTACACTAAGAACCGTAAAGCATATAAAAGTCTATTAAGCTAACATACATGACGTTTAACAACATAGAATCATGGATAAGACTCAGGGACATATGACTCATCCACGAAAGGCACGTTTTCCACATTCTCCTCTTCAGGAGGCACGTACCCGTAATCTTGTGAAAGTACACCTGAAAACATGCAATAATAGAGAGTGAGCTTATATACATAAGCCCAGTGAGGATCCGATAGATCTCGACAGTATTCACTACGCTCCTTGGATTTAGTCCTTTGAGCAAGTAAACACACAACAACATAAATAATGCTATCATCACATAACTATATAACCAATCAATAAAGGATACTCTATTTGGTGTAGCTCCAAACGCCATCACGATCTCAACCGTTCTTCTTATAACTCCCCATTACTCACGCACCCGAGGTACCTCACTAGCCCCTCCCTCCATGACACCTCCGTCATGCGAGCTGGGGGTAGCCTATGGCAGTCATGCCGTTATCAACCCGACAGCCCGACGCTACCCGAGAGGTGGCACACACATACCAAGACTCCATAATCATCAATCATCAATCAATCATCAATCAATCAATCAATTGGGAGATCAGCAACAAGAGTGCCCGATTCCCGCATTCAATAATAATCAATCAATAACATCAATATTAAATTAAACAACAAACAACGTAGTTAGATGACAAAGTAGGCCATCTAACCGGACATGCATAATATACTTAATTAAACTTTAAATTACTCATTAACAACTCACCATTCATCACTCGAACACTACCCAACCATCTAAGGCATCGTTCAAGAAATTAAAGAATGACAACCTAAACTTCTAAAATTCATAACTTACAATCTACTAATCCAAACATTGCCAAATCAGTTCCTATCACTCACCCATTCAACCTACTACATTAGCCATCTCGGAAATCCACCATAACCCCTCCAACTCATGCCCGATAACCCTAAAATCCTAAGATGTCATGGCTGGATTTTCCGGATTTTCACACAAACAATATAATCGAAAATTCGGCATTACAACAGCGTTAACACGTAATTATCAAGTATTTAAAAATCGACGGCAATCGATTTCGATCAACACAACTCATTTAATTCAACTTTGAACATTTTAATCAAAATTAAATACCCGGAAAATAAAAATTATGCTACATCCGACAGAAACTCGTAGTATTAGTATATAATGATCCCTAGCATGCAAGGAGCAATAATCTAACATCAGATTTCAATTCTAACGGTTCAATCTTCATTTATACGCAAAAACACAAAAATGACATTTTGAGATCTAGAATTTTTCTCTCACCTTAGATGCGATATAAGCCTAGGAATGCGTGCTATGCGTGCCCAACAAGCAGAATCCAAGTCGGTGCGAAGTTTCACGGACAAAAACTAGGTTTTTCTTTGAAAAATTGGATTGAAAGCTTGAGTTTTTCTCTTCTCTTTTCTCCCTCTTTTCTCTCGGCAATGTGTGTGTGTGTGATGGTGTTTTTGTGTTGTGTGAGTGTGTGTTGAGGACATTAGCTTATAAGGTCAAATAATTAAGTAAAGTCAAAGTTAATTTTAATAGGTATTTTTGTGTTTTTAATGACTTTAATTGCATTTTAGTGCTCACCAAGTTAAAAAATAATTATGCCACCCCCAAGATATCTCAAATGGATTACTTTTAGGTGACAAGAAGTTTTACAATCCAATAATTTCACCCGAATCGGCTTAAAACTCGATTTTCGCAAAAGTCGGTGTAAAAACCCTAATAAATTCTTAAGCCGATTTTAAAACCATTTTCATCAAACACAGGTCTATTAAAGTCCGTGGACTAGGTCTAGAAGGGTTAAAAAGACCAGTTTCAAAATTATAGCGGACGTGTTTTGAAAACACTATTCACTGAAAATCGACGATAAAATTTCTGACTCCGTTTTTGATGAAAATTTCATGAATGCACATTTAGCACGTATTAGGAGTATTGACATCAAAATTATAACTTTCTAGGTCCTATAGCACATAAACAGATCATATGCACGCAAAACGAGGTATAACACGTAAAACGAGATAAGCAGGAAAGTGGGGTTTCACATTCTCCCCCCCTTATAGAAATTTCGTCCTCGAAATTCTTACTTGATGTACGGAATAGATCTGGGTATTGTTGCTGCATCTGATCTCGTCTCTCCCACGTAGCTTCCTCAATGCCGTGATGCTTCCACAACACCTTAACCATCGGAATCCTCTTCGACCTCAACTCTCGGTCCATTTGATCTAGAATACGAATCGGACGCTCGTCATAAGTCAAATTCTCTCGAAGCTGTAACGGCTCTGGCTCAAGAATATGAGAAGGATCCGGATTGTATTTCCGCAAATTAGACACGTGAAACACATCGTGGACATTAGAGAAGTTCTCCGGTAAAGCCAACAGATATGCCAACTTACCAACCCTGCCAGTAATCTCAAACGGCCCTACAAATCTCGGACTCAGCTTACCACCTTTACCATAACGAACAAACCCCTTTCGAGGAGACAATCTCAAGAAAACCCGATCTCCAACTGCAAACTCCAAGTCTCGACGACGCTTATCAGCATAACTCTTGAATCTACTCTGTGCCGTAAGCATTCTCTGCCTGATCAATTGAACATTCTCGATCTTCTCAAGAAGTTCTGGCATAATAGTCGGATCAATAGTCTTCATCTCTCCTACCTCGTCCCAATATAAAGGTGAACGGCACTTACGACCGTAAAGAGTTGCGAAAGGTGCCATCCCAATAGTAGCTTGATAACTATTGTTATAGGCAAACTCGGCAAGTGGTAGATGTTTCTCCCAATTCTTCCCAAAGTCCAGAACACAAGCCCTAAGCATATCTTCCAGAATCTGAATAGTCCGCTCAGACTGGCCGTCGGTCTGTGGATGATACGCTATACTGAAGTTCAACTGAGTACCCAAAGTCTCCTGAAGTTTCTCCCACAAACGAGAAGTAAATCGAGGATCTCGATCAGAGACAATACTAGATGGAATACCGTGAAGTCTAACAATCTGATCCAGATAGAGATCCGTCAGCTTTGTAACCTCATCTCCCAACCTCATGGCAATAAAATGAGCTGTCTTCGTCAAACGATCCACGACAACCCAAACTGCATCATTACCCCTCGGTGATCTAGGCAAACCAGTGACGAAGTCCATCGTAATATGCTCCCATTTCCACTCTGGTATAGCCAACGGCTGAAGCAAACCTGCTGGTCGTTGATGCTCGGCTTTCACCCTCTGACAAGTCAAACATCTAGACACAAACTGAGCAACCTCCCTCTTCATGTTGCTCCACCAGTAATGTTGCTTCAAATCCCGATACATCTTGGTTCCACCGGGATGAATAGTATATTTAGAATTATGAGCTTCCTCCAGAATACCTCGTCTCAAGCCCGGTTCATCGGGAACACAAACCCTGTTCCGAAACCGAAGAATACCGTCCTCATGCACTTTAAAGTCAGACTGATCATCCGAAATCTGATCCTTGATCTTCTGAAGGTTAACATCAAGTTGCTGAGCTTCCCTGATCTGAGACAATAATAAAGGCTGAATACGGAGATGTGAACACATCACCCCAACCTGAGTGAACTCTGGTCTCCAATAACTAAACTCCTCAAGAACCTCCCACTTCTTGACAGCCAAACAAGAAATACTAGCCTTCCGGCTGAGAGCATCTGCCACAACATTTGCCTTACCAGGCAGATAATTGATAGAACAATTATAATCTCCAAGAAGCTCCATCCACCTCCGCTGGCGCATATTCAACTCCTTCTGTGAGAATAAATACTTTAGACTCTTATGATCAGTGAAAATCTCGAACTTACTACCCCACAGATAATGACGCCACTTTTTCAGTGCGAAGACAACTGCTGCCAACTCAAGATCATGAGTCGGATAATTCACCTCATAAGACTTCAACTTCCTGGAAGCATAGGCAATAACTCGGCCATCCTGCATAAGAACACATCCCAAGCCCTCCTTGGATGCATCACTGTAAATGACCATATTATCGGTCCCCTCTGGTAGAGCAAGTACTGGAGCGGTAGTTAACCTCTTTTTCAACTCCTGAAATCCACTCTCACACTTCTCGTCCCAATTAAAGATAGTCCGTTTCTGAGTCAAGTGGCCCCGCAATCTTTGAGAAGTCCTTGACAAACCTACGGTAATAACCCGCCAAGCCAAGAAAACTACGGACATCAGTAACACTCTCTGGCCGCTTCCAAGACATCACCGATTCAATCTTAGTGGGATCTACAGAAATACCACTCTGTGTAATAACATAGCCAAGAAAAGAAATCTGTTGCAGCCAAAATTCACATTTGCTGAACTTGGCAAACAACTGATGCTCCTGCAACTTCTCCAATACAAGCCGTAGATGTTGCTCGTGCTCCAATTCAGATTTAGAATAGACCAAGATATCATCGATAAAAATCACCACGAACTGGTCCAAGTACGGCTGAAAGACTCGATGCATAAGATCCATGAATGCTGCCGGTGCATTAGTCAAACCAAAGGGCATAACAACAAACTCATAATGCCCGGACCGGGGCGTGAAGGGAGACTTCGGGACATCCTCCGTACGAATCCGAAGCTGATAATACCCCTGCCTCAAATCAAACTTAGAGTAGACTTTGGCTCCCTGAAGTTGATCAAACAACTCATCAATCAGTGGCAAAGGATATTTATTCTTGATGGTCACCTGATTCAAACCACGGTAATCAATACATAATCTCAAAGTACCATCCTTCTTCTTCACAAATAAAACAGGAGCTCCCCAAGGTGAAGAACTCTGCTGAATAAATCCTTTCTCCAACAACTCCTGTAACTGAGTCTTCAACTCTTTCAACTCAGCTGGTGCCATCCGGTACGCCGATTTAGAAATAGGTTGAGTACCGGGAACAAGATTAATCACAAACTCTATATCCCTCTCAGGCGGCAACCCTGGCAACTCCTCGGGAAATACATTAGGATATTCCCGGATAATAGGGACTTCCTCTAGCTGTAGCTTATCAGATGGCTTGTTGATCAAATAAGCTAGATAACCCGAACACCCCTTACTCACCAACTTAACGGCTTTAGTTGCTGAGATAACAAAACTCGTCTTAGCACCCCGGTTACCCGCTACCTCTACTACTGGCTGATCTGGCAAACGAAACTGTACTACCTTGGTTCTACAGTTTAACTGAGCATCATACTTAGAAAGCCAATCCATACCCAAGATAACATCATACCCCCGGATAGGAAATAAAATAAGGTCCGAAGGAAAATTATGCCCCTTAACATGTATTATACAATCCTTACATACTAGGCCAGTAACATACTTATCAGTCAAAGAGGTACTAATTTCAACCACATAAGGCAATCTTTCAGGTTGCAATTTAACACGTTGCACACAAGCAGGAGTAATGAAAGAATGCGTAGCACCAGAATCAATCAACACTTTAACAAGTTGATCAAGTATAAGGAAGTTACCTTCCACAACTGCAGTCTCCTCAGGCATCTCCTCTAAGTCAACTGCATAAGCCCGAGCCTGAACCCGTTGCTGCTGTGGTACACTGCCCGTAGGCCTACCCTGGTAACCCTGAGTCGCTGCTCGACCCTCAGTCCTCGCATACCTAGGGCAATCCTTCGCCCTATGATCGATGCTACCACAACCCAAACATGTCCCTGCCTTTGCCCTGCAGTCGGACTCTACATGCCCTGGGCGCTTGCAGTAATTACACTGCGATGATGTGGCACTAACACTGCCCCTAGAATAACCAGAAGCTGAAGAAGCAGCTGATACAGCCTGCTGCTGAGGTCTCACCACACTAGGCCTGTACTGACCCTGAGACTGCGCTGGCCTATACTGAGTCTGAACCTGATATGGCCTCTGCTGAAACTGAGGCCGATAGTAACTCTGCTGACCCTGTGGCCTATAAGAACCCTGCTGGGCTGGTGGCCTGTAGACAACCTGCTGTACTGGAGGCCTATATATAACCTGCTGGCCCTGTGGCTGATACGGCCTCTTACTAGGCTGACTGGAGACAATCTGATCCCCTTTCCTCTTCTCTAATCTAGAAGCTGCCTCAAAAGCCTCAGTGAAAATATCATATCGATTCAGAGCCATCACATCCTGAATCTCGGGCCGCAACCCCAACATAAACCTGCGAGTCCTCCGCTCCTCGTCTGCCACATACTCCGGTGCATACCGGGACAATCGAGTAAATGTGGCCTCATATTGAGCCACTGTAGCATCTCCCTGGACCAAGGCTAGAAACTCGGCCTCTCTCCGTTCCCTGCAAATCCTCGGGACATACTTTGCTCGGAAAGCCATCAGAAAGGTACCCCAAACATAAGGAATACCCTGTGCCGCCCAGCTAGTCCTTACCGTGCGCCACCACTCCTCTGCCTCGTCATCTAACAAATACACGGCAAAAGAGACTTTCTGCTCATCAGTATAGCCAAGTGGATCATAAATCTTCTCCAACTTGCTAATCCATACCTCCGCCTTCCTATCATCCGGTTCCCCCTGAAATCTCGGTGGGTGATATCCTAAAAACTCCTTCAGGGTACCACGCCCGTGGTTACCACCCTGAATATTCAGAAGCTGAGCCTGCATAGCCTGATTCTGGGCAGCCTGCCCTGCTAACAACTGTGCCTGACTAGCCACTAACTCTGCAATCCGCTCCATAGCTGCTCCTAATCGGTCATCACCCCCGTCACGGCCCGGTGCCACGTTACTCGGAGTCTCATCAGTCATCTCAGGCCTACCTCTGGTTCTCGGTCGACCGGCCATTCTACTAATCAAAGAGTTAGCACAGTTATAGCACGTAGACAGGTTATAAACAACTATTAACACATAAATAACAAACTCATATAAAACACATAAACAAATTGATCACATAATCACATAAGCACTTAAATCACATAATCACATAATCAATTAATCATACCAATACATATTTCATTTTTCTTTCCTTTCATACATATTTCATGCTAAGACCATTACCCACATTCCGAGAATACCCCGGCTGACAACTAACATGAGCTCTGATACCACTTAAACTGTCACGCCCCAACTCGACCCCACCTACAATCAGTCAGGACGCAATGGAATTTCGGCAGTAACGACAGTAAATAGATTACCGAGGTTCTAAACCAACCTCATTAATAACATTAAACATTCAAAATTCCATAACCATACATACAACAACTCCTTAACAGCATAACAACATACAACCTAACCGTAGTATACAATAATCAGTCTTCGTTATCTGCCTCCGTTCCAACATAACATACAATACCTCAACTTTATTATACATTTCAAAAATAAGTTGAGACCCATCTAACAACTTAACCGTAGACAAAAGGAAGCCACTAAGTTAACATCATTTGGATCATCATCTTTTCAACAACTATTACACTAAGAACCGTAAAGCATATAAAAGTCTATTAAGCTAACATACATGACGTTTAACAACATAGAATCATGGATAAGACTCAGGGACATATGACTCATCCACGAAAGGCACGTTTTCCACATTCTCCTCTTCAGGAGGCACGTACCCGTAATCTTGTGAAAGTACACCTGAAAACATGCAATAATAGAGAGTGAGCTTATATACATAAGCCCAGTGAGGATCCGATAGATCTCGACAGTATTCACTACGCTCCTTGGATTTAGTCCTTTGAGCAAGTAAACACACAACAACATAAATAATGCTATCATCACATAACTATATAACCAATCAATAAAGGATACTCTATTTGGTGTAGCTCCAAACGCCATCACGATCTCAACCGTTCTTCTTATAACTCCCCATTACTCACGCACCCGAGGTACCTCACTAGCCCCTCCCTCCATGACACCTCCGTTATGCGAGCTGGGGGTAGCCTATGGCAGTCATGCCGTTATCAACCCGACAGCCCGACGCTGCTCGAGAGGTGGCACACACATACCAAGACTCCATAATCATCAATCATCAATCAATCATCAATCAATCAATCAATTGGGAGATCAGCAACAAGAGTGCCCGATTCCCGCATTCAATAATAATCAATCAATAACATCAATATTAAATTAAACAACAAACAACGTAGTTAGATGACAAAGTAGGCCATCAAACCGGACATGCATAATATACTTAATTAAACTTTAAATTACTCATCAACAACTCACCATTCATCACTCGAACACTACCCAACCATCTAAGGCATCGTTCAAGAAATTAAAGAATGACAACCTAAACTTCTAAAATTCATAACTTACAATCTACTAATCCAAACATTGCCAAATCAGTTCCTATCACTCACCCATTCAACCTACTACATTAGCCCTCTCGGAAATCCACCATAACACCTCCAAATCATGCCCGATAACCCTAAAATCCTAAGATGTCATGGCTGGATTTTCCGGATTTTCACACAAACAATGTAATCGAAAATTCGGCATTACAACAGCGTTAACACGTAATTATCAAGTATTTAGAAATCGACGGCAATCGATTTCGATCAACACAACTCATTTAATTCAACTTTGAACATTTTAATCAAAATTAAATACCCGGAAAATAAAAATTATGCTACATCCGACAGAAACTCGTAGTATTAGTATATAATGATCCCTAGCATGCAAGGAGCAATAATCTAACATCAGATTTCAATTCTAACGGTTCAATCTTCATTTATACGCAAAAACACAAAAATGACATTTTGAGATCTAGAATTTTTCTCTCACCTTAGATGCGATATAAGCCTAGGAATGCGTGCTATGCGTGCCCAACAAGCAGAATCCAAGTCGGTGCGAAGTTTCACGGACAAAAACTAGGTTTTTCTTTGAAAAATTGGATTGAAAGCTTGAGTTTTTCTCTTCTCTTTTCTCCCTCTTTTCTCTCGGCAATGTGTGTGTGTGTGATGGTGTTTTTGTGTTGTGTGAGTGTGTGTTGAGGACATTAGCTTATAAGGTCAAATAATTAAGTAAAGTCAAAGTTAATTTTAATAGGTATTTTTGTGTTTTTAATGACTTTAATTGCATTTTAGTGCTCACCAAGTTAAAAAATAATTATGCCACCCCCAAGATATCTCAAATGGATTACTTTTAGGTTACAAGAAGTTTTACAATCCAATAATTTCACCCGAGTCGGCTTAAAACTCGATTTTCGCAAAAGTCGGTGTAAAAACCCTAATAAATTCTTAAGCCGATTTTAAAACCATTTTCATCAAACACAGGTCTATTAAAGTCCGTGGACTAGGTCTAGAAGGGTTAAAAAGACCAGTTTCAAAATTATAGCGGACGTGTTTCGAAAATACTATTCACTGAAAATCGACGATAAAATTTCTGACTCCGTTTTTGATGAAAATTTCATGAATGCACATTTAGCACGTATTAGGAGTATTGACATCAAAATTATAACTTTCTAGGTCCTATAGCACATAAACAGATCATATGCACGCAAAACGAGGTATAACACGTAAAACGAGATAAGCAGGAAAGTGGGGTTTCACAGTGGGTGTACTCCGGATGTACCCCGATAATCCTACGACCCAACATCCCCTGGCAATCTCCGGACCAGGCGAATGAGGGACTAGGGCACGGAGTTTGAATAACCACCGGTAAGCCCTCTGCCGCCCAGCCGATATTCAACACATCCGCCCCTGACACTATGGTTGTGCAACCACTTTGCAATGCACTTAACGATGGCAAGTTAATAGCAATAATATAAGCATTAACACATATGAGGATCAACAAAGTAGGTTGACCTCGAGGCAATTAGCACAGAAGCAATTATATAAGCTAATAAGCAGTTTTACAAAGGGACATTTACAAAATAACCATAAAATTGTACCGAAAGCTCCAAATCAACTTAATATCACATATAAACACTCAAGAAGTCATGCCGTGAGTTTAGAAGTGTGAGACAACCGAAATTGCATTTAAACCCCTTTATTTTACAAACTATTTCTCTTCCAAACCAAAGTTAATGATTTCATTTTTCAAGGGAACTCTTCCAACCTTCTAACTA
Source organism: Ehretia macrophylla (assembly GCA_037974665.1). NCBI lineage: Eukaryota > Viridiplantae > Streptophyta > Magnoliopsida > Boraginales > Ehretiaceae > Ehretia > Ehretia macrophylla. The sequence continues at coordinate 14,431,124 of CM075782.1, read as the reverse complement.
ACCCTCAAGGTACCCTCTCAACCCTCTAACTCATTCAAATGCCCGCGTTTACCCCGAAAGCCCCAAATTCCCTCTTATGGTTTTAAACTACACATACTATGTCCGGGCTTCAACCAAGGGATATCGAGGCTTCTATAGCACCTAGGTAGCCTAAGGATACTAGAATTGAAGCCCGAATACACCCGGATTCGCATTAACCCCGAAAGCCCCAAATTAAAGTCGGCTATTTTCCATTTTAGGTGATTTAAGGGCAATGCAAGTGCACGGGGCTATTAGGTTATCTTCACTAGCACCTAAGGCATCTATTAGAAGTATTGAATCAAGCTAATTCGAGCAATTACGCAAAACCCTAGAAAAAAGTCACTATTCACCCTAAAAATCAAACTAACGATTCTAACCGTTTAAATTGCGAAACGATGGCTCAAATATGTTCTCTAGCATTCATATACATGGTATAATAGCATAGATAACAATTACAATGGCATTTGATCACATTTTCAACAAATCAAGAAATTGACAACTATTTAGAAATGCAAAAACAAGCCGTGAAATCCCTCACCAAAGCGCGTAGGAGCACCTAGGAACCTTGCACACACCCTACACTAGTTGTTCAAGGCTTGGAGAGGCTTGGATTGGAGGCTTGGTGAGCAAAATCTCTTCCTTTCCTCCTAATGCTGCTGTCGGCCTCTGCTACTGTTTTCAGCTTTTTATTTTTTTTTCTTTGTTATGTTATGAGCTAACTAAGGCTATTTAATGAATGGCTAAGGTGGGGTCTTGATTGGGTGCTTAAATGGTTCATTATAATGCGCGTAGTAAGCTTAAAACGAGCCTAAAGTGAAGGATGTGAGCTAGCTAATTAATTTACCAAGTTCTGTTACGTAACACTATTCATTGAACTACAAGAATCATTTTCTAAACGAGCTCTCCTATCGCCTCTAGCTCAATTGCACATTTTTCCCACTACTTTAACAATTAATATGATTTAATAAAAATACTAATTCACTAATAGAATGAAGTTTAAAAACGGAGTGAATAGTAATTTAAGAAGACAGTTAATAATGCACAGAAGGAAATGCGCAAACAAGGGATGCAACAGTAATTGAATGCACGACTAAAATCTCGGGCGTCACAGTGCCTTATGCTAAAAATTAAATAAATGCACATTTAATGCTCAAATAAGACATTCAACAATTTAAAATGAATATGAAGAGGTTCTCGGTCGTCACAAAAACAGACAATCAGGGCGATTCACGAGCTTCTTCCTCCACAGTCTCAGGAGGAACTGAACCTATCTCACTTGAAAATGTTAGAAAGAGGGGTGAGCAAAAACCATTGCTCAGTGAGGGAGGGAAACAGTTATCCGGGGAGTTTTTGAAAATATTTTCGTGCAATGCATAAAAGTCATAGAATCAATTAACAAGACAAAATAATCATTCAAGGTAATAAAGGTAGATAACAAATTTTAGAAAATTATAACTAGATAACAAACTATTTGTAAGCAATATAAAATAAACAATACAATCACGGGGTACCATACCAACACGAGAGAATCAAATCAATATTACGAATCAAATAACACATATAAAAACAATACAATCACATATAACTCTCCAAGGAACAAAGGCCCAAGCGAGAGTTACTGAAAAGGATACGGTCTAGATCATGATCACAAACCACGATCTCAAGCATGAGTAGGAACACGATATGATAACGACAATGATAACGATAAGTCAGCATCCCTTATAACTCTAGTGGGCGTACTTCGGATGTACCCCAAATATCCTACGACCCAACTCTCCCAGGGCAGCATCCTTAGCCAGAGAGGGACTGGGTTCCATGGTAGCCGAGCTATACCGGGAAGCCCAAAATCGTCCGGTGTTTCCCGATACTAGCACACCTGAAAAGGTTGCAACCTTGACACTCGAGTTACAATTAGCACATAACGAGACTTAAAATAACAATTTAATAGCACACAAGCGAGAAACAATAAAGTAGGTTGTCCTCATCACGTAATAGCATTCAACAAGTGTTGTAACACTCAAGTTTGATCTAATCCAACAAGATAACCCAATTAAACAGTCACTTTTGGCCAATTCAAGCTAAGATTACACACAATTAGTCTTTTTGGCCCTTTCCAAATAAACCTCATATACAACTATCAACTAACTTAACTAGCACAACAGACATGTCATAACTATTATTAAACTTAATTAGGCCCAACTAACACATACACACATAGCTAGCACCAATCACACACCGAGCCCCTATATGTTCAATCAATTCTCTACAACTTCTAATCACATTCTAGCAAATCTAAACATTAATCTTGTCATTCTAGCACTAACGATACCTTTACCAAGCATCGAATTAAGCATTTAACCATTTGCACACAAACACACATTTTCGGCCCTTTGCATTTAAACAACCCATACCAAATTTCAATCACATTCTAGTCAATTTGGGCATCAATTTAGCTACTACAACAATAATGGCATATGGTTCATGTATTAAAACAACATTTAAACCATAACTACAATTTTCCAAGAAAAACATTATTCATCATCTTCCTTAACATGTTATCTTGCATTTCTATGGCTATACAAGGGTAAAAAGCTTTAAAGATTGTTCTACTAACTATGAAAACATCATTACAAGCAAGATTAACCATTAAACCAAGCATTTATGACATTTACAAGAATTTACATAAACTAGATATAAACCTTATATGCAATAAAAATGTAATCCCTCACCGTATACAAGTTGTTGAAGCTAGATAAAGGCTTTTGATGGCTAGAAACTCCTCCTACAAGCTTGGATTTCTCAAAAGATCAAAACCCTAGCACAATTTTTTTCCTTTTCTTTTTCCTCTTGGCCGTCGGCCTCAACCCTTTTTCTTCTTGTTTTTACTTTGATTTATGTATAATATATGTGTATATAATGTATAGATTGGGCTTGGGTCATGGGTTGGGCTTGGTTTTGCTAGTAGAAAATAGTTTAGGTGATAAATAATGGTCCAATGCAAGCTAGGTTCTCAAATGGCCCAAAACACTAGCTAGGTTGCTACTATTCATGCAATACACAAAACATTTTATATCTCACGCTCCCAATATGCTTTGCAAGTAAAAGTTATGAACGTATGCTTAGAAACAAGTGTATAATGAGGGAAAAATACGAAACTCACAAAATAAAATACTTAAATTCTCACCTCGAGCTCATGGCTCATTTTAAAATGATGAAAACTAATTTATTATATATAAGAAAGTAATTCCACATAATAAAAATATTAAAATAGTAGGTTAATCACTTTATATAAATTAGTTAAACATAGTTTACCATGAAATGTAAAATCATATTAAGAAATGAATTTAAGCCACCAAAGTAAACATATATAAACACTTAAAATAACACATAAGTATGACGTGTTACATGTTAGGTCCAGGGTATCACACTCTCCTCCCTTAAGACAATTGCATCCTCACAATTCTTTTTTAGAAAACCAAGTTTCACGGTACCATGATATCTCTGACCCCGTTATACATAATGGATCACCAAATGGTCGATTCTTATTATTAATGCCAGTTACCGAGCAAGAATTCCAATGATAACCTCTTAAATAAAAATTTGAATAATTCTGTATATAATCTCGAATTCAAATATCACATAAGAATGCCAAGTAAGAATACCAAATATGAGCTCTAAATAAAGGTGACGACTAGAACCTCGGTAGATTACCAAAGAATATACCAATAACAGAGAGATCTAGAAATAAGGATGCCAAATAAAGGCTCCTATTAAATATCAACACAGAATTCCAAAGAAGAATTCCTCTGAATAAGAGCTTCGCATAGAATACTAAATAATATTGCTGAACAAGAAATCAATTTGAATCCCGAGTAACAATACCGAATGAAGTTCCGAATAACAAATCTGAGGAAGTATACCCAATTACTGAATAAGGTTGCCGAGTAAAGATGCCTAAGAAGATTTCCAACTATCGAGTTCCAACTATTGAATATGAATACACAATGAGAATTTCAAATACTGACTTCCCGTAGACTATGATACATACATATAAATACCTTCAGACTTTCACTATTCAACATAAACATTTATAATCACACACGCTTCTTTTTATTCATCAAATAGTTCATTCTAAAATTCTTACTTGTTTCACGAGGTACTCTTTGATGGTCAATCTGTTGTGCTGGAGCATTATCTGCAGCTCTAGGTTGACTATTCTATCCGAAAGTCCATCTTCTAACACTCTTAAATCTGAGGTAGTCCCTGACCTTATGCTGGTTATTACCGTATCCAATAAATCTGCTAGTTTTTCTCTAACAATTTGGGACATCATGACCCCTATGTTTGCAAAAAGTGCATTTTTTAAGCTAACGGGGTCTATATATATATATATATTTTTTTTTGGTTTTATATATATATATATATATCACATCACATTTGGAAAAAAAGAGAAATAGATCTATATATATATATATATAGACACACACACACACACACACCAAATCCAAAAAAAAAGAAACAAATATGTATATATATAATACATATACACAATATATATATAATACATATGCACATACAAATATATACACACACATATTGGGGTTTGGGGGATAGGGTGAGGGGTCTGACGTGGTCAAGGGGTCGAGAGGTGGGGTGGTGGGTCTCGACAGGGCTGGGGAGTAGGTTCCGCCAGGGGGTGGGGTAGGGTGGGATGGATGGGTGGGGTTTGTATATATATATATATATATATATATATATATATATATATACACACACACACACATACCAAACCCAAAAAAAAAGAAACAAATATGTATATATATAATACATATACACAATATATATATAATACATTTATACATACAAATATATACACATACATACAGGGGTTTAGGAGGTGGGAAGTGGGGTGGTTTCGACGAGGCTGGGGGATGGGTTTCGCTAGGAATGTAGGATGGGATGGGGTGGGGTAGGACGGGTGGGGGACGATAAAGATAGAAGCTACTTTTTTGTGTTGTAAAGGGCTTTTTTGTCAACTAGCCCATATATTTTATTGAAAACCAGCCAAAGTTGCATAAGAGCTGCATGTACCTCACATGCCGTTAAAACTAATGGATTTATTGATGGAGGGGGTTGTGGTGCTATGTTTTTTAAACTACAGGGGGTTCCAGTGCACTTTTAAAACCACAGGGTGGTGTTTTGCACTTTAGGTAAACCATAGGGGGCTACGGTGCTATTTACCCATGTCTGATTAACTACCCCATCTTCCTGTCATTCACATCTCTGGAAAATCCACTACTGGCCATCTTTGTATAGGGGGAAAAGGTTACTTACCATTTCAAAGGGTAATATATGCATGCATGCAGTGGAATGTATATAAGATACATATACTAACAAATATACCACACAGAAGCACACATAGCACATTAGCTATATTTTGTACAAACAAATCACATACAAGCACATTTTCATTCAGGAAACCATAAGTCTCACATGCAAGCACACACATATTCAAGACACACTTCACATGCACGCACTTGAGGTTGCTAACCGACAGACCGGTAACCCTGTCCTGGTTGAGAGCTAACTAAGCCCTGATACCAACTGTAACGACCCTACCCTTCACGAAATCAAGTCCCTAATCCCAAAATCCCTAGGCATAAAAAATGAGGAAAAACGAACAGAGTTTCTACTGTTTCTAGGCCAACCAACCTGCACACAGAAGAATCATCACACAAGAACCATAATTTACATACATAATTTAGTCCATTTTTAGTTCATTAAATAGTTCCAGTTCATTCCTTTCGTAAAATAGACCATAAGCATTCTAAACTAGGTTTCACAAACTAAAACATTAACTAAAATATTACAAGTCACTATTGTAATACCCGAGCCCGGAATGTGGAATTTTCTTGTTTATCTTTCTGAAAATTATATTTTCTTAAATTCTTTGAGATTTAATTGTTACTTCTTTATTGTCGCAAAGTGCATTGCATATCGAGAGCGATAGTTAGAGAGCGGTTTTTAGTCCTCAACAAATAGTGAAAAACTAGTATTTAGTGTTTTAATTTTAGTGTTTTAGTTGTTGTTAGCTAGAATTAATATTGCATTAGTTATTTTGTCTTTAAAAATGCATACAATAGGCTAATTTGACCAACTTAAGTTAGTTGACCAAGGGCTTGACCATTTTGACCAAGGCTTGTCATCTTATAAGCTTAAAACATTGCAAAATAAAAAAAAAAACAAAGCTGAAACAGAAAAGGAGCAGGCCGAAACCAAGAGAGGAAAAAAAAACTTTTCAACTTCCAAACTTCCAATCTACGCGTGAGCTTGCACGGAGTTATTTCCGAGGTATCCAGCGTGGTTTTCCTAGCGACTAGGAGTGTCTAAGGTGAGGGAAGCACATTTATTTGCGCATTTGAATATTTGGTTCACAAACTTTGATTTTTGGATTTTATGCGTAGATCGTTAGTTTAATCGTTTTAATACTTAAAGAATGTTCCTTGACAATTGTAGAACATGTATTTATAGCTTTTTAGCATTTTCTACGGTTAAACATAGCTATTGTAATTTAAAATGTCAATTGAATAGTAAAATATGAATAGTAAACTCTCGATTCGTAGAAATTGCTCCGTTATGCTTTCTGTTGATGTGAAAAGTTGCTAGATATGCTAGAATGCCTAAATGCATGATTGGTTCGGATTGTGTAATGGAAAAACAGGGAAAAATGCCATGGTGAAAGTCAGGGTCGTTTAGGTCGAGTTTAGCGTTTCCTCGTTTTACGTGATGACATTGTCTCAGGAGGCCATGGAAGCACTTTTAGTGTGATTATGGCGTTGGTTGGGTGTTTTGATAGGGTAGTTGTAGTTCAAACAAGCAAAGGGGAAAATCGGGGCTTTGCGTGAATTCTAGGGTAAAGTAGAGTTTCGGGGTCTTTAGACGTGCCTTATGGTGACCTAGGAGGATTGGTGAAGTCAATTTCCAAAACTCGTGGCTCGTTTGAAAGTAGTAGCGTTTGGAAAGTCGGGGTCGTTTTGTGATTTTGTTTGTTTTCTTAATGTTATGCCTATAGAATGCTTAATGTTGCTTGAAATGCTTGTTAGAATTGATTCTGATCGAATTGTTTACCGATTGTTGCTATTGCGTGCGAGAGTAACCTACTTTGTTATTCTCCCACGTGTGGCTCTATTGCTTGATTGCTTGATTGTTGCATTATATATTGTACTGCATTCATTTAGTCAGGGGTGGTGTGATGGGCCTATCTGGGTTGATTATATTTTGCCTCTTCCTCAGAGAAAGACGATCAAACAATTCCCAATCATGGTCCTTGCGGATCGGATCATCCATATAATATACAAAAAAAAACTCCAGATATTTGATATCTTTCTCTTTGAATAAGATCTCAATTCCAGCGACGGTTTCATTAGATATCTTACAATTAGAATCCCTCCTTTTTCCGATCCAGTTCCTCCTCGGGTTGCCAATGTTGGTTGCCCTAGCTCCGTGTCCTATTCCCTTTCACGCTTGGGTTGCCTCCCAGGGATATTTGGGTCGTAGAATTGATGGATACTTCCGAGGTATTCCAACTGAAGTTATAAGGTGGTTTGGGCCGGCGCGTCGTCATCGAATTCGTGATTGAAAGTTGCTCGTGGAAAGTGAACCGTATCCTTTGAATGAGTGTTTATAGTTTTAATGCTTGTCTTGTTTATTGTTGGCCTTGTTTGTATCTCTATATGATAATTGAATGAATTGCTTGACTATTTGCATTGCATTCTCCTCTCATCTTCGTCCTTGAGACCAATAACCCTCGCTGAGCAATAGTTTTTGCTCATTCCTTTCTATACTATATTTTACAGGAGTAGTTGAAGCAGACCCTATTGAGGTAATTGAGGAGGAGGAGCAAGTGGAGGTGTTTCCTTGATAGCACTTCTTTGCTTAGCTGGTGGTTGGTTGCCAGACTTTTGTGCGGGCCATGCTTGATGTGTTAATACTTGGTTGTCGCTTCATTTTGAGGCTTATAGCCTTGTATGTAGTTTCTATTTTGAGGCCTTTATGGTCTTATGTTGTAAAAGTTTAAAGATTGTAAAGTTGTAAAGTTATACTCACGTGACTAGAGAAGAATTGCATACTAATGGTTTAACTGTTTAGTGGCATAATTACTTGTGTAGTATGCATGGCATTTTGGATTGCAAAGTTGGTTAATAAGAAGATGCATGTTTTAAAAGAAAGTTGGCTTGTTTCAAATGTTTATTATGGAATTCGCAAGTATTATATTGAATGTAGGGTTTTCGGATCGTCCACGGTACAGAGGAGACTCCGTCTGTGTGTCGGGTCCGGGCTTGGCCTTTTGCGGGGTCGGGTCGGGGCGTGACAACTACTCTAGGTGAGCCTTCACTTAATTACTTACTTTACAACCAACGAATATACACAAGGCACACAGGCCTCAAAAGAATACATAACATTCACATAAGTACATAGGAAACATCCAACTCAAGCTAACACAGACAATTAGGGCGATTCACGAGCTTCCTCTTCCATAGTCTCAGGAGGAACTGAACCTGCCTCACCTGAAAATGTTAGAAAGAGGTGAACAAAACACTATTGCTCAGTGAGGGAGGGAAACAGTTATCTGGGGAGCTTTTGAAAATGTTTTCGTGCAATGAATATAAGTCATACAATCAATTAACAAGACAAAATACTCATTCAAGGTAATAAAGCTAGATAACACATTTTAGAAAACTATAACTTGATAACAAACTATTTGTAAGCAATAGAAAGTAAACAATACATTCACGGGGTACCACACCAACACGAGAGAATCAAATCAATATTACGAATCAAATAACACATATAAAAAGAATATGATCACATGTAACTCTCCAAGGAACAAGGACCCAAGCGAAAGTTACTCAAAAAGATATGGTCTAGATTATGATCACAAACAACGAACCACGAACCATGATCTCAAGCACGAGCAGGAACACGATATGATAATGACAACAATAATGATAAACCGGCATCCCTTATAACTCCAGTAGGCGTACTCCGGATGTACCCCAAATATCCTACGACCCAACTCTGTCACGCCCCGACCCGACCCTGCAAAAGGCCAAGCCCGGACCTGACACACAGATGGAGTCTCCTCTGTACCGTGGACGATCCGAAAACCCTACATTCAATATAATACTCGCGAAAACCACAATAAACATTTGGAACAAGCCAACTTCCTTTTTAAAAAAACATACATCTTTTCATTAACAACTTTGCAAACCAAAATGTCATGCATACTACACAAGTATTCATGCCACTAAGCAGTTTAACCATTAGTATGCAATTCTTTACTAGTCATATGAGTATAACTTTACAACTTTACAATCCTTAAACTTTTACAACAAAAGACCATAGTGGCCTCAAAATAGAACTACATACAAGGCTACAAGCCTCAAAATGAAGCGTCAACCAAGCATTATACACATCAAACATGGCCCGCACAAAAGTCTGGCAACCAACCACCAGCTAAGCAAAGAAAGTGCTATCAAAGAAACACCTCCACTTGCTCCTCCTCCTCAATTACCTCAATAGGATCCGGTGCAACTACTCCTGTAAAAATATAGTATAGAAAGGAATGAGCAAAAACTATTGCTCAGCGAGGGCAATTGGTCTCAAGGACAGAGATGAAAGGAGAATGCAATGCAAATAATCAAGCAATTCATTCAATTATCATATAGAGATACAAGCAAAGCCAACAATAAAACAAGACAAGCATTAAAACTATAAACACTCATTCAAAGGATACGATTCACTTTCCACGAGCAACTTTCAATCACGAATTCGATGACAACGCGCCGACCCAAACCACCTTATAACTTCAGTTTGGAATACCCCGGAAGTATCCATCAATTCTACGACCCAAATCTCCTTGGGAGGCAACCCAAGCGAGAAATGTAATAGGACACGGAGCTAGAGCAACCAACACTGGCAACCCGAGGCTACCCAGAGAGGCCCATCACACCGCCCCTGACTCTATGAATGCAACACCATATACAATGCAACAATTGAGCAATCGAGCAATAAAGCCACACGTGGGAGAATAACAAAGTAGGTTACTCTCGCACGCAATAGCAACAGTTGATAAACATTTCAATCAGAATCAACTCTAACAAGCATAACAAGCAATATTAAGCATTCTATAGGCATAACATTAAGAAAACAAACAAAATCACAAAACGACCCCAACTTTCACAACGCTACTACTTTCAAACGAGCCACGAGTTTTGGAAACCGACTTCACCAATCCTCCTAGGTCACTATAAGGCATGTCTAAAGACCCCGAAACCCTACTTTACCCTAGAATTCACGCAAAGCCCCGATTTTCCCCTTTACTCGTTTGAACTACAACTATCCTAACCAAACACCCAACCGATGCCATAACCACACCAAAAGTGCTTCCATGGCCTCTTGAGACAATGCCATCAAGCAAAACGAGGAAACGCTAAACTCGACCTAAACGTCCCCAACTTTCACCAAGGCATTTCTCCTCATTTTTTCCATTACACATTCCAAACAAATCATGCATTTAGGCATTCTAGCATATCTAGCACCTTCCTATATCAACAGAACGCATAACGGAGCAACTTCATCGATACGAGGGTTTACTATTCATAATTTACTATTCAATTGGCATTTTAAATTACAACAGCTATATTTAACCGTAGAAAATACTAAAAGTCTACAAATACATGTTCTACAATTGTCAAGGAATATTCTTTAAGCATTAAAATGATTAAACTAACGATCTACGCATAAAATCCAAAAATCAAAGTTTGTGAACCAAATATTCAAATGCGCAAATAAACATGCTTCCCTCATCTTAGACGCTCCTAGTCGCAAGGAAAACCACGCTGGATGCTTCGGAAACAACCCCGTGCAAGCTCACGCGAAGATTTGAAGTTTGGAAGTTGAAATTTTTTTTTTTTTTATCTCTATGTTTCGGCCAGCTCCTTTTCTGTTTTTAGCTTTTGTGCTTTTATTTTGCAATGTGATATAAGCTTAAATAAGATAACAAGCCTTGGTCAATTGGTCAAGCCTTTGGTCAACTAACTTAAGTTGGTCAATTTAGCTTATTTTATGCATTTTAAGGCTAAAACAACTGGCACAATTTTAATTCTAGCTAACAACAACTAAAACACTAAAATTAAAACACTAAATTCTAGTTTTCACTATTTGCTGAGGACTAGAAAACACTCTCTAACTATCGCTCTCGAAATGCAATGCACTTTGCGACAATAAAGAAGTAACAATTAAATCTCAAAGAGTTTAAGAAAATATAATTTTCAGAAAAATAAACAGGAAAAATTTCACATTCCGGTCTCGGGTATTACAAACTCTCCTAGGGCAGTATCCCTAGCGAGAGAGGGACTGGGTTCTATGGTAGTTGAGCTATACCGGCAAGCCTGATGCCTCCCGGTGTTTTTCGACACTACCACGCCCGGAAAGGTTGCAACCTTGACACTCGAGTTATGAATAGCATACAACGAGACTTAAAATAACAATTTAATAGTACATAAGCGAGGAACAATAAAGTAGGTTGTAATCATCACGTAATAGCATTCAACAAGTATTATAACACTTAAGTTTGATATAATCCAACAAGATAACCCAATTAAACACAATAAGGTCACTTTTGGCCAATAAAACCTAAGATTACACATAATTAGTCTTTTTGGCCCTTTCCAAATAAAACTCATATACAACTATCAACTAACTTAACTAGCACAACAGACATGTCATAACTATTATTAAGCTTAATTAGGCCCAACTAACACACACACACACATAGCTAGCACCAATCACACATCGAGTCCCTTTATGTTCAATCAATTCTCTACAACTTTTAATCACATTCTAACAAATCTAAACATTAATCTAGTCATTCTAGCACTTATGACACCTTTATCAATCATCGAATTAAGCATTTAACCATTTGCACGCAAACACACATTTTCTGCCATTTGCATTCAAACAACCTATACCAAATTCCAATCACATTCTAGTCAATTTGGGCATCAATACTACAACATTTATGGCACATGGTTCAAGCATTAAAACAACTTTTAAACCATAACTATAATTTTTCAAGAAAAGTACTATTCATCATCTTCCTTAACGTGTCATCTTGTATTTCTATGGCTATACAAGGGTGAAAAGCTTTAAAGATTGTTCTACTAACTATAAAAATATCATTACAAGTAAGAATAACCATTAAACCAAGCATTTATGACATTTACAAGAATTTACATAAAGTAGATATAAACTTTATATGCAATAAAAATACAATCCCTCACCGTATACAAGTTGTAGACGCTAGGTAAAGGCTTTTGATGGATAGAAACTCCTCCTACAAGCTTGGATTGCTTAAAAGATCAAAACCCTAGCACAATTTTTTTCCTTTTCTTTTTCTTCTTGGTCGTTGGCCTCAACCCTTTTTTTTCTTGTTTTTGCTTTGTATTATGTATAATATATGTGTATATATGTTTATATAAGGTATAGACTAGGCTTGGGTCATGGGTTGGGCTTGGTATTGCTAGGAGAAAATAGTTTAGGTGATAAATAATCGTCCAATGCAAGCTAGGTTCTCAAATGGCCTGAAACACTAGCTAGTTTGCTACTATTCATGCGATACATGAAATATTTTATATCTCACGCTCCTAATATGCTATGCAAGTAAAATTTATGAAGGTATGCTTAGAAATAAGTGTATAATGAGGGAAAAATACAAAATTTGTAAAATAAAGTACTTTAATTTTTATCCCGAGTTCAAGCCTCATTTTAAAATAATAAAAACTAATTTATTAGATATAAGAAAGTAATTCTACATAATACAAATAATTAATTAGTAGGTTAATCACTTTATATAAATTAGTTAAACATAGTTTACCAAGAAATGTAAAATCATATTAAGAAATGAATTTAAACCACCAAAGTAAACACATATGAACACTTAAAATAACAAATAAGTATATGCAAATAAGTATGACATGTTACATGCTAGGTCCGAGGTGTCATAGTACTGGAGCTTCATAGCTATGTACTATAGAGGGCTTATTACCAAAAGGAACCTAGGAAACCACTATATTGGAAGCTTGTTAAGTAAGAGAACCACTAACTTTGGGAGTTTGCCCGAAAAAGGTAATGTGGTAAAGAAGATAGATTCGGTAGATAGTTTAGCAGGCCCAATTTTATTTATGAGTCTCGCTGAGAAAGAATTTCATACTTTTGCGAAGGCAAAGGGTGTTAGATTAGGTTGGTGGTAGTACTCTTTAGTGCAAATGGGAGTACGTTGAGATTTGTATCTCCTAAAGACTACTCGCACTAAGACTTCTCAATAAAGGGATATTGTAACAATTAATAATCAGTGCAGCATACATGAACATCTTTATACTCTCATTATATTCTCTATGTACGTGCATGCTAAGGTTCATTGATTTGAGTAAAGGGCATAGGTGCGTGGTAATCTGCATATAAGGTATATGCCATGAGGCTTAAATCTAAACTATTGGTTCATAACTGAATAGTGAAGTTGGGCACTTCACTATGGAAGGTTATAATGGGAAGTTCACCAAATTGGAGGGTAACCTACCTTGGTCATTGGAAGGGCTTTTTGGACTAGTCTAATTAGTGCATAAGAGTGCATTGAATTAGACCATGGTAGATGTGATCTTTGTAAAAGTACTATTAGTCATATCAGATTAGAAACATCTCAAGATACTAAGAGACCAATGCTTTAGTTCTTGAGCATATGTCGATGACCAATGAACTAAAGGATATATGTTTTGATTCACTATGGATAAGATCTTATATGGGTCAACAGCTCAATATTTTGGATACATGGACTTGACTAGTTGGCACATGCATATATGTCAAAACATTCTATGTCATTTGAATTGGTGGGTTATAACCACTTTGTGACATCCTATTAATCATCTGAACCTAAGTACTTACTAATATAGTCAATCGGGACTATATTTAGATATTGAATTTGTGGGTCGCTCCCTATATTAAGAGAATAATATCTAGATGATAATTATTGGAGGATTAAAGACACAAAGAATAAAGGCAATCAACAAAGGTTGATAGTAGAAGGTTAAGACCTAGTTTTGATTGTGGGTTCTACATATAAGGACATTTTGATCATTTTACTTAGTAGGTCAAAGACAATGGTTAAAGATCTTTTTATTGGCTTATGCGTGGGTGGAATAATTGTCATGGAGTGAAATCCTAGCTCTTTAGTGGAATGAGCTAAGGTTAAAATGGTCAAAATAAAGCTAGTGACTAGCAAGGATATTTTGGTCATTTTGAAGCCACGAGAATTATGCCTTCAGATTCCCCTTCTAGCCGAAATCCTTGATTGATGTGTTTTGTAGTAAAGTGTGGTTTCTAAATATGACGTTGGGTTAAATTTAGAAAGTCCAAACGGAACTGGAATTCCATATTAGGAAAGAGTTTCATCTTCTAAGTGAAACTTCCTAAAATGGACAGTTGAGCTCATTATGGATATTGTAGGATAAGGTAGCGTGTGCCAGACTTATCCAGGCATGTGCTAGGTGTGTGGAGAGAGTGTGTAGGTGTGTGGTAAACATGTGTTGGCATGTGGTTTGTAAGAGTTATCAACAGAGAATGCAAGAAGCCAAGAATGTGTCCAGATACATTCCTGACTGCAATAGGACCCTGTGACTTAAACTCTTGCATTATCAAAGTAATATGTATGAGTTATTTGCTGAAAATACATTTCTAAGACTCTCTAAGTCCTGCTCCTCTCTCCCACACACGAGATTACACACGAAATTCAGCCAAGCAAAGAGAATCGACTCCCACAAGTCGATTAAACATCAAACACATAAGAAAATCAGTCATAGAAGGGAAGATCGTGCAAGGGTTACCCCTCAAAGGATTTTTCCAGGCATGACCAGCCCTTATATCTATGAGTACAGTCCATTCAATGTTTTTGTGTTGAGTTCTTAAGCCAACATGCGTGGTATAGTGTCTATATTGTCAATTCAACACATTATTTCGATTACTAGGATGTTTGTATTGCATAGATTTATGGTAAAAGATGTTTATGAATGCCTAAATATTTTTACATGCCTTTTGAAATTGTAATTATATTCACCCTAGGCTAGATTTCATAAACCTTCACTAAGATTATTTGGATAAGGGATTTTGATTAATCTAGTATAGACTATCACATTGGTTTGTTACCTTTCATTAATATGAGATATTAATGATAATGGATAGTGAGTCATATACCATAAAAGCATGAGATGAGATTATCAAACATGTGGATAATTATTAGTTGAATAATCATTGAATGTGACGTGAATAATAAATCACATGGCATGAGATTAATGATTTGCTATTCATTGCGATGGTACAAGTAATCCTTTGACTTGCGGCACCACGGTTGTCATATGTATTGGTGTTTGAGATTAGCTTTTGAATAAT
Organism: Ehretia macrophylla; assembly: GCA_037974665.1. Taxonomy (NCBI): domain Eukaryota; kingdom Viridiplantae; phylum Streptophyta; class Magnoliopsida; order Boraginales; family Ehretiaceae; genus Ehretia; species Ehretia macrophylla. Next base: position 14,415,602 of record CM075782.1, on the reverse strand, counting down.
ACTTGTCCTGTTCACAGGAAAGACATGTTGATTCCCAGTCTCATTCGATCAGTATAGTGAGTGGCAAGTGATTGTCAAGATAGGATCCATTACTTCCGGAGTGAGGCGATGTCCTATGCTATCTAATTGTGGATGTTGAATGAGAAAATCCTTGGCCGAGGTATGAATGATGGGAAATGGGTTTTCCATGTGTCATCTATCATTACACCAAATTAGGTCTATGCATATAATCGAGTCAATGTACTTAATTGGTCTGTGGTTCTTACTCGATCGTGACATATTAATAGAAGGATTGAATTGCACAGTAATCGTCAACTAAATAGGTTCACTCGATTGATGACTTCATTGTCTTATAAATTGTCTTGATATGTTGCTAGATGTCGCTCAAGAACTTTAAGGGTGTCTCGAGAATTAAGGAGACATTCTTGAAACAAATCAAAGAGTTCGATTAACATTAAAGTTGTTTAATGTTTCCTTAATTCTATTTGATAGTGAATCTAGTCACACACAATAGAGTATTGTGATTTAGTTTTAATTGAACTTGTATCTTCACCTCTCGAGATTGTTAAAGAGTTAACAGTAGTATTTGTACCATTAAAAGTTAATGGGGCTAATGTGTTATTATGGGTTAAGTATAAAGACTTAAGTGCAAAAGATGAAAATGTGATTTACATGATTTAATCTAATGGTGATTGGATTACATATTACTTATGTCAATTATACAAAGGTTAAAAGTTAATCTTGAAAAGTCATAGTAAAAGAAAGGTTGAAATTATGTAAAATTCCACTTAGTCTTTCTTATATATAATATGCCTAAGCATGACCCATTGAAAGATATATTATTTCATCTTGTCTTTTCTTTTTCAAAAGAAGACAAGGCTTACCCCATGGAGTTATCATGAATTCTATTAAGCTTTTCTTTTGTACTATTGACAAGATATAAAGATGATGAATCATCTTCCATATAAGTTTATATATACACATTTATGTATATCAATTGCCCATCATGTATATTGTATACAAAAGCTAGTTGGTAAATGTGTATGTAACGCCTCGAAACCAATACCCCCACGCCTGTAGGATACCCCCTGTGACTTGGGCCCAAGCGAGCACCGAGGCCATAGCGAGTGGGTCCGGAAGTGCACTATGCAAGTATTGTCCGCTTTGAGGCCCATACCTCTCACGGTTTTGTCCCTTCCCAGGTAGAACCCCATACTAGAAAAGGCGTTTGCACGAATATACGAGACATCTCTATATATTCAGTTGGCCCAGCTCCAAGCCTTCCAATGTGCGATAGGGTCACCACATCCGCCCCCCCTTAAGAAGGCCCAGCGCTCTCGAGGGCCACTGGTGCAAAGGAAGGTTGGCTCTGATACCAATTTTGTAACGCCCCGAAACCAACACCCCCACGCCTGTAGGATACCCCCTGGGACTTGGGCCTAAGCGAGCACCGAGGCCATGGCGAGTGGGATCGGAAGCACACTATGCAAGTATTGTCCGCTTTGAGGCCCATACCTCTCACGGTTTTGTCCCTTCCCAGGTGGAACCCCACACTAGAAAAGGCGCCTGCACGAATATACGAGACATCTCTATATATTCAGTTGACCCACATCAAAGCCTTCCGATGTGTGATGGGGTCACCACATCCTTGTAACGCCCTGATCCCTCACGAGACCGGAGGCTCTAATAACCATGCTATTCTCAACCCAATACCAAACCCAGTCACAAAATTTAGGAAAAACGGAAAAAGTCTCCCCTGTACCGTGGACATTCTGAAAACCTGCAAGCATTCAATAAAGCCACAGCATAACAAGACATGCCTTTATAACTAAAGTTCAAAGCTTCAAGGCCATCCGAGCCTTAAGACATACAATAGTTCAGAATTACACAAGCATGCATCCAACTTAACTTCTTTACAAAAACCGCTTATCATGCCACTCCATGATAACATTGAGACATTCTTGGAAGTTGAAAAACAAACATACATCAGAACATTCACTCCCAAGCATGCAAAGCAGCTAAAAGTAGAAACATAAGTTATTACATGTCATGGTTCTAAATCTACCACTATAACATCTATCCTTCAATTTGCAAACTATATAATATACACATATCACTTAGACTACAAAATAGAACATAAAGTAAAGCAAACAAGTTCTACTCTCATCAACAAGAACATAGTCCACCTCAGGCAACTAGACACAACAACTAAGGCAACTCCTCTAACTACGCCACCTGAAACATGTTAGCGAGGTATGAGCAACCACTGTTGCCCAGTGAGGGATAAAGTCTCCCGGGGCGTGCAATGCAACAAATAATACAATTAAGCATTAATAGTACTGGAAACCATTTAAGAAGGACAAAAGATTGAATACCACACATTAAAAATGATATATTCACATAACCCCAGTACTCCAATCTTCACTTGGTCTTCATTCACGATCCACGAACCACGATCACAATCACGATAAGCTGGCATAACCCCAAACACTCCAGTGGGTGTACTCCAGATGTACCCCAAAAATCCTACGACCCAATATCCCCTAGCAATCTCCGAACCAGGCAAATGAGGGACTAGGGCACGGAGTTTGAATATCCACTGGCAAGCCCTCTGCCGCCCAGCCGATATTCAACACATCCGCCCCTAACACTATGGTTGTGCAACTACTATGCAATGCACTTAACAATGGCAAGACAATATCAACGATATAAGCAATAACACATAGGAGGATCAACAAAGTAGGTTGACCTCAAAGCAGTTAGAATAGAAGTAATTTATACAAGCAATTAAGCAGTTTTACAAAGAAGCATATTCAAGATAAGCATAGAACTATACCAAAAGCTCTTAAACAACTAGAAACCACATTTAAACACACAAGGAGTCATGTCATGGTTTTAGAAGCGAGAAACAACTGAATTTGCACTTTAACCCCTTTGTTATTCAAGCTATTTTCCTTCCAAATCAAAGTTAATGTTTCAAATTCAAGGGAAAACTATACCAATATTCTAATTAACCCCTAAGGCACCCTTACAACCCTCAAACACATGCAATTGCCCGCAATTACCCCAAAAGCCCCAATTTTCCTTTTATAGCTTTGAACTATACATACCTCAACCGGGCTTCAAACAAGGGTTGGTAAAGCTTCTATAGCACCTAGGTAGCCTAAGATTACCAAATGTGAAGTCCAAATCCACCCAGATTAGTATTAACCCCAAAACCCCTTTTATAAAGTCTGCTATTTCACGTTTTATGCAAGTTTACAGTAATTTGAGTACACGGGGCTATTAGACTACATTCATTAGCACCTAAGGCATCTATGAGAAGCATTTAATCAAGCTAATACGCACAATTACACAAAACCCTAGAAATTTATCACTATTCACCTCATAAATCAAAATAACAATTTTGACCGTTTAAAATGTGTTCTAATGGATCAAATGTGTTCTCTAGCATCTATATGTAACGTATAATAGCATAGATAAGCATTATAATAAAATTTGTTCACATTTCTAACAAATCAAGAAATGAGCAACAATTTTAGATATGCAAAAAAGAGTCATGAATCCCTCACCAATGCGTGTAGGAACACCTAGGAGGCTTGCACACACCCTAAACTACTTGCTCTAGGCTTGGCGGGGCTTGGATTGAAGAGTTGGAGAGCAAAACTTCCTTCTTTCTTCCTGTTTGCTGCTGTCCGTTTTTCTACTTATGTTTTCAGCTTTTATTTTTTTTTCTTTTGTATATTATGAGCTTAAGTGGTGTTGTGTGAGTTATATATTAATGTGGGTTATTCAAATGAGTCTAACAAGCTCTAAAACGAGTCTAAGGTGCAAAGCGAATGCTAGCTAATCAAAATACTAAGTTAAGTTACGTAACACTATTCCTAATTGGCTAAAACATTTTCTAAACGAGTGCTCTTATCGCTTCTAGCTCAAAAGCACATTTTTCCCAATCCTAAAACAATTAATATGATTTAAAAATATTAATATTTTGAGGTAATTTAGTGGTTGAAAAATGTAATGAATAGTTACCACATAAAGCAACAAGTAATGCACAATAAAGATGCGCAAATAGTGGATGCAACAGTTAAAATGTGTACGGTGAAGTTCTCGACGTCACAGTGTATATATCTATATATCTATATGTAAGATATAGATTAAGAGACTTAGTGGAAAAATACTATACATCCTGTGTAAGAGAGCTAGATATTCTCTACTTACACAGATTAAAACAAGTTCATATTTTTTCAAGGAATTTGCTAGTATTATATTCAAGAAGAAAATAAGAGCTTCATCACTTGCTTGATGTGGATTAACTTGGACTTCTACACTTGTGGAAGATGGTATCATTCTAATAAAGAGTTGAACCATACAACAAGTATAGATGTACAAGAGGTATATAGATCTACTTTGATCTAGCTTAATTTATGTATATTACTTGTAATATCAAGTTATGGGATTGTTGTATATGTTCGAAAAATTATTTTTCATAGATTTTTCTACGACAATTTAAGCCGTATTATACTAGCAATCCTTATACCAATCCTTCAACTTTTATGCCATAAATTAAGAGAATTATCATCTTCAATAGCATTAAGACTGTCGATTTCTACCTTCATGTGAGTCTTGTATAGCATGCAACAAGCTTGTCCCCTTGCAATAATCATGGATCCTTTTGCTAGCTTTTATTTACCATTGCAAAAGTAGCTCTCGTATCCACCACGACCTAAGGCAAGGCTAGAGATTAGATTGAGGCGCATATTAGGAACATGATTTATATCTCTTAGGACTATGGTGCATCCAATATCAGTTTGAATGTATATGTCACCTATCCCAACAATTTTTGAATTGGTATGATTTCCTATCTTCACTATTTCAAAATCGCCGGCTTTGTATGAAGTGAAGAAAGCTTTGTTCAGAGTAGAATGATAAGATGTTTCCTTGTCAACGATCCATTCAGTGTCCTGCTTTGCAAAATGAAGGCATTCTTCATGTCCATATGTCATCACCATCATGTCTTTTGAAACTATGGCTATGGTATTCGTATCATCAGACTTCATTTGATTTCCTCCTTGTTTTTCATCTCTCTTCAAGACTCTACAATACTTTTTCGTATGACCGTTTCAGCCACAATAATTGTACTTGCATCTTGATCTTAACTAGCTTCTATTACTAAACTTGTTGCTATTTGTGGACCCTTTTGTTGTTGCCTCTATGCTCACTTCTTCCTCTATTTTGATCTTTATTCTCTATAACAAGGGCTTGAGATTGGTCTGAGCCCATCTCCTTTATCCTTGCTTATTCATTGAAGATGGCGTCTTTGACCATAATTGTGCTCAATTTTCCTTCAGGAGCTGAGTTACTTAAAGATACAACCAAAGTCTCCTAATTATCTAGAAGAGAACTTAGAAGTAATAATGCTTGAGTCTCATCATCAAGCTTATTCCTAACTGTGGCCAATTGATTAATAATGCTTTGAAACTCACTCATGTGCTCAATTGCAAAAATCCCATCTTTGAACTTTAGATTCACTAATTGTCGCATTAAATGTGCTTTATTTCTGGCAGTCTTTCTCTTATACAAGGATTCTAATTTTTGCTATAGCATGTAGGCACTCGTGCCTTGAGCCTTATGGTGGAATATGCTATAATTAATCCACTGTTTAATTTGGCCAATAGTATTTCGATTCACATGATTCCAATCATGTTGAGATGTCTTTGGTGGTTTGACTCATTCACCTAAATGGGGATCAATAAGGTCCTTGCAATAAAGCAGATCATCCATACATGGCTTCCAAATTATACAATTGGTTGCAGCCAATTTAATCATAGCTCTAGTTGTATCCTCCATCTTATTTTGCACGGTGTAATTACACCTAGCTCTGGATATCACTGTTGTAACACCCCGATCCCTCTCGAAACCGGGAGTTCTATCAATCAATCTAATCACAACCCAAACCAAACCCGGGCATAAATTTTCAAGGAAAACGGACGGAGTCTCCCCTGTTTCTAGGCAAATTGCAAAACCTGTAATAGCATATAAATAGACCAACACCGTGTCCAACCATACAAAACTTCCTCAAGGCTATCCGAGCCTCGGTTCTCAACAATTAAACTCAGCAAGTATACATACATTTCCAATTTAAAAGCTAACCTATCTCTTTCCATTTTTGACAAGTACACTCAAACTGGACAATTAAACCATACTAAGCTACTGCGTAAAATAAACTATCATGCCATTCTAATTCTTTTCCTTGGGACATTACAAACAAGCATTGAAGTTAAGCTATGCTAACTGATTACATAACTAGCTTATCAATTTACCTCAACTATTTAGCTAATTTAGATTACATTTATTTTAACAATAAATACATACAATACATAAAAGCATACATCTTGCATCTTTGACAACTCAAGCCACATAGCACGCAAGACAACTCTTCAAGCACGAACTTTCACGAAATCACGAACTTTCTAGCTAACATGGCATATCTTGAAATGTGGTGATGAGGAGTGAGTATACACAACACGTATACTCAGTGAGGGCGAGACATATATCGAATTGGAGAGAAATAAATTCGTGCAATGCAAATAAGACAGTTAAGCAATATAACTGATAAGTAAGCAATCAATACAAACAATCAATACAATAAGCAATTACTGAAAGCATTAACACAACCATTCAAAGCTATACCACACTCTGAAGGCTATGGTTCACTCATACGAGTAATGTACCATTTCACGAGCGATACATCAATCTCGAGCTTGATGTTGACAACGATGACAATAAGCGCGCATCCACCTTATAACACCAGTTTGGAATACCCCAGAAGTATCCATCAATTCTACGACCCAAATCTCCCTGGGAGGCAACCCAAGCGAGAAAAGGGAATAGCTACGGAGCTAGAGCACCCAACACTGGCAACCCGAGGCTACCCAGAGAGGCCCATCACTCACGCGCTGGACACTATGCAATGCAAGACTCGATACAAGGCGATAAACGAGCGATAAACAAGATATCAAGCATTATCAACAATTGATAAACATTTCAATCAATAAACAATTCTAACAAGCGTAATAAGCATTAACAAGCATTTACAGTCAAACAAGTAACAAGAACAATACCAATTAACCTTATCAAGCAATAACAAATATCCTATAGGCATTATAAGCATTCTATAAGCAATATAAACATTCTATAAGCATTATAAACATTCTATAAGCATTATACTATGAAAACACACAAAATCCCAAAAATGACCCCAACTTTCAAACGCTACTACTTTCAAACGAGCCACGAGCTTTGGAAACCGACTTCACCAATCCTCCTAGGTCACCATAAGGCACGTCTAAAGACCTTGAAACCCTACTGCACCCTAGAATTCGCACAAAGTCCCGATTTCCCCCTTTGCTCGTTTGAACTACAACTATACCAACCAAACACCCAACCAACACCATAATCACACCAAAAGTGCTTCCATGGCCTTCCGAAACAATGCCAACACGCAAAACGAGAAAACGCCAAACTCGACCTAAACGACCCCGACTTTCACTAAGCTATTTTTCTCTGTTTTTCCATTACACATTCCAATTAAACCACACATTTAGGCATTCTAGCATATCTAGCATCTTCCTACATCAACAGAACGCGTAACGGAGCAATTTTATCGAAACGGGGGTTTACTATTCATAATTTACTATTCATTACACAAATTATATTTCAATTCCAATATTCAACCGCAGAAAATGTTAAAAAGCTATAAATACATGTTCTACAATCAACAAGGAACATTCTTTAAGCATTAAAATGATTAAACTAACGATCTACGCATAAAATTCAAAAATCAAAGTTTAGATACAAATATTTCAAATGCGCAAATAACGATGAAACCCTCACCTTAGACGCTCTTAGACGCTAGGAAAACCTCGTAGGATGCCTCGGAAACCACCCCATGCGAGCTCACGCGAAGAATCGAAGATTTTGGCTTGAAATCTTTTTTTTTTCTCTTCATATTTTCGGCCCTAGCTATTTCTGTTTTTCAGCTTCTATTTTTTTTTTTTGTGCTTTTATAATGCATAATAGGTGACACAAAGTCAAAGGGTCAAAGCCTCTTGGTCAATGCTAACTAAGTTGGTCAAATTAGCTTAATTTTTAGCATTTTAAGGCTAAAACAAGTAACATAAATCCAATTCCAGTTAAATACAACTTAAAACACTAAAATTAAAACAATAAATACTAGTTTTCACTATTTACTGAGGACTAGAAATCATTTCCTAGCTATCTCTCTCGATATGCTATGCACTTTGCGTCAACAAAGAAGTGACAATTAAATCTCAAAGAATCTAAGAAATATATTATTTTTGGAAAGCATCATAGTGAAAATTTACTCCGGCTCGGAGCTACTTTCCTCATTTATTTGAAAACCGAGCGATTTTAATGCAAGACAACCAAAACCGATTATTAAAATAATCAAAACAATCAAAGTAATCAATATTCATTTAAAATAATTAATTTAACTATTTCTAGAATATTTTAAAGGATTATGAAGTTAATATTAAGCTACAAATGAAAGTTAATATAAACACGTATTCAAATACAATTAAACCTTAACATTTAAGATAACACTTAATTAATCACAAGAGAATAAATTCAATTACTATAATTATTAAAAATAGATAACAATCTTTTAATTATTCAATTTACAACTACTAAATGCTTCCAAGAGAAATATTAAAATAGTGCAAATTGGTTGATTTAACTAATTAAACATTTAATCAAATGCAGTCAAGTGCTATTAAATGCATGCCGGGTTCGGGTTATCACAACTGTTGTTAGGGTTATACACTCCAACGAAGGCTTGTGCAAGAATTAAATAGGACAAACAATTCAAATAAAATGAGAAAGACACAAGATTTACATGAAAATCCCTTCAAATAATTAAGGTAAAACCCACAGGGAAAAAACTCCAGTATATAAATAAAATAATGGGAACAAGGAAAAAGGAAAAAGAAAAACTATCTTAAAAAATACCCAAAAGTAATCTAACCTGAATCAATAGATTCTCTCTCTCTTCATCTCTATCTATGACAAATCTCTCTGTTTGTTCTCAAAGTATGAGAAGCATGAGGTCTTTATAGGAAATGAGATTATCCTAAATAGACTAGGATTTGTAAAACTAATCTTTTTGGAATTTGTATTTAATATTATTAGGAGAGAAACAAACAATAATCAACCTATAACGAACTCAGTTCAAATATCAGGCTAATCATCATTTAGTTTTGTAACGCCCCGATCCCTTACGGAATCAGGTCCTCGATCCATAACCCCAAGGCATGAAAAATGAGAAAAAACATACAGAGTCTCCCCTGTACCTAGGCCAATCCAAAACCTACAAACAGAATAATATAACCACACCAACAATCCCAACAAATATAAAGTTATGTCTCTGATTCACAGTACCCATTTAGCCTTCTTCTATACATGCATGCACTCAACTATTTATCTACCAAGCTAAACAGTTACAAACTTAGTACATGACAATCTAGTAGTTTTTAGCTTAATTACAAGTCTTTACAATTAAGAAAACACATAAGACCTTCTAGGTTTGAAAATAGATACAAATACATTATTATACAACTTCGTTTAACTACACTTAAGACATTCAATCTCAACTGGCAAGCAAATCAATGCAAGACTTGAACTTCCCCTTCTGCAATTACTTGAGGGACAACCTCTGCTTCCTGAAACATGTTAGATAAAAAGGATGAGTGTACACGATGCTCAGTGAGGGATGATATAGCTAAGGAGTTTTCAAAAACGGTTTCGTTCAATACAAGTAGATAAACCATAGATTCAATTAACAAGATAAAATACTCAATCAAAACAATAAAACAAGGTAACATAGTTATAACATCACAACTAGATATCAAGTTATAAACTCAATAGTAATATGAGACAAATAAACGAATAAACAAACTAAACAATACATATTAAAAAGCGTACAATAGGACAAGTACATACAGATAACCACAAGAATTCAACATCAATACGAAGTAACATTCAAGTATATGAAACTAAATAACACATACAAAAAGGATACGATTTCAATTAACCCCAAACACTCCAAGTTTACAATCACGATCTCAAACACGAACCACGATATTATGCCGACAAATCCCATTCACTCAAGTGGGGTACTCAGATGTACCCCGATAATCCTACGACCCAACACCCCCGGTGATCTTCGGACTATGCGAGTGAGGGACTAGAGCAACGAGGTCGAAACCAACCATTGGCAAGCCCCATGCCACCCAGTGTGGCTCAACACATCCACCCCCGACGATTAGGTTGCGCAACTATCGATACGAGAATCGCGAATATAGCATACAACAAGTAATACTTATACAATTCGATAAACATGTAAAAGAGGAACAACAAAGTATGTTGTCCTCGCCCGTAAGTAAAACAAGTAATACGATATTTAAACATCTTTTGGCTCAATGAATTAACACATGTAATCACGTAGGTGTCATGCATAGCCATTTCAATGAAGTTCACATAGTTCGCAGCAAGTGACCTTGACAATTAAACCTTTCATATTACAACTAGTATCGCTTTAGAACAAGTCAAACAATTAACCAAGTCAATTATACCTAAACACTAACAATCATTAACTTCTACGCACAATTATCCATCAAAACTCAAGAAAACAAAAGAGACATAAAAAGGCCAAAATTACACATACACAATTACTTGAATTTCTTTGTTGTTTCCTTGTTCATAAGACATATTAAGCATGTTTCTAACAAAATACACTTCATTCAAGGTTTTAAACAAACACTTGATCTACACTTTTACATACAACTAGCAAACTTTAATCTTCAAACAAAACTACCATCCAAACTTTTAAAACTTGCAAAAGATTACTTCTACAACATTATGAACATCAAAATACAAGCTAGATATGCATTATAACATAATACCTCTTTTGTCTACTTCAAACAAGTCTTAAAGAAGCAAGATACATAAAAAATAATGCACAAATATATGAAATCCCTTACCTCTAGAAAGCCAAGAACCCCTTCAAACCTTCTCCAATTGTACCATAAACTAGCAATTCAAATAGAATTCATAATTAAGAGAAAATTAGATTTGGTTGTATTTAAACTAATAAATGTTCTTTGAAGTTAACTTTAAACATACTTTAAGATTTCCAACATGCACTACATCCACTAAACATGCTCCACTTTGATATAAAGCTAAGTAACATGCTAAAAGAGTTCTAACATACATTACTTTAAGGTTACTCATGAAACATGATATGAAACATTCTTTGATTTACATTACTAGCAAACACTCCTTCATGACTAGCATTAGCATGCACGAGGCTAATCTCTATTGAACCAATAAGTTTTCAAGTACTGATGAACCATCTTTACTCACCTAGAACCAACAATCAATGCAACATTAAACACTTAGCAATATAAGTTGAAATTCTATACTACATTCACTTGACTTTGCTACTTCGGTTACCTACCTAAAAGATCTCCAAATATTCTGATTTTTATATATAAATGAAACTCTTCGAGTATAGATGATTTTAGGTTCAAATGGTGCTCAATTCCGAGTTAAATTTCGTAAGTTATGACTATTTCCGTGCAACTACTCCTGACTGGCAGAACCAGCGATTTTCAAGCTACATTTTGGAAATGATCTTGTCAGAGGGCATAAATGGTTGAATTAGCTCTAGCTCTAAAAACAAAGTTTGTTCTAGACTGAGAAACCTAGCTATTATACAAATTTTGTTAATTTTTGGGCACGTTTACTATGTCAAAAAGACTCTAGGAAACAGGGACAGTGCACTATTTCGAGACAGAACACACACGCACAAGCCCTTTGTATTTTTGTTGCTCTTCACTTAATTCTTGCATTTAAACTATGGCCAAGCATAATTGTAGTATACATATTCTCTCTAATTTTCATTGAGAACTTTAAACAAACACCAAGTCTTCAACTATTGATGTAAGCTAGCATCTTTCAATCTACTAACAAAACCACAAGCTACTTTAGCAAAACTAGCAAAAGAGAGCTATTCTAACATTATGAACACTAAAACATTAGTTAGATAGGCATTATAACATATTATGTTACATATCTACTTCAAACCACATATTCAAGAAGCAAGAAATGGCAATAATAATGCATAAAAATGTACAATCCCTCACCAAGTAGCTCAATATGTAAGAAAAGGCTTGGAAAAGACTTGATTTTCTTCCTATTTTCTCTTCTTCTCTTCATTTTCCAACCGTGTGTGTATGTGTTTTCAGCGTGTGTGTATGTGTTTGGGTGAAAAACTGTGTGTTGTGTGTGTGTTTTGTGTGGTGTTATGTTTGCTTTATTATGTATATTATGTGTGTATATGTGTATTATATGTAATATATAGATATATGCAGGTATATTATAAGGCTATACTTGGGTTGGCTAAACAAATTAGATAAATAACTTAAACCATGCCCAAATAAATGCTAAGTCTTCTATTCGCCCAACTACAAATTAGTTTTTACTATTCATGTAGGACACAAATTATTTTGTAACTCTCGTTGCTGATATGCAATGCACGTAATTTCGATGAACAAATACTTAAAATATGTCAAGTAACATGGGAAAAATGTCAAATCAGAGAAATAAAATAGTAAAAATTTTACTCTGGGCTCGGAGCTACTTTTTTAAATAAATTGAAAATAAAGTGAATAAATGCAAGAAAGTGAATCTAAATAATACAAATAATTAAATAGTTAATATTCATTTCATATAAATTATTTAAATATTATTTGCACGTCTTTGAATAAATAAGAAATTTAAAGTTACTAAATAAATGCAAAAGTCAACGTAGACATAGCAATTCACACAATCACTTAAAATAAACACGTAGGCATATGCAAATAGGTACTATTCACTATATGCACAGTCCAGGGTGTCACAAGTTTTGGTTAAGATTGTTTGTTGTATTTCCATGGTTTATGGGATGCATTTTGTAGTTTTCAAATTGTACTGATTTTGTAACTTATCGTTTTTGTAAGTTGTGCATATATATCAAATATACGAGCAACAAGGTAGTAGTTTCTTTCTACCACAAAAGTTTCTTTCTCTACATCGTATCGAAGACCAAAAGATCACTCTCACGAGTCTTTTTTCGATCCTGCATCTTTTCCCATGGCTACTTCTACTGTCCCAACCTTCAACACTGACATTTCAGTCACCTCATCTCCTTTTCAGCTTGCTACAACCATTTCTACATCTAGCCCTCCCTGAAGATGCATGCTACCTAGATATACTACGATATTTAAAAAATTTAAATGCAACAGAAACATGATAGCATGCTTATTTAGAATCAAACCACATAATCTTAAGAAGAATTTTGCATAAACTAAACTAGCATGTGAATTCTAATTGTGTAAAGATTAAAATTCAGCAACTAGAAGAATTTGTTACCTGGAATTGTTAGTGTAAGAACTTAACGAAAAATACCAAATTCTACCTTGATCTTGATGGATGAAGATCTACAAGCTTTGGAGATGAAGAACACCTCTTGATCTTATCCTCTATGACCTTTTTCCTTCTTGAAAATGATGAAGATTTGTGGGAATCTTCTTCTAATATTTTTACTAGCTACTAAACGTGTATAAGAGAGAGGAATAAAGAAATAGTTTTTTGTCTTTCTTTTCTTGAGTATGAGTACATCTGTTTGGGTTAAGGATAGCTCCTTTTTATAGATGGTAAAAAGGCAAGAAAGATGAAACCCAATGGGACTAGGAAAAAGTGCCATAAGCCTATAAGGAATGTATCTGGATATTTTAACGAATCTTGGACTATAAGAAATCCATCATAATCTAACTAACACATCTTCTAGAAGCTCTAACTCACACCTACACCTCTCTCATTGCAATACACGTGTGGACAACGTTTCTACGCATTATTTTGCTAAACTGATTATTCATAGTTTCCAAATTAAGCTGCAACAATTCCGAATAGGAAATTCTCCTAAGTAAGAAACTAAGTTGCAATTGTATACCATACTTAGCAATATCTAAATGAATAAGAAATAGCTAGATAACATTAACAACGTCTTTAAGGAAGTAGGCTAGAAAATGGACTAAAAGGCGTAAACAACTTTGTAACGACCCTAAACACAACCCTTCCCAGGATTGGAAAAAGAGTCTGCAATTGTAAATCTAAACATATAAAAAGCAAGATTTGTACAATATATTACACCACTTCTTTCGATTACATCACAAGTTACAACCGTTTCCTAGCCCCAGACTCAGCTATGACAAATGAGCTCGGTTAGTTCAACTATAATCTAGAGCCTATATCTTATAGTCTTCACTGTGTGAGTCCTGCTGGTGTGTATTGACCTCAATAAACCTTGGAATTAGAAAATCACGGTTGCCCATGAAGCAGAACAGGCACATTTTGCTACTAACTGGTTTTGTAATCTTCCTCTCTTTCAACTGTAATGGGGGAAAAAGGGTCGTGAGCTCAAAAGAACTCAGTGCAGAAAAGTCAACCGGGGTAGTTTTGAAAACATTTTCGAGTTTTGAAAACCATGATGCAATGCAAGCATATCAGGTATATTAGTGTATAATTTACATGTACAAGTCACATTGTAAAGGATACAGATTGTCTTCAAGATAGCCGGCCGGATCAAGCTCATAACTTCTTATCTCTCCCAAGAGGGTACTCCGGATTGTACCAGAATTCTACGACCCAGCTCCCCGAGGGTGGAGATCGCCAAGCGGGAGAGGGAATAGGACCACGATAGGAACGAGAGTACCGACAAGCCCTATACCACCCGGCGTTCGTACCAGCTATCGTGCCTAAGGTTGCAACCCCCAAGTAGCACACAAGCATGCACAAGTAGTCATATAACACACATCTGATCACGCAATTGTTTACACATAATTGGGGTACAAGAAAGAGGCTGTTCCCGTTCAAGTATGATCAGTAGATAAAACACTTTAAATAATCCAACTATTATCTTTTCAAGTACATTCATTAATAAAATCATCTCCTAGTAATAGAATAGTAAAAGTAAATTGCTTAAATATATTCATTGTTGTCAATTAGAATCAACTAGGTTAACAGAGAAATAATTAAAATTTCAATTTAGTTAATAATAAGTGAACAATCCAGATAGAGAAATTTTAGGTAAACCCTAGTTAATTAGTTATATTATCTCAACTTATATCCCCTTTACCATCAAACTTAAATCCTACGCATGTTGCCATCTTTTAAGAGTTAATTGATTAGACTACGTAACAATAAAATCAAATGACTACCCTATCTCTTAAAAAGAGAAACAGCAAGTTAGTGATAGACAATTTTGAGAGTACTTAAGTTTTATAATAATAAATTAGTAACATATTAAAAGTGACTCTTTTAGTTAACCTATAAGTAAAGTAGAATCTAATAGTTGGTATAGTTATTAATATATAGACTGTATTACTTAAACTTTTTTGTCGTAGTCGACTTTTAAGAGTAAATAACATTAACCAATGGTTCGGACCAAACTAAAAGCTTCCTGAGATTTAGTTATATCAAGTTCCACGTCATCTATTTATTTGAAGAAGGGTATAGTAATAAGTTCTAACTACCACATTTTAAAACTATACCATCTAGCTATCGAGTACGTAATCAAATTTGGTCGGGTTTATAAGTCCTTTAATTCAACCAGAAACATTACCTTTATTAATAAAATTATTCACGCAGACTTATTCATATGTTTCTTGCTTCATAGGATTCTAATCTTAAAAGACTAAATTGGTGCACATGTAACTTATCATATTTTATTAAAGGGTCAAAGTTGTGAAAGAAATAGGTTATAAATTACATATAATCTAAATTCGCAAACTATAAAACTTATAAAAAGTTTAACAAAGCAATTTGAAAGAAATCTACATATGTAACTTATCATATGAAAATATTATATGTATATTATGTCCATGTAACTTATCATAAAAACTCAAAGCTGCAACAGGAATAGACTCTATATTATATATGTACCATATTCACAAACATGTCTCTTATCATATAATGGATGAAAATAGGTTATAAATTACATATAAACTAAATTCGCAAACTATAAAACTTATAAAAAGTTTAACAAAGCAATTCGAAAGAAACCTACATATGTAACTTATCATATGGAAATATTTTATGTATATTATGTCCATGTAACTTATCATAAAAACTCAAAGCTGCAACAGGAATAGACTCTATATTATATATGTACCATATTCACAAACATGTCTCTTATCATATTATGGATCAAAACTATAATATATTATATAAAATGAAATCAAGTTAGCAAATGAGGTTTTAAAAAAAGCAAATCCGCACCTGATCGCGACTTGGTTTCAAGCTTAAGAAGATTTCAGAAATTGTAAGATTTTGTTTGTTTGTTGTGTATTAAAACCAGAATGTTACAGCCTTTAAATAGGTATCATACTTCAACTTAATTGGTCCCTTTAGCAATGATAACGATTTGGTTAAACAGATAGCTGCGTGTCTCGACGTCAAGGCATGGCTTCACACGTGGCTGGTTTCCTTACAAGCTAAAGAATGAGTGTTCAAAGCTATTAGTAAATGATAATGATTAACGGTCCTAAGCAGCCTGGGGATTCAATGTCTTCGTGTCCCTCATGCACGCTGAATTATTGACGGAGAAGCAATAATATTATAGCTATCTTCAAGCTACTGCGTGGTGTCTAACGATTTAATCCCGATTGTTGATTCACGCCTAAACTCACTTATTTGCTTGACAACGCAGGCAAGCTAAATGATAGTTATAATTCCAAACCGACACCTCATTCTTCATCATGTTGATTTGAAGCTTAACTCCTTTGTTTTGTTGACATCACTAGTGTTCTATTGTAGGTAATAATTATAGCGACTAAGTTTAAGCTACTGCGTTGCCTGCCCGTTATCAAAACACGATGCCATACATGCATACAGGTGGCCATACCTTATGAAATCTAGGTGATGATCAAGCAAAGCTAATCTATTTGCTGAGTAATTATTAACTTTTATGTTTATCTACTGCATTGATAGCCACCAACTCCTAAGCTGCTGCGTGCCCTCTTCAAGTGCATGGCTTGTTGCTTATTTTGATAACTAAAAAAGAAATACTCTTATCTTATCAGGCTAGTGGACTTTGGAAGCTTATAGTTGGCTGCTTAGTGGATACCTAAAGATGAAACAAATGACGCCACATTAACAACCTTCTAAGCTATAGCTCGATAGGAACTTCTAATGTGTAGCCACACTCCGCGATCAAAGAAGATGGTGAAATAGCCGTGTGTAGTTGTCTTAGGAACCAATTAATTTAACCAAATTATTTAGTAAACTAAACTTATTAGGAACTAATTAATTTAATCAATCAACTCTAAATTTTCGAATTACTTGCTAAACTAAACTTATAGCAAGCTTATTAACTATTACTATTTTATAATATCTTCCCAACTAATGTGTTAATCTTTCACTTAATAAAAATCTAAATTAAAGTAGTAAGGGATAGTTCTAATCTAATGTGATTTAATTCATCTACTAGTAAAAAAAATATTTCCAAATTCTAACATACTCCGAAACCACTTAATTCACTAACATTTACCAAGTATCTAACGTATCCAATTAAAGGTCATATGAATGATTTAAAAAGAAGGTACTATTAATCCATAAACCTTAAATAATAAGACTAAGCATTATCCAATATATCCCTTAGGATTTAGCTAATTTTCCTAGACTATTCCATATCCAACTAAACTTTATATTAATGATTCCATTTCTTATTTTCAAATCTTAACTAAAGTAGTCAACTTTACTAACTATCAGACATTAGTATTACCAATCCTTATCCACCAATCATCACCAACATTTTAGGTATACTGAGAGGCTTAATGAATTAACCAAATAATGTACTATCTAATTATCTACAATCCTTTAATGGCAAAGTTAAATGTCATCTCCAAGAAAATCGGTTCATCAGAACCCCGACTCCTTTCTCTATATTGTTTTATATTCTAACAATTCCTAGAATTTATCCGCGCCTAATAGAATTTGGCAAGGCCCCAAATCAAATAAATCTAACCCAATCCTAGCTAAGGTAGTCAATAAAATTCTATAGAAGCTAACTTTAGCATCTCTAGTCACTTCCAAGCTCAAGTTATCTCAATCTACTTGTTAATTGAAACGAATGCTTAGCTTGATATGTTAGTTGTACCACATCTTCTTAATTTAAATTATTTCTTTAGCATAAGAACACTAAGCACATAAGCCAAACATAAAAGTGACATTTATTTTATATATTACCAATCGAGACTTAGGTTTGGGTCCTTACAAACTTGGCTACTAAAAAGACCAAAATGTCTTTACTAACCCCATAGCACATTAAGGCTTTTCATCCTAGACTTATTCTACTAAAAAGTCATGGTTACTCTCCAAGTTGAATACTGTTGTTCACAGAAGCTCGTTGTACTACGTACAACCTTTGTCTTCGACCATCTAAGTAGAATGACCAAACTACCCTTCCATATAACACTCACAATCAAGAAAGACCAAAACTGTACTATCTCTTCCTTTATTGCATCTTCTACTTGGGACATTTAATCCTTGTATTAACCATCCTTCGAATATAGAACATTTGATCTAGGGACGACCCTCAAGCCAAATATCTGACATACTCCTAGGATAAATCACTGAGTTCAAATTAGGATGATCTTTCGGATCATCACAAGGGAGCGATTATTCTATCACGCGACGACATGAATTCTATATTGCATATGCATATCCCAATTGGTCAAGCCCATATGCTCAACACACGGAGTTGTTAACCCACAAGTGAGGTCTCATCCATGGTGCATCAAAGCACATTAATATGATTTTGTTACTTCATCCACATATGCTCAAGATTAAGAGTACTGCTCACTTACTAGCATGAGGTATATTTTGATCCCTATCTCTGATAGTACCTATTGAGAGATCATACCTCTTGGGACACACACACTAGTGAGGCTTAGTCCAAAAACCTACCAATGACCAAGGAAGGTCACCCTTTATAAGAGACTATCTCACTATAACCTAGTCCTTGATGAAGTGCCCAACTCTACCAATTGATTATGAACTGAATCTAGAACCAAGTGTCTATGACTTAGAGTTTCTATGCTCGGACACCATGTACTTAAGCCATACACTCGTGGTTTGATAACCTCTATACGAGCAATTATACATAAATATGATAGAGAAAATATAAATAAATGTTTTCATTAATACTAACAATCACAAACATGTACTCAATATAACTGAAATGTCATGTGCTAGTGAGCTTTTGGGCATACTAATCCCAACAGACTCCCACTTGCACAAATGGTCACTGCTACCTATCTTAAGAGCCATAGAATCTAAGTGCGCTGAGAAAACTTTCTTTGTAAGAGTTTTACTAAATCTTGTTCTACCGCACTATCTCCTCGCTGGATAAACTCCTGGATTTAATGGCTTTTTCTCTTTATGTGTTTACGTTTTCTGTGACTCTTGGGCTCTTTAAATTATACTACAACCTCCATAGACTATTTCGTTTGAATAAGTAAAAACCTATCCAGAATTGAGCTTTCGTGAATCTCTACAAGTCTGAAAAACCTAAGTCTGTATAAACTAGACGATATCAGACCGTTTACATAGTATTCTAATACACAGGTCTTCGTTCTTTAGAGATACTTGAATATGAACTTGACCGTGACCTAATGAGCTAGTCATGTGTTTGACTGATATCTATTAACCATGCTTATGACAAAGTAGATGTCTGGTCTTGTACATAACATTGCATACATGATACTACCAATAGCCAAAGCATATGGAACCTTCTTCATGCTTTCTATCTCTTTAGGTATCTTTGGACACTGATCTCTAGATAGAGATACTTTATGCCTAGAAGGTAACAAACCATTCTTAGAGTTTTGCATACTAAACTTGTCAAGAATCTTCTTAATGCATGAAGACTAGGATAATGCTAGTGTCTTATTTCTATGATCTCGCAAGAGCTTGATCCCAAGAATATAACTAGCTTATCCTAAATCTTTCATCTGGAATTGAGTAGATAACCAAACCCTCATGGATGACAACATTCCTACATCATTCCCGATTAATAGGATGTCATCCACATAGAGGATTAAGTATGCTATAACATTGTCATTTCCTTTCTTGTACACACATGGTCCATCAATGTTTTGATCAAAGCCAAAACATTTAACTCCTTGATCAAACTTGATGTTCCATGCAAGTGATACTTGCATAAGTCCATAAATAGACTTCTTAAGCTTACAAACCATATTTTCTTGTCCTTTTGCAACAAATCTGTCTGGTTGCATCATGTAGATGTTTTGGTCTAAATTCTCGTTAAGGAATCTATCTAGATGTCCATTTTCTATATCCCATAGTCATAATGACATGTTATGGCCAAGAGAATTCTTATGGACTTGAGCATGGCTACTAGTGAAAAAGTCTCCTCATAATCGATCCATTTCTTTTTGAGTGTAACCTTTTGCAAATAACCTTGCTTTGAAAGTTTTCACTTTCTTTTCCACATTTCTCTTTCTCTTGTAGACCCATCTACAGCCTATGGGTTTTACCCATTCTGGTGAAAATACAAGTTCCTAGACTTGATTAGTGTACATGGACTTTAATTATAATTTCATCGCTTGATGCCATTGGTTAGGATCTACGTCCATAACTGCTTTATCGTAACCAATAGGGTCAACAATCTGATCTGCGGAGTCCATCTAAAAAGACTCTTCGCAGTATCTATCAGGTTGTCTGACTAACTTCCCACTACAATGAGGCTTTGAGGTATTGGTAATGACAAGTTTTTCATTCACTTCCTCATCTAGCGTAGGTGCATTTAGAGATACATAAAGAATCTCCTCTAGAACAATCTCAGAATCTGGTGATGTCTAGATCATTTCATCATTTTCTAAGAATCTGTCATGGGTGCTAATTAACACTTTCTGCTCCTTAGGATGATAAAATATCCCACCTCTAGTTTCTTTTAGGATAGCCTATGAAATAGCACATTTTCGAACTTCATAGCATTTTTACTCAAGACTCAGGCTGAACATCCTCAAATGTGGAGGTGTCTCAAACTAGATTTGCAGTTTGTCCACATCTCTAGTAGTGTTCTAGGTACTGATTTAGAAGGAACCAAGCTCAAAATGTATGTTGTTGTTTCAAGTATGTATCCCTAAAATGAGATGGGTAAAGTTACATGACTCATAATGGATCTTACCATATCTAAGAGTATACAATTACTTCTCTCAACTACACCATTTTACTGGGGTGTCCCAGGTATAGCCGATTTAGATATAGTTTTGTATTGTGTGAAATACTACTTGAATACACCTGAGAATTTTTTACCTCTTGGATCAAACCCAAAAGGCTTTGATATGTCTTCCTAATTACTGCATTGCTTCAGCCCTGAACTTTGATCTCATCAAAGGTCTCTGATTTTTGTTGCATTAGGATACACATCAGTTTCTAGAGTAATCATCTGTAAAAACTGATGAATTACTCTAAACCTCTATGAGCTGGTGTGCTCAAAGTATCATACATATCTGTGTGTACCGATTTCTAATGCTTCGTTAGCTTCTTGTCCCTTAGAAGAAAACATCTTTTTGGTCATCTTCCCTTTAAGAGATAATTCACACTGAGGTAATTGATTAAGATCTAATTAACTTGAATGCCCATCCTTAACCAACCTATAAATCTTGTTCGAGCTAATATGGCCCAAACGTGTATGTGATA
The DNA here is from genome assembly GCA_037974665.1 of Ehretia macrophylla. NCBI lineage: Eukaryota > Viridiplantae > Streptophyta > Magnoliopsida > Boraginales > Ehretiaceae > Ehretia > Ehretia macrophylla. Next base: position 14,393,756 of record CM075782.1, on the reverse strand, counting down.
GATAAGTATCATTGGTTGAAGTAACCTTACTTTTATTACTACTATGCTCTATATTGTGTTGTAAAGATATCTTAAAATATAAATAGGACAAGTCATTATGTAATGTACCGGAATAAACTATACTATCATATCTACTGATGTCCACACCATAATGAAAAACTACATAATTTATAATCTTAAAAGTTGTGAAACTGAAATTAAAATTTTAGACAAATCTAGAGCATAATAAAAATTGTTTGAAACTAATATCCTATCTTTACTTAAAGAAAGTAAAACATTTCTTACTACAGTAGCTCATACTTTTGCTTAGTGTCAACTCTCAAAGCAAAATTCTTTTTTCTTAGGTATTCACATTGTCTAAAACACTACGACGAGTTGTAGATCTTATTGGTGGTCCTGAATCTACTATCCAAGGTTCTATAGAATCAACCACCATCATGTTTCAATGTAAAACTCTTACAAGAGGTACCTATCTTGCTAGTAGCAAGGTACTTAGGATACTTTTCTTCTAGTGTACTTTCTCTTTGCACTTGAAGCACTTTTCTGTGGGTTTTCCGCTTGCACCTACTTATTCTTACTAGTTTCATTACCTCGTTGTTATTTGTCCATCTTCTATTTCCCCTTGTTCTTAGAGTTCTTCCCACGTGGGTTTAAGCCTTAAGTGGAAGCCTAAGTTATATGGGCTTGACCTTTAGGCTTTAGAATAGTCTCTACTGCCTGAAGTTCCTTCATTAGCTCTAGGAGCATCATGTTCAACTTACTCATGTTGAGCTTGAATTGACTTGAAGGATGCTGGTAGTCTCTAAAATCATGTCTACTTGCCTAGCAAAATTGATCTTAGCCCTATAGATCTTGGAAATGGAAGGGAGGTCCATCGTTTTAAGCACACGATGCTTTGATAGATATCCCTACTACTATTCTTGTTGTTGGTATCTGACTTGCAGTAGTTAATAAGGTTAATATCTGAGCAGCAATATTCATGTCATTGTGTTAGGACACAGTGTCACACCCCGACCCCGTCCTATCGCTAAGCTAAGGCCGGAACGCGACGTTCGAAACCATAAAACCTATAAATTGACAGCTTAACAACCTGTACAATCTCTTATATCCCATAAAAGTTCAAAAGACTGCCAATATGTCGGCCTTAGAAGTTAATCACAACCTGTTACATATTTACAAGACCTCGATCCACCTGCTCAATCGTAAGGCAAGCCAATAATCAGGTATTTAGGTCTCAAAAGAATAGTAGTAACAAACTTAATAACATATAGTTATCCAAAAGAATATTACATAAATCAAGTTCTCTAAACAGTATTTGACTTCAATTAAGCAACATGTTGATCACAACAAGCAGAAATCATTCTCGTCGAACCAAGGTTCTCCTCATCAACTTGAGGGGCCTGATCAGGCCCTGCCTCACCTGTAATTGATTAAAAGAGGGGTGAGCTAATCCTGCATGTAGCTTAGTGACGATAAAAAAGGAAGGGTTTTCGTAAAGGTTTTATCTTTTCGAAATCAGTTTGATAAACATGTCATGCACATAAGAACTCATAAACAATCATAACAAGTTCAAGCAATCTCAATCATGTAACCTTTCTCTTCCAAGATATCATTGAATCCCGACCCGTATGAGGATCAATGGGTCTTAGCAAGAGTGGGAATCAATACTTTGAGGGTCGAGATATACCGGCAAGCCCGCCACTGCCCGAAGGTCCCGTCACTTCCTCAATTAATAGTGGTTGCAACCGACGTGCATATATACAATTCAAATGTGTTTGCAATTATCAATAGCACAATAAATATTCATATAAAAATTTTGCTCATAATCACATTTAGTATTAGCACATAATAACAAGAACTTGCAAGTTTGCTACTTAAACAGCAACACCTACCAATAGCATACACTAAATACACTAAGCAACTTCAATGCTTCAGCATTAGCCTAACTTACACAGTTAATTTCCCTACTCTCCCAAACTCCAAATGACTTGATTTTGATATAGAATTAAGGTTCATCGAAAATAGATAGTTCTGGGATCAATAAAATCTCAATTCCGATCTAAATTGATGCCGTTATAACTAATTTTGTGCAACTACATTTAACTGTCCAGATTGCAAGCTATCATTGTGTCATTTCAAAAATGGAAAATTCAGAGGTATAAAACGATGAAATATGACATTTTGTTAAAAAAAAAATTTGTTCCTAACTGCCTAATTTAGCCACTATGAAAGTTTCGTTCGATTCCGAGGATGTTTACTATTTTTAAAGCGCAAAAGAAACTTAAGGCAGTGAGTTGTCAGATTTAACAAAAAATCCCATAACCTACTGTATCGTGTGTCGTTTAGCATGAAAATGATTTTTACTCAGGTTTTTTTCAACAGAATAAATGGAGTCTACTATATCATGAAGTTTTTCCAATTTTTTCTAAAATCATCCATCCATAAAAACGGGCTAAAATTTCTGACTGCACAAATCTGTCCATAAAACTATTTCGAGAATTCTTATATGTTTAGCTTCCAAATCATCAAGAACTTCTACTATACATTCTAGCAACCTCTAGCAACTTAAATATACATCCAACAAGCTTACATTCATAGCTAGATTCAAACAACTTCATCCAAGAGGCTTCAACCAACAAGAATGGCAACTTTGGTTCAAATCTTCAACAAACAAGATTCAACAACTTTTCATCCGTAGATATGCATTTATATCTCTTAAATATCCATTTTGAAAGAATTCTCACCTTTGTTCTTGAATGAAAAAGTTAATGGAGCAAGAACACCTCAAAGAAAGGTAGGAAAAATGCAAGGAAAATGCTTGGAATGGCTTGAAGATCTTCTCCTTCCTCTTCTCCTTCTTCTTTCTTCTCTTTTTCCTCTTCTTTCTCTCCTCTGAATGTGGTGTGTGTAGTGTGTGTATTTTCTGATTTGTGTGCGTGAGTATAGTGTATGTATTGTGTTAGGATATTTTGTTAAATTGCCTTAGGACAAGAGTGCCCTTCTAACTAAGTGTTAATTATTGCATGTCATTTTGTTATATTCTAATTGCTTTAGTTCTAGCTTAACTATTCTAGTTAGTTGCTAGGCTTAGTCCAATAGTTTTTAATTAAATTCCTACGGCATCTAAAACACTTAATTATACGTTAAACGATGAAATGCACGTAAAGCAAGATAAATGCACATAAACCAATATAAAAGCATATAAAACAAGGTAAATGCATATAGAATGATTTAATTACGTATGATATGATCCATATGGATATGCTGTCTCGTACTGGGCCTTACAACCTCCCCTCCTTAAAAGAATTGCGCCCTCGAAATTCCCTAATTACCTTACAAACAAGAACGGGTATCGTCGTTCTATTTGCTCACGTATTTCCAAGTTGCATCCTCAACTCCATGGTGATCCCAAAGCACCTTTACCATCGGAATACTCTTGTTGCGCAACTCCCGGTCTTGCTCATCTAGAATCCACACGGGCCTCTCCTCGTACGATAAGTTCTTCCGAAGTTCTAGCGGCTCTGATTCTAGAATGTGATAGGGGTCGGGATTGTACTTCCTTAACATCGAGACATGAAATACGTTGTGAATGTTAGAGAGATTTGGTGGTAGATGTAACCGATACGCCAACTTGCCGATTCAATCCACAACTTCAAATGGCCGCACATACCTCGAGCTTAGGTTCCCTCCTTTTCTATGCCTGATCAATCCTCTTCGGAGCGACAACTTCAAGAACACCCGATCACCAACCGCAAATTCTAAGTCTCGCATTCTCTTATCGGCATAACTCTTTTGTCTACTTTGGGCTGTGAGCATTGTCTTCCTAATCAATTGCACCTTCTCAATCTTCTCTATTAACTCCGGCAACAAGGTAGGATCAATTGTCTTCATCTCACCGATTTTGTCCTAATACAACGGCGACCTACACTTTCGTCCATATAGAGCCTCATATGGTGCCATGCCAATTGTTGCCTGATAACTATTATTATAGGCAAACTCTGCCAAAGGTGAATGTTTTTCCCACAAACCTCCAAAATTCAATACACACGCCCTCAGCATATCCTCCAAAATCTAGATGGTTCTCTCAGATTGTCCATTAGTTTGAGGGTGGTACACTGTACTAAATTTTAATTCCGTTCCCAAGGCTTCCTGCAACTTCTGCCAGAACTGAGATGTGAACCTTAGATCTCTATCAGACACAATGCTAGTTGGCTTCCTATGTAATTTCACAATGTTAGCCACATATATTTTTGTTAATTTCTTGAGGTTAGTTGTCTTATTCATCGCAATGAAGTGAGTTGTCTTCGTTAATCTATCCACAACGACCCAAACTACATCATACCCTCGAGGAGACCTTGGTAACTCCATAACAAAGTCTGTGGTGACATGCTCCTACTTCCATCGCGGAATCTCTAAAGGTTGAAGGAGCCCTGCAGGTCTTTTATGTTCTGCCTTTACCCGTTGACATGTTAAGCATCGGGACACAAACTCTGTGATTTCTCGCTTCATGTTGTTCCACCAATAGTGTTGTTTTAGGTCTCGATACATCTTTGTACCTCCCAGGTGAATGGTGTACCTAGAATGATAGGCTTCCTCAAGTACCTTCTTTTTCAGCTCCAGATTATTTGGCACACCAATCCGATTTCTAAACTTCCACAACCCATCTTCGTGCAACTTGAAATCCGGATTACTGTCTTTTATCCTTTGAAATTGAGGATCTTGCTGTTGGAACTCTCGGATCTGAGACAACAAGGTAGGTTCTTAGATCTCCGATTGTGCCAAACTTGTCTTATGACTCAATGCATCTGCCATTACGTTTGCCTTCACAGGGACATAATTTATAGTGCAATTGTAGTCATCCAAGAGCTTCATCCATCTTCTCTGCCTCATGTTCAACTCCTTTTGAGAAAATAGATATCTCAAACTCTTATGATTGGTAAATATCTCAAACTTACTCCCCTACAAATAATGCCTCCACTTCTTTAATATAAACACAATAGCTGCAAGCTCCAAGTCATAAGTGGGATAATTCACCTCATAAGGTTTTAACTTCCGTGATGCATTAGCGATGACTTGATTATTTTGCATCAACACATATCCCAATCCTTCTTTTGAGGCATCACTATAGATAACAAACCCTTGACTTCCCTCGGGCAATGCTAACACAGGGGTAGTTGTCAATCTTTTCTTCAACTCTTGGAAACTGTTTTCACATTTATCATCCCACACGAAATTGACCTTCTTTTGTGTGAGCTTCGTGAGCGGCCCCTCAAGCTTGGAGAAATCCTTTACAAATCTTCTGCAGTACCCTGCTAAACTGAGAAAATTACGTACCTCCGTGACATTCTCCAGCTTCTTCCATGATTGTACCACATCAATCTTGGTCAAATCCATTGTAATCCCCTCTTGAGAAATCACATGTCCCAAGAATGCCACTTGTTTAAGCCAAAATTCGCATTTACTAAACTTGACAAACAATTGATGCTAACTTAACTTATGCAATACCAAATGCAAATGTCTTTCATGCTCCTTCTCGGTCTTTGAATACACCAGGATATCATCTATAGAAATCACCACGAACTGGTCCAAATACGGTTGAAACACCTTGTGCATCAAGTCCATAAAAGCGACAAAAGAATTTGTTAATCCAAATGACATTACAACAAACTCGTAATGCTCGTACCTCGTTCTGAAAGCTAACTTAGGTAGATCCTTCTGTTTGATACGAAGTTGATAATAGCCCTGCCTCAAGTCAAACTTTGAATAGACCTTGGCTCCTTGAAGTTGATAGAACAATTCATCGATCAATGGCAACAGGTACTTGTTCTTGATGGTTACTTGGTTCAACCCCCTATAATCTATGCAAAGCCTTAATGTCCCATCCTTCTTCTTCACAAATAGGACTGGTGAGCCCCATGGAGATGAACTAGGTTGAATAAACCCCTTCTCTAGCAACCCTTGTAGTTGAACCTTTATCTCTTGCAACTCAGCTGGAGCCATACGGTACGGAGTTTTAGAGATCGGCTGTGTACCTAGCAACGTTTCAATCACGAACTCAATCTCCCTTGGTGGTGGTAATCCAGGCAACTCTTTTGGGAATACATCAACATATTCTCTAACAACTGGCACCTCTGCCAACTTGACCTGATCTGTTGGCTTGTTGATTAAGTAAGCCAAATACCCACTACGATCTCTTCTCAAGTGCTTCACAACTTTAACCGAGGATATCACGACCTTTCCTAACAAGTCACGCTTTCCTTTCACCTTAAAAACAAGTTGTCCCGATACCCGGAACTCTATAACTTTCGACCGACAATCTAGTCATGCATGATGTTGTGACAACCAGTCCATCCTCAAAATAATCCCATAGTCTCGAAAAATAAGCACTATGAGATCGGCTAAAAACTCTCGATTCCTAATTCGTAGCTTACATGCTTTACACACCAATCTAGTAGCACATTTAGATCTCATTGGGGTACTAACCTCTACATGATATGGTAAGTTTTCCACCGGCAACTTAGTACGAAATGCACATTTGGGGGTTATGAATGAATGGGTGGCTCTAGTATCAATAAACACCTTAACACATTGATTTTGAATCAGGAAAGTACCTTCAACAATAGCTGCATCGTCTAGAATCTCTACTTGATCCATGGCATAGGCTCGAGCTTGAATTCTTTAGCCTGAGACATTTCTTACAGGCTGATTTTGCACACCCTTGTTCTGCCACCTCAGGCAATCCCTAGCCTGGTGCTTATCACTTCCACACCCCAAACACGTGCCCAGTTTCTTCCAACATTGGGCTTCCACATGCCCCCTCTTTTTGCAATAATTGCACAAGGTACCCTAAGTAGCAGTAGTAGTACTTGTTATACCACGAACTGGTTGATTGGCCGGGGCATTAGGCTGTGGGAACAACTGGTCTCATTTGGCTTTGGCCCTAGGGGTTCTGAGTCTGGAATGTTCTGGACTGACTCTGAGTCTGAAAGGGTCTCTTGTTCTGTTGAGATAAACCAACCTTCATTGCTAATTTCATCTCTTCAACCCCCGATGCAGCCACAAAGATAGCATTATAAGTATCGAACTTCGCTACTGCCAGCCCATCCTGAATCTCGAGTCTCAGCCCTTGGTTGAACTTTCATATCTTGGTGGCTGGGGTTTGGACCATATGCGGTGCATACTGGGAGAGTCTATCAAATTTTGCGCCATACTCAGCCACCATCATGTTTCCCTGCCTTAGGTACATCAATTCCTTCATTTTCCTATCTCGAGAGACCTCAGATATATATTTTCTCTTAAACGCCCCAACAAAGTTCTTCCACATAAAGGAAGTGTGTTGAGCCTCCCATTGATCCCTCACTGTCTTCTACCACGTCTCAATGTCACCCTCAAATTGAAAGACTACATATTTCACGCTTTTTTTTCCTCTGTATAGTCTTGTGCAACATAAATCTTATCAAGCTGAGACAACCAGTACTTTGCCTCTTCACTATTCGGCTGGCCTATGAACTTCAGTGGGTTGTAATACAAGAAATCCTTGAGATTATCACCTCCCCTATTGGCTTCATTCCTGCCACTACTACCAGCACCTTGATGGTTGTTGTTATTATTATTCACCGGCGCTACTGTCGCTGCTTGCTGTTCTATTACCCGACTCATTCTATCCACAGCAATAGCCATCAACTTGAACGTGGCTTCCCCGGGGTTGGCTTGATCCACATTTCCCATTTATTGAGATCCGGTATTACTGCGGGTATTAGGTCCTGCCATCTATAGATATGGAATAGACAACACTTATGGTTATATGACATGTATGCACTATTATATGAGGGTTAGTATAGGTACCAACATTACTCCTAATACATTTAGTACATATAATCATACCTAGCACCTAGATTGCACATAAGCAAAGAAAGCACGTCAAGCACATAGGTTCACATAAGCACGTATAACACTCAAGCATATTTGTTTCAAGGTTCTACCCACTAACCAGGGGTTCAAAACCCGGACTACGCTAACACAAGCTAGCTTTATACTAATTAAGGCTAGCTCTGATACCACTTAATAGGTGTCACGCCTCGACCCCATCCTATCGCTAAGCTAAGGCCGGAATGCAACGTTCGAAACCATAAAACCTATAAATTGAAAGCTTAACAACTTGTACAATCTCTTATATCCCATAAAACTTCAAAAGACTGCCAATACGTCGGCCTTAGAAGTTAATCACAACCTGTTACATATTTACAAGACCTCGATCCACCTATTCAATCGTAAGGCTAGTCAACAATCAGGTATCGAGGTCTCAAAAGAATAGTAGTAACAAACTTAATTACATATAGTTGTCCAAAAGAATATTACATATATCAAGTTGTCTAAACAGTATTTGACTTCAATTAAGCAACATGTTGATCACAACAAGCAGAAATCATTCTCGTCGAACCAAGGTTCTCCATCATCAACTTAAGGGGCCTGATCAGGCACTGTCTCACCTGTAATTGATTAAAAGAGGGGTGAGCTAATCCTGTATATAGCTCAGTGACAATTAAAAAGGAAGGGTTTTCGCAAAGGTTTTATCTTTTCGAAATCAGTGTGATAAACATGTCATGCACATAAGAACTCATAAACAATCATAACAAGTTCAAGCAATTTCAATCATGTAACCTTTCTCCTCCAAGAAATCATTGTATCCCAACCCGTAGGAGGATAAATGGGTCTTAGCAAGAGTGGGAATCAATACTTTGAGGGTTGAGATATACTGACAAGTCTGCCACTGCCCGGAGGTCCCATCACTTCCTCAATCAATAGTGGTTGCAACCGACGCGCATATATATCATTCAAATATGTTTGCAATTATCAATAGCACAATAAATATTCATATAAACATTTTTCTCATAATCACATTTAGTATTAGCACATAATTACAAGAACTTGCAAGTTTGCTACTTAAACAACAATACCTACCCACTAAATACACTAAGCAACTTCAATGCTTCAGCATTAGCCTAACTTACATAGTTAATTTCTCTACTCTCCCAAACTCCAAATGACCTGATTTTGATATAGAATTAAGGTTCATCGAAAATAGATAGTTCTGGGGTCAAGAAAATCTCAATTCCGATCTAAATTGTTGGAGTTATAACTAATTTCGTGCAACTACGTTTAACTGTTGAGATTGCAAGCTATCATTGTGTCATTTCAAAAATGGAAAATTCAGAGGTATAAAACGATGAAATATGACATTTTGTAAAACATGAAAGTTGTTCCTGACTGCCTAATTTAGCCACTATGAAAGTTTTGTTCGATTTCAAGGTTGTTTACTATTTTTAATGTGCAAAATAAAATTAAGGCAGTGAGCTGTCAAATTTAACAAAAAATCTCGTAACCTACTGTATCGTGTGTTTTTTAGCATGAAAATGATTTTTTCTCAAGTTTTTTTCAACAAAAAAAAAATGTTCCTCTATGAGTCTACTACATCCTGAAATATTTCCAATTTGTTCTAAAATCATCCATCCACAAAAACGGGCTAAAGTTTCTGACTGCACAAATATGTCTAGAAAGCTATTCCGAGAATTCTTATACAAACAGCTTCCAAATCATCAAGAACATCTACTATACATTCTAGCAACCTCTAGCAACATCTAGCAACCTAAATATACATCCAAAAAGCTTACATTCATAGCTAGATGCAAACAACTTCATCCAAGAGGCTTCAACCAACAAGAATGGCAACTTTGGTTCAAATCTTCAACAAACAAGATTCAACAACTTTTCATCCATAGATATGCATTTATATCTCATAAATATCCATTTTGAAAGAATCCTCACCTTTGTTCTTGAATGTAAAAGTTAATGGAGCAAGAACACCTCAAAGAAAGGTAGGAAAAATGCAAGGAAAATGCTTGGAATGGCTTGAAGATCTTCTCCTTCCTTTTCTCCTTCTTCCTTCTTCTCTTTTTCCTCTTCTTTCTCTCATTTCTATGGACGAAAATCTGAGTGTGGTGTTTGTAGTGTGTGTATTTTCTGAGTTGTGTGTGTGAGTATAGTGTATGTATTGTGTTAGGATATTTTGTTAAATTGCCTTAGGACAAGAGTGCCCTTCTAACTAAGTGTTATTTATTGCATGTCATTTTGTTCTATTCTAATTGTTTTAGTTCTAGCTTAACTATTCTAGTTAGTTGCTAGGCTTAGTCCAATAGTTTTTAATTAAATTCCTACGACATCTAAAATACTTAATTATACGTTAAACGATGAAATGCACGTAAAATGAGATAAATGCACATAAACCAAAATAAAAGCATATAAAACAAGGTAAATGCATATAGAATGATTTAATTACGTATGATAAGATCCATATGCACATATGATCTTGTGCTGGGCCTTACATACAAAGTATCTGATATGGAAACCAAAACAAGGCATATAGCCATGTCATTGGCTTTCGTCCATTGTCTTTCTATTTCTCAATGGTCAAGTATGGAATTAGCTAGCACTAAAGGACTATGTTGGGCTTCAACATATTTGTATCCTTTCTTTTCAAGTACTATGTCCAAATTCCTTTATTTTCAGTCCACAAAATTTGGGCCAATTAACTTACTCTCCTTGAGAATAATGGCCAATTGGCTGAAGGATTCTCACATTTCTGGATACATATATGTTATGCAATTATTAAAACATTCATGTGTAATGCAAGTATATCATGTATAATGTAAACATGGAAAAACACATTTATACACATTATTTTTTTGCTTTAGTAGTTAACCCTTTAAACTATTATGTGCATCAATGTCTCAACTTACTTATTGACCCTCCAGCTTTAGGATGGCCGAGCTCCTAGTAACATTGAGTCAAGCCTCCGCTTTGTTTAGATTGTTATTTTGTCTGGATAGACACTATCCAAATAATAATCTAATCACTGAATTATTTTGCTTCTCTAGGATAGGCTTATTAAAAAAAATTATTTCTTCTAGAGTCTAGTGAATTATCATTCCTGTAACGCCCCGATCCCTCACGAGACCGGAGGCTCTAATAACCATGCTATTCTCAACCCAATACCAAACCCGGTCACAAAATTTTAGGGGAAAAACGGACAGAGTTTCCCCTGTACTATGGACATTCTGAAAACCTGTAAATTCTCAAATAAGGTAACTACAAGGTAAACAAACTTTTCATGGCTAAATATTTAAAGATTCACGGCCATCCGAGCCTTGAAGCAAACAACAGTTCCAAAACCACACAAGCATGCAAGTAACTTGTTTATAATATAGTCTAATAACCATGTCATTCTAGGATAACATTAAAACATACTTAGAGATAAAACATTCTACACTAAGCCATTCACTCCCAAGCATGCAAAGCAACTAGAAATAGAAATATAAGTTATTACAAGCCATAGAATTACCATTGCTACTACATTATCAGATTTCCAGCTTACATATTACTCAAATACATACATGAGCTTTAAGGCCCCAAAATAGATTATACATAGGACAACAAATTCTTCACATAGCAACCAGAAAGCACATCCACCTCAGACAAATATCACACAGCAGCTAAGCCAACTCCACCAACTGTGCCACCTAAAACATGTTAGCGAGGTATGAGCAATCACTGTTGCCCAGTGAGGGATATAGTCCCGGGGCGTGCAATGCAACAGATAATACAGTTATACAACAATATCACTTAGAACATTTAAGAAACAATGATAACATAAGTAACCACACATTTAAAAGGATACATTTCACACAATCCCCTATACACCAATCTTCACTGGTCTTCATTCACGATCCACGAACCACGAGCACGATCACGATAAGCCGGCATAATCCCCAAACACTCCAGTGGGTGTACTCCGGATGTACCCCGATAATCCTACGACCCAACATCCCCTGGCAATCTCCGGACCAGGCGAATGAGGGACTAGGGCACGGAGTTTGAATATCCACCGGCAAGCCCTCTGCCGCCCAGCCGATATTCAACACATCCGCCCCTGACACTATGGTTGCGCAACCACGATGCAATGCACTTAACGATGGCAAGTAAATAGCAATAATATAAGCATTAACACATATGAGGATCAACAAAGTAGGTTGACCTCGATGCAATTAGAATAGAACAATTATATAAGCAAATATGCAGTTTTACAAAGAGACATTAGCAAGATAAGTTTAGAATCATACCAAAAGCTCCGAATCAACTTAAAATCACTTATAAACACTCAAGAAGTCATGACATGGGTTTAGAAGTGTGAGACAACCGGAATTGCGCTTAAACCCCTTTATTTTACAAACTATTTCTCTTCCAAACCAAAGTTAATGATTGCATTATCAAAGGGAACTCTCCCAACCTTCTAACAATCCCTCAAGGTACCCTCTCAACCCTCTAACTCATTCAAATTCCCGCAATTACCCCGAAAGCCCCAATTTCCCTCTTATGGCTTTAAACTACACATACATCGTCGGGGCTTCAAACAAGGGACATCAAGGCTTCTGTAGCACCTAGATAACTTAAGGATACTAGAATTGAAGCCCAAATTCACCCGGATTCTCATTAACCCCAAAAGCCCCAAGTTAAAGTCGGCTATTTTCCATTTTAAGCGATTTAAAGACAATGCAAGTGCACGGGGCTATTAGGTTACCTTCACTAGCACCTAAGGCGTCTATTAGAAGCGTTGAATCAAGCTAATTCGAGCAATTACACGAAACCCTAGAAAAATGTCACTATTCACCCAAAATTTCAAATTAACGATTCTAACCGTTTAAATTGTGAAACGATGGCTCAAATATGTTCTCTAGCATTCATATACATGGTATAATAGCATAGATAATTTATACAATAGCATTTGAACACATTTTCAACAAATCAAAAAATTGACAACTATTTAGAAATGCAAAAATGAGCCGTGAAATTCCTCACCAATACGCGTAGGAGCACCTAGGAACCTTGCAAACACCCTACTCTAGTTGCTCAAGGCTTGGCTTAGCTTGAATTGGAGAGTTGATGAAGAAAATTTTCCTCCCAAGTGCAAGAAGGGCTGTCGGGTTTCTGCCTGTTTTTTCAGCTTTTATTTTTTTTTTCTTTTGCATTTTATGAGCTTTAGTTGATATTTAAGGTGCATGGTTGGGTGGGGTCAAGTTTGGGTGTTTAAGTGGTCAATTATAATGCGCGTAGTAAGCTTAAAACGAGCCTAGAGTGAAACATGTGAGCTAGCTAATTAAATCTCTAAGTTAGTTACGTAACACTATTCATTCAACTACAAAAATTATTTTCTAAACGAGTTCTCCTATCGCCTCTAGCTCAATTGCACATTTTTCCCACTACTTTAACAATTAATATGATTTAATAAAAATGATAATTCATGGTAATTAAGTAGTTGAAAAACGGAATGAATAGTGATTAAAGAAGACAACAAGCAAAGCACAAAATAAATGCACAAATAGTGGATGCAATAGTAAGCTAGAAGTACGGTTAAATCTCGGGCGTCACATCCTCTCCCCCTTAAACAAATTGCGTCCACGCAATTCTTCTTCCAAGAGAACTTCGCATCAACTGAAAACCAACTTCAATTACTCTTCATCAGTTGTTGAGCAAGAATACCGTATACGAATTCTCGTGGAAGCTCATTAAGAAATCCTAGTAGTATTGTCTGCGAACTTCACTTAATAAGGCCAAATAAAGGCTCCAATAGAGACGCTACTTCGAAATCCAAATAAGAATCCCGCTGGTACGAATACTATAGAAGAATAGAATCCCAACTAAGAGCGGAGAGAAAATACCAATAAAAGTTCCGAGCAGGAGTATTGTAAATAATACCAGATAATAAGGCTGAAAAGAATCCCATATACCAATTCTTCCGAGAGATGCTGACAAAAGAATACCAAAAGAATATCTGATGAGGAAATACCAAGAATATGCTCCAGAGAACTGTTATATAGATACCCCAAAAGAAGCTACTCATTTATGACTGCTAAGCACTGAAGAAGGCCTTAGAAGAATCCCAATAACTGAGCTCCAACTATATCCACCAATTCCCAAATAAAGGCTGATTAATTGCCTCTCATTTCTGCTAATCAACATAATTTGGAAGGTCTGCCACTAATCACCTCTCTTCAGGGGAGGAAGGACCATTCGACGGCCTATGTATGCATGCCAAACAATTGCATATGTATAATCATTCTTTAAACTATTACGCAAACACGTTAATAAAAGAGTTTGTGAAACAGTGTAATCATCAAAGTCATTCAAATACAGACATTACAAGCAACAATTCAAGCAATTAATAATTCACGAAGTCAATTTGATGCATAACTAGCCACTTTGCTTCACCTTGCACACATTTAGCACGTAACACATAATTATATCACATAGGTGCACACATTCAATACCAGACACACAATCAAACATGCAGGCATACACTTTTAAGACACACACTTAATCAAGCACACACGCAAGGCTTACTACCCGACAGGCCGAGGACCCTGTCCCGGCTTAGAGCTAACTAAGCTCTGATACCACCTGTAACGCCCCGATCCCTCACGAGACCAGAGGCTCTAATAACCATGCTATTCTCAACCCAATACCAAACCCGGTCACAAAATTTTAGGGGAAAAACGGACAGAGTTTCCCTTGTACTATGGACATTCTGAAAACCTGTAAATTCTCAAATAAGGTAACTACAAGGTAAACAAACTTTTCATGGCTAAATATTTAAAGATTCACGGCCATCCGAGCCTTGAAGCAAACAACAGTTCCAAAACCACACAAGCATGCAAGTAACTTGTTTATAATATAGTCTAATAACCATGTCATTCTAGGATAACATTAAAACATACTTAGAGATAAAACATTCTACACTAAGCCATTCACTCCCAAGCATGCAAAGCAACTAGAAATAGAAATATAAGTTATTACAAGCCATAGAATTACCATTGCTACTACATTATCAGACTTCCAGCTTACATATTACTCAAATACATACATGAGCTTTAAGGCCCCAAAATAGATTATACATAGGACAACAAATTCTTCACATAGCAACCAGAAAGCACATCCACCTCAGACAAATATCACACAGCAGCTAAGGCAACTCCACCAACTGTGCCACCTGAAACATGTTAGCGAGGTATGAGCAATCACTGTTGCCCAGTGAGGGATATAGTCCCGGGGCGTGCAATGCAACAGATAATACAGTTATACAACAATATCACTTAGAACATTTAAGAAACAATGATAACATAAGTAACCACACATTTAAAAGGATACATTTCACACAATCCCCTATACACCAATCTTCACTGGTCTTCATTCACGATCCACGAACCACGAGCACGATCACGATAAGCCGGCATAATCCCCAAACACTCCAGTGGGTGTACTCCGGATGTACCCCGATAATCCTACGACCCAACATCCCCTGGCAATCTCCGGACCAGGCGAATGAGGGACTAGGGCACGGAGTTTGAATATCCACCGGCAAGCCCTCTGCCGCCCAGCCGATATTCAACACATCCGCCCCTGACACTATGGTTGCGCAACCACGATGCAATGCACTTAACGATGGCAAGTAAATAGCAATAATATAAGCATTAAAAATGTGAAGGCCAAATTAACCTGGATTTGCATTAATCCTAAAACCCCCTTTTAAAAGTCGCATATTTCATGATTTAGCCAAGTTTCGAGCAATTCAACCTCATGAGGCTATTAATATATCTTTAGTAACATCTAAGGCACCTACTAGAAGCAATGAATCAAGCTAATATGCACAATTCCTCAAAACCCTAGAAATTTGACACTATTCACACCCTACAATCAACCAATGAATTTAACCGATTAAAAAGTGAAACAATTGCATAAACATAGTCTCTACCATGTGTAGATAACATATATAACAAGTTCCAATCAATTCATGAGCCAAAATCAACAAATAGAGAAATTACATAAACTTTGAAATTTAAAAAGAATGCAAAAATCCCTCACAAATGGTGTGTAGAAACTTGTAGAAGGCTTGCAAACTCTCAAATTTACTTGCTATTAGCTTGGAAGAGCCAAAACTTGAGGATTTGATGAACAATTTTCCTTTTTTTTTCTCTTGGGGTACCGTCGGGTAGACCATAGGACAAGGAAGGAATTTTTGTTTTTGTTGTGTGTGTTATGAGCTTAGTTGGAGTCTAATTGAAATATATGCTAAGTGTAAAAATGTGTGGTTCACTATCTTTTTGCAATACTAATAATAAAGCTAGCCCAAACTCAATTAAATGCCAACTAATCCCAATTAAATGTTATCTAGCTAAACATCAATGTTAACTATGTTACCCTATTCACACGAACCAATAAAACATTTTTCTAAATGGGTGCTCTCAACGCTAATCGCTTAAATGCACATTTTTCTTATTCCTAAAATAAATAATATGATTTAAGAAAATTGCTAATTCGAAGAAAATAGGTAGTTGAAAAACGTGATGAATAGTAACCAAAGAAGTAACAAATAGTTGCACAGTAAAGATGCACAAATAGTGGATACAACAGTTAACAAAAGTAAGGTGAAGTTCTTAGGCGTTACACCCTATCTCCCTTAAACTAATTGCGTCCATGCAATTCTTACATGATTCGGCGAACAACTCAGGACAGCGATCTCGCATCTGATCCTCTCTCTCCCATGTGGCATCCTCTAACCCATGATGATCCCACAAAACATTGACCATCGAGATGCTTTTAATTCTGAGCTCCTGAACCTTCCAATCAACGACTCGAAGAGGTTTCTTCGTATAAGTCAAAGTCTCACTAATCTCCAGCAGTTCTGGCTCAAGAACATGAGAAGGATCTGGCTGATATTTCCGAAGCATAGAGATATGAAAGATATCATGAATTCTGCCCAAGCTAGGAGGTAAAGCTAATCGATAAGCCAAAGCACCAATTTTCTCGGTTATTTCAAACAGTCCCACATATCTCGGATTGAGTTTACCCCTTTTACCATGCCGAATCAAACATTTCCAAGGAGAGATTTTCAGGAATACCCAATCACCCAAGGCAAACTCCAAATCTCAGCGACGCCTATTTGCATAACTCTTTTGCCGACTCTGTGCTGTAAGCATTCTCTTTTTTATAAGCTGCACATTATCAATCATTCTGTTTATCTCAGGCAATAGAGTAGGATCAATAGCCTTCATTTCTCCAATTTCATCCCAATATAAGGGAGATCTGCATTTACGCCTATAAAGTGCCTCATACAGCACCATACCGATAGTAGCTTGATAACTGTTATTATAAGCGAATTCTGCAAGTGGCAATACCTCTCCCAACTCTTACCGAAGTTCAGAATACAAGCTCGTAACATTTTTCGAGTATTAGGATAGTTCTCTCCGATTGACCGTCCGTCTGAGGGTAATAAGAAGTACTGAAGCTCAACGTTGTGCCCAAAGCTTTTTGAATCTTCTGCCAGAACTGAGATGTGAATCTGGGATCTCTATCTGACACAATACTTTTTGGAATCCCATGAAGCCTGACAATATTCTCAACATATAACTCAGCTAATTTATCAAGAGAATCAATTTTCTTTGTGGCAATGAAATGAGAAGTCTTGGTCAATCTATCAACGACTACCCAAACTGAATCATTACCTTTTGAAGATCTCAGCAAGTCTGACACGAAATCGATAATAATGTGGTCCTATTTCCACTCCGGGATAGCCAAAGGTTGCAATAACCCTGCAGGTCTCTAATGCTCAACTTTAACTTTCTGACATGTAAGGCATCTGGTAATATAGTCAGCAATCTCTCTCTTCATGTTGTTCCACCAGAAGTTCTGTTTCAAATCCTTGTACATTTTAGTACTGCCTTGATGGATAGTATACTTAGAACTGTGTGCCTCAACAAGTATTTCTTTCTTTAAAGTTGGCTCGCTCTGAATACAAATTCTGCCCTTGAACACCATCATCATACAGTTTGAAGTCCGACTCTCCCCCTTTAGACTTTTCTAGGATTTTCAACAATTGAGGGTCAGTTTGTTGAGCTTCTCTAATCCTGGATAATAATAGATATTGAATCTGCAAACTTGCAAATTGAATACTAGAATTTGAATTTTTGGGCCTCCATAAACATAATTCTTCCATGAACTCCCAATTTTTGATAATCAAGCTAGCAACTAAAGCCTTTCAGCTCAAAGCATCAGCAACAATATAGGCCTTACCTGGTAGATAATTAATAGTACAGTTATAGTCCTCAAGTAATTCAAGCCAATGCCTCTGCCTTATGTTCAATTCTTTCTGTGAAAAGAGATATTTCAGACTCTTATGATTTGTAAAGATTTCAAATTTGTTACCCCAAAGATAGTGATGCCATTTCTTTAGCGCAAAGATAATAGCTGCAAGCTCAATATCGTGCGTTAGATAGTTGAGCTCATAGGGTTTCAATTTTCTGGAGGCATATACAATAACTTTTCCATTCTGCATCAAGACACAGCCTAAACCCTCTTTAGAAGCATCACTATAGATCACTAGATTATTAGTATCCTCAGGTAATGCAAAAATAGAAGCCGTGGTTAACCTTTTCTTCAATTCCTGGAAGCTAGTCGCATTTCTCATTCCAATCCAACACGGTTTTCTTCTGAGTAAACTGAGTCAAAGGTCTAGCAATTTTAGAGAAGTCCTTGACAAATCTTCGATAATAACCTGCTAGACCCAGAAAACTGCGGATCTCTGTAACCGTCTCAGGCCGTTTCCAAGCTAATACAACTTTAATTTTTGTCGGATCAACAGAAATACCATCTGCGAGATAATATGACTGAGAAAAGCAACTTGCTTTAACCAAAACTCACATTTGCTGAATTTTACAAACAATTTATGCTTTTGAAGAATCTGTAATACAATCCTGAGATATTGTTCGTGCTCAGCCTCAAATTTAAAGTACACAAGAATATCATCAATAAAAATAACCACGAATTGGTCCAGATACGGACGGAATACCCTCTGCATTAAGTCCATAAATGCGGTGGGAGCATTAGTCAAGCCAAACGGTAGAATAACAAACCCATAATGGCCATAACGAGTTCTGAAAGCAGTTTTAGGCACATCATCTTTCTTGATCCTCAACTGATAACAACCTTGCCTCAGATCAAATTTAGAAAATACCCTGGCACCCTGTAACTGATCAAATAACTCCTCAATTAAAGGTAACGGGTATTTGTTTTTTATAGTCACCTGATTGAGACCCCGATAATCAACGCACAAGCAAGAGATCCATCATTCTTTTTAACAAATAAGACTGGTGCACCCTAAGGTGAAGAACTCGGCTGAATAAATCCTTTCTCAAGTAAACCCTACAACTGAACTTTCAATTCCTGCAATTCAGCCAGAGCCATTCTATACGGAGTTCTAGAGATAGGTGTAGTCCCTAGCAATAAGTTAATCACAAACTCTATCTCTCTATCAGGCAGCAACCCAGGTAACTCTTCAAGAAATACCCCCGGAAACTCACTCACAATAGGTACTTCATTTAGTTTTAGCTTATCCGTAGCTTGATTAATCAAATAGGCCAAATATGCATCACAACCTTTACTCAACATCTTAGTCACCTTAATAGAAGAAATTATACAAGTACCCGTAGACTTACGACTACCGAAAATCTCAATTACGGGTTGATTAGGCATTTCTAGTTTCACAATTTTTCTTCTACAATCTAGATAAGCATAATATTCACCCAACTAGTCTATGCCCATAATTATTTCAAATTCCTTAAAAGGAAAGATAATCAAATCAACAGGAAGGACTTGACCCCCAATACACAATTCACAAGCTTTACACATAGATTTAGAGAAAATTTTAGTGCCTATAGGTGGACCTACCTCAATCTTATAAGGCAATTTATCAATTTTCAATGCAGAAGATTGTGCGCACATAGGTATGATAAATGAGTGTGTAGCCCCAGAATCAATTAAAACTGTAACTGATTTATTATTGAGAAGAAAAGTACATTCAACAACTGCAGTCGTATCAGGAAGCTCCTCTTATCTAAGGCAAATACTTGGGCGTGTCCCTGTGGTGCTGATGCTGCAGCTGGTGCCCTGGTCTGAGTACCCTATCCAGATGTCTGACCTCTGGTGTTCTTGAATTTCAAGTAGTCCTTAACCCTATGCTGGTCACTCCCACAACCTGTACTCCTATTCAATTTCCTCCAGCAATTCTCCTCAGTATGGCCCTGACGCTGACAGAAGCTGCATTGCTGGTGACGTCTTGCAACAGTGCCTCCCGTAGGAGCTCTGTAAGAAAAGGTAACTGAATTGCCTTGTTGAGATCGTGCTACAGCTGGACGAGACTGCCCCTAATTCTGACTCTGAACTGGTCGTGCTTAAGTCTGAGTAGGCCCGGTATAACTCTGAGTCTGTCTCAACTGCTGACTCTGACCAACTAAAACAGTCTGCCTCTGAAATCCCTGACTCTAAGTCTGATGTGGTCATTTACTGGGCTGACTCAGCTCCCCAAACAAATTCGTTTTCCGTTTCTCATATCTAGTAGCTATTCTGACTGTTACAGCGTAAGTGGGATAATCCTGGGTAGACATATTCACTGAAATATCAGGCCTCAGCCCCATAATAAACTTCTGGATCCTCTTACTCTCCGGTTGTACTAAGGCTGGCACGTAATGGGACAAGCGGGTAAAAGCAGCATCATACTGATCCACTGTCATGTTGCCCTGTTTTAGATTAATAAATTCCTGCTCTCGCCTCTCAGTAGCTGTCTTTGTAATGAATTTCTCCCGAAACTCTCTGACAAACTCATCCCAAGTCCGCGGTACTACCTTAGCCTCCCATCAGGATTTCACTGTATGCCACCATTGCTCGGCATCTCCCAGAGGGGACCGATAATATGGTTATCTATAGCGATGCATCCAAGGAGGGCTTGGGTTGTGTACTTATGCAAAATGGCCGGGTTATTGCCTATGCTTCTAGAAAGTTGAAGCCATATGAGGTGAATTATCCGACTCATGATCTTGAGTTGGCAACCGTGGTATTCTCACTGAAAAAGTGGCGTCATTATCTGTGGGGCAGTAAGTTCGAGATTTTCACTGACCATAAGAGTCTGAAGTATTTGTTCTCACAGAAGGAGTTGAATATGCGCCAACGGAGGTGGATGGAACTTTTTGGAGATTATAATTGTTCTATCAGTTATCTGCATGGGAAGGCAAATGTGGTAGCAGACGCTCTTAGCCGTAAGGTGAGTATTTCTTGTTTGGCTGTCAAAAAGTGGGAGGTTCTTGAGGAATTTAGTTATTGGAGACCAGAATTGACTCAAGTTGGGGTGATGTGTTCACATCTCCATATTCAACCTTTATTGTTGTCTCAAATCAGAGAAGCCCAACAACTTGATTCAAAACTTCAGAAGATTAAGGATCAGATCACGGATGATCAGTCTGACTTCAAATTACATGAAGATGGTATTCTTCGGTTTCGAAATAGAGTTTGTGTTCCTGATGAACCTGGTTTGAGGAGAGGTATTCTGGAAGAGGCTCATAATTCTAAGTACACCTTTCATCCCTATGGAAACAAGATATATCGGGATTTGAAGCAACATTATTGGTGGAATAACATGAAAAGGGAGGCCGCTCAATTTGTATCCAGATGTTTGACTTGTCAGTGAGTGAAAGCAGAACATCAACGACCTACACGGTTACTTCAGCCATTGGCAATACCAAAGTGGAAGTGGGAGCATATTACGATAAACTTCATCTCTACTTTTCCTAGAACATCGAAAGATAACAACGCAGTTTGGGTTGTTGTAGACCGTTTGACGAAGATAGCTCATTTTATTCCGATGAGGTTGCAAAGTTGGCGGATCTTTATGTGGATCAGATTGTTAAACTTTACGGGATTCCATCTAGTATTGTCTCAGATCGAGATCCTCGGTTACTTCTCGTTTGTGGGAAAAACTTCAGGAAACTTTGGGTACTCAATTAAACTTCAGCACAGTGTATCATCCACAGACCGACAATCAGTCTGAGATGACTATTCAGATTCTGGAGGATATGCTCAGGGCTTGTGTTCTGGACTTCGGAAAGAACTGGGAGAAACATCTACCACTTGTCGAGTTTGCCTATAACAATAGTTATCAAGCGACTATTGGAATGACACCTTTTGCAACTCTCAACAGCCGTAAGTGCCGATCACCTTTGTATTGGGATGAAGTAAGGGAGATGAAGACTATTGATCCGACTATCATGCCACAGCTGCTAGAGAAGATTGAGAATGTTCAGTTGATCAGGCAGAGAATGCTTACAGTGCAGAGCAGATACAAGAGTTATGCTGATAAGCGTCGTCAGGATTTGGAGTTTGTAGTTGGGGATTGGGTTTTCTTGAAATTGTCTTCTCGAAAGGGGTTTGCTCATTATGGTAAAGGTAGTAAACTGAGTCCGAGGTTCGCATGGCCTTTTGAGATTACCGTCAGGGTTGACAAGTTAGCATATCGGTTGGCTTTATTGGAGAACTTTTCTAATGTCCATGATGTTTTTCACGTGTCTAATTTACAAAAATATAATCCGGATCCTTCTCATATTCTAGAGCCAGAGCCTTTACAGCTTCATGAGAATCTGACTTATGATGAGTGACCGATTCGTAGTCTTGATCAGATGGAACGGGAGTTGAGGTCGAAGAAGATTCCAATGGTTAAAGTGTTGCAGAAGCATCACGGAATTGAGGAAGCTACTTGGGAGAGGCGAGATCAGATGCGGCAGCAGTATCTAGATCTTTTCCGTACAACAAGTAAGAATTTCGAGGACAAAATTTCTTTAAGGGGGGGAGAATGTGAGACCTCATATTTTCATCTTTGCCTCGATTTGCGTGTTTTGACATGTTTATGTGTTATATGAATTAGAATGTGCTAATTCTGTGACTTATAATCCTATTACATGCTATGTGTGTATTCATGAAATTTTCATAAAAAACGGCATCATAAATTTTATCG
The DNA here is from genome assembly GCA_037974665.1 of Ehretia macrophylla. Lineage (NCBI taxonomy): Eukaryota > Viridiplantae > Streptophyta > Magnoliopsida > Boraginales > Ehretiaceae > Ehretia > Ehretia macrophylla. The sequence goes on along the minus strand of CM075782.1, from coordinate 14,370,811 downwards.
ACGGTTTTTGTGAATAGTATTTTGAACACACGTCTGCTAAAATTTTTACACGGGTGTTTTAAATTTTTTAAAATCTAGTCCTCGGATATTAATAGACCCGTGTTTGATTAAAATTGATTTTAAATCGGCTTTGAAATTTTAAAGGTTTTTACACAATCTTTTGCAAAAATCGCATTTTTAACCGAGTCGGATGAAAGTCTTTGCGTGAGAAAATTGTTGTCACCCAAAAATATTCTACTTAAATTAGTCTAAGTGTCAATTGCATGTTGTGAGCAAAAATAGTCAAGAAACTAAATTAAAAAACTAGAAAAACAATTAAAAAACTAAATGAATCAACTTTGACTTTGCATTATTTTGTTGACTTGCCTTATATATGCATAATATACTAAAAATAGCTCATAAAACAAAGCTCAAACACACTCAAAACTCATACACATGGCCGAAACTCTAGGAGCCATTTTTGCTTTATTTTTGATCAAATTTTCTCATAGAAATTGCAATACAAAGCCAATAATCTCGAACCAAAGTTTGATTGCACTTGTTGGGCATCCATTCTACACCTTTCTTGCATCAAATAACATCAAAGGTGAGAGAAAAATTCTAGATCTCAAAATGTCATTTTTATGTTAATTGATATAATCGAATTTTTAGCCATTGAAATGTTAAATTGTTGTTATATTATTGCTCAGTAGATGCTAAGGATTGATTATATGGGTTTATATTAGTTTTGAACCGTGGTAGCATGAATTTTTATTTTTCGGGTATTAAAATTGAGTTGTTGGCTATTTGTTGAATAATTAGAGTTATGGTGGTTGGAATCGATTGCTATTAGCTTGTAAAAGTTTGTTAAATACGTGGTAGTAATGTTATAATGCCAAAATTTTGATTGTGATGTCGAGGTGAATGTCCGGAAATTTCAGCCATGGTGCATTGAGGTTTTAGGGCTGTTGGGCTTAATTTAGATGGATTGTGGTTGGTTTCAGAGGGGGCTAATGTAGTTGCTTGAGTGGGTGAGTGATTGAAACTGGTTTGGAGGTCATTGGATTAGTAGATTGTAAGTTATGACTTTTTGAAGTTTGGGTTGTCTTTCTTTAAATGTTGAAATAATGTCTTTAGTTGTTTGGGTAGTGTTTGAGTGGTTGAATTATGGGTTGTTGTTGATTAGATGCGGGTTTGGTTGAGTGGTTAAATGCATGTTTAGTTGGGTGGCCTACTTTGTCATCTAACTTAGTTGTTGAGTTGTTAATTATTTAATTGATGATATGTTGTTGAAATGTTATTAATTGATTATTGATTATTGATGAAGCCGGGAGATAAGCAACCTACTTTGTTGTCCTCCTGAGATATGAATGATTATTATTATTGTCATGAGTTTTAGTATGTGTATGTCACCTCTCAGGTAGCGTCGGGCTGTCGAATTGATAACGATATGACTATCATAGGCTACCCCCAGCTCGCATGGCGGAGGTGCCATGGAGGGAGGGGCTAGTGAGGTACCTCGGGTGCATGAGTAATGGGGAGTTATAAGAAGAATGGTTGAGATCGTGATGGCATTTGGAGCTACACCAACTAGAGTATCCTTTATTGATTGGTTATTATTATTGATGTGTTTATATTGTTAATGATGATTATTATGTGTTTACTGCTCAAATGATGATTTTCAAGGAGTATAGTAAATACTGTTAAGAGATCTGTCGAATCCTTACTGAGCTTGTTTTATATAAGCTCACTCTCAATTATTGCATGCATACAGGTGATATTGAACAAGATTACGGGTACGTGCCTCAGGAAGCTGAGAATGTGTCATATGTGGACGAGTCCTATGTGCCAAAGTAAATTCCCATCAATGACAAACATAAAAGTGTTATAGAGTAAGGGTAGAGAAGATCAAACTAGTCATAAGGTATATGTAGTTCATGATATACGTCATCAAAACATGTGTATATATTAAGTTCATATGATATTTCTATCTTTTAAGGTATATCAAGGTATGTTTTATTTTAATTATTTCATGATGTTATAAGACATGAGCTAAAGATCCGATTTTCATCTTACATGTGGTATCAGAGCAAGGTTGAAGTTAATGTCTTATAACTCAACTATGGTTTAGGTTCCATATAGTGAAAAGTTTTTATGAAACAAAATGTTTAAATTTTTGGTAACTTTGATTTGTCAGATTGGATGGTGTTTATTGATATTTTCGAGAGTCTTGATAAATATAGGGTAACAATATTCTAAAATTTACCCCTTTTCTAGACTAACGTTTCTTCTCTTCTTTATCCATAATATTGTTTCTCAAATTTATGAGATTTTAGAATGAAGGTGAATATCCAAAATAATTAAAGAAATATTCAAGATTATATTCGTGTCAAGATTTAGCTAACTTGACATATAAAGGGCAATTTTTTGATTTGCTTACTAACCTTTTGTGATACCTTTAGATGGTTGATTCTTAGTCACCAAAGTGACTCAATCATTAATAAGCAACATTTGAATTTCTAAATCTAATGGTGGATTGGTTGCCACCAAAGTGGTTTAATCATATCATTTGATTATTGAATGTTCATGATTTTGTAAGCCTATAGATAATATAGAAATATAAATTACCCAAAGGTGATTTATTATTTTTATGATGAAAAGTAAAGTTGAGTTGTGTTGTGTTATACCCAAAGGTATATATCCTCTCAACTTTTATAATGGTACAAAGTAAATTATTGCAAAATCACTTATCGAGTGAATCACCCGCATATCATTATTTTTATCCAAATGTAAGATATTTATGATGATGCATTAGATTACTCACAATGATATCCTAACATAATTGATAACATTCATGCATATTAAATGAATCACTAGCTTGTCACAGTCTTTACCCAAAGGTAAAATGTGATGAAGCAATAGATTACTCGTGATGATAAGAACAAATATGCTTAGCATACCTATGAGTGAAATTACTAGCATATCATTATTCTTACCCAAAGATGAGAGTGATGATGCAATAGATTTCTTACTATTATAGTCATATTTTGCTTAGCATTGTTGAAAATGTTTTAGCTTCCAATTAACGTATATATCCCAAATTTCAAGAAGCAGTGTTCTCAATATAATGAAATTTTATTTTGATTATATACTAATAATAGTGATACTTAGATATATAATACTATTACCAACACAAAAGTTTTTCAACCATAATGATGGTAATTTTATTTGACATTGATAATAAAGTTAACTTCTTGAAAACTGTTATAGGATTTATGAGATGAACTTTTATTTTTTTATTATATAGTTTCTATAAAAATCTAGAGAATAGTGGGAGTAAGTTCATTTTAATTTTACCCTTCTTTTGATTTGAAGGATTATAGAAGTATATCTTATATTATTGAAAGTAAAAGTCATATTCTATCAATAAAGGCAAGAAGTCGTATCAATGTCAGTAAGGTATGTAAAAAATGCATGATTTTCGTATTATTCATGTATTATATTTTTGGTTGAAATACTTGTCAATAATTTTATAATTATGGGGGTAGATCACTAACTTTCAAGAAGTGACACATAAATTTTGATATCACATTTAAGTTTTTTATGAAAGTGATTCATTAAAGTGATTTGGGTTGGTTATATTAAAGAAAAATATTTTTGTAGAAGCTATTTGTGTCATGCTAAAGGTATTTATCAAAGATCTCAATGACACATTATGGTATAAGACTAATTTTTAGTCTAGGCATATTAAAGTCTTATAGAGGTGTCCATTATGTACATCACTTAAAGTGATAATTATAGATCCTCATGAAAGTGCTAGTACATGAACGAAGTAGGGAAATTACGAGGGATCCTAATAATGTTAAATAGTTGGATACATCTAATTAATATTTTTCCAGTTTTCATTGTGCACATTTTATATGGAATAAAAGTTAACTGGAATTGTCAAATTATTGACATGAAAGTGGGACCTTACAGTTTATATTTTAAGGATATGTATGCATCCTGTTATAGTTATTCCTCATTAAGATTTATCTAAGTAAATGATTAACTATGTGATGCATGGAAGGAATTATATCGTCAAATTATATATAAAACTGCCATGATCCGTATTGGTAGTTTGTTTACATAAACATTATACTAGTATTGAGGTGGCCACTAAATGAATCCAATAAAGAGTATCACATTTTTTATGTGATCATTTGGCCAAGTGGGAGAATGTAAGAAGTTTTTTGTTAAGGTGATCTTCATAACTACATAAAATGCAAAATGAATTGTAATGGTTCAATGACTAAAGTCATTAACCAATATTTAACCTCCTATGTAATGAAATATTAATGGATTCATGAAAAGACAAAAGGAATATGAACAGTCCATGAATCTAATGCAGTATTGAATTCACCTATATTATGACTCAACATTATGGTACATTTAATGGGTTTAGTAGACTCATTATATCCCTACATCATGGTATAACTTAGTGGGGTTAATGGGTTGATTATAACCATATTATGGTGTACTTATTGAGGGGGTGAACTGCACAGGACCCCCTTGTGCTTTTAAAAAGATGCATATTACCCCCCTATGCTTTTAAAACTAGCAAACACCACCCCTGTGGTTTTTGAAACATAGCACACTTGCCCCTTCCGTTAATAAAAGTGTTACTTTTAACAGCAAGTGTGGAACACAAGCTTGTTTTACAACTTTGACTGATTTGTTTTTTTTTACTTTTGGCAATAAATATGTTAGTTCAATTACCAAAATAGCATCTACTTGATTTACAAAACTTATTACAACACAAAACAGATCTTTATCACTAAAATATGAAAATCAAGAGACAAAGACCCACAAACATTTGTCGGGAACACTTTGGTGGCAAAAACATCTCGCAAAGACATTTCCCAAAGCATAAAGAGAAGACAAATACATCTTGCAAAGCCTAAAATATGAAAATCAAGGTTACTATTGAAGAAAATTACCTCGTACTTTATGCCTAAAATCACTGCAATTTCAATCCTTTGTGAGCGTCTTTGCTTTAGTGATGCTCAATCCTTTAGGCTTGAAAGATTGGGTTTGAGTGAATTGAATGGTAGAGAAAAACCTAGGGTAAAAGGGTGTAAAATATTTGGTAATATTTTTACTAGATAAAAGACAAAATACATAAAAGTCAATATAAGGGTATTTAAGGCTTTTTATGCAATCCATTAACTAAGTTAATGGAAAGTTAGAGAAGGGGCAAGTGTGTTATGTTTCAAAAATCACAGGGGAGGTGTTTGTTAGTTTTAAAAACGCAGGGGGTAGTATGCATCATTTTAAAAGCATAGGGGGATCCTGTGCACTTCACCTTTTATTGAAGGGTTAATGGGTTCATGAATGATTATTTCTAATTAAATCCATGATGAGTGGAATTAATTAAAAGAGTGCTATATAAAGGACTTTTGGTCCCTCTCTCCACTCAACTACAGCAACTTACATACATGAGTGTGTTATTCCCATCAATGACAAACATAAAAGTATTATAGAGTAAGAAGAGAGAGATCAAACTAGTTATAAGGTATATGTAGTTCATGATATACGCCATTAAAACATGTGTATATATTAAGTTCATATGCTATTTCTATTTTTTAAGATATATCAAAGTATGTTTTATTTTAATTATTTCATGATGTTATAAAATATGAGCTAAATATCCGATTTTCATCTTATAAAAAATATATATTCTAATAATATTGATACTCATTATTAATATATAAACATAGTATATCAATATCCACATATATAGCGTGGGTTGTGAGTGTTTTTGAGTGCGCGTATGGCTTGGTTCTTGTAGAAAACGCCTATAAATTTCTAGCAATTTCAACAAGAATGTCGATTATACTTGAGATCTATGTATATATAGTTATCAAACTCAAAGAAGAGGATTGCATCATGAGGATAAAAAATCCTTGTCGTCGAATCTTCATTAACATATGTGCCATTGTGATGATATTGAGCCAGTAAGGGCGATAAACACAAGATATTTTAGAATCTTCTGTAAAGAGACGGAACAAACAGAAACAGGACAAAATGCTAAACTAGATCCGAGGAAGCGAGCACATTGCACGCAAAGCAAAGACCATCTATCTATATCTACCTTTTTTCTTCCTTTGAAAGAGCAAAAACGACACGATAGTAGCATTTTGTGAACGGTGCAAGTATAGTGCTTTTCACCTTTTTAAGCTTTACTATAATGTTAGTGGTTAGGTCTCGGTCTTATTCGTGCTTGGACAAATAAAGAGACAGTAGACACAAGACCCATCTCTTTCGTTTCTTGTTTCTTTTACCTAGAGGATATAGGAGAGAATCATAGGGACCGTTCACGTATATACTCAATAATATAATTCCATGTGATTTTCCTTTGGACTACTCCTACACTAAACTTTTGTGGTCGCGATGCTTTCATGGTTTTTTCTTATCCTTTCTTTTTTTTTTCCCCCAAAATGTGCTATAACTGTGAGGACTCTTGCCTATTGCAATGAGAAAGCAAGACAGTATTAATTGAATAAGGTGGAAAAGTTGCAGGGTAAATTTTGTGCTTTCGGGGTTAAAGTTCTAGAAAAATCTTTGGATCATCTCTTATCTCTATTTTGTGATTTGTAATGTCCCTTGGCAATCCATGCTGCATGCAAGCACCCACAACAAGACCTTTTTTTTTTTTTTTCATAGAATAGCAATTCTCGATAAAGCACCCAAAACAAAAGTCACAAGACTAACTATGCTAGATTTAATTATGGTTGATCAAGGACTTATGTGCATTTCAAAATGCTTTTCTGACATTAACATGTGTAAATTGTAATTTGATGAAGTAATTGATAAAACGAGACGTCTTCTTTTTGTGAGAATACCTTCTTTTTAACTTTGTTATCACTATATATGTTGTTCTATTTTAAGTGATAACCAATTACGTGGATAGTTGTCCTATTTCGCAAACATTATTGTATTCATGAAGGTGTTCTTTGTGTTCTTGTATTCGTTGCACATGGAAAGATATAATGTATTTTAGTAATTGTAACAATTATTTAGTCGTGGATAAGAAGCATAGGGCGTATTTTAGTAATTTTAACAATTATTTAGCCGTGGATAAAATTAGTTGATATTAGGTGTTCATAATTTATGTTTGTATAAAAATTTATAATTTATTCATGCATGACAATTATATATATTTTCTAACATTCCCTTATGATCCATAACTAATTGTGAATACGTTGAAAACGCATTAACATGGTAAAAGAAGTCGTTTTTAAAATTGGAATGACTACATACTGTAGAGTCCATACATGAAACAAGCATAGGTCAAATGTGGATAGACAAAATCAAATCAATGCCTAACTTTGATACTATAATAAGAAATTTAGAGATCTATCTTACAACAAATTGTTATTTGAAATAATAGTCCAAAATTTTATATACTCGTATTAAAATTCATAATGTATTCATCTGGGACAGTAATATCCTCTAACAGTTGCAACTCTTACAAAATAAGTTTTTATCTTTTAATCTTCTTATGGTCACGCTTGACTGATTCGGTTTTTACGTCGCAAATTGATTTTGTGTACGCAATATATATGACATATTAAATGAATACCTTTAGCAGCTGTCCAAAAGTAAATCTATAAATAAATATCTGAGACTTGTATATTTGTCACTAAAAACTTGTGGTGGGTTTTAGGGACGGATCCAGGCACTGCAGTATAGGCATTAGGTGTCTGATCAGTAACCAAATGTTTATTATACTATCTATACATAATACAAACCTCTCACTTTTGTTTGTTTTTTCTTTTTTTGTTTTAGTTAAAAAGAGAAAACACAATAATGAGAAGAAAAACTTAAAAATATAATTTTTTTATGTACATTTATGAAAATACCTTTTGTAACATACGACCTTCCTATTATAGTAGCTGCTAAAAAGGAAAACTAGAAGAATATTATAGTAGCTGCTGAAAAGGAAAAGAAAAGAAAAAAAACAAAAACAAAAAAAAAACAGCTACAAATGCAACTGCCAAGGTTTGATCCTTGGATGTCTGCATATCCAAATGAAACACTAATCAACTAAGCTAGACTAGTTCTTACTACAAAAATAAGACTATAATTAAACATAAATGTTTCAGCATAGGCCTGTGCCTACACTCACCTCAATGTAACTTCGCCCTTAACGGATTTTATGCCTCGAGGGGTTACTAATTGGTTTCCAATAAGCGTTCATATTGAACCAATATTTTTCTGTTTGAGTAAAAATGGTAAGACTTGTGAAAACAACAATATTATTAATCAATCAATGGGTGTCATAAAGCAAATGGAGTTTCTTTTCTACATGCTGATGCTAGCTGCTAGCAGCAAGGTTGCATGTAGTAAATCATACATCAATCAATCGATCTGTTAGAAAAGTCATTTAATTATCTACTAAAGTAAGAGCTAAAATAGTTGGTTTGGTAAGTTTTATTAGAGTTGATTGGTGAGCAGCTGGGTTGCATGTTGTAAATCATACATCAATCAATCGATCTGTTAGAAAAGTCATTTAATTATCTTCTAAAGTAAGAGCTAAAATAGTTGGTTTGGTAAGTTTTATTAGAGTTGATTGGTGTGTCCTGAGCAACGAGTATAGTGATTAAAATTTACTGGTTATTGATCCTTTCTACAAGATAGAAAATTTGCTTTCTCACTGGTAAAAACACTGCAAAGTTGTCTCCTCTTAATTTTCCATGGAATGTCATTGTCGAACATGTATAATTAATTAATTCATCAAATATCCATATGAAAAATCGAGGAAAATTATTCAGTGTCGTCCAATCATTTTGAATAACGCTTGTATCTTCTGTATTACATAATTTTAAATTTTCTAATTCTGTTATTTCATATTTAAACATTTGGATCAATCAATAAGTTTTATTTGTTTAACAGATTAGTAATTAAATTGGATCGTTATATTTCAATTACGGAGTCATGACTCTGTACATCCTACTTTTTAATCTCTTAAATTTAAACCGCGATACGGTTTAGACCCAGAAATCCTTGTTTAACGTAGACAGACAATTTATTAGAGAAGAACTAAAAGGTGGAAACACTTTTTGCATGTGAAGGTTGACAATCTCACTACCTTTTTTTGGGGGTAGTTAAGTGAGAAAAGTTGTTTCCAATTAAATATTAATTTTCCCGACAAAGTAGTTATGGGAGATACCGGAACTTTGTATTAAACATTCCATGATCCTACCTGGAATTCCATTTTGACGCATATACAAATGCTAAGACCTAAAAATATATTTTATATATGCTTCCGCAAATAATAATATTTTTTTCGGTTCACAAAGAGATAAAGCCGGAAAATAGAAAACAAAATAACAAAAGTCCAAAGGATAGTTCAATTAGGATCATATATTAGAGGACACTTCTCCACATTTATCTTTTTCTTCGAGCAAGAGTAAAGTATAATGAGCTCTGATCAATAGAGAAACTTCCCAAACTCTGACAAAAATTATAATTTGTTATAACTAATTTAGATACGTATTTGTTTTTTCATAAATATAATTAATTTGAAATTCAAGAAGTCTATACATGAAGGGTCGGTCTATTATATTGGTCCCCCACAGTGGCATTTTGCACATCACAAGGCTCATAGTTGATACAAAAGAGAGGAAAATGAGTGCTCGGAGGAAATTGGATTTTTGTGTCCCCCCACAGGGCGGCTTCATAGACAAAACTGTCCCTCCTTCACTCAATTTTATGCTTATGGTTATATACTTTTCTTTCTTTCTTAGGGATGTAAATAGATTACAGCCAAAAAATGTTTAACTACATTAAAGCACCAGAAAACTAACAAATAAAATCAAAAAGAAAATTTGCATCACAAGACAAGACATCTGGAGCTAGTAGGTTTTGTGTTTGTTGCCTTTTACCAATTGTAAGGTCAACTGGAATCAATCTGCATAGGTAATCATGACTTTTTTGAGTTTATGCTCTTTGATCATTTCGATCTTTAATTATTGCAACCACATTCACCAAATTCACTTATACATTTATTCTCTAGCTCTTCATCATCGATAATTAATGTGCTATTAAAGCATTTTTTTGTTAATATTTTAAAGTTGTTTCAAGGCAATTATATCATGTCCAATTCGACATTTTTGTGTTTTTGGACAAGAAATAAATAATTTTGCTCGGGAACAAGTATTAAATTGAACGCAGGGTGCTTAATTTTATACCAAACCACCTTGAATTAGGAATATAGTGTCCATATATTGGTAGTAGTTACTAAATGTAGTCAATAAAAATGTTGACATATTTGTTACATTAGTCAAAAAAGGAAATGCTTCTGATTTTCAATCTCTAACTAAACCTTAATTCTCTTCGAAACACGTGGACCAGAGACCAAACCCACTGAAATTGATAATTCAAATGATCACATAAAAGCAATGATAGAAGAAAGAGGCAATAATGTGGGAAAGAGAAGTTAAGCCACTTAACCCACGTATAAAAGTATACAATACTGGAGTAATGTCTTAATTCTATTTATTAATTTTTATTTCATAAGAATTTTCTTTATATGTTAAGAATTCTTATATACTAAAATAATTAATATTTAATACATAAATTCTTATAGTATGAAAGAAGATGAAGCATCTTTCAATGACCCCAAAGCATTACCCCACATATAATAGCAAAAAAACTGAAACATTCAACTGATGTGTCTCATCCGATGTTAGTGGGTAGTGATTAATTCGATTTATGTCTCGTAGACTGATTAAGTGGGATGTTTCCCCAAGTTAGCAAAAAAAAAAAAAAAAAAACAATGGGGGGGTTTGGTAATTCACCACCATTTCATGCCTGCATAGAGTAAAAACTACTTCACCTCCACCCTCTTCCTATCTCAATGGTCTGGCTGCTTCACATGCACTCATCCTACAATCTTTCTGAGAACAAAGACAAAAGGCTCACTAGATTTGGGATACCACCCGCATACATAACCCCACCCACCAACTACCCTACCCCCCCTTCTCTCTCTCTCTCTCTCTCTCTCTGTGTGGTTTCTCTGGCTCTCTTGAATCCCTGTTGGATATGATATGATCTTTCTTTCTGCGAACCAAAACCATCCGTCCGTTAGATATTCACATGTTCATTATCTTTTTTGTCATCTAACTGTTGAGTAAATTCTGATACATACACATTCTTATTATATTAATACTACACAACCTTTCTCTTGTGTGTGTATGTATACGTACTTCTCTGTTTTTTGCCTCCTTTAATGGCTGCAACACCTGCTAATAGTAGTGTTAGTACAACACAAATATTTGAAGAAGAAAACAACACAAGCAACAACATTAACAGTGAGGTCAGCAGACAAGAAATTCAAGCTGCCATTGCAAAAGCAGTGGAGCTTAGAGCTCTCCATGCTGCTCTGATGCAGGGTAACAGCCCAGCCAATCTCAAGTTTCCTTCTTCTTCCCCTGTCTCACATCATTCTCACCAGTTCTCTGCCCAAGATTACCCTGTTTTCACACCAGTAAGCACTACACTTTCTTTATCTTTTCTTTGCAATTCAGTTATTATTTTCATGTATTTATTATTGTAATCTAATAAAACAATGACTCTTAACCTTATTTTTTCATTTACTAGTTAGAGTTCAATTTTCATGAGAGCCCTCTTGAAGGTTTTTTCTTCATCTATTTATTCTCTCAGTTGATGTACATGGTTTTGGATTTTGTGTAATTTATCTTTAATATTTCATGGTCAAATTTTTAACTCGTTTAATTTAAGTTCCAAGTTAAGAGGATAAGATAATGATAGAGGATTTTTGAAGTTATCATTTAATGCTTCTATACTAATAAGCTTGCTTAATCAACACATCTCAAAGCTATAGAGATGCGAGCATGATTAGAGTAGCAGAGGATATTAAATAACATTTTTCTTCAAGTATTAAACTTGTAAACGAAGGGTTGAAGTTCTTCAATGAATATACAATGTTTGTTGACTTAAATAGTGTATAATTGGTCTGCTTTACAAGTGTGTTGACATGATGAATAATTATGACCTCTTGCTCCTGTACTTGTGTGACATGATTGTTCATAATATGTGTGCTTTCCCATGAAAATTAAATGAGGCATGCTTAGATCTGGATTCATTGAATTTACTCAAGTGCTTAGCATTAGTCACGGCTGATTTAGGATTTTTTATTTTTTATTTTTTATTTTTTCTCAATGGGGTCTGTATCAGTCTTATTTCACAATTATCTAAATATATATTTTTACCATTGGAAGCTAATTGATATTTGGCCTGAAAATACATGGATATTTTAAAAATAGTTTGGAACTAGTAGGGATTGATTTGGGTATAAGCTGCATCCTCCCTTGGCGTTAGCTTCTCCGGGTGGTTGCCAATATTATTAGTCCCTCTATGTGCCCATGTCTATTGAAATATTATAGTTCCTTCTGTTTGCACATGTTTACTGATCCTGTGAAATACTGACAGAGCTATGAAGACGATCCATTACCAAGTTATCAACAAATTCGATTGGATAATCGAAACTATGCTGAAAGTTGGGAAGAGTATGGTCTAGGCGGAGGGAACGGTTCTGACATATTATCAGATTACAGAAAGGCGAATGCGTCTTCAAGGAGGAAGGGATTCAATTCTAATTTTGTCAACTTACAAGCCCATATTTGTCCAGCTGATGATCAAAAATCTGTCACAGGTTCAAGTGCCAACCACATAACCATACTTAGAGCATCACCTGGAGCTAATATCTCCAAGCCTAGGAGGAATAGTATGGGGGATTTGAATTCGGTATCATCTTGCAATAAATGCCGGCCTGCAACAATAAGAAGTGACATAGATGTAGGCATCAAAAGTGGAAAAAGTTCAAACATGGTTTTTCCATTAACAGATTCGCACTCTTCTGTTCATTCACAACCCAGACACAAGGGGCTGAACTTGTCATGGTTGTTTCCTCGGCTTAAGAAGAAGAAGAAGAACGAAAATTCTCCAAATAGAACAGAGTCTGAGGAAGTTTCCCAAATATTAAATGATGTAAACATGGTATCAATCGAGGCACTTAAGAAAGAGCTTATGGAAGCAAATGAGAGCAAAGATGCAGCCTTGATGGAAGTTGCAGAGATGAAATCATCACTAGGAGAGCTACATCAGAAGTTGGAGTACCTCGAAACTTATTGTGAAGAATTGAAGAAAGGCTTGAGACAAGCGGTGCCAGCAAAGAATTCCCAAGTCATTGAAAAGCTCGGAAATCTTCCAAAGATTGGGAAATCCATCGATGGAGATGGTGAAAATTTGATGCCTGTTAGTGAGGAAGTAATGGTGGAAGGGTTTTTACAGATAGTATCAGAAGCAAGATTGTCTGTGAAGCAATTCTGCAAGACTCTTGTGGGACAGATTGAAGACCCTGATAACACTCTAGTGGACAACTTGAACTTGCTACTTCAACCTTATAAGCTGTCTCTTAACTCGAAGTACTCAAAGGCAGTGTTATACCATTTGGAAGCAATCATAAACCAAACACTCTACCAGGACTTTGAGAATTGTGTTTTTCTGAAGAACGGTTCACCAAAACACTTAGACCCTCAACAAGATCGCCAAGCACAATTTTCATCATTCGTTGCACTGAGGAACTTGAGCTGGAACGAGGTGTTAAGAAAGGGAACCAAATATTACAGTGAGGAGTTCAGCAAGTTTTGTGACCAGAAAATGAGTAGCATTATTACAAGTCTGAGTTGGACAAGACCGTGGCCCGAGCAGCTCCTTCAAGCATTTTTTGTTGCTGCCAAATGCATCTGGTTGCTGCATTTGCTTGCGTTCTCATTCAATCCACCTCTGACTATCCTAAGAGTTGAAGAAAACAGAACGTTTGATCCCCATTACATGGAAGACATTTTTGTGGATAAGCAAAGATCACAAGGTCCAAGCCGGGTTAAAATCATGGTAATGCCTGGTTTCTATGTGCATGATAGAGTACTTAGGTGTAAGGTTGTTTGCCGTTATAAATCTGTAGCTTAAGTGATACTTAATTTTCTTTTTCGGGTGAATAAGTATTAGGAAGAAAGTTTGTAATCCTAAATATGCCGCATTTGTTCCTTTGTTTCTGGCCAAGTCTAACCTGTAACTCTAGTTTTCTGTTGATTATTTTTCCATTGGGTTATAATTTATTCGACGGGTGCATTAGATTTGTGTTTATTTCTGGAGATTATGTGGTGAAATAGACTGCTTTCTTAGTCCATTTTGTTTATTACGAACGAGCCACTGCCACACAGGAGAAAGTGCACCCTAGGAATTAATTATAGCAAGGCCCAATATTGTCCTCCCTAATAGAAATGTTAACAGTTTGGATAATCGTAAAAAATAATAAAATTATAACTAAAATTATTTAGTAAACTAATAATCATAACCGTAACCAATAATCATAACCATAACCATTAAGAATTTAAAAAATCGCGGTTAACCGTAACTGTAACTGTTTAATTAAAAAAATTAGTTTAAATATAAAGAAACCAAAAATAAAAGAATCCAATACAATGATAAAACTTGAAATAAATTACATAATAATTTTATGAGCAAAATCAAATTAATAAGTTATACAAAGAGAAATTCATTTACAAACGTCGAGCGAGAAACGTCTCTTCTTTCGTTTCACCAAGTAAATATGATAATTCCTAAAAGTATAAGTATTGGTTTAATAGGCTTAACCCATCTTTTTTAATTGAGCTTAGTTCACTTTTTTTAGTTGAGTTTAGTTCAAATTTTTATCATTTTACTTACTAATTTTAATTAGTCTTATATTATTTTGAGTGTATAAATATATGTTAAATTTTTTTATTAAATTAATAATCGAGTTTCGGATTTCGATTTTTTTTAATGTTAAAAATTAAAATCTATCGATTTACCTATCAGTTTTTCTTTATAAAACTTAAACCCTAACAAATTCTTTATCAATTTTTATTATCAAATTTTTACCAAACGATTATCCGTCAATTTCGAATAATATGGATACCCATTACCATCTCCAACCTCCTCCCACTAAACAAAAAGAGTAAGAAAAGTCGATATGTCACCAAATTAAAGTTCAGTATATCATAAGGTGTCAACCAAGGAGGAAAGCTGAACCCGCCAACGTGACCTCTATAATTCGCTGGCAAAAATTGTCACCAAAAGTGTTAGCACTCACTTCTAGCACCGAAAGATAGGATCATCTCTCCCAGCTCCATGAGTTTAAATTAAGGTAAATTTTACAATTATTCTCAATTATTTACACTTTTCTTTAAATTAGTCTTTAATATTTTTAAAAAATTATATTAATTCTTAATATTTATAAAGTGATTCAAAATAGTCTCTATTGTTCAAAACTAACCAATTTAGTTTTTATTATTTCCCATAAAATTTAATTTAATCCCCAAATAAGTATTACGTACACGACTTAATTTAATTTTTTTTAAAAAAATAATAGACACTAAATTGAATTTTTAAAAAAATAATAAGGATCAAATTGGTAATTTTAAACAATAAAGACCATTTTAAATAACATTTATAAATATTAGAGACCACTATAAATCTTTTGAAACATTAAACATTAAATTTAAAAAAAAACATGTAAACAATCACGACTAAGTGTGAAATTTTCTCTTTAAATTATATCTCCTTAGAACAAAGGCCTCCTTTTTGAAGCCTGCTCTATACATGTTCAAAATATGTTGGACTGAGGATATACACATAATAACGAAAATACGCAATATATATAATATGATTTGGTTGTTATAATATATATACTTCTCTTATATGGAAAAATTATAAGTTCTAAAATCACTTTATAAGATCTTGAATTAATTCATATTACACCAATTAAATTTAAGATGAATCTCAAGTTAATTTAACATTCAAGAAAAATTGTCTGACGCTACGAAGGTTGTGGGGCTACGAAAATTGCATTGTCACCTTGGGCGTCGAGACAAATTGGATGCTTTGTCTTCATTTTGTGGCAAAATAAAAAAAAAATATGTATTTTTTTCCTATTTCGTCGCTCCTTTGTCCCCAAAGTCATTTATTTACAATAATTAATTAATTAATTAAATATTTATAATTAATCATTTTATTAAATAATTTGTTAAGTTTCTATAAATGAATTACCTTTCGTAGTGGCCCCTACATAGCCATATATTTTATTATTTTTAAAATATATTAATTAAATATATATATTTTTTTATTCTTTATAAAATTTATTAATTACATATATGTATTTTGTTTATTATCTATTTACTTTCGTCACCAACTCATAGCCAAGGTTTTGTTACTGATTTGTAGCTAAAATTTCATCACTGGTTCGTAGCCAATGGTTCATCGCCGTTTCGTAACTAACCTTTTGTCACCGATTCATAGTTAAATTATGTTGGTCACCCTTTCATAGCTAACCTTTCATCACCGATTTGTAGCCATTTGTTTTGTCGCCTGGTCGTCGACATGTTTTTTTTTTTTAAAGAATATGATACTAAAATATTAATATTTACAAAAAAAATTAATTTAATATATATATATATATATATATATATATATATATATATATATATATATATATATATATAAATATATTTAGAACATCCACAAAATATAATATAAAATTAGTTTTAGAAATTTACAAAAAAATCTAAAATCTTTTAATAAAATAAATAAAAAATTAAAACTGAAAACAAAAAACCAAAAAAACATAATAAAAATAGAAAAAATTGCATATATACTATATGTAATAAAAACCAAAAAATAATTAAAACAAAAAAAATTTACATATAGTTTGAAATATTACACAAAAAAATTGAAAAAATAAAATAAAAAACCGAAAAAATAATGAACAAAGTGAAGTCATTGTAACGGAAGTGCCCCAAAAAAGTCTGGTGTTTGCACTCTATACGATATGGCTACAAACCGAATGAAGAAGTCGGAAAAAACTAAAAACATAAATATATATACTATAAACTGTATACTATAATATACCTACACACACACACACACACACACACACATATATATATATGATTTATTACACAAAAAATAAAAAAAAACCAAAAAAATGAAAAAAAAAACAAAAAATGCACACATATATACTATATACTATAATGTACATACACATATACATACATATATATATATATATATATATATATATATATGTATATATATATAGACATATTATTTATTAAACAACAAAAAAACAAAAAAAAAAACTGAAAATGAAATAAAAAATCAAAACACACATATAATATATACTCTATACTGTCACACCCAAACCCGGTCACTTTGGAAACCAAGCTCAATCGTGACGACACACGGACATTATAACGTTTGAAATAAAAATAGCCCATGAGATACAACAAAACACAACATACATTCTCAAATGTTCGCGTCTTACATATTCACCATTTCAACACATCTCTTGCGGAATTCACTATACATATGTTCATTCACTTGGCAAAAGTAGACAACATCCCCTACAAAGTTAAAATATACTTGAACATAACCATATGACAAGATATAACCCTAACTAGTTGTGATCATGATCCAACATGACCAACCATATAGATACATCAAAAAGAAGCTACGTTTTACAATATTTCAAATTAGCCAAATACTACATTGTACATTAACAACTACTAAGCAAGTAAAACATTGTTGCAAAGTCAAGTACATCAACTACTCATGAGCTACATGATCAAGCTCATTAATTCCTTTCTCTTGCACATAATCAACATCATGAACACTTGTAACATGCATTAAAGAAGGTGAGCTAAACAGACTCAGCGAGGGAGGGATAAAAAGAAGTTTGAAAGCTTTAACTTGAAAATCATTTGAGCACATTAGAAACAACATATCACATTAGTAACCAAGTATTTACTTTCGCTTAATAACCTTGAATCAACCAAACTAAACAACACATTGAAAGGATACCGCTTTAGAACACTTGTTGAAGCCGACACTTATGTCTCCCTCACGAACTCAACACTTCTCTCTCCCGCTTGTGCACTTATGATGGACACGAATCTACGACCAATCTCACCATGACCATCCGACCACACGAGAGAAAGGACTAGTACATGGTAGTCATGCAATTACCGGCAAGCCCTATGCCGCCCAGCATGAC
Organism: Ehretia macrophylla; assembly: GCA_037974665.1. NCBI lineage: Eukaryota > Viridiplantae > Streptophyta > Magnoliopsida > Boraginales > Ehretiaceae > Ehretia > Ehretia macrophylla. The sequence continues at coordinate 14,352,672 of CM075782.1, read as the reverse complement.
ACGACGCTACCATAACGGACTAAGGTTGCAACACGACATTTCACATCACATCTAATAACACATTTACACATTCGCATCATATAGAGAGCCCAACAAAGTAGGTTGTTTCTCAACCACATTAATCCCTCAACAACACATTCATTACTCAACAACTTCAACAACTACTTATTTCCATTAATTAAGCTTAATAAGAACATGATCTCTACACATTAACACCAACTTTTTGACATTATGTAACCACCTTTCTAAGCTCTACAACACATAACTTCAACACAACTAATATAATAACCAACTATAATGCATTATAAACTCATTACAATAGCAAAGCTAGGCATGAAACAAGCTAAACAAGCCAATCTTTAAAATGCCACATTTGTTGGAATGTTTTAGGAATTAATCAAAATCAACCCCAAACTCCTCCAAATTCACATCAAAGCCATGAATTTATACCGCAAACACATATATCTAATCATAAGCACCAAAAGTAGCTCAAATTCTCAACTTTCAATTATCAAAGTTAGCATAAAACAACCTATTTTGCACCAACAAGTTCTAATGCATAAATAAAGCTCTCAAATCACTACTACAACATATATTCATCTTCAACTAGTATTTATAACACATATATATGAAATTCCATAAATCGAAGTAAGCAACAACATGCAAGAACTTGAAAACCCTCACTTAAAATTGTAAAAAAGGCTATAAATGACAAGAACATGTTATGAAGAACAAAATTTGAGCAATTTCTACTTTGATAACACCTAAAAATGCAAGCTTTCTTCTTAAAAAATGGAAAAACCTTGTTTTTCTATTTTTTATCTTTTTTTTTTCTTCTTGGCCGACACCTCCTAGCTCTTTCTAGTTTCTTCTCTTGTTTTGCTAAGTGTTTATTATGTATATGTGTAGTATATAATGTATATTAGTCAAACAAAGTCAAATAAGTTAAGTAAAATGTGGTCAAGATTGGTATATTAAGCATTTATCTATTATATGTGTATGTATATATGTATGTATTGTATTTTCAAGAGTAAAAATAAGTCAAATATGGTTGGCTAGCAAAAATATGACCATATTTATATGTTTATATGTAATTTAAATGCAAATATAATGTATTAAATAGATAAACACATAATTAGCACATAATACTACCAAATAATGTTTAAAGTAAATAAATGCACTTGAAATGCATGCTCGGGTCTCACATCCTCCCCCCTTAAAACAATTTTGACCCCGAAATTCTTACATTTTCAGCTGAACAACTCTGGATACTGTTGTTCAATCTGATTCCTTCTTTCCTAAGTAGCCTCCTCAATTCCATGATAAAACCAAAAGATTTTAACCATCGGAATCTCTTTCGAACGTAGCTCCCGAACTGACTGATCCAGAATACGAATAAGCCACTTTTCATAAGTCAAATCCCTATTAAGCTGCAACGGCTTTGCCTCAAGAACATGAGAAGGATCTGGATGATACTTTCGCAGCATAGATACATGAAAAACATCATGAACTTTGGACAGATTCGGCGATAAAGCCAACCGATAAGCCAACTTGCCAACTCTGCCAACGATAAAAAACGACCTTACATACCTCGAACTTAGCTTCCCACATTTACTATACCGAACAATACCCTTATGAGGAGAGATCTTCAAGAATACCCGATCACCGACCTCAAATTCTAAATCCCGCATTCTCTTATCAACATAACTCTTCTGCCTACTCTGAGCTGTAAGCATTCTCTGACGAATAAGACGAACATTCTCAATGGTATTCACAAGCTCTGATAACAAGGCTGGATCAACAATCTTCATTTCCCCAACCTCATCCCAATACAATAGAGACTGACACTTACGACTATACAATGCCTCGTACGGAGCCATCCCAGTAGTCTATTGATAACTATTGTTATAAGCAAACTCCGCCAATGGCAAGTGCTTCTCCCAACTCTTCCCGAAGTCTATAACACAAGCTCTTAACGTATCTTCGAGAATCTGAATCTTCTTCTTTAATTGCCCATATGACTTAGAATGATAAGTTGTGCTGAAGTTCAATTTGGTACCCAAAGCTACCTGCAGACGCTGCAAGAATCTGGAAGTAAACCAAGGATCCCTATCCGATACAATATTGACTGGAGCACCATGAAGTCTCACGATGTTAGCAACATACAAATTTGCCAACTTCTCAAGACTATCCTGCCTATTCATTGGAATGAAGTGAGTAGTCTTGGTTAACTGATCAACCACAACCCATACTGCATCATAACTCCTTGGTGATCTCGGCAAGTCTGTGATAAAGTCCATAGTCACATGCTCCTATTTCCACTAGGGAATCATCAACAGTTGAAGCAAACTCGCCAGTTGTTGATGCTCTGCTTTGACCCTTTGGCAAGTCAAACACCGAGATACAAACTCCGCTATATCCCTTCTCATATTGTTCCACCAATAATGTTGTTTTAAGTCTCGGTACATCTTGTTTCTGCCTGGATGGATAGTGTACTTAGAGTTATGGGCCTCCTCTAAAACCTCCCTCTTCAAATTAGAATCATCCAGAACACAAACTCGGCCACGAAATCGCAACACACCATTCTCATATAACTTGAAATCAGGCTTACCTTCAGAGATCTTCTGAAGCCACTGATCCAAATGTTGAGCTTCTTGGATCCATGCCAACAACAACAACTGAATTTGCAAGTTTGCAAACAATATACTCACTTGAGTTAACTCTGGCTTCCACATACTAGCTTCCTCTAGTAACTCCCACTCCTTGACTGCCATACAAGCAATACTAGCCTTCTGGCTAAGGGCGTCTGCTACCACATTCGTCTTTCCTGGCACATAGTTGATTGAACAATTATAATCATCAAGTACCTCTATCCACCGCATTTGCCTCATGTTCAGTTCCTTTTGGGAAAACAAATATTTCAGACTCTTATGATCCGTAAAGATTTTGAATCTACTTCCCCAAAGATAATGGCCCCACTTTTTCAAAGCAAATACAATAGCCGCCAACTCCAAATCATGAGTTGGATAGTTGCCCTCATATTGCTTTAACTTTCGAGAGACATAAACAATCACCTGACTATTCTGCATCAGAACACAACCTAAACCTTCTCTAGAAGTATCACTGTAGATAACAAAGTTCTGACTCCCTCCTAAAAATGCAAGAACTGGGGCTGAAGTGGGACTATTCTTCAATCCCTGGAAACTGTCCTCACGATTTCCATTCCACTCAAAACTAACACTTTTCTGGGTTAGCTTCGTGAGAGGTCCTGCAACCTTTGAAAAGTCTTTCACAAATCTGCGGTAGTAACCTATCAAACCGAGAAAACTATTAACTTTAGTTAAATTCTCCAGTCTCTTCCAGGATGAAACAATCTCAACCTTGTCAGGATCCACCAAGATACCTTGCTAAGAAATGATATGACCTAGAAAAGACACCGGTTGAAGCCAAAACTCACACTTACTGAATTTGACATACAATAGATATTCTTGAAGCTTCTGCAGAAATAGATGAAGATGTTGTTCATGCTCGGCCTCAGTCTTTGAATACACCAAGATGTCATCTATGAAGATCACCACAAACGGATCTAAGAATGGTTGGAATACCCAGTGCATGAGATCCATGAAAGCTGCTGGTGCATTAGTTAAACCAAAAGGCATAATCAAAAACTCATAATGGCTATACCATGTTCGGCAAGAAGACTTTGGAACACCATCCTTACTGATTCGAAGTTGATAGTAACCTTACCTCAGATCAAACTTGGAATAGATCTTTGCCCCTACAACTAATCAAATAGTTCATCAATAAGTGGCAAAGAATACTTATTCTTGATGGTCACTTGGTTCAAACCCCAATAATCAATACAAATGTGCAAAGTACCATTTTTTTTTTCACAAACAACACAGGTGCTCCCTATGGCGATATGCTTGGCTGAATGAACCTTTTGCTCAACAACTCTTGTAATTGAACCTAAACTCTAGGAGCTTGGCAAGAGCCATCTGATACGGTGCTTTAGATACAGGTTGAGTCCCCAGTAACACATTGATCACAAACTCTATATCTCTCTCTGGTGGTACTCTTGCTAATTCCTCAGGAAAGACAATAGGATACTCTTAAATAATTGGAACCTCCTTTAACTTCGACTTATCAGAAGGCTTGTTAATCAAATAAGCAAGAAACCCATCGCAACCCTTCCTCACAAGTTTGATAGCTTTTATTGAAGAAATGAGAAGATTCCTCAAAGAGTCACGGTTTCCCGCTACCTTTACCACTGGACAACCCAGTTTCTGAAACTTTACCACTTTGGTCTTACAAATCACTTGAGCATGATACTTAGATAACCAATTCATTCCCAAAATAACCTCGTAGCCTTGAATAGGTAACAAGAGTAGATCAGCCGGAAACTCCTGATCCTTAATCCGAATCTTATATTCTTTACAAACTGACTCAGTAATAAACTTACTACCCAAAGGTGTGAAAACTTCTAATTGATATGGAAGTTCATCAACTAACAATTTAACACATTGCACACAAGGAATAACAATAAAAGAACGAGTACCACCAGGATCAATCAACACTTTAACCAACTGATCAAAGATTAGGAAGGTACCATCAACCATGGCTGCTGCCTCAGGCACTTCCTCCTCATCCAAAGCATACACCCGAGCCTGGACACGCTGGTTGGGTGTACCTCCTGCCATCCTACTTTAGCCTCATCCTGCGGATTGACTCTGAACATTCTAGAACCTTGGGCAATCTTTAGCCCGATGCTGATTACTTCCACAGCCCGTACACTTTTTGGACTTCCTCCAATAGTTGCTCTCAATGTGCCCCCTACAATTGGAGAAGAAACACACATGAGTTAGACTAGAAGTACTTTCTCTTGAGGATCCCTGTGCTGAAAACACACCCGGACCACTCTACTGGGTTCTAGTAATAGTCGGCCTTATTTGACTTTGACTCTAGCCTTGTGATTGGAATGACCTCTGTTGGCTCTGTGGCTGAAACGACCTCTGCTGGCCCTGTGGCTGGAATGGCCGTTTAAACTGTTGACTCGTCTCTAGTATAGACCATCCTTTTCTTTTCTCCACCTTAGAAACTGCTTCAAAGACCTTACTGAAAAGATAAAACTCAAGTGGAGCCAATCTATCTTGAATCTCGTGCCTCAACCCCCGAATAAACCTCATGATCCTCCTTTTTGTAGAGTACACTATTTCAGGTACATACTGAGACAACTTGTTGAACCCTTTCTCATAATGAGCAATTGAAAAATCACTTTGCCTTAGGTTCAATAATTTTTCCTCTTCCTCTCTTGAGCAAGTGCAGAAATGTAATTGGCCTTGAATGCCGTCACAAAGTTCTCCCACAGATAAGGAGTGTGTTAGTGCTCCCACCTTCATGATCTTCCACCATTGTTTGGCATTATTGTCAAACAAAAATACACAAAATGCAATCTTTTTTGCATCAACATAATCTGAAGCATCGGAAATACTTTGAACCCGATCTAACCAATACTCTGCTGCCTCACCATCTAGCTTTCCAACAAACCTCAACGGCCCACATAGGAGAAACCCATCCAATGTACCAAAACTACCTCTAGCATAACCACTGTGATCTCCATTCCTACCGTGACCTCCAATACCCCTAATACCACCACAATAGTTGTTGTAGTGTTGGCGGTCGTTGTACTGATCCTCACGGTTAGCTTGCTGTCTTTCTAACGCAGCTACTACCCTGTTCATAGTCTGAGCCATCTGCCCAAAAACTTGATCCCCAATATGAACTGGTTGAACTAGCTGAACTTGCTCGGGCTCAATTGGAACTTACGCGGGCCCTCTGCTAGTGGTATTCATATATATATATTGAATACATTACGGCGACCACTAATAGTGGCTCTAGAACAGAAAGAAAGATAATGCCTACATGATGAAATCTTGGTATTCAAAAATATAATATGAGAGTGTGCCTATTTATAGGCCTCATAACTTGGTGACCAAGAATAGAGAACTAGACTAATTTAGAACATAATCTAATAAGAAAACCTGAAACTTAATCTAATAAGAAAACCAACTTGAATATTGCCTAAATTAGTGACATGACATGAGAAATTATAACGAAATTTTAAATATACTTTAACAACCCCCCTTAAAATCAAGTAGGACAAACTTGATTTTCGTAATTAAATTATTGAGACGTCTTGAAAGTATTGATAAAAGTAGCCAAAAGAAAATCCACAAGAGAACGTTGATAAAAAATGAGCCAGATTTGAGCAATCAATAGAACCACAAAGAAAACAAAAATCAACAAAGGTGCCTAATATATTTTTCAAAGCCATGAAGACTACAAAAATAAACGGTGGTGGTTAATGTAGTTTTCAAAGCCATAAGGAGCACGAAAATAAATTATGGTGGCTAATACAATTTCCAAAGCCACGATGAACACGAAAAGAGAGACCATAGATAATACCAAATAGTCTTAATAGAATCCAAAGAAACGGTGATAGCTAATATAATTTGCAAGGTCACAATGAACATGAAAACAAATACTATAGATAACACTAAATGGTTTGAACATGATTGAGAGAAACGGTAGTAGGTAATGCAATTTACAAAGCCACAATGAACACAAAAACAGAGACCATAGATAATACTTGATAGTCTGAACAAAATTGAGAGAAAACCTAGGGAGAGATATATATGTATAGTGAACACATTAGGAGGTACAACCAATTTTGGCTCTAGAATAGAGGGAATGATAATGGCTACATAATAAAATCTTGGTGTTTAAAAATACAATATGACAATGCCTATTTGTAGACCTCAAAACTTAGTGACCAAGAATAAAAAACTAGACTAATTAGGAACAAAATTTGATAAGGAAATCTGAAACCTAATCTAATAAGAAAACCAACTTTGTTAGCAGGCACCACATGTTGTGATAGGGAAAATCAATTAGAGATTGATTTATCATGACTGTAGTGAGTTGCCAAACTTGTAAAATATTGTCTTTGGAAATCCCTGATTTCTTGTTGTAACATTCTTATATAAACATACAGTGAATCAATGAGAAGATATCAATTCTTCTTGGGATATCACTTTTTACATGGTATTAGACAAGTTTCTTTTCCACTCATCATTTGGCAACGATGCAACGACACGATTCTTTCTTGGATGCTTAATTCGATTGACCCGGAATTGGCAAATAGCATAATCTATATGGACTCTGCCGCTACTGTGTGGAAAGATCTCAAAGAACGGTTCTCCCAAAGCAATGCCCCGTTCATCTTTCAGATTTGCCGTGAAATCACCTCACTCCAGCAGCTTCAATCATCTGTTGCTATTTATTTTAATAAGTTCACGTCATTATGGGATGAATTGGCTTCGTACCATCTGCCACCTGCTTGTTCTTGTGGCACAACGAAAATATCACTTCGCGCGAATAAGAAGCGCCTATTCTGCAATTTTTGATGGGGCTTCACGAGTTATACTCTGCTATTGGAGGTCAGATTTTGCTCAAGACTCTTTTGCCTACCATTAACCAGGCTTATTTCCTTGTTCTTCAAGAAGAAAGGCAACAACAGATTCGTGCTCCTTCATCATCCGTCGATGCCGCTGCACTTTCAGTCACTTCTTCTCTTGACGGTGCAACCTTAGCAACTCAGCTATCACATGGTTCTGTTTCGCACAATTCTTCTCATGGTCGCAGATCCAATCGCAATCGCCCCACATGTGATCATTGTCGCAGCCTCAGATTATCTGGTGTTGGGCATTCTACTCGACGTTGTTGGAAATTGCATGGTTATCCACCTGGCCATAAAAATCACAAGCCTAATGCTGATGCCTCTTCACATGCTGCTTCAAGTGGTAAGGTGGTTGACCGGAATGACAACAAAAATAATTCTTTTACTCCAGCTCAATATAAGCAAATTATGGCCTTGCTCCAAGAAGGTAATCCTCCTCCTTTGGCAAACGTAGCAGGTATTCCTTTTGCACTCTCTTCTTATCATACGTCTTTTATTTCTCATTAACCCACTTGGATTATAGATACCGGTGCTACAGATCATATGACCCACACTTCTACTCACTTTATTAGACACACCCCTCATGGTCATGTTCCCATTCGACTCCCTAATGGCATCACGATTATGGTTTCATCTTCAGGCTCCGTCTCTCTCTCTCCCCTCAATTACCATTCACGGACATACTATATGTCCCATCTTTCAACGTCAATTTACTCTCTGTTAGCAAGTTAACAAAGCAATTAAACTTTTCTGTTAGTTTTTTTCCTAACTATTGTGTTTTTCAAGACCTTGCAACGAAACGGATGATTGGTTTGGGTAAGGAATCTGGAGGCCTGTATCTATTCACTCCATTGTCATCATCTTCTCACATCTTACATCGCATCGTGTCTCTCGCTGTGTGGCATCAACGGCTGGGTCACCTGTCTATTCCTCGAGTTTAAGATTTAACTTCTTTTGTACCTTTTATTTCATTTGATTCTATGTTAATTTGTGAAACATGTGATGACCCGAGCATTCATTACATATGTATTTATTTATTTTAATCATCATTTGAAAATAATATGTGCATTTACATAATTTTCTAAGTGTTATTATGTGAAAATTGTATTTAAAGTCCATTTAAATTGCATTTGTTGACCTTTCATCGTTTTTGACCAACTAGGACAAGGTGGGTATTTTTGAAAAGTTTAATGAAGGGCAAACTTGGGATTAGAAGCAAAAATATAAAGTTAATTTAGTCAAATTTTAGGCCAAATTCAGAATAAAAATTGCACCAATTGGGGAAGAGTTAAGTGGCGAATTATATATGGTTGAAAAGCTCTACGAGTCTAGTTTCTAATGCTTCAAATGGATTGTGAATTGGAGTTTTGTAGAAGAAGTTATGGTCATTTTCGTAAAGTGTGACAAAGCTATTTTGTTTACACGGGAATTGACTATCTTTGACTTTTACTTAAGCTTTTTATTTGCAAAATAAAGCCAAAAATACTCATTTTCTTCTCTTCTTCAGCCAACCAAAGCAATCTTAGGTGAATAGTATTTTTCAAGGGTTTTTAGCCATTTTTTAAGAGAAGGATATCAAGGCCTTTGCAACCAAATTCAAGCTAGTTCTTGCATATTCTAGGTGTTTCCATCCTATTTCTAGCATTTGTTTCTTCAAAAGGTGAGTGGATTTTTTAAACTTAATTTTAAAGTTGAAGTATGGTTTTCGTTCTTGTGTATATATGCTAAATAATGTTGTATATGTTTGTGTTTATTGCTAGATAGGTCAAAGAGAACATCATACATGAATATTAGCTAATTTTATTAACGCCTTGTAGTAGTTGATTGTATGTGTTATATAATGAACGATTTAACTAAATGAGTTTAACCTTTAGTTTTGAGCTTGTATATGAAGTTTATGTGTTTATAACATGTTTCAATTGTTTGGAAGCAAAATTGGATGAGTTTTTAGAAAATGTTGTTTTGTTGAATTTTTTTTATAAAAACGTGAATAGTGTTTTTCTTGTGTTTTTAATGCTTAAAACACAAGAAAAATACTATTCCAGCAATGGTGTACTTTGATGATTTTTCTTGTAAAACTTGTTTTAAGTTTGGTTTTGCCAAAGTTTTGCACTTATAATGTATTATAGTTGGGGTATATATTGGTTGTGTGGAGTTTGAGCATTTATATTGCTTGTAAGTGGATTAAAAGTGGGAGACTTTATGTGAGTGTTGTTGTTTGATGTAGTTGTATTATATGTAGATTAAGTGTTTGATGAAATGTTTAAAAGAGTTTGGTTTAATTGTTGAAGAATGGCATTGAGTTGAAAAAGGGTTAGTTTATGGTTGAAGTGTTGGTTGTGGCTTGAAGGCTAAATGAGTATAATTCGTGGTGTTTTCAAGTGAGTTCATGCATGTAGTTTAAGTGGTGAACTACGTAGTTTAATCATAATGATTGTTTGGAGTTATAAGTGTTGTTGAATTCTAGTTTGTTGAATGTGTTGCTAAGCTTAAATGGTATAAAATGTAATTGGAATGAGTTAAACCATGAAAGTGTTGTTGCTAGAAGTTAGAGTAAATATGACTAGAAATTGGATTAAGTGTTGTTTGGATTCTATTTTGTAGAAGGCGTGAATACTTTGAGTGTGATGCATAATGTGTTTGGAGTTGTTAATGATTGGTGTTATTGAATGTTTGGCTTTTAGATTGCTTGATAATCTTAAACGTTTAGTGGTCTTTATGGTCTAATGGTATTTAATGTTTGGTATATGGGTGTTAGTATGGTTTAAGGATAGTCAATGATTGGAGACCTCTAATGCTTGGAGTGATTTGTGTTTATTAGTTGATTGGTTATTGAATGGTTGATGAGGTGTCTAAATGCTTGTGGTTAGGTGTTGTAAATGAGTCAAAGTCTTGAATGGTATTGTTAAAGTGTTGAGTTGCCTGTTAATGACTGCTAGTTGGAAATAAGTGGCAAGGTGAAGTGATTGATTAGGTGGAATAAATGTGAAGGAAAATTGAAGGTTTAAAGGGAAAATGTGCTTTTATGTGTTTTCATGCTACTTTCCTAATACTTGTAACTTCATTTAAATTATAGTTATGTCATATTTTATCGAAATAAAGTACATTAGAATGTTTCCATGAAAATAATAGCGTGAATGTACAAGCTTTTGAAATGAAATGTTTAAATGTTTAAAATGTTTCCAAATGGTTGGGTAGCCTACTTTGTTACCCAACAAATGTGTTCTTGCTTGTTAACGTGATTGGAAAGACAACCTACTTTGTTGTTCTCCTTTATTTATCATGATGTGTGAATGTGTTATGTGTGAATGCGTATGCGATGCGATGTGAAAGGTTGTTGTGACGCCCAAGACCTCTATCAAATTTTAAATTAACTGTTGTATATCTTTTTGTGTATTTCAATGTGCATTCATTTTCTTGAATATGTGCTACTTGTGGTTACTATTCATAGTGCATTTTTGACTGGTTAATTTACTTGGTTTCGCATTTTTTCTAGGTTACATGACTTATAGAAGGAATGAGAAAAATGAGTTTTTGTGCATTGGATGTCGGGAATGTGCATTAGAAAAATGTTTATTGCATCGTATGAATAGTAAATCTATAGAATAACATTAGATTTAAACTAGTTAGTTTTTTAATTGTTTTTAGGCGTAGTTTTGACCAAGTCCTTTAAGCATTTGACCCCAAAATAACATATACACGTATAATATATACATATATCATTACATATACATAACATAAACTCACAAAACAAAAAAATACCCCTCCCCAAGTCCCTTTGCTACCCGACGGCTCCAAGGAAGAAAGAAAGGAGAATTTGCATCTTCAACACTTCAAATTGTGTGCATCCAAGTTAATTTCAAGGGGTTCCAAGCTATCCTAAGTCCATACCAAGCATCTACAAGGGCTTGGTGAGAGACTTTTGCATGTTTTTAGCATTTTAAAGTTTATGTTCATCTTTTAGTTTTTCTTGATTTGTTATTATTGACTTATAAAATGCTTAAATCTTATATTAAATACCTTTTACATACTATGGAGACCTTGTTTGTGGAGTTAAATAGCTTTAGACATGGATCATTGCAAATATTCATATGTAGGAGATGATAAATAGTGCCAAAATTAGGGTTTTGATGGAATTTTATTGTGAGGTGGATTTTATGCTATCTATAGGTACTTTAGATGTTAATGAACATAGATTAATGATTGAATATGGTTAGTTTGCTCGAATCTTGGTTAAAATGCGAAATTGGCTAAAATTAAAAAAGGGTTTTCGTAAAACGATAATCCAAGCGCAATTGAATGTTAGATTTAGTATATACTAGGTGGGGAAGCACTTTTGGTGCTATCGTAGCATTGAATTGAGGGGTGGTTGGGGTAACTGTAGTTCAAAGTGACTCGGGGCCTTCCCGAGCTTTTGTTTCAAAAGTGGGTTTTTAGGGCATGAACAGGTATCTTTTAGTGTCCTTAGAGATGTATAAAAGTTGGTTTATGGAATTTGTGCCTTGAGCCTCATGCGGGAGTGAAATCTCCTTAGTTGACAAAGGGGAAAAATGACTAATTGAAGTTAAATGCTTGTAACTGACTTCTATGTGGTTGATTTGATGCTAATAGAAGTTTGGTTAGGGTGTTCTAACATTTCATGAATTGTGTAGAACATATCTCCTTTGATTGTATATATTTATTTCTTGTTAAAAGTTTATATTGTTAATATTTGCAAGGGCGGTCTACTTTGTCGACACTCATCTGTGATTATTGCCTATGTTGTATTATCATTGTGGTTTATAGTGATCGTGAATCAGGTTGCGCAGCCTTTCGGACATGGTAGTGTCGAGAAACTCCGGGCTATCACGCCCCAACTCGACCCCTCCTATAATCAGTCAGGACGTAACGGAATTTCGGCAGTATAACGACAGTAAATAGGATACCGAGGCTCTAAGCCAACCTCAATAGAACATCATACATCAACTCCATAAACCATACAACAAACAACTACTCAATCAAATAACAACATACATCATAACCATATTATACAATAATCATTCCTCGTTATACGCCTCTGTTCCAACATAATACAAGAATCTTAATATACATTGCAAAAATATATTGATACCAACGTAGCAACCTAAACATAGACAAAAGAAAGACTACTAAGATAACATCAACTAATTCATTATCTTTTCAACGTCTTTTACATTATGAACTACAAAGCATATAAAAGTCAACTAGATAATTTACAAGATAGTAAAACAATACAACATCAAGGATAAGACTCCGGAATATAAGACTCATCCATGTAAGACACATTTTTCACATTTTCCTCTTTAGGAGGCACGTACCCGTAGTCTTGCGAAAGAACACCTGTAAACATACAATAATAGAGAGTGAGCTTATATAAAATAAGCCTAGTGAGGATCCGATAGATCTCTAACAGTATTCACTATACTCTTTGAAAATAATCCTTTGAGCAAGTAAACACACAATAACATCAATAATACTATCATCACATAATCTATAATGACCATTCAATAAAAGATACACTAGTTGGTGTAGCTCCAAACGCCATCACAATCATAACAGCCTTCTTGTGACTCCCATAAACTCACGTACCCGAGGTACCCCAATAACCTCTCCCTCCATGACACCTCCATCATGCGAGCTGGAGGCAGTCTTTGGTAGTCATGCTGTTATCAACCCGACATCCCAATGTTGCCCGAGATGTGGCACATACATACCAAAGACTCAGCAATAATAATAAACATCAATCATTCACAGGAGGATAGTCTAGCAGAACTGCCTATCTCTCACAGGAAGACAATCTAGCAGAACTGCCTATCTCCCAGCATCAATCATCAATCAATAATCATCAATAATCATATTATCATCATAATAACATCAATAATCAATTTAACAACAAATAACTAAGTTAGGTGACAAAGTCGGCCATCTAACCGAACATGCATTAAACACACAATCAAACCCTAGTTTACCCATCATCAACTTACAATTCAATCACTCAAACCACACCCAATCAACTAAAGGCATAATCTAACATTTTAAAGAAAGACAACCTAAACTTCAAATATTCATATCTTACATTCTACTAATCCAAACAACTCCAAATCAGTTTCTATCACTCACCCATTCAATCAACTACATTAGCTCCCTCGGAAACCAACCAAAACACATCCAAATCATGCCCAATAACCCTAAAACCCTAGTGTGTCATGGCTGAAATTTTTGAATTTTAGCACCGACCTCACAATAAAAAATTCGGCATTACAACGGCGCTACCACGTAATTATCAAATTTTTAGAAATCGACGGCAATTGATTCCGATCAACACAACTCAAAGTAATCAACATTTAGCAAATTAATCAACTTTAAATACCCGAAAATAAATAATTATGCTACAACGGTTCAAATCTCGTAAGATTACATATAAATGATCCCTAGCATGCATGGAGCAATAATCTAACATCATATTAACATTTTAACGGTTCAATAATCAATTCTACGCATAAACATAAAAGATGAGTTTTGAGATCTAGAATTTTTCTCTCACCTTAGATGCGATATAAGCCTAGAAATGCATGCAATGCGTGCCCAACAAGTGGAATCCAACTCGACACGAAGTTCTACGGACAAAAACTAGGGTTTTCTTTGAAAATTTACTTTGAAAACCTTGAAAACTCCTTGGCTTTTTTTCTCCTATGGCCTCTCGGCTATGTGTATGAAATTGAGGGTGTTTTTGTGCTTTATGAGTGTGTGTTGGTGATATATGCATATTGGTCAACATTTAAATAAAGTCAAAGTTAGTTTAAATTAGTCTTTTAATTGTATTTTTGGTCTTTTAATTCAATTCTTGAGTATTTCTTGCTCAACTATTAAATTAACACTTAAACTATCTCAAATAATTTATTTCTAGGTGACAAGAAGTTTTACAATCAAACAATTTCACCCGAGTCGGCTTAAAACTCGATTTTTGTAAAAGTCGGTGTAAAAACCCTAATAAATTCCTAAGCCGATTTGAAATCCGTTTTCATCAAACAAATGTTTATTAAAGTCCGTGGACTAGGTCTAGAAGGGTTAAAAAGACCAGTTTCAAAATTTTAGCGGATGTGTTTCGAAAATACTATTCACTAAAAATTGACAATAAAATTTCTGACTCCGTTTTTGTTGAAAATTTCATGAATGCACATTTAGTGTGTTCTAGGAGTATTAATATCAAAATTACCACATTTTACGTCATATAGCACATAGACAGGTCATTTCACGCAAAACGAGAATAAACACATAAAATGAGACAGGATAGAAAAGTGGGGTTTCACATTCTCCCCCCTTTAAAGAAATTTCATCCCCAAAATTCTTACTTGATGTACTGAACAGATCTGGGTACTACTGCTGCATCTGATCTTGTCTATCCCAAGTCGCTTCTTCAATATCGTGATGCTTCCACAACACCTTAACCATCAGAATCTTCTTCGACCTCAACTCTCGTTCCATCTGATCAAGAATACGAATCGGACGCTTTTCATAAGTCAAATTCTCATGAAGCTGTAACGGCTCTGGTTCAAGAATATGAGAAGGATTCAGATTATATTTCTGTAAATTAGACACGTGAAATACATCGTGAACATTAGAGAAGTTCTCTGGTAAAGCCAACCGATATGCCAACTTACCAGCTCTGTCGGTAATCTCAAACGGCCCAACAAATCTCGGACTCAGCTTTCCACCTTTACCATAACGAGCAAACCCCTTACGAGGAGACAATCTCAAGAAAACCCGATCTCCGACTGCAAACTCCAAGTCACGATGACGCTTATCAGCATAACTCTTGAATCTACTCTGCACCGTAAGCATTCTCTGCCTGATCAACTGAACATTCTCAATCTTCTCAAGAAGCTCTAGTATGATAGTCGGATCAATAGTCTTCATCTCCCCTACCTCGTCCCAATATAAAGGTGAACGACACTTACGACCGTAAAGAGCTGCGAAAGGTGCCATCCCAATAGTAGCTTGATAACTATTGTTATAGGCAAACTCAGCAAGTGGTAGATGTTTCTCCCAGTTCTTCCCAAAGTCCATAACACAAGCCCTAAGCATATCTTCCAGAATCTGAATAGTCCGCTCAGATTGACCGTCGGTCTGTGGATGATACGCGGTACTGAAGTTCAACTGAGTACCCAAGGTCTCTTGAAGTTTTTTCCACAAACGAGAAGTAAATCGAGGATCTCGATCCGAGACAATACTAGATGGAATCCCGTGAAGTCTAACAATCTGATCCAAATAAAGACCCGTCAACTTTGTAACCTCATCTCCCATTCTCATCGAAATAAAATGAGTTGTCTTCGTCAAACGATCCACGACAACCCAAACTGCATTATTACCCCTCGGTGTTCTAGGCAAACCAGTGACGAAATCCATCGTAATATGCTCCCATTTCCACTCTGGTATAGCCAACGGCTGAAGCAAACCTGCAGGTCGTTGATGCTTAGCTTTCACCCTCTGACAAGTCAAACATCTAGATACAAACTGATCAACCTCTCTCTTCATGTTATTCCACCAATAGTGTTGCTTCAAATCCCGATACATCTTGGTTCCACCGAGATGAATAGTGTACTTAGAATTATGAGCTTCCTCGAGAATACCTCGCCTCAAGCCCGGTTCATCGGGAACACAAACCCTGTTCCGAAACCGAAGAATACCGTCCTCATGCAGTTTAAAGTCAGACTGATCATCCTTGATCTTCTGAAGTTTAACATCAAGTTGCTGAGCTTATCTGATCTGAGACAACAATAAAGGCTGAATACGGAGATGTGAACACATCACCCCAACCTGAGTCAACTCCGGTCTCCAATAAGTGAATTCTTCAAGAATCTCCAATTTCTTGACAGCTAAACAAGAGATACTCGCCTTACGACTAAGAGCATCTACTACAACATTTGCCTTGCCAGGCAGATAATTGATAGAACAATTATAATCTCCAAGAAGATCCATCCACCTCCGCTGACGCATATTCAACTCCTTCTGTGAGAACAAGTACTTCAGACTCTTATGATCAGTGAAAATCTCGAACTTACTGCCCCACAGATAATGACGCCACTTCTTCAGTGCGAAGACAACTGCTGCCAACTCAAGATCATGAGTCGGATAATTCACCTTATAAGGCTTCAACTTCCTGGAAGCATAGGCAATAACTCGGCCATCCTGCATAAGAACACATCCCAAGCCCTCCTTGGATGCATCGCTGTAAATAACCATATTATCGGTTCCCTCTAGTAGAGCAAGTACTAGAGTAGTAGTCAACCTCTTTTTCAACTCCTGGAACCCACTCTTGCACTTCTCATCCCAAGCAAAGATAGTCCGTTTCTGAGTCAACTTAGAAAGTGGCCCAGCAATTTTCGAGAAGTCCTTGACAAACCTACGGTAATAACCTGCCAAGCCTAGAAAGCTACGGACCTCAGAAACATTCTCTGGACGTTTCCAGGACATCACCGATTCAATCTTAGTGGGATCTACAGAAATACCTCTCTGTGTGATAACATGGCCAAGAAAAGATATGCGTTGCAGCCAAAATTCACATTTGCTGAACTTGGCAAACAACTGATGCTCCTGCAGCTTCTGTAAGACAAGCCGTAGATGTTGCTCGTGCTCCGATTCAGATTTAGAATAGACCAAGATATCATCAATAAAGATTACCACGAACTGGTCTAAATACGGCTGAAAAACCCGATGCATAAGATCCATGAATGCTGCCGGTGCATTAGTTAATCCAAAGGGCATAACAACAAACTCATAATGCCCGTACCGAGTCCCGAAGGCAGACTTCGGAACATCCTCCGTATGAATCCGAAGCTGGTAATACCCCTGCCTCAAATCTAATTTAGAGTAGACTTTGGCTCCTTGAAGTTGATCAAACAACTCGTCAATCAGTGGCAAAGGATATTTATTCTTGATGGTCACCTGATTCAAACCACGGTAATCAATACACAATCTCAATGTACCATCCTTCTTCCTCACAAATAAAACAGGGGATCCCCAAGGTGAAGAACTCTGCTGAATGAATCCCTTCTCCAACAACTCCTGCAATTGAGTTTTCAACTCCTTCAACTCAGCTGGTGCCATCCGGTACGCTGATTTAGAAATAGGTTGAGTACTGGGAACAAGATTAATCACAAACTCCACATCTCTCTCTGGCGGTAACCCTGGCAACTCCTCGGGAAATATATTGGGATATTCCCGAATAATAGGGATTTCCTCCAGTTGTAGCTTATCAGATGGCTTGTTGATCAAATAAGCTAGATAACTCGAACACCTCTTACTCACCAACTTAACAGCTTTAGTTGCTGAGATAACAAAACTCGTCTTAGCACCCCGGTTCCCTACTACCTCAACTACTGGCTGATCTGGCAAACGAAACCGTACTACCTTGGTTCTACAGTTTAACTGGGCATCATACTTAGAAAGCCAATCCATACCCAAGATAACATCATAGCCCCGGATACGAAATAAGATAAGGTCCGAAGGAAAATTATACCCCTTAACATGAATTATACAATCCTTACATACTAAGCCAGTAATATACTTATCAGTCAAAGAGGTACTAATCTTAACCACATAAGGCAGTCTTTTAGGTTGCACATTAACATGTTGCACACAAGTAGGAGTAATGAAAGAATGTGTAGCACCAGAATCAATCAATACTTTAACAAGTTGATCAAGTATAAGGAAGTTACCTTCCACCACTGCAGTCTCCTCAGGCATCTCCTCCAAATCAACTGCGTAGGCCCGAGCCTGAACCTGCTGCTGCTGAGGTGCACTTGCCGCAGGTCGGCCCTGATAACCCTGAGTCGCTGCCCGACCCTCAGTCCTCGAATATCTAGGGCAATCCCTCGCCCTGTGTTGATTGCTGCTGCATCCTAAACACGTCCCTGCCTTCACTCTGCAATCGGCCTCCACATGCCCCGTGCGCTTGCAGTGTGTACACTGCGATGATGATACACTAACACTGCCCCTGGAAGAACCAGAAGCTGAAGAAACAGCTATACCAGCCTGTTGCTGAGGTCTAACAAAACTAGGCTTGTACTGACCCTGAGACTGGGCTGGCCTAAACTGGGACTGAACCTGATATGACCCCTGCTGAAACTGAGGCCGATAATA
The DNA here is from genome assembly GCA_037974665.1 of Ehretia macrophylla. Taxonomy (NCBI): domain Eukaryota; kingdom Viridiplantae; phylum Streptophyta; class Magnoliopsida; order Boraginales; family Ehretiaceae; genus Ehretia; species Ehretia macrophylla. The sequence continues at coordinate 14,333,993 of CM075782.1, read as the reverse complement.
ACTCAGCTGACCCTGTGGCCTAAAAGAACCCTGCTGAGCTGGCGGCCTGTACACAACCTGCTGTACTGAAGGCTTATACACTCCCTGCTGAAACTGCGACTGATACGGCCTCTTACTGGGTTGACTAGACACAAGCTGATCCCCCTTTCTCTTCTCTAACCTAGAAGCTACATCAAAGGTGTGATACCCTGAACCTGGCATATATTTAATAGCATTTAAAGTTCATTTAAATTGCATTTTATTGACCTTTCACCTTTTTTGACCAAACTAGTTGACTTTTCATCTACAATGACCAATTAGGACAAGGTGAAAATTTTTGAAATGTTTAATAAAGGGCAAACTTGGGATTAGAAATAAAAAAATGCAATGTTAAGTTAGTCAAAATTTGGGTCAACTTTGGAATTAAATCTGAACCATTTGGGGAAGAGTTAGGTAGCAAATTATATATGGTTGGAAAGCTCTATGAGTCTAGTTTCTGAGGCTTCAAACCGTTCGTGAATTGGAGTTTTCTAGAAGAAGTTATGGCCGTTTTCGTAAGGTCGCGCATAGCTGGTTTGGTTTAGCTGGTTGACCGAAGCTTTGACCATTTGTCATTTTTTATTTAAGTATCAAATACGAAACAAAAGAGCAAAATCAGGAAATAAAGAAGGCCATGGCTGAAACCATAGAGGAAAAAGAAAAAAAAAACATTTCAATATCAAACTTCAATTTCTTCGCGAGAGCTTGGGCGAGGTGGTTTCCGAGGCATCCAGCGTGGTTTTCCTAGCGTCAAGGAACGTCTAAGGTGAGGGTTTCATCGTTATTTGCGCATTTGAAAATGTTGAACATAAACTTTAATTTTTGTGATTTAATCGTAGGTTGTTATTTTGTCCGTTTCATTGGTTAAAGAATGTTCTCTAGCAATTGTAGAACGTGTATTTATAGTTTTTTAATATTTTCTGCGATTGAATATCGAATTTGAAATATAAATTGTGTAATAAATAGTAAATAGTGAATACTAAACCCCCGTTTCCATGAAATTGCGCTGTTATGCTTTTTGTTGATGTGAAAAGGTGCTAGGTATGCTAGGATGCCTAAATGCATGATTTGTTTAGGTTGCGTAATGGAAAAAAATTGAGAAAATCGCCTTGGTAAAAATCGGGGTCATTTAGGTCGAGTTTAGCGTTTTCTCGTTTTGCGTGATGACATTGTTTCGGGAGGCCATGGAAGCACTTTTCGTGCGATTATGGCATTGGTTGGATGTTTGGTTAGTATAGTTGTAGTTCAAACGAGCAAAGGGAGAAATCGGGACTTTGCGTGAATTCTAGGGTAAAGTAGGGTTTCGGGGTCTTTAGATGTGCCTTATGGTGACCTAGGAGGATTGGTGAAGTCAGTTTCCAAAGCTCATGGCTCGTTTGAAAGTAGTAGCGTTTGAAAGTTAGGGTCATTTTTGGGATTTTGTGTGTTTTCATAGTATAATGCCTATAGAATACTTGTTATTGCTTGATAATATTAGTTGGTGTTGTTCTTGTTGCTTGTTTGATTGTAAATGCTTGTTAATGCTTATTACGCTTGTTATAGTTGATTATTGATTGAAATGTTTAACAATTGTTGAATAATGCTTGATATCTCGATTATCTCCTCTATCTGTGTTGTTGTGCTATCGCTCGTTTATCGCCTTGTATCGAGTCTTGCATTGCATAGTGTCCAGCGCGTGAGTGATGGGCCTCTCTGGGTAGCCTCGGGTTGCCAATGTTGGTTGCTCTAGCTCCGTGGCTATTCCCTTTTCTCGCTTGGGTTGCCTCCCAGAGAGATTTGGGTCGTAGAATTGATGGTTACTCCCGGGATATTCCAAACTGGTGTTATAAGGTAGTTGCGCGCTTATTGTCATCGTTGTCAACATCAAGCTCGAGATTGATGTTTCGCTCGTGAAATGGTATATTGCTCGTAAGAGTGAACCATAGCCTTCAGAGTGTGGTATAGCTTTGAATGGTTGTGTTAATGCTTTCTTGAATGTTTAATATATTGTCGTTTGTATTGAATGCTTTCTTATTGATTTTATTGCTTAGCTGTGTCTATTTGCATTGCACGACTTTCTTTCTCTCCAACTCGATATCTGTCTCGCCCTCACTGAGTATACGTGTTGTGTATACTCACTCCTCACCACCACATTTCAGGAAATGTCATGTTAGCTGGAAAGTTCGTGATTTCGTAAAAGTTCGTGCCTGAAGAGTTGTCTTGCGTGCCTATGTGGCTTGAGTGTCAAAGTTGTAAAGATATATGCTTTCATATGTTGTATGTATTTATTGTTAAAAGAAACGTAATCTAAATTAGCTAAATAGTTGAGGTAAATCGATAAGCTAGTTATGTAATCAGTTAGCATAGCTTAACTTCAATGCATGTTTGTAATGTCCCAAGGAAAAGAATTAGAATGACATGATAGTTTATTTTATGCATTAGCTTAGTATGGTTTAATTGTCTAGTTTGAATGTACTTGTCAAAAATGAAAAGAGATAGGTTAGCTTTTAAATTGGAAATGTATGTATACTTGCTGAGTTTAATTGTTGAGAACCGAGGCTCGGATGGCCTTGAGGTAGTTTGTATGGTTGGACACGGTGTTGGTCCACTTATATGCTGTCGCAGGTTTTATATTTCGCCTAGAAACAGGGGAGACTCCGTCCGTTTTCCCTGAAAATTATGCCGGGGTTTGGTTTATGTTGTGATTAGATCGATTTATAGAACCTCCGGTCTCGAGAGGGATCGGGGTGTTACAAAAGGCCTCAGTGAATATATCATACCAATTCAGAGCCATCGCATCCTGAATCTCGGGCCTCAACCCCAACATGAATCTACGAGTCCTCCGCTCCTCATCAGCCACATACTCCGGTGCATACCGGGACAATCGAGTAAAGGTGGCCTCATACTGAGCCACTAAGGCATCCCCCTAAATCAGAGACATAAACTTAGCCTCTCTCTGTTCCCTCGCGATCCTCGGGACATACTTTGCCGTGAAAGCTAACAGAAAGGTACCCCAAACATACGGAATACCCTGAGTCGCCCAACTAGTTCTCACCGTGCACAATCATTCTTTTGCCTCATCATCCAGCAAGTACACGGCAAAGGAGACCTTCTGCTCATCGGTATAATCGAAAGGATCATAAATCTTCTCCACTTTACTAATCCACGCTTCAGCCTTCCGATCATCGGGTTCCCCCTAAAATCTAGGTAGATGATACCCTAAGAACTCTTTCAGGGTACCACACCCGTGGTTTCCACCCTACACATTCAACAACTGAGCCTGCCAAGCCTGAGTCTGGGCAGCCTGCCCTGCTATCAACTGGGCCTGTCCGGCCATTAACTCAGCAATCTTATCCATAGCTGCCCCCAAACGATCATCACCCCTATCACGGCCCGGTGCCGCATTACCAAAAGTCTCATCTACTACCTCGGGCCTACCTCTGGTCCTTGGTCTACCGGCCATTCTACTAATCAAAGAGTTAGCACAGGTTATAGCACGTAAACAGGTTATAAACAACTATTAGCACATAAACAACAAACTCATATTAAGCACATAAATCACATAAAACACATAAATCACTTAAGTATCAATCACATAAACAAACACATAATCACATAAGCATTTTAATCACATAATCACTTATCATCTAATCATGTTAACACATATTTCACTTTTCTTTCTTTCCATACATACTTTCATGCTAAGACCATTACCCACATTTCGAGAATACCTCGACTGACAACTAACCTGGCTCTGATACCACTTAAATGTTACGCCCCAACTCGACCCCTCCTATAATCAGTCAGGACGCAACGAAATTTCAGCAGTATAACGACAGTAAATAGGATACTGAGGCTCTAAGCCAACTTCAATAGAATATCATACATCAACTCCATAAACCATACAACAAACAACTCCTCAATAAAATAGCAACATACATCATAACCATATTATACAATAATCATTCCTCGTTATACGCCTCCGTTCCAACATAATACATGAACCTTAATATACATTGCAAAAATATATTGATACCAATCTAGCAACCTAAACATAGACAAAAGAAAGACTACTAAGATAACATCAACTAATTCATTATCTTTTCAACGTCTTTTACATTATAAACTACAAAGCATATAAAAGTCAACTAGATAATTTACAAGATAGTAAAACAATACAACATCAAGGATAAGACTCCGGAACATAAGACTCATCCACGTAAGGCACATTTTCCACATTTTCCTCTTCAGGAGGCACGTACCCGTAGTCTTGCGAAAGAACACCTGTAAGCATGCAATAATAGAGAGTAAGCTTATATAAAATAAGCCCAGTGAGGATCCGATAGATCTCTAACAGTATTCACTATACTCCTTAGAAATAATCCTTTGAGCAAGTAAACACACAATAACATCAATAATACTATCATCACATAATCTATAATGACCATTCAATAAAAGATACACTAGTTGGTGTAGTTTTAAATGCCATCACGATCATAACAGCCTTCTTGTGACTCCCATAAACTCACGCACCCGAGGTACCCCAATAACATCTCCCTCCATGACACCTCCGTCATGCGAGCTGGAGGCAGTCTCTGGTAGTCATGCCGTTATCAACCCGACAGCCCGATGCTGCCCGAGAGGTGGCACACACATACCAAAGACTCAGCAATAATAATAAACATCAATCATTTACAGGAGGACAGTCTAGCAGAACTGCCTATCTCCCGGCATCAATCATCAATCAATAATCATCAATAATCATATTATCATCATAATAACATCAATAATCAATTTAACAACAAATAACTAAGTTAGATGACAAAGTAGGCCATCTAACCGAACATGCATTAAACACACAATCAAACCCTAGTTTACCCATCATCAACTTACAATTCAATCACTCAAACCACACCCAATCAACTAAAGGCATAATCTAACATTTTAAAGAAAGACAACCTAAACTTCAAATATTCATATCTTACATTCTACTAATCCAAACAACTCCAAATCAGTTTCTATCACTCACCCATTCAATCAACTACATTAGCCCCCTCGGAAACCAACCAAAACACATCCAAATCATGCCCAATAACCCTAAAACCCTAGTGTGTCATGGCTGAAATTTCCGGATTTTAGCACCGACCTCACAATCGAAAATTCGGCATTACAACGGCGCTACCACGTAATTATCAAACTTTTAGAAATCGACGGCAATCGATTCCGATCAACACAACTCAAAGTAATCAACATTTAGCAAATTAATCAACTTTAAATACCCGAAAATAAATAATTATGCTACAACGGTTCAAATCTCGTAAGATTACATATAAATGATCCCTAGCATGCATGGAGCAATAATCTAACATCATATTAATATTTTAACCGTTCAATAATCAATTCTACGCATAAACATAAAAGATGAGTTTTGAGATCTAGAATTTTTCTCTCACCTTAGATGCGATATAAGCCTAGAAATGCGTGCCCAACAAGCGGAATCCAACTCGGCACGAAGTTCTACGGACAAAAACTAGGTTTTTCTTTAAAAATTTACCTTGAAAACCTAGAAAACTCCTTGGCTTTTTTTTTTGTCCTATGGCCTCTCGGCTATGTGTGTGAAATTGAGGGTGTTTTTGTGCTTTATGAGTGTGTTGGTGATATATGCATATTGGTCAACATTTAAATAAAGTCAAAGTTAGTTTAAATTAGTCTTTTAATTGTATTTTTGGTCTTTTAATTCAATTCTTGAGTATTTCTTGCTCAACTATTAAATTAACACTTAAACTATCTCAAATAATTTATTTCTAGGTGACAAGAAGTTTTACAATCAAACAATTTCACCCGAGTCGGCTTAAAACTCGATTTTTGTAAAAGTCGGTGTAAAAATCCTAATAAATTCCTAAGCCGATTTGAAATCCGTTTTCATCAAACACAGGTCTATTAAAGTCCGTGGACTAGGTCTAGAAGGGTTAAAAAGACCAGTTTCAAAATTTTAGCGGATGTGTTTCAAAAATACTATTCACTAAAAATCGACGATAAAATTTCTGACTCTGTTTTTTATGAAAATTTTATGAATGCACATTTAGTATGTTCTAGGAGTATTAATATCAAAATTACCACATTTTAAGTCATATAGTACATAGACAGGTCATTTCACGCAAAATAAGAATAAACACGCAAAACGAGAATAAACACGCAAAACGAGATAGGATAGAAAAGTGGGGTTTCACACGGGCAGTATCGGACTGTCGATCTGGCTCGGCTACCATGATGTCGATTCCCTCTCTTGCTGTGGTATACTCCCATACCCCAGAGGCGTGGTTCACCTTGTTGAAGCATACGAACCTACCTCGAGAGAATGGGTCATAGGATTCGGGGTACATCTGGAGTATCCCATTGGAGTTATAAGGTGTTTGCCTGCAATTGTTATCGAAGATCGAGGTTTGTGGTTTGAGATCAAAGACAAAGAAGATGAACTGTATCCTTTTTGAATGTGTTTAATGTTTATTTAAGTGACTTGTTATATTGTATTACTTGTGTTATTTGTATTTGATTGCATTGCACGAAATGATTTTTGAAAACACCCCAATTTACTGTATTTCCCTCCCTCGCTGAGCAAATGTGTTGCTCACTCTTCTTTTAACATGTTTCAGGAGAAGTTGATGTAGATCCCCAGCTAGTAGCAGTAGAGGAAGGAGAAAAAGTGCAAGTAGATCAATTGCCTTGACTATTTGCTTGCTGAGGTTGAATGTTGTGTATGAAGATGTGTTTATGACATACTTGTGTTTCATTTAGAGGCCTTTAGGTCTTGTATGTATATATATATGGTTTGTTGGATTGCAAACTAAAGTTATAGCCCTGTATGATTTGGCAAAGTAGATGGCATGTAATAACTAGTATATACTTTATTGTATCTTGATTGCATGCTTGTGTGGTAAGTAGTTGGCAGGTGGACTTAACATATAAGTAAAACTTGTGGTATGATAAGCAATCTTATGACTTAGAATTTCAATGGTTGCAATGCATGCTTGTGTGTTAAACTTTTGCTAAGTTGAGGCTCGGATGGCCTTAATAAAATGAATGATGTTATGCTCTTGAATGATGGGGTTGATTGAGAATGTTCGATTATGGTCTTGTGCTTGTATTTTGCTATTTGTAGGTTATCAGATAGTACAAGGTACAGAGGAGACTCTGTCCGTGTATCGAGTTCGGACTTGAGCTATAGTGTGAGGTTGGGTTCGGGGCGTTATATTTAGGTGGTATCAGAGCTAATTGAATGAATAAGCCGAGATAGGTTTCTCGGTCTACGGGGTAGAGGTCTGTACATGAGAGTTAAAATGTGTGAATGTATAATTGTTTGATTGTCTAAGTGAATAATTGTTTAAGTGAAGAACATGCTAGCATGAAAATGAGTATAAGAAGTGTGTATTGCATGATGTTATGTGTATGCACAAGATGTCTTGAATGTGAATTAACAGTTTATTCAACAAAGTCACTCAAGCACGATAATCAAGTCAAGCACAACATAATCAATTCAAATCAAGGTACAACCAATTCAAGACATTCCAATACACACATTACAAGCAATACTTCAAGCAAATAACAATTTACGAGGTCGATTCGATTCACGATGCCAATTTGATACACGAGTAGTCACTTCATTTCACTTGAGAAATATTTAACACATAACACATAACTATATCACATAGGTGCTTACATTCAAGTCAAGACACACAATCTCACATACAGGCACACACTTTCAAGACACACTTAACAAGCACACATTCAAGGATCACTACCCACCAGACCGAGGACCCTATCCCGGCTTATGAGCTAAACAAGCTCTGATACCACCTGTAACACCCTGATCCCTCTCGAGACCGGGAGTTCTATCAATCAATCTAATCACAACCCAATTCCAAACCCGGACATAAAATTTAGGGAAAACGGACGGAGTCTCCCCTGTTTCTAGGCAAAATGCAAAAACCTGTGACAGCATATAAGTGGACCAGTACCGTGTCCAACCATTCACAATTCCTCAAGGCCATCCGAGCCTTGGTTCTCAACAAGCGAACACAAGTAAATATACATTTCTAGTTTAAAAGCTAACCTATCTCTTCTTATCTTTGACAAGTACATTCATGCTTGGCAATTAAACTATACTAACCTATTGCATAAAATAGACTATCATACCATTCTAATAGACCTAGTTAGGTTAATTACATAACTTTTAACACTAAATACATACAATACATGAAAACATACATCTTCGTATCTTTCTACAACTCAGCCACATAACACGCAAGACAACTCTTCAAGCACGATCTTTCACGTAACCACAAAATTTTCAGCTAACATGATTTTTCCTGAAATGTGGTGGTGAGGAGTAAGTATACACAACACGTATACTTACTGAGGGTGAGACAGATATCGAGGTGGAGAGAAAGAAAGTCGTGCAATGCAAATAAGGCAGTTAAGCAATATATATCCAATAAGAACAACAATCAATATAATCAACAATACAATAACAATTAAAGAAAGCATTAACACAACCAATCAAAGCTATACCATACTTTGAAGGTCACGGTTCACTCATACGAGCAATGTACCATTTTACGAGCAATATATCAATCTCGAGCTTGATGTGGACAACGATGACAATAAGTGTGCAACCACCTTATAACATCCACTGGGTGTATTTCGGATGTACCCCGACACATCTACGACCCAAATCTCCCAGGGTGGCACCCCTAGCGAGAATGGAAATAGGACACGAAGCTAGAGCAAACCAACCCTGGCAGCCCGAGACTGCCCAGAGAGGCCCATCACTCACGTGCCTGACACTATACAATGCAATACGAGATACAAGCAATAATCGAGCGATAGCATAAAAGTGCAGATTAGTGGCGATAAACGAGATATCAAGCATTTACAATCAATAATAGCAATCAATTAACTTTTCAAGCATGATTATCATTAATATCAACAATAACATCAATCAAACAAGTAATAGCAGTTCAAACACGAAAACGACAAGTATCACTATTCAATCCCTAACTTCCAAAGGCAATTACGAGCAAACGAGCTACAGGATTAGAAAACCGATTTCACTACATTCACTTAGGTACTACAAGGCACATTTCTATATCACGAAACCTCACTTTCCCAACCGAAGCCCGAAAGTCCACCTACTGCGTTTGAACTACAACTATGTTAACCGGTCACTCAATCAACGCCACAACAGCGCCAAAAGTGCTTCCATGCCCTCAATAGCAAAACTCCCAACTCAATTCGAGCACGGTCAACACTTGGTCAAACGGCCCCTTTACGTTTCTTTGTCTAATTTCTAATTTTAACAAAGGTCGGTCCGTTTTTATTGCACATTTTATCTTTCTATCATTAATGGCACCTATCCAAATTAAGAAATCGCAATTCGGATCAAAATCTGAAATTCTAGGGTTTTACTATTCAAAATCACTATTCATTATTCTTTCCCAATTTTAAATTTGCGTTTCTAGTCGTAAAAATCACTAAATAACTAACAAGCAATGCTCTACGAACCCTAAGGAAGTTATTTCAAGCAATAACAGACATTATAACACAATAAATATCAAATTTGAAAAATTGAATCAAAAATCAAATTCAAATAAAAATGCACAAAAACGTGAAAACCCTCACAGAGTTTGAAGACCAAGACCCGCAAGGACCCGAGCCACGATCCTCATCCGATTTCACGCAAGATTTTGGCCTAAAAATGCAAAATTAATTTTTCTTTATTTTTCCTTTGAGTTTCGGCCAAGGGGGGGACTTGGGGGGAATTTGGCAATTTGTTTTTTTGACAATTTTGGCTTGTTTTTTTGTTTTATAAGGTGACAAGGGCATTTTGGTCTTTTGCAAAATCAAGCTTAAGTTAAAAATGGTCAAATAAGCTTATTTAATTAGCATTTAGTCTAATTCAAGTTAAAACAATGCAATTTTAATGAAAACCAACTAAAACTAGCTAAATTAAACTAGAAACGCTATTCACGAAATCCGAGAAGTATTCTTCTAACTTTCATTTTCGAAATGCTACGATCGAACGGTCAATAAACGATCGCTAATCAAATGATGAGCAATAATATAAAACTATAATTTTTGAAAAGTAGAATAGTAGAATAGTTTAAAATTCACTCCGGACTCCGAGCCATTTTTCTCATTCAATTGAAAACTGAGTAATTAAATGCAAGAAAATAAAATTGATTATTGAAATAATCAAAATAATTAATATTCATTTAAAAATAAATAATTTAACTATTTCTAGAATATTTTAAAGAATTATGAAATTAATGCTAAGATACAAATGAACAAGTTAATATAAACACGTAATCAAATGCAATTAAATACTATCATTTAAGATGACACTTAATTAAATACAAGAAAGTAAATCCAATTTCTATAAATAATAAGAATAGGTAATAATATTTTAATTAATCAATATAAAAAATTATTGAATGCTTCTAAAAGAAATATCAAAATAGTGCAAAATGGATGATTTAACTAATTAAACATTTAATTAAATGCAGTTAAATGACATTAAATATATGCCGGGTTCGAATTATCACAAGGCGGGGAAGCACTTTTGGTGCTATCATAGCATTGAATTAAGGGGCGGTTGGGGTAGCTGTAGTTCAAAGTAACTCGGGGCCTTCCCGAGCTTTTGTTTTAAAAGTTGGTTTTTAAGGATTGAATAGGTATCTTTTAGTGTCCTTAGAGATGTAGAATAGTTGGTTTGTGGAATTTGTGCCTTGAGCCTCATACGGGAGTGAAATCTCCTTAGTTGACAAAGGGGAAGAGTGACTAATTGAAGTTAAATGCTTGTAACTGACCACTATGTGGTTGATTTGATGCTAATAGAAGTTTGGTTAGGGTGTTCTAACATTTCGTGAATTGTGTAGAACATATCTCCTTTGATCGCATATGTTTATTTCTTGTTAAAAGCTTATATTGTAACTATTTGCGATGGAGGCCTACTTCGTCGACCCTCATCTGTGATTATTGCCTATGTTGTATTATCATTGTGGTTTATCATGATTATGAATCGGGTTGTGCAACCTTTCTGACATGGTAGTGTTGAGAAACTCCGCGCAGCGTCGGGCTGTCGGTCTAGCTCGGCTACCATGATATCGATTCCCTCTCTCGCTGGGGCATACTCCTATACCCTAGAGGCGTGGTTCACCTCGTTGGGGCATACGACCCTACCTCAAGAGAATGGGTTGTAGGATTCGTGGTACATCTGGAGTACCCCATTGGAGTTATAAGGTGTTTGCCGGTAATTGTTATCGAAGATCGAGGTTCGTGGTTTGAGAGTTATTTGTATTTGATTGCATTGCACGAAATGATTTTTTAAAACATCCTGGTTTATTGTATTCCCCTCCCTTGCTGAGCAATTGTGTTGCTCACTCTTCGTTTAACATGTTTTAGGAGAAGCTGAGGTAGATCCCCAGTTAGTAGCAGTAGAGGAAAGAGAAAAAGTGCAAGTAGATCAATTGCCTTGACTATTTGCTTGCTGAGGTTGGATATTGTTTATGAAGATGTGTTTGTGACAAGCTTGTGTTTCATTTAGAGATCTTTAGGTCTTGTATGTATTTATATATGATTTGTTGGATTGTAAACTAAAGTTATAGCCCTGTATGATTTGACAACGTATATGGCATGTAATAACTAGTGAATACTTTACTGTCTCTTGATTGCATGCTTGTGTGGTAAGTAGTTGGCAGGTGGACTTAACATATAAGTAAAACTTGTGGTATGATAAGCAATCTTATGACTTAGAATTTCAATGGGTGCAATGATGCTTGTGTGTTAAACTTTTGCTAAGTTGAGGCTCGGATGGCCTTAGTGAAATGAATGATGTTATGCTCTTGAAGGATGGGGTTGATTGAGAATGTTGGATTATGGTCTTATGGTTGTATTTTGCTGTTTGCAGGTTGTCAGATAGTCCACGGTACAAAGGAGACTCTGTCCGTGTACCGAGTCCGAACTTGAGCTATAGTGTGGGGTTGGGTTCGGGGCGTTATATTTAGGTGGTATAAGAGCTAATTGATTGCATGAGCCGGGATAGGTTTCTGGGCCTGTGGGGTAGAGGTTTGTACACGTGAATTGAAATGTGTGAATGTGTGATTGTTTGATTGTCTAAGTGAATAATTGTTTAAGTGAAGAACATGCTAGCATGAAAATGAGAATAAGAAGTGTCTATTGCATGATGTTGTGTGTATGTGATAAGTTTGGAGTATATTGTGTGTTAAATGCTTTGTATGTTACCTTATGTGCACAAGATGTCTTGAATGTGAATTAGTTATCTTTATGTGTTATATATTTGTCTATTATAACACTTGCCTTTTCTAGTACGGAGATAAGAAGAGGGAAACCTAGGAGACAGCCGGAAGAGGCTCCGAGCCTGGATGTTCCTAGAAAGAATGTTGGGCTAGTTGGGAATGATCAACCGGGGAAGGAACCGACTAATGCTCAGGTTATGGCCTCAATGGCCAAAGCAATTAATTCATTTACTCAGTTGATGACACAGCAGGGTCTGACAGGTTTTGATCAGGGTAATCCGGGAGCTAGGGCCGAGGGTAATGGTGCCATGAGTGGTAATAATAATCAGCTTGATAAATTCTTGCATCATGGGGCGTAAAGTTTCTTTGGGGAACCAGATGATATAAAGGCAGAGATGTGGTTGAACAAAGTTAAGAAGATAGCTACTGCTCTTGAATGCACTGATGAGATGAAGATTTCGTATGTTGTATTCTTACTTGAGGGTGACGCTGAAGAATAATGATGCACTGTGAGATTGAGATGGGATACCGAGGCAGTACAACATAAGTGGGCCGACTTTGTGAGAGAATTTAGAGATAAGTAAATATCATAGGTGGCCTGTGAGAGACATCAGGAAGAGTTTATATATCTGAGGCAAGGAAACCTGGCCGTTGACTAGTATGAGGTCATATTCACTAGACTTTCCCGATATGTGCCAGCATTAGTGCAGCATGAGAGTATGAGAATCCAGAGATTCATCCGGGGTTTGAGATGAGATATCCAGCTCAATTTGTCTACTCAGGAGTTTACCACTTATTCTGCAGCTATTAAGGCAACAACGAAATTTGAGAAGCTTAAGGCAGAATTGTTGGCATGGTCTAGTTAGCCTAGTAAATGATAGTATCAGTCTCAGAGTCAGGGGTTTCAGAGGTAGTACTAGCCACCTAGCTAAGGTCAACTGCAGAGACAGACTCAGAGTTATCCAGGGCCAGTCCAGACTCAGTCACAGTCGAGGCCAACTCATAGTCCGGCGCAGAGTCAGTCCCGACCCGTTGGCACTAGATCTCAACAAGGTAGTACTACTACATCCACATATAGAGCCCTTACGGGAGGCACTACTGCAAGAAAAAACTAGCAGTGCAGTCACTATAATCGTAAGGGGCACTCGGAGGTAAAATGTTGGAGAAAAATGGGCTGGTACACTGGTTGTGGTAGTGACCAGTATAGGGTTAAAGATTGCCCCAGGTTCAAACGGGGGCAGGGTCAGACGTCCAACCAGAGTGCTCGGACTAGAGCTCAAGGTATAGCTTCAGCTCCCCAAGGCCAGGCATGAGTGTTTGCTTTAGATTAGGAGGAACTTCCTGATACAACTGCAGTGGTAGAAGGTATATTTCTTATTAATAATCAGCTGGTCATAGTTTTGATTGATTCTGAGGCCCCGCATTCCTTTATCACTCATATGTGTACACAATATGTTGCTTTAAAAGTTGATAAATTGCCATCTAAGATTGAAATAGGCACTCCTATGAGCACAAAATTTGTTACAGCGTCTGTATGTAATTCATGTGATATTTGCATTGATGGACGCACATTTCCTATTGATTTGATCATCTTACCCTTCTGAGACTTTGAAATCATTTTGGGGATGGATTGGTTGGGAAAACACTATGCTTATCTAGATTCTAGAAGGAAAATTGTAAAATTAGAAATACCCAATCAACTTGTAATTGAAATTGTTGGAAGTCGTAAATCCACTGGGACTCATATCATTTCTTCCATTAAAACAACTAAATTACTAGGCAAAGGTTGTGAAGCGTATTTAGCTTATTTGATTAATCAACCTGGGGATAAGGTGAAACTGAATGAGGTGCATGTTGTAAAGAATTTCCAGGGTTATTTCCTGAAGAATTGCTTGGGTTGCCACCCAACAGGGAGATAGAGTTTGTAATTGATTTGTTGCCAGTGACTAACCCTATTTCTAGAACTCCATATAGGATGGCTCGCCCTGAATTGCAGGAGTTGAAAATTCAGTTGTAGGGCATACTTAAAAAAGGTTTTATATAGCCGAGTTCTTCACCACGGGGTACTCCGGTGTTGTTTGTAAAGAAGAAAGATGACTCTCTATGTTTGTGCATTGATTGGGGTCTCAATTTGGTGACTGTAAAGAACAAATATCCATTACCTTTGATTGAGGAGTTGTTTGATCAACTTCATGGTGTTACAGTATATTCCAAATTTGATTTGAGATAGGGCTATTACCAGCTGAGAATCTAGAAGGAAGATGTGCCCAAGATTGCCTTTAGAACCAAATATGGCCATTATAAATTTGTTGTACTGCCATTTGGGTTGACAAATGCCCCAGCCACTTTTATGGACTTGATGCAGAGAGTGTTTAGACCATACCTTGACCAGTTTGTTGTAATTTTCATTGACTATATACTGGTATATTCGAAGTTTGAGGCGGAGCATGAGGAACACTTGAGGATTGTATTGTAGACCTTGCAATAACATAAGTTATTTGCTAAATTTATCAAATATGAATTTTGGTTAAGACATGTTGCTTTCTTGGGGTATATAATCTCTTAGGATGGGATTTATGTTGATCCAGCAAAGATAGAGGTGGTATTAGCGTGGAAGAGGTCTGCGATTGTTATAGAGATTCGTTGTTTTTTGGGGTTAGCTGGCTATTACAGGAGATTTTTCAAAGATTTTTCCAAGATTGCAGGACCTTTGACTCAGCTTACTCAGAAGAAAACAGTGTTTGACTGGAATGATAAGTGAGAGGCAGTTTTCAAGAATTGAAGAAAAGACTAACCACTACTCCTATTCTTGCATTGCCTTAGGGGACAGATAACTTCATGATTTACAGTGATGCTTCTAAAGAGGGCTTAGGTTGTATGTTGATGCAGAATGGTAAGGTAATAGCATATGCCTTGAGAAAAAACGTATCCTTGCTATGTGGTTATTTACATTCTCGCACATTTATACTTGATGTGCATGTTCTTGTTCATGTCATGTTTTCTAAAGGAGTTTCCATAATCTAAAATGCTTTTCAAAACTCTCCTTATTTCTTCCTTCACTGAGTTTGTGAAACTTATCCCATTTCATAACAACATTTCAGGTGGAGCCGAGCTTTAGCCTCAAGGATTAGAAAGTGATAGCTTTGCTTGTATTGTTTTGGATGATGTATATAGCTAATTGAAGAGTTTATATAGATTATGTTGTAAGGTCAATTCTTGGCGCTCATGTGTCGTATATATTAATGTATTAGGGAATGAATGTTGAGATGTATTACTTGAGGTTAAGAGTTGTTACGAAGGTCTGTTGTATGGAATTCTTGAATATATTTGAGATGTTTCAATGGTTAGATGTATTGTTTTATGGATATTAGTGTATGGGCTAATGAAGTGTGCCTTAACGGACTTAGGAGGAATGATCTTCTTAAGCTTGTGGCATCACGATCTCAGGTTGTTTGGTGTTCTTGTAAGCTTGGATATTGTTCTCTTTCTTTATGGAATCAAAGACGGTATTAGCGAAAAGTGGGGTCGTGACAAAACATGTCCATTAGCAAAACAAACTCGCAAGCCATTTACTCATAGTCATATATCTATGAAAAACATTTTTGAATTAATACATGGAAAAATTTCACATTTAGTCCTTATTGTTTACAAATTATCTCAATTTAGTCCTTATTGTTTAAAATGTCTCAATTTAATCCCTATTATTTTACCAAAAGTTTTAGTTTCATCCCTATTGTTTAAAATATCTCAATTTAGTCCCTATTGTTTTCCAAAAAGTTTCAATTTTGTCCCTATTATTTTTAAAAAAAATTAATTTCGTCTCTATTATTTTCTTAAAGTTTCAAATTAGTACTTATTATTTAAGGACTAAATTGAAATTTTTTGAGAAACAATAGGGATGGATTTGAAACTTTTGAAAACAATAGGGACGAAATTAAAATTTTTGGAAAATAATAAGGATGAAATTGAGAAAATTTAAACAATAGGGACAAAATTAAAACTTTTATGGAAACAATAATGACTAAATTGAAATATTTTAAACAATAAGGACTAAACTGAAATTTTTTGTAAATAATAGGGACTAAATGTGAGATTTTTCCTTAATACATTGTGATATTTGGGGTCCGTTTTCTACACCATCTATTTCGGGTGCTCAATATTTCTTAACTATAATTGGTGATTATTCTCGTTGCACGTGGGTGTTTCTTATGCGCTACAAGTCTGAAGCTTGCACTTTACTAATATTTTTTTTAAATGGTTGACTCAATTTTCTAGCACCATTAAAAGATTCTAAAGCGACAATGGTACCAAATTTATTTTCCAACGAATTCTGCTCTTTTTTGCACGAAAAATGGGTCTTATACCAACATAGTTGTGTCGTCACATCCCAACAAAATGGGGTTGCCGAGCGAAAGCATTGTCACCTTTTAAATGTCACTCGAGCCTTACAGTTTCAAGCTTCCCTTTTTCTGTGTTTTGACCTCCATCTGCCTCATAAATCGTATTCCCACTTGTCTCATTTCTGGAAAATCCCTGCATGAGGTCTTCACTAATAAGGTTCCATTTTATGGCCACTTACGAGTTTTCAGTTGCCTATGTTTCGCCATTACACATACACCTAAAAGGATCGTCTATCAGAAACGTGTGATTCACAACGTAATAGAGTTAAATCGGAAGCGTTGAGCATTTTAAATTTTTTTAACATAATCATTTGTAATCACATATATTTCCAAAGTAAAGTCTATGGTAATCAACATGCAACATATAATATATCAAATATACTATAAAGTAAACAAGAGATAAAACAACATACCTCCCGTTTATAGTCGAGAGAAGGTAGAATCACGACGGAGATGCTACGGCGTGGACAAGCCTTCTTCACACATGCAAAGGCTCTAGATCAACACTCACAAACATCCAAATGTTATTTCTACAAACTAAGTAAATGTGCTAGCTACTTAGTAGTAGATTAGAGCTTGCATATAATTAGAAAGCAAAAAGAATAACACTTATCTTTTTTCGTACTTTGGCCGAGAGCATCAAGGAAGAAGACATAGTTCTCATCTTTTTCTTCGTTCCCGTTAATGGCCGAAATGATGATGAAAATGAGATTGCGTGGACTAGCCTCCTTCAAAAGTGTAAAGGTCATAGATTGAAACACACGAGCATCTAATGGCAAACACCACCAACCAAGTATATGTGCTAGCTTCTCGGTGATAGATTTAAGCTTGTACAAAGTTAGAAGGCAAAAGAAAAAAATATTACCACCCTATCTTTACTATGGTCGAAAATACCATGAAAGAAAGGAGAGAATTTTGTCTTCTTTTCTTCTCTTGTGTTGGCCAAAAATCAAATCGCACAATGAAGAGAAGTTGGCCTTTATATAGTGTCTTATGTTGTGTAGGATTGTGACAAATAGCATGACATGTCTTCTCAAGACATCATTCTTTTGTCAAGTGTCTAGCATGCACTCTCTTCATTTGCCATGTGTCAATCATGCACACACATTCAAGACATCTTTTTTTGCCAACTTGTTCTTTGTCCTTTTGTGCTTTGTCTTCTAGTGTTTCATCTACTAGTGTCAACTTGTATTTTGTCTTCTAGTGACAACTTGTCTTTTGTCTTCTAGTGACAACTTTCCAATAATTAATTCTAATCCTCATTAGAATTATTAATTGGAAAGAGACCCCAATATTTTCAGTATTTATACTTTGTCCCTAATACTTTCTAGTATTTATACTTTGGCCTAATACTTTTAATATTTACACTTTTACCCCAATACTTTTAGTATTTGCACTTTTGGCCCAATACTTTTAGTATTTGTACTTGACCCCAATACTTTCAGTAATTGTACTTTGGCCCTAATACTTTTAGTATTTACACTTTTGGCCCGCTTAACAATTAATGTCCAAAATAAATAACGTTAACTCTTTAACGTGTTTGTAACTTAATATCAAGCTCATTAATTGCTTTATTCTTGATGCTCTTTTGTGTGTGACTTTCCAGATTCATAACCGTATAGCGATGAGGGACTATTAAATGCTTTTGATCTATTCCAGGAATGTCTCCATCATTTGATGGAATACTCTCACGTTCAAGAGTTACGTCTAGCAACATATGCGCATTATGACAATTTATACGGTAATGAAGTCCAACTCTGATGAATCTATTTATAGTCGCAAATTAGCGTACAGTCCGATCCTTCCATTAAATATGTCCCGATCATTGTGGGGACCATGATACGATTAAGTCTACTAAATGATTCTATGTGTAGATCTATTCGGTGGAATGAGAGATGACACCTATGGAAAAACCCCTTTCTATCATTCCATCTTTTATGCCCCGGCCGAGGACTTCTTCATTCAACAACCGAAAACAAATCGCATAGGACATCACCTCACGTTGGAGGTTAACGGATCCTATCTTGACAATTACCTGTCGGTCTCTATATCACAAGACTAAATTGCGAGAGGTCGTTGCTCACCTTGAATATGGCGAGTTTTGTCCAAAAGCAAGATTTAGCCCCTGATATATCCGGCAGCCATAATTTCTAAATGTCAAATGATTAATTTGTACAATTCGCAACAAATAACAAACTATTAATCCAAAGTCATGTAGTTTGTCATTCTAGTCACATTCAATGCTTCGTTCCACTAACGATCACTCATATGTAGTTTGTTAATCGTATCCCTATGCTGTTATGGCACAAGGCTCACTATCCTTTATCATTAACATCTCTATGTTAATCAAATGTAACTTTCATATGATAGACCCGTACTTGATTATTCTAGTCCCGGTCAAATAATCTGAGGGCTATGAATCAGTTTGAATGTTTATCAAATCGAATAAATATGCCAACGTATTCTAAACCCTTTTAAATATATTTCTTCTCCGAAAAACATTAAGGACACGTTCATATAATGGAAATGACGGAGAATATGAACATCATAAACAAGTCAACATGTAAACAAACATATAGGCGTAAATGCCATTATGTATAAGTTAATGCCAAAATATCCCAAAATAGGTCATCTAACTATATTGCATTAGGGCAAATTTCCAACAACACCTTCACATAAATTGGTTACCAACTGAAGCATTTTCTACAGGAGCGATTCCAGATAAAGATTTCGGGCCACTTAAATATTTTCTCGGAATTGAAAGGGCTCGGTCAACACAAGGGATATATATATATATCTCAAAGGAAGTATGTTTTGGACATTCTTAAAGATGTTGGACACTTGGGTGCTCGCCCTAATGATCTACCAATGGAACAACACTTGAAGCTATCAAATGAATATGGTGAACTCTTTCATGATTCGTGCACTTATTGACGACTCATTGGTCGATTTATTTATTTGACCATCACCTGACTTGACATCGTGTTCTCTGTGTACACACGCAGTCAATTCATGCATGCTCCTCAAATACCATATCTCGATGCGGCAATGAGATTACTTCGTTACCTAAAAGGCTTACCTGGACAAGGATTGTTCTTTCCTTCGGGGAATTCATTATCACTCCAAGCATATTATGATTCAGATTGGGCCAGTTGTCCGATCACGAGGCGTTCTACTACAGGGTTCTGTATATTTCTCGGAGGAGTACTCATCTCATGGAAAATAAAGAAGCAGCCTACAATCTTAAGGTCTTCAGCAGGGTAGAGTATCATGCCATGGCTATGGCAAGTTGTGAAGTAACTTGGTTGAAATACTTATTGCATGAGTTTAAAGTCATTAATTCTGAACCTACCAAATTATTGAACAAGAAAACACTTCACATCGCTTCAAATCCAGTCTTCCATGAAAGAATAAAACACATTGTACTTGATTATCAGCTCATTCTAGATAAGGTGCAAACATGGTTAATTGAAACAAGCCATGTACCCTCTACGCAACAACTAGCAAACATCTTCACCAAGGCTTTGGGAAAACCATAATACACTAGTTTGCTAAGCAAGTTGGGTGTTCGAGACTTACACATGCAAACTTGAGGGGGAATGTTAGCTGGCACAATAATCCACACATGCTATGATTGGCAAAATCAATTAGAGATTGATTTATTGTGATTGTATGACTTGCCAAACTTGTAAAATAATGTCTTTTTATATCTCTGATTTCTTGTTATAACATTCTTATATAAGCACACAATTCTTCCTGGGATATCACTCTTTACAAACTTAAATATTACCTAAACTAGTATTATGGCAAAAGAAATTATACTAAAACTCTAAATATAATTTAACAGTCCCCCTCAAACTCAAGTAGGGCAAATAGTGTTATGACCCCCTTTTGCTAACATAATCTCTGATACCATCGTTGTTCTAATAGCCCTAAATTATATCTATACCATTCAATATGGGATCGTGATGCCACGGGCTTAAGAAGATCACTCCTCCTAAGTCCGCTAAGGCGCATTGCGTTGGCCTATGCACTACTAACTGCTAGGTCTCGTGCCATTGTTTCATTATCATGGAGTACGTTTTTACAAAGATAGCTCTTAAAGAATTTGGAACGACTGTCAATCACTGGTTATAACACTTAGCTACAATTCAAGCTAAAGCCATGTTCCGTAAGCCTTGTATTTTCTTTAGGTGATTTAACTTACTTAGTACTATTTCTAACCATTTCTCGTAGCCTAAGCTCTTTTGAAATTGAAATTCGATCTGTAGCTACAATATCATGGCTATAAACTGTAATTGACTTAGCAGTAATATAGTGAGGAACGTTAATTAGATCCAAAACTACATAATTTCACCTGTTATAGCCTGACACCGTAATTAAGTATTGGATAGAAGCCTAAAGAGAAATAGCTAATTATAGGAACCTTGAACTCGTAAATATGTACATATCATAAAGCTATAATTCAAAATCCTAAGATAAGAACACAAGTTAAATGTAAATCCGATTACTAGATTCAATATGTACCATAGCAAGTCTAGCAAACATAAACATGCCAAGTAGGCTAATATCCCACTCCAAGAGTCTACCACAACCAATTAAAAGTGTTATCATACTTAACATACACAAACAGAATCCTAAACACAACAGGTACATATCCAAGTCAAGATAACAGCATTCCACAAGCATATCAAACATCAGGTTCAACCTCGGCCTCCTCAGTCACGTACTGCACATACTTTATTTCAGGCCCACCTAAAATGTTAGCAAATGGGAATGAGTTTTATCAACTCAGCGAAGGAAATGGGCTAGGGAGGTTTCGAAACTCGTTTTATTATGAAAACCCTTTTGGAACTATGCCATTCAACAAATTTATGCAACAAGTGTAATTGCTCAAATAATACAAGGTAAATAAACATTCATTAAGGATACATTCTGTCACGCCCCGACCCGACCCCGCAAAAGGCCAAGCCCGGACCCGACACACAGACGGAGTCTCCTCTGTACCGCGGACGATCCGAAAACCCTAAAATCAATATAATACTTGCGAAAGCCATAAAATAATCAAAACAAGCCAACTTTCTTTAAAATATACATTCTCTTATTAACCAACTTTCCAAACCAAAATGCCATGCATACTACACAAGTATTTATGCCACTAAACAGTTAGCTATTAGCATGCATTTCTTTACTAGTCACAAGAGTAAACTTTTACAGCTTTACATTCTTTCAACTTATACAACATAAGACCGTAGAGGCCTCAACTAGAAAATACATACAAGGCTACAAGCCTCAAAATTAAACGACATCCAAGCAATATACATATCATGCAAGGCTCGCACAAAATCTGGTAACCAACCACCAGCAAAGCAGAGAAGTGCAATCACGGGAACACCTCCACCTGTTCCTCCTCCTCAATTACCTCAAGAGGGTCTGCTTCAACTACTCCTGTAAAAATATAGTATAGAGAGGAATGAGCAAAAACTATTGCTCAGCGAGGGCAATTGGTCTCAAGGACGGAGATGAGAGGAGTATGCAATGCAATTAGCCAAGCAATGCATACAATTATCATTTAAGATACAAACAAGTCAATATTATAACAAGGCAAGCATTAAAGACTATAAACATTCATTCAAAGGATACGGTACTCTTTTCACGAGCAACTTTCATTCAAGAATTCGATGACGACGCGCCGGCCCAAACCACCTTATAACACCAGTTTGGAATACCCCGGAAGTATCCATCAACCTACGACCCAAATCTCCCTGGGAGGCAACCCAAGCGAGAAAGGGAATAGCAGCGGAGCTAGAGTAACCAACACTGGCAACCCAAGGCTACCCAGAGAGGCCCATCACTCACGCGCGAGACACTATGCAATGCAAGACTCGATACAAGGCGATAAACAAGCGATAAAGCCACACGTGGGAGAATAACAAAGTAGGTTACTCTCGCACGCAATAGCAGCAATTGATAAGCATTTCAATCCAAAACAACTCAAACAAGTATTTCAAGTAATTCTAAGCATTCTATGGCATAAAGTCAAGAAAACAAGCAAAACACAAATCGGCCCCAACTATCAAAACCCTACCATTTCCAAACGAGCCACGAGTTCTGGAAACCGACTTCGCCAACCCTCCTAGGTCACCATAAGGCACGTCTAAAGACCCCGAAACCTTACTTTACCCTAGAACTCGCGCAAAGCCCCGATTTCCCCCTTTCTCGTTTGAACTACAACTATAACAACCAAACACCCAACCAATGCCATAATCGCACCAAAAGTGCTTCCATGGCTTCCCGAAGCAATGCCAACACGCAAAACGAGAAAACGCTAAAGTCGACCTAAACGACCCTGACTTTCCCAAAGGCATAAATCTCATTTTTTCCACTACGCAACCCAAACGAACCACGCATTTTAGCATTCTAGCGTACCTAGCACATTTCTACATCAACAGAAAGCATAACAGCGCAACTTCAACGTTTCAAGATTTTACTATTTATAAAACACTATTCAATTGACAATTTAATTTGCAATCACAACATTTAACCGCAGAAAATGTTACAAAGCTATAAATACATGTTCTACAATAGCCAAGGAACATCCTAGAAGCATCAAAACGATTTAAACGACAATCTACGAATAAAATCTAAAAATTTCAAAGTTGATACACTTAATATTTAAAGGCGCAAATAACATGATTCCCTCACCTCAGGTACTCCTAGTCGCTAGGAAAACAACGCTAGTTGCCTCGGAAATCACCCCGCACGAGCTCACGCAAAGATTGAATGATTGGAAGTTGAAATCTTTTTTTTTTCTCTCTTGGAACTCACGGCCTGCACCTCACTATTTTCAGCTGCATTTTGTTTTTTATTTTGCTTTGGTTTAGCTTATAAGGTGTTAAGTTAGGTCAAAGTTGGTCAAGGCTAGGTCAAACAACTTAAGACTTGGTCAAAGGGCCTTATTTTGTTCGTTTTAAAGCCATTTTTTTAGCTAGGGAAAGATCAATTAAAGCTAGCAACAATTAAAATATAAAATTTAAGTCATCTAAATACTAGTTTCACTATATGCTGAGGACTAGAAATCGTTATATAGCTATCGCTCCTAAAATGCAATGCACGTTGCGACAGCTAGAAAGTAACAATTAATTCACAAAGAATTTAAGGAAATATAATTTCAAAATAATAAATAAGAAAATTCACATTCCGGGCTCGGGTATTACACCCTCTCCCCCTTAAAACAATTGCGCCCACGCAATTCCTACCTGGTCAACAAACAACTCCGGATACTGATCCCGAACCTGGTCCTCTCTTTCCCAAGTTGCTTCCTCAAACCCATGATGATTCCACAGAACCTTTACTAACAGAATACTCTTTCTGCGAAGCTCCTGAATCTTCCGATCCACAATTCTAATCGGTTTCTCTTCATAAGACAACTTTTCTTCAATTTGCAAAGGCTCTGGTTCAAGTACATGTGAAGGGTCTGGATGGTACTTCTTCAACATAGACACGTGGAACACATCGTGCAGTCGAGACAAGCTCGGAGGCAAAGCTAATCGATAAGCCAAAGGACCTACCCTTTCGGTGATCTCATACGGACCCACATACCTAGAACTAAGCTTCCCGCTCTTACTGTGCCGAACCAATCCCTTCCGTGGAGAAATCTTAAGAAACACCCAATCTCCCAAATCAAACTCAAGATCTCGACGGTGCTTATCTGCATAACTCTTCTGATGACTCTGAGCTGTAAGCATACGCTGGCGAATAAGGTGAACATTATCTACCATCTTAATCATCTCAGGTAACATAGTCGGATCAACTGTTCTCATCTCTCCAACCTCTTCCCAATATAATGGGGATCTGCATTTACGACCATACAACGCCTCGTAGGGAGCCATACCTATAGTAGATTGATAACTATTGTTGTAGGCGAACTCCGCTAAAGGCAAAAACTTCTCCCAATTCTTCCCAAAGTCAAGCACACATGCCCGAAGCATGTCTTCCAAGATCCTGATGGTTCTCTCAGATTGGCCATCAGTTTGCGGATGATATGCAGTACTGAAGCTCAACTTAGTTCCCATGGCCTCTTGCAACTTCTGCCAAAAACGAGATCTGAATCTGGGATCCCTATCTGACACTATACTCTGTGGCACACCATGCAATCTCACAATATTAGCAACATAAAGTTCAGCTAACTTATCAAGGCTATCCTGTTTGTTCACGGGAATAAAATACGTAACTTTAGTCAAGCGGTCCACAACAACCCAAACAGAATCACATCCTCTCGGAGATCTAGGAAGATCGGTCACAAGGTCCATTGTTATATGTACCCACTTCCATTGCGGAATCGACAACGGCTGTAGAAGTCCGGCTGGCCTCTGATGCTCAACTTTAACCCTCTGACAAGTCAAACATCTGGATACAAACCCAGCAATCTCCCTCTTCATATTGTTCCACCAGAAGTGTTGTTTCAAATCTCTATACATTTTCGTACTGCCCCGGTGAATCGTATACCTCGAATTATGTGCCTCGGACAGGATCTCATTCTTCAAAGTCGGATCATCAGGAACACATACTCTATCCCTGAATCTGAAAATGCCATCTGCATGTAATTTAAACTCCGACTCTCCCCCTTTTGATTTTTCTTGGATCTTCAAGATGTGAGGATCAGTCTTCTGAGCCTCTCTGATTTGTGCTAGCAATCCTGACTGAATCTGCAAACTAGCAAATCGAATCCCTACCTCAATAGCTTCTGGCTTCCATGAACAAATTTCTTCCAAAGTCTCCCAGTCCTTGATAATCAAGCTTGCAACAGTAGCCTTTCGGCTCAAAGCATCAGCAACAACATTTGCCTTACCTGGCACATAGTTAATAGAACAGTTATAACCACCCAATAGCTCTAGCCATCTCCGCTGCCTCATATTTAGATCCTTCTGTGAAAACAAATACTTGAGACTCTTGTGGTCAGTAAATATTTCAAATCTGCAACCCCACAAGTAATGACGCCACTTCTTCAATGCAAACACAACTGCAGCTAACTCAAGATCATGTGTAGGGTAATTGACTTCATAAGGTTTCAATTTCCTAGAAGCATAGGCAATCACCTTACCATTCTGCATTAAAACACAGCCCAAACCTTCTTTAGATGCATCACTGTAGACAACAAAGTTCTCTGTTCCCTCAGGTAAAGCTAGTATAGGAGCTGTAGTTAGTCTCTTCTTCAATTCTTGGAAACTGGATTCACATTTGGCATCCCAGTTGTAAGCAACTTTCTTCCGAGTCAACTAGCTCAAAGGTCCAGAAATTTTGGAAAAGTCTTTAACAAATCTCCGGTAGTAACCTGCCAATCCAAGAAAACTCCGAATCTCTGACACCGTCTCAGGTCTCTTCCAAGATGAAACAACTTCAATCTTAGCTGGGTCCACTGAAATTCCTCGATCTGAAATAATATGGCCTAGAAAAGATATCTGATTCAACCAGAACTCACACTTGCTGAATTTAGCAAAAAGCTTATTTTCCTGCAAAGTCTGAAGCACAATCCTCAAGTGTTGCTCATGTTCAGCCTCGTTCTTCGAATACACTAAAATGTTGTCAATAAAGATCACGACAAACTGATCAAGGTAAGGTCGGAAAACTCTCTGCATCAAGTCCATGAATGCGGCTGGTGCATTCGTCAAACCAAACGGCAAAACAACAAATTCATAGTGGCCATATCTAGTCCTGAATGCCGTCTTTGGTATATCGTCACTCCGAATCCTAAGTTGATAGTAACCCTGCCTCAAGTCAAATTTGGAGTAAACACTCGCACCCTGCAACTGGTCAAACAATTCTTCAATCAACGGCAAGGGGTATTTGTTCTTAATCGTGACTTGATTAAGTCCCCTGTAATCAATGCATAACCGTAGCGTGCCGTCTTTCTTTCTCACAAACAACACAGGCGCACCCCACGGCGAAGAACTAGGTTGTATAAACCCTTTCTCAAGCAAGTTCTGAAGCTGAATTTTTAACTCCTGAAGTTCAGCCGATGCCATTCTATAAGGACTCCTAGAAATCGGCGCAGTGCCTGGCACAAGATCAATCACGAACTCAATCTCCCTATCCGGTGGTAAACCCGGTAATTCCTCGGGAAATACTCCAGGGAAGTCTCTAACAATCGGAACCTCATTCAAACTCAACTTATCAGCAGGCTGATTGATCAAATAAGCTAAGTAAGCTTCACAACCCTTATTCAACAACTTAGAAGTCTTGATCGCTGATAAAAGTGGAATGCGGGCAGCCCTGCAGTTCCCAACAATCTCTAGTACCGGTAGGTCAGGAACCTTAAGATAAACGACCTTTGTTCTACAATCCAACTGAGCATAATACTTTCCCAACCAGTCCATTCCCAAAATGATTTCAAAGTCACGGAATGGCAATATAATTAAATCAGCAGGAAATTTACGGTTCTCAATACATATATCACAAGATTTGTAAATAGACTCAGTAACAAATTTTGCACCCAAAGGAGTACTAACTTCAACTTCATGAGGCAATTTATCAATGCAAACATTCACAGATCGTGCACATGCAGGAGTTATAAACGAATGTGTAGCTCCGGGATCAATCAAAACTTTAACTGGCTGAGTATTGAGAAGAAAGGTACCTTCCACTATAGCTGTAGTATCGGGTAGCTCCTCTGCATCCAGTGCAAAGACCCTAGCCTGAACTCTCTGTGCTAGTCGTGCACCTGCAGCCCTATTCTGAACACCTTGGCCTCCACCACGGCCCTGAACATTATTATACTTAGGGCAATCTCTCACCCTATGATCATCACTGCCACAGCCCGTACATTTACCACTCTTCCTCCAGCAGTTAGCCTCAATATGCCCTGACCGATTACAATAATTACACTGCTGGTTTTGCCTAACTGCAATGTTTCCCGTAGGTGCTGGGGCTCTGGCAAGGGTAGGAACTGTACCTCCCTGCTGAGGTCTAGTCACAGCTGGCCTGGCCTGATACTGCTGCTGTGGCTGATACGGACGCTGCTGAGGAACCTGTGTAGAAGACTGATACTGCCTCGGCTGACTCTGGCTGCTCTGGCCCAAATACTGCTTCTTACTCGGCTGACTGCTCTCAGCTATCATCTCAGCCTTCCGTTTCTCAAACTTCGAGGCTGCCTGAAATGCCTCGGGAAAAGTAGTGTAGGTCTGCCCAGTCAAATGCAACTGTATGTCCATTCTCAGCCCACGGACAAACCTATGAATCATCCTCCTAGCCGGCCGTACCAACTCGGGCATATACCTCGACAGGCTAACAAACCTAGCCTCGTACTGAGCAACAGTCATATTTCCCTGTTTCAGGGCCACAAACTCATCTTCCCTCCTTTCCATAGCCATCTCGGGAATATACTTATCCCGAAACTCACTTACAAAATCATCCCATAAGTGTGGAACATCCTCACAATCCCACCTCAACCTGACAGTATTCCACCACTACTCTGCATCACCCTCAAATAAGAATGACGCATAATCTATTCTTGCCTCATCAGTATACCTCAACGCGGTGAAAATCTTCTCAACTCGATTAATCCATCTCTCGGCCGCCTCATCATCCGGCTCCCCAAAGAACTTTCCCGGCTCGTGCCTCAGAAATTTCTCTAACTGATTATTCTCAACTCTGTACCCCTGTCCACCAGGATTAGCTTGATTTCCCTGGGGATTATTCCGGTCCTGCCTCTGCTCATGTAGTACCTGTGTAATCCGGTCTACTGCAGTAGTCATGGTAGCCATAAACTGCTCAGGCAACGGCTGCTGACCCTGTTCTGCTGCCTCTTCATCTGATCCTATACCTTGAGTACCACGACGTGGCGGCATAGTAGCAACTCACAATAGTTGGCAACATTTTAAAGCAGTTTATAGACAGAAATATAGCACATAAGATTAGATAACACTCAAGTCAATAACAATCCAATATTCTATCACACAATTCACATAAGACAAGTTCAACTTGCCAAACTATTTCACTTAAACACAAAAACATTCCAAGTTCACAAAGTCATGTTATAACATTTTCTTTTCACTTAGCAATCATACATAAACACTTTAGCATTTTAGACCTTTACCCCACAGACCGAGAATCATATCCCGGCTCATGCAAGACTATCATGCTCTGATACTACCTAAAGATGTCACGTCCCGACCCGACCCCGCAAAAGGCCAAGCCTGGACCCGACACACGGACAGAGTCTCCTCTGTACCGCGGACGATCCGAAAACCCTAAAATCAACATAATACTTGCGAAAGCCATAAAATAATCAACACAGGGCAACTTTCTTTAAAATTTCCATTCTCTTATTAACCAACTTTCCAAACCAAAATGCCATGCATCCTACACAAGTATTTATGCCACTAAACAGTTAGCTATTAGCATGCATTTCTTTACTAGTCACAAGAGTAAACCTTTACAGCTTTACATTCTTTCAACTTATACAACATAGGACCGTAGAGGCCTCAACTAGAAAATACATACAAGGCTACAAGCCTCAAAATTAAACGACATCCAAGCAATATACATATCATGCAAGGCTCGCACAAAATCTGGTAACCAACCACCAGCAAAGCAGAGAAGTGCAATCACGGGAACACCTCCACCTGTTCCTCCTCCTCAATTACCTCAAGAGGGTCTGCTTCAACTACTTCTGTAAAAATATAGTATAGAGAGGAATGAGCAAAAACTATTGCTCAGCGAGGGCAATTGGTCTCAAGGACGGAGATGAGAGGAGTATGCAATGCAATTAGCCAAGCAATGCATACAATTATCATTTAAGATACAAACAAGTCAATATTATAACAAGGCAAGCATTAAAGACTATAAACATTCATTCAAAGGATACGGTACTCTTTTCACGAGCAACTTTCATTCAAGAATTCGATGACGACGCGCCGGCCCAAACCACCTTATAACACCAGTTTGGAATACCCCGGAAGTATCCATCAACCTACGACCCAAATCTCCCTGGGAGGCAACCCAAGCGAGAAAGGGAATAGCAGCGGAGCTAGAGCAACCAACACTGGCAACCCAAGGCTACCCAGAGAGGCCCATCACTCACGCACGAGAAACTATGCAATGCAAGACTCGATACAAGGCGATAAACAAGCGATGAAGCCACACGTGGGAGAATAACAAAGTAGGTTACTCTCGCACGCAATTGCAGCAATTGATAAGCATTTCAATCCAAAACAACTCAAACAAGTATTTCAAGTAATTCTAAGCATTCTATAGGCATAAAGTCAAGAAAACAAGCAAAACACAAATCGGCCCCAACTATCAAAACCCTACCATTTCCAAACGAGCCACGAGTTCTGGAAACCGACTTCGCCAACCCTCCTAGGTCACCATAAGGCACGTCTAAAGACCCCGAAACCTTACTTTACCCTAGAACTCGCGCAAAGCCCCGATTTCCCCCTTTCTCGTTTGAACTACAACTATAACAACCAAACACCCAACCAACGCCATAATCGCACCAAAAGTGCTTCCATGGCTTCCCGAAGCAATGCCAACACGCAAAACGAGAAAACGCTAAAGTCGACCTAAACGACCCTGACTTTCCCAAAGGCATAATTCTCGTTTTTTCCACTACGCAACCCAAACGAACCACGCATTTTAGCACTCTAGCGTACCTAGCACATTTCTACATCAACAGAAAGCATAATAGCACAACTTCAACGTTTCAAGCTTTTACTATTCACAAAACACTATTCAATTGACAATTTAATTTGCAATCTCAACATTTAACCGCAGAAAATGTTACAAAGCTATAAATACACGTTCTACAATAGCCAAGGAACATTCTAGAAGTATCAAAACGATTTAAACGACAATCTACGGATAAAATCTAAAATTTGCAAAGTTGATACACTTAACGTTTAAATGCGCAAATAACATGTTTCCCTCACCTCAGGTACTCCTAGTCGCTAGAAAAACAACGCTAGTTGCCTTGGAAATCACCCCGCACGAGCTCACGCGAAGATTGAATGATTGGAAGTTGAAATCTTTTTTTTTCTCTCTTGGAACTAACGGCCTGCCCTCACTGTTTTCAGCTGCATTTTTTTTTATTTTGCTTTGGTTTAGCTTATAAGGTGTTAAGTTAGGTCAAAGTTGGTCAAGGCTAGGTCAAACAACTTAAGACTTGGTCAAAGGGCCTTATTTTGTGCGTTTTAAAGCCATTTTAGCTAGGGAAAGATCAATTAAAGCTAGCAACAATTAAAATATAAAATTTAAGTCATCTAAATACTAGTTTCACTATTTGCTGAGGACTAGAAATCGTTATCTAGCTATCGCTCCTTAAATGCAATGCACGTTGCGACAGCGAGAAAGTAACAATTAATTCACAAAGAATTTAAGGAAATATAATTTCCAAAATAATAAACAAGAAAATTCACATTCCGGGCTCGGGTATTACACATTTGCTGCGCTTCGTTGATGCCATCTTCTTATATCACCAATACGATTATTTTCCCTATACACCAAGTAATAGTTTGCAAGTATACTACCTACGACCCACACCCTATGAACACCCGTTCATTCGAGTTAGGGAATAGAACATCAGTAGTCGTGTCATCGCCTGGCGAGCCCGATACTGTCCAGTGCAACACGAACGCTACCGCATCTGTTTTATGGTTGCAACCTTCTACTTCATTTTGTTTCGCTTTTCACTTGAACATTTAACAAGTAACACGTATTCACTTCGTTCCGCTTTGCTTTTCACATGAACATTTAACAAGTAACACGTATTACGGTAAAAATCAGTTAGGTACATAAGAACGGGTAACAAAGTAGGTCACCCGTTCGTTACTTATAACATATCATTGCTCTTGAAATAGTTCCAAAAAGTACACTAGACCATTGATACATTTTAACATCATAGTAGGCTTCAAGATGCAAGATAGACAACTCAAATTCAACATGTTTCGTTAGCTTCATAAACATGCAACATAATACTTTATACACATACGAGACATATAATAAGACATTTAACATGTACTAATATACCATGAGACCACATAAGCTAGCATATAATCATGGTTCAATAGCGACTGATCAACGTATACATGACATTTAGCCATTAACCAAGTAGGATCGGGTAACGAAGTAGGTCACTTATCCTTTAGCATTATTTTAGCTTGACGTTGCTCTTGAAACAATTATAGTGAACAACTAGACCATTGGTTTATGTCAACAACATAATAGACATTAAACGAGTGATAGGGTCATACCGAGTTAACATGCAAGCCTAACTTTGTGAAACACACCTTCGTAACATCCATTGTGCTTATAATTCAAGTACAAGTAGGTATAGCATGCATATATACACATTGAGACTTCATATACAAACTTATAACCATGATTGATTAACTTTTGAACACATGCAAGAACTTAGAACTTCAAGAATTGCAACTGAAAAGCCCAAACAACACATGCAGTAAATTTTATAGTTCGGTTGACAACCTTACGTTTCTTAGAAATGGCTAAAATTTCACAGGTAGATATTTCATTAAAACTAGATAGTCCTAGAATCAAACGGATCTGGATTCGGAGTTGAAATGTATAAGTTATAGTATTTACAAAAACATTGTGCGATTCTGCCTACTCAATGCGAGAACGGGAAACTCACTGGAATGACCTTATTTAAAATGGTTCCAGTCAGAATTGGATAGTTCATGCAACATGAAGTTTGTTCCATTATTTCTTCTGTATATCATGTCCAAAAATGGGCTCATTTGGGTAAGATTTACTATGTCAAAGTGACTACGCAAGTTCAGGATGCAAGATAACAAACTAAAAATCTGCATGCAATGAACTCATACGTATGTACCCGGCTGAAATAGCCTTCGTTTATAGGCTTAACCACAAGATTAGCACATGCAACCAGATGAGATATATTCTACTATAAGTATAGCATAATATAGGTGAAAATTAGCCAAAACCATACAGGTATACCATCACACATCAACCATGCAAAGACCATAGATCAGATTTTATACATGCACGTAGGTACGGACTAAAATCGCCTGAGAACTCACCTTTAACCACGAAATTTGATTTTTCCTAAAACATGAAAGTTGTTCATATGGAAGTTTTGTATAACATATCCACAATTGGTCAAATTACATTAGGGTTTGCTAGGTCAAACGTGACAAACAAGACACTGCTCAGAAAAGCACAAACTGCCTAGTTCAAGTTAACTTGCATTATCTTCATTTTTAACTACATGCATGGCAAGATAACACATAGAAATGCTCATGACCCTTTTAGAAAATGTATTATTCCCTCACCTTAGCTCTGTAATGCAAGAAATAGCAAAAGAAATGGTTGAGAAATGGCCACAAGCTGACTGAAATTCCAGAATTTGCTTCTTTCTTCACCTTCTCACCTTTCTTCTTGTTTTTCTCTCCTCTTTCTCTCTCTATTTCGAGTCTCTCTTTCTCCCCTCTCAAATTCAGATTGTTTTGTGTGTTATGAGTGTTAGGATAGTGCATATAAAGGCTGAAGTGGGTGGAGCAAGTGGCTGACTTCATTTAAACATTGCAATGATGATTTTATGACAAGTTCACCTTTACACTCAAAGCTAGCATTAGTCTTCCTTCTTTCTCTTCATATGGACGACCAAGACATGCTATTTTTCAGATTTTGAAGTGTGTTATGAGTGTGATGGATGGTGGTTAAAAGGCTGATGCAAGTGGAGCAAGTGGCTGATTTGGATGGTCAAGGCAATGATGACTCTTATGACAATTCTAGCTCAACACTCCAAGCAACCACCAATTCTCTTGTCTTCTATCATCATGGCTGGTCAAGGGGCTGCATTTTGCTGAGTTCTTTGGTTTGTTATGTGTATTATAATGTAGTATAAAGATTCATGCAAGTGGTGGTGGTAGGAGGACTAAAGACAAAATGAAATCATTGCATTTTATGACAAGCTTTTTCAACATTTCGAGCAAACATTTGTCCTCTTTCTTTCCCCACCTATACGGCCGACCAATATGGCTATTGCAGGCCACTTTCCATAGTTTTAAATGTAATCTAAGGTCGTATAAGGGCTAAGTGCAAGTGGTGGTGGTGTACAATGATTGTGCTAGCAAAAAGACAACATAACATGACTAAAATCACTCAACTAAGCCATTTTCTCTCTTTTTCCTTGCATGGTCGGCCAAGTGGCCTCCCATTTCAGATTTTGCTTGCTTGGTAAGTGCAATATAGGATTAAATAAGTGATAAATGCAAGTGGTAGTGATTGGGGTCAAAGGCAAGATAAAAAGGTCATGATTGCAACTTATGACAAACTATGATAGCACTCAAACTCTTATCTACTTGTCCTGATTTTTCTTGCTTCCCTTGGCCGTGTACCCCACCCCCTTTGTCCTCTAGTTGTTGTTTATTAAGTGTGATAAGGGATGATGATGGCGTACAAGGTAAAATGCAAGTCAAGTGTTAGCAATAATAATGAACCTTAGGACAAACTAAGCTTATACTTAAAAGCAACATTATTCTTTTCCTTTTCCTTGTACATGGCCGGCCACTAGGCCTTGCCATTTGCTATTTCCTTAGCCAAGTTAAGTATTGGTTGGAGCTAGTGCCTAGGTTAACTCAATTAGTTAGATGGTGACTAGGTTAATGCTAGTTAATTAACTAAAGTTTGTGATTTAGCTATTACTATGAAATTAAGTAGGAATTAGTTGGTTAAATGATTAGTTACTAAATCCTATTGGAATCAGAAGATAACTAATCTAGCAAATATCAATTGTCAAAGAAGCTAAGCACAAAAGATATACGGCAAGCATCTAGTACAAACACGATTACTCCTCAAGGCCAACTGTCCCCATTTCTTCTATCTTGCTACGGCCGGCCATTAAGGCCTCTTATTCCTTGTTATTTTATCTTGTTATACATACTACTTAGGGTATATAGTAGTAGTTGGTTAAATGGTCAACCTAAGTGAAGGCGTTGGTCAAACCTAGGTTAAAATAAGGTCTTTCGAGTCACGATTGCTAAATCGAGAATCAAGGTCATTCTAGATAAGTTAATTAGGTTATTTTAAAGTGCTAGAAGACTACTAGATTATATTTAGCATGCTAGGTAGTAGGTGGGGCATTGGTTAGTCAATTGGTCACCTTGGTGAAAGACTTGGTCAAACTAGGGTCTTCTAAGCTAAAACTGTTAATCAATGGTCAAAGTTACTAAAAAGGTCCAAACGAGTGAATTATCGTCTTTTTCGTTTCTAACTTCGATTATAAAACTCTATTAAGTGTCTAAAGTGATAAAAGATGCAATTAAGCTTATTTTTAACTAATATATGTAATTTAGACCCTACATGGTCAAGGAATATGAAAAGACACATTTTGCAAATCAAATCAATTTCAAATACATTTTTAATCTAATAAATTTTTGTAAAACATATATTTTATTCATATTAAATGCTAAATTGAATAACCATAAGCTCTTTGGACATAGAAGTTAAATAATTATATTATTTGCAATCAAAAATCAAATAAACACATAATCACACGTGAGGGTCAAAGTCGGGGTCTTACAAACAGAGACTAACATGAGTTTGGTAAAGGAATTACTGAGGCATCTTGGAAGTATGGATCAAAGTATCCAAATTAAAGAACATCCACAAGAGAACATTGATGAAAACAAGCGAGAGTTGAGTAATCAGCAGAATCACAAAGAACACAAAAATTAATGATGGTGGCTAATATATTTTCAGAGCACGAAGAACATGAACCTAAACGATGCTGGCTTATGCAATTTTCAAACTACGATAAACAAGAAACAAAGACCATAGATAATACTAAATGGTCTAAATAAATCCAAAGAAATAGAGACCAACCACACGAGGATTTAAAAACCATAGATAATGGTCTAAAGGGTTAAATATAGATGCAAAAGTATTTAGAATCGTAAGCATAGAGATATGACTATTCCATATAGTGGCAGCATGGTGGTGGTAATAATGAGATAATATTGACATAGGCTACCAAGACGGTAACTCTAATACTATATTAAGATAATTGGAGCTCTATCCTAAAACCAATTGGTGCAAGGAGAAGTACCCCAAGATCTTATATGGTTAAACTTGGAGGTTATGTTTTTGCTATGTGAGAAAAAAATATATTCTAATACCTCATCGTTTCATGTGTCCCGGTGAGAAATGAGAGTTTAACGCTGAATTGGGAGCACATGAGTCAACAAGAATAACTGAAAACTAGTCTAATTAAAAACATAATCTAATAAGGAAACCTGAAACCTAATCCAATAAGGAAACTTATATATTGCCTAAATTAGTTTCACGACATAAGAATTATATTAAAATTCTAAAAATAATTTAACAGTTACCTCTAACTATAAGTTTGAATATTATATACCCTTTCTTAGACCTAGGTACAAAGTATGATATGTTATAACTAACTACTAGTTTGAATATCTTGAGATTCCTACTAGAAAATTATTCATTTTTCATTGAGTAGAATTCTTAGATATCTTTCAAATAGACTTGAGCTTGAAAACCCTCATTATGCCAAAAGTGATAAGTATTTTCATAACAACTAAGAACCTCGCTCAATCGTGATCATGTTAAAGCTATGATCAACACAATTGACACATCTTTATTATAGTATATTTTGCATAGAAGTCATTACTATAATCCCTTTTCATGCCTTTAAAAGTCCATTCTCTTTGACTATTAATGTCATCCCTGATTTCTTACATCTCACCTAAATTTGGTCTTTCTTTCAGCAGAAGTCATACTCCTTTTGATCATGGTCTCACAGGAAAGAACTCAACTAATCCCTCGGTTGGATTCGTCATTATCCATGCGAACAACTCTTCACTTGAAGTGATAAGTGCAAGCTTCCTTTATTTGCAATAAAAATGACTGCACTTTGTTGGCTTTTTTCTACAGTGGAAAAGCTCCTTAGCTTCGATGTGGCTTCCTTTCTTTTGCAACAGTTTGTGCTCTTGAACACGACAATGCGTTCTCCTTACCGGTGTACCCCTCAATAAAGCGACATAATCTTCTATGTATCCTTATCATGTTTGCTCTCAAAATAGGACTCTAATATGAGTTTTATGGGATGAGAACATACAAGTAAAAGAATAGCAGAAATACACAAAATTAACGTAGTTTGGTCACTTTTGACTTACATATGCAATTCTACCTTTTTTTATAATCCACATTCATATAAAACAAAGGGGTTAGAACTTTTAGGAATGTAATAAGGTTATAAAAAACCCTTATCAAGCTCACAATTATCCTTGAACCTATTGAAATCCTTTCTCCAATATAGAGGATTGTGTTATATGTCAACTAACTTCAAATTCAAAGATCTTCTTAGTAGGGAACCAGTGTTATTAATTCTTACTAGAAAAGAGTACTCTCTCCTTGAATGATTTATTCTAACTAGCACCCTTTGCTTATTTTCTAGAATGATTTGGACTTGAGATTTGACCCAAAAATCAATATAACAAAATTATTCCTAAAGTCAACTTTTATGTCTCTACGTAATATGTTCAATTTACTTGATGAAACTAATGGATTGCGTCATTGGCAATTGAAACTAAAATCTATTGCTCTTTGTATAAATACAATAAGTACTGAATGACATCATGGACTTATTTTTCTTGTTTGTTTTCAATATTCAAAGTTAATTCCAATTTTAGTTGTGTAGCATTATCTAGACAAAATTTAGAAAGTTGTTTGCTTACAACATTCTTTGAAGTCAGGATAAGTCAAGCTAGAAAAACTTGAGTTTTTCATTTTCAATTTCTATGTGGATAAGATAATCCCGGATATCATTGAAGATAACTAATTCTTTGATTTCCATATATTTAGAGCACAAATAACAAAATCTACCATATAAAAGCTAACAAAAGGATGCTAATTAAGCAACAACAAGTATAAATATTTAAGTCTAGCTTATCGATACCAAATGGAACCAATAGCTTTGGAGAAGATAACTATGAAAAATATATGACAAAATTATTTACAGTTTCATAACTAATTAAAATCATTTTTCCTTTTACTGAGGAATATTTCAAGTCATAATTTTGTCCATAAAACATTTGTTAGCAACCATTCTTTCACCACTTAAACTTTATTTTACCCTTGTTTGCATATTCACACTAAGAATAATAATTATGTAGTCCAAGTCCTTTGGATTCTTCAGCTAGAATATTCACCAACTCAAAATCAGCACTCAAGGCCTCTTACATACCACTCTAAATTAAATCTAGATGTGAATACGGAGTTCTAGGTAGTCATATTAATCTCTTTAAGTACCCTAGATTGCATTATGCTTATATCTTGTCTTGAGTATTCCCATAAGTACTAAGTCCATTGATATGCAATTTGACTTCTTTTTTAACGTCTCTAGTTGTCGTACAACCGTGATGGTTTATGTTGTTCAATCTTTATCTTCTAGCAAGTCAAACATGTGGCCAGGAACTTCCCAGTATCATGGTTTGTGTTGTTCCACTAGAAATGTTTTCTAAGACTTTATAACTACATCATCATTTCATGTTAGCATATATAACATAAGCCATGATTCTTTGTCATGTTCCCTATAGATTTATGCTAATTATGATTTATAGTTTGGTTCTAAAGAGTATTTTGAAATCTCATATTAGGTGATTTTGGTGTTTTGTACACTGGGGAAGATGGTAAATGTGCTTCAAACCTACAAGGACGAAAATCTCAAGGACCAAAACTCTAATGTTTAAGTTAGTCTAAGGTGTTTAGAGAGTTTTAAAAGAAACTAAGAAGCTTAGTTGGTGTTGTAGAGATTTGAAAATCTAACATTTATCATCATTGTACGGAAGTCTATATAGCATCCTCGTGAGATGACTGAAGTATGGGATGATCTCCTATTAGGAAATAAATCATCACCACAAAGTTTTGCTTTCGGGATGGAGAGACGTGAGATGATACAATGTCGTCTAAGGTCTTGACATGTTTTTTCTGTTGAAGGTCTTACCAAGTAATCTTGTCCCAATTCCTTTTATCGAAGATTTGACACTTATTAATCTAAAATTATGTAAGGTCTCCACTTAGATTAGGTGACCTTTTGAGAAGGCACATCGCCTTCTATAATTGGGCGATGTCAACTTATCCCTCGTCAAGAATAATTTTGCACAGATTATTTTCTTGAAAATTTTCTTCTGTTGGCCTCTATAGTATTCTAGTCGGTAGTAATTTGTTTGGCTTGATTAATTTTCTATTCTTCTATATTTTTATTTTTCGTTTCTATTTTTGTTTTTAGTCATTTCTACGTTTGTTACTTTGAATTAAAAGTTCCATGTGTAATATAAAAAAATGGTCAATTTATAAGTTTAATAAGTGGATGGATTATTTTATAAATATCATATACTCTATTTTATTTTGTAGCTATTAGTGATTTAAGCATGAAGAAATAGGAGATATTTCTCCCAACACCAAAAAGTGAGAAGACAAAAAAGGGATAGAAAGAAAGTAAGTGAAGCTAGAGTAAGACAATCAAAATTTTCATCTATCTTAACATTTAGTTTTACATTTTAGGTAAAGAAAAGCAAGAGGAAGATCTTGGGCAAGCTAGTATGTGAATTTGGTGGACTTTAACAAATATCCCTTAAAGGTTAGTCTTCTTTATTTTAATGATTTAATGTTAAATACTTCCAAGTTTGGAGATTTTCTTGGTGAGTTAGCATATTTGGTGTGAATATTTCTTAGATTATGTGGTGATTGAAATGTTTTTGAATTTGGTAATCTATGGTTGAAATAGGACTTTGCATTTTTGCATGTTGGGATTTTGATTAAAGGTTAGTACGGAAATCCACCTTCACACTTGTGTTCTTTGATATGATTGTGGCTCCTTTTGTTGTCTCTTCATGTGAATACTACTCATATTATGTAATGAAGGTAACTTGACCTAGACTTTCATATTTATGTCCTCATTTTGTTGTTGTATTTTTGCACCATCAAAGCCACTTTTTTGAAAATTTGGATGTTATCTTGCTTCATTGTTGTGTAGTTATAGCACCTGCAATCACCTTTATGTTTTTCAATCTCTTTCCTTTATGATTCTTCTTCTTTATATGAAATGGTAAAATCTAAATTTTCTTGTCAAACCAGCTGTATTCTTGTTGAACTCGTAAATTCAAAAGTCGACCCATGTGTAATATAAGATATATGTATGTGTATGTGTGAGGTACACCTAATGTTTAGTAAGGGGCTAGTACTATTTTATGACCGGCGTTGCAGGGTAAATGCAGTCACGACTTATGTAAGTCTGATTGCGATATACCATTTGAGGCAACTCTTCTTTGTACCCTTCTATCGTGTTGTGGCTACTCTTTCTGAGATATCTAAAATATTGCTCCATTTTATGCTTTGTGAATGTCATACTTAATCTTTCCTAAGCACTGACCATATTTTTGTTATGTAAATTGTTGAAGCTTCTTTTGTTCTTGAGATCTCAATAGGAACTTTGACATACTCGGATGAAATTTGTCTCAACACTATTATCTCAACCATTACTTTAATTACAATTTTCATTGTTATTGAATATGAGCCATTTCCTTGGGATTTCCACATTTACTGTGTTTTAGTTCGCTTACTATATGTATATTTGTTGTTTTGTTTTGTAGAGAAGTAAGAATAGATGTGAACATGGGGATGGAGTAGGAGACTCCAAACTTTTTGCATAAAGTTCTCTTTCGGAAGCGTATCATAGCAAGACAAATAAGATATTATAATGACATATGTACATTTGATATTTTGGTTTTCAATGTAAATCTATTTTGGGCTAGGTAATATGCTTAAGATCTTGTTAGTACTCTAACAGGTGGAAGACCTTTATGGTACTTGTGGAAAGATAGTAACTTTTGTTTGGATGGTGTATTATTATGTTCATATTATGCTATAGATACTTTAGTGTAAGAATTGCATTTTGGAATAGAATGGTATCTGTTGAGGTTGTAATTTATGAGATTCAATTATGGGTTCTTTTAGGCTTATAGTATTCACAGCTTGCTTTGCCTTGTGGGTTGATTTGGCGGTGTGACAAGTTGGCATTAGAGCATAAGTTATGACCTCATGTGACTAGTATGTTATCCTTATGATATTAGGATATTTGCATTTAACAATTAATATTATTTTATTTATATGAGCATATTTATCTCATGAATATATTGATATATATATATATATATATATATATATATATATGTACATATATATATCTATATATATATATATAT
This sequence comes from Ehretia macrophylla, assembly GCA_037974665.1. Lineage (NCBI taxonomy): Eukaryota > Viridiplantae > Streptophyta > Magnoliopsida > Boraginales > Ehretiaceae > Ehretia > Ehretia macrophylla. Next base: position 14,293,019 of record CM075782.1, on the reverse strand, counting down.
ATATGTACATATATATATCTACATATGTATAAAGGCTCATTGGATCAAGTCAGTGACTTAGCTACGTGGTGGCTACATACAGAAGGTACAAGTCATGGTTACTTGGTTGCATAAACTTAGTCCATAACTGAGTAGTGGAGCTGGACACTTTACTATGGTATACATTATAGTGAGAGGGTCTCTTGTGTGAAGGGTAATCTATCTTGGTCATTAAAGGGCATTTCAGACTTATCTTGCTAATGCGTTATGCATTGGATGGGACTACTATATGTATAAACTCTAGAATAACACTATCAAAGTATAGAGATCATATACAACTATAGCTTCTAAGTAGACCAATATTCTTAATCTTGAGCATTTATGGATGAACTAACGAAGTCAGGTTCAAGCACTTTGAGTCACCATGAGTGAGATCTTATATGGGTTAATAGCTCAGTTATTTGGGTGTTTGGATTTGATTAGAAGAGACTTGCATATGTGATATAAAATCTATATTGTAATCATTCTCTTAGAATTATCTAATTGATCATCTTGAATATATACATAGTGATATGATTTGTAGACTATATCAATTGTTATACTTGTGAGTCGCTCCCTATGGCAAGTGGATAACATCTAGTGGAAAATTAGTTCATGGATTAGAGGTTCAAAGGATAAGAGGTAGTAAATGAGGTGATAGTATAGGCAAATACTCAACATCACTTACTTCAATGGATACAATAATTGTCCTAAAGTGGAGCCATAATCCTTTAGTGGAATGCATTAAGGTTAAAGTGGTCAAAATGATGCTAGTGACTAGCAGGGCATTTTGGTCATTTTGAGAGCCAAGGTAATTATGTCTTTTGGTCTATCTTTTAGTCACTTTCCTGTTTAGTATTGCTTCTATTTTTGTGTTTCTAAATGTGACATGAGGTTGGCAATCGAAGAGTCCTGATGCAACCAGATGTCTTAAATATGATAAGGTTTCCAATTTTGGTAAGTGAAACTTCCTATTTTGACAATTGAGTTTATTATGGAAATTGAGCATAACTTTGGCGAGTGATGTGTGTGGATTGTGTATGGTATGGGAGACAGCACCAATGCTCATGATTTCCATACATCAAATGAGAATGCATGTAGGAGGCATATGGTTGTCAAGTGGTGATAAGATAAGATGGCATAGAGTTTAAACTCAATAGAAAGTGTCTAGATACACTCCAATAGCAATCATGACTCTAGAATCTTATTTGCATGCTATTTTATCATAGCAAAATTCTTGCAATCATATCAGATAAGCTATCCACATTTTTTGTAGCTCTCACATGCCTTCTCTCACATTCTCTCTCCCTCACTTCTTCATAGACCTTAGGAACAACAAATAACAATTCCCACCAATTGTTCATAGCTATAGGCATAGTAAAAGAGAAATAGAAGAGAAGATCAAAGGCTTTGATCCTAGCATGTGTTTCGCGTGCTGTTGCAGCTACTAGTCTGTAGTTTTGAAGGTGATTAGATACTTTTCTTGTATTAAGCCAACAAAGAGGTATATGAATGATTGATCATATATTAAATATAATGTGATTTTATGCCACAATGTGTAGACTAGTCAAGATTTTAAGCATGTGTACTATGTGGTTTGATTCTTTTGCATCTATTATTTATTCTGTTGTGTATAATTAAGGTTTTGAGACGTAGGATTCTCATAGATACATGCACCTTCAGTTATAAGATTTGGCAAGAGTGAAAAACTATACCTAAGATTCATTGGTCCTTTTGAAATATTGGAAATAATAGGTCTTTTGTCCTGCTATCTTGCCTTACCGTCATCATTGACCAGAGTGCATGATATGTTCCATATATCCCAACTTCGTAAATAAATTCGTGATCCGAGTCATGTGATCAAACACGAAATTTGCAAATAAGGAAGGATTTGACTTATGATGATGATATTACAATAGCAATTATGGATTGCAAAGAACTAGTCTTCACACGATGAACAATTCCATATGTTAAGATCCAATCGAAGGGCCAAACAACTAGGGAGACCACATGGGAGCCCAAAGAGAAAGCTCATGCAAAATATTCTCATTTTTTTGCGAACCACGGTAAGCAAGTTTCAAGGGCGAAACTCTTTATTAAAGAAGGAGGAGGATGTAATATCTCACTTTCCCTAAAAAAGAAAAAAAAGGGTCAATTTATAAATCTAATAAATGGATGGACTATTTTGTAAATATCATATACTATATTTTATTTTGTGGCTATTAGTGATTTAAGTATAAAGAAAAGAGAGATATTTCTCCCAACAGTACCAAATGTGAGAAGAAGAAAAAAAGGGAGAGAAAGAGAGTAAGTGAAGCTAGAGCTTGGCAATCAACATTTTCATATATCTTAACATTTGGTTTTGCATTATTGGTAAAGAGAAACAAGGTGAAGATCTTGGGCAAGCTAGTAAGTGAATTTGGTGGACTTTGGCAAATATCAATTAAAGGTTAGTCTTCTTTATTTTAATGATTTAGTGTTAAATACTTGCAAGTTTGAAGATTTTCTTGGTGAGTTAGCATATTTGGTGTGAATATAACTTAGACTATGTGGTGATTGAAAAGATTTTGTATCTAGTGGTAATCTAAAGTTGAAAGAGGACTTTGTATTTTGGCATGTTGGGATTTTGATTAAAGGTAAGTGAGGAAATCTACCTTCACACTTGTGTTCTTTGATATGATTGTGGCTCCTTTTGTTATCTCTTCATGTAAATACTACTCATATCATGTATTGAAGGTAACTTGACGAAAAATTTCATATTTATGTCCGCATTTTGTTGTTGTATTTTTGCACCATCAAAGCCACTTTTTGAGAATTTGGATCCTATCTTGCTTCATTGTTGTATATCATAGCAATTGCAATTTCCTTTATGTTCTTCAACCTCTTTCTTTTACTATTCTTGTTCCTTTTATGAAATGGTAAAATCTAAATTGTCTTGTCAAAGCAGCTGCATTCTAGTTGTTCCATATTTTATTGGCTTCATACTTATAAATCGTAAATTCCCTTTGTTGAGTAATTGAATATTTGTTATTCTTGATTCCTAATGATTCATTCTTGCGTCTCCTAATCTCCTTTCTTAATTAGTTACATATATGTTGTTCTTACTCTTAATGATTCACTCGTATTATTCCCTTGCATATTTAATGTACCGTGAAATTCCTAACTCGCCTTTAACATTTTGGTAATCATAATAGTAATCTTCTCTTTTGTTTCAATTTCATTTAACTTCTTAAAAGTTGGCATGATCTATTTTATATTTCTTGTATGTGTTTTTTAAAGGAAGAGTACGTCCCTCCAGAGTTTTATTAATAAAAAAAGGGTACAAAGGTGGGGGAGGATTTATTGTCTTACCTCCATAGGTGGATGAAGGATTTACCTACCCCATTGTACAACTAAACTAAAAGAGGTATAAGTCACCTGTTTTTACAAAAGATCCTATTCCTGTCTTTTACTATTACAAATGCCTCTCTTTGTTAATCTAGTATCTAATTTCTAAAACAAGGAAAACCGGCATTGTCAACTCTTATTATTCCCTCAAGTATTTTGTATTGCTGAAGCGATGTAAAGACTTCACTTTGTTTGTTTTCAGCTCCTTTATTTGAAGGTAGTCAGCCATTTGGTTGCCTTCTCTAAGATTATGGGTTAGATCTATATTACAAAGCTATAGAAGTTTTTTGGCTTTTTCCAGCTCGTAGGTTGTCACGTCCTAACTCGACCCCACTTATGATTAGTCAGGACACAGAATTTCGACATTATAACGTTTGTAATATGGACATCAGGGCTCTAAACCAAACCTTTATAACATCACACAACCAATTCCAAATTTCAACAACAACTCCACAACCATTCATCAACATTCAACACATCTGACACCATATATTAAATAACTATACAATATACTATACACAAGTCATATGCCTCTGTTTCAATAGCATACCACAATCTATACTGTACATATGCATACTTGTTACAAACTAGTCCATCAACCTAAGCATATTCCAAAAGTAAGACTACTAAACTAGCAATATACAAGCCACTATCTTTAGATCATCTTATACAATACATACTTCAAAGTAAATACAATACATTTTGTTCTATTATACAAGACAACAAAAAGAGGACTTCAGCCAGATATCATGGATAAGACTCAAGCACATAGGACTCCTCAACAAAAGGCACATTCTCAGCTTCCTGAGGGACATACCCAAAAACCGGCTCAGTTACACCTAATAACAATAAACGAATGAGGATAAGCTTATATATAACAAAGCTCAGTGAGGATTCAAAAGATGTTTTGAAATCATTTACTTTACTCTTGGGAAATCATTCTATGAACAATAACACATAATACTTCATTAACATCAACATTTCAATTCAAGCCACATAAATAACAATTCAATTGAGAAATGATACACTAGTTGGTGTAGCTCCATACGCCATTACGATCTCAACCAACTTCTTGTAACTCTCATAATACATACCAGAGGTACCTCATCTAGCCCCTCCCTCCATGGCATCTCTGCCTATGCAAGATGGGAGTAGTCTATGATAGTCATGTCGTTATCAACCCGACAGCCCGACGCTGCCTGAGAGGTGGCACACATTATCAAGACTCATGACAATAATAATAAACATCTCATATTCTGAGAAGACAACAAAGTATGTTGTCCTCCAAGGCATCATCAATCATCAATCAGTTAATAATACTTCAATCAACATAACATTAACTAAACAACTAAGACAACCAAGTTAGATGACAAAGTAGGCTACCCAACTTAACGCACATTTCAACATGCTTCCAAACCCAAACCTACTCAACAATAATTCATGAAACAATTACTCAAACACCACCAACCAACTAAAGACAACATTTTAGCATTTCAAAGAAAGACTACACAAACTTCTAAAATTCATAACTTATAATCTACTAATCAAACAACCCCCAAACCTTTTCCTATCACTCAACCACATATGCAACTACATTAACCCCTCGGAAACCAACCAAAAGCCATCCAAAACAAGCCCAACAAGCTAAAAATGGCAATGTGCTCATGGCTGATTTTTCAACTTTTGCTATGGCATTCAAATTGAAAATTTGGCATCACAACATTACTACACAATAATTAACAAGCCTATAGAAGTAACTACAACTCAATTTCAACTTCTACAACTACAATTATTCAAATATAAGCCAAACTATCAATTTAAATACATGGAAAATAAAAATACATGCTACTACGGTTTAAAATGGCTACAAATACACTAAGTTGGTCCTTATCATCTACTTAGCAATAATCTAATATCAATTTAACAAAATAACAACTACAAATGCATCAACTAAAAATTGACACAAACTTTTAAAAAAAGATATAGTTTTCCCTCATCTTTGATGCAAACTAAGGCTAGAAATAAGTAGAATAGGTGCTCAACAAGCAAAAACAAGCTTTGAATGGAATGATTTGGCCTTGAATTTAGTTTCTTTTCTTAAAAAATGGTTGAAAACCCTTAAAAAGCACTATTTTTCCTTCTTTCTCCATGGCTCACATTTTTTGTTGTATTTTTATGGTGTATTGCCTGATTTTGGTATTTTTTATATATATAATAGATAATATAATGCAAAGTCAACATTTTTGCAAAAGTGGTATCAGAGCATGATTTGCTTGTAAGCCGGGGTATCGTCGGAATGTGGGTAGAGGTCTTGACATGAATGCATATACTAAGTGTAAAGTGAATTACATGTTAATATGTTTATGTGATTAACTTACTTGTGTGACTCACTTTCTATGTGATCAATATGTCTTATGTGTTAAGTGAACTAATATGGTCAATATGCTTTATGTGACAACATGCCTTATGTACTCAATGTGTTATAATTAATGTGCATTATGTGATTAATGTATATTATGTGACAAATGTGTTTTATGTGATCAAAGTGTCTTGTGTGACGCTAGTTGTTTATGTGGTTTTAATTGTTTATAGCTAGCTTATGTGAAACAACGTGCTTTAGGTGCTCAATGTACTTTAAGTGACCAATGTGAGTTACGTGATCAACTTGTCTTATGTGCAGTTTGTTGTTTATGTGACTTTAATTGTTTATAACTTATTTACGTGATATAACCTGTTTATGTTATATTTGTTTGCTGTGTGCTGAATTGTGCGTCATGTGATAATGTTGCATTGTATGATAATTGTGTATTACGTTGTACCTGTCATTCATATGATATAGTTGCATACATGTTTTAACTCGTGAATGACCTTTTAATGTCAAGGGAAGCTGCATGAGCTTTTGGAACTAGAGGTAGGCTGTGATTTTGAGTTATTATTATTCTGATAGTTTATCATTGAGATCTTGATTATTATGCTTATGGATTTTAGTCTCAGTTTCATGGATCTATTCTTGATGTTCCTTTAGCGAGAATGAAGTTGTTCGAGGAAATAACAATGTATCTTGCTAATTATAATTACTTTTCTTGCTATGTTTAACTTATTATTACTTGGAGACGGATCATAAGTTAAGGTTTCCGTAAGGTTGTGATTAAACACTTTTGGAGTCTCAACTCAAATTATACTTCTTGAGGTTATTTTAGAATGAATTTATTTGAGGAATTAGTGATGTATATTTGTGAATGGAATGAAGTGTAGTATAACATGTATATATTTCTACTACTTGGGATTGCTATCTTATCAAAGGTTATTTTGGAGTTTTGATCTTCAAACCTTGGAGCCAATTGGAGTAATTTCTGACTAAAGTTACTTTATTCGAATATGTAATTGTTGGGAGGTAGAGTTATTTAAGGAAATAAGAATGCATTTTGGTGACTGAACATTTACTTGTCTACATCGAGCTTTTGAGTTCTAGTTGGTATGACATTCTAAATTGTTGATTGGGGATTCTCTTGTGTTATAATGGGTTAGTATGAATCTATATTGTGTTATCAAATTTTGGAGTCTTCATCAGTGAATCTTGTTTGGTAATCGGTGATTTATTTTGTTTAGTGATTAGTTTGGTGCGGAATGTAAATTTTGGAGTGATTGTATGACTCCTCAGGTTCACTAGATCTCCTAAGTGTCTTGTTTTGGAGATAGATATATTATAGGATTTGATTTATTGGTGTTTAAGTGTGTAAGTGGGACACCTCTTTTGTGCTTCCTAATTCTATTGGTCTTATTATTCTTTTCTACTCTATTCTCACTTGTTTGAGAGAGAGTTGCATTTTTCTAGTATATCAATTGTTTCTTGAAAGTTTTGCTTATTGGATTAATGGATCCTATACTCAATTGACATTATTTCTATTCTTAACATTCATATTTGCTTCTTATAGCAATGCCGCTTATTGAAGTTAAGGTTTGAGACTTCTATGTTTCATTCTATATCTCCAACCACTGGTTTCAACATTTCATTTCATCCTATTACTATTCATTTGAAAGTAATTTCTCCTTTGGTATACTATTTTACTTTTTCGAATTTCACTTGCTTGATGTACTCCCTACCTAAGTACATCATTGTCATTCTTGTTGATCCTTATTAATCCTATTGTTTTATTATTAAATCCTGAGCCATTACTTTGCTTGTAATTGCTCATTCAATATACTCAGCACTGTCCTTTCTTATTTATACTTCTTTGGTTATTGCGTGTTGAGATACTCATTATATTGCTACTCATGTTTTCTATTGAATTAATCATCTCTTATTTCTTAATTTCATTTCGCCTCAAGTACAACTTACTTGTTGGTTCCTTGAACAATCATCAAGAATTAAAATGTTTACTTATTCAGGAATGTTTGTTTAACATACTCAGCACTGTTTCGACTTGTCATCATCATTTGTTCGTACTTATTTAACTGATAAGTGCTGAGACCTTCATCATATTGATTATCATGCTTTCCAATTGAACTATTAGCCTTTTGATTCTCTAATTTGTTTGACCTTTGGTACAATTGATTGTTGGCTCCTATGTGGTTTTCCATAACCTTATTCCCTTATAAATTTCAAAAGAGCCATATTCTGACCAAGGTCATTTTTGAGATATTTCCTTAATTAGTAATCATTCATGTTATTGTGAATGAGTTTTGAAACCCTCGAGGTATCCATAGAACCTTTTTTGTGTTGTAAAGGATTATTGATAAGTAGTGGTGATATACTAAGACCTTGGAGTTGTGCTTTCTTTCATATGAAATATGATATTAGGTGGGAGTGAATAATGAATTGAGGATTGTTTTGGAATTGTGATAATCATCTTGCAGTTAATAGAGTTTATTTCTTTTGAGGTATTTGGTTAGGTGTCATCCTAAGAGATAACTGGGAACTAAGAGAAATATTGTTAAAGTGTAACGATTGAGGACTTAGTTGTCTGTCAGTTCGAGAATTGCACGGACGCAATTGTTTTAAGGGAGGGAAAATGTGAGACCCTAAATTTGCTCTTATTTGCAATTACATGTTTTGACATGTTTATATATTATTTGAATTAAAATGTGATAATTATGTGATTATTACTTCTATCACATGATATGTGAGCATTCATGAAATTTTCATAAAAATCTGCAATGAAAATTTTATCGTCGATTTTTGTGAATAGTATTTAAAGACACGTCCGCTAAAATTTTGAAACTGGTCTTTTAAACGTTTTAAAACCTAGTCATCGGATATTAATAGACCTGAGTTTGATAAAAATTGATTCTAAAACGAAAAAAAAATTTAAATAGACTTTTTTGGGTGAAAAGTAGCATTTTTGAGTCAAATAGTGATTTCTGCTAAACCCAATTTTTGCGTTGACTTTTGTTGACCTAGTATATATTAATATAAATGTATTTATATGTGATATTAAATGATTTTAGATTAATTATGCATTCAAAAGACATTTGAAAACAAATAATATGACTTTTTTTATCTTCTTTTACTAAATTGAGCTTTATACCCTAGTTGTATGTATATGTATGCATTTATATAATGTTGTCAACTATTTTTACTTAACTAAATATAGTATAAGTGTTAGTTTATATATATATATATATATGCATAAAGGCTTATGCATAAATAATTTAATATCACATATAAATACATTTATATTAATATATACTATGTCAACGAAAGTCAACGCAAAAATCGGGTTTAGCAGAAATCACTATTTGGCTAAAAAAGGCTACTTTTCGCCCAAAAAAGTCTATTTAAATTTCTATTTCATTTTAGAATCAACTTTTATCAAACTCGGGTCTATTAATATCATAGGACTAGATTTTAAAACATTTAAAAGACCAGTTTCAAAATTATAACGGACGTGTCTTCAAATACTATTCACAAAAATCAACGATAAAATTTTCAATGCAGATTTTTATAAAAAATTCATGAATGTTCACATATCATGTAATAGAAGTAATAATCACATAATTATCATATTTTAATTCAAATAATATATAAACAGGTTAAAACACGTAATTGCAAATAAGAGCAAATTCGGGGTCTCACATAAGTTATATCCCAAGAACCATTTTTGCCATGGGTGATCAAAATGACCATATTTAATGTGTAGGATCGTATTTAATGCGTCCATTTAAGCCCAAATTTTAGTGATTCCTATGTATTTGCATGGGACAAACCAAGGTTTAGAGCTATTAATTCAATCTTTATAAGGGTCTGTTTTCCAAAGTTGTTGTAGAAACAAAAAATCATATCCCTTTTATAATCTCTCACCACTCCTCATCCTCCTGCTTTTCTGCTGTTATTGTGTACACTTCCATTGACATTCAGTTTGTATGTGCCTCTTTCCAGCTTCAACCATCGAACCACTTTAGGGATAGTGGCTGGATTTTGATTGTATTGGCAGTAGAATTTAGATGCAACATCATAATCTCCTTTCCACTTCCTTTTGCCGAGTAATCCAGCTTGATGAATCTGAGCAATAAGTTTGTAAGTTCTCTATATTACTCTTGAGGCATTAAATCCGATATTTTGATGTTTGGATCTGTTTCTATCGCTCTATAGGAAGCACATAATGAAGATAGGGAGTATTATTCTGATATGGCCATTGCAGATATAATCTCCTGAGAATAACCAAGCTGAAAGCCATTAGTTCACATTGGTGGCATTTGGGAGCTTTACATTGAAGATGTCTGCAAAGTACTTCAAAGTCTTTTTTCTTTGTTGAATTTCAAATAGGTAGTGGGCTTAGGTTTCTTCATTGTTGCAGCATTGGCATTTAGACACAGTACTGATACCTTTGGCCTGCATTTTGTCATATGTGGGGAGCCAATTTCTAAGAGTTCTCTATATAAAGAATGATATTTTTGTGGGTATTGAAGGGTGCCAAATTTTCTCATAAATCAGCTGCTTAGCACCCCTGACCTTGATAATTTGCCAAACACTTTTAAGAGTAAACATTCCATTATGAATTTAAACCCACATTAGAATATCCCTTTTTCCCTTGGTTGAAGTTAATTACTTTGATTTCCTCTACCATATGCATAGGTAGGACCTTTTTAAGCTCATTCTTATCCCATTCTTCTCGACTATAGAAATTATTAACTTTAGTTGATGACTAGCCTTGTACATTGTAGTAATTCTTCAGAGGAAGGTTGCCCCACCATATATCATTCCAGAAGTCAACATTTCATTTACCAATCTTCCATCCTATGTATTTTCACAAGCTTTAGCTGCTTTTTACATTATTTTCCATCCAGGGGAGTCGTGAAGATTGGTTGCCACTTTCATAGGATGTTTATCTTTGCAATAGCATTTTCTCATGTATTGGGCCCAAAGACTACGTGAGCTTCTGAACTTCTACCACATTTTCATACTAAAGGCTGTTGCAGAATCATGTAGACTTCTAAACCTAGCCCTCCTTCAATATTTGGTTTACAGGTTTTTCCCTAGGCACACCAATGGATTTTTTTTTGTTTACTTTTCCCTTCCCATGGAAAGTTGTTGAACAATCTTTCAATTCTAAGGATAACATATTTAGTAGGATTAATCACGTGCAATAAATATAATGGCATAGATGCAAGAATACTTTGTATTAGTGTGATTCTTTCTTTTGTTGAGAGAGTTTTGTGTTTGCAGCCTGTTAGTCTTGCCTGTACTTTCTAAATAAGCTTATCAAAGATGAAGTTGTTTTTGGGACCTTTGTATAGAGAGGCTCCAAGGTGCTTATACTACAAGAAATTTTGGAAATGGAAACAACACATTTCCACCTTTTTTTCGTCTCCAATATGGAAATGCGACGACAAAGAGATGAAAATTGGTCGTTGCCTTTTGAGTCGTCAAAAAAATTGAATTTCTTCTCCATTTCATCTCAAACGGAAATGAACCACATTTCATCTCCCTTTCGTCGTAAATTATGTTTGTCTCCGGTTCATCTCTAATTGAAAATTGTCTCCGATTCGTCTCCCTTTCCAAGTCGTCTCTGATTCGTCTCCCTTCTAAGGTCATATCCGATTCATCTCTCGTGCACTATCATCTCCAATTCGCCTCCACTTCAAGTCGTCTCTGATTTGTCTCCCTTGTTGTGTCGTCTCAGATTTGTTTCCCTTTTTATGTCGTCTCCGATTCGTCTCCCTTTCCATGTCATCTTGTTCGTCTCCCTTTGCATGTCGTCCCTAATTCGTCTCCCTCACCAAGTCATCTCTTTTCTATCGCTTTTGTGAATTTTTTTTAAATTTTTTTTTTAAAAAATAAAAAATAAACATGTTATAAATTCCCAATTATTTAAAAATTGATATACTAATTAAAAAAATTAAATTAACGAAAATCATATTAATTAAAACATTTTATGTTTAGAATTTAAAGTGAATATCATAAAACATACTTTTAATTACAAATTTTGTTAATATCATAATTGGACAATTGCTTAATATCTTAAAAAATACAATTAAAATTTAAATTACAAAATATTCATAAAAGTAACTAATCATCAAATTTATAAAATATTCACATTCCTGACGCGGGCTACTATAAAAGTAACTAATTATTAATAAATAAAATTAATTGTACAAAATTACTAATCTTAGATCATAAAAATAACGTCACAAAATCGAATTTGCATGGGTCTTGGCCTCGCAGTCTTGGAGAAATTGATACCTCTCCTGCATATAAAAATGATATGAACTGTAATTTCACGCACATATACTAATAAAATGTACATATACGCAAATATAATTATAAATAATAAATAAAATAGCATATTATTAAATTAGAAGAAACCGAAACAAGACAATGAGGCTAGCTCTAGTTCGGTTCAACACTCAAATTGCTACAACATGCCTATAAATAAAATACAACAAGTTCTAATAGTAGATTTTAAAAATTTAGAATGAATTTGCACCTATGAACCTACATGCACAGTGAAGTGTAAAGGCACACATAACCACAACCTAAAGTTGACTTAGTTAAACTATCTTAAGTTCTATAGGAAAAAAATACAGGATATGAAAAATCCTATATAATGTTAAGAGAGACAAATAGAATAATGATTACTGACTTCCTCAGTCATAGACTTCCATTTCTCACCACCCCCCTTAGCCAGCTAAAAGTAATTGTAGTACAACAAAATGCACATCAAATTAGAAACAAATTAACCAAGTAGAGCTGATAATTAGAAAGAAGAATTAATAGTTTATATATGTATATTTCGTACATTATTAACATCTAAAAGAAAATAGTTTGCCATACCATAATTATGATCAAGTAGAAGGCAACCAAATGGTAAATTTTTTCATTTAAAGCCATTAAGCTAACATAAATAAGGTGAATATTTTATGAATAACAAGCAACCCAATCTGATGCAACATGAAAGTGGTTTGGACCTACAAAGAATCACATGATTGTATCACTCCAAAGCAAGTAAATAGTAGATACATTAAAGTAATCAAGAGCTTCAGAAAAATCTGACCTGCTTTGTCTTTAATATGCTTTCTTGAAGATAATGGAGATCATGAAGCTTTTCTACAAGAGAATCTTTAAATGATGATTCTAGAACTTCGAGGACATTTGATCATGTAATTAAATAAATTTGAATTAAATTTATCACACATGACCAATTTTTCGATAATAGTAACCCATATTTTAATAGTTCGGGACTAAGGCAACTATATTGGGTAAACAATAAGGATTATTTTGAAAATTTATAACAATAAGGATCATTTTTAAATAAATGTGAAAACGCTAGGAACCATTGCTGTAATTAACTCTTCTCAGACACTTAAATTAGAAGAGTGTCGTTGTAATATATAACATTTTAACTTTAGTTAGTTTAAGATTATATATTTGATATGTACCCAACAATGATAATAAACCAATGTTTATGACCTGGGCATATAGAGACGTGCATAGTGGTGGAGGTATGTGGGCACAACTCAATAGGATCAAGAGATGCCAAGTGTACCAATGCTCCTTGTAAATTGATTACCCAACCAACCATCAACAGGCAAATAGCCACATTCTACACTTAACATTCCAGTTTCTAAAATTTATAGAATGCTTGAGACAGTAGCATACTAGATGCATGTAAGAGAATGAAGCAATTAACGACTCCTAACTTTCACCTCTCATTTTTCAATTATGAACCAAGCACCTAACAATGTATATGTTTAACTCCATTGTAACTTTTACAATAAAAATCAATGCTACACATAAAAGGAATATAATAAGATATTTTATCAATATTTATTGGTCAAAGATGGCAATGGCTTATACCATAATGATACTTTATCAATGGATGTGGTATTGACAAGGCATAAAACTCAATAAACTTGAATGTATAACTTTTGTTAGTCTAATGCATTAACATAAAGATAGGAAGACCTTATTACTCAATCAATATAGAGTTTTGCCAATTTATGATAATAAAAAGTCATGATCCATAATGTCCCTCAAAATAATTATTTATTGAAAGTCTATTTGGTTACAATTATTTATTTCATGGTGCAAAGTCAATTATGCTCTAACCTCATATTCAAACTAATTAAGGCATAACCAATATTTATTATTAGAGAACAAGTGTTTAAACATATATTTTTTGTTACAATTATTTACATTACAAGCAATTAAATGGATGATACATTACACCAAAAGAGTTCAAAGACAATTTCATCATAATGTAGAACAGGTTAATATTCTCTAAGGTAGCGATTGGTATACTGGAAAGGATTTGGACATGTGAGACCCGAGCATGCATTCCATGTGCATTTATTTACTTTAAGCATTATTTGAAAGTATTATGTGTTAATTATGTGTTTATCTATTTTAATACATCATATTTGCATTTAAATTATATATATATGTTTAAATATAGTCTTATGTTACTAAGTCCACCATATTTGACTTATTTTTACTCTTGAAAATACAATACATACATATATACATACAAACATAAGCTTATTTTACAAAGCCAACAAACTTTGACCATAATTGCCTTAGCCTTAGGTGTCTTGCTTGACTAGTATGACCATTATATACTACACATATACATAATATAACATAACACAAAACAAAAGAAGAAGCTAGAAAACACTTGAAGAATCGGCCAACAAGAGAAAAAAGAAGAGAAATAGAAAAACCAAGGGTTTTGATATTTTGAAAAAGAAATGTTGCATTTCTAGGCCAAATCAAAGTGGAAATAGTTCAAAGTTTGTTCTCCATAGTTAGTTCTTGCAATTTCTAGCCTTTTCCACAATTTTAGGTGAGGGATTTCAAGTTCTTGCTTGTGTTTGCTTACTTTAATTTATGGAATTCATATATATATATGTATTATAGATGCTTGAAGAGATGAATATATGTTGTAGTAGTGATTTGAAAGCTTAATATATGCATTAGAACTTGTTGGAGGCAAAATAGGTATTATATGCTAACTTTGTTAATTGGAAGTTAAGAATTTGAGATGGCTTTGGTGTTTGTGATTATCTATATGTGATTGGGGTATGATTTCATGGCTTTGGTGTGAATTTGGTGAATTTAGGGGTTTACTTTAATTAATTTCTTAAAATTCCAGCAATGGTGCACGATTAGAGTTCAGCTTGTTTCATGCTTGGTTTTGCTATTGTAATGAGTTCATAATGCATTGTAGTTGGTTAATATATTGGTTGTGTTGAGTTTATGTGTTGTAGAAACTCATAGGATAGTTAAATGATGTCAAAAGGTTGGAGTTAATGTGTAGAGATCATGTTCTTTTAAGGTTTAATTGGTGTTAATGTGTATAGATAATGTTCTTATGAAGTTTAAGTGGTGTTAATATGTTGTAAAGATTATGTTCTAGTGATGGTCAAATGTTGGTATTAATGTATTGGATATATGTTCTATTAAAGTTTAGTTGTAGAAGAATTAATGTGTTGTTGAGTAATGAATGTGTTGTTGAGTAATTGAATGTGTTGTTGAGGGATTTATGTGGTTGAGAGACAACCTACTTTGTTGGGCTCTCTATATGATGCGAATGTGTAAATGTATTATGAGATGTGATGTGAAGTGTCGGGTTGCAACCTTAGTCCGTCATGGTAGCATCGTGTCGTGCTAGGCAGCATCGGGCTTGCTGGTAATTGCATGACTACCATGTACTAGTCCTTTCTCTCGTGTGGTCGGTGATGACCATAGTTATAAGTGTCAATATCAACAAATGTTCTAAAGCAGTATTGATCGCATCGTTTTGCGCTAAAAAATAGTAAGGTTAAATGATTAAAAATATTGTTTACCTTGAATTATCTCTAGTTGTGGCAAGTAGATGGTCGATCCACGGAGATTGGGTTATCAAATTAATTTAAGTCCTTAATTTAGAATTGTTTGACAATTTCCCGTCACAGATAAGTTTGATTAAGTCCAAAAGTCCAAAAGTCCAAAAGTACGGAAGTATGAAAAATTAAGTCCAAGAAATGTCCACAAAATGTCCAAAGATACGGTAATAACAAGATCTAAAAGTGAATTAAACAAATGTATTAAACTGAAGAATCACAACACTCAACAATGAAAATCCAAAAGGGTTAATGATTCAGGGTGATTATAGCTCGGTATACGCAAGTACAAAGTTATTGATTCAGATTAAAAGTTAAGTCCTTCAGAAATAGGGCTACAAGCTCCCACTACTGAAATGAGTCTTTAATTACGTAAGTGATAAGATTAATTAATTAACAAGACTGGATGTATTGGTACAACCTAACGATATCCAATCTCTCAATTAATCTTTCACTTATGTAACCTGGAGGTGTCGGTACAACCAGACTAGAATCTATCCAAGGTAGTCTTGTATTGCCACTGGTTTACAAAACCGGGCGTATATGTACTTTCAATTAAAAATAATATAACTACAAGTATACGTATAATTAATCAAAGAATACTTGGAAATAAAAAATACGAGACTTTAATAAATCTGAATCAAAACATATGTACAAGAATAACCTCACACATACCACCCCAAATCTTGGGTCTAGTGTGCCATGATGAACTTTAAAGTACACAAATTAGTAACGAAAACCAAAATCAAAGAATACTTATCATGTTTGAACGGATTTCGGTAGACCGGTATGACTTTGATATGCTGATAGCTTACTAGACCCTTCCCTCGAGATTTTAACTTTGCACACAACTAAATATAATAATTAAAATACTCACAACTCACTTTACAAACACAAGAATAGAAGAAATTATGCTAGGAGAGAAAATTGTACGATTTTGTTGCTGAAAATCGCGACTTTTATAGGAAAAAATTCAGGAGGGCGCTCGAGCGCCAGTCAGGGGCGCTCGAGCACCCTTATGTACTTTTGATTTTTATATTTTTCCTGTCGTTTTCGGTCTGCATTCTGCTGCTCAATTGTCGGCCTTTTTCAAAAAGTGGTGCTCGAGCTCGGAAAAGGGGCGTTCGAGTGCTACTTTGACTGTGGTAGGTGAACTTTGACTCCAAACATTGACTTTGACCGGCTCGGTTGACTTTGACCATTGACCGTTGACTTTGACCGTTGACCAAAAAGTTGACTAGGTCTATTCCAAGGTTTTTAGCGTTCTGAATCCATTTTTGCACTCGGTTTGGCCAAATTCAATCTTGAATTGCTCGTTTTGAAGTTGTTCTACCATTTTCCTTTAATGTTGCGCTGAATATTCTCTCCAAATGTTGGTTTTTATGGTTGTTTTTGCTCTTTCTTCCTTAAAACCTATATTGCACTAAATTTGTATAAAATATACAATTAAGCTCAAAATAATAATGCAATATACATGATTCAATGGGTTAAAGTTACTAAAAAGATGGATTTATCAAGTATCCTTTTAATGTGTTGTTTAGCGTGAATGTTTCAAGGTTGTTAAATGAATGTGAGTACGTGGTTACTAATGTGATATGTTGTTTCTAATGTGCTCAAACGATTTTCTGGTTAAAGCTTTCAAACTTCCTTTTATCCATCCCTCACTAAGCTTGTTTAGCTCACTCTTCTTTTATACATGTTATAGGTGTTCATGATATTGATTATGTGCAAGATGAATGAATTAATAAGTTTGATCATGTAGTTCATGAGTAATTGATGTACTTAACTTTGAAACTATGTTTTACTTGTTTTAGTAGTTGTTAATGTACTATGTAGTACTAGACTAATTTGAAGTATTGTGAAGCCTAACATGTTTTGGTTGTACATATATAGTTGGTCATGTTGGATCATGATCACAACTAGCTAGTTTTATATCTTAGCATATGTTTATATTCAAGTATGCTCTGGTTTTGAAAGAGTTGTCTACTTTTGTCAAATGAATGAATGTAAGATTAGTGTATTCAGCAAGAGAATGATGAAATGTTATTGTATATATCACACGGTCCTTTGAGAATGTATGTTGTGTATTCTTTGTTGCATTGGTTGTTCATATTTTAGGCATTATATTATTCATGTATCGTCGCAATTGGGCTTGGTTTTCAAAGGGACCGGGTTTGGGCGTGACATTTGTGGTATCAGAGCTTAGCTTGTCTAAGCGTAAGCTAGGATAGGACTTTCGGTCTGTGTGTTATGTGATCCAATGTGTAGTATCATGACATGGTTATATGTTTATATGTTTATATGCATAAGAATGTGTTCAAAATGTGTGTTAATAGAATGTGATGAAGTGAGTGCTAATGATGTGTCAAGTATATACTAACTGAGACTAACTTTCTTATGGTATAAATTGTTTATATGTGCTATAATTGTTCATAACCCTTTACGTCCTAAGATGGCACTGAGAGGTAGACCCTAACGAGAGCCCCCAAAGAGGCTGAGCCAGTTCCACCAGTTCTGCCAGTTCCGATGGGATCAAGGTTTTGGGCAGATGGCTCAGATTATAAATAGGGTAACAACTGCGTTAGAATGATAGCAAGCTGATCGGAATGATCAGTACAATGACCGCTAGTATAACAAAAACTATCGGGGTAGTATTGGGAGTGTTAGAGGTCACGGTAGAAATGGAGATCATGGTGGCTATGCTAGAGGTGGTATGGGTAATTTGGATGGGTTTCTCCGATATGGGTTGTCGAGATTTGCAAGAAAGCCAGATGATGAGGCATCAGAGTATTGGTTAGATCGAGTTCAAAGTATTTTCGATGCTTCAAACTATACTGATGAGAAAAAGATTGCATTTGCTATGTTTTTGTTTGACAGTGATATCAAACAATGGTAGAGGATCACGAAGGCTCAATGGGAGCACCAACATATTTCTTATCTATGGGAGAACTTTGTGATGACATTCAAGGCCAATTATATTTCTGCACTTACTCGAGAGAGGAAGAAGGAGGAGTTTCTGAACCTGAGGCAATATGATCTATCAGTTGCTTATTATGAGGCAAGGTTCAACAAGTTGTCTCAGTACGGGCCTGAAATGGTGTACTCTACGGAGAGGCTGATCAAGAGGTTTATTCGGGGGTTGAGGCCTGAGATTCAATATAGTTTGGCTCTGCTTAAGTTTTATCTTTTCAGTAAGGCCTTTGAGGCAAATTCTAAAGTAGAGAAGAGAAAGAGATAGTATATGGCAGAGTCGAGTCAGTAGTTTAAACGGCCATTTTAGCCATAGGGCCAGTAGAGGTTGTTTCAGTCTTAGGTCCAATAGAGGTTATCTCAACCATAAAGCCAATAGAAGTCATTTCAATCACAGGGGTCGAGTTAGGGTTAGATCAGGCCGGCTGTTGCGAGGACCTAATAGAGTGGTCCGGGTGTGTACTCGACATAGGGATCCTCAAGTGGAAGTACTTCTAGTTCAGCTCAAGTATGTCTCTACTGCAGTCGTAAAGGGCACATAGAAAGCAATTGCTAGAGGAAGTCCAAAAAATGTACGGGTTGCAGAAGTAATTGGCATAGGGCTAAGAATTGCCCTAAGTTCAAGAATGTTCAGAGTCAGCCCGCGGGTCGAGACCAGAGTAGCGATCAGCGTGCCCAAGCTCGGGTGTATACTTTGGATGAGGAGGAAGTGCCTGAGACAGTCGCCGTAGTAGAAGGTACCTTCCTAACTTGTTGAAGTGTTGATTGATCCTGGTGTTACTCATTCTTTTATTGTTATTCTTTGTGTGCAACGTGTTAATTGTTAGTTGAGAAACTTCCATATCAATTAGAAGTTTTCACACCTTTGGGTAGTAAGTTCATTACCGAGTCAGTTTATAAACACTGTGAGATTCGGATTAGGGATCAGGAGTTTCTGACTGATCTAGTCTTGTTACCTATTCAAGGCTACGAGATTATTTTAGGAATGGATGGGTTATCTAGGTATCATGTTCGAGTGAATTTTCAGACCAAAGTGGTAAAGTTCCAGAAACTGGGTTGTCTAGTGGTAAAGGTAGTGGGGAATCGTGACTCTTTGGGGAATCTTCTCATTTCTTCAATAAAAACTGTCAAACTTGTAAGAAGGATTGTGATGGGTTTCTTGTTTATCTGATTAACAAGCCTTTTGATTAGTTGAAGTTAGAGAAGGTTCCAATTATTCAAGTGTATCCTAGTATCTTTCTTGAGGAATTACCAGGAATACCACCACAGAGAGATGTGGAGATTGTGATCAATGTACTACCGGGGACTTAACCTGTATCTAAAGCATCGTATCAGATGGCTTCTGTCGAGCACCTAGAGTTAAAGGTTTAATTACAAGAGTTGTTGATGAAAGGGTTCATTCAACCGAGCACATCACCGTGGGGAGCATCTGTGTTGTTTGTGAAGAAGAAATACAACACTTTGCGGCTTTGTATTGATTATCGGGGTTTGAACTAAGTGACTATCAAGAACAAGTATCATTCGCCATTTATTGATTAACTATTTGATTAGTTGCAGGAGACAAAGATCTATTCCAAGTTTGATCTGAGGCAAGGTTACTATCAACTTCGGATGATGTGCCGAAGTCTACTTGCCGAACACGGTATGACCATTATGAGTTTGTGGTTATGCCTTTTGGTTTAACAAATGCACCAGCAGCTTTCATAGATCTCATGCATCGGGTGTTTCAACCATACTTGGATCAGTTTATGGTGATCTTCATCGATGATATCTTGGTGTATTCGAAGACTAAGGCCGAGGATGAACAACATCTTCATCTAGTTCTGCCGAAGCTTCAAGAACATCAATTGTATGCCAAATTCAGTAAGTGTGAGTTTTGGCTTCAATAGGTGTCTTTTCTGGGTCATATCATTTCTCAGCAAGGTATCATGGTAGATCCTACCAAGGTAGAGGTTTTTCATCCTAGAAAAGACCGGAGAATGTGACTAAGGTTCGTAACTTTCTCGATTTGACGGGTTATTACCACAGGTTTGTGAAAGACTTTTCAAAGGTTGCAAGACCTCTCATAAAGCTAACCCATAAAAGTACTAGTTTTGAGTGGAATGAAAATTGTAAGAATAGTTTCTAGGGATTGAAGAAGAGTTTGACTTTAGCCCCAGTTCTTGCATTGCCATAAGGGAGTCAGAACTTTGTTATCTACAGTGATGCTGTTTGGGTTGTGTTCTGATGCAGAATGGTCAGGTAATTTCTTATGCCTCTCAGAAGTTAAAGCAATACGAGGGCAATTATCCAACTCATGATTTGGAGTTAATGGCTATTGTGTTTGCTTTGAAAAAGTGGAGCCACTATCTTTGGGGAAGCAGGTACGAAATCTTTACGGATCATAAGAGTCTAAAATATTTGTTTTCCCAAAAGGAATTGAACATGAGGCAAAGACAGTGGATGAAGCTACTTGATGATTATAATTGGTCAATCAACTATGTGCCAGGAAGGCGAATATGGTAGCAGACGCCTTTAGCCAAAAGGCTAGTATTACTTGTTTAGCGGTCAAGGAGTGGGAGTTACTAGATGAGGCTAGTATGTGGAAGCCGGAGTTGACTCAAACAAGTATTTTGTTTGCAAACTTGCAGATTTAGCTGTTATTGTTATCACGAATCTGAGAAGCTCAGTAGTTAGATCAACGACTTCAGAAGATCTCAGAGGGTAAGCCTGATTTCAAGTTATATGAGGATGGTATGTTGGGGTTTTGTGGCCAAGTTTGTGTTCCGAATTATTCAAATTTGATGAGGAGAGTTTTTGATGAAGCTCATAACTCGAAGTACACTATCCATCCGGGTGGGAACAAGATGTATCAAAACTTGAAGCAACATTATTGGTGGAACAACATGAGAAGAGATGTAGCGGAGTTTGTATCTCGGTGTTTGACTTGCCAAAGGGTCAAAGTAGAGCATCAACGACCGGTAGGTTTGCTTCAAAACAGTAGAAATGAGAGTATATGACTATGGACTTTGTCACAGACTTGCAAAGATTACCAAGGAGTTGTGATGCAATATGGGTAGTGGTAGATCGGTTAACCAAGACTACTCACTTTATTCCAATGAATAAGCAGGATAGTCATGAGAAGTTAGCAGATTTGTATATTGTTAACATTGTGAGACTTTATGGGTTTCTAATCAGTATTATATCAGATAGGGATCATCGGTTTACTTCCAGATTCTGGCAGTGTCTACAGGCAACATTAGGTACCAATTTAAACTTTAGCACAACTTATCATCCTCAGTCAGATGGGGAGTCAGAGAGGACGACCCAGATTCTCAAGGATATGTTGAGGGCTTGTGTTATGGACTTCGGAAAGAGTTGGGAGAAGCACTAGCCATTGGCAGGGTTTTGCTTATAACAATAGTTATCAATCGACTATTGGGATGGCTCCGTATGAGGTATTGTATGGTCATAAGTATCAGTCTCTGTTGTATTGGGATGAAGTTGGGGAGATGAAGGTTATTGATCCAGCCTTGTTGCCAGAGCTTGTGAATACCATTGAGAATGTCCATCTCATTCATTAGAGGATGCTTACAGCTTAGAGTAGGCAAAAGAGTTATGTTGATGAGAGAATGCGGGATTTGGAATTTAAGGTCGGTGATCGGGTTTTCTTGAAGATCTCTCCTCGCAAGGGTATTGTTCGGTATGATAAAGATGGAAAGCTGAGTCCGAGGTACGTAGGGCCGTTTGAGATCATTGGCAGAGTTGACAAGTCGGTTGACTTACTGCCGAGTTTGTCCAAGGTTTATGATGTCTTTCATGTATCTATGTTGCAGAAGTATCATCCAGATCCTTTTCATGTTATGGAGGTAGAGCCATTGCAGCTTAGTGGGGATTCGACTTATGAGGAACGACCTATTCGTATTCTGGATCAGTAAGTTCGGGAGTTGCGTTCGAAAGTGATTCTGATGGTTAAAGTCATGTGGTTTCATCATGGGATTGAAGAGGCTACTTGGGAAAGATGGGATCAGATTGAGCAACAGTATCAAGAGTTGTTCAGCTAAGAATGTAAGAATTTCGGGGTCGAAATTGTTTTAATGGGAGAAGGATGTGAGACCCGAGTATGCATTCCATGTGCATTTATTTACTTTAAATATTATTTGAAAGTATTATATGTTAATTATGTGTTTATCTATTTTAATACATCATATTTGCATTTAAATTACATATATATATATATATATATATATATATTTAAATATAGTCTTATTTTACTAAGTCTACCATATTTGACTTATTTTTACTCTTGAAAATACAATACATATATATATACAAACAAACATAAGCTTATTTTACAAAGTCAACCAACCTTGACCATAGTTGACTTAGCCTTAGGTGTTTTGCTTGACTAGTTTGACCATTATATACTATACATATACATAATATAAAATAACACAAAATAAAAGAAGAAGCTAGAAAACACTTGAAGAATCGGCCAATGAGAGAAAAAATAAGAAAAATAGAAAAACCAATGGTTTTGATCTTTTGAAGAAGAAATCTTGTATTTTTAGGCCAAATCAAAGTAGAAATAGCTCAAAGTTTGTTCTCCATAGTTAGTTCTTGTCATTTCTAGCCTTTTCCACAATTTTAGGTGAGGAATTTCAAGTTCTTGCATGTGTTTGCTTACTTTAATTTATGGAATTCATATATATATATATGTGTGTGTGTGTGTGTGTATGTGTTATAGATGTTTGTAGAGATGAATATATGTTGTAGTAGTGATTTGAGAGCTTAATATTTGTATTAGAACGTGTTGAAGGCAAAATAGGTATTATATGCTAACTTTGTTAATTGGAAGTTGAGAATTTGAGATGACTTTGGTGTTTGTGATTATATATATGTGATTGGGGTATGATTTCATGGCTTTGATGTGAATTGGTGAATTTAGGGGTTTATTTTAATTAATTTCTTAAAATTCCAGCAATGGTGCAAGATTAGAGTTTAGCTTGTTTGATGTTTTGTTTTGCTATTGTAATGAGTTCATAATGCGTTGTAGTTGGTTACTATATTGGTTGTGTTAAGGTTATGTGTTGTACAGATTCAAAGGATGGTTAAATAATGTCAAAAGGTTAGAGTTAATGTGTAGAAATCATGTTCTTTTAAGGTTTATTTGGTGTTAATGTGTATAGATAATGTTCTTATGAAGCGTAAGTGGTTTTAATGTGTTAATGTGTATAGATAATGTTGGTATTAATGTGATGGATATATCTTCTATTGAAGTTTAGTTGTAGAAGAATGAATGTGTTGTTGAGTAATGAATATGTTGTTGAGTAATTGAATGTGTTGTTAAGGGATTTATGTGGTTGAGAGACAACCTACTTTGTTAGGCTCTTTATATGATGCGAATGTGTAAATTTATTATAAGATGTGATGTGATGTGTCGAGTTGCAACCTTAGTCCGTCATGGAGCGTCGTGTCTGCTAAGCGGCATAGGGCTTGCCGGTAATTGCATGACTACTATGTACTAGTTCTTTCTCTCGTGTGGTCGGTGATGGTCATGGTGAGATTGGTTGTAGATTCATGTACATCATGAGTGTACAAACGGGAGAGAGAAGTGTTGAGTTCGTGGCAGAGTTATAAGTGTCAGCATCAACAAGTGTTCTAAAGCAGTATCCTTTTAATGTATTGTTTAGCGTGAATATTTCAAGGTTGTTAAGCAAATGTGAGTACTTGGTTACTAATGTGATATGTTGTTTCTAATGTGCTCAACAATTTTCAAGTTAAAGCTTTCAAACTTCCTTTTATCACTCTCTCACTAAGCCTGTTTAGCTCACTCCTCTTTAATGCATGTTACAGGTTTTCATGATGTTGATTATGTGCGAGAGGAAGGAATTAATAAGTTTGACCATGTAGTTCATGAGTAATTGATGTACTTAACTTTGAAACTATGTTTTACTTGCTTTAGTAGTTGTTAATGTATGGTGTAGTACTTGGATCATGCTCACAACTAGCTAGTTTTATATCTTAGTGTATGTTTATATTCAAGTCTGCTTTGGTTTTGAAAGAGTTGTCTACTTTTTCCAAATGAATGAATGTAAGATTAGTGTATTCCGTAAGAGAAGGATGAAATGTGTATATATGACGCGGTCCTTTGAGAATGTATATTGTGTATTCTTTGTTGCATTGGTTGTCATATTACAGGCATTATAATGTTCGTGTGTCGTCGCGACCAGGCTTGATTTTCGAAGGGACCGAGTTTGGGCGTTACAGGACAGGAATAGAATGGGCCAAGAAATATAATGAAACTGAGAATGCAATGAACTTGAAAATGCGAATGACATTCTTGGCATATTCTAGGAATGAAGAGTAGTAATGAGAATATCTTGTATAATATGACAGAATTACCATTTTATTATTATAGTATTAATAATATGACATAATTGCCCTTTTATTATTATAATTATAATAATAATTATTATTATTGTTTTTATTTTTATCATTATTATTTTACTTTACTCTTCTTCTTCTTCTTCTTCTTCTTCTTCTTCTTATTATTATTATTATCATCTTCTTTTATTTTCATTCTATTTTTCTTTTCTTTTTCTATTTATTCTTATTTTATTTTAATATAATTTTTTTTACCTAAACCATAAACCCTAAACTTAAACCTTAACCCCTAACCCCTAAACCCTAAACCCTAAACCTCACCACTCAATATTAATTCATGAAAGTATAAATTTAAAGGATTGAGATTAGTAGAAAATTAATTTGAAATTGGAAGGTAAATATTAAAATTTTATTTGTTTAACAACCTTAACAAAGTACACACACCTATATCTATATATATACTTCTTATAACAATGGACTGGAAAAAAATGGTTAAATATACTTCTTTAAAGTAATACATATAGTTGTTCTATAAAATTTATTTATCACGTAGTTGTTTCATAAAAGGTTTACATAATTTTTAATACTTTAATTTTATTTGTTTTATGCTCAAGACAAGAGAAGTTATACAAATTATAAGCTAATTTCGAAAATTGTATTATATCTACCCTTGTCCGATTTTTTATGCTTAAGATACTTCAATCTCTTTTTACAACTTATAAATTTTGGATTTTAAGCAATAGTCCGCGTGTTGCTATAGGCTAGATATTCTACTAACAATGAAAATATACATAACTTTCTAAGGATTTAGTGTAATTGTAAATTCTTACCCTCATTTGTACTAATTAAGAATATCAATTTTTTTTAAATGCATTAGAGCCGGCCAACCAATCCGGACGATGGGGTCAGCCGACACCATCCACCGACAAAAAAATATTTAACTGGCCAACCCAGCTAGTCGAGGCCATCGACCGTTACTATTGACCATCCCCAACATAAGGAACCGGTCGATGGAACCAGACAACCTAACCAGTCGAGGCCATCAACCGGCAGCTAGAAAGTCTTGGCGGGCATTACTTAAAACCACTCGTTGGCCAGTTTTATATATTTTCAAACACTTTGTTGCCAAAAACCTCTTCAAAGTCTGAAAATCCCTCTTGCCAAACATCAAATTTTACTGATTAAACTTATTTTTAACTCCATAAACACACTTCTTGCACATCAAAATCCTAGTTTTCACTAATTTTTTAAAGACTTTCAACATGGTTCGCACAATGGGTAGAGGTTCAGCATCTAAGAAGAATCAAGTAAAGTCATCTTCAAAAGGGACTTCTACTCAAAGAATACGCGACAAATTCAAAAAAAAATGCATTGTGATTACTGGCAAACCAATTGTGGATTCATCTTTTGAAGGTACTAATATTCTTGAATGCTTAGAATTTCAAGGTTGTAAAACTTTCATACATGTAGAATGTCCTATACATAATGAGTTAGTTAGAGAATTCTATTTCTTGCTTAAAGAATATCCTAATCACTGTTTGATTTCAACTGTTAAAGGAATAGAAATTCATTTAACTGAAGACTATTTAGCAAATCTGTTTGATCTTCCTTTAACTGGGCAGAAGTACTATAATGCTAAAGGATGGCCAGACATGCATGTAAATAATAATGATGCTATGATATTGATGGTATG
Organism: Ehretia macrophylla; assembly: GCA_037974665.1. Lineage (NCBI taxonomy): Eukaryota > Viridiplantae > Streptophyta > Magnoliopsida > Boraginales > Ehretiaceae > Ehretia > Ehretia macrophylla. The sequence continues at coordinate 14,266,264 of CM075782.1, read as the reverse complement.
GGAAATGATTGATAATGCTTTGAACGATGATTGAAGGCGCAATAAAGGCGTCAGCTTCATAATGAAGGCGCAAAAGGCGTCAGCTTCAAAATGAAGGCGCATAAGGCGTCAGCTTCAAAAGCGGGAGCACAACGGGATCATCTTGATATATGTAAATAACAAAAACATGCAAGCGTAACGGAAATAATAACTAAAATTTGCATGTAAACAAGTTTGTATTTACATAAACTCAAGAGTTAATCCGTAACTAGTACATTCAAGAAAATACAAGAAAGTATATACAACTATATACAAATGTATTTAAAATGCAATACCTCGCGTGGAGAACTCAGATGTAGACACTTGAAGAAGATCTTGACTCGGGCAAAGCTCATTCGCACGTGCAAAGGTCCTAGTCGGTCCACGGGTATCCAAATGCAAAGGACTACTAACTAATTAAAGTGCTAGCTTAGTTAAATCCAAGAGCTTGAGTATACATGAGTTGAAAATTAAAAGCAAAATGTTTCCTTTCTCAACTAGCCTTAGCCGAAAATGCCAAGAGAAAATGAGAGAAATTTTGCTTCTAAAACTATGAGAATTTTGGCCAAGAGGTGCAAACAAGAATGAAGAACTTGTCTTCTATTTATAGATGCATGAACAAGCTCATCAAATGTCAAGTGTCATGATCAAGAAGCCAAGTGTCCTAATCCTATGCATGGCCGACCAAAGGGGGGGCAAATTGGACAATTTTTGCTTGCAACTTGTTGTTTGTCTTTTTGTGCAAGTTGTCTTTTGTCCTTTTGTATTTCGTCTTTTAGTGCTTGTCCTTTTGTGCAACTTGTTGTTTGTCTTTTAGTGAAGACAAACATTAATTATTCCTAAACCCTTTTAGAATAATTAATTACAAATTGACCCCTCAATCAATTTGCTCTATTGACCCAATACTTTTCAGTATTTATACTTTGACCCCAAAACTTTCAAAAATTATGATTTTGGCCTACTTAATCGATAATGTCCAAAATTATACCTTAACACTTTAACGTATTTCCAACTCATTAACAAGCTCAAAAATTGCTTTATTCATGATACCCTAAGTGTGTGACTTTCTAGGTTCATGACCGTACAGCGATAAAGGATCGATTCCGAAAATGTCTCCGTCATTTTTTAGAATACCTTCATGTTCATGAATGACGCGCTAGCAACGAACGTATCATGACAATATGTACTGTAATGAAGTCAAATTCCAACGAACCTATTTATAGTCACAAATTAGCGTGTAGTTCGATCCTTCTGTTAAAATCTCCCGATCGTTGTAGGGACCATGAAATGATTAAGTATGCTATATGATTCTATGCATAGATCTAATTCGGTAGAATGTGAGATAACATCTATGGAAAAATACATTTCTATCATTTAACTACCCCAGCCGAGGATTTTTCTTTTCAGACAACCGACACTAGATCGCATAGGACATCGCCTCACTGTCCGAGGTTAACAGATCCTATCTTGAAAATTACTTGTCGGACTCATATCACAAGACTAAACTTCAAGAGGCCGTATCTTACCCTCAAAGAAGGCAAGTATTGTCCAAACGCAAGATTTAGCCCCTGATATAACTGGCAGCCATAATTTTTTAAGTCAAAGGATTAATTTGCACAATTTGCAATGAATGACAAACTATTAATCCAAAGTCATGTAGTTTCGTCATTCCGATCACATTTAATGATCCGTTCAACCAACGATCATTCATATGTGAGTTAATCACATCCCCATGATGTTGTAGCTCAACGCTCGCTACCCTTTATCATTAACATCTCTATGTTAATCAAAGGTAACTACATATGATAGTCCGTACTTGATTATTCTAGTCCTGGTCGAATAATCTAAGGAGTATGAATGCTTTTGAATGTTTTTCATGTCAAAGAAACATGCCATTGAATTCTCAACATCTTAAGAATATATTTCTTCTCTGAAAAACATTGATGACATATTCATATAATTGAACGGAGAATATGAACATCCAATTAACATGCTGTTCATATTTACATCAAAATGCCCTATATAGGTCATCTAACTATATAGCATTAGGGCATATCTCTAACAATGATGATACCCCTTATGATTGTGAAATGACTGCTCGAAATAGGCTATTGTTGCACATTGTCACTGACTTAATTATGCCTAGAGGTACTAATGATGGTCGAGTACAGTTTTGTGACGCCTATATTATATATATGATCAATGCAAGAAAGATAATTCATCTTCCATATATGATGCTATCTCACATGTGGAACATTAGAACCAAAATCATGAGTCTAACATATGGAATAGTGCTAACTTGGATATTTAAGGACTATGAAGTTCCATTGCCTACTGTTGGTAGATTTTTTCCTAGCTGGAGGTTTAATAAGGTGGCTTTGAAACGCATGGGCTTATTTATCTATGAAGGCAGAATATATAAGCTCAGTGAAATTGAGAAATTATCTGAAGTTGAAAAAATTGCTATAATTGGGGAACCATAAAAAAAAATTGAGGAAAAATGGAAAATGAAAAGGAAAAAAAATAGTTGCCGAGGAAGAACCTAACACAGGCAATGAATATGATCTAATGGGTGTCGATTCTAATGATAAAGGAAATGAAGAAGAAAGAGATGTTCGAGCAACCCTAAGAGAATCTTTAAGAACAGATGCGATTGAGAGGGAACAAATGAAAGGTGCTGGGTCAAGTAATAGTGTTGTTCCTCAATTAAACACCCAGTCACCATTTGACATGAATCTCCTAATCTCTGCCCTTGAAAATTGCTTTGAATACGCATGACTGAAATGGAAAGGAAAGTCAAATACATCTTTCGCAAGGAAATAAAGCCTCTTAAACAACAAGTGTCAAATATCAGTTCATGGGTGGATTTGTACAATCATTGGATTACCGAGAAAGGATATGATCCTCCTCCGATGCCAAACAAATGGGAACATGATAAAAAAAGTCTTGAGCAAAATGAGGATAGTTCTGATGAAGACACAGCTGCTTAAACCTCTTGCCTGTGCCATTCCTGTTTTTAAATATATATATATATTAGCTTGTTGATTACTTAAGCTTTCAAAAACCTTTATGGATCCCTGTTTCTTACTTTGCAAAATATGACAATTTGGTGATGACTTTTTATTTGTTCTGTTATATGGTTAGTCCATAATTGCTTACTTTTTGTATCTTTTATAAGATTACATCATGACCTGTACTCGTGCTAATATTGCTATATGCTCAGTTATTCACTAATGCACTAACTCAGGAAAAACAATATCTCTTGATTGATACAAATGTCAAAAATACCTTGAGATGCTATTTTGGTGACCTTCCACTGTCGTGCTACTCATTCTAATAATGTCAATGTGAATCTATTCAACAGATATGTGAATTGTTTTATATGCTATAAATTGTGTTATATGGAAATATCTAATGAGACTTTGAATGCCTCAACCTCAATGCCTTACCCAACAAAGGCAGAAGCTGCCAGACGAGATTTCCAGTTGATGGGGTCAACTGGCAAAGTAGACTGGTTGTTTCACCTTTGTCAGGTGATACAACTGGCCAAGGGGGTCGCCTAGCAACGTCGACTGATCCGTTAACTAGCCGTTGCAGTAGTTTAAACATGACATAATTTTGAGAAAGTAAGAACGTGAAAAACAAAGAAAAGCATCTCTTTTTGAGAATCTGAGAAATTCAAAAATAAAGAAAAACATCTTGAAAGAGCTTGTACTAACACTTTTGTACATATCTTTAAATCTTGAGCTATACATCACTTGTAAATCTTAAGCTGCATCACTTGCAAATCTTAAGCTTAAACTGGAAAACACCAACACATCAGTGACATTTAAACAAGATTATTGCCTTAAAGGAAATTTAATTTTTCAATTTATTAGTATATGTGATAAGAAAAAAAATGTTATTCAATTAGAATTGATAGAAACTAAATGAGAAGTTCGTTTGCAAAAGTTTGAAATTTTCGTTTGCTTTAGTTAAGCAAATAGAAAGATTTCATTCAACTCTAAATTCATAAAAGATATAATCGGAGTCAAGAGATCAAACTAAACAAGAATCTTCCCAACCTACCAATTAAGACATGAGATCCTTATTTACAGTTACTTTATTGGGTCAAATTCATTTTAGGCTTTTAATAAGGCAAACTATGACTCTTAATAGTGATTGATTGTTTGCCTCAACAAAGTATCTCGACTCCTTACTTCCAACTCTAGTAATGATTTTCTTAAGAGCTTGTTCTTCACTAGAAGTTTAATAAGATAATTCAGCTTCAAAGCAACTGAATTAAATAAAAATTTGTGTATTACATCCAAAAATTTATGTATTATAAGTCCACTAATGAATTAAACAACTTTAACATTTTTGTATTACATCTTAATTCTTTTGGTAACTCTTTTTTAGTTATTTATTTATTTTGATGACGAAGGAACCCAACTAACGGAGCCCAACTTTTTAGATTATTTATTATAAATCAGTTATTTGTTATTCACAAATTTAATTTTGACCATTTTAAAATTTGCTTATTTGGATTTTCATGTCGTCGTAAAGTCATTGTATGTAAGTTACTTCTTCAATGTAGTCTTCGTATTTGGTTTGTGTAAATTATAATTATAGAAAACTCACCAATCTAAAATGGTATTTTATTATGAAATGATGAATTTCAAATTTTATGAAAAGATTCAAATTTTTGTCACTAAGTTGCCCCGATGTCTGACCCTGAACTCCTTTGAATCTGAGGCAATCCTTAACTCTGTACTGGTCGCTGCCGCAACCTGTACACTTGTTCAATTTCTTCCAACAATTGTCCATAGTATGACCCCTCCGCTGACAAAAGCTGCACTGCTGGCCTTTACTTGCAGCAGTGCCTCCCAAAAGAGCTCTGTATGTAGAGGTGGCAGTACTACCCTGCTGTGATCTGACTGTAACAGGTCGAGTCTGACTCTGTAACTGACTCTGTGCTGGTATGGTCTAAAACTGTATCTGTATTAGCCCTGGATAACTCTGGGTCTGAAACAACCTCTGTTGTAGACCCTGAACCTGTCCAGCTAACTATGTCTATCTGGGTACCCACTGACCCTGTGAAATAGCCTGCCTCTTACTAGGCTGACTAGAGCTCGCTATCAACTTGGCCTTGTGTTTCTCAAATCGTGAAGCTGCCTGAACTGCATCTGTATAAGTGGTGAATGTATGAGTAGACAGATTCAAATTGATGTCTCCTCTCAAACCCCGTACAAACCTCTGAATCCTGCGCCTCTCGGGCCGTACCAATTCTGGCATATAGTGTGACACCCTATTAAATGTGGCTTCATAATCGACGACTAACATATTACCTTGTTTAAAGGGAGACAAACTCTTTCTCATGCCTTTCTCTAGTCATTTCTGAGATATATTTTTCTCTGAATCCTCTCATAAACTCATCTCACATGTGTTGCACAGCCTCGCCGTCCCATGTCCGCTGCACAGTCCTCCACCACTGTTCAGCGTCACCCTCTAGCTGGAATGTAGCAAAGGCAATCCGCCTCTCATCATTGTACTCTAACACATTAAAAATTTTATTAACCCTGTTGATCCACCTCTCGGCCTCCTCATCGTCTGTCCCACCGAGGAATCTTCTAGGTCCATGTTTCATAAATTTTTCAAGCTGGGTACTACTACTGTTACCTCCTGTGGTCTCATTGCCCTCAGCTCTATCTTTGCCACGACCAGAATTACCTGCTACTTGTGTACCTTCTTGCCTCTGCTCCTTAGTATACTGTGTAATCCTGTTGATTGTTGTGGCCATACTGGCAATGACCTACTCATTACTCGGTTGCTGACCCAAGTCTACTTGATCAGTACTCTGAGCTCTGGTCTGTCTACGAGGCCCCATGGTAGAAACTAGAATGCTGAAGTATTATGATAGATACAAAACTAGTTCATAGGTAAATCACATAAGAACAAGTTCAAACAAGCTCACGCAAATTCACACAAAGTCATACCAAGTCATACAAGACATTTTGTTCACACAAGTTACTTATAAGTCACTTAACATGCTTTTCATTCTAAACTTTTCATATTCACACAATAACTCATGGAAGACACTTCATATTCTCATTTTTATGCTAGCATGTTCTTCACTTAAGCAATCATTCTCTTAGGCAAATAAACAATCACATAATCATACATTTATACTTTTACACAAAGACCTCTACCCCACAGACCGAGAAACCTATTATGGCTCATGCATTCTATAAGCTCTGATACTACTTAAATGTCACCCCCTGACCCAACCCCATGCTAAATGTTAATTTTGGACCCGACAAACGGACAAAGTCTCTTTTGTACCGTGGACTAACTGGTTACCTGCAAACAGAAGAAATAGCCACAAACCACACAATACAACCTTCACAACATACTCCAAGCTCCAACCACACAACTTTTCCCAACCCTAAGGCCATCTAGGCCTTAATCTATGACGATGTAAACATGCAAGCATGCATTAACACAACTATTGAGATTCTATGTTATAAAACTGGTTATCATACCACTCTAATTTTATCAATTAAACTTTCTTATAGATTGAGTCAACCATCTACCCAACCTCCGATAAACCACACAAGCATACATCATTAACAATAAAACAAAGCTTATAAGTTATTACAAACCAACTAAGCTACTAAATCATACATGACTTATAACTTTAATTACATTCCTCCAAAGCAACACAAATATACACAAGACCCATAGGTTTCAAAATAGATCATAAACACATCAACAACACATTCTTCACATAGCCAGCATATAAGCACTCCAACCTTAGCAAGAGCAAGCAATACAGTAACTCAAAGTAACTGCTCTATCTGAGCCTCCTCTTCTCCCTCTACTACTAAAAGATGGGGGTCTACCTCAGCACCTCCGGAAACAATGAATGAGCAACCACAATTGCAAAGGATAAGTTACAGTTAACCGGGGCGTTTTCAAAAAGCTTTTCGTACAATGCAACAATTAAACACAAGATAAAGCAACTAAACAATAAGGAGTCAATAAGCAATAGATTGCTAGACATTTCAAAGGATAAGATTTCGATAACCTGAAACACTCCAAAGTCAATCTTCAATCACGAACCTCGAACCACGAACCATGAACTCGATCAATGTCTCGGCATAACCCATAACACTCTGGTGGGTGTACTTCGGATATACCCTAAATCCTACAACCCAACACCCATTGGCGATGTTCGGACTAGGTGAGAGTGGGAATAGGGACCAGGGTAGCCAAGGTATATGGCAAGCCCGATACCGCTCGGAGTTCCCTGACACTACCATGCCCAAATGGTTGCGCAACCACGATATACTTTGGATTTAGGGACCACGCTACCACACCTAATAAAGATTATCTATAATGTTCAATTGCACCCAGATTCTCTTTTCGTGCAAAGCCCCTTTTGAATTTTGACTATATATGCAAATTTAGTCAAGTTCTGGTTAAACCAATCACACCTAACCATTAATCTATGTTCATTAGCACCTACAGATAGCATAGAATCAATCTCACAATCAAATTTTAGCAAAACCCTAGAATAGTTACTATTCATTGTCTTCTAGAATTGAACCTATGCAGTAATTTAATAACCAAGCATTTCAACTACACAAAACAAGTCTATAAAGCATGTAGACAACATGCTAAATCCCTCACCAAAGATGTGTATAGATGCTAGTTGTAGTCTTAGGAACATTTAAACCCCTTAGAACTAGCTTGGTTGCCCTCAAAATTGAAAGATGAAGATGGGATTTTTTTTTTCTCCTTTAGCTGTCGGGTAGACCAAGGGACATAGGGGAATTTTCTCAATTGTTTGTGTGCTATTATGTTGTATATGTAATGCATTATATGTATATATTAAGTATATTCTAGCATAGTTAGCTAATTAGGTCCATACAAATGCAAGACAACTTAAAACGAAGCCCAAATGATATTAGATTCAACTAGCCCACTAAATCTAATGTTTTTACTATTCACTCAGTTCGAAAATTATTTTCCAAACAGGCTCTCCCAACATGCAATGCACAAAATAACGAAGAACGAATCATAAATACAAATTAATGCATGTAGGAAAAATGTAAAATCATGGAATTAATATAATAAAATTTTAACCCCGGACTTGGGTGTCATAGCTGCTCATGCTCCTCCTCGGTCTTTGAGTACACCAAGATATTATCTATAAAGATGACCACAAACTGGTCCAAATAAGGGTGGAACACCCTGTGCATCAAGTCCATAAAAGCAGCATGAGCATTCGTTAGCCCAAATGACATCACAATGAACTCATAATGTCCATACCTCATTCTGAAAGATGATTTTGGCACATCTTCCTATTTAATGCAAAGTTGGTAGTAGCTCTACCTTAAATCAAATTTGGAGTAGAGTTTGGCAACTTGAATTTGGTCAAACAACTCATCGATCAAAGGTAACGGGTACTTGTTTTTAATAGTTACCTGATTCAAACCCCGAAAGTCAATGCATATCCTCAATGTCCCGTCCTTCCTTTTTCACAAATAGAACCGGTATACCCCAAGGGGATGAACTAGGTTGTATAAACCCTTTCTCTAGCAAACCTTGCAATTGAATCTTTAACTCTTGTAATTCGGTCAGGGCCATATGGTATAGAGCTTTAGAGACTGGCTGCGTACCAGGTAATACTTCAATTACTCCTCTGGGAATACATCAGCATACTTTTTAACCACTGGCACCTTTACTAACTTGTTTTGATCTGTTGGCTTGTTGATTAGATAAGGAAAGTAACCACTACAACCTTTCCTCATCATCTTCATAGCCTTGATTGAGGACACCACCGCATTTTTCGACAAATCACATTTTTCTTTCACACTAACCACGGGTTGTCGCAGTATCCGGAACTTCAACACCTTTATACGACAATCCAACTGCGAATAATTCTGAGCCAACCAATTCATTCCTAAGATGACTAATGTAACTGTATGTACAACACTCAAACCATTGTATTTGTACTACATTTGCATCATAACTTAGGTAAAAATGCAAACACTTATAAACTTTTGATGCAATGTAGGATGATACCTAAAAGTGAAGAATCAGACCTGAAACGATCCAAATGGCAAGTCAAAGAAGTTGAGAACATGGAAACTCAGGAATCGGAGGATGAATGGAGCCCGCAAAGAAGAAATTAGGCTGAAACTAGCACAAAATCGGACTCAGAATATTAACCTCAATGATCTCGAGAAGTGAACTATGTTTGTTTTTGACAAATCATACCACTTTTTTGGGTAGAAATGGCCTTTTAGGCAAATTCTATTGTTTGAAAGGTCAAAACAGTAAAAAATACCCAAAAATACCTAGGTTAACGCCCCGGTCAAAGTCAAAAATCAAAGTCAACTTTGCCAGCAGAGGGCACTCGAGCGCCCCTCAAGAATATTCTAGAACCTCCACGAGTCGCAAGCCTGGCGAGTCAGTAAGGTATGCTCAAGCGTGCCCCATTGGGCATTCGTACGTGCGACCCAGATTCTTCTACCATCTTCCAAACGCCCACATGTCGCAGTCTCAACGATGGAAAAGATGAGCACTCGAGTTGTCACGCCCCAACCCGACCTATGGAGGCTAGACTAGGGAATGACCTAATTCTTTTACGCTATTTGTACGACTTGGTCATTTCTTACGATTAATACTTAACGTTGATTTAGAACTCCAAAATATTTTCCGAAAATCCGGTAGCATGACAGCTATATTTAAGACCTTTGGTTTGACCTATTTTTTAAAACGCCTCAAAACTTCCAATCCTTGATTCGATTCCCACTAAGATTCCTATTTTGTCATCAACCGATATGCCTACTAATTTATCTTGAAAGTCTCATTTGGTTAATAAGCCTAACTTGATAACTATGCTCCATTTATTTGTCAATTTACTATTGTGCAAATACCTATTATCCTTTAGGGTATGGGTGAGTACCTAAGTGAAATTAGATAGAGTTAACTTAGTGGATTAATCATCTAGTGGTTTAAACGCCTGCGATAACTACTATACGAGATAATAAAAGCAAATAACCAACTAAAGAGTTCGTCCAGTTATAGATAGTACAATCCCAAAATTAGACCCAAATTACAACGGGGTCATTTACATCAACAAAATAAATATTCTTCAAAGCAAACACAACGTTCACAAAACAGCCACTGTCAAGCAAGGCACATAAAGCACGTAATAACTCCAAGGATTCATCAACAAGAACATTCTCCTCGGGTACCTGTTTTTGATCTTCTTCACCTGTGATGATAAAAGAGGGTGAGTCCTTATGAACTCAACGAGGGGGAACGAGAAATACATTTTGAAACTATTTTCTGGTTAAACTTATGAAAAACCCTTTTTAAAAGCATGACATATAACACAAGTAAATTTATAACATAATATAAATGTAAATGAACACATTTACCCGTCTTTCCTCCCAGAGGTCCTTTAGGAACCAAGCGATAGTACTTAAACACATAGTGAAAAAGATACGGTAAGTTTTCGCTCTCAAGATCGATCGGTGAGCATTTGCTCTCAAGATCATGTTTGATAACAGTTGTTGCGGCCGACTTCAATCATACACTTATCACGCCAAATGGGTGTACTCCGGATGTACCCCGAAATTCTACGACCCAACTCTCCAAGGAAGTCTAGCCCCCAAGCGAGAGAGGGAATTGGACCATGGTAGTCACGGTAGCACCGGCAAGCCCGATGCCGCCCGGCGTGCGTGAAACGCTACTATGCCAAAAGGAAAGGTTGCAACCTTGTATGCAATGCACATGTATGCCATTTAACATTTCATAATGGGAGGCCAACAAAGTAGGTTGCCTCCGAGCAAGTATATGATCACATTTTGACATATTGGCACATAGGGCATTGTAAGAACATGTAATCATTTCATATATCAATTTCAAAGCAATTAAACTTCCACGGGCAGCCAAGTAATCATGCTCAAATAAGCCATAAAATGTCTTTTAATAATTCACATTAGGAGGACAACAAAATAGGTTGCCTTCGAGCAATTATAAGATCACATATTGATAAGTAAACGAACGAGGCATGCTTAACACGAATTTTCACTTTGTAAAACACATAGAGTTATATGAACATTAAAGGGGCAGCCATGTAACACATGTAAATCAAGTCATATAACTCATTTCGGGGTTCACGTATCAAGTATTAAGATTATACAAGCATGCAACGACGTCTATATGAGACCGGGTGCAAGAAGAGTTTACTTATCAACATGTAATCATCGGGAATCATATTTAGAGTTATAAAAACAATTCTGGGCAGCCCATTAACATTCCTCAACATCAATTTATAATTCACACAAGAGTGGTCTATGACTTGGGAGTCTACGGGGCCATTAGGGTTTACAAGGTCGTGCTCGGGGTTGGTTTTGTTTGCTAAGCACCACAAGTAACACTTAAACCATTTCAAGCATACTTAACATTTATTAGGCAGCCTACTAACCACACAATTGAACGCATTTAGCCATAGGATCATTACTTAACAAGTTTTCATAAGCAATAGGGCCTTAATTCCGTGCTTACACATGCGGTTAAGCAAACCATTCATCAATTAGTGATCCCAAGTCATACATCAATCAAATTAAGCAACATCAACCAGCTACAACAGTCCACACAACATCTAAGTGCCACAATTCCAAGCATTCAACACCACAAGAGAAGTTACAACATGTTTCAAAGCATATCACTAAACAAAACCTCACTGCAATGGTCTGTTTTCCCACATTCGATTAGATAAGCCAAAAATCTCCAATTTCAGTGAAAAAAATTTCAAATTAAATCTTAATGAGTGAATAAAATCTAGGAACAAACCTCGTATCATTTGGAGTTTGGACTTAGGAGTTATGGCCAAAACCGTGAGACTACGCAAAACTGTCCAGTTTTAAACACATTACGATTTTTGCCATTTTTGAGGGTTTTAGAGTCAGAATTGGTTTTGGTCTATTTCGGACAATAATGTCCAGAACTGAAAAATCTAGCAATCTACCAATGTTCATGCATTTTCACCAATATTTACTAGGTCAAACACGCTTCGTACTACAAGCTCAGAAAACTACCAGCAACACGTTTTTACCTATCTTCAAGTTCTAGCCAAAAATCTAGCCATGCATGGTCATATAAGCTCATGTACACACATATACAACAACTACAGAGGTAAATATAGTCATATGAAAGTATGCATGGGAATTTTGAAAGCTTTTAGAAGAGTTTAACCCTCACCTCTTTGAAGACTTAGCAAATGTGCACAAAATCCTTGTTTTGAGCTTTGTGTGTGACTTTAAGCTATCCTTGCTTGATTACCTTACTATGGCCGATGCTTGGAGTGTCCTAGAGAGTGAGCTTGAGGTCTTGGAAGCTCAAGAGAAGCCATGGTCGAAAATGAGAGAGAAGGAGAGAGAATGAGAGCTTGAGAGGATTTTGAGAGGAAAATGAAATGTGATGAGTTGTGTGTGTGTATGTGTCGGCCTTAGGGCCTCTAAATATGAAAATTGTGTCATCTTTTGAGCATTTTGAATTTTCAGGCATGTGAAACCCCATTTTTCTGCTTTAACTTGATTTACGTGCTTTGTCTCGTTTTGCGTGCATATGACCTGTTTATGTGCTATAGGGCCTAGAATGTTATAATTTTGATGTCAATACTCCTAATACGTGCTAAATGTGCATTCATGAAATTTTCATCAAAAACGGGATCAGAAATTTTATCGTCGATTTTCAGTGAATAGTGTTTTCGAAACACGTCCGCTAAAATTTTGAAACTGGTCTTTTTAACCCTTCTAGACTTAGTCAACGGACTTTAATAGACCTGTGTTTGATGAAAACGATTTTAAAATCGGCTTAAGAATTTATTAGGGTTTTTACACCGACTTTTGCGAAAATCGAGTTTTAAGCCGACTCGGGTGAAATTGTTTGATTGTAAAACTTCTTGTCACCTAAAAATAATTTACTTGAGCTATCTTGAGTGTTGAATAATTGTTTTGAACTTTGGTGATCAATAAAATGCATTTAAAGTCAAGAAAACACTAAAAATACTAAAGTTTCAACTTTGACTTTCATTTGACTTGTTGACTTTCATGCATATATCACCAACACACAATGAAACAAAGCAAAACACCACATTTTCACACACCTTGCAGCCGTGAAAGCTTAGGAAAAAAAAGAGATTTTATTCAACTTATTTTCAAAGTAATTTTGCCTTAGAAAACTCATTTAAAGTCCGAATCTTTTCAAACCGAGCTAGATTCCGCTTGTTGGGCACCTATTGCACGCATTCCTAGCTTTACTTCGGATCAAAGGTGAGAGAAAAATTCTAGATCTCAAAATGTCATTTTTATGTTTTTGCTCATAAATGAAAATTTAACCGTTAGAATTGAAATCTGATGATAGATTATTGCTCCTTGCATGCTAGGGATCGTTATATACTAATACTACGAATTTCTGTCGGATGTAGCATAATTTTTATTTTTCGGGTATTTAATTTTGATTAAAATGTTCAAAGTTGAATTAAATGAGTTGTGTTGATCGAAATCGATTGCCGTCGATTTCTAAATACTTGATAATTACGTGTTAGCGCTGTTGTAATGCCGAATTTTCGATTACATTGTTCGTGTGAAAATCCGGAAAATCCAGCCAAGATATCTTAGGGTTTTAGGGTTATCGGGCATGATTTGGAGGTGTTATGGTGGATTTCCGAGAGGGCTAATGTAGTAGGTTGAATGGGTGAGTGATAGGAACTTATTTGGCAATGTTTGGATTAGTAGATTGTAAGTTATGAATTTTAGAAGTTTAGGTTGTCATTCTTTAATTTCTTGAACGATGCCTTTAGATGGTTGGGTAGTGTTCGAGTGATGAATGGTGAGTTGTTGATGAGTAATTTAGAGTTTAATTATGTATATTATGCATGTCCGGTTAGATGGCCTACTTTGTCATCTAACTTCGTTATTTGTTGTTTAATTAAATATTGATGTTATATTGATGTTATTGATTGATTATTATTGAGTTCGGGAATCGGGCACTTTTGTTGCTGATCTCCCAATTGATTGATTGATGATTGATTGATGATTGATGATTATGGAGTCTTGGTATGTGTGTGCCACCTCTCGGGCAGCGTCGGGCTGTCGGGTTGATAACGGCATGACTGCCATAGGCTACCCCCAGCTCGCATGACGGAGGTGTCATGGAGGGAGGGGCTAGTGAGGTACCTCGGGTGCGTGAGTAATGGGGAGTTATAAGAAGAATGGTTGAGATCGTGATGGCGTTTGGAGCTACACCAACTAGAGAGAGTATCCTTTATTGAATGGTCATATAGTTATGTGATGATAGTATTATTGATGTTTTTGTGTGTTTACTGACTCAAAGGATTATTCCAAGGAGTTTAGTAGACCTTGCTCGAGATCTATCGGATCCTCACTGGGCTTATTTATATAAGCTCACTCTCTATTATTGCATGCATACAGGTGTACTTTTACAGGATTACGGGTACGTGCCTCCTGAAGAGGAGAATGTGGAAAACGTGTCCTACGTGGATGAGTCCTATGTTCCAGAGTCTTATCCATGATGTCGTACATGTTTTATTATCTTGTAAATTAACTTAGTAGACTTTTATCTGCTTTATAGTCTATAATGTATAAGATGTTGATAAGTTAATGAATTAGTTGATGTTGTCTTAGTAGCTTCTCTTTTGTTTATGATTAGGTTGCTAGATTGGCTCAATATGTTTTTGTATTGTATATTAAGGGTTAATGTATTATGTTGGAACGGAGGCGCATAACTATGAATGAGTTGATGAAAGAATGTTTAATGTGTGAAATGGTTGCGTTGTATGTTGTTAATTTGATTGTGGAGTTGGTTGGTGATTTGTGGAGTTTGATGTATGTTGTTATTAAGGGTTGGTTTAGAGCCCTGATGTTCATGTTACTGTCGTTATGCTGCCGAAATTCCGTTGCGTCCTGACTGATTGTAAGAGGGGTCGAGTTGGGGCGTGACAGTTTAAGTGGTATCAGAGCGCATGTTAGCTGTCAGCCGGGGTATCCTCGGAATGTGGGTAGTGGTCTAAGCATGCAAGTATGTATTAAGTGAAAGAAAAGTGAAACATATGTTAATATGTTTATGTGATTAATTTACTTATGTGTCTAACTTTCTATGTGACCAGTATGCCTTGTGTGTTAAGTGAACTAATGTGGTCAATATGTTTTATGTGATAACGTGTTATACGTACTCAATGTGTTGTAATTAATGTGCATTATGTGATTAATGTGTATTATGTGACAATTGTGTTTTATGTGATTTTGTGCCTTGTGTGAAGTTAGTTGTTTATGTGCTTTTAATTGTTTATAACTAGCTTATGTGAAACAACGTGCTTTAGGTGGTCAATATACTTTAAGTGACCAATGTGAGTTACGTGATCAACTTGTCTTATGTGAAGTTTGTTGCTTATGTGACTTTAATTGTTTATAACTTACTTCTGTGATATAACCTGTTTATGTGATGTTGGCTTCTTATATGTTGAATTGTGTGTTATGTGATAATGTTGCATTGTATGATAATTGCGCATTACGTTATACTTGTCTTTCATATGATATGGTTGCATACATGTTTTAACTCGTGAGTGACCTTTTAATGTCTAGGGTGGTTGTAAGAGCTTTCGGAAATAGAGATAGGCCATGATTTTGAATTATTATTATTCTAGTAGTTTATCAGTTAGATTTTAATTGTTATGTTTATGGATTTTAGTTTCGGCTTAGTGGATAGATCTTGATGTTCCTTTAGCGAGAATGAAGTTGTTCGAGGAAAATAGCAATGTATCTTGATGATTATAATTACTTTTGTTGCCATGTTTAACTTATTATTACTTGGAGATGAATCATAAGTTGAGGTTTCTGTGAGGTTGTGATTAGACACTTTTGGAGTCTCAACTCAGACTATACTTTCTTGAGGTCATTTTAGAATGAATTTATTTGAGGAATTAGTGATTTATATTTGTGAATGGAATGAAGTGTAGTATAACATGTGAGTATTTCTACTATTTGAGATTGCTATATTATTAATGGATATTTTGGAGTTTTGATCTTTAAACCTTGGAGACAATTGGAGTAATTCCTGACTAAAGTTACTCTATTCGAAGATGTAATTGTTGGGAGATAGAATTATTTGAGGAAATAAGAATGCATTTCGATGGCTGAACATTTACTTGCCTACATCGAGCTTTTGGAGTCTAGGTGGTATGACTTTCTAAATTGTTGATTGGGGATTCTCTTGTGTTATAATGGGTTAATATGAATCTGTATTGTGTTATCAGATTTTGGAGTCTTCATTAGTTAATCTTGTTGGGTAATCGGTGATTTATCTCGTTTAGTGATTGGTCTGATACAGAATGTAAAATTTTGGAGTGATTTATCTTGTTTGGTGATTGTTATGACTCCTTAGGTTCTTTAGATCTCCTTAGTGTCTTGTTTTGGAGGAAGATAGATTGTAGGATTTGACTTGTTGGTGTTTAAGTGTGTAGGTGGGACACCCTTCTTGTACTCCATAATTCTATCGGTCTTATTATTATCTTTTACTCTATTCTCACTTATTTGAGAGAGAGTTACACTTTTCTAGCATATCAATTGTTTCTTGAAAGTTTTGCTTATTGGATTAATGGATCCTATACTCATTTGACATTGCTTCTATTCTTAACATTCATATTTGTTTCTTATAGCAATGTCGCTTATTGGAGTTAAGGTTTGAGACTTCTACATTTCATTCTATATCTCCAGCCATTGGTTTCAATATTTCATTTCATTCTATTACTATTTATTTGGAAGTAATTTCACCTTTGGTATACCATTTTACTTATTCGATTTCACTTGTTTGATGTACTCCTTACCTAAGTACATCATTGTCATTCTTGTTGATCTTTGTTAATCCTATTGTTTTATTATTAAATCCAGAGTCATTACTTTGCTTGTAATTGCTCACTCAAAGTACTCGGCACTGTCCTATTGTTATCATTTCTTATTCGTACTTCTTTGGTATTGCGTGCTGAGATACTCTTGCCACTCATGTTTCTATTGAATTAATCATCTCTTATTTCTTAATTTCATTTCGCCTCAAGTACAACTTACTTGTTGGTTCCTTGAACAATTATCGAGAATTGAAATATCTACTTGTTCAGGAATTTTTGTTCAACATACTCAGCACTGTTTTGACTCGTCATCATCCTTTGTTCGTACGTATTTAACTGATAGGTGCTGAGACATTTCTTATCTTAGTTATCATGCTTTCTTATTAAACTATTAGCCTCTTGATTCTCTAACCTGTTTGAGCTCTTGTTCACTTGATTGTTGGCTCGAATATGACTTTCCATATTCGTATTTCCTTATAAATTTCATAAGAGCCATATTCTGACAAATGTCACTTTTGAGATATTTCCTTGATCAGTAATCATTCATGTTATCGTAAATGAGTTTTTAAACCCTCGGGGTGTTCATAGAGCTCTTTTGTGTAATAGGGGATGATTGATAATTAGTGGTGTCACGCTAAGACTTGGAGTTGCAATTTCTTTCATATGCAATATGATATTAGGTAGGAGAGAATTATGAATTGAAGATTGTCTTGGAACTATGATCATCAACTTGCAGTCAACAGCGATTGTTCTTTTGAGGTCTTTGGTTAGTTGTCATCCTAAGAGATAAATGGGAACTAAGAGAAGTATTGTTATGCGTAACGATTGAGGATTTAATTGTCTATCAGTTCGAGAATTGCGCGGACGCAATTGTTTTAAGGAGGGGAGAATGTGAAACCCCATTTTTCTGCTTTAACTTGATTTACGTGCTTTGTCTCGTTTTGCGTGCATATGACATGTTTATGTGCTATAGGGCCTAGAATGTTATAATTTTGATGTCAATACTCCTAATACGTGCTAAATGTGCATTCATGAAATTTTCATAAAAAACGGGATCAGAAATTTTATCGTCGATTTTCAGTGAATAGTGTTTTCGAAACACGTCCGCTAAAATTTTGAAACTGGTCTTTTTAACCCTTCTAGACTTAGTCAACGGACTTTAATAGACCTGTGTTTGATGAAAACGATTTTAAAATCGGCTTAAGAATTTATTAGGGTTTTTACACCGACTTTTGCGAAAATCGAGTTTTAAGCCGACTCGGGTGAAATTGTTTGATTGTAAAACTTCTTGTCACCTAAAAATAATTTACTTGAGCTATCTTGAGTGTTGAATAATTGTTTTGAACTTTGGTGATCAATAAAATGCATTTAAAGTCAAGAAAACACTAAAAATACTAAAGTTTCAACTTTGACTTTCATTTGACTTGTTGACTTTCATGCATATATCACCAACACACAATGAAACAAAGCAAAACACCACATTTTCACACACCTTGCAGCCGTGAAAGCTTAGGAAAAAAAAGAGATTTTATTCAACTTATTTTCAAAGTAATTTTGCCTTAGAAAACTCATTTAAAGTCCGAATCTTTTCAAACCGAGCTAGATTCCGCTTGTTGGGCACCTATTGCACGCATTCCTAGCTTTACTTCGGATCAAAGGTGAGAGAAAAATTCTAGATCTCAAAATGTCATTTTTATGTTTTTGCTCATAAATGAAAATTTAACCGTTAGAATTGAAATCTGATGATAGATTATTGCTCCTTGCATGCTAGGGATCGTTATATACTAATACTACGAATTTCTGTCGGATGTAGCATAATTTTTATTTTTCGGGTATTTAATTTTGATTAAAATGTTCAAAGTTGAATTAAATGAGTTGTGTTGATCGAAATCGATTGCCTTCGATTTCTAAATACTTGATAATTACGTGTTAGCGCTGTTGTAATGCTGAATTTTCGATTACATTGTTCGTGTGGAAATCCGGAAAATCCAGCCAAGATATCTTAGGGTTTTAGGGTTATCGGGCATGATTTGGAGGTGTTATGGTGGATTTCCGAGAGGGCTAATGTAGTAGGTTGAATGGGTGAGTGATAGGAACTTATTTGGCAATGTTTGGATTAGTAGATTGTAAGTTATGAATTTTAGAAGTTTAGGTTGTCATTCTTTAATTTCTTGAACGATGCCTTTAGATGGTTGGGTAGTGTTCGAGTGATGAATGGTGAGTTGTTGATGAGTAATTTAGAGTTTAATTATGTATATTATGCATGTCCGGTTAGATGGCCTACTTTGTCATCTAACTTCGTTATTTGTTGTTTAATTAAATATTGATGTTATATTGATGTTATTGATTGATTATTATTGAGTTCGGGAATCGGGCACTTTTGTTGCTGATCTCCCAATTGATTGATTGATGATTGATTGATGATTGATGATTATGGAGTCTTGGTATGTGTGTGCCACCTCTCGGGCAGCGTCGGGCTGTCGGGTTGATAACGGCATGACTGCCATAGGCTACCCCCAGCTCGCATGACGGAGGTGTCATGGAGGGAGGGGCTAGTGAGGTACCTCGGGTGCGTGAGTAATGGGGAGTTATAAGAAGAATGGTTGAGATCGTGATGGCGTTTGGAGCTACACCAACTAGAGAGAGTATCCTTTATTGAATGGTCATATAGTTATGTGATGATAGTATTATTGATGTTTTTGTGTGTTTACTGACTCAAAGGATTATTCCAAGGAGTTTAGTAGACCTTGCTCGAGATCTATCGGATCCTCACTGGGCTTATTTATATAAGCTCACTCTCTATTATTGCATGCATACAGGTGTACTTTTACAGGATTACGGGTACGTGCCTCCTGAAGAGGAGAATGTGGAAAACGTGTCCTACGTGGATGAGTCCTATGTTCCAGAGTCTTATCCATGATGTCGTACATGTTTTATTATCTTGTAAATTAACTTAGTAGACTTTTATATGCTTTATAGTCTATAATGTATAAGATGTTGATAAGTTAATGAATTAGTTGATGTTGTCTTAGTAGCTTCTCTTTTGTTTATGATTAGGTTGCTAGATTGGCTCAATATGTTTTTGTATTGTATATTAAGGGTTAATGTATTATGTTGGAACGGAGGCGCATAACTATGAATGAGTTGATGAAAGAATGTTTAATGTGTGAAATGGTTGCGTTGTATGTTGTTAATTTGATTGTGGAGTTGGTTGGTGATTTGTGGAGTTTGATGTATGTTGTTATTAAGGGTTGGTTTAGAGCCCTGATGTTCATGTTACTGTCGTTATGCTGCCGAAATTCCGTTGCGTCCTGACTGATTGTAAGAGGGGTCGAGTTGGGGCGTGACAAGGCATGCTTTGATAAGATAAAAGGGTAAGTCTTGTGTTTGGAGAAAGTGGAAAGCATAGAATAATGTAATGAATATTTTAATGCATGCATTGTCTTGGAATATCTTCAATTTTTGAGTGTTTGGTCGTGTAATGCAATGAAGAATCTGAAAATTCAGATTCATGTTAGTCTATTTTGGATTATAATAAGTGTAGGTTTATAATAGTTTATTGGCTAGTTGAGTGTGTTAGGAAGAATAGAATATTTTCGTAGTTAGTGGGTTTTGTAGAGAATTTGAATTAGGATTAGAATATTGGTCAGTGGATTGTGTAGGATTATTTAATAGTCTAGTGCTTTGTGTAGGATTCTTTGTTGATTAGCATGCGGGCACGCTTTTCTAGGTCTAGTGTACACACTACGAGGTAAGGCACACACTACGAGACACGCACAAAAATCAATACGCGGCATGAATCACGAGGTAAACATGAACTACGAGGTAAGACACGTACTTCATGATAAATGCACGGATTCCAATGCAAATGAACGCAACCCTAAGTGAATGAACGTAAACCAATGTCAGACATGTAATTCAATGCAATGCACGTAAATCGAGTTATAACTCTTAAATCTATGTTATGGCACGTAGTTCAAGGTCAGTGCACACAAATCGAGGTATCGCACGTAAATCGAAGTCAGGACACGTAAGTTGAGGATTAGGGCACACAATTCTAGGTCAAGACATGTATGATGAGGCATGCACGAAAACCAAGACATGGCATGTAATCCAAGGTCGGTCATACAGTTTTGGGTCTAAGGCACGCAAATCGAAGTAAGACACATTATTCGGGGTCGGGCCTCACATCCTCCCCTCCTTAAAAGAATTTCATCCTGAAATTCATTCTTACTTGTTGGGGTCATTTAGACGGATTCTGACCTTTGTTATTTTTCCCACTCCAGTTCGTCCCGTGTTCTGTGATCTCTCTTACCACAACCAATTCACTTCCTACGTTTCTCCAATCATTTAATTCAGTGTGACCCCTACATTTATAGTTCGTTCCTTTGAACGACTCTATTTTCTCCAATTGATCTTAAGGTCAAGTTCATTAACTAAGGTTAGAATCTCCAAACATAGTAATCAAAGCTGCATCGGTATTCTAACAATATAACTATGACTCCAAAATCATGACTTATGTTGTGTCAATCTTGCATTCATACCTCAAAAGGAATATCACAGTAATACCATGATCCTACGGTGACATACACCAATTTCAAGATGATAGGTCTATATCCGATTTATATATCCTACCAACTAGCTTCAAAATTGTTAACACGTAGGACATACACATGTTATGGATTATTTCCACAATACGACCGTATTTAGGAAGGACTCACCAAACAAACTAATCCATCTCAAATCGTCATCTATCGATAGGATCATAGTCCTTATCTCGTAGGTACATTAGATTAGCAAATCTTCTAATGACTAGTATCCCGGTTACAGACTCCTATTCACTAACATCCTTTCACAGCTTCGTTAACCTTCACGCTCGTAATCAAGGAAAAAGACTGTTGAGATTCATTAGACTCGAATTCTAAGGTTTATTAAGTACCACCAACAAATTACCATCGAAATTGCATGGGTAAACTAATCATGTGGAAATAGTTCCACTTTTACAAGTAAATTTCATCTCCTTGTGATCCACAATTTATTTTCTTATTCAAATCTCTATCTTCAAGTCGCGAGGCTTTAGAATTTCTTTTAATCTTAGCCAAGACTCCTAAGGTGAATAGTTTCAACCTCAAATAAATTCCACTCCCCTCGATCCAAGGTTACATCATACTTAAGAAGATAATGGTCCTACTCACTTAGCGACCTAGTCATTCCTTCGAACACTTAATGCCCGCTAATATATCTTCAACATTAATGTTACTAAGCTGGGTTCATAGCCATATAAGTGATATCAATGCTCTACTAGGTCACCGGCCGTACAACAACAATCTTAGGACTATAAATCGGTACCGAAATAATCGAGCTCATAAGATACTTACACGAGATAACTTCAAGGTTGTATCAACATAAGAATTATGACCACGAGGCATCCTCCAATATAATCTAATAGAACTTCAAAAGTAATCAACCACTCATTTAACTATCACTACAAGATCCACCCCTCTATTCAACGACCACGATTCGAAGTCTACCAACAGCTAGTTTCTAGACGTGAAATGGTACACATAGATACGGTGGTCTAATAATAGTCTCTTGGGTCATCATGACTCTAGTTCATCTCTATCTTAACTATATGAAATCTTATTCTCCTCATTTATATGTTCAACTAGCTAAGAGCATCTAGACTTATCGACCTTAGGTCCTAGGGTTTACCATGAATCATCATACATACTCAATATTAGCTATTTAGGATTACTAATCATACCCTAACGACTCCACTTTGCAGCCGGATGCTTTAATCTCATTTCTATGGTTTATATACTAGGTCCATCGGTGTTACTTAGGGATATATGCTTTCTAACATCCTCTAGGGTATCCAAACAACAAGTGCATAAAATGACTTACTTTGCATAATCATAACTAAATCCGAGGGGCACCAAATTAATACCATGATTCTTAATATCACTAATATCCAACTTAGGACCTTTAGCAACGTTAGTCATCTAATGCATAATTCAATACTTTACACTTCTATTCGACCTAACATTTTAGGTGTAGTCTTCCGACCACAAGTTCTAACTACGTGAATTCCTCGATTCCAACATCCCTATATCTTGTTATACTAAAGAATCATCAACCTTGTTAAACTCAGTCTCCAGAGTTGCCTACATGTCTTGAGGTTATCCATTGTTAAGTCACTTAAATATACTATCCATGTCTTAATAATCTACCCCTAAAAGTAACTATCGTCAACTTCCACGAATTCATCTTTTAAGTTCTAGGTCATGATCTCAACATTTAGTGAACTTGAAACTCGCTAGTATACACCATATCAAATTTATCAATGCTCAATTCCAATCAAGTAAGGATTCAATCGTACGAGTATGTTGCTAACTTATTAGATAGTCTATCAAGCCAATTTTAAGATGTGAGAAATAGATTCAAAGAAACCTCCAAGTCAACTTCCACTATCAGCATATGAGAATATATACTATTCTACATATTTAATAGTATGCTCTTATATCTTAAGCGAAGTTGTATGTCATTAAACTTTATACTTGAACCATAATTAGAAGATCGGTTTAACGGAATCAAGAACTTCATAGCTATAAAATTGACAACTTAATCATAGGTATGGGTATTCCAAAGATAAGGGGATAACTTTACCTCAACATTTATACCTGTGCTACGCATTTTATATATGCATATCCAATAATACATACGATCCATCGAGTACCTATGAAGATGCGAGAAATCTCTAACCGAGCCTTTTCGTTCGCCCTGCACAAATTCACTTCCCTGAAAGTCCTAATCCTAACTATCTATGTGTATAAACAGTCATTCATGATTATATAACATGCACACGTATCAAGGAAGGAGTATAAAAGCATGCATGCATTATTGAGGACGTGTCGGTGTGCAAGATATAGAATACATATGGTCCACAAAGGCACATAATATTCAATACTTAAAGCAATTAAAGCACATTAGCACATATTAACACATATAAACAAGACATCATAATTACCTTAGGGCTTCTACCCATGGTCCAAGAGTTGAACCCGACTAACGCCTAGTTAGTAAACTAAGCTCTGATACCATTCTAATATAAGTGTCACGCCCCAACCCGACCTATGGAGGCTAGACCAGGGAATGACCTAATTATTTTACGCTATTTGTACGACATGGTCATTTCTTACGATTAATACTTAACGTTGATTTAGAACTCCAAAAGATTTTTCGAAAATCCGGCGGCATGACGGCTATATTTAAGACCTTTCGTTTGACCTATTTTCTAAAACGCCTCAAAACTTCCAATCCTTGATTCGATTCCCACTAAGATTCCTATTTTGTCATCAACCGATATGCCTACTAATTTATCTTGAAAGTCTCATTTGGTTAATAAGCCTAGCTTGATAACTATATTCCATTTATTTGTCAATTTACTATTATGCAAGTACCTATTATCCTTTAGGGTACGGGTGAGTACCTAAGTGAAATTAGATAGAGTTAACTTAGTGGATTAATTATCTAGTGGTTTAAATGCCTACGATAACTACTATATGAGATAATAAAAGCAAATAACCAACTAAAGAGTTCGTCCGGTTATAGATAGTACAATCCCAAAATTAGACCCAAATTACAACGGGGTCATTTACATCAACAAAATAAATATTCTTCAAAACAAACACAACGTTCACAAAATAGCCATTGTCAAGCAAGGCACATAAAGCACGTAATAACTCCAAGGTTTCATCAACAAGCACATTCTCCTCGGGTACATGTTCCTGATCTTCTTCACCTGTGATGATAAAAGAGGGTGAGTCCTTATGAACTCAGTGAGGGGGAACGAGAAATACATTTTGAAACTCTTTTCCGGTTAAACTTATGAAAAATCCTTTTTGAAAGCATGACATATAACACAAGTAAATTTATAACATAATATAAATATAAATGAACACATTTACCCGTCTTTCCTCCCCGAGGTCCTCTAGGAACCAAGCGAGAGTACTTAAACACATAGTGAAAAGGATACGGTGAGTTTTTGCTCTCAAGATCGATCGGTGAGCATTTGCTCTCAATATCATGTTTGATAACAGTTGTTGCGGCCGACTTCAATCATCCACTTATCACGCCAAATGGGTGTACTCCGGATGTACCCCGAAATCCTACGACCCAACTCTCCGTGGAAGTCTAGCCCCAAGCGAGAGAGGGAATTGGACCATAGTAGTCACGGTAGCACTAGCAAGCCCGATGCCGCCTGGCATGCGTGAAACGCTACCATGCCAAAATGAAAGGTTGCAACCTTGTATGCAATGCACATGTATGCTATTTAACATTTCACATTGGGAGGCCAACAAAGTAGGTTGCCTCCGAGCAAGTATATGAACACATTTTGACATATTGGCACATAAGGCATTGTAAGAACATGTAATCATTTCATATATCAATTTGAAAGCAATTTAACTTCCACTGGAAACCAAGTAATCATGTTCAAATAAGCCATAAAATGTCTTTTAACAATTCACATTAGGAGGACAACAAAATAGGTTGCCTCCGAGCAATTATAAGATCACATATTGACAAGTAAATGAACGAGGCATGCTTAACACGAATTTTCACTTTGTAAAACACATAGAGTTATATGAACATTAAAGGGGCAGCCATGTAACACATGTAAATCGAGTCATATAACTCATTTCGGGGTTCACGTATCAAGTATTAAGATTATACAAGTATGCAACGACGTCTATATGAGACCGGGTGCAAGAAGAGTTTACTTATCAACATGTAATCATCGGGAATCATATTTAGAGTTATAAAAATAATTCCGGGCAGCCCATTAACATTCCTCAACATTAATTTATAATTCACACAAGAGTGGTATATGACTTGGGAGTCTACAGGGCCATTAGGGTTTACAAGGTCGTGCTCGGGGTTGGTTTTGTTTGCTAAGCACCACAAGTAACACTTAAACCGTTTCAAGCATACTTAAAATTTATTAGGCAGCCTACTAACCATACAATTGAACGCATTTAGCCATAGGATCATTACTTAACAAGTTTTCATAAGCAATAGGGCCTTAATTCCGTGCTTACACATGCGGTTAAGCAAACCATTCATCAATTAGTGATCCCAAGTCATACATCAATCAAATTAAGCAACCTCAACCAGCCACAACAGTCCACACAACATCTAAGTGCCACAATTCCAAGCATTCAACACCACAAGAGAAGTTGCAACATGTTTCAAAGCATATTACTAAACAAAACCTCACTACAATGGTCTGTATTCCCACATTAGATTAGATAAGCAAACAATCTCCAATTTCAGTGAAAAAAATTTCAAATTAAATCTTAATGAGTGAATAAAATCTAGGAACAAACCTCGCATTATTTGGATTTTGGACTTAGGAGTTATGGCCAAAACCGTGAGACTACGCAAAACTGTCCAGTTTTAGACACTTTACGATTTTTTCCATTTTTGAGGGTTATAGAGTCAGAATTGGTTTTGGTCTATTTCTGAAAAAAATGTCCAGAACTGAAAAATCTAGCAACCTACAAATTTTCATGCATTTTCACCAATATTTACTAGGTCAAACACGCTTTGTACTACAAGATCTGAAAACTGTTGGCAACACATTTTTACCTATCTTCAAGTTCTAGCCAAAAATCTAGCCATGCATGGTCATATAAGCTCATGTACACACATATACAACAACTAAAGAGCTAAATATAGTCATATGAAGGCATGCATGTGAATTTTGAAAGCTTTTAGAAGAGTTTAACCCTCACCTCTTTGAAGACTTAGCAAATGTGCACAAAATCCTTGTTTTGAGCTTTGTGTGTGACTTTGAGCTATCATTGCTTGATTACCTTGCTATGGCCAATGCTTGGAGTGTCCTAGAGAGTGAGCTTGAGGTCTTGGAAGCTCAAGAGAAGCCATGGTCGAAAATGAGAGAGAAGGAGAGAGAATGAGAGCTTGAGAGGATTTTGAGAGGAAAATGAAATGTGATGAGTTGTGTGTGTGTGTGTGTCGGCCTTAGGGCCTCTAAATCTGAAAATTGTGTCATATTTTGAGCATTTTGAATTGTGAGGCATGCTTTGATAAGATAAAAGGGTAAGTCTTGTGTTTGGAGAAAGTGGAAAGCATAGAATAATGTAATGAATATTTTAATGCATGCATTGTCTTGGAATATCTTCAATTTTTGAGTGTTTGGTTTCGTAATGCAATGAAGAATCTGAAAATTCAGATTCATGTTAGTCTATTTTGGATTATAATAAGTGTAGGTTTATAATAGTTTATTGGTTAGTTGAGTGTGTTAGGAAGAAGAGAATATTTTAGTAGTTAGTGGGTTTTGTAGAGAATTTGAATTAGGATTAGAATATTGGTTAGCGGATTGTGTAGGATTATTTAATAGTCTAGTGCTTTGTGTAGGATTCTTTGTTGATTAGCGTGCGGGCACGCTTTCCTAGGTCTAGGGTATACACTACGAGGTAAGACACGCACTACGAGACACGCACAGAAATCAATACGGGGCAAGAATCACAAGGTAGACATGAACTACGAGATAAGACACGTACTTCAAGATAATTGCACGGATTCCAATGCAAAAGCACACAACCCTAAGTGAATGAACGTAAACAATGCCAGGCACGTAATTCAATGCAATGCACACAAATCGATGTACGACTCTTAAACCTAGGTTAGGGCACGTAGTTCAAGGTCAGTGCACACAAATTGAGGTATCACACGTAAATCGAAATCAGGGCGGCACGTAAGTCGAGGATTAGGGCACATAATTTTAGGTCAAGGCACGTATGATGAGGCATGCACAAAAACCAAAATAGGGCATGTAATCCAAGTTCGGTCATACAGTTCTGGGTCTAAGGCACGCAAATTGAGATAAGACACATTATTCGGGGTCGGGCCTCACACGAGCGCGCCAGGAAGGGTGCTCAAGCATGCCTCCAAAAATTTGGCTATAAATAGCCCCTTACCGGATGAAGAATTTATAATTTATTTTATTTTAATTATTATTTTTAGAAATTAATTTAGTTTTAATTTAAATTTTAATTATTAGTTTAAATATTTAGTTAGTTTAATTTTAATAATAATTTTAGAATACGGGAGAAGTTTTGCCCGAGTAGCTTTTTAATAAAGCTCTTACTCAAGGGAAGTTCTACCCAAGTAGCTCTTATTCGGGGAAACCTTCTCCGGTTTAACTATTTTGCGTTGGACATCTGCTCAAATTCCTGGAATCAGAAATACAAAGTCGTCATATCGAGGGAGTCTTTCTTGACTATCTTATTTGTACAACTTGTATTTATTATTATGTCTGAGTAGAGCTTTTATCTAGGGCATGATATTATAAATGAAGGTCTTTTAATATATGGTCTCGAATTCAGATAATTTGATTTATATGCAATATATGGCTTGTATTAATTCAACACTGTCTTTCATGCGTAATGCTTTTAAGTAGACGTCATGATTGTTTTATGATGCATTTGAGGTCGACAATATAAATGGGTACAAATTTGACCAAGTTTCAATAACCCGCAAGTGCACAAATCTTGTAGTGTAGTGTGCTCTGAGTGCGGAATCGTATCCACAGGGAAACTCATTAGTTAGTAAGTGAAATAATGTGCAAACGTGTTAAAGCGTTAAAGTGACAATTTGTAAAGATGGAGTTTGAGTGAAGTGCAGGAATGTAAATTATACTATAACTACACTAAACTAAACTAAGTATTTGTTGAATGCAAGAGAAATGAATATAGGGGGATGGACATGCAATAAGGCAGTCAATATAGGCTCGGCATTCAGGTTCTTTAATTCTATGCAAGGGTTAAGCTACAAGCATTAACCTAATCAATTATCTTAGTCTATTAAAATCCTGATTACTAACTCTATTGTAGGTGTCATTCCATCTACGAGTCCGTTATATAGCCGTAGTATGGATCTGTCCTTGCAACCTGCTGTAAAAGGTCTGTTTCAACTAAGTAATCAACATCTCCTTACTAGTCTAGAACTATGGTATAACCTATAGTCATGGAATCTAAGGTTGTCAAGCTATTGATTCACTATTAAAGCATGGATATATAGCACAAAAGTAAAGCAATCATAACATCTATTGAAAAACATTACGTATGAAAGACAATACTAAATTAAAGCAAGCCATATATTACAATTGAATTAAATAAACTGAATCTGATACCATATATTAAAAAACTGTCACTTACAATACCCTCTCCTAGATAATAGCTCTACTCAAACAGCATAATAAATAAAAGTAGTAAATTCAAGAAAGGCTCCCCCAATATGACGACTTTGTATTTTTGATTTCAGGAATTTGAGCAGAGGTTCGACACAAAATAGCTATTCAGGCAGAATTTTTTCCGAATAAGAGCTACTTGGACAGAACTTCCCCCGTATTCTACAATTACTACTAAATTAATCTAACTAATTAATTAAAACTAATTTAAAACTAACTAAATTAATAATTAAAACTAATTATAAATCTAAAATTTTATTACAAATCTCAACCGATGAAGGGGGTATTTATAGGCAAGATTTCAAGGGCGCGCTCGAGTGCCCAATAGGAGCGTTCGAGCGCTTTTGCTCCGACGGCCAATTTTGCGACACGTGGCGTTCTGGAATGCTGTCGAAGGTTGTGGATTTTTTTGAGATAGGGCGCTCAAGCGCCCTTCTGTTGACTTTTTGGCTCCGAATTTTGACTTTTGGCCGAGGCGTTTTCGGGCATTTTTCATTGTTTTGACCCTCTAAATGATGTAATTTGGTTAAAATCATGCCGCATGCAGGGTCTAACTGTCACGCCCCAACTCGACCCCTCTTACAATCAGTCAGGACGCAACGGAATTTCGGCAGCATAACGACAGTAACATGAACATCAGGGCTCTAAACCAACCCTTAATAACAACATACATCAAACTCCACAAATCACCAACCAACTCCACAATCAAATTAACAACATACAACGCAACCATTTCATACATTAAACATTCTTTCATCAACTCATTCATAGTTATACGCCTCCGTTCCAACATAATACATTAACCCTTAATATACAATACAAAAACATATTGAGCCAATCTAGCAACCTAATCATAAACAAAAGAGAAGCTACTAAGACAACATCAACTAATTCATTAACTTATCAACATCTTATACATTATAAACTATAAAGCAGATAAAAGTCTACTAAGTTAATTTACAAGATAATAAAACATGTACGACATCATGGATAAGACTCTGGAACATAGGACTCATCCACGTAAGACACGTTTTCCACATTCTCCTCTTCAGGAGGCACGTACCCGTAATCCTGTAAAAGTACACCTGTATGCATGCAATAATAGAGAGTGAGCTTATATAAATAAGCCCAGTGAGGATCCGATAGATCTCGAGCAAGGTCTACTAAACTCCTTGGAATAATCCTTTGAGTCAGTAAACACACAATAACATCAATAATACTATCATCACATAACTATATGACCATTCAATAAAGGATACTCTCTCTAGTTGGTGTAGCTCCAAACGCCATCACGATCTCAACCATTCTTCTTATAACTCCCTATTACTCACACACCCCGAGTACCCTCAATTACCCCTCCCTCCATGACACCTCCGTCATGCGAGCTGGAGGCAGTCTCTGATAGTCATGCCGTTATCAACCCGACAGCCCGATGCTGCCCGAGAGGTGGCACACACATACCAGAGACTCAACAATAAATATAAACATCAATCATCAATATTCCGAGAGATCAGCAACGAAAGTGCCCGATTCCCGTACTCAATAATCAATCAATATTCTGAGAGATCAGCAACGAAAGTGCCCGATTCCCATACTCAATAATCAATCAATAATCATCAATCATCATATTATCATCATCAATAATCATATCAATAATCAATTTAACAACAATTAACTAAGTTAGATGACAAAGTAGGCCATCCAACCGGACATGCATTAAACACACAATCAAACCCTAGTTTACCCATCAACAACTCACAATTCAATCACTCAAACCACACCCGATCAACTAAGGCTCAATTCAATAATTTAAAGAAAGATAACCTAAACTTCAAATAATCATATCTTACATTCTACTAATCCAAACAACCCCAAATCAGTTTCAAACACTCACCCATTCAACCAACTACATTATCCCTCTTAGAAATCCACCATAACACCTCCAAATCATGCCCGATAACCCTAAAACCCTAGGATATCTTGGCTGGATTTTCCGGACTTTCACACGAACAATGTAATCGTAAATTCGGTATTACAACAGCGCTAACACGTAATTATCAAGTATTTAGAAATCGACGGCAATCGATTTCGATCCTCACAACTCAATTAATTCAACATTGAACAATTTAATCAAAATTTAATACCCGAAAAATAAAAATTATGCTACATCCAACAGAAACTCGTAGTATTACCACTAAACGATCCCTAGCATGCAAGGAGCAATAATCTAACATCATATTACAATTCTAACGGTTCAATCTTCATTTATACGAAAAAATGCAAAAGACAAGTTTTGAGATGTAGAATTTTTCTCTCACCTTTGATGTGTTTTGATGCAAGAAATGTGTAGAATGGATGCCAAACAATCAATTTCAAGCTTTGAATCACTCAATTCGGCTTTGAAACGCAAAATCTGTGAGAAAAATGCTTTGAAAATGCCTTTATCTTTCTCCTCCAAGGAGCCACGGTTTTGTGTGTGTTTTTGGTGGTGTTTTGCTTTGTTTTTAATGTGTGTTGATCATATATTAAGCAAAGGTCAAATAAATAAAAGAAAGTCAAAGTGGAAACTAATTATTTTTAGTGTTTTCTTGACTTTAAATGCATTTTATTGATCACCAAAGTTCAAAACAATTATTCAACACCCAAGATAGCTCAAGTAAATTATTTTTAGGTGACAAGAAGTTTTACAATCAAACAATTTCACCCGAGTCGGCTTAAAACTCGATTTTCGCAAAAGTCGGTGTAAAAACCCTAATAAATTCTTAAGCCGATTTTAAAACCGTTTTAATCAAACACAGGTCTATTAAAGTCCGTGGTCTAGGTCTAGAAGGGTTAAAGAGACCAGTTTCAAAATTTTAGCGGACGTGTTTTGAAAACACTATTCACTGAAAATCGACGATAAAGTTTCTGATCCCGTTTTTTATGAAAATTTCATGAATGCACATTTAGCACGTATTAGGAGTATTGACATCAAAATTATAACATTCTAGATCATATAGCACATAAACAGGTCAAATGCACGCAAAACGAGATAAAACATGTAAATCGAGTTAAAGCAGAAAAGTGGGGTTTCACACTAACATTTTTCTCAGAAGGCTGTTTCTACCCAATAAAGTGGTATGATTTGTGAAAAACGGATATAGTTCACTATTCAAGATCATTAAGGTCAACTTTTCCAATCCGATTTCGTACTAGTTTTGGCCAAATTTCTTCTCAACAGGCTCCTTTCATCCACTAGTTCCTGAATTTCTACATTCTCAACTTCTTGACTTGCAATTTGTATCGTTTCGGGTCTGATTCGTCACTTTTCGGTATTATCTTACATTGCATCAAAAGTCTATAAGTGTTTGCATTTATTCTTAAGTTATGATGCAAATGTAGTACAAATACAATGGTTTGAGTGCTGCAAATACAGTCACATCAACATCTCCAAACCTAAACATTGCTTGTCCTCAAGCAAGACTGTCTTAAAAACATATTCGAAAGTGAATTTTCAGAAAATATTTACAAGACAAAAATAGGTGAATGCTATCTATACCCTCATTTTTGTCAAAATTGTCCAACATGAAACATGAGGAAATGCAGTCTACTATCTATAACCGACTCATCAATTAATGATAAACATGATAAGAGAGCCTTTACATAGTTTTCACAAATAGTTACTCTTCTTGGAAATAGACTATTGATTGCTTCGGAGTACATATTTAGAAATAAACTAAACAAATTAAGTTCATTCATTTCCCAACTTTCAAGTCATGCAAACAGATTGGACTTAAATATTCTTGGCTTATTTGTTATCAAACTCTTGATCATGCCTTAACCATTTTTACATTTGCCAGAAAAATATAAAAGTACAACTTTCTACTATCTCTTTGTTAGTGTTCAGTTTCCTTTGTTTTCTGGATATCCCATATAGCGGGCTTTAATACTAATAATCCCCAGCCAATTGACCGAGGTTGCTAGGTTTTAAAGGGACCCTTACGTGCCTTAATCACCCGAGATATCCAGGCTCGAAACCTTACACTATAGTACATATCCCAAATTATAATGTCTAGGATAGTGGCGCTTAGAGATTTACAACATATTTACACCAAAATTATTCAACAACAAAGGTATGTACAACTTTTTTTCTTTTTCTTTTTTTTCATTATTTTCTTTGTATTTTTTTTTTCAGAGTGTACATACAAATAGAGTAACAAAACATAATGTACATACATGACATAAGGGTTCAGGTTTCAATCACAAGAAGTTCTCATAACAAACGGTAATCCTATATCAGTCCTTTCATAATCACATACCCATCAATTGAAGAAAAGAAGAACAACTAGGCTTACTAATGAATACAGTAACCCAAAGTTCTTCTTACAGAGTTTCCACAGAGTTTTTCACAGTACATAGCTAATAACACAGGTTCTCAAATCATCTAAATCATCTTCCTTTAAATAAGTAAGGTATCAAAATACTCTTCCTCATGAACAAAAATGGTGTATTTCTTGCATATTTTGAAAAATATTTTCATGAAATATATGTACCCCCACACACAAATGTTGTTTGTTCTTAACCAAATAGCAATGTAAGACAGTGAGAGTGTAATATGTAACGCCCCAATCCCTTTCGAGACCGGAGCCCCGATCCAAAACCCGAGGTCACGAAAAACAAGGAAAGACGAATGGAGTCTCCCTTATTTATAGGACAATCCAAACCCTGTACAAGCAATTATAATCTCAAAACCAAAGTCTAACCTTCTCCGTAATCCCTAACTTCCACTATCATCACATACATCAAACTCCTCAAGGCCATCCGAGCCTTGGAACCCAACGCTACAACACACAAGCATGCAAGGTTAAATCCATGGAAATTATATCTCATTAATCCACTTAGCATACCACTCTATACTACCAAACAAGCTTTCTTATCATTTAGGTCCAACCAACCATTCAAATCATGCAAGTATGCGTTTAATAAACAATAAAGTAAAGAGCAAAAGTTATTACATATCACTACAATTATCACAACTTACAAACATTAACTATCTATTACAATCCTTCTCAACATGAATCAAATACACACCCAAGACTTCTATTCTACAAATATTACTATCACGAGCAAGCAACACCTCAATGCTCAGGAGGCCAAACGACTTGTAGGCTCCGTAGTTGTTTCGTATTAAACCTAGAAATATCAGGAAGAGAGATGAACATACAATACATGTATACTCAATGAGGGAGGGAACATATATTCGGGGAGTTTTCGAAAATGTTTTTGTGCAATACAACAATATGAAAGGTACAAGAAATCAATATAAGACAACAACTAGATAGACAATACTTTTCCACACAAAGAGAAGGAACCAAGTAGCAGTGTGAGGTATAATAGCAATTAATAACTAAATAGCTCATGAAAAGGAATATAATTACAGCTAACTCTCCTACGGTAGATCTGTATGCCCCAACGAGTTGGTTCAAGCCTCTGGGGTAGTGGATTATGCCACAGCAAGAGATTCTAAAAAGGATATATCACCGATCACGAGCATAAATCACGATCCACGAACCACGAATAACAAGAAATATTTACTATATCAATAAGTCAACACAAAACCCCTTATAACTGTTGGGGATATGCCCTAATGCTAAAGTTTGAGATGACCTTATTAGGGTTTAATGAGAATATATTTATGTGTTTTATACACTATATGATTTGTAGGATATTCATATTCTCCGCTTCGATATGAATATGTCCCTAATGTTTATCCAAGAAGAGAAATATTCTAAAAGGGTTTAGGATATTTCGCACTTTCTCTTTGATATGATAAGCATTGAGAATCGATTCATAGCCCTTCAAATTATTCAACCAGGACTAGAATAATCGAGTACGGGTTATCATATGTTATTACCTTTGATTAACATAGTGATGTTAATGAAAAAGGATGACATGCGAAAAACCAAAACAGCATAGTGATGTGGACTAATAAACATATGAGTGATCGTCTGTGCAAGGATCATTGAATGTGACAATAAATAGTGAACTACATGATTTTAGGTTAATAGTTTACTATTTAGTTGAAAATTGTGCAAATTAATCCTCAGACTTGAGAGATTGCGGCTGTCGGTTATATTAGGGGCTAAATACTGTGTCTGGACAATGCCCATTTTATATAATGTGGGTTACGGCCTTTTGTATTTTAGTCTTGTGGTATGAACCGACAGGTAATTATCAAGATAGAATCTGTTAACCTCCGGCGTGAGGCGATGTCCTATGATATCTGAGATCGGTTGGTAAACGAGCAAGTCCTTGGCCAAGGCGAGTATGAAGTGATAGAAAGAGTTTTTCCATGATAGTCATCTCTCATTTCACCGATTCAGATTTATACATAGTATTGGATGTGGGCTTAACCATTTCATGGTCCTTTCACGATCGGGGCACTTGTAACAGAAGGATCAGACTGCACGCTAATTCTTGACGGTTAAATGGATTCATAAAAGACGTCATCTTCATTATCGTATACATTCTCATGGTACGTTCGTTGCTAGTGCATCACTCGTGAGCATGAGGGTATTTCGGTAAATGACGGAGACATTTTCGAAGCAGATAAGGAGGTTTATCAAGTCCCTCATCGGTATGTGATTATGAATCTAGAAGGTCACACACTAATAAGTATCATGAATAAGTTTACCGGAAGCTCGTATAATGTGGTTGGTGGCTTTAAAGTGTTAAGAGTCATCAATGTTTGTATTTGGGCCAAAAGTGTAATTTTGAAAAGTTTTGGGGTCAAATTGTAATTACAAAAACTTTTGGTGCCAAACTTTAATTATTGAAAAGTTGTTTCAATATATTTATTCTAATGGAGATTAGAATGGGTAAGAAAATAATATATATATATATATATATATGTATATGCGTAATGATGATGTAATTTGAGAAATGTCACGTCATCATCTTAGTTGTCAAAAGGTGAATTGCAAATTAAAGACTAGATAATTACATGTGGCATGTGCATGTAAAGATTGATGACTAGGATAGTCCGAGTCATCAATCCTAGTCATTTGAATTTGAAATGAATGGATAGGATTTATTTTTGAATAAAGACAAAAGAATCTTGACCATTTCTTTTGTTGATAAAGCCTTTTTGACAAGTGTCAAGAGAGAAAATAAAGTTACCTTTGGATTGTAATGATTACAATCCTAGGACTTGCATAGCTTTTACTTTAGAAGGAAGCAATTGTGATTGGCTATCTTATAAAGTAACGTTATATATATAATTATATGAGTATGTTTTATATATATAATAAAAGATGACAATCTTCTCCTCTATCCACTTGCATTTTCATCCAAGGGAGAGAGGAGAGAAAAGATGATCATCTTTTATCATCTAATGCTAATGATTGATATCTAAAGGCTTGCATGGCTTGTCATGAAAAAGTAACAGTGGTGATTGGTCACTTAATTTATTATTAGCTTATATTAGATGATAATATACTTTCTCATTAAGTGACAACTTGACACACATACATATACATGTTCGGCCAAGGCATAAGGAGAGGAGAGAGAACTTCATCTTCTTCACTTTTGAGCTAGAACTTTCGGCCATGGCATGTAGGTCATAAATCTTTTGCCTTTTGATCCAAAGCCACATTTACGTAGCTTCGTACATTGAAGATATACTAGCACAATCTATCTTCAAGGTCGGGTATGACTTTGGATGCTTGGTGGACCAACTAGGGCCTTCAAGTTAAAAGGATTCAAAAGCTTGTCATTCAACTTCATCATCTCCAAAGCGTTCGACTAGTGAGGTATACCTATGAACCTCATTTTGTTTATATATATAGTTGATATATATATGTGTTGACAATCAATGGGTATAATGAAATGTTAGCATGTTGATCCTTGTTACGAAACTTGCAAAAAAAATTTAGATAGCCTATGTAGATTTCGGCTATGTCAAGGTGTCCATGCATGACATTATCGATCTTAAATCCAACTTATGATTATGTTATGACATGATATCTTATGTTGGCCTAGCACTTTCAATAACTCCCATGGGTGTACTCCGGATGTACCCCGAATCCTAGGTCCCAACTCTCCCAGGGTAGACCTTTATGCCCCAACGAGGTGAACCACGCTTTTTGAGATAGAAGATTATGCCCTAGTGAGAGAGGGAGTAGGGTCATGATAGTCGAGCTAGACCGACAACCTGATGTTGTCCAGAGTTTCACGACACTACCATACCCCAAATGGTTGTGCAACCAATATCACGATAACGAGTAAGATAACGAGGGATATAGATCATAAAATACGAGATTATACTCGCTGGTATCGATAATTCCGAGGAACACCGATTCGATAGCCATGCAAGGTAACATATACAAGACAATTTACAAGTAATATAGGCAAGATAACAATATTAGCTATATAACTAACATTTATAGCATGTGCATTATTTAACATAATCTATATACAATAGGAAAATGCAAATAAGATGCAACTCCCTCACCTCTAGAAAGCCAAGAATCTATTTCAATTGCCCA
Source organism: Ehretia macrophylla (assembly GCA_037974665.1). NCBI lineage: Eukaryota > Viridiplantae > Streptophyta > Magnoliopsida > Boraginales > Ehretiaceae > Ehretia > Ehretia macrophylla. Next base: position 14,228,526 of record CM075782.1, on the reverse strand, counting down.
AATCTCCTTTCATTACCACTCAAAACCTCTACCTAAACACAATAACTTCAATTTAACACAATCCAAGTAATCATTCAAATAATCAAATATTCAAGTCATATTCATTTCCTTACACAAACTATACAACTAACAAGCAATATGAGTAATATAAGCAAGATATAGCATACTCACTTTCTTTTTCATTGTACCTTTATATACTACTCAACTACACATATAACTAAGTTAAGAAGTGAACCTTAATTTTAGCCATCTAACAAATATTCCTAGTCTTTACAACAAATATAACACAATAAACAAGCTAAAGTTAAGTATAAGGCCTAAAATCTCCATTTTCTCCTTTAAGTTCAATATGTCGAAACTAGTTTTAGCCAATGTTTAGTTAACTAAAGTATCTAACTATCCTCAACTATATTTATGGAACCTAAACCAAGCATTAAACTAGTATTTAAGGCTCTAATTGCATTAATTCTAATATATGAATACAAAGAGGCATAAAAATCGACGTTCTCAGAATTCGATAAATTTTAATGTGGGACCGTTTTATCAACCCAATAGCACATATATGTCATTAGATTAAGGTTTTGAGCAAGATTTAAAGGGCCTGAGTGAATAGTGCCCATTAAACTAACTTTAACTAAATGATCTTGCATTTCAAGGATTTTTAATCCATTCAAGTCTCTAAACTAGGTTTATTTACTCCTAAATTGAGCCTAAATAACATTTAGTCGAGCTTTAATGCAAGGTTACACAAAATCCCCAATTTCAATACAAGAACCCTACTTTAATTTTAAGATTAAGCAATCTAAGAATTTTCAAACCATGTGAGGCTCCAAACTAGGTTTAATAACTCCTAAATCACACTTATATAACAATAAATTAAGCTAGAACACAAGGGTTACTATTCATATTTTTACTATTCATCTTCTTTGTCAAATACCCAATTTCAATTCTCATGCAAACAAGCTAGCAAATTGTACAAATCAAGTCTCTATCACCATATAAACATACTTTGTGAAGCAATTTAACAAGTTAAAGTCATAATACTACAAATCTAAAACTCAAAGTTAGGAATCAAAACTTCAAAGTTAGATGCAATGCAAAACCCTCACCTTCTAAGCTTGAAGTATGTTGGTGCTAGGCTAGGAAAGGAGTGAAACCAACTAAAAATTTGTTGATCAAGCCAAAGGATGAGGCAAGCTAGTAAAATTTCCCCTTTCTTTCCTTGTTGGTTCCGTCGAGTAAGGGGGAGGACATGGAGGGAATTTTGTGAAATGTTTTTATGTTTATGATGTTTAATGAGCTAATTCCAAAATATATGCTAAGTGTTGTAGGTGTTTGTGTACTATTCTAGTAAGATTAGGCTTATTTAAAAAGTTTAAAAGCTAGTTAAAACTAACTAAGTAGTCTTTCACTATTTCATTATTCACGCGATACACGAAAACATTTTCCAAACGCATGTTGCCATGGTCTAACATCCGAATTCACATTTTCTCATTCCTCCTAAGGTTCAAGTAACTCAGAAAAAATACAATTTTAAGCAAATTAAATAGTCAATTTCACATTGTGATATTACCAAGTAAAACAATCAATCACACATTTAATGCACAAATAGACATGCAATAGAAAAGTATGTGTTTAGGAGGCCCAGGCGTCACATAATATGCGTGTAACATCATAATGACAAATGCTACATCCCCAAACCTATGGTTTGCCTACTCTACAACGCATATTGATTAGGTATAAAGGGAAATATAGTAAGGAAATATATCACCTGATATGAAGCATTTCTATGTTGATGTCAAAGCATTTCTACTATCTTTTTATCAAAAGATGTATAATTCTGTAATTAAATATTAGTAGACAAAGTATTTACAGATTATCATCAACATAACAAAAAAATAGCTAGTTATCTATACAAAATAGTATAAGGGGGAGATCAAAAAGAATTATGGTCAAGGAAACTAAGTACAATACTAAAGCAAATAAGTAAACTACCCATACCATTTAGACTCTTTTCTGGGGTTCTAGAGTTAATACTACTGAAAAGACTAGCTCTTGCAGAGGTTCCTGTGCTTATGATATCTAGTGTTTTCCTTCGGCACACTTAAGGCCAAAGCCAGTTCCACAGGGTCAAGGATACTACAGTGGGGTTTTACGTTACAAACATTACGCCAGGTGTATGCTCACACTCCTAACTATCTTATCAAATAATACCCAACAGAACCAAATTACCTTAAGTTGGTGGAGTAGCTCACACTATAAGACATAGTTGCACAATTAAGCCAACCATACACAGAAATGTACAGTGGCCACGAGTATAATAACATTGGTACCTCTATGAATGTTCCTCAAGGTTAAAACCCAAACTACATGAAGCTGGAGAAAGATTCACAGAGTATATGTAATAATATAATTTAAACTAAGATATTTACAACAAAAGAGTACTAAGTTGCCTCCTAGTAGCGCTAAGTTCAACGTCTTCAGCCAGATGGTTGTGCTGAGTTTACTTGCTATTAGCTTGGCAGAATCCTTTATGGAAGGTATTAATGGTCCAGAAGTTCAACAGATTCAACTTCATGAGGGATCATCTTTGGATTGAATGCATGCTTCAATCGTTGCCCATTGATTATGAAGATATGCCCATCTTTAGGGTGCTTAATCTTGATAGCTCCAGAAGGATATGCTTCAAGCACCTCATAGGGTCTATCCCACTTAGTTCTTAGTTTGCCTGGGAAGAGCTTCAGTTTAGAGTTAAACAACCAAACTATATCAAAAGGAGAGAAGGTCTTTCTTAGAATAGATCTATCATGAATTCTCTTCATTATCTTTTTGTAGAGTTTGGCATTCTCATAAGCTTCGAAATGAAGCTTTTCCAATTCACTTAATGCCAATTTCCTACCTTTACCCATTTGTTGCATGCCAAAGTTCAAGGCTTTAATAGCCCAGTAAGCTTTATGCTCAAGTTCAATTGGGATGTGGCAAGCTTTACTGTATACTAATCTATATGGGGACATGCCAATGGGCATTTTGAAAGCAGTGCGGTAAGCCCACAATGCATCGTGTAGATACTTGACCAATCTTTTCAATTGGGCCTAACCGTTTTCTGAAGAATTGACTTGATTTTCCGGTTCGACACTTCCACTTGTCCACTTGTTTGTGGGTGGTAAGGCGTCGCTATCTTGTAGTGCACTAAATATCTTTTCAGTAGGGCTTCGAGTGTCTTGTGACGGAAGTGTTGTCCACCATCACTATGTAGTACATATGGCACCCTGAATTGAGAAAATATGTTATCTTTAATGAACTTGACCACAACTTTATGGTCATTGGTTCGGGTTGCCACTGCTTCTACCTACTTGACACATAGTTCATACCAACAAGAATATAAGTATACCCTGAGGAAGGGAGAAAGGGACCTATGAAGTCTATACCCCATACATCAAATATTTCACATATAAGAATGGGCGTAAGGGGCATCATGTTCCTTCTCGAGATAGGTCCAGCTTGTTGACATTGAGGACAACTCTTACATCTTTACTGGGCATCTTTGAATAGAGTGGGCCAAAAGAACCCACATCATAGGACTTTGGCAACAGTCCTTTTACCTCAAAAATATCTACCACATGCTTCAGAGTGGCAGAATTGGAGTATGATATCAAACTCATCCTCAGATATACATCTCTTGATAACTTGATCGGTACAAATCTTGAAATGATAGGGATCTTCCCAGATAAAGTACTTGACTTGTGCCATGAATCGTTCATTTTCTCTTTTACCCCAGTGAGTTGGAAACTCTTGGGCAGCCAGATAATTGACATAGTGGGCATACCAAGGGGTCTGATGTGAGAGAGCAAAAATTTGTTCATCAGGGAACATATCTTTGAAAGGCAGAGTATCAATAGAAGAATCACGTACTAAACGTGATAGATGATCGACAACATAGTTCTCACTTCATTTCTTATCCTTGATCTTGAGGCCAAACTCTTGAAGGAGTAACAACCAATGGATTAAACGAGGCTTTGTATCTTTTTTGGTCAGTAAATACCGTAAAGCAACGTGGTCCGTGTACACTATTATTTTGGATCCTAAAATGTAAGACCTGAACTTGTCCAGGAAGAAGACTACAGCTAGCAATTCATTTTCAATGGTTGTGTAGTTCTTTTGTGTATCATACACGATTTTGCTAGCATAGTATATCACAGTAGACAACTTATCCCTACATTGTCCTAATACATCTCCCACTATACAATCAGATGCATCGCACATTATTTCAAAGATGAGGCTGTAATCAGGAGATTGAATGATAGGAGTAGAAGATAGCAAGGATTTAAGCTTCTCAAAAGCTTCTGAGCACTTGTCATCGAAATTGAATTCAGTATCATGTGCTAGAAGACTTGTGAGAGGTCGAGCTATATGGCTAATGTTATTGATGAAATGCCAATAGAAACCGGCATGACCAAGGAATGAACAAATGTCACGCACCGTCTTTGGTGCGGGTAGCTTTTCTATTAGCTCAACTTTGGCTGGGTCCACATGGATACTATCTTGTGTGACCACATAGCCAAGAACTATACCTTGTCTAACCATGAAGTGGCTCTTTTCCCAACTTAGAATCAGGTTCATTTCAACACATTGGTTTAGTACTTGTGAAAGATGTGTGAGGCATTCGTTGAAGGTAGCTTCAAACACTGAGAAGTCATCCATGAAGACTTCTAGGAAATTTTTGATCATATCCGAGAAACGGGCCATCACATATCTTTGAAACGTCGCTGGTGCGTTGTAAAGACCGAAGGGCATACGCCTGAATGCAAACATCCCATAGGGACATGTGAATGTAGTTTTTTCCTGATCTTCAGGAAAGACTAGGATTTGGTTGTATCCTGAATACCATCCAGAAAATAGTAGTAGCTTTGTCCGACTACTCTATCTAAGACTTGGTCAAGGAAGGGTAAAGGAAAGTGGTATTTCCTAGTTTTAGAATTGAGCTTTCTATAATCAATGCATACACGCCACCCAGTTGTGGTGCGTGTAGAAATCAGCTCTCCTTTGTCATTTGGGACCACAGTAATCCCAGATTTCCTTGGTACCACTTGTACCGGACTTACCTAAGGACTGTAAGAAATTGGATAGATAATACTCGCATCAAGTAACTTGACGATCTCTTTGTGGATGACATCACCAATTTTTGGGTTTAGCCTTCTTTGGAATTCTCGAGAATGAGTAACTTCTTCTTCAAGATGGATCTTATGCATTCACACAGTATGATCAATTCATTTCAATTCAGAAATTGTCCAACCTATTACTTTTTTGTGAGTACTTAGGACTTTCAAGAGTTTACCTTCATTTTTGGTAGTCAAATCCGAGGCAATGATGACTGGTAGGGTCTCTTCAGGTCCTAAGTACACATACTGAAGATGTTCAGGCAAGGTTTTGAGTTCCAACGCTGGTAGAGACTCAATTGTACGGCAATTAGAAGCTTTAGGGGGAGGAGTTGTTACTTGATCAATCTAATCTGGATCAGCAACAATGGAAGCAGAGGTGACCATTTCAGGAGAAATGTCGCATTCATACAAGAGTCATTCTAGCTTTGCTATTTTTTCATCAGGAGTTAAGTTTGAATGGGCAAACTCATCTATGCATGAGTAATGACATCTAAATGGAAGCATCCTTCTTCCTCATCTTGGTTCAACTTGTTGGCTGCATCAGCAACCATCAACTTAGTTCTCATGTTCCTAAAGGTCAATTCTATCATTCCCGTCCTACAATAAATAACAACATCAATTGTTGCTAGGATATGTCTGCCTAGTAAGACGAGAGTTGTATTTTTGTTATTAGGGCCTAAGTCCATATCTAACACAATGAAATCCACTGGGAACAGAAATTCTCCTACTCTAACGAGGACATCCTCTACAATACCTCGAGGTCTCCGCTTAGATCTATCTGCCAATTGGAGGGTTACATTTGTCAGTGTTAACACTCCAAGACCTAACCTTTGGTAAATTGTGTGAGAAATTATGTTAACACTAGACCCTAAGTCTAGCAAGGCGCTTTCTACCCGTTGGTCATTAATTAAACATGGAATGATGAAAGCTCCTGGGTCATTGCACTTTTGAGGCAGTCCTCTAGTGCAGATGCTACTAACATTTTCAGTGAGGTGAACCCTTTTTGGAATATTATTGGTCTGTCTCTTTTTCACACATAAATCCTTCAGAAATTTGGCATAGGCTAAGATTTGTTGGATTACCTCTACTAAAAGCAAATTGATCTTAATGTCTTTTAAATGCTCTAACACCTTCAGTTGTTTAGGATCAATACTCGGCTTCGGACGGGACAGAGTTGTTAGGAAAGGTGCTTGGGATGAGGGTTTAACTATTAGCTCTACTGTTGGGTTTTCATTCCTACGAGAGTCATTGATATCATTGCTTAAATCCTCGATCTCAGATTCTTCTATCTCCTCAGGAATATCCTTATTCTTTTCTCTATCTTCCTTGTCTATGACTTTCCCACTCCTAAGGGTAGTCAAGCCTTAGCCTGCTCTTGGACAGTCTCAGTTTGGACATTACTACATCGTCCTCGTGGATTTTTCATGGTCTGAGATGGGAGTTTACCCTCATCTCTCCTACTTAGATTTTGGGCCAGCTGCCTAATTTGTCCTTCAAGTTTAGGAATAGACTGTTGTTGAACTTGGACCACTTGTAAGAGTTTATCAAACTTGTCATCAAATGATGACTGTGCAGGAGGAAGAATGGGAAAATTGTCTCGTTGTGTTCCGAACGGATCTTTCTAGACTAGATAAAAACCAGGAGGGTTAGAGTTTTGTGGCCTTTGATATGGCTGTTGTGGGAACCGAGGCTCAAAGTTTCCTTGTTGTTTCTGATATTGTTATTGAGGAAACTGAGGCTCTTAATTCCTTTGTTGCCATGAAAATGCAGGATTGTCTCGCTAGCCAAGATTATACGTGTTGAAATAAGGATTATAATTCCTTGTATATCCTTGAGTGGCATAGACTTGTTCTTATATGAATTCAGGGAATTGTGAACCGATTGGATAGTCCAGAGTAGAATGATCTACTGTAGAACATACAACACATACTTTCGTGATTTAAGGAGTTTGTGAAGAAGTAGACCCTAGAGAGATGAATTTTTCTACTTGCTGGGCTAGGGCATCTACTTTATCAGTCAATTGGGAATTGGAGTTATCCTCGAACAATGCCCTCTTTTGGGGCTTGTGAGTGCTCTTATTTTCTCTATCTATAGCTATGTTCTGATGAGAGTCTTCAGCTATATTCTCTAGTCTACTCCAAGCTTCGTCCACTGTGAGGTTATAGAAACCTCCATTGCTCATTGTATTTACCATCATTTTCTGGTGAGGTGTAAGACCTTTAAAGAAATAATGCAAGGGTTTGTGACGTGCAAACCCATGGCGACGATACTAATTCCTAAGATCATTAAACTTTTCCTATGATTCATGAAAGGGCTCTAAGTTTAACTGAACAAATGACATGATATCTATTCACAAAGTAGTGGTCTTGGCCATTAGAAAGAACCTATGTAATAATTTCCGAATAAGTTCTCCCCAAGATGTGATAACCTCTGCGTCTAAATTATTTAGCCATTGTTTGGCTTTGTCTTTTAAGAAAAATGGAAATAGACGCAGTTGAATACTCTCTCGGCTCACGTTAGGGATATGAATCATAGAACATGCCTCCAAGAATTGTATGATGTAAGCATGAGGGCTTTCGTTGCTTTTTCCGTAAAAGGAAGGAAATGTCAAAATAGTCCTTGTCTTAAGCTCAAAATTGACATTGCCAAAAGCCGATGGGGCTATAGCAAACTCGGGATTGTAATCACCCAGAGAGAAATGTTGACGAAGAGTCATTGGTAGGTTAACGGGTCGATTAACGGGTTGATTAACGGGTTGAGCTACTGGAAGAGGCAGAAGGTTTTGAACATTTCTTCTTGATCCGCCATCGGGACTTGGACTCTCCTTCGCGGAGTTTTCTGGGGCTCGAGATTAAACGGGGCGAGTTTCGGGTTCAAGGAACGACGTCCGTGCATACAAAATATTATATAGCTAAGTGCAGTAAGTAACTACAGAAAATATGCTAAGTATAACTACAAGCTATTTTAACAAAGCATAATATAAACAGTTATTAACAAATACAATATGGACAATATATAAATCTTTATAAACTTAAATACCAAATGAAACTACAAGATTTATGCAACAAATATACTTTACAAACAGTATTACAATTAAATTAGTTTAAAACAAGTATGAACAATATAGACAATAATTACAACACTTAAACAAGTTCACGGATATTCCCTGGTAACAACACCAAAACATTGATACATTCGAGGTCGGCAATATAAATAGGTGCAAATTTGACCAAGTTTAAATAACCCACAAGTGCACGGATCTTGTAGTGTAGTGTGCTCTGAGTGCGGAATCGTATCTACAAGGAAGCTCGTTAGTTAGTTAGTGAAGTAGTGTGCGAACGTGTTAAAGCGGTAAAGTGACAGTTTGTAAAGATGGAGTTTGAGTGATGTGCAGGAAATTAAATTATACTATAACTAAACTAAACTAAGCTAAGCATTTGTTGAATGCGAGAAAAAGGAATCTAGGAGGATGGACATACAATGAGGCAGTCAATATAGGCCTGACATTTAGGTTCTCTAATTCTATGCAAGGGTTAAGCTACAAGCATTAACCTAGTCAATTTTCTTAGTCTATTAAAATCCCGATCATTAACTCTATTATAGGTGTTGTTCCATCTACGAGTCCGTAATACAGCCATAGTATGGATCTGTCATTGCAACCTGCCATGAAAGGTCTGTTTCAACTAAGTAATCAACATCTCCTTACTAGTCTAGAACTATGGTATAACCTATAGTCATGGAATCTAAGCTTGTCAAACTATTGATTCACTATTAAAGCAAGGACATATGGCACGAAAGTAAAGCAATCATAACATCTATTGAAAATCATTACGTATGAAAGATAATACTAAATTAAAGCAAGCCATATATTGCAATTGAATTAAATAAACTGAATTCGAGACCATATATTAAAATACTGTCATTTACAATATCCTCCCTTAGATAATAGCTTTACTCAGACATAATAATAAATACAAGTAGTACAAATTAGAGAGTCAATAAAGGCTCCTCCGATATGACGATTTTGTATTTCTAATTCCAGAAATTTGAGCAGAGGTCCAACATAAAATAGCTATTCAGGCGGAATTTCCTCCGAATAAGAGCTATTTGGACAGAACTTCCCATGTATTCTACAATTACTACTAAATTAATCTAACTAATTTAAAACTAACTAAATTAATAATTAAAACTAATTATAAATCTAAAATTTTATTACAAATCTCAACCGGGGATGGGGATATTTATAGACAAGATTTTAGGGCGTGCTCGAGCTCCCAGTAGGCATGCTTGAGCGCGCCTCCGCTCCGATGGCCAATTTTGTGACACGTGGCATTATGGAATGCTGTGAAAGGTTGTGGGTTTTTCTGAGATAGGGCACTCAAGCGCCTAGGAGGGCACGCTCGAGCGCCCTTATGTTGACTTTTTGGCTTCGAATTTTGACTTTTGACCGGGTCATTGACCAAGGTGTTTTCAGGAGTTTTTCACTGTTTTGACCCTCCAAACGATGGAATTTGGCTAAAATCACGCCACGCGCAGGTTTCTGCATTTTGCTCAAAAGGTTTTTTCTACCCAAAAAAGTGGTATGATTTATGAAAAATGGACATAGTTCACTATTCAAGATCATCGAGGTCAACGTTTCGAGTCCAATTTCGCGCTAGTTTCGACCAAATTTATTCTCAACGAGCTCCATTCATCCACCAGTTCCCGAATTTCCACATTCTCAACTTCTTGACTTGTAATTTGAATCGTTTCAGGTATGATTCTTCACTTTTCGGTATCATCCTACATTGCATCAAAAGTCTATAAGTGTTTGCATTTATTCCTAAGTTATGATGTAAATGTAGTACAAATACAATGGTTTGAGTGCTGCAAATACAGTCACATCATTTTACTTTCATGCCATATATATAGGTTGCATCATAGATTCCATAAGACTATAGATTTTACCTTAGTCTTTACTTGACGAGTTATTGATTACTTAGTTGAAACAGATTGGTTACACTAGGTTACAAGGATAGATCCATACTACGGCTATATAATGGACTCATAGATGGAACGACACCTATAATAGAGTTAGTAATCGGATTTTAATAGACTAAGATAATTGACTAGGTTAATGCTTGTAGCTTAACCCTTGCATAGAATTCGAGAACCTGAATGCCAAGCCTATATTGACTGGCTCATTGCATGTCCATCCCCCTAGATTCATTTCTTTCACATTCAACAAATACTTAGTTTAGTTTAGTTTAGTTATAATATAATTTATATTCCTACACGTCACTCAAACTTTATCTTTACAAACTATCACCTTACCACTTTAACACATTCGCACACTACTTCACTAACTAACTAACGAGCTTCCCTGTGGATACGATTCCGCACTCAAAGCATACTACACTACAAGATCTATGCACTTGTGGGTTATTAAAACTTGGTCAAGTTTGTACCCTTTGTATTATCGACCTCGAACGCATCAATGATATCATAGTCTTCAAAAGGTAACACCACAAGATCAACCACAAATTCTCGATCTTTTATTTGGATTTTGCAAGCCTCACAACTAAACTTCGAAACATACTTAGTACCTATAGGTGTGCTAACTTCTACAAGACATGGCAAGGGCAAAACTTGTAACTTAATATGATGCACACATTGAGGAGAAATAAATGAATACGTGACTCCATAATCTATAAGTACCTTAACTAATTGATTTAGAATCAAGAAGGTACCTTCAATAACAACAGTAGTCTCTAGGAGTTCTTCTTGATCAACAGCATAAACCTAGGGCTGAACCCTCTACACTAGGACATTGCCTGTGGGCTGATTTTGTGCACCCCTATTACACCGCTTCGAGCACTCTCTAGCCAAATGTTGATCACTCCCAAAACCCAAGCACTTGCCCATTTTCTTCCAATGTTGGGCCTCGGTGTGTCCCCTTCTGTTACAATAATTACAAACTACACCACGAGATGTAGCTGCACCACTTGACGAACCAGTAGTCGACTAGGCTGCTAAAGCACTCGGCTGTGGTTTGGTGGCAACTGGTCTCACTTGGTTCTAGGCTTGACTCATATGATCTATGTGGTGCTTGTGAAAGTAAAGGCCTTTTGCTAATTTGACTTGGTTCCCCCACAAGTATCCAACTTCCTCTTCTCAATTTGTGTCACTGCATCAATCATATCGGCATATGTGGTAAAGCGATGTGCAGCTAGAAAGTCTTGAATTTTGGGTCTGAGTCCCCGCACAAATTGTTTGATCCTTTTACCTTCTGTCTCGACCAACTCAGGGATATAATGGGAGAGCCTGTTGAAATGGGCTTCATACTGCACCACTGATATGCTACCCTGTCTCAACGTCAAGAATTCTTCCTATTTCCTCTCTCCAGCTACTTCCAAGATGTAATTCCCTTTGAAGGGTCTTACAAAATTAGCCCATGTGGTTGGGGTGTGTTGTTGCTCCCATCGAAGCTTTTCTATGCGCTACCATTGTTCGACATCTCATAGTAATAGGAACACCGTAAACATTACCTTTTTCCTCCGTGTAATCAAGGACAGTATAAATATTTTCCACTTGTGCAAGCCAAGATTCTGCTTTCTCATCATTGGGCTCTCCTTGAAATCTAGGAGGGTTGTAGCTCAAAAAGTCTCTCAAGGTTCCATCCCCATGTCCTCCATTGCCTCCAGTATTACTACTTGATCCATTATGATTATTGTTTTCTATACCCCCTATAGCTTGTTGCTCCATCACCCGACTCATGCGGTCTATGGCAGTTGCCATCATGTTGAACATTGCTACCCCCGAATTGGTTTGTTTTGCATTCCCGGTTGCTTGAGCTCTAGTGTTACTGCAGGTGTTAGGTCCTGCCATCTATAGATATATATATATATATATATATATACCACCTACGATTATATGGCATGCATGCATTAGATGAGACATGTACTCATGCACTACTAATATTCCTATCATGCATGTCATATGATTATATCTAACACATAAATTCACATAAGCAAAAGTAATCATAGCATACAAGCACGTATGGTTCATACATAAGCACGCAAGTCTCATAAACATACTCAAGCAATTAAAATATCTCCAACTAGGGCATCAACCCATGGACCCTAATTCAAAACCCGAACTACGCTAACATTAACTAGCTTTATATTAACAAAGGCTAGCTCTGATACCACCTAAATGTGTCACACCCCGACCCCGACCCCGAACCCGCGGAGGTTAAGGTCGGAAGGTAATGTGTCGATTGACCTAATACTTGTAAGATGATGATTTAATAACCTAGCATACATTTAAATACCACAAGAAACTTCAAAAGATAACCCAACTCTTGGGGCACTTCATGACTTCATTAAATTGTTCAATAGACAAGACCTAGCTCCTACAAGCATTACATAGTACAACCTTAACAACGACCTCTAGGTCTCAAAAGAGTAAAGTATTAAGTTAGTTACATGCCTATTTGTCCAAAAGAATAATTACAGTACATAAAGTTACACAAGTTCTTAACCAGTCTTAGTACAAAAGATAAACATTTCCAAATACAAGCTTGAACCACAACAAGCAGAAATCTGCCTCATCACACAACTCAGTTTCGCCTTCAACTTGTACAGTCGGTTCGGGCTCGGCCTCACCTGAAATTGATTAAATGAAGGGTGAACTACACCACTTAGCTCAGCGAGGGATAACGGGAAGGGGATTTTCACAAGAGTTTTATCCTTTCGACACCATTTAGAAAACCATGCCATGCATACATAATCAATTAACAAGATAATAATAACATACGACCCAAACTCTCCAAGGGCTAGGGCCCAAGCAAGAGTGGCAACATAAGATTGAAAGGATACAGTTGTTCTTTCAATTGTTGAAGACGGCTGGCCTTATAATAGTCATCAATATCAACCCTTTACTCCATACCATAGGGTAATCCGGATAAACCCAAATTCCTACGACCCACATTTCCAAGGGTTAAGATCCAAGCAAGCGTGGAATTGGGGACCATGGTAGTCGAGACTTACTGGCAAGTCCGATGCCACCTAGTGTATAAGGAACGCTACCACGCCCATAGAGTGGTTGCAACCTTGTCGCACGTACACAAACCAATCATGCTTGCATTATATAAGTAAACAACAAGAAGGAGGGCAGCAAAGTAGGTTGCCTCCGTCATGCACTCAATATCAAGTAACAATGAACAAGAAGTTCACGAGGAATTCAAGAAATATTTAAGATCACGTAGACATATCACGTATTTTGAACCTTGATAATATCATATCTAACATGCACTTTGATCCCACAAGAGTATACACTTGATCACACTTGCAAATAGCACAAAATGGGCAAAATAGGACCATCCGGGCGACCATCCAGGTGACCATCTGGGTGAACCGGATCCAGATTAGTCGCCCGGTAGTAGGTTTAACAAGTGATCCGAGGGACCATCCGGGTGACCCAGATCTATCAGCAAAGTGAACGAATTTTATTTTCTAACTGCTATTGTAATGTCATTTGAGTTTAACTCTAGGCCATTGTACTCCAAACAAACTCTACTACTTCACAACTTCAAAATCACAATTTAGCATGCTATAAACATCATTTAAATGAAAATCTCACCTTGAATCAACCAAGTACAAAGCTCAAACTTTGCAACACCTATAATGTGAAATACTCAAATCATCACCCATGGGAATATGCTATCAATCCTACTACAAGCCATAAAAATACTCATTTCTAAGTAACATCATAACTCACATAAACAAGATCATCATATAACTTATACCACAACTTCTCAACTCATCAAGAATCATCAAGAGCTAGTTAGACAAAGCCTTAACTCTACAACACATAATAATGGCTAAATCTTTCATCAACTCCATTATAGATATATATAAGCCTGAAGAACACCATAAATTCATCACATAGTCTTGAATGAGCTTAAGAAAAACCTTTGAAAGAATCCATTTGTGAAACCCCACTTTCCTGCTTATCTCGTTTTACATGCTATACCTCGTTTTGCGTGCATATGTTCTGTTTATGTGCTATAGGACCTAGAAAGTTATAATTTTGATGTCAATACTCATAATACGTGCTAAATGTGCATTCATGAAATTTTAATCAAAAACAGAGTCAGAAATTTTATTGTTGATTTTCAGTGAATAGTATTTTCGAAACACGTCCGCTAAAATTTTGAAACTGGTCTTTTTAACCCTTCTAGACCTAGTCCACGGACTTTAATAGACCTGTGTTTGATGAAAACGGTTTTAAAATCGGCTTAGGAATTTATTAGGGTTTTTACACCGACTTTTGCGAAAATCGAGTTTTAAGCCGACTCGGGTGAAATTGTTGGATTGTAAAACTTCTTGTCACCTAAAAATAATCCACTTGAGATATCTTGGGGGTTGCATAATTATTTTGAGCCTTGGTGAGCAATAAAATGCAATTAAAGTCAAGAAAACACAAAAATACTAACTTAAACTACTTTGACTTTGCATTTTTTTTAATTGACTAAGCTTTTAATTATATATTGTCATCAACACACACTCAACTAAGCACAAAACACACTCCACACACACACAAAGGGCCGAGAGGTTGAGGGAGAAAAAGAAAGAGAAAAACTCAAGCTTTTCAATCAATTTTTCAAAGAAAAACCTAGTTTTTGTCCGTAGAACTTCGCACCGACTTGGATTCTGCTTGTTGGGCACGCATAGCACGCATTCCTAGGCTTATATCGCATCAAAGGTGAGAGAAAAATTCTAGATCTCAAAATGTCATTTTTATACTTTTGCTCATAAATGAAAATTTAACCGTTAGAATTGAAATCTGATGATAGATTATTGCTCCTTGCATGCTAGGGATCGTTATATACTAATACTACGAATTTCTGTCGGATGTAGCATAATTTTTATTTTTCGGGTATTTAATTTTGATTAAAATGTTCAAAGTTGAATTAAATGAGTTGTGTTGATCGAAATCGATTGCCGTCGATTTCTAAATACTTGTTAATTACGTGTTAACGATGTGGTAATACCGAATTTTTGATTACATTGTTCGTGTGAAAATCCGGAAAATCCAGCCAAGACATCCTAGGATTTTAGGGTTATCGGGCATGATTTGGAGGTGTTATGGTGGATTTCCGAGATGGCTAATGTAGTAGGTTGAATGGGTGAGTGATAGAAACTGATTTGGCAATGTTTGGATTAGTAGATTGTAAGTTATGAATTTTAGAAGTTTAGGTTGTCATTCTTTAATTTCTTGAACGATGCCTTTAGATGGTTGGGAGGTGTTTGAGTGTTGAATGGTGAGTTGTTGATGAGTAATTTAGAGTTTAATTGTGTATATAATGCATATCTGGTTAGATGGCCTACTTTGTCATCTAACTAAGTTATTTATTGATTATTATTGAGTTCGCGAATCGGGCACTTTTGTTGCTAATCTCCCATATTATTGATTGATTATTATTGAGTTCGGGAATCGGGCACTTTCGTTGCTGATCTCCCAATTGATTGATTGATGATTGATTGATGATTGATGATGATTATGGAGTCTTGGTATGTGTGTGCCACCTCTCGGGCAGCGTTGGGCTGTCGGGTTGATAACGGCATGATTGCCATAGGCTACCCCCAGCTCGCATGACGGAGGTGTCATGGAGGGAGGGGCTAGTGAGGTACCTCGGGTGTGTGAGTAATGGGGAGTTATAAGAAGAACGGTTGAGATCGTGATGGCGTTTGGAGCTACACCAAATAGAGTATCCTTTATTGATTGGTTATATAGTTATGTGATGATAGTATTATTTATGTTATTGTGTATTTACTGACTCAAAGGATTATTTCAAGGAGTTTAGTAGACCTTGCTCGAGATCTATCGGATCCTCACTGGGCTTATGTATATAAGCTCACTCTCTATTATTGCATGCTTACAGGTGTTGCAGAGCCGGATTACGGGTACGTGCCTCCTGAGGAGGAAAATGTGCCTTACGTGGACGAGTCATATGTTCCTGAGTCTTATCCATGATTCTATGTTGTTTAATGTCTTGTACATTAGCTTAATAGACTTTTATATGTTTTATGGTTCTTATTGTAATAGATGTAGAAAAGATGATGATCCAAATGATGTTAACTTATTGGCTTTCTTTTGTCTATGGTTAAGTTGTAGATGTGTCTCAACTTATTTTTGAAATGTATGATAAGGTTGAGGTATTGTATGTTATGTTAGAACGGAGGCAGATAACGAAGACTGATTATTGTATATTACAGTTATGTTGTGTGTTACTATGTTGTTGAGGAGTTGTTGATTGTATGGTTATGGAATTGGATGTTTAATGTTATTAATGAGGTTGGTTTAGAACCTCGGAAATTTATTTACTGTCGTTACGCTGCCGAAATTCCGTTGCGTCCAGACTGATCGTAGGTGGGGTCGAGTTGGGGCGTGACAGTTTAAGTGGTATCAGAGCGCATGTTAGTTGTCAGCCGGGGTATTCTCGGAATGTGGGTAAAGGTCTTAGCATGAAATATGTATGAAAAGAAAGAAAAGTGAAATATGTATTGGTATGATTAAATGATTAAGTGATTATGTGATTTAAGTGCTTATGTGATTATGTGATCAATTTGCTTATGTGATTGAAACTTATGTGATCTATGTGCTTTATATGAGTTTGTTGTTTATGTGTTAAAAGTTGTCTATAATCTGTTTTTGTGCTATAACCTGTGCTAACTCTTTGATTAGTACGATGGCCGGTAGACCGAGGACTCGTGGTAGGCCCGAGATTGTAGATGAGGTTCCTGGTAATGTGGCACAGGGCAGTGATCGGGGTGATGTCAGGTTAGGGGCAGCAATGGATCGGATTGCAGATTTGATGGCTGGGCAGGCCCAGTTGTTAGCGGGTCAGGCTGCTCAGACTCAGGCGTTGCAGGATCAGATACAGAATGTACATGGTGGTAATCACGGTCGAGGTACTATGAAGGAGTTTCTGGGGTACTATCCTCCTAGATTTCAGGGAGAGCCTGATGATAGGAAGGCCGAGTCGTGGATTAGTAAGTTAGAGAAAAATTTTGACTCTCTCGGGTACACTGATGAGAGGAAGGTGACTTGTGCTGTCTATTTGCTTGATGATGAGGCAGAAGAATGGTGGCGCACTGTGAGAGCCAGTTGGGATACCCGGGGTGTTCCGTATGTTTGGGATACCTTTCTTACTGCTTTTAGGGATAAGTATGTCCCGAGGGTTGCACGGGAGATGAGAGAGGCTGAGTTCTTGTCTTTGGTACAGGGGGATTCTACTGTGGCTCAGTATGAGTCTACATTCACTAGGTTGTCCCGGTATGCACCGGAGTTTGTAGCTGTGGAGAAGAGGAAGACCCATAGATTTATGTTGGGATTGAGACCCGAGATTCAGGATGCAATGGCTCTGAATCGCTATGATATCTTTACTGAGGCTTTTGATGCAGCTTCTAGGTTAGAGAAGAGGAAAGGGGATCAGATTGTCTCCAGTCAGCCTAGTAAGAGGCCGTATCAGTCACAGTAGGCCTCCAGTACAGCAGGTTGTCTACAGGCCACCAGCCCAGCAGGGTTCTTATAGGCCACAGGGTCAGCAGAGTTACTATCGGCCTCAGTTTCAGCAGAGGCCATATTAGGTTCAGACTCAGTATAGACCAGCCCAGTCTCAGGGTCAGTACAGGCCTAGTGTGGTGAGACCTCAGCAGCAGGCTGTATCAACTGCTTCATCAGCTTCTGGTTCTTCTAGGGGTAGTGTTAGTGCCACATCATCGCAGTGTAATTACTACAAGCGCCCAGGGCATGTGGAGTCCGACTGCAGGGTAAAGGCAGGGACATGTTTGGATTGTGGTAGCATCGAGCATAGGGCGAAGGATTGCCCTAGATATGCGAGGACTGAGGGTCGGGCAGCGACTCAGGGTTACCAGGGTAGGCCTACAGGCAGTGTACCACAGCAGCAGTGGGTTCAGGCTCGGGCTTATGCAGTTGATATGGAGGAGATGCCTGAGGAGACTGCAGTGGTGGAAGGTAACTTCCTTATACTTGATCAACTTGTTAAAGTGTTGATTGATTCTGGTGCTACGCATTCTTTCATTACTCCTGCTTGTGTGCAACGTGTTAAATTGCAACCTGAAAGATTGCCTTATGTGGTTGAGATTAGTACCTCTTTGACTGATAAGTATGTTACTGGCTTAGTATGTAAGGATTGTATAATACATGTTAAGGGGCATAATTTTCCTTCGGACCTTATTTTATTTCCTATCCGGGGGTATGATGTTATTCTGGGTATGGATTGGATTTCTAAGTATGATGCCCAGTTGAACTGTAGAACCAAGGTAGTACAGTTTCGTTTGCCGGATCAGCCAGTAATAGAGGTAGCGGGTAACAGGGGTGCTAAGATGAGTTTTGTTATCACAGCAACTAAAGCTGTTAAGTTGGTGAGTAAGGGGTGTTCGGGTTATCTAGCTTATTTGATCAACAAGCCATCTGATAAGCTACAGCTAGAGGAAGTCCCTATTATCCGGGAATATCCTAATGTATTTCCCGAGGAGTTGCCAGGATTGCCGCCAGAGAGGGATATAGAGTTTGTGATTAATCTTGTTCCCGGTACTCAACCTATTTCTAAATCGGCGTACCGGATGGCACCAGCTGAATTGAAGGAGTTGAAGACTCAGTTACAGGAGTTATTGAAGAAAGGATTCATTCAGCAGAGTTCTTCACCTTGGGGAGCTCCTGTTTTATTTGTGAAGAAGAAGGATGGTACTTTGAGATTGTGTATTGATTACCGTGGTTTGAATCAAGTGACCATCAAGAATAAATATCCTTTGCCACTGATTGATGAGTTGTTTGATCAACTTCAGGGAGCCAAAGTCTATTCTAAATTTGATTTGAGGCAGGGGTATTATCAGCTTCGGATTCGTACGGAGGATGTTCCGAAGTCTGCCTTCAGGACTCGGTACGGGCATTATGAGTTTGTTGTTATGCCCTTTGGTTTGACTAATGCACCGGCAGCATTCATGGATCTTATGCATCGAGTCTTTCAGCCGTACTTGGACCAGTTCGTGGTGATTTTTATTGATGATATCTTGGTCTATTCTAAATCTGAATCGGAGCACGAGCAACATCTACGGCTTGTATTAGAGAAGTTGCAAGAGCATTAGTTGTTTGCCAAGTTCAGCAAATGTGAATTTTGGCTACAACGGATTTCTTTTCTTGGCCATGTTATTACACATAGCGGTATTTCAGTAGATCCCACTAAGATTGAATCGGTGATGTCTTGGAAATGGCCAGAGAGTGTTTCTGATGTCCGTAGCTTTCTTGGCTTGGCGGGTTATTACCGTAGGTTTGTTAAGGACTTCTCGAAGATTGCGGGGCCACTATCTAAGTTGACTCAGAAACGGACTATCTTTAATTGGGATGAGAAGTGTGAGAATGGGTTTCAGGAGTTGAAAAAGAGGTTAACTACCGCTCCAGTACTTGCTCTACCAGAGGGGACCGATAATATGGTCATTTACAGTGATGCATCCAAGGAAGGCTTGGGATGTGTTCTTATGCAGGATGGCCGAGTTATTGCCTATGCTTCTCGAAAGTTGAAGCCTTATGAAGAAAATTATCCGACTCATGATCTTGAGTTGGCAGCAGTTGTCTTTGCACTCAAGAAGTGGCGTCATTATCTGTGGGGAAGTAAGTTTGAAATTTTCACTGATCATAAGAGTCTGAAGTACTTGTTCTCACAGAAGGAGTTGAATATGCGCCAGCGGAGGTGGATGGAGCTTCTTGGAGATTATAATTGTTCTATCAATTATCTGCCTGGAAAGGCAAATGTTGTGGCAGATGCTCTCAGCCGAAAGGCTAGTATTTCTTGTTTGGCTGTCAAGAAGTGGGAGATTCTTGAGGAGTTTAGTTATTGGAGACCAGAGTTGACTCATGTTGGAGTGATGTGTTCACATCTCCGTATTCAACATTTATTATTGTCTCAGATCAGGGAAGCTCAGCAACTTGATGTTAAACTTCAGAAGATCAAGGATCAGATCACTGATGATCAGTCTGACTTCAAACTGCATGAGGACGGTATTCTTCGGTTTCGGAACAGGGTTTGTGTTCCCGATGAGCCGAGTTTGAGGCGAGGTATTCTGGAGGAAGCTCATAATTCTAAATATACTATTCATCCCGGTGGAACCAAGATGTATCGGGATTTGAAGCAACATTACTGGTGGAACAACATGAAGAGAGAGGTTGCTCAGTTTGTGTCTAGATGTTTGACTTGTCAGAGAGTGAAAGCCGAGCATCAACGACCTGCAGGTTTGCTTCAGCCGTTGGCTATACCAGAGTGGAAATAGGAGCATATTACGATGGACTTCGTCACTGGTTTGCCTAGATCACCAAGGGATAATGATGCAGTTTGGGTTGTCGTGGATCGTTTGACAAAGACAGCTCATTTTATTGCAATGAGGATGGGAGATGAGGTTACAAAGTTGACAGACCTCTATCTGGATCAAATTGTTAGACTTCACGGTATTCCCTCTAGTATTGTCTCTGATCGAGATTCTCGATTTACTTCTCGTTTGTGGGAGAAACTTCAGGAGACCTTGGATACTCAGTTGAACTTCAGTACCGCGTATCATCCACAAACCAACGGTCAGTCTGAGCGGACTATTCACATTCTGGAAGATATGCTTAGGGCTTGTGTTCTGGACTTCGTGAAGAACTGGGAGAAACATCTACCACTTGCCGAGTTTGCCTAGAACAATAGTTATCAAGCTACTATTGGAATGGGAGCTCTTGCTGCTCTTTACGGTCGTAAGTGCCGTTCACCTTTATATTGGGACGAGGTAGGAGAGATGAAGACTGTTGATCCGACTATTATGCCAGAACTTCTTGAGAAGATTGAGAATGTTCAGTTGATCAGGCAGAGAATGCTTACGGCGTAGAGTAGATTCAAGAGTTATGTTGATAAGCGTCGTCGAGACTTGGAGTTTGCAGTTGGAGATCGGGTTTTCTTGAGATTGTCTCCTCGAAAGGGGTTTGTTCGTTATGGTAAAGGTGAAAAGCTGAGTCCGAGATTTGTTGGGCCGTTTGAGATTACTGGCAGGGTTGGTAAGTTGGCGTATCGGTTGGCTTTACCGGAGAACTTCTTTAATGTCCCCGATGTATTTCACGTGCCTAATTTGCGGAAATATAATCCGGATCCTTCTCATATTCTTGAGCCAGAGCCGTTACAGCTTCGTGAGAATTTGACTTATGACGAGTGTCCGATTCGTATTCTAGATCAGATGGACCGAGAGTTGAGGTCGAAGAGGATTCCGATGGTTAAGGTATTGTGGAAGCATCACGGCATTGAGGAAGCTACGTGGGAGAGACGAGATCAGATGCAGTGTGACGCCCGAGATTTAGCCATGCATTTAATTACTGTTGCATCCTTTGTTTGCGCATCTCTTTCTATGTCTTATTAACTGCCTTCTTAAGTTACTATTCACTTCGTTTTTAAACTGCATTCTATTGGTTAATTAGCATTTTTATTAAATCATATTAATTATTAAAGTAATGAGAAAAATGTGAAATTGAGCTAGAAGCGGTAGGAGGACTCATTTAGAAAATAGTTTTAGTAGTTGAGTGAATAGTGTTACGTAACATAACTTAGTGTTTTAATTAATTAGCATACACTCTACTACCTAGGCTCGTTTTAAGCTAACTAAGCGCATTTTATTGGACCACTTAAGTACCCAAACAAGACCCCACCTAAGCTTAGTCATTATATAGTCTTATAAGCTCATAAAATGCAAAAGAAAAAAAAAGAAAAAGCTGAAAACAGAAGCAGAAAAGCCGCCAGCTCCAAGGGAAGAAAAGAAGGAGATTTTGCTCACCAAGCCTCCAATCCAAGCCTCTCCAAGCCTTGAGCAACTAGTGTAGGGTGTTTGCAAGCTTCTTAGGTGCTCCTACGCGCATTGGTGAGGGATTTCATGGCTTATTTTCGCATTTCTAAATAGTTGCTATTTTCTTGATTTGTTGAAAATGTGTTCATATTCTATTGTATTGATGATCTATGCTATTATACCATGTATATGAATGCTAGGGAACACATTTAAGCCATCGTTTCGCTTTTTAAACGGTTAGAATCGTTAGTTTGATTTTTAGGGTGAATAGTGACGGAAATTCTAGGGTTTGTGAAATCGCGCGTTTTAACTTGATTCAATGCTTCTAATAGATGCCTTAGGTGCTAGTGAAGGTAGTCTAATAGCCCCGTGCACTTGCATTGTCCTAAAATCGCATAAAACGTAAAATAGTCGACTTTAACAACGGACTTTCGGGGTTAATGCAAATCCGGGTGGATTCGGGCTTCACTTCTAGTATTCTTAGGCTACCTAGGTGCTATAGAAGTTTTGATATCCCTTGTTTGAAGCCCGGATAAGGTATGTGTAGTTTAAAGCCATAAGAGGGAATTTGGCGCTATCGGGGTAATTGCAAGCGTTTGAATGAATTAGAGGGTTGAGAGGTTTCCTTGAGGGTTAGTTAGAAGGTTGGGAGAGTTTTCCTTTGAAAGAGAATCATTAACTTTGGTTTGGAAGAGAAATAGCTTGAAAAATAAAAGGGTTTAGGTGCAATTTCGGTTGACTCACACTTCTAAACCCATGGCATGACTTCTTGAGTGTTTATATGTGGTTTCAAGTTGATTTGGAGCGTTTGGTATGATTCTATGCTTATCTTGTATATGTCCCTTTGTAAAACTGCTTATTTGCTTATATAATCGTTTCTATTCTAACTGCATCGAGGTCAACCTACTTTGTTGATCCTCCTATGTGTTATTTCTTATATTATTGATATTGACTTGTCTTGGTTAAGTGCATTGCATATTGGTTGCACAACCATAGTGTCAGGGGCGGTTGTATTGAATATCGGCTAGGTCGCGGCGGGCTTGCCAGTGGATATTCGATCTCCGTACCCTATTCCCTCACTCTCCTGGTCCGGAGATTGCTAGGGGGTGTTGGGTCGTAGGATTATTGGGGTACATCCGGAGTACACCCACTAGAGTGATTTGGGTTATGCCGGCTCATCGTGATCGTGCTCGTGGTTCGGGGATCGTGAATGAAAACTAGTGAAGATTGGTGTATAGGGGTTATGTGAAATGTATCCTTTTTAATATGTGGTTACTTAAGCTTTTGTCGTTCTTGAATGGTTTAATTGCTATTATTGTTTAACTATATTACTTGTTACATTGCACGCCCTGAGAGACTTTATCCCTCACTGGGCAACAGTGGTTGCTCATACCTCGCTAACATGTTTTAGGTGGCGTAGTTGAAGGAGTTGCCTTAGTTTCTGTGTGATTGTTGTCTGAGGTGGATGTGCTTTCTAGTTGCTATGTGAAGAATTTGTTGTTCTATGTATAATCTATTTTGGGGCCTTAAAGCTCATGTATATATTTGAGTAATATGTAAGCTGGAAGTCTGATAATGTAGTAGCAGTGGTAATTATATGGCTTGTAATAACTTATATTTCTATTTCTAGTTGCTTTGCATGCTTGGGGGTGAATGGCTTAGTGTAGAATGTTTTATCTCTAAGTATGTTTTAATGTTATCCTAGAATGGCATGGTTATTAGACTATATTGTAAACAAGTTACTTGCATGCTTGTGTGGTTTTGGAACTGTTGTTTGCTTCAAGGCTCGGATGGCCTTGAATCTTTAAATATTTAGCCATGAAAAGTTTGTTTACCTTGTAGTTACCTTATTTGAGAGTTTACATGTTTTCAGAATGTCCATAGTATAGGGGAAACTCTGTCCGTTTTTCTCTAAAATTTTGAGACCGGGTTGGGATTGGGTTGAGAATAGCTTGGTTATTAGAGCCTCCGGTCTCGTGAGAGATCGGGGCGTTACAGTTGGTATCAGAGCTTAGTTAGCTCTAAGCCGGGACAGGGTCCACGGCCTGTCGGGTAGTAACCCTTACGTGTGTGCTTGATTAAGTGTGTGTCTTAAAAGTGTATACCTGCATGTTTGATTGTGTGTCTTGTATTGAATGTGTACACCTATGTGATATAATTATGTGTTACGTGCTAAATGTATGCTAAGTGAAGTAAAGTGGCTAGTTATGTATCAAATTGACTTCGTGAATTATTAATTGCTTGAACTGTTGCTTGTAATGTGTGTATTTGAATGTCTTTGATTGAGTTGTGTTATGCTTGACTTGATTATCGTGCTTGAATGACTTTGATGATTACACTGTTTCACAAACTCTTTCATTAACATGTTTGCGTAATAGTTTAAAGAATGATTATACATATGCAATTGTTTGGCATGCTTACATAGCCGTCGAATGGTAAGAAAAACTCCTTCCTCCCCTGAAGAGAGGTGATTAGTGGCAGGCCTTCCAAATTATGTTGATTAGCAGAAATGAGAGGCAATTAATCAGCCTTTATTTGGCAATTGGTAGATATAGTTGGAGCTCAGTTATTGGGATTCTTCTAAGGCCTTCTTCAGTGCTTAGCGGTCATAAATGAGTAGCTTCTTTTGGGGTTTCTATATGACAGTTCTCTGGAGTATATTCTTGTTTTTTTCTTATCAGTTATTCTTTTGGTCTTCTTTTGTCTGCATCTCTCGGAAGAATTAGTATATGGGATTCTTTTTAGCCTTATTATCCGGTATTATTTACAATACTCCTGCTCGGAACTTTTATTGGTATTTTCTCTCCGCTCTTAGTTGGGATTCTATTCTTCTATGGTATTCGTGCCAGCGGGATTCTTATTTGGATTTCGAATTAGCATCTCTATTGGAGCCTTTATTTGGCCTTATTAAGTGAGGTTCGCATACAATACTACTGGGATTTCTTAATGAGCTTCCACGAGAATTCGTATATGGTATTCTTGCTTAGCAACTGATGACGAATAATCAGAGTTGGTTTTCAGTTGATGCAGATGTTCTCTTGTGAAGAAGAATTGCGTGGACGCAATTAGTTTAAGGGGGAGAGGATGTGACGCCTGAGATTTAGCCATGCATTTAATTGCCGTTGCATCCTTTGTTTGCGCATCTCTTTCTATGTCTAATTAACTGCCTTCTTAAGTTACTATTCACTTCGTTTTTAAACTGCATTCTATTGGTTAATTAGCATTTTTATTAAATCAGATTAATTGTTAGAGTAGTGGGAAAAATGTGCAATTGAGCTAGAAGCGATAGGAGAACTCGTTTAGAAAATGATTTTAGTAGTTCAATGAATAGTGTTACGTAACATAACTTAGTGTTTTAATTAATTAGCATACACTCTACTACTTAGGCTCATTTTAAGCTAACTAAGCGCATTTTATTGGACCACTTAAGTACCCAAACAAGACCCCACCTAAGCTTAGTCATTATATAGTCTTATAAGCTCATAAAATGCAAAAAAAAAAAAAAAAGCTGAAAACATAAGCAGAAAAGCTGCCAGCTCCAAGGGAAGAAAAGAAGGAGATTTTACTCACCAAGCCTCCAATCCAAGCCTCTCCAAGCCTTGAGCAACTAGTGTAGGGTGTGTGCATGGTTCCTAGGTTCTCCTACGCGCTTTGGTGAGGGATTTCACGGGTTATTTTTGCATTTCTAAATAGTTGCTCTTTTCTTGATTTGTTGAAAATGTGTTCATATGCTATTGTATTGATGATCTATTCTATTATACCATGTATATGAATGCTAGGGAACACATTTAAGCCATCGTTTCACTTTTTAAACGGTTAGAATCGTTAGTTTAATTTTTAGGGTGAATAGTGACAGAAATTCTAGGGTTTTTTGAAATCGCGCGTTTTAACTTGATTCAATACTTCTAATAGATGCCTTAGGTGCTAGTGAATGTAGTCTAATAGCCCCGTGCACTTGTATTGTCCTAAAATCGCATAAAACGTAAAATAGTCGACTTTAATAAAGGGCTTTTGGGATTAATGCGAATCCGGATGAATTCGGGTTTCACTTCTAGTATTCTTAGGCTACCTAGGTGCTATAGAAGCTTTGATATCCCTTGTTTGAATCCCGGATAAGGTATGTGTAGTTTAAAGCCATAAGAGGGAATTTGGGGCTTTCGGGGTAATTGCGAGCGTTTGAATGAATTAGAGGGTTGAGAGGGTTCCTTGAGGGTTAGTTAGAAGGTTGGGAGAGTTTTCCTTTGAAAGAGAATCATTAACCTTGGTTTGGAAGAGAAATAGCTTGAAAAATAAAGGGGTTTAGGTGCAATTTCGGTTGACTCACAATTCTAAACCCATGGCATGACTTGTTGAGTGTTTATATGTGGTTTCAAGTTGATTTGGAGTGTTTGGTATGATTCTATGCTTATCTTGTATATGTCCCTTTGTAAAATTGCTTATTTGCTTATATAATCGTTTCTATTCTAACTGCATCGAGGTCAACCTACTTTGTTGATCCTTCTATGAGTTATTGCTTCCATTATTGTTATTATCTTGCCATTGTTAAGTGCATTGCATAGTAGTTGCGCAACCATAGTGTCAAGGGCGGTTGTATTGAATATCGGCTGGGCGGCGGCGAGCTTGCCAGTGGATATTCGATCTTCGTGCCCTATTCCCTCACTCGCCTGGTCCGGAGATTGCCAGGGGTTGTTGGGTCATAGGATTATCGGGGTACATCCGGAGTACACCCACTGGAGTGTTTGGGGGTTATGCTAGCTTATCGTGATCGTGCTCGTGGTTCGGGGATCGTGAATGGAGGCCAGTGGAGATTGGTGGATAGGGGTTATGTGAAATGTATCCTTTTTAATATGTGGTTACTTAAGCTTTTGTCATTCTTGAATGGTTTAATTGCTATTATTGTTTAACTATATTACTTGTTGCATTGCACACCCCGAGAGACTTTATCCCTCACTGGGCAACAGTGGTTGCTCATACCTCGCTAACATGTTTCAGGTGGCGCAGTTGAAGGAGTTGCCTTAGTTGCTGTGTGATTGTTGTCTGAGGTGGATGTGCTTTCTAGTTGCTATGTGAAGAATTTGTTGTTCTATGTATAATCTATTTTGGGGCCTTAAAGCTCATGTATATATTTGAGTAATATGTAAGATGGAAGTCTGATAATGTAGTAGCAGTGGTAATTCTATGGCTTGTAATAACTTATATTTCTATTTCTAGTTGCTTTGCATGCTTGGGAGTGACTGGCTTAGTGTAGAATGTTTTATCTCTAAGTATGTTTTAATGTTATCTTAGAATGGCATGGTTATTAGACTATATTGTAAACAAGTTACTTGCATGCTTGTGTGGTTTTGGAACTGTTATTTGCTTCAAGGCTCGGATGGCCTTGAATCTTTAAATAGTTAGCCATGAAAAGTTTGTTTACCTTGTAGTTACGTTATTTGAGAGTTTACAGGTTTTCAGAATGTCCATAGTACAGAAGAAACTCTGTCCGTTTTTTCCTAAGATTTTGAGACTGGGTTGGGATTGGGTTGAGAATAGCTTGGTTATTAGAGCCTCCGGTCTCGTGAGAGATCGGGGCGTTACATGCAGCAGCAATACCCAGATCTATTCCGTACATGAAGTAAGAATTTCGAGGACGAAATTTCTATAAGGGGGGAGAATGTGAAACCCCACTTTCCTGTTTATCTCGTTTTGCATGTTATACCTCGTTTTGCGTGTTATACCTCGTTTTGCGTGCATATGATCTGTTTATGTGCTATAGGACCTAGAAAGTTATAATTTTGATGTCAATACTCCTAATACGTGCTAAATGTGCATTCATGAAATTTTCATAAAAAACGGAGTCAGAAATTTTATCGTCGATTTTTAGTGAATAGTATTTTCGAAACACGTCCACTAAAATTTTGAAACTGGTCTTTTTAACCCTTCTAGACCTAGTCCACGGACTTTAATAGACCTGTGTTTGATGAAAACGGTTTTAAAATCGACTTAGGAATT
This sequence comes from Ehretia macrophylla, assembly GCA_037974665.1. Taxonomy (NCBI): domain Eukaryota; kingdom Viridiplantae; phylum Streptophyta; class Magnoliopsida; order Boraginales; family Ehretiaceae; genus Ehretia; species Ehretia macrophylla. The sequence goes on along the minus strand of CM075782.1, from coordinate 14,200,508 downwards.
TATTAGGGTTTTTACACCGACTTTTGCGAAAATCGAGTTTTAAGCCGACTCGGGTGAAATTGTTGGATTGTAAAACTTCTTGTCACCTAAAAATAATCCACTTGAGATATCTTGGGGGTTGCATAATTATTTTGAGCCTTGGTGATCAATAAAATGCAATTAAAGTCAAAAAAAACACAAAAATACTAACTTAAACTAGTTTGACTTTGCATTTTTTAATTGACTAAGCTTTTAATTATATATTGTCATCAACACACACTCAACTAAGCACAAAACATACTCCACACACACACAAAGGGCCGCGAGGTTGAGGGAGAAAAAGAAAGAGAAAAACTCAAGCTTTTCAATCAATTTTTCAAAGAAAAACCTAGTTTTTGTCCGTAGAACTTCGCACCGACTTGGATTCTGCTTGTTGGGCACGCATAGCACGCATTCCTAGGCTTATATCGCATCAAAGGTGAGAGAAAAATTCTAGATCTCAAAATGTCATTTTTATACTTTTGCTCATAAATGAAAATTTAACCGTTAGAATTGAAATCTGATGATAGATTATTGCTCCTTGCATGTTAGGGATCGTTATATACTAATACTACGAATTTCTGTCGGATGTAGCATAATTTTTATTTTCCGGGTATTTAATTTTGATTAAAATGTTCAAAGTTGAATTAAATGAGTTGTGTTGATCGAAATCGATTGCCGTCGATTTCTAAATACTTGATAATTACGTGTTAGCGCTGTTGTAATGCCGAATTTTCGATTACATTGTTCGTGTGAAAATCCGGAAAATCCAGCCAAGACATCCTAGGGTTTTAGGGTTATCGGGCATGATTTGGAGGTGTTATGGTGGATTTCCGAGAGGGCTAATGTAGAAGGTTGAATGGGTGAGTGATAGAAAGTGATTTGGCAATGTTTGGATTAGTAGATTTTAAGTTATGAATTTTAGAAGTTTAGGTTGTCATTCTTTAATTTCTTGAACGATGCCTTTAGATGGTTGGGAGGTGTTTGAGTGTTTAATGGTGAGTTGTTGATGAGTAATTTAGAGTTTAATTGTGTATATAATGCATGTCCGGTTAGATGGCCTACTTTGTCATCTAACTAAGTTATTGATTGATTATTATTGAGTTCGGGAATCGGGCACTTTTGTTGCTGATCTCCTATATTATTGATTGATTATTATTGAGTTCGGGAATCGGGAACTTTCGTTGCTGATATCCCAATTGATTGATTGATGATTGATTGATGATTGATGATGATTATGGAGTCTTGGTATGTGTGTGCCACCTCTCGGGCAGCGTTGGGCTGTCGGGTTGATAACGGCATGACTGCCATAGGCTACCCCCAGCTCACATGACGGAGGTGTCATGGAGGGAGGGGCTAGTGAGGTACCTCGGGTGCGTGAGTAATGGGGAGTTATAAGAAGAACGGTTGAGATCGTGATGGCGTTTGGAGCTACACCAAATAGAGTCTTTATTGATTGGTTATATAGCTATGTGATGATAGTATTATTTATGTTATTGTGTGTTTACTGACTCAAATGATTATTCCAAGGAGTTTAGTAGACCTTGCTCGAGATCTATCGGATCCTCACTGGGCTTATGTATATAAGCTCACTCTCTATTATTGCATGCTTACAGGTGTTGTAGAGCCGGATTACGGGTACGTGCCTCCTGAGGAGGAAAATGTGCCTTACGTGGACGAGTCATATGTTCCTGAGTCTTATCCATGATTCTATGTTGTTTAATGTCATGTACATTAGCTTAATAGACTTTTATATGCTTTATGGTTCTTATTGTAATAGATGTAGAAAAGATGATGATCCAAATGATGTTAACTTATTGGCTTTCTTTTGTCTATGGTTAAGTTGTAGATGTGTCTCAACTTATTTTTGAAATGTATGATAAGGTTGAGGTATTGTATGTTATGTTGGAACGGAGGCAGATAACGAAGACTGATTATTGTATATTACAGTTATGTTGTGTGTTACTATGTTGTTGAGGAGTTGTTGATTGTATGGTTATGGAATTGGATGTTTAATGTTATTAATGAGGTTGGTTTAGAACCTCGGAAATCTATTTACTGTCGTTATGCTGCCGAAATTCCGTTGCGTCCTGACTGATTGTAGGTGGGGTCGAGTTGGGGCGTGACACCCTTACCTTGAATGCCCTTACAAATGCTAGCAATAGTGTGCAAAGGAAAGAAAATGATCGAAAATGGCTTGTGCTAGCTTGAGGATGCCTTAAAATGGCTTGAATCTCCTTGATCTTCTTCCTCTTTCTATTTTCTCCCTTCTCTTCTTCTCTTTCTTCAGGTCATGTAGTGTGTGTGTGTACAATGAAAATGTATGTGTTTTGCTTGGAAGACAAAGAAAGTAGGTAGGATATTTTTCTATTTCGTCCAAATGACCTCCTTACCCTTATAACTAATTATGTATTTCTAGTGTGCCATTCGGTCCAATTCTAACTAATTGGTTAGCTAATGTTAATTGCTAGAGTTTAATTATTATCTACATTAACTAAAATACTCAATTGTACATTAAACGATACAAATGTAAGTAAAATGAGATAATTGCACATAAAATGATTTATCTATATATCATATGATCTAAATGCACATGAGGTCTTGTGTCTGGCCTTACAACAATAGTTGTTTACCTTAGATGACAATGATCATGTGGATGATCCTATCAGTTATGAGAAAGCTATATCTGATACGGACTCAGCACGATGGCTTGAAGCCATGAAATCTGAAATAGGATATATTGGAAAAAGGGAGCAAATCATTCACATTGTCTAAGGTATGCCTTGGATCGATAGATCTCATCCAGTGCCATTTCATTTCCCCTATTTTCCTTCTCTAGCAACTTCAATCAATAATATAGAAAAGATAGGTGAATCCACTTTTCCTTCAAGTGCGAGGACAAATCCCTTAATTCTTTGATCTCGACCGATAAAATTAATCAATAGTAGTAGTGTTTTTCTTATCGATAACAGAGCAAATAATGGTATAGCAATAAATATCAGGATGATACTAGGAAATATGGTCTGAAGAATCTCGATGGTAGTTCCATGAACAATCCTTTGCAGGATTGGAATTTTTTATAGTGGAAATACCATAAAGTACGAACTAAGATCCACGATACAAAAACCAAAATCAGAATGAGAAAAAAAAAAAGATATCGTGACACATACCAATCAAGTTTAGAATCTTGTAGACCCACCTAAAGGTATTATACCTATAGGTTGCAAGTGGATATAAAAGAGAAAGAGGGGTGCAGATGGAAAGGTAAAGACCTTCAAAGCAAGATGAATGACAAAAGGTTACCGTCAAAGACAAAGAGTTGACTACGAGAAAACCATTTTGCTAGTAGCAATGCTGAAATCCTTTAATTTTATGGGTAATAGTTGCACACTACAGTTATGACATATGGAAAATGAATGTCAAAATGGCTTTCCTTAATGGCTTCATTGAAGAAGACATTTATATGAAACAACCAAAGGGTTTTGTATCCAAATGTGAAGGTCACAAAGTGTACAAGCTAAAGAGGTCCATCTATGGACTCAAACAAGCCTCTAGAAGCTGTAATTTATATTTCGACGAGGCCATCAAAACATTCGGCTTTATTAAGAATGAAGACGAACCTTGTGTTTACAAGAAAGTCAGCGATAATGCAATTAAGTTTCTTGTCTTATATGTAGTTAACATATTGTTGATAGAGAATGATATTGGGATGATGTCATCAGTCAAGGTTTGGTTATTATGAACATTCTCCATAAAAGACTTGGGAGAAACCACCTATATCCTAGGGATTCTTATCTATAGAGATAGATCGAATGGATTAATAGGTCTCTCCCAAAGTATGTACATAGATAAGGTGTTAAAAAGGGTTAACATGCAAGATTCTAAAAGGGCATTGTTACCTTTTAGACATGACATTTATCTCTCTAGGGCCATGAGCCCTAAAACAATTGAAGAGAGAGAAATGATGAATAAGGTTCCATAGCTTCAGCCATTGGAAGCCTTATGTACGTCATGCTATGTACAAGGTCTGATATCGCGCATGATGTAAGCATTACAAGTAGATATCAATAATATCCAAGCAAGGAACACTGGATAGCTACCAAGAACATCCTTAAGTACTTGTGAAGGACTAAAGATATGGTCTTGGTATATGGATGAGTGGAGATGAAAATTTAGGGCTATACAGACTTGAATTTTCAATCTGATGTAGATGATCACAAAACTACATCTGAATTTATTTTTGTCTATAATAAAGTAGCAATTAGTTGGAAGAGTTCCAAACAGAGCACGACTGCGAATTCCACTATGGAAGCTAAATACATTGCAGCATCGGATGCAACAAAAGAAGCGGTTTGGATCAAGAAGTTTGTTTAGAACTTGGGGTGGTTCCTTCCATTGAGTTCGCAGTACCGTTCCACTGTGATAACAATGGAGCAATAGCGCAAGCTAAAGAACCAAGGTCTCACCAGAAATCCAAACATGTAGAAAAGGAGCTACCATATTATTTGGAAAATTGTGGTAAGAGGCGATCTCATTATGCATAAAGTAGCATTGGCAGGTAATATTGTGGTGCCCCGATTATGACCATAAGTGCAATTATGTGTATATTTGAAGTTTACATGCGAATTTCGTGTTTAGTTAACTTTTATGAGTAAAATCATATGTTTATTTATTTTAGTAAATGAGATATGTGCATTTAATTGTTTAAAATGTTTCATTGTCATAATATTTAAAATTTCGTGTTTATTTGTCTTTTATGAAATTATTTGTTTAATTAATTTTTAATAGCAAAATTATGAGTTTATTTATTTTAGTAAATGATAAATGTGCATTCATATTATTTTCATAAAGATTTTAACAAAAATTCTATTTAAAGTAGTTTTTAAAGTTCATTTGAGAACTATTCCTTTAAATTTCTAAAACTAGTCCTTTTAAATATTTTAAAATTTAGTCTACCACTATTATTTAAACCGTGACTTTGTAAAATTATTTTAGAAACAAACTAGAGATTTTAAGGAGCTTTTTATGCGTTAAAAAGTGATGGTTTATAAGCCAAATAGTAAAAATAACCCAACAAGTCTTGCATTGACTAAAGTTTGACTTTCACTTAAATATAGATAGCCCAAAATGCTCAAAATCAGCCAAAAAATGCCCAAAATCAGCCAAAACCCTTGCTTGCAGGAATAGTAAATTTTGTGCATTTTAAGAAATTTGAAGAGGTTAGAGGTGGAATCAAAGGCCAACCTGGACATTTTTGAACTCATCTCAAATTCTACTTCGTATCTACCGTTCGTTTTTCAACTTTCAGAGCGAAAAATTTGTGAGGGCTCTTTTCAAAATTGATTCAGAATGCATCGTTTAAGTGTTGTATCATTAAATTTACATTTTATACTTGCTATTTAGATGTTATGGCACATGTTTACCGTTTTAGAATTTATTTTTAACGTATTTTATTTTTGAGATAAATAGTAGAGCTATTTGAAAGCATATTTGGTTAGAATGTGTTAAAAGTTGATTTTAGCTTAGATATGATGTTCATAATCGCTAATATGTGTTAATATACCAACCTAGTATGATATAATAGCTTGAAAATGCAAAATTGGGCAAAGTGTGTTTGCTGGATTTTTTGAGAAAATGGTGTTTTAGAGCATTTTGGATTATTTTTGTATTATGTAGATGCTTAATAGGTTAGTATAATGATAGGTAATGGTTTGGCCAAACTTTGTTAGTTTAAATGCTTGAAAATTTGAAGAGTAGTATTATTTAGCTTGGGATTTTTATGTTTAAAATTAGTTAATGTGTAGTTGAGCATGTTTTCTTGTTGTGAAGTGTTGATAAGTCTAAATGGTGTCAGATGTATGCGTTTTAATTGAGAGTAAATGTGGATGTCTAGTGTAGCCTATGTGGTTGGTTTCTTGGCTATATGAATAAGAAATATGTATGAATTGTTTAGTTGTTTGATTATTAGATTGTTAAAATGTTGAGACAATATGTTGTAGAAATAGAATTCTATCCTTTAGGAATACGTGTTATCTTGAATGTGTTGTCTAATGTGGTTGGAGTCCGTTAATAATACGTATTCTTACGAATGTTACTTTTCTTATCTTGCTATTCTATTGCTTGCTTATCGCCTTTATATGCATTGCATGTTTCGAAAAGCTAAAATGGTTTTCAAAATTCTCTGCATTTACCCTTCCTCACTGAGTTAGTTGTCGGTTAGCTCACCCTCTTTTCTAACATTTCAGGGGATCCTGACATAGCTTACGTGGAATATGTGCCAGATGTCAATGTGGATAAGCCCGTTGCGTGATTACTTGTTATTGATGTATTTGTATATATGTTAATAGTTAATTTTAGTGTTTTTAGGACTTTTAATGTAAGTATGCTAAATAGTCATTTTGAAGTTTAGAGGATTGTATAGTTTTACCTCCTTTTGTTATGTATTTTAGTATTGGTTTGTAAAGCTATTCTGACCCCTGGATTGTAATAAGAAGCGTAGTGTAGTGAGACGGAGGGCAAGGTACTTGGAATGTATGTGAATTACTTATAGATGGTTGATTGTGGATTGTATGTTGTTGTGGCAAGTTTCTGTGTGCAAGTTATAAACCGGGCTAGTGTCTAGTTACAGACGATACCATGCCAATTTTTTCCGTCACGTCTCGACTTAGATCCTAGGAGGGGTCGAGTTAGGGCGTTACAAATACTGCTAACCCATTGACCAAAGCCTTGACCAAACAGTCTTTGGATCGGCATCTTGAAGGGATGGGTATGAGACACCATTCAAATTAGCTTTAGTGCAAGTGAGGGAATGTTAAACTAGGTGCCTTTAAAAGCCAATTTAATATATTTTAGGAAATGGATAATGTATTATTTATTTAATATGGGTATTTTATTTAAATTATATTAACCTGATTAATTATTTAAATAAAGTTTTTAGAATGATATTTATAGATGTTATCCTTAAGGGATTAAGGATATTAGTGACAGAATCTATATATGTATATATTCTAAAAGAAGTCTTTGATCATAGAATAAATTAATTGGGTGTTAGTTTATCCGAATAGATTGGATAACAGTCTACTAGCCAAATTAATATGAGATATTAGTTTAGGCGATCAATCTCATATTATAAGAGTAGATGTATAAATACCTATTGAGAACAAGTGACTGGACATGATTACTAATACAATGAATTACATAGATTAATCGATAACTCATTGTATAATGTAATAGTGCAATTAGTCCTTAGACTTGAGACACCATGATTACCTTGTGCAAGGGATACCATAACTTGCTAGTACAATTAATTTAGTCCTAATCAAGGATTAGATAATGTACTCAGTGATTATGATCTCTATTCTTGCATGAAGATATGTGTGTGTAGATATGGAATCTGTTAATTAGGGATCTTTTGCGATCTATTAATCAAGTAACTAGAAATCCTTGGCCAAAGTAAAATAATGGAGTTGTTCCATGGTTTATTCATAAGTTACTGATTAAATAAATATGGTCATATGGTTAAGTAAAAGAGTTTGACGACCCTATCCACGACTTCGACTTAATCGGGATGATTTAAACAAAATGAATTGATTGCATAAGAATTACATATTAAAAGGTTCATATACTTGCACTTCATTATTAATTGAGTAATCGCGATATACTGCTAAATGTCACTTGCGATCTGTGGAATTAATTACAAGGGGTTCTAATTAAATATTAATTGGATTAATATTTGCTGCTAATTAATTGTGAATCTGAGAGGTCACACACAATAGAGATCTACCAATTAATTGGATAAGAGAAATTGATTAAATTAATTTTAGGACGGTCCTATTATTAATTTAATAAAGGACTCGCAGTAATTAAATAGATGAGCTGATTAAATTGAGTCCAAGTCTGGTCAAATTAGACTGACCTAATAATGACCTTAGGTCATTAAGAGATTCTTATATAATGAGATGTTGTAATGCACCGATCCTTCACAAGACCGGAGGCTCTAATAACCATGTTAATCCCAACCCAATTTTTAACCCAGTCACAAAATTTAGGGAAAACGGACGAAGTTTCCTCTGTTTGTAAGACAAACAGTTTACCTGCACATAACATATAAATGGACCAGTACTGTGTCCAACATACACAACTCCTCAAGGCCATCTGAGCCTTGGTTCTCAACAAAAATTCACAAATAATATACAATTCCAACTCTAAGACTATCCTAACTCTTATCCTTTAAATTAGCTACGAACATACATGAAAATTAAACTATATTATCCTATTACATAATCTATGCTAACCTACCACTCTAAAGATTTAAATAACATGATTACATTACTTTTATACATTGAACACACACAATCCAATAAAAAAACATCTTTTCAACATTTCACTATCCACACCACATTACACGTATGCATCTCCAAGCACGAACTTCACTTTCTTTGGCTATAACCTGAAAGCTTCAAAATGAATAGTGAGTATACAAATAATGTATATCCATGAGGGAGGAAAACAATATACGGGAAACGTTTATACGGGGATTCGTGCAATGCAACCATTGAACAACAAATAATAACAATAACATTAAACAATAAAGGAACATGCATTATCAATTTCAATATCACACTTTAAAAAAGATACGATTGCTAGCCCTTATCACTCCAATTCTTCAACCCACGAACCACGATCCACGAACTCAATCAATCTGCCGGCATAACCCCAAACACTCCAATGGGTGTACTCCGGATGTAGCCCAAATCCTACGACCCAACTCCCCTGGCAATCTCCGGACCAAGTGAGAGAGGGATTGGGAACCATGGTAGCCGAGGTATACCGGCAAGCCCGATGCCGCCCGGCTTCCCCGATACTACCATGCCCTAATGGTTACGCAACCACGATGCAATGCACTTAATATAACAATAATCAAAACAATTCAATAAGTCACATAAACCAATAAGCAGTTATAAGTAATTTAGTTTAAAACATGTTCTATCTCAATACAATAGCTCATTACTTTTCAACTATATAGTAATCAATATAATACACAACGATAAATCAATTAAGATGTCAATTAAAATACATCCCTCACCTTTAAAACCAAACCTGTGAGAATTCAGCCAAGAACCGCTTCCAATACTCTCTAAATGCATTAAATCCCTTCAATTAATATCACATAATACAATCAACTATATGCTTAAGAAGTGAAACATCCAATTCAATTCACGATTGCAATCAATAAACATTTAACATATATTCGAATCAAAGACATTTAACTATTCTTATACCTCCAAGATAGCAATATTTCCAGCAACTACTACTTTGACTCATAACTCCAATCAAAATATACTCTAACTCTATTTGAAGTCATATGATCACTCACTTCAATTATTTCCACTCCTCCGATTAGATAACCATTCTCCTCATTCTCATTCTTATATTCTTAGCATTCTCCAAGAATCATTAATAATCATCACATTCCCTTCTATTAGCAACTCTCTACTCTGATTTCCATTAACCACTAAAGTCACACATTAATCACTCTTAAACTTCGTAGATCCCAATTAACTGATGCCTCTCAATCAACCCTACCCCACCAATTAGAATACAAGAAAAGTATCATTTAACCAACTTCATTCATGCTTAACTAACTAATCTATATACTCAAATCAACAATCAACAATACCACACTAATTAACTAACCCTTTACTCTCTAGCAATAACGCAAGCTATTCATTATCGAGGTTACACGACAAGTACGATGAACACTCTATAAGCACCCCTTAACCTTACAACTACTCAATAATGCCATTAGAACATTAAGTAATCCATCTTTAAACTATGGCAACCACTTGACACTATAAACTCTTGATAATTTAATCTCACATACTCTAATCCATTCACTCAATTAACACAATAAGCATCCCACAATCACAATTTAATCACCAAGGAAGCTCACTCTAAACTAGGATCAACCTACACAATCAATATATAATCAAGAATACAAATCACTAGGTCCAAAGCTATCAATATACCTACAAGTTCAATTCAACTAAACTATGTCATTCATTAATCAACTAATTACTCAACCCGCAATACCATCCCTTTAGCATACACAAGCTATCCAAATGCATTTAAACTCTCAAATACCCAACTATAAGTCAATTACTAACAATAAAATTCTAACTTCCTTTCAAAATCCCTTTATATCTCATAGTTATAGAACTAACCATCTATCAACTAAGATACATTATAAGCACTCCAAACACTCTAAAATTACCTAGGAACCATAACCAAACTTTTCATAGCACATAAAAACACTTACTGTAACGCCCCGATCTCTCACGAGACCAGAAGCTCTAATAACCAAGCTATTCTCAACCCAATTCCAACCCAGTCTCAAAATTTTAGGGAAAAACAGACAAAGTTTCCCCTATACTATGGACATTATGAAAACCTATAAACAATCAAATAAAACCACGAAGCAAAAGGAACAACATCTGTAATTGAAATTCAAACTTCAAGGCCATCCGAGCCTTAAGCAACACAAGACAATATAAATACACACAAGCATGCAACAATAGTCCTAAAATCTTTGTCTTCATTCGCTTATCATACCATTTTGTGTTAGCAATTAAACATTCTTAGGAAGTTAAAACCAATCAAACAACCATAAGTTCACCCCCAGCATACAAGGAAACTGAAAACAGGAATTTAAGTTATTATAGGCCAAAGTTTCAAATCTACAACTACAACCTTCTAACTTGATCTTACAGTTACATATCATAGCATAAACATAGCACTTAGGCTACAAAATAGAACATAAGATAAACAAATGAGTCTCCCACATAGCAGCAAGAACAAAAACAACCTCAAGCTATCAGGCACAACAACTAAGGTAAATGATCAGTCTGAACTTCCTCCTCCTCCTCTACTAACACCTCAACTAGCTGGGGATCACCCTCAGTACATCCTGAAACATATACCGAGGTATGAGCAACCACTGTTGCCCAGTGAGGGATATAGTATCCTGAGGCGTGCAATGCAACAAGTAAAGAAATTGGACAAATAAAGCAGTTAATCATTCAGAAATAACAAATTCTAGTAACCACACAATAAAAGGATACATTTCACTTAAACCCATACTCTATATCTTCAATCCACGAACACGATCCACGAACCACGATCACGATCACGATAACGATAAGCCGGCATAATCCCAAACACTCCAGTGGGTGTACTCCGGATGTACCCCGATAATCCTACGACCCAACACCCCCTGGCAATCTCCAGACCAGGCGAGTGAGGGAATAGAGCACGGAGTTTGAATATCTATTGGCAAGCCCTCTACCGCCTAGTCGATATTCAACACATCCTCCCCTGACACTATGGTTGCGCAACCACTATGCAATGCACTTTACAATGGAATGTTAATCACAACAATATAACCAATCCCCCGCAGGAGGACCAACAAAGTAGGTTGACCTCGAAGCAGTTAGAATAGAAGCTATTTATGCAAACAAATAAGCAGTTTTACAAATGAGCATATACAGGACGAGTATAGAATCATGCCAAAAGCTGTAAAACAACTTGAAGCCATATTTAAACACTCAAGAAGTTGTGCCAATGTCTTAGAAGCGAAAAAAAACCAAAATTGCACCTAAACCTCTTTGTTATTCAAGCTATTTCTCTTCCAAACTCACATTAATGATTCACATTCGAGGGGAAGCTACATCAATCCTCTAATTAACCCCTAAAGTACCCTTTCAACCCACAAGTAAGCCCGATTACCCGCAATTACCCCGAAAGCCCTAAATTCCCTCTTATAGCTTTAAACTACACGTACCTCATCCGGGCTTCAAATGAGGGTTAGCAAAGCTTCTATAGCACCTAGGTAGCCTAAGGATACCAAAAGTTAAGCCCGAATCCACCTGGATTCGTCTTAACGCGGAAACCCCTTTATTAAAGTCGACTATTTTACGTTTTATGTGATTTTAAAGCAATTCAAGTGCAGGGGGCTATTAGACTACCTTCATTAGCACCTAAGGCATCTGTTAGGAGTATTGAATCAAGCCAATACGTGCAATTACACAAAACCCTAGAAAAACGTCACTATTTACCTCATAAATTAAACTAACGATTTTAACCGTTTAAAAAGCGAAACAATGGTTCAAATATGTTCTCTAGCACTCATATGCAAGGTATAATAGCATAGATAACCAATACAATAGCATTTGATCACATTTTCAACAAATCAAGAAAATGGCAACTATTTAGAAATGCGAAAATAAGCCATGAAATCCCTCACCAATGCGTGTAGGAGTACCTAGGAGGCTTGTACACACCCTAATCTACTTGCTCAAAGCTTGGAGGGGCTTGGATTGAGGAGTTGATGAGCAAAATTTCTCCCAAATGCACAAGGAAGGCTGTCGGGTTCTGCACAGTGTTGTTTCAGCTTTTATTTTTTTTTCTTTGTTATGTGATGAGTTAAGTTGAGTTGTGAGAGTTTATAACAAGTTGGGGCCTATGTTAGGTGAATATGTTAACTTCTAAAATGAGTTTGGCTAGCTTAAAACGATCCTAGGTAGTAAAATGTATGCTAGCTAATTAAATCTTTAAGTTATGTTATGTAACACTATTCATTTAACTACTAAAAGCATTTTCTAAACGAGCTCTTCTATCGCCTCTAGCTCAATTGCACATTTTTTCTACTACTCTAACAATTAATATGATTTAATAAAAATGTCAATTCACTAATAGAATGCAGTTTAAAAATGTAGTGAATAGTAGCTAAAGAAGACAGTTGATAAAGCACAGAAGGAAATGCGCAAACAATGGATGCAACAGTAAATGAATGTACGGCTAAAATCTCGGGCGTCACACTTACAACCCAAAACCATCAAAGGCCCCTTTATTACCAATCAATTATCCACAAGTTCAACCCACACTCTAACACATCCAAACATCCAATTAGTTAATCTAGCACTTATGACATCCAATGCAAGTAACAAAACCATCAATTGAACCAAAGTCACAAAACTCAATAAAATACTATTCATTTCTCTAACTTTCTCGAGCTACCATATCTAAACGAGTTACGTTACTTGAAATCCGATTTCACTACTCAATACTAGTCACTTTATGATGCATTTAAATCACACGAAACCCCACTTTAACCTACGTTTACTACAAAACTCCTAAATGGCCCTTTGTCCGTTTGAACTACAACTACTTGAACCATTCATCCAATCAAGATTAGAATTGCACCGCACTTACTTCCTAGCATATCTAAGGCCATATGAACACTCAAAACTTGTCCAGTCAACACTTCGTTCAATGTCTCCTTTGACTACTAAAGTTATTTGACTTATAAACGAAACAATAGGTTTAACATTCCTAAACAAGCTATTCAACCATTCTAATGACACTTTATGATACCCTTTGATGTCAAGAAAATCCATTTTTAGCTATGATAAGCTCAAAAGCCTCGAAGGCCCCATAGTGCGTTTGAACTACAAGTACTCTAACAAACCCTTCAATTAGTGTCATAAAGGCACATTAAGCACTACCACACCTAATAAATACTATCTACATCATTAGATTCCACCCGGATTCACTTTTCGAATAAAGTCCCTTTTAATTCTAAGCCAATTAGGCAAGTTTTCTAAAGTTCAAATCAAGCCAATCACATCTAATCAATAATCTATGCTCATTAAAACCTATAGCACCTATAGATAGTATCGAATCAATCCTAGAATCAACTTTGTAAAAAAACCCTAAAATATCACTAAAATATTTTCTAATTTCTCTAACAGAGGCTTAACTTAATCAATTCAGTTATCTATGCTATAGACCTCCAAACTAACTAATTTTTATGTATAAACGTATCTTATCGAGTTTAGATGACTTTAACCTCAAGCATAACTCAATTCCGATCTAAATTCCATAAGTTACGACCTTTATCATACAACTACACCTAACTGCCCCTGCACAACGATTTTTCCCAAACACATTTCGAAAATGGCTAAATCGAGGGGTCAAAACGTTAGAATTTGTCTTAGCTCTAGAAATCAATATTTTTTCTAAACTGTCTAATCTAGCTTATATATAAATTTTGTTCAATTATAAGCACGTTTGCTATATCAAAAACACTCCGGAAGTCAGGGGCAGTGCACTGTCCAAAACTGGGTTTTGCTTATTTATCATATTTTCTTGTTATTTCTTGCACTTGAGCTAGCTATAACCATTAACTTAGCTTACCTAACATTCCTACACTTCATTTAGGATATTAAACAAACACCTAAACTAAACAATTACACTTAGTTAACAAAGCAACTCTACAACTAAAGATAGCATGTAAGAATTCATTCTATGAGCACTAGAGAGTTACTACAACCTTTAGCATACTAATACTTTAGCTAAACATACATTTCCAACATCTTTGAACATTAAATAAAACATAGCATGCATACATATAGCTAAATAATCCAAATAGAATGCAAATAATATGAATTCCCTCACCTAAACATGAAGAATGACATGAAAATTGACCTTACAAAGCTTATTTCTTCTTCTTCCTCCTTATTTTCTTCTTCTCTTCTTCTCTTCTTTCTATCGTGTGTTGTGTGTGTGTGCTGAATTTGTGTATGTGTTGAATCGTATGTGTGTGTGTGTAATATACATATATTGTGTTTTGTTTTATTTAGTAAATAGAATATTAATTAAAGCCCAAGGTCCAAATTGCCCTTCTAACTATGTAATATTAATTAGTTTGTCATTTGATTCTAATCTAACTAATTCAGTTTCATTTGCACTTAAACACATAAATGCACGCAAATGCACACTAAACGAGACAAATGCATATTTGTTTTCAAGAGATATGAAAAGTAATGATAACAAATATATGCAAACAATTAAAGTAATATGTAAATGTATGTTAATAATTAAAATAAACATATTAATATATACAAGTAAATAAAATAACTATATGTTCGAGGTCGGGGTGTTACAGATGTTCTGTATGAAAAATAGCTAGCACACAATTTTTCATTCAGACAAAATATTACGGGTTTTCTTTAAGAGCTCTAGTAAGGGCTTACATCCAGTTGATTGGCGCGGATCTCGTGTCAATTACTTTTGAAGGCTTCATACTTGGGAAGCTCGTCTTAGATTCATGCCATGGTTTTCACATTAGAGGTAATCCTAAAATATGAATTTAATTTAGATTAAATTTAGTGCATATCTATAATATGCGTTAATAACCATAGATGGATACATAATTTTATTCCACCACACAATTTTAATTTTTAAAATTATCATGTATGTTTCTCAATAAATTACATTGTGGATAGCATTCCCACCCTCTTCTAATGTTGTTAGAGAATGATAAAAAAGGTGAAACCTCACCTCAGTTAGTTATTTGTAATTTGATTTTGAGCCTCCCTAGGAGGGAGGAGGGAGGAGGGAGGAGGAGGGAGAGGGGGGAAAGGAAAAACAAATCTTGGATTCACCTGTTGTAGAAAAATCATCCCACGTACTATATGCATTTTAGCCGTATTACCATAATATTCAAATTAATTACCAATATCAACCTTCTCGATTACTATTAAGATAATATTTTATTTATGCAAACTTTATTAATTTTAAGAATCTTTCATAATGTGTACATATATGATATACAAATGCTCGTTATCTGTCATATACAACAAAACATCAATAATTTATAATATAATAAATATGATAATAACTTATAAGTATTTTGTATATCAAAATATTCTTTTTCTTGCACGCATATTATGATACTGGTATTTATGAAAGCAAAAGAATGCATTATTTACAAGTTTTACACATAAAGTAATAGGAAACCAATGTACAAGTACATTGAAACAACAAAAATTTTCTTTTCAATTAATGCAAATTTTTACTTATATATACATGTCTGTTCAAAAGTCAATCTTTGCTTTTACCAAAAAAAAAAAAAAAAAGTCAATCTTTGCCAGAAAGTTGATCCAGAACTTTCCTCCAGATATCAAATAGAACCCTCAATTATTGTACCTCACCATCTGCCCTCCTTCATTTCCATTGCAGAATTAAAAAACTCTTGCATAGCTGTCACGGACGATCCTTTGAAATCTTCTTCATCTCTTGTAGCTTCATGAATCATTTCCTTAACATCATAAGTTTTTTTCCTAATTTCTTTCCCTTTCTTATTTTCACCCATGACCAATTCTATCTTTTCCAATGTGTCCTCGTTCCTAACCTCAAAAGTAGTCCCTCTAGCAACCTCCACACAAACACCAAGTTCTTCTACTAAAAACTTTGCATTGAAGAATTGCTCGGCAGCCATAGGCCAACCAATCAATGGCACACCATAAACAAGCGATTCAAGAACTGAATTCCACCCACAATGACTTAAAAACGCCGCGACAGATTTATGAGACAGAATTTCCACTTGGGGTGCCCATTTTTCGATAATTAGGCCGCGTTTTTTGCTCTCAATTTGCTGAATGTATCCTTCAGGAAGCCATTCTTCTGCTTTGAAGTCTGCATTTATATCAAATCCTAAAGGTGGCCTGACAACCCATATAAAATTTCTGCCACTAGCATCTAAAGCCTTGGCCAATTTCATGATTTGTGAGGCTGAGATAGCATTACCTGAACCAAATGATACATATAACACAGAATTTGGTTCTTTCGAATCAAGCCATTCGACACACTGCTGAGAAGTAACATTGGATTCATTACCAGCTGTTGTAGCTCTATCATCCTTTGACAACAATATTGGTCCGATTGCCCAAACTGGCAGGCCTAATTTACGCCTAAAATACACCAATCCAATCTTATCAATCTCTTCAACCGAATTAAACAGAAATGCATCAGAATTCAACCACGCAGCCAAATTTTTCCTTTGAAAAGTTGAATAAGGATCATTACCATCAGCAACTAAGAAACTAGCGGACAATTGACTGATGTGAAATTTGCCAGCTTCAGTAAAATCAGGTAACATAAATTCAACATTATCTGTTTTCCTGTGAGGTAAATTTAGCCACATGGAATAGTAACACGCCAAGCCATACCCACCTGATCCACTAAAGATTGCGTGAAACACCCCAAATTCATGTGCTACATTAGCTGACCATCCGAAAAAGAAGTCAGCTATGACACAAAGCGGCTTAATACCTTGTTGTTCTTCGATAAAATCAGCAAGTAACTTTCTGAAAGGTGATTCAAGACATGAAGAGACTTCCAGGAGTTGGAAGATGAGGTTGTAAGGAAGCGTGTCGGTGTCCTCAGTGTCTGGAGGGAGTCCGTGTTCGGAGCTGTTGAAAGGGATTTCAAGAAGGCGGATGGATGATGATGGAGGGATAGATGATGCGAGTTTCCTGATGTTGAGAGGTGTGTTCACAAAGACTCCGTTATAACCCTTCTGTTCAATCTGTAAAGCTAAGGCTAAGAAGGGTATAATATGGCCTTGTGCCATGAAAGGGAAGAAAATTATGGTTTCTTTCTTTGGTTCCATTTGAGAAAGAAGAAGAGATTGAATGAGAAGGAGAAGAAAGAGACAAAAGGGTGTTGTGTTTTATTAGCAGAGGTTGTGAAGGAGATTAACCCCCCTCTTGTTTTTGACTTGTTAGAAACCACAATGAATGGGACAATGCTACCCAATCCCATGTTTTCACATTGGTTTTATAATTCAAAAATTTTTAAGGGTAGCCATCAGAACATGAAGATAAAAATTTAATATTATTATGAGTTGAATATTTATGAATATTAGCCGTCGGACACTGTTTAAATAATGGTACTGTATAAATAGTTATAGCTGATATTTTTATAAATAGTAACTGCATAATAACTTTATTTTCCTATAAAATAGAGGTTCATTGTAATTAATAATTTACATTAAAATCAATAGAATTCTCTTTAGTTTCTTTCAGTTATTTCTTACATTATTATTTTTATAGCAATTATTTTATAACACATTATCAGTACGAGACTCGGCCATAACAACAAATCACAGGTAGTTTGATCATTCTACTTCAACTCTCAGAAAGTTTGATATTAGGTACATGTAATTCTTCTCATTTCAATTATATTCTTACTATTTGTTTTTAGATCAAAGTAGTATATAAATACACTCACACACACACACACAGATATATGTATATATATTTACATATTTCTTTGACATATATTTATATATAATATATTACCAATTATATATTTGGTAAATATATCTATATGTATATGTATCCATATTTACTATTAGGCAGTGATTGATATGTGAAAATGAGTTGAGAATTGAATGACATTCACAATTCTATTTTAATTCACATGTTTGATATGAGAGAATGGACTTGGGAATCTCATTCCCATGTGTTTGGGAATAAACTTGACTATTATATCCTTATATAACATAACTTTTATAAATAATTTATTTTACAATAATAATAATAATTAAAAAGTAAAAATAATAATAATAATTAAAATAAAAATAAAAAAATAAAAACAAATAATAAAATAATAATAAAAACAAAAAAAAAAAATAATAATAGAGATTAAATAATGATAAAAAAATATGATAATAATATTATCATGAAAATAAAAATTATTAATATAAAAATAAAAATAATAATAAAAATAAAAATGATAATAATAATAATAATAAATAAAAATAATAAAATAATAATAAAAAAAATAAAAAATAATAATAGTCATTAAAATAATAATAAAAAATGCTAATAATAATAGTAATGATAAAAATAAATAATAATAATAATGATAATAATAATAATAATAATAATAATATTATTATTATTATTATTATTGTTAATAATAATTGTTGTTGTTGTTATTATTATTTTTTTTTTGTTAATCATAATAATAATTGTTATTATTATTATTATTATTATTATTTATTGTTGTTATTATAATTATTTATTATTTATTATTTTTATTTATTTATTTATTATTATTATTTATGTTTATATTATTTACGGTTATGTTTATATTTATTCTTATTTTTAATACTATAATAATACAAGGGCAATCTTGTCATATTATACAAGTCATTCACATTACTGCTCTTAATTCCTAGAGCATACCAAACATGTCATTCTCATTCCCAAGTTCATTCCATTCTTAGTTTCATTTTATTCATTGGCTCATTCCATTCCTGTCCAAATGCATTCCAATGTACCAATCGCTACTTTATATATTTACATATATAATTATAGATCACCGATTATATATTTGGTGAATCTAATATTCCAGAAAAGATATATATGAAGGAACGATATCCGGGATTGCACATATCGAATAAAATTTTTTGCTGCGGAAGATAGTATGAAATACAATTTTTCATAGCATATATGACATTCTTATGTGTAGTAAATCTCAATACTTGATATTTATGTAATATACATCTCAAACCAAAGGTAATACAAGAAGAGAAGAATACATCTTGAAGACCAAAGGTTGGAATCATTTGGTGAAACTTTGAGAACTCATTGAACCTTCCACAAGTATAGAAGTCCTAGATTGTCCACCTAACAATTTGAAGAAGCCTTTCCTCCTCTTTGAGTTGTAGTGCTAGCAAACTCCTTGGAAGATTCATGGACAAGAACATTTCTCTCTTTTGAAAGATTACTTAGAACTACTCTTAGTTTAGTTGTCTTTCTAAGTCTCAATTTAATCCAAGATGACAAAGCAAAATGAAGAACACACACTTGTGTTCTTGCAACTCACTCTGTGTATATATGTGTGACTGTATTTTTCAGAATGAAGAAGACTTCAAAAGTTTTCTCTACTTCACTCACTTAGCCGTGTATGAGCATAAGAAAATTGAGCAGAATTTTCTCACTCTTTTTTCTTATTAGCCATGTATTGCTCACAAGGATTCAAGAAGTCTTTGTCTTCTTTCTCTTGCTTTGACCGAGAAAATACAAGACCAAGAGACGAGACTTTTTCTTGTTTTTCTCTATTCCTTGATTCATGCAAAACACAAGACTTTGAAGATATAACTTTGTCTTATCTTGCTTTGGTTTTGTCGTGAAACACAACACGCACACAAATACATTTGTCTTGCAAGTTGTTTTCTCAAAACAAGTTCCCATTATTTAACACTTAAATAAAGCCTACAATTGTTGACCAATTTCAACCCTTCGATTAATAGATGGATGGCTAGGATTTTGATATTGGTGCTTTGTGTTTATTGGCTAATACATTGCCACATCAACATGTTGGCAACCAATAGGAAGAAATCATATTTTACCTATTTGCACTAAACACCCAAAACTTTGTCAATCATACAAATTTGCCCCATTAACTTTTAATAGTTGAGACTACAATTATTAACTCCTTAATAATTTATTAGAGAAGATGATTCAAGTCCAAGCAAGACTTAATCTCCTTGCTAATATAGCGTGACTTTCTAGGTTCATAGCCAAATAGTACTAAGGAAACATTAAACAGCTTTAATGTCAATCAAGTTCTTGATTTATGTCAAGAATTTCTCCTTTAATTCTTGAAACACCCTTAAAGTCTTGAGTGACGTCTAGCAACATATCAAGACAATTTATAAGGCAATGAAGTAATCACGTAATGAACCTATTTATAGTCGTCGATTACCGTGCAATCCAATCCTTCCATTAATTGTCCTGTTGAGCAAGAACCATGATTCGATTAAGTTCATAAACTCGATACTATGCATAGATCTAATTGGTGTAATGAGAGATGACACATGAAAAACTCTTTCTTCATCATTCATACCTTGGCCAAGGATTTCTTCATTAACAACCAATCTTAAATCACATAGGACATCGCCTCACGACAGAGGTTAATGGATCATATTTTGACCACTACCTGTCAATCACTATACCAGACGAATGAAATTGCGAGAGGACGTAACTCATCTCGTTTGTCAAGGCAGGCATTATCTAAACGCTTGAATCAAACCCCAATACATATGACAACCGTAATGTCTTAAGTCTAAGGATTACATGCACAATCACAACGGATAACAAATTATTAATCCAAAGTCATGTAATTTGTTATTCACGTCACATTTAGTGAACTATTCAACTAATAGTCACCCACATATTTGTTAGTCACATCCCTATGCTGTTATGGCACGTGACTCATCATCCTTTAATATTAACATCCCTATGTTAATCAAAGGTAACAACACATGTGATAGTCCGTAATAGATTATTGAAGTCCCGATCAAATAATCTAAGGACTATGAACACTTTAAGTATTTATCATATTAAGGAAATACGCCAACACATTCTAAACACTTTTAGAATACATTCCTCTAATGAAAATACTAGGGACTCATTCATACACATAAAGAAGGAGAATATGAATGTGTTAATCATGTCAATATGAAAACACATATATAAATATAGATGCAATAATGTACAAGTTAATGTCAAAATGTCTCAAAATATGTCATCCAAATATGTAGCATTAGGGTATATCTTTAACAATCTCCCACTTGTATTAATGCTATACAACATAGTATTAGTACAACAAACAATGATATCTCATATCCATATTCTCAAAAGGAGGACCTAGCTATGACCGATTCATAGCTATGGTTAGTGGGTCAGCTACATTAGGTGATGTGGCCATTTTTTTGCAAAAAGATATCACAATATGATTATTGGCTACAGATACAACACATGAAGATGGAAACACCTTTCCAAATCTTTGGACATACAGTGAGACTTGGGTTCCACAAGCTTGTGCAGTAGCTCCGTATAGTCATAACACAAAAGCATCACAACTTAACGGTGGGAACCATAACCAACTCGTATGATTTCCTCGATTCAAACAACTTCTTTCGTAATATTACATATCACAAAAGACATGAGTTATGTAATTGAATATACAGTTTGTTCAGAACCTTTCTAACTTACTGAGCTCCTACTACAAATAAACATGAACCCCAACATAGACATTATATTATAAGATTCAGATTAAGAATCTGAACTATTAAATCCGTCACTACGGAATTTACCTCCTCCATGAACTAAAATATATATTTAGTGTTTCCCAAGTACTTA
Organism: Ehretia macrophylla; assembly: GCA_037974665.1. Taxonomy (NCBI): domain Eukaryota; kingdom Viridiplantae; phylum Streptophyta; class Magnoliopsida; order Boraginales; family Ehretiaceae; genus Ehretia; species Ehretia macrophylla. The sequence continues at coordinate 14,178,432 of CM075782.1, read as the reverse complement.
AGAATATACTTCAATTCTATCAATCATTCCCAAACCTAGATTGGATTGATATTTACTCGTAACACTTTACAGTTTACACAATATCAAGTCTTGTACATAGTATAACAAATATGAAGTTACTATAACTTGAACATGAATTTACTATGCTACAAGAGTGTCTTGAACACCTTCAAGATTACTCTATGTACAATCTAAAGAACATGCCAAGTAATCTATTCGTACTATTACCATAGCTACGAACTCACAAGATACGAACAACAAGTTCCAAATGGAGAACTTTTAATATGACTAGACTTTAATTAATATCACAACACGCATATCATTAACCATGATATCCAAGTCTTCATTATTGCAGTTATAGAAAAAATGGATGCGCTCCTACTATTCTTCTGCAATCATAAAGTTCATCCATATTCTAAATAAAATCTAACTCTTTAATCTCATTTGAATTGGACAAAACAATTCCAATAAATTTACTTAAAAATCCATTAGTGGATTTATCAAGTATACACATATTACTCATATCAATAGATTAAAATAATCAATATAGTAATACAATGTGCTATAATGACTAGCATAATACAACGAGACTAAAGCACAATAATTGGTAAAAAGACTTTATCATAGCCAACACTTTCATTTGATGATATCTTTTAACAAACCAATCTAGCTATAAAAGGTCACCAGCCTTTTTCCATTAACTTCAACCTTTATCTCAGAAATCAATATCCAGATTAAGTTAAAGTATATGGAGTCTAATCAATATGATTTACATTATATTGTTTCTTGGAGTCGATATCACATATATTGTTTCTTTGTAAATCAAAGGATCAACTAATTGATCATTATCTCAAATACACAAACAACTTTTGTGCATCCCAAAAAGATATCCATTTATTCTTTTTAAGGATGAGATACACTACTAGATTTACAAAGATCTTGTGTGATGACACATTCCGGACCGAATTGAATAGATTCATTACTTTCGTCTAGGCGATTTTATAGCTTTAGAGGACACATCCTCAATTTCCATTTTATTAGAAAGTAACATCTTCTTCAAGAAAGATTACAATATAATAGATCAATAGACATTGATCATTAAATAGAAATTATATACTACAAAACTAGGATATACTATAAAATTACCTTTAAACAAAACTCTCACTAGTCCTTTAAAAACTTTTCAATAAAAGTAGGACAAACCAAAATTAACACATTTAATCCTTGGTTGCTGTCCAACTTATATCAAATATAAAGTTCTAGCAATAGTAAGAATTTACTATTCAATATAAAATTAAATTGAGGAAAGTACGACCCACAAATAAATAGGATGATTAGTTAAAGCTAATCAATAAATGTACTATGTCCAACAAAGCACGGTTTATTCACTAAGAAAAAATCTCATTTAATTGCGGTACACTGGGCATTGTTAATTTTGATACTATATCAAAATTTGGGATACTCAAACAAAATAGTACTTAAGTATTTTACCTTCATGATCTAATCATAAGGCACTAATATATTTTTCTATACGGGCCTATTCACAAATAGCTCTAAATACATCAACATGTACTAATCCAAATAGCCTAGTAGTTCAATCCTTTATCAAACAAAGGATGACTTGGTTACCATTTCAATAAATAAGATGTATAAGTTGATCAAACCAACCTAATCATCATCTTATTATTAGAAAAACCTAATCATGTAGAAACTACAATTGATTTGGATTATTTGAGTAATCTTAAAATTTGGTAGATGTTTATAACGGTTGACAATATGTTTGCAATAAATTATTTCGTCCATATCAAAATAATAAAGACTACACCATAATGTGTTTTTTCAAGCTTTAGGAATATACATTTTATTCCTAACATCATTTAGGTATAATCCTTAAAATAAAAAATATGTCCAGAAGGTATCCAAACAAATTGTCTTTAGCCAACGCAACAACCTTTGTTTCATTTGCCAACACTGAAAACATTCCACACTTCCACAAGCGCACTACTATGATTAAGATTCTATTCTCGAACACATACATCAATGTTTCACTAGAATCTAAAACACATAGTAGTACCAATCACAATAAAAGAAGATTTATAATTCACAATTGCTTTACAACCTTGACATTCAAGCTATAAAGATACTTTGGATTAAAACCTCTTTTAGTGTCAGGTTTTAAGGCTATGAAAACATCTTTTACACATGCCTATACAATCCTTAATTTTCTTCTTAGATATGCTCCCACTAGCTAATAGAAATCATCTTTCTTTACCTTTTTTCTTTGCATTACCACTAACTAAAGAAGAAATACAAATGTGAGAGTGAATTCCAATTATATCTAATACCATGCCATTGAATATGCTTACCATACAACCCTTTGCTAGTTTAGAATCATATTCGTTACATCTTGCATACCCTTATGTAAACTATGAAAGAATACAAATCCTTGGCATATTTAATTTGTTTTACTTATCAACCATAAGTATTACAACTTTTCGTTTTGATACATTATCAAGATGAAAAAAATAACGGAGCATGTAATTCTAGGACTTTATTAATCATCTAAGAACCATTCTTAGATGATAACGTTAATCAAAATTTTGGTCCGGTTGCGCGATATATAGTCAAGTTAATTAAAAACGGGTTCAATGTTGTAGCCATAAACGTATGCAGAAAATAAAATCGCAAGTTGACATAAAACTTGTTAAAACATTTAATTTGGCATTTAATTAAATGATACCTCCAACTAATTTTTATCAAATCCCACACTTCCTAAATGAGATCATGAATCTAATTAATAGACTCATTAGTAGGTGACCATGATTCTCTTTAATATGAATACCCATCAGCTTTGGTGCATTATTGGAATATACATACAAAAAGTTAACAACGATTACTATCTATATCACTATATAGGATATGGCCATTTTGCCCCTAAATCACCATAACCTCAGCTTTGGTACATTATTGGAAACGTGATCTAGTTAGATTACACCCACCGTCACAATGTTGCGATAATTTGAATCCTGGACCTCAGCTTTGTTGCATTATTATCCTCGTGATATTGGAATAACACAACATCACTATGCTTGCTAGGTAAATATAATACTTTCATGGAATATGTCTTCCTACCTTTGGGTTAGCCAAGACATACCTAATCGAGCAAATATAACCTAGGATAGTGGAGGGTAACAATAAACACTTTTACTGCTTTTCAATCTAAAATTGTTTGAACATAGGAAGATTTCGAATTTCATTAGGTCTCACTTTGCACATTAGTCCATTTAGCATGCATCTCATACAAAATAACTAAATAAACATATATGTAATAGTATAAATATGTTGGATCAAGGATTTAGTGGTTGATCAAATTAGAGCCATATAAATTTGATCAATCACAAAACCTAAGCAAGCACATCTCATGTCTTCAAAGGGTCTTGGCACCTTGAACTCTTCAACAACTCCAAGTCTATCAACTCCTTGACTGATCTTGAACTCGTTGGTAAGCTTGATTTGTAGAATAATTACATCATATGTCTCACTACAATTTGCTCTCTTGCAATATATGTAAAAATGAGACTTATGTCTCAATTACAAATCAAATGAATGAAAGAATATAATCACAAAGTTATCAAATGAATTTACAATCATTTAATCATTCATCTATAAGTCCACGATCCATCCATCATGCCAAGATATGAATAATATAATTATGAATTACATCCATAAAAGAAATTAAAAATATGGTTGCAATAAGTTTTATATCTTAAGCTTTTAACATCTCATGTTTAAATAAAAGAACTCTACTTGTTGAATAAGGCCCAATGCAAATTCTTAGTCCATTTCGTGGTCCAATTTGAGTTCCTAGGCTTGAATTAATCTTCTCTAAGAAAAATTCATCTAATCCTATTAGATTTAAGTCCATGAATATTTGGGCCCTTTGGGCTTTACCAAAACCCAATTAATTAGTCATGGCTTTCAACTTGTAATCTTACTATTACAAACCTGCTGCATATATGCCAATTATTTTGATTCGTTTCACCTATCCATAGTTCTTGAAAAATTCCGAAATTTCACAAAAACGTAGCTCTTCGAGTGTAGATAGTTTTGGAATCAAACATAACTCAATTCGGATTTAATTTGACTGAGTTATGCCCCTCGAAACAGACACTGCGTAGTATGTCCAGAAAAGCGTGAGAATCAGTAACTCATTGTAATTGATTTATTTGAAACCCTTAGCCATGAAATTTGAAGATGCCTATTAGAGGATGAAATGTTCTACTATCTCTATAGCATAACATGTCCAAAAATCAGCCATAAACAACAACTTTTACTATGTCAAATCAGCCTTGCAAATTCAGTACGCAGAATATTTGCTTACCAAATCTAAACATCAAACATGCATAGATTATGAAACTCTTTCCAAGTTCTTTTTACTGCTGAAGACTCACGAAACTAAATGCAAACATACATGTAATTGTATGAATATCAAGTCATGGCTTTGATACCAATTTGAACGAACAATATCCGGGATTGCACATATAGAATAAAAATTTTTGCAGCGTAAAATAGCATGTAATACAATTTTTCATAGCACATATGACATTCTTATGTGTAGTCAATCCCAATACTTGATATTTATGCAATATACATCTCAAACCAAAGGTAATACAAGAAGAGAAGAATACCTCTTGAAGACCAAATGTTGGAATCATTTGGTGAAGCTTTGTGAACTCCTTGAACCTTCCACAAGTGTAGAAGTCCTAGATTGTCCACCTAGCAATTTGAAGTAGCATTTCCTCCTCTTTGAGTTGTAGTGCTACCAAACTCCTTGGAAGATTCATGGACAAGAATACTTCTCTCTTTTGAAAGATTACTTAGAACTACTCTTAGTTTAGTTGTCTTTCCAAGTCTCAATTTAATCCAAGATGACAAAGCAAAATGAAGAACAAACACTTGTGTTCTTGCAACTCACTTTGTGTATGTATGTGTGACTGTATTTTTTAGAATGAAGAAGACTTCAAAAGCTATCTCTACTTCACTCACTTAGCCGTGTATGAGCATGAGAAAATTGAGCAGAATTTTCTCACTCTTTTTTCTTATTAGCCATGTATTGCTCACGAGGATTCAAGAAGTCTTTGTCTTCTTTCTCTTGCTTTGACCGAGAAGATACAAGACCAAGAGACAAGGTTTTTTCTTGTTTTTCTCTTTTCCTTGATTCATGCAAAACACAATACTTTGAAGATATAACTTTTTCTTATCTTGCTTTGGTTTTGTCGTGAAACACAACACACACACAAATATATTTGTCTTGCAAGTTGTTTCCTCAAAACAAGTTGCCATTATTTAACACTTAAATAAAGCCTACAATTGTTGACCAATTTCAACCATTCGATTAATAGATGGATGGCTAGGATTTTGATCTTGGTGATTTGTGTTTATTGGCTAATACATTGCCACATCAGCATGTTGGCAACCAATAAGAAGAAATCATATTTTACCTATTTGCACTAAACACCCAAAACTTTGTCAATCTTACAACTTTGCCTTATTAACTTTTAATGGTTGAGACTACAATTATTAACTCCTTAATAATTTATTAGAGAAGATGATTGAAGTCCAAGCAAGACTTAATCTCCTTGCTAATATGGTGTGACTTTCTAGGTTCATAGCCAAACAGTACTAAGGAAACATTAAACACCTTTAATGTCAATCAAGTTCTTGATTTGTTTCAAGAATTTCTCCTTTAATTCTTGAAACACCCTTAAGGTCTTGAGTGATGTCTAGCAACATATCAAGACAATTTATAAGGAAATGAAGTAATCACGTAATGAACCTATTTATAGTCGTCGATTACCGTGCAATCCAATCCTTCCATTAATTGTCCTGTCAAGCAAGAACCATGATTCGATTAAGTTCATAAACTCGATACTATGCATAGATGTAATTGGTGTAATGAGAGATGACAGATAGAAAACCCTTTCTCCATCATACATACCTTGGCCAAGGATTTCCTCATTAAACAACCAATCTTAAATCGCATAGGACATCGCCTCACGATAGATGTTAATGGATCCTATCTTGACCACTACTTGTCAATCACTATACCAGACGAATGAAACTGCAACATTGTAATGCCCCGACCCAATCCCACGCTAAAGGTTAAGTCTGGACTCGATAAACGGACAGAGTCTTCTCTGTCCCGCGGACATTCTGAAAACCTGTAAATGCTCAAAATAGCCACAATATACTAAGACAAGCTTTTATAACCTAAGTTTAAAAGTTCAAGGCCATCCGAGCCTTGAAGCATACAGTAGTTCAAATTTACATAGGCATGCATTCAACTTAACTTCTTCATAAAACCGTTTATCATGCCATTCGATGATAACATTGAAATACTCCTAGAAGTTGAAACCAAACGTACAACATAATATACACTCCCAAGCATGCAAGAAGCTAGAAGTAGAACATAAGTTATTACAAGCCATAGTTTCCCAAATCTACTACTACAACCAACTATCTGTAACTTGCAACAACAACACATATACATATCCCTAGGCCACAAAATAGATCATACTATAATAATACAAGTGCCCAAATAATATCAAGAAAACACATCAACCTCAGACAACAAACACATAACAAACTAGGGCAAAGGCTCAGCCTGCACTTCTTCCTCTTCCACTACCACCTCAACTAGTTGGGGATCGCCCTCAACACTTCCTGAAACATGATATCGAGGTATGAGCAACACTGTTGCCCAGTGAGAGATAAAGTATCCCGGGGTGTGCAATGCAACAAGTAATACATTTGAACATTAATAGCAATGAAACCATTCAAGAATGTTAAGGATCAAATATCACACATTAAAAAGGATATATTTCACTTAACCCCAACACTCCAATTCTTCACTTGATCTTCATTCACGATCCACGAACCACGATCTCGATCACGATAAGCCGGCATAACCCCAAACACTCCAGTGGGTGTACTCTGGATGTACCCCGATAATCCTACGACCCAACATCCCCTGGCAATCTCCGGACCAGGCGAATGAGGGACTAGGTCACGGAGTTTGAATATCCACTGGCAAGCCCTTTGCCGCCCAACCGATATTCAACACATCCGCCCCTGACACTATGGTTACGCAACCACTATGCAATGCACTCAACAATGACAAGTCAGTATCAACAATATAAGCAATAGCATATAGGAGGATCAACAAAGTAGGTCAACCTCGAAATAGTTAGAATAGAAGTAGTTTATACAAGCAATTAACCAATTTTACAAAGGAGCATATTCAAGATATACATAAAATTATACCAAAAGCTCCAAAACAACTTGAAGTCACATTTAAACACACAAGAAGTCATGCCAAGGTCTTAGAAGCGTGAGACAATGGAATTTGCACTTAAACCCCCTTGTTATTCAATCTGTTTTCCTTCTAAACTTATGTTAATGTTTCAATTTCAAGGGGAAGCTATACCAATCTCCTAACTAACCCTTAAGATATCCCTACAACCCTCAAATACATTCAATTACCTGCAATTACCCCGAAAGCCACAATTTTCCTCTTATAGCTTTGAACTACACATACCTCAACTGGGCTTCAAACAAGGGTTGGCAAAGCTTCTATAGCACCTAGGTAGCCTAAGAATACCAAATGTGAAGCCCGAATCCATCTGGATTAGCATTAACCTCGAAACCTCTTTTAAAAAGTCGGCTAATTCACGTTTTATGCAAGTTTAGAGCAATTCAAGACCACGGGGCTATTGGACTACCTTCATTAGAACCTAAGGCATCAATTAAAAGCAATTAATCAAGCCAATACGCACAATTACACAAAACCCTAGAAATCCAGTCACTATTCACCTCAAATATCAAAATAATGATTCCAACTGTTTAAAATATGTTCTAATGGCTTAAATGTGTTCTCTAGCACCTATATACAACGTATAATAGCATAGATAAGCATTACAATAGCATTTGATCACATTTCTAACAAATCAATAAATGAGCAACAATTTTAAATATGCAAAAAGAGTCATGAATCCCTCACTAATGCGCGCAAGAGCTCTCGGGAGACTAGCAAATACCTTAAACTACTTGCTCGTAGCTTGGCTTGGTTTGAAGTGATGAATTGAAGAAGAAAAATTCCTCCCTAAGCACAAAGAGGGTTTTCAGGTTCTGCCTTTGTTTTCCAGTTTTTTTTTTTCTTTTGTGTATTAAGAGCTTATGTTATGTTATTTTGAGTATATAATGGGGTGGGGACAAGTGGGGTGCTTAAGTGGTTATTAAAGTGAGCGTAGATGGCTTTAAAATAAGCCCTAAGTGAAAAATGAATGCTAGCTAATTAAAATACTAAGTTAAGTCACATAACACTATTCCTTAGTTTGCTAAAACATTTTCTAAACGAGTGCTCCTATCGCTCCTAGCTCAATTGTACAATTTTCTCATTCCTACTATAATTAATATGATTTAATAAAAATGCTAATTCATTAATATTATGCAGTTGAAAAACGGAATAAATAGTAACTAAGAAAGATAACAAGTAAAGCACAGAATTAAAATGCGCAAATAATGGATGCAACAGTAAATGAATGTGTGGCAAAATCTTGGGCGTCACATCCTCTCCCCCTTAAACTAATTGCGACCAAAAAATTCTTACATGATTCAGCGAATAACTCTGGATAGCGCTCCCGCATCTGATCATCTCTATCCCAAGTAGCATCATCTACCCCATGATGATCCCACAGAACTTTAACCATCGGAATGCTTTTAGTTCTCAGCTCCTGAACTTTCCAATCAACAATTCGAAGAGGTTTCTCCTTGTAGCTCAAAGTTTCACTGATCTCTAATGGCTTGGGCTCAAGAACATGAGAAGGATCTGGCTGATACTTCTGAAGCATAGAAACATGGAAGACATCATGAATTATGCCCAGGCTAGGAGGCAAAGCTAGTCGATAAGCCAATTCACCAATAGTTTCAATTGTTTCAAATGATAATGAGGACTGAGTTTACCTCTCTTACCATGCCGAATCAAGCCCTTGCGAGGAGAAATTTTCAGAAATACCCGATTCCCTACGACAAATTTTAGATCACGACAGCGTCTATCTGCATAACTCTTTTGCCGACTCTGTGCTGTAAGCATTCTTTTTTTGATAAGCTGAACATTATCAATCATTCTGTTCATCTCTGGCAATAGAGTAGGATCAATAGATTTCAACTCTCTAACTTCATCCCAATATAAAGGAGATCTGCATTTACGCCCATACAAAGCTTCATACGGTGCCATACCGATAGTAACTTGATAACTGTTGTTATAAGCAAATTCTGCAAGAGATAAGTACTTCTCCCAACTTTTACTGAAGTCCAGAATGCACGCTCGAAGCATATCCTCAATTATTAAGATAGTTCTTTCAAATTGTCCATCATTTTGAGGATGATAAGAAGTACTGAAAGTCAATGTCTTGCCCAAAGCTTTCTGAATCTTCTGTGAAAACTGAGATGTGAATCTGGGATCTCTGTTTGACACAATACTCTTGGGAATCCCATGAAGTCTAACAATATTCTCTACATAAATTTCAGCTAACTTGTCAAGAGATTTAGTTTTCTTTGTAGTAATAAAATGAGAGGTTTTGGTCAATCTATCCACAACAACCCAGACTGAATCATGACCTCTCGAAGACTGTGGTAAATTTGACACGAAATCCATGGTAATATGGTCCCATTTCTAAACAGGAATGGCCAACGGCTGGAACAACCCTGCCGATCTCTGATGTTCAGCTTTGAATTTCTGACATATAAGACATTTAGTAACATAGTCAGCAATCTCTCTCTTCATGTTGTTCCACCAGTAGTTCTGTTTCAGATCCATGTACATCTTAGTACTGCCTGGATGAATAGTATACCTAGAATTATGAGCCTTCACAAGAATTTCGTTCTTTAAAGCTGGCTCAGAAAGAATACAAATCCTGCCTTTGAATTTAAAAAGACCATCATCATACAATTTGAAATCCGACTCTCCCCCTTTCGATTTCTCTAAGATTTCCATCAATTGTAGGTTAGCTTGTTGAGCCTCTCTAATCCTGGATAATAAAAGAGGTTGAATATGCAAACTTGCAAATTGAATACCAGAATCTGAAGTGTTGGGCCTCCATAAACATAATTCCTCCATGAACTCCCAATTTTTGATGATGAAACTAGCAACTGTAGCCTTTCGGCTTAAAGCATCAGCAACAATATTAGCCTTACATGGCAGATAATTGATAGTACAATTATAATCCTCAAGCAACTCCAACCAACGCCTCTGCCTCATATTCAACTCTTTCTGAGAAAAGAGATATTTCAGACTCTTGTGATCAGTAAAGATTTCAAATTTATTACCCTAAAGATAGTGACGCAATTTCTTTAATACAAAGATGATAGCTGCAAGCTCAAGATCATGCGTCGGGTAATTAAGTTCATAAGGTTTCAATTTTGTGGAAGCATGGGCAATACCTTTTCCATTCTGCATCAATACACAACCCAAACCTTCCTTAGAAGCATCACTATAGATTACCAGATTATCGGTACCCTCAGGTAGGGCAAGAATAGGAGCTGTGGTTAATCTCTACTTCAATTCTTGGAAGCTAGCCTCACACTTCTCATTCCAGTCAAATACAGTCTTCTTCCGAGTGAGTTGAGTCAAAGGTCCAGCAATTTTAGAGAAATCCTTGACAAACCTTCTGTAATAACCCGCTAAACCCAGGAAACTGCAAATTTCTGTAACAGTCTCTGGCCGTTTCCATGCCATGACAACCTCAATCTTTGCTGGATCAACATAAATTCCATCACGAGAAATAATGTGGCCCAGAAAAGTGACTTGCCTTAACCAGAACTCACACTTACTGAATTTCGCAAACAGTTTATGCTCTTGAAGAGTCTGCAGTACAATCCTGAGATGTTGTTCATGTTCAGCCTCAAATTTAGAATATACTAGGATATCATCAATGAAAATAACCACAAACTAATCCAGATATGGGCGGAATACTCTCTGCATCAAATCCATAAATGCGGCAGGAGCATTAGTTAACCCAAATGGCAAAACAACAAACTCATAATGACCATACCGAGTTCTGAAAGCAGTTTTGGGAACGTCATTAGACTTAATCCTTAACTGATAATAGTCCTGCCTCAGATCAAATTTTGAAAATACCCTGGCACCTTGCAACTGATCAAATAACTCCTCAATCAAAGGCAATGAATATTTGTTTTTGATAGTTATCTGATTAAGACCCCGATAATCAATGCATAAACGAAGAGATCCATCTTTCTTTTTAACAAACAAGACCGGTGTACCCTAAGGTGAAGAACTCGGCTGAATGAATCCCTTCTCAAGTAAACCCTGCAACTGAATTTTCAATCTTACAACTCAGGTAGAGCCATTCTATACGGAGTCCTAGAGATAGGTATAGGCCCTGGTATTAAGTCGATCACAAACTCTATCTCTTTATCAGGTGGTAAACCAGGTAATTCCTCAGGAAACACCCTCGGAAACTCTCTCACGATAGGCACATCATTCAGTTTCAATTGATCAGCAGGTTGATTAATCAAATAAGAAAAGTAAACCTCACCATCCTTACCTAACATTTTTGATGATTTAATAGAAGATATGATAGGAGTTCCCGTAGATTTTCTACTACCAACTATTTCAAGTACGGGCTGGTCGGGCATTTCTAGTTTCACATTCTTCTTTCTACAATCAAGTTGAGCATAATATCTACCTAACTAGTCCATCTCCAATATAATTTCAAAGTCGCGGAAAGGTAGAATAATTAAATCGGCAGGAAATACACGACCTTGAATAAAGATATTACATGCCTTGCAAATAGATTTGGTGATAAACTTCGGCCTCATAGGTGTATAAACCACAATATCATGCAATAGTTTATCATGTTTCAACTTAGCATTTTGTGCACATATAGGTGTAATAAATGAATGCGAAGCCCCGGAATCAATTAAAACTTCAACCGATTGATCATTAAGAAGAAAAATACCTTCTACTATAGCAGTCGTGTCTGGAAGCTCCTCTGCATCTAAGGCAAATACTCGGGCCTGACCCCGTGGTACTGGTGCTGTAGCTGATGCCCTGGTCTGATTGCCCTAACCAGATGTCTGACCCCTAGTATTCTTGAATTTCTGGCAGTCTCTAACCCTGTGTTGGTCACTGCCACATCCAGTACATCGGCCCAATATCTTCCAACAATTTTCCTCAGTATGACCCTGGCATTGACAGAAGCTGCACTGCTAGTGACGTCTTGCAGCAGTGCCTCCCGTAGGAGCTTTGTAAGAAGAGGTAGCTGAACTACCTTGCTGAGAACGAACCACTATTGATCGGGTCTGCCCCTGACTCTGACTCTGAGCTGGTCACGACTGAGTCTGAACAGGCCCTGTATAAGTGTCTGCCTCGGCTGTGGACTCTGCCCAACTGGAATAGTTTGTCTCTGGTACCCCTGGCTTTGAGACTGGAACTGCCGCTTACTCGATTGATTAGTCTCTGCCAATATGTCTGCCTTGCGTTTTTCATACCTCGAGGCGGCTCTGACAATTGCAGCATAGTTAGGGTAATCATTCGCAGATAGATTTAGCATAATATCATTTCTCAATCCCATAATGAATCTCTTCATTTTCATGTCCTCTGGTTGTACCAAAGCCGGCACATAACGGGAAAGCCTAGTAAAAGCAGCCTCATATTGATCTACTGTCATATTCCCCTGCTTCAAAGCTATGAACTCTGCTTGACGTCTCTCACGGGCAACCACTGATATATATTTATTTCGGAAGTCACGGACGAAGTCAGCCCACGAATGTTGAACTCTCTCGGCTTCCCATTTCTCATTAATAGTACGCCACTACTCCTCGGCATCACCCTCCAGAAGAAATGTGGCATAGGTAATTTTCTTCTCATCACTACACTCGAGAATTGCAGCCACCCTTTCAAACTTTCTCAACCACAATTCAGCCTTCATATCATCTGGTTCTCCAAAGAAGCTGTAGGCCCCATGATGTAAAAATATGTCATACAAATTAACTCCAGTAGCACCACTACCCTCGGCTATGGCAGCCTGATTACCTCTGGCAGCCCCTGTCTGACCCTACTGAGTTACGAACTGGGCAATGGTATCATAGCAGTAGCCAGAATCTGTGCAGTGCCAGGTTCTAGTCCCTGCGGTGGTGCATTCTCTGCTACACCTTCACATTTTCTCGGTACATCCTGCCTAGGAGCTTCTTCCGGCTCTCTCCCCGGTCTGCCCCTTCTCCTCATCTCAAACAGCTAGAATGCAAAGTATTATGATAGGCATTTACATAAATTACAGGTAAAGCACATAAGAAGAAGTTCAAATGAATCCACATAAGTCACATTTTACATTAGAAGAATGTTCACTTACAAGATATTCATAGTCACTTAATCATACTTGACATTCTAGACTTTTCACTTTCAAACATTAACTCTTAAAGACCTTTCGCATTCCATTGCCATACTAGCATGTTCATTTCTAATTCAAAATTCACTTAGGCAAATTAAAGAACTACAGATTCATGCAATCACAAAATCACATAACAGACCTCTACCCACAGACCGAGAAATTTAACCCGGCTTCATGCAATCTATAAGCTCTGATGCCACCTAAATGTAACGCCCCGATCCAACCCCACGCTAAAGGTTAAGTCTGGACCCGATAAACGGACAGAGTCTCCTCTGTACCGCGAATATTCTGGAAACCTGTAAATGCTCAAAATAGCCACAATATACTAAGACAAGCTTTTATAACCTAAGTTTAAAAGTTCAAGGCCATCCGAGCCTTGAAGCATAAAGTAGTTCAAATTCACACAGGCATGCATTCAACTTAACTTCTTCATAAAACTGTTTATCATGCCATTCGAGGATAACATTGAAACACTCCTAGAAGTTGAAACCAAACGTACAAGAGAATATACACTCCCAAGCATGCAAGAAGCTAGAAGTAGAACATAAGTTATTACAAGCCATAGTTTCCCGAATCTACTACTACAACCGACTATCTGTAACTTTCAACAACAACACATATACATAGCCCTAGGCCATAAAATAGATCATAATATAATAATACAAGTGCCCAAATAACATCAAGAAAGCACATCCACCACAAACAACAAACACACAGCAAACTAGGGCAAAGGCTCAGCCTGCACTTCTTCCTCTTCCACTACCACCTCAACTAGCTGGGGATCACCCTCAGCACTTCCTGAAACATGATATCGAGGTATGAGCAACACTGTTGCCCAGTGAGGGATAAAGTCTCCCGGGGCGTGCAATGCAACAAGTAATATATTTGAACATTTATAGCAATGAAACCATTCAAGAATGTTAAAGATAAAATATCACACGTTAAAAAGGATACATTTCACTTAACCCCAACACTCCAATTCTTCACTTGATCTTCATTCACGATCCACGAACAACGATCTCGATCATGATAAGCCAACATAATCTCAAACACTCCAGTGGGTATACTCTGGATGTACCCCGATAATCCTACGACCTAACATCCGCTGGCAATCTCGGGACCAGGCGAATGAGGGACTAAGGCACGGAGTTTGATTATCCACTAGCAAGCCCTTTGCCGCCCAACCAATATTCAACACATCCGCCCCTGATACTATGGTTGCGCAACCACTATGTAATGCACTTAAAAATGGCAAGTCAATATTAACAATATAAACAATAGCACATAGGAGGATCAACAAAGTAGGTTGACCTCGGAATAGTTAGAATAGAAGCAGTTTATACAAGCAATTAAACAATTTTACAAAGGAGCATATTCAAGATATACATAGAATTATATCAAAAGCTCCAAAACAACTTGAAGTCACATTAAACACACAAGAAGTCATGCCAAGGTCTTAGAAGCATGAGACAATGGAATTTGCACTTAAAGCCCTTTGTTATTCAATCCGTTTTCCTTCCAAACTTATGTTAATGTTTCAATTCCAAGGGAAAGCTATATCAATCTTCTAACTAACCCTTAAGGTACCCCTACAACCCTCAAACACATTCAATTACCCGCAATTACCCCGAAAGCCCCAATTTTCCTCTTATAGCTTTGAACTACACATACCTCAACTGTGCTTCAAACAAGGGTTGACAAAGCTTCTAAAGCACCTAGGTAGCCTAAGAATACCAAATGTGAAGCCCGAATCCACCCAGATTGGTATTAACCTCGAAACCCCTTTTAAAAAGTCGACTAATTCACGTTTTATGCAAGTTTAGAGAAATTCAAGACCACGGGGCTATTAGACTACCTTCATTAGCACCTAAGGCATCTATTAAAAGCAATGAATCAAGCCAATACGTACAATTACACAAAACCCTATAAATCCCGTCACTATTTACCTCAAAGATTAAAATAACGATTCCAACCATTTAAAATGCGTTCTAATGGCTTAAATGTGTTCTCTAGCACCTATATACAACGTATAATACCATAGATAAGTATTACAATAGCATTTGATCATATTTCTAACAAATCAAGAAGTGTGCAACAATTTTAAATATGCAAAAAAAGTCATGAAACCCTCACCAATACGCGCAAGAGCTCTCGGGAGACTAGCAAACATCCTAAACTACTTGCTCCTAGCTTGGCTTGGCTTGAAGTGATGAATTGAAGAAGAAAAATTCTTCCTTAAGCACAAAGAGGGCTGTCAGGTTTTGCCTCTGTTTTTCTAGCTTTTATTTTTTTTTCTTTTGTGTATTAAGAGCTTATGTTATGTTATTTTGAGTATATAATGGGGTGGGGCCAAGGGGGGTGCTTAAGTGGTTATTAAAGTGAGCGTAGATGGCTTTAAAACGAGCCCTAAGTGAAAAATGAATGCTAGCTAATTAAAATACTAAGTTAGGTCAGTAACACTATTCTTTAGTTTGCTAAAACATTTTCTAAATGAGTGCTCCTATCACTCCTAGCTTAATTGCACATTTTTCTCGTTCCTACTACAATTAATATGATTTAATAAAAATGCTAATTCATTAATATTATGCAGTTGAAAAATGGAATGAATAGTAACTAAGAAAGACAACAAGTAAAGCACATAATTAAAATGTGCAAATAATGGATGCAACAGTAAATGAATGTATGGCAAAATTTCAGGCGTCACAAAGATGATTTATCTCATCTCGTTTGTCGATACAGGTATTATCCAAACGCTTGAATCAAACCCCAATACATATGACAATCGTAATGTCTCAAGTCTAAGAATTACATACACAATCACAACGGATAACAAATTATTAATCTAAAGTAATGTAATTTGTTATTCACATCACATTCAATGAACTATTTAACTAATAGTCACCCACATATTTGTTAGTCGCATCCCTATGCTGTTATGGCACGTGGCTCACCATCCTTTAATATTAATATCCCTATGTTAATCAAATGTAACAATACATGTGATAGGCCGTAATAGATTATTGAAATCTCGATCAAATAATCTAAGGGCTATGAATACTTTAAGTATTTATCATATTAAGGAAATACGCCAACATATTCTAAATTCTTTTAGAATACATTCCTCTAATAAAAATCTTAGGGACTCATTCATACATGTAAAAAATGAAAATATGAATGTACTAATCATGTCAATATGAAAATACACATATAGACATAAATGCCATAATGTACAAGTTAATGTCAAAATGTTCCAAAATATGTCATCCAAATATGTAGCATTAGGGAATGTCTCTAACAATATAACCTAAAAAGATCAATAACCGAATACTAAACATAAAAAAAGGAGGGGATTGATTATGGACTATGAAGAACCCTTGCTCAAATTTATAGTTTTGAACATAAATAATTTTAATCCTCAAATAATTTATTTATTTTCTTTATTCAAACTAACATTAACTTTCTTGATTTAAGTATTTTCTTTATTTAATCTAACTATAATTTTCTTGATTTATGTATTGTCTTTATTTAATCTAGCTTTAGCTTTCTTAGTTTATGTAATTCCTTTATTTAAACTAACATTAACTTTCTTGATTTATGTATTTTTTTTTTTAATCTAACTCTAATTTTTTTGATTTATTTATTTTCTTTATTTAATCAAACTATAACTTTCTTAATTTATGTATTTCATTTATTTAAACTAACATTAACTTTCTTGATTTATGTATTTTCTTTATTTTACTCTAACCCTAACTTTCTTGATTTATGTATTTCCTTTATTTACTCTAACTTTCTTAATTTATTTATTTATGTATTTATTTTATGTAATCTATCTTTATTTTTCTTAATTTAGTGACAATAATTTATGTACTTAATATATTTAACCTAAAGTTAAAGTCTAATTTTCTTATACATTTCTATTGACTAAATTTTATTTGATATCTTTTAGCATCATGATGTCAAATCTTACAAAGCTCGAGTTTACTACTCTTGACATTACGGGCAACAATTATTTAATAGACGATGTTGATGTACATCTACAAGCCAAATGTCTTGAAAAGACTATAGTTGAGGGCAAGAAAGAATCTCCGCAAGATTGTGCTAAAGCAATTATATTTATTCGCCATCACACACATGAGGCATTAAAAGGCCAAATATCTTACTGTTAAAGATCCACATGAATTGTGGGTCAATTTGAAAGAAATATATGATCATCAAAAGGCAGTGCTCCTCCCAATGCAACGCCACAGGTGGATACACCTAAGATTGCAGGATTTCTCTACCGTACGTGAGTATAACTTCGAAGTGCATAATATTACTGCACAATTGAAAATGTGTAGAAAAACTATCATAGAGATGACATGCTAGAAGAAATATATTCTACATTCCACGCCTCGAATATAATATTGCAACAACAATATAGGGAGCGTGGCTGTAAAAAATATTATGATCTGATAGCATGTCTCCTAATGGCGGAGCAAAACAATCCACCAATCACGACGACCAAGATCTGAACCAATTTATGAGGTAAATGTTATAGATTTTAATAATTATGGTCGTGGTAAAGGTCGTGGTCATGGTTATGTCCGTGGACGAGGCCGTGAAAATGGTCGTGGTTACAATAATACTTGGTATAATGATGGTCGTGGAAGTGCTCGGGGTCGTAGTTATACTAATAATACTTGGTATAATGATAGTCGTGAAGGTGGTAATAATAATACCTGGAACTATGATGGTTCGAAAAGCTCTAATTTAATAGACAAGACAACTATGACAAGGGCAGTAGTTCACAAAAGAAACCATCCCAAGAAAATAAATGTTTTAGATGTGACATGATAGGCCATTGGTGGAAAACTTGTTGTACTGTACAACATCTTGCAGACCTTTACCAGGCCTCATTAAAGGGTAAAGGGAAAGTTGTAGAACAAATTTGGCTGAACATGATACTCAGCAGCATAATACACACTTCAAATATTCTAGTTTCTTGGAGGACAATAATGAAGGAAATGAACATCTGCTTGATGATGCAAACCTTCATTTTGACTAAGAAAAATATAGTGTACTATTTTGTTAAATATTGTCTGTAACCTTGTAAAGTGATCGGTTTCTTAGTGTATAAAAAATTAAGTGCAAAAAAAACCAAGTCAAACCCCGCAAGTGCACGGGTTGCGGTAGAAAGTGGGCAAGTGTGGGTATCGTATTCTCAATGAGGCTCCTAAGTGCGTCTAAAGTGTGTTCATGTGAAAAATAATCTAAAAATGTGAAAAAAAGAAAATTTGATTAATTAATGATGGATTGAAGAAAACTCTAAATTAAACTACAATTCAAACTAAAAGAAATGGACACTAAAAACATGTAAATGCTGAGGTTATAGGGGTCAAACACTCAAAAGATAGGTTAGGGTCAAGATTGTAGGCAAGGTTTAGAATCCGGGCTTGTTCTTAGGAATGACTAGTGTGGTTTGAATTAGGCGAAACCTAATGTGAGCTAATCTTGTTAACCAATCCATTCTCAATTAACCTACTTTATTCAATTACCTAGTTTAAACATAAAATTAAAGGTGCAAATCTATCTCTAAGCCTTAATCTAGCCCAATGATAACTTTGTCCACTTAATCTAGTCATTAGGTTCTATTAGTTGTTCGATTAAATGTGCAATCCTATCTTTAAGCTTTGGCTATAGCCTGAGGGTAGTTTTGTCCACTTAATCTAAAACTAATTGGTTAATTAACTAAAGAGCTAATCAAGTCTAAAATACAACAATGGTACAACTAATTGATGCATATATAGCTATTTGGGTACAACCACAAATTACTTCAATCAAAGCGAAAAGATGGTAAGAATTCTCAAATTAAATGCATAATATAATCAAAACAAATGTATATATGAGATATATAGCAAATCTATAAAGATGTAGCTACAAGCATATCAACTTCATAGGCATTTAAGCAATTTAAGAACAAACTCATATAAACACCACAAAAGTCAAATCCAAGTCAAACCCATGATTCTAGAACCATTACATATCAATCCCAAGCCCTAACATGTAACTACTCACTCATTGTCATGCAATCTAGAATGAAAAATACAAAGGAAATAAAAGAAGACTTACCTGTGATATTTGGCTCAAATCGTTGCAAAATCCTTGTCCACATGTAATGGGTAGCTCAAATCTAGCTCCAAATCTCCTTTGAATTAAAATGGGCGTGAGTATTATGTGAAAATAAAAGTGTAGAAGTGTGTAAAAGTGAGATAAGGTGAAAGTGTGTGTGAGCATGTGTAAAGTGAATAAGAATGCAGTGAGAGTGTGTGAGGTGTTAGTGTATGTCGTGTGGCTTGTTGGTGAGTCATGAGGTTAATTTGAGCTGAAATTGGTGCGTGAGTGTTGAGTGTGGTTGGGATGGTGCTGTCTAGTTAGTGTTGTACCGTGAGTGTACTTAAAATGTGGAGTAAGTTGATGTTGTGCAACTCGTGTATGAGTGGTGGATTGGTGAAGCCCATGTGTTGGTTCTATTTTTCTTTTTTTCTTTCATTCTGTGACATATACAATGGCCCATGAACAACTAATATCAAATGGTCCAATCATTAGGCCATTATGCTTGTTCTCTTCTTTTTTTTTTTTTTTTTTACTTTCTTCCAATCTTCTCTTCTTCTTTTTTTCTTCTTCAAACTTCGGTCTGAGCCTCACTATTCATTATGAGTTGCACGTTTCTTCACAATAAACGTCACCTATATCATAAAATTTACATTAATAGATCATTTTAATATAAAAAAATGATAAATTAATTTGTCAACAAATGCTAAGAATGACTATTAAATGCAATCAATTAAGCACAAATACCTCTAAAATGTATGCAATTAAGATCAAAATCTCAAATACATCAACATCCCCAAACCTACTACATGTTTGTCCCTAAGCAAGGCTAGAAACAAACCGAATCTCCAAGTTCTCAAGGGGTTGTTCTAATAAATCAATCAACTCTCATAAAATGACAAAAGATCATAGAAAGTTTGACCTCATTATGTAGTAGTGAAAACTCAATCGGATTTCTTTCTTTAAAGCCATAAAGTTTCCCTCAAAACCATGCCAAGCACTATTAAGTCACGACACTACCAAGTAGCTAGACAACTCAAGACAAGTAGGTCATAATACTCGCACCCACATTTCCCTCGTAATCCTCCAAACATGCCTTTTGCACCTTTTATTCAACCTAAAGCACAAAAACAAAACACATTTTTTCTCTCTATATGGTGCTTGGTCCGAGATAGTCAACTCAATACCTAGTGTAGCGAGCTTTTGAG
Organism: Ehretia macrophylla; assembly: GCA_037974665.1. NCBI lineage: Eukaryota > Viridiplantae > Streptophyta > Magnoliopsida > Boraginales > Ehretiaceae > Ehretia > Ehretia macrophylla. The sequence continues at coordinate 14,157,665 of CM075782.1, read as the reverse complement.
GTCATCAATCCCAACCACTTAAGGCATAGGTTGATAGGCTTTGAAAGGCCCCGTGCGTATTCTACTTGCTCGAAGTACTGAACACTAAAACACTGTGCATACTTCTTCTCTTTATTCGATGTTTGGTCTTAAACGGTCAGCTCAACACCCTGTGTAGTGAGCTTTCGAGGTCATCAATCCCAACCACTTAATACTTAGGTTGATAGGCTTTGAAAGGCCCCATATGTACCCTACTTGCTTGAAGTGTTGAACACCGGAACACCACACAACTGAAACACATATCCTTATAGATAAACAGTAAGTACAAGGATAGTGGTGCTAAACTCTTTTTTTATTTTTTTTTTTCATTTGACAACTGCTATAAGGGCTAAGGCATATCAAGAAGGCTACTCAAGCGAGGGCACTTATATCATAACCACATTGCATCTTATCGTCTCACCACTTTGCTATGTAGCAATAGCTAAGCACAATCTCAAAGTCCCTACACATTAGCTTTATCAAAATCAACCCTAAAAAGTTCAATTCATGATTATCGCACAAAATCAAAACTTCTCATTCTCCTTTAATCATCTCATAAAAGTCAATCAACACATCATCACAACTCTTCAATCATAAGGAAATTCACCACAAAATCACAATATATTCACAAAAATTGAAAAAATTAACACAAGTTTAAGCAAACAACCACAATTTATCCCAAATAGTAATAAGAACAATAAACAACCACATTCCCAAACCTAAAGTTTGCTTGTCCTCAAGCAAATAACATCAAAGCATAACAAGCAAATATCCAATGAAAATGTAAAAGGGCACTGTGCAGGGGAAAATCAACCAAATTACCAATAGGTATATCACAAAGGCACCGTAGAAGGGAAATATAAGGAAAGATATCACCTAATACACGGTGGCTGTGATACAAATGATACTATCATGGACATCCGCAAACCTCTTCTCAACGAAGTCCAAAAGAACCTAAAAAAAAGCATAGAAGAAGTAAGTGGATGTAACAACAAAGTGTAATAGCAAAATAGAAGATATGAGAAAATACATGGACAATCGATATAGGGAAGCTAAAAAACAAAGAAGCTAACTAAGATGCAATAGAAAAACAATAATCAAAATAAACTCATTCCTAGGGTGTCTCCTAGAAGCGCTAAGTTTAACGCCTTTATCTAGGCGACCACTAAACTCATGGCAAATACTCAAGGTCTTGAAGCTCGAGAGACTTCATAACACAGCTCCAACAGATGCTTAAGGAGCTGACCATTAACAATGAGAATGTGTCCATCATCGAGGTGCTTAATCTGAACAACTCTAGAGGGGTAAGCAACAAGCACTTCGTAAGGTCCATTCCATTGGGTTTTCAACTTTCTCGAAAAGAGTTTGAGCCTAGAATTGAATAGCTAGACTCTATCAAAGGGAACAAAGGTTCTCATATGGATATGACGATCATGTACAAGTTTTATTCGTTCTTTATAGAGTTTGACATTCTCATATGCCTCGTATCTCATCTTCTCCAACTCAGCTAGGTCTAATTTTCTCTTCTCACCGACGCTTTTCAAATCAAAGTTAAAGCCCTTGATAGCCCAATAAGCGTAGTGCTCTAACTCAACAGGCAAGTGGCAATCCTTTCCATAAACCAAACGATACAGGGACATGCCAATGGAATATGGTCCAATAGGCCCATAAAGCATCGTCTAAGCGACATGACCAATCTGTGCGATCGGGCCTAACTGTCATCTCAAGAATGGATTTTATCTCCTTATTGGAGACCTCTACTTGACCATTAGTTTGTGGGTGGTATGGTGTGACAGTCTTATGGGTGACTGAATGTCTACGCAATAAAGCCTCAAGTGTCCTATGGCGAAAGTGTTGTCCGCCATCACTAAACAACAAACGTGGTACTCCAAACCTAGAAAAGATGTTCTCTTTAATGAATTTGACCACCACTTTGTGGCCATTGGTTCGGGTTGCCATAGCTTCAACCTATTTCGACACATAATCTACGACCACTAAGATGTACACATACCCAAAGTAATGAGGAAATGGACCTATGAAGTCAATACCCCACATGTAAAAAATCTCACAAATCAAAATTAGGGACAAAGGCATCATGTCTCTCTTAGAAATGGACCCAGATTGTTGACACTTAAAATATCTCTGACAGAAGTCATGGGCATCTCTAAATAGAGTGGGTTTGGCAATTGTGCGCTTACCACCAAAGTGGTTGCCACAGGCTCCCTCATAACAAAAGCTCAATATACTAAGATACTCATCTTCCAGCACACAACGCTGGATGACCTAGTCTGCACATACCTTAAAGAGATAAGGATCCTTCCAAATGAATTGTTTGACTTGTCCTATGAAGCGATCATTTTATCTTTTTCCCCAAATTGAAGGTAATTGCCTCGTCAGGAAATACATCATGAAATGAGAGCTTATCGCTAGGGGACTCATGGACAAGACGGGAAAGTTGGTCAGCGACTATGTTCTCACTACTTTTTTTGTCTCTAATCTCTAAGTCAAACTCCTGAATGAGTAGCATCCAACGAATCAAGTGGGGCTTGGCATCCCGCTTGGCTAAAAGATATCACAAGGCTGAGTGATCGGTGAAAACTACAACTTTAGACTTAAGAATGTAAGAACGAAACTTGTCTAAGGCAAAGACTACGACAAACAACTATTTCTCAGTAGTGGTTTTACTGGGCATCATCTAAGGTCTTGCTCGCGTAGTAGATCACGAATGGCAGTTTATCCCTCCGTTGCCCTAAAATAGTTCCCACAGCGTACTCTGAAGCATCACACATAATCTCAAATAGAAAGCTGTAGTCGGAAGGCTGAATGATGGGAGTGGAAGTCAGAAGGGATTTCAGCTTCTTAAAGGCTCTCGTGCATTCATCACTAAAAACAAATGGAGCATCATGCATTAGCAAATTGGACAAGGGGCACGCAATCTTGTACAGTCTTGAATGAAACATCAGTAGAAACTAGTGTGACCAAGAAATGATCGGACATCCTGAACCATTTTAGGTTCAGGCAACTTCGTTATCAACTCAACCTTGGCTGGGTCGACATGGATGCCATCATGAGAAATCACATGACCTAGCAAAATCCTTTGCTGAACCATAAAGTGACTTTTCTCTCAACTCAAAACAAGGTTCATCTCAGCACGTCGAGTTAGCACAGAGGAAAGATGTGTGAGGCAGTCATCAAATGTGGAACCAAAGATCGAGAAGTCATCCATGAAAACCTCTAAATATTTATTGATCATGTCAGAGAAATTTGCCATCATACACCTTTGGAATATGGCTGGCGCATTGCATAGCCTAAATAGCATGCGGCGATAGACGAATATCCCATAGGGACAAGTAAATGTAGTCTTTTCCTGATCCTCAAGGAATACAGCGATCTGATTATAACCTGAATACCCATCTAAAAAATAGTATTAGCCTTGTTCAGCTACTCTATCTAAGATCTGGTCAAGGAAGGGTAGAAGGAAATGGTCTTTCTAGGTCTTAAAGTTGAGCTTGCAATAATCGATGCACATGCGCCACCCTCTAGTAACGCGGGTAGGAATAAGCCCTCCTCTCTCATTTGAGACCATTGTGATTCCAGATTTCTTCGGTACCATCTGCACCAGACTCACCGAAGGGCTATCAGAAATCGGGTAAATAATACCCATATAGAATAACTTGATCACCTCTTTATAGATGACTTCACCTATTTCGGGTTTAGTCTCCTTTGAAACTCTTGAGAAAGAGTAGCTCCTTCATCGAGGTGAATCCTATGCATGCACACAAAGGGATCAATCCCTCGTAAATCAGCAATTGTCTATCCTATTCCCTTCTTATGGGTAGTCAGAACTTTTAAGAGTTTCTCCTCATGCTCAGGGGTCAAATTCGAGGCAATGATAACTGGCAAGGTCTCATCAGGGCCTAAGTAGGCATACTTAAGGTGCTCGGGCAATGGTTTGAGCTCCAATGTTGGGGAAGACTCAACCGTAGGAGGATTAGAAGTAGAAACAACAGGAGGGAGATCGGACTAGATGGTGATAGGGCCGTCAGCTATGCAAGCATTGATAGGGTTATCACTAGTCAACAGGGTCGTGGAAGCCACATACTCACTCGTGCTCAAATTATCACTAGACTCATTATCAAAATGATAAAGACGTCGTTTGAGCTCCTCAAGCTCTTTCTCAAGAGACAACATGGTGGAGGCATACTCATCGACACAAGGGTCAATGAGATCAACATGGAAGCACTCATCCTCATCCTTATGACATACTCGATTAGCAGCATTTGCCACTCTAAGCTTAGTCCTAAAAATTCGAAAGTCAATTCAATAATCCATATCCTACAATGGATCACAGTATTAGCTGTGCCTAAAAAGGCATGACCTAAAGGGACAGGAGTGGAGTGTCTAGTGTCGGCGCTCATGTGCATATCTAAAACTATGAAGTCAATAGGGAAAACAAACTCTTCAACTTTGACCATAAAATCCTCAACTATCCCCCATGGGCATCTCTCAAACCTGTCTGCAAGCTGAAGGATGACACTAGTATGAGTCAACTCACCTAAACCTAAACGTTCATAAATTGGATATGGGATGAGATGGACACTAGATCCTAAATCAAGAAGGGCATGATCCACCTAATGGTCACTAATGATGCAAAGAACAGTGAAAGCTCCTGGATCATTGAACTTAGGGGGCGTCCCTTTTGTCCAGATACTACTAACTTTCTCAGAGAACGTCACTTTCTTTGGAATGTGGGTGGTTCGCTTCTTTCTAGTACAAAGATCTTTCAAAAACTTAGCATAAGTCGGCATTTTCTGGACGACATCGACCAGTGGTAGATTTATCTTTACCTCTCAAATATGGTCAATAACTCTATGATTTTTCAGCTCAAGGTTTGGCTTTGTCCTGTTAAAGGCAGCAGGAAAGGGAACCCTAGGTGTTCTCTCTAAGTCTGGCTCAACAATCTATTTCCCATCCCTTTTGGGAGGAACGGTGCTATCACCAGTCTCGTCATATTTTCGCTCAACCTCATTTTCTAAATGGTCAAACTTTTCCTCAACTTCATGCTTCTCTTCTCTCTCTCCACTAACCTCACCCACATGGTTATCAATCTTACACCCACTCATAAGGGTAATAACAACCTTTGTTTGCTCAAGCATGGGATCACCCTGTATAGTACTACACTGCCCTCTCGGATTAATGACAGGTTGGGCAAGCAACTTTTCTTCATCTCTCCTATTAAGGTGTTGGGAAATTTTCCCAATTTGAGTCTTTAACCTAATAATGGACTGAGCCTGCGAATTAAGGACTTGTTTGGTCTATGTAAGATCCTGATTTATCTGAGCAAGTGATTGCTCCTAAGTATCTACTTTTGGACACTACATTTGGAGAAGCTAAAGGAACTTGTTAATCTTATCATCGGTGGAAGACTAAGCTGGGAAAGGGGTGGGAGGATTATTCTGAACGGACTCAAGGCGAAAAGGGTTCGATGTTGGAAGACGATAAAAATCGGGTGGATCTGAAGAGTTAGTGTGTTGAGCTCATTGGGTTCTCTGATACTGACCTTGAGGAATAGAAAAGTCGGTATTGTTGTTTTGCCACCATGAGAATGTTGGGTTATCTCGCCAACCGGGATTGTAAGTGTTTGAGTAAGGGTTGTAGTTACGAGAGTAACTCTGAGCCGCACAAACCTGCTCTTAAATAAAATCGGGAAATTGAGGAGCTAAATAGCACTCCAAAGTAGAATGTTCCTTTGAGAGACAAAGAGCGCAAGTCTCTAACTGAGAGGTAATAGGTGTAGGCTTTGAGCTTGAAGAAAGCAATAGGTCAAACTTTTTGTTCAAGGCAGCTACTTGGGTGCCCAAATTTTCACTTGAGCTAACCTCAAATAACGCCCTTTTAGACCTAGGTATCTCATTCCTATCCATATAGGAGTCGTGAAATGAATCCTTGGAAACACCTTCCAGATCGGCCCATGCCTTAATCGGGGTCATGTTATAGAATCCTTAATATCACATGGAGTTTAGCATTGTCTTTTATGCTGAGGTCAGGCCTCTATAGAAATATTAGAGGTATGAGACCCGAGTCTCGAATTATGTGATTTCATTTGCTTTATATGATATTTAAATTAATATATATGCATATATGTGATTTACTAAATGATGACCTTTCACTTAGTTTGACCAAACTAGTCATTATACACTTAGATAATTAGTCTATTATAATTAAATTAACTCTTTACTTAGTATAATTGAAATTAGTAGCAAACTAGAAAGTTAACTTAGTCTTTCGACACTTTAAAAATAACATCCTAATCTAAATAGTGAAATCCCACTAACCTATCTTTTGCTTTGACCTTAGTTGACTTCTACTTAACACGATATATTCACAAAATAGCCAAATAATTCACAAGAAAAGCCCTCATTCAGTCGAGAGCCTTAGGGCTTGAAGGAATAGTAAAAATCTTGCATTTTAAGCAAATTGAAGGTGAAGGATAAGGAGCTAGGGCCTAAGCTTGCATATTTGAACTCATCTTACCTTGTTCTACGTATTTATCGATTGTTTTTAGCTTTTTAAAGCGAAAAGGTGAGGGCTATTTTCTAAAATTGAGTTTTAAAGTTAAGTTATTGGTTATATAATTGCTTATATATGTTGTATATGCTTATATATGTTTATGATTCATGCTAGATAAGTTATTTAGTGCACTATAATTGAATTTTAGTTAGATGGAATTATGACTTGTTGTAGATGGATTTTTAAGTGTTGTACAAAGTGTTAAATGGCTAGAATTGAGTGGAAACTAGTTGTATAACATGTCATTGAGGTCTATATACGTTGTGTAGTTGTTTAACATTGCATAATGGCTTGAATGGTAGGATTTTGAGGGGTGATGACCAGTTGGTTGGTCACAGGTTTTGGGGCTTTTGGGTTGTCTTCATGGTATTTTAGTGTATGCTATGTTTGTTAGTTGCTAAGTGGTATTATGATTGTGGTTTAGTTGTTTAATTGTGTGCAATGTTGAGAAAGGTTGATGTAAATGTCGTTAAGTCAAATCTAGTGTTGTTGAATTATATTTGTTGAGTTCTATTTTGTTAATTGTGTAGCTATGCATAAATGTAGAGTCTAATATGGTTGGAAATTAGTTGAAATATGACGTGTATGCTATGTTAATTAATTGTTAAGTGGTAGATTGATTGTTGTATTGTATGGTTGGATAATTGTGGGAGAGGTTATAATAAATGTCATTAGAAGTTAAATTAGTATTGTTCCAATTGTTTTGTGTAGAAGGTGTTACTAAAGTTTGAAATGTTGTTAAGTGTTGTCGAAGTCGGATAATGTTTAGAAGTGCATGCTTGAGGTTAGATGGCCTACTTTGTCATCTAATCAATGTGTTCTAAGTGATATTTAAGTGTTACAATGTTAAAGTGTTGAATTGTTCAAATGCATGTTAAGTGTTAAAGTGCTAAGTGTTGAAAAGTAATATAAATGTTGTAAGGCATGGTAGCGTCATGTTGATCTGGGTAGCATCGGGCTTGTCAAACAATACGACGTCTACCATGTTCTATCCCCTATCCTTTATAGATGGAGTATGAAGAATGTTCATAGGGTATAGGTACTGTGAGGCATGGTAGCGTCACCATGTTCTATCCCCTATCCTCATGGACGAAGCGTGTCATGGGGTGTAGGTCTAGGGTTCAGTACTTCCGGATTGTATCAGTGTAGTGAAATGAATCAGTTGAGGGTGATGATGATGGTAAAGTGAACGACACCAACAAGTGACAAGTGTATCCTTTTTGGAATGTTTATATTTTGTCTCAAATGCATGTTAATTGCTCATTGAATGTATATAGTTTAAGTGTACATTTTCGAAAAGGTTTTCAAAGATAAAATGTTTTCAAAACCTTCCTTTTATTCCCCCTCACTGAGTTTGTCAAAACTCACCCCATTTCATGACCACAAAACAAGTGTAGCCAAGATCGTGCCTCGAAGTTATTAAAGTGATGGTTTTACTTGTCTTGCCTGTTGGCTATTGCTTTGAAGCCTAGTAGATTGAGTTGTTTTGGATACTTTATTTCAAATATGTAAATTGTATTAAGTCCAAGTTGTCTACTTTACGTTGGAAGTTGATAGACTTTTGAATCCATGTAAAAAAGTGATATGTATGCCTTACATTAAAGTTAACAGTTGGATGAATTTTGTTGTATATGGCATGTAAGCTTGGCCAAGTGTTTAATGATAAGCTTGGTAGTCTATTTTGAACTCGTGTACCTTTTTGTTCTTGTGTAAGATAGCCTGGCCAAGTGAATTTGTATAGTTGCTGTATGTGTAATGGCCGGTGGATGTATTGTTTGATTCTATTGTTGTTAAGTGAAGTGTGGTACATGTTAAATTGTATGTTGTTGAGCTTGATTGACCAGGTTTGGTCTGGTCTAAGTATACAGGAAACTACGTCCATTTTCCCTTGTATCTTGTCTTAAGGATTGGATTAGGTTGTTATATCGAGACTTGATTCCGTGAGGGATCGGGTCGTCACAAGAGGAGCTTGGGTATATCAAACCCGTGATGGGGGCACTGACAGAGAAACTTATTGAATCTGTCCTAAGTTTTATGAAAAGACTCGAGGTCAGACTGAGTGAATATCATGATTTCTTCTTGAAGTACAAACTCAGTAACAATTGTTCCCAAGAAGTTATAGAATCCGTCTCAAGGTCATGAAGCCATTGCTTGGCGGTATCCTTCAATGAGTATAGGAACAATCTCAGGCGAACATTCTCCTTAGTGACGTGAGGAATGTTCATAGACGAGCAAATCTCAAGAAAATGGCAAATGTGAGCATGTGGATTTTCATTAATCTTCTCGCAGAAGGCAGACAAAATCACTAAACTCGTCAGCTTAATGTCAAATTGAACATTATGAAGATCAGGTGGCCGAATAGCGATATTAGAGTGGTATGAACTCGGAAGGAAGTGTTGGAAAAGAGTCACGTCCCGATTGGGAACATCAGGAGCGCGAGCGGGATTGAGAAGGTTAAGAATCGGTTGGGCATTTGGTATATCAGGAACATGCTGAGCGCTTTGTTGGTCTGCCATACCTCTAATGGAAACTCTAATGACACGAAACCGACGGGAAATACTGTGAGACCCCGAATTTATTTTTTGTCTTTATGTGCAATTACATGTTTTGACTTGTTTATATGCTATCTAAATTAATATATGTATAATTTATGTGATTACTATTCCTATTACATGATATATGTGTATTCATAAAATTTTCATAAAGATTTTTAGTGAAAATTTCATTGAAAGTGCCTTTAAATAGTATTTGAGGACTCTTCTGCAAAATTTTTGAAACTGGTCTTTTAAACATTTTAAAAACTAGTCCTCCAGTATTAATTGACCCATGATTTGATAAAAATTGATCCTTAAACAAATTAGGAAGTTAAAGTAGACTTTTCGTGCGAAAAAAGTAACGTTTTAAAGCCAAATAGTGATTTTCGTTAAAATCGATTCTTGCATTGAATTTTTTTGACCTAATATATATTATAAATAAATATTTTGACATTTAAAATAATCCTAAGATGGCATGCTTGAAAAATGAAAAAAAAATGAAGGTTAGTCTTTGCCTTTTAAAATTAACTTTAGCCAACTTTGAATATTTTTCTAGCTTTGACTATGCATATAAGTTATTATACATACATTACAAAGCAAAAACACCTACAATTCTTACACACTATGTCTTGAGCTCCCAAGGAGAAGAAGAAGGTTAAGTGATAGGAGAAGGTTCGGGGGTTGTTTGGTTGTTAAATTTTCAGTTATGTTGTTAGAAAGTTGGGTTTGTGTTACTTTGAATTAGTTGAGAATTGTTTTAAGTTGTTTTGCGTTGTTTGAGTGGTTGGAACTTGAGTTGGTGTTAAGTAGGCTCGGGGTTGATTAAATGTTGAAGTATATGTTGAGTTTGAATGACCTACTTTGTCATCTAACTAAGTTGTCTTAAGTATTTTATAAGTGTTGAGTTGTTGATTGTTAAAGTGTTGAATTGTTGGTTGCTAAATGTTGAAGTGCCGAGAGACAACCTACTTTGTTGTTCTCTCGGAATATTAAGTGTTAAGTCATAAATGTTGTAAGGCATAATAGGGTTGTGTCACCTCGAGCGGTATTGGGCTTGCCGGGTTGCATTGGCACGACTATCATGTTCTATCCCCTATCCTGCATAATTAGAGAATGTTTATGGGGTGTGGGTCTAGCTTGGGTATTTTCAGAATATATCAGTGGGAGAAATAAGAAGTCGGTTGCGTTCGTGATGGCGGTATAAGGAGCTACATCAACAAGTGTTATCGTATTCTTATTGCTTGGTTACTTATTTTACTGTATTTGAGATGTTGTTGCTTAATTATCATCATTGTTTCCAAGGGTGTTTTCGAAAGGGTTTTCATGAAAATGATTTCAAAACCTCCTATTAAACCCTCACTGAGTTGGTGGAAACTCACCCTCTTTGCTAACCTTTCAGGTGAGCCTGAGCATGAGCCTGTGTTTATGCATCAGGAAGTTGAGGTTGAGCCTTTGGTGGATGAGTCTTATGTGCCAAAGCCTCACCCTTGAGTGCTTGCTTGGATGTCTCACATGTTGTCTTTAGGCTTATGTTTATGTTATATTGTATCAAGACTTGGAGTTTGTAATGTTGAAGTTTACTTTAAGTTAGTGGTTTGTATCTAATGCTAGCTTAGTTGGTTTATTTTGGTCATGTATATATTGATAAGCTAGCTTAGTAATCTATTTTGAATATGTTTATTATGGTTTGTCGTAAATGGTTGAGACGGAGGCGTTATACTTTGCTTTAAATGTTGGTTGGTTGGAATATGAAATGTTTTGGTTGTTTGTGGTTGGTTGAAGTTGTTGTTGGATGTGGGTTGTTTGAAGTTGAATAGGTTTAGGGTTATGTTGTCCATATTACAGATGTTATAATGCCGAAATTTCGCCGCGTCCTGACTTGATCATAAGTTGGGTCGTATTGGGGCGTGACATTTAGTAGTATCAGAGCATGATTAGCTTGTAAGTTGGGGTATCTTCGGAATGTGGGTAGATGTCCTAATGAGAATTTGTCTTGAAAGAGTAAAGGTATGCACTAATTGTTAGGTGAATCAATGTGTTTTATGTTATTAACTTGCTTATGTGACTAACTTGCTTACGTGATCTATGTGCCTTACATGAAACCTGTTTCCTATATGTTATTAACTGCTTATACCCTGTTTATGTGTTATAGCATTTGGCTAACTCTTTTGTTGTAAGATGGCTGGTCGTCCGAATACTCATGGTAGACCTCAGTGAGAGGGTAATGAGCAGGGGATTCAGGCACCGGGCCAAGATCCAATCATTGATTAGTTGGCAGTGGCCATGGATCGTATTACACAGGTTTTGGCAAGGCAGGCTACTCAGGGGCAGCATATTCAGGGTAACAACAACCGTGGTCACAATGTAGGTGGTGGTAATGGTGGGAGTAGTTTGTTGAGACAGTTCTTGAGTTACAATCCACCGAGATTCTTGGGAGAGCCTGACGACAAGAAAACTGAGGCTTGGTTGAGTACAGTTGAGAAGATCTACGATGCCCTCAACTGCACTGATGATAGGAATGTGTCGTTTGCTGTCTTTCTGCTTGATAATGAGGTAGAGCAGTGGTGGCGCACAGTGAGGTTAAGGTAGGAGGCCCAAGAAACTCCTTACTTATAGGCCAACTTTTTTCAGGAGTTCAGAGCTAATTATGTCCCGAAGATTGCACGGGAGCGCCGAAAGGAAATATTCATGTCCCTCACTCAAGGTAATACTACTGTAGCTCAGTATGAGGCGAACTTTAACAGGTTGTCCCATTATGCTCTGGATTTTGTGCAAGATTATGAGAGGAAGACCTAGAGGTTCATTCGGGGATTGAGACCAGAGCTCCAGGATCTTCCAGCTCTGTTAGAGTTTGACAACTACACTACAAATTTTAATGCAGCTTCTAGACTTGAAAAGAGGAAGTTAGATCGGGCCGAGTCAAATCAACCGAATAGAGGCCGTTTCAGCCTTAGAACCAGAGTTAGCAGCGATCTTTTTCATTCGAGGACCAGCAAAGGTATTATCAGCCTCACATCTAATCAAATTATCAGCAATAGTCCTTCCAATCTCCGAGTTAGTTAGAGACCACGCCCAGTCAGCCATATAGGCAAATATTTGTGAGGTCTCAGTCAGGGTAGATCCAGACTCAGGGCCAGAGTAGACCAGCTAACATGAGGTTCTAGCAGAGTAGTCCAGATGCTTTGTCAGCTCAGAGTTCTACAAGAGGCAATGCTGATTTTAATGTTCCACATTGTGCCTTTTGTAACAAGAGGGGCCATATAGAGGCCAACTGTTAGAAGAAGTCTGGCAGATGTACAAGTGTAGAAGTGATCAATACAAGGCAAAGGAATGCCCAAAGTTTAAGAGTAGTCAGGGGCAGTCGACAGTCAGAGGTAATTAGGGTAGACCGATAGATATCGCACCTCCACAGCCTCGTGTTCAAACCAAAGCCTATGTTGTTGATCTTCAGGCTCATGATGAAAGTAAGAATTGCGAAGGCACAATTGTTTTAAGGGGGAGAAGATATGAGACCCTGAATTTATTTTTTTCCATTATGTGCAATTATATGCTTTGACTTGTTTATATGCTATTTTAATTAATATATGTGTAATTTATGTGATTATTACTCCTATTACATGATATATGTGCATTCATAAAATTTTCATAAAGATTTTTAGTGAAAATTTCATTGAAAGTGCCTTAAAATAGTATTTGAGGACTCTTCCGCTAAATTTTTGAAATCATGTAGTTCACTATTTATTGTCACATTCAATGATCCGTACGCAGACCATCACTCATATGTTTATTAGTCCACATCATCATGTTGTTCTGGCATTTTGCACGCCATCCTTTATCATTAATATCACTATATTAATCATAGGTGATAACATATGATAACTCGTACTCGATTATTCTAGTCCCGGTTGAATAATTTGAAGGGCTATGAATCAATTCTCAATGCTTATCATATCAAAGATAAAGTGCGAAATATTCTAAACCCTTTTAGAACATTTCTCTTCTCGGATATGCATTAGGGACATATTCATATCGAAGCAGAGAATATGAACATCCTTTAAATGACATAGTGCATAAAAGACATAAATATATTCTCATTAAACCCTAATAAGGTCATCTCAAACTATATAACATTAGGGCATATCCCCAACACCTTGATCATGCCTTAACCCGTTTCACATTTGCCAAAAAGATAAGAGTTCAAATCAACACTATCTCTTTGTAGTGTTCAGTTTCCTTTGCTTTCTGGATATCCCATGTAACGGGCTTTAAGACCAATAATCCCTCGCGATTGTGACTGAGGTTGTCAGGTTTTAAAGGGACCTCTACGTACCTTAATCACTCAAGATATCCAAACTCGAAACTTTACACTATAGCACATATCCTAGATTACATTGTCTAGGACAGTGGTGCTTAGAGATTTACAACATATTTACACCAGAATTATTTAAAAGTAAGGGTATGTACATCTCTTTTTCTTTTTCTCTTTTTTCTTGTTTTTCTTTGTTTTCTTTTCATCTTCTTTTCCTTTTTCTTTTTTTTTCTTTTTTTTAGAGTGTACATACAGACAGAGTAACATAACATAATGTACAGACATGATATAAGGGTTCAGGTTTCAATCACAAGAAGTCTTTCATAACAAAGGGTAATCTCATTTTTTTCAAATTCACATATCCATCGATTAAAAAATAGAAGAACAGCTAAGTTAACTCATGAATACAATAACCCAACATTTTTCTTCAGACATTCCTAAGAGTATTTTCACATTAAATAGCTAAAAACACATGTTCTCAAATCATTCAACTCATCTTCCTATAAACAAGTAAGATAGCAGATTATTATGTCTCATGAACAATGATTTCGTGAAATACTTGCATATTTTTGAAAATTTATCATGAGAATTCAATATGTACCCCCACACCAAAAGTTTGCTTATCCTCAAGCAAATGACAATGTAAAACAATGAGAGTGCAATATGTAAATAACAACATGATGACAAGTATCACATCTCCAAATCTATGGTTTGCTTACTCTTCAGCACATGTTAATCAGGTTTAACGGGAATTGTAAAAGAAAGGAAAGAGATCACCTAATGTGTAGCAATTCAAATAACTGATAATGTAAAAAAATGTGCCTATGATCTTTATCAAAAGATGGACCATTATGTAAACTTCAAAAAGATTAGTAGATAAAATAGTTTGAGATTTATCAACAGTTTTAACCATTATAAACATGTTGCTACAAGCATGCGGCTGCTCAACTTCTATAAATAGATAAGCAAAAATACTGAGGCCTTTTAAGAAAAACATTAAAACACAAACAGAAAATAAACACACAAAACATTTAAAAATCTATGTTGCCTTTTAGTAGCGCTGAATTTTACGCCCTCAGCCAGGTGCCAATGTTAAAGCCATTGATGCTTAAAATTCTTCGACACAAATTGCCTGATAATCTTTTCAACACAGATTCTGAATGGAAAAGGATCATGTAACAGATATTTGTTCATATTGCCTACAAAACATGACTTTTCCAAGTCACCTTGAAAAGGTGACAATTCCCATCCTAATATGATATGTGTGGGAATGTTCTCGACTATGTCAACAAGGGCCATAGTCTTTTGTAAAATAGTTTGTCCTAATTTCAATTGGTCAAACCATAAATTAAAAGCAGATAACATTTTGTTCTAAAATGGGTTAAAACCAAATTGTGCCTCCATAGGCAATATTGTGAGTTTCATAACAATAGAAGATGCATCTAAGGAAGAACTGATATGACTATCAACAGGTGTTGGTGCTTTTATCAAGATCAGTAATAAAAGAAGTGGGGGCGACCATTTTTGGAAATATATCGTAGTCATACAAGAGTTGATCAAACTCAGCTATTTCTTCTTCAGATGTTAAGAAGGATAGAGGAATTAAAATAGACTCAATAGACTTACCCTGAAAGAATGTAGACTCTAAGGAAGTGTGTGCATTCATCTTCCTTGAAGAGGTTTCAAAGTCAAGTTCAATCATGATTTCACTAAGGTCATCATGTCCTTCTATGCGAGGCATTTCATTATTTTTCTCATCAAGTTCATTTTCCCTATCAGAATTCTCCCAATTAATATTGTTCATTTCATTAGTCTGTTCACATGTTATCTTATCAAAGGGGTCCATAACAAACTGAATGTGTTGCTGATCATTAGTACAACTAATTAAATTCTCAAATCGTTGATCTAAGGATTGAAACATGTGAGCATTGGACTGGACAAGTTGAGAAATAAGGCCAAACTTGCCATTGGACATGGATTCAGGAGGAGAAGAAGACTCAACCCAATCATCTTGGTGATCATTTTGTTTGAAAATATTGAGGATAGGGTCACTAGAGGATTCAATTTGAAAAGATAAAGGGACTTGACTTTCAAAGTTTTGAGAAATTGGAGTGTGTGCCTCAGACATGTTATCTACCTCATTCCTATTGTTACATTCGTTAACCCTATTATCTCCATTAAATATTTCTTCTTTATCAACCCGATTTTGGTTAGTTTTGTGATGAACAAAACTAAATTGGTCTTGTGAACTTACGATAGGTTGAATAGGATGCTCGTCTTCCTCCCAACAATTTATGCCCTTGGCTAGTTGATCGATTTGGTTTTGTAACCTATCTATGGATTGTTGGTTGAATTCTTGTAGTTTAGCAATGGATTGTTGCTATACTTGGAAGTTTTGCAAGAAGTTACTAAACTTATCATCGAAGTTTGGTGCACGAGAAGTTAGGTCAACCGAGTTAGGATAGCAAAAGGGTTGAGTGAAAGAATTACTTTGAAAGCTTTCGCAAAACTCGAAAGAAGTAGGGTTTTGAAATGCATTATTTTCAAAATTTTGAGGCAAAAAAGATGCATTATTTTGATCCCAAAATGAATTTTGTTTATTCTACAACTCTGGGTTATATGCATTAGAGTACATAACTTTGTTTGAAAAATAACCCTGAGTAGTAGAATCATGTTTATGAGAATACTCGGGATATTGGGGACAATTCGCATAAGTATGCCCAAATTGATAATATAGAACACAAATACTACATGTATTCGGGATAGGGGCTGGGTTAATATAATTGAAAGCCCATTGATCGGATGAACCATTAAAATGAATCATATTCCAATCTTTCAAATTTTCCCAACATTTTCTTTTTTAAGAAAGCAGATAAAACACTTAAACAAGTTCACAAATACTTTTATCAAAATCTAAACTATACCATGCTTCCCCGGCAACGATGCCAAAAACTTGATGCGATTAGGTTGTGCGTTATAAATGGGTGCAAAACAACCAAGTTTTAATACCCGCAAGTGCACGGATCTTTGTAGTGTAGTGTGCTTTGAGTGCGGAGTTGAATTCATTAGGGAAGCTCGTTAGTTAGTTTTATAAAATATTTATGAAATAGTATTCAAGTGAAAACGGTGACAGATTGTAAAAGATTGGTTTGATTTATGCTACGTACAAAATGTAAATTAAAACTAAGCAGTTGAGTTTAAATACGAGTAGAATGATCTAGGGGTCTGGATATGCAAATGAGGCTATTTAATCTAGGTTCGGAACTAATATCCTATGATTCTATATTCAGGTTAAGTTACAATTTCTAACCCAAGTTAATTATCTTAGTTTAATTAAAGCCCTAGTTACCAAACTTGTTATCGGTGTCGTTCCATCTACATGTCCCTTATCTAGCCGTAGGATGAATCTGTCCGTGAAACACAAAATAACTAGTCTATTTCAACTAAAGTAATTAACAATATATATGACACGAATTTAAAGCAATCATATTATCTACTAAGAAGCATTATGTGTGACGCTTGAGATTTTTCCAGGCATTCACTTACTGTTGCATCCATTATTTGCGCATTTAATTCTGTGTTTTACTTGTTATCTTGCTTAGTTACTATTTATTCCATTTTTCAACTGCATAATATTAATGAATTAGCATTTTTATTAAATCATATTAATTATAGTAGGAATGAGAAAAATGTGCATTCGAGCGATTAGTGTGCAGAGCCTTCATTTAGAAAATGCTTTATTGAACTTAGTGAATAGTGTTACGTAAATTAACTTAGAGTTTTAATTAGCTAGAATTCATTTTGCACCTTGGGCTCGTCTCTAAGCTAACAACGTTCATTTAGAAGACCACTTAAGCACCCAATTGAACCCCACCCAATTTATGCTCAACATATAACAAACATAACTCATTAGTTGACAAAAAAAAAAAAAGAGAAGCAGTGAATAGTACCAGCAGAAACCCGACAGCCCTCTCTTGCACTTGGGAGATTTTTTGCTTCATCAATTCTTCACTTCAAGCCAAGCCAAGTTAGGAGCACATAGTTTAGGGTGTTTGCAAGTCTCCCAAGAGCTCTTGCGTGCATTGGTGATGGTTCATGACTTTGCGCATTTTAAAATTGTTGCTATTTTCTTGATTTGTTATAAATGCTATCAAATGATACTCTAATGCTTATTTATGCTATTATACCTTGTATATAAGTGCTAGAGAACGTATTTAAGCCATTGGTTCGCATTTTAAATAGTTGGAATCCCTATTTTGATTTATAAGGTGAATAGTGACGAGATTTCTAGGGTTTTGTGTAATTGTGCGTATTAGCTTGATTCAATACTTCTAATAGATGCCTTAGGTGCTAATGAAGGTAGTCTAATAGCCCCGTGCATTTGAATTGCTCTAAATTTGCATAGAACGTGAATTAGCCGACTTTAACAAAGGGATTTCGGGGTTAATGCAAATCCGGGTAGATTTGAGCTTCACTTTTAGTGTTCTTGGGCTACCTAGGTGCTATAGAACCTTTGCTAACTCTTGTTTGAAGCCCGGTTAAGGTAGGTATAGTTCAAAGCTATAAAGGAAAATTGGGGCTTTCGGGGTAATTGCGGGTAATCAAACGTAATTGCGGGTTGTAAGGGTACCTTAAGGGTTAATTAGAAGATTGATATAGCTTCCCCTTGAATTTGAATCGTTGATGTGAGTTTGGAAGGAAAACGAATAGAAAAACAAAGGGGTTTAAGGGTAAATTCGATTGTCACTCGCATCTAAGACCTTGGCATGTCTCCATATGTGTTTAAATGTGGTTTCAAGTTGTTTTGAAGCTTTTAGTATAGTTCTATGTGTACCTTGGATATTTCCCTTTGTAATCCTCTTAATTACTTGTATTGAACTACTTCTTATCTATCTGTTTCAAGGTCAACCTACTTTGTTGATCCTCCTACGTGTTATTGCTTATATTATTATCGATATCATGTCATTGTTAAGTGCATTGCATAGTGGTTGCGCAATCATAATGTTAGGGGTGGTTGTGTTGAATATCGGCTAGGCGACAGCGGGCTTGCCAGTGGATATTCAAACACCGTACCCTATTCCCTTACTCGCCTGGTCCCGAGATTTCCAGGGGGTATTGGGTCGTAGGATTATCAGGGTACATCCAGAGTACACCCACTAGAGTGTTTGGGGTTATGCCGGCTTATTGTGATCGAGATCGTGGTTCGTGAATCGTGAACGAAGATCAAGTGAAGATTTGGAGTGTTGGGATTAAGTGAAATGTATCCTTTTTAATGCGTGGTTATTTAAGATATTGTTATTTCTTGAATGGTTTAATTGCTATTATTGTTTAACTGTATTAATTGTTGCATTACACGCCCCGGGAGACTTTATCCCTTACTGGGCAACAGTGGTTGCTCATACCTCGATATATGTTTCAGGAAGTACTGAGGGTGATCCCCAGCTATTTGAGGTGATAGTGGAAAAGGAAGAAGTTCAGACAAATCTCTTGCCCTAATTGTTATGTGTTTGTTGCCTGAGGTGGATGTGATTTCTTGTTATTACATGGCGTACTTGTATTACTATGTTATGATCCATTTTGTGGCCTTAGGGCTATGTATATTCTTGTAGTTGCAAGTTGAAAGATAGTTGGTTGTAGTGATAGCTTTGAGATACCATGGTTTGTAATAACTATGTTCTAATTTCTAGCTACTTGCATGCTTGGGAGTGTATGTTTTAAAGTATGCTTGGTTTCAACTCCTAGGAATGTGCCAACATTATTTTGGATGGTATGATGATCGGATTTTATGAAGTAAGTTAAGTTGGTTGCATGCTTGTGTGATTTTGAACTGTAGTATGCTTCAAGGCTCGGATGGCCTTGAACCTTTGAACTTTAGTTATAAAAGCTTGTCTTATTGTATTGTGGCTTTAATTGAGTAATACAGGTTTTCAGAATGTCCACGGTACAAAGGAGACTCTGTCCGTGTGTCGGGTCCCGACTTAACCTTTTGCGTGGGGTTGGGTCGGGGCGTGACATTCTGGTGGTATCAGAGCTTATAGATGCATGAACCCGGGTTAATTTTCTCGGTCTGTGGGTAGGAGTATATTGAGTTAATGTGTGATTATGTGAATAAATGTTTCCTTGAATGGCTAAGAGAAAGATTGAATGGTTAAGTACATGCTAGCATGAAAGCGAGAAAGTGAAAGGTCTTATTTGAATTAT
The DNA here is from genome assembly GCA_037974665.1 of Ehretia macrophylla. Taxonomy (NCBI): domain Eukaryota; kingdom Viridiplantae; phylum Streptophyta; class Magnoliopsida; order Boraginales; family Ehretiaceae; genus Ehretia; species Ehretia macrophylla. Next base: position 14,138,033 of record CM075782.1, on the reverse strand, counting down.
TGTGAAAAAGTGGAAAGTGAAGAATGGAAAGTATGACTAATCGTTTTACTTGTATCTTTAATATGTAAAGTGTTGTATGACCCTATGTGCGATCTTATGTTAACTTATTTGAACTTGTCTTTATGTGATTTAACTGTGAATTAGACAAATGCGTGTCATAATACTTTGCATTCTAGTTATTTGGAATGGGACCCCGTCGCCGAACTGAGAATCAGAATGTTAATAGAGAACCGGATGAGGTTCCCAGGCACGAAGCAGGTGTATAAGAGAATGCACCACCACAGGGACTAGAACCCACATTGTACAGATTCTGGCTACTATGGCTACTGCTATGAATACCATTGCTCAGTTCGTAACTCAGCAGGGTCAGACAGGGGCTGCCAGAGGTAATCAGGCTGCTAGAGCCGAGGGTAGTGGTGCTACTGGAGTTAATTTGTATGACAGATTTTTATATCGCGGGGCCTACAGCTTCTTTGGAGAACCTGATGATATGAAAGCTGAATTATGGTTGAGGAAGTTTGAAAGGGTGGCTGCAATTCTAGAGTGCAGTGATAAGAAGAAAATCACCTATGCCACATTTCTTCTGGAGGGTGACGCCGAAGAGTAGTGGCGTACTATTAGCGAGAAATGGGAAGCCGAGAGGGTTCATCATTCATGGACTGATTTTGTCCGTGAATTCCAAGACAAATATATATCAGTGGTTGCCCGTAAGAGACGCCAAGCAGAGTTTATAGCCTTGAAGCAGGGAAATATGTCAGTGGACCAATACGAGGCTACTTTTACTAGGCTCCCCCGTTATGTGCCGGCATTGGTACAACCTGAGGATATGAAAATGCAGAGATTCATTATGGGGTTAAGAAATGATATTATTCTGAATTTATCTACAAATGATTACCCTAATTATGCTGTAGTGGTCAGAGTCGCCTCGAGGTATGAAAAGCATAAGGCAGACGTGTTAGCCGAGACTAGTCAATCGAGTAAGCGGCAGTTCCAGACTCAGAGTCAGGGGTACCAGAGACAGACTATTTCAGTTGGGTAGAGTCCACAGCCGAGGCAGACTCAGAGTTATACAGGGCCTACTCAGACTCAGGCACGGCCAGTTCAGAGTCAGACTCAGAGTCAATCTCGTCCAGCTGTATCTCGTTCGCAGTAGGGTAGTTCAGCTACCTCTACTTTCAGAGCTCCTTTGGGAGGCACTGCTCTAAGACGTCACCAGCAGTGCAGCTTCTGTCAGCGTCAGGGTCATACTGAGGAGGTTTGTTGGAGGAAACAAAACAAGTGTACAGGCTGTGGGAGTGACCAGCACAGAGTGAAGGATTGTCTGAAATACAAGAACACCAGGGGTCAGACATCGGCTCAGAATTCTCAGACCAGGGCACCAACTGCCGCACCAGCACCGCGAGGTCAGGCCCGTGTATTTGCTTTGGATGCAGAGGAGCTTCCAGATACGAAGGTTGTAGTAGAAGGTACTTTTCTTCTCAATGATCAATCAGTTAAGGTTTTAATTGACTCCGGGGCCACTCATTCATTTATTATTCCTACTTGTGCACAAAATGCTAAACTGAAACATGATAAACTGTTGCATGAGATTTTAGTCTATACTCCTATGGGTCCGAAGTTTGTTACTAGATCTATTTGCAGAGTATGTAATATTTTTATTGAGGGTCGTGTTTTTCCTGCTGACTTGATTATTCTACCCTTCAATGATTTTGAAATTATCTTGGGAATAGACTGGTTGGGGAGTTATTATGCACAGCTTGATTGTAGAAAGAAAATTGTGAGATTAGAAATACCTGACCAGCCTGTAATTGAAATAATTGGTAGTTTAAAATAACTGGGACTCCTATTATTTCTTCTATTAGAGCATCTAAACTATTGAGCAGGGGTTGTGAGGCTTATCTTGCATATTTGATTAATCAACCTGTGGACCAATTGAACTTGAATTATGTACTTGTCATGAGAGAGTTTTTGGGGTCTTTCCTGAGGAATTACCTGGTTTACCGCCTGATAGAGAGATAGAGTTTATGATTGACTTATTACCGGGGACTGCACCTATCTCTAGGACTCCGTATAGAATGGCTCCACCCGAATTGCAGGAATTGAAAGTTCAATTGCAGGGCTTGCTTGAAAAGGGATTTATTCAGCCGAGTTCGTCACCTTGGGGTGCACCGGTTCTATTTGTTAAGAAGAAAGATTGATCTCTTCGTTTATGCATTGATTATCGGGGTCTTAATCAGGTGACTGTCAAAAACAAATATCCTTTGCCTTTAATTGAAGAGTTATTTGATCAATTGCAAGGTGCCGAGGTATTTTCTAAATTCGATCTGAGGCAAGGCTATTATCAGTTGAGGATTAAGAAAGATGATATTCCTAAAACTGCTTTCAGAACTCGTTATGGCCATTATGAGTTTGTTGTCTTACCGTTTGGCCTAACTAATGCTCCCGCCGCAAGCATGGATTTAATGCAGAGGGTATTCTATCCTTATTTGGACCAATTTGTGGTTATCTTTATTGATGATATTCTTGTCTATTCTAAATCTGAGGCGGAACATGAACAGCATCTCAGAATTGTGTTGCAGACTCTTCAAGAGCATCAGTTGTTTGCAAAATTCAGCAAATGTGAATTCTGGCTTAAGCAAGTTGTTTTTTCTTGGTCACATTATCTCGCAGGATGGTATTTCTGTTGATCCAGCAAAGATTGAAGTTGTGTTATCTTGAAAATGGCCAGAAACCGTTGCAGAAATACGTAGCTTCCTTGGTTTAGCTGGGTATTATCGGAGATTCGTCAATGATTTCTCTAAAATTGCAGGGCCTTTGACTCAGCTTACTCAGAAGAAAACAATATTTGATTGGAATAATAAATGTGAGGCCAGCTTCTAGGAACTGAACAAGAGATTGACTACAGCTCCTATTCTTGTTTTACCTGAGGGTTATGATAATCTGGTGATCTATAGTGATGCTTCGAAGGAGGGTCTGGGCTGCGTATTAATGCAGAATGGAAAGGTTATTGCTTATGCTTCCAGGAAACTGAAACCTTATGAAATCTATTATCCGACGCACGATTTGGAGCTCGCATCTATCATTCTTGCATTAAAGAAATGACGTCATTATCTTTGGGGCAACAAGTTTGAAATCTTTATTGATCACAAGAGTCTGAAATATCTCTTCTGTCAGAAAGAGTTGAATATGAGGCAGAGGCGTTGGTTGGAGTTGCTTGAGGATTATAATTGTACTATCAATTATCTGCCAGGTAAGGCTAATATTGTTGCTGATTCTTTAAGCCGTAAGGCTACAATTGCCAGTTTAATCATCAAGAATTGGGAATTCATGGAGGAACTATGCTTATGAAAGCCTAATACTTCAAACTCTGGTATTCAATTCGCAAGTCTACAGATTCAATCTCTATTATTATCCAGGATTCGAGAAGCTCAACAAACTGATGCTCAATTGTTGAAAGTCTTAGAGAATTCTAAAGGGGGAGAGTCAAATTTCAAATTGCATGGTGATGGCATTCTCAAATTCAAAGGTAAAATCTGTATTTCGAGTGAGCCAACTCTGAAGAGGGATATTCTTGCTGAGGCACACAGTTCCAAGTATACTATCCATCCAGGTAGTACAAAGATGTATAAAGATTTGAAGCAAAACTTCTGGTAGAATAACATGAAGAGAGAAATTGCTGACTATGTTGCTCGATGTCTTACTTGTCAGAAAGTTAAAACCGAACATTAGAGACCGGCAGGGTTGTTGCAGCCGTTAGCCATTCCTATTTGGAAATGGGACCATATTACCATGGATTTCGTCTCTGATTTGCCGATGTCTTCGAAGGGTAATGACTCAGTTTGGGTTGTTGTTGATAGATTGACCAAGACTTCTCATTTCATTGCTAAAAAGAAGACTGATTCTCTTGATAAACTAGCAGAGTTGTATATTGAGAATGTTGTCAGACTTCATGGGATTCCAAAGAGTATTTTGTCAGATAGAGATCCTCGATTTATATCTCAGTTCTGGCAGAAGATTCAGAAAGCTTTGGGCATGACTTTGAGTTTCAGTACAGCTTATCATCCTCAGACAAATAGTCAATCTGAGATAACTATCTTAATCCTCGAGGATATGCTACGAGCTTGTATTCTGGACTTCGGTAAGAGTTGGGAGAAGTATTTGCCACTCGCAGAGTTCGCCTACAATAATAGTTATCAAGTTACTATTGGTATGGCACCTTATAGGCACTTTATGGGCGTAAATGCCGGTCTCCTCTCTACTGGGATGAGGTTGGTGAGATGAAGACTATCGACCCTACTCTTTTACCTGAGATGAACATAATGATTGATCATGTGCAGCTTATTAGAAAGAGGATGCTTACAACTCAGAGTCGGCAAAAGAGTTATGCAGATAGACGCCATCGTGATATGAAATTTGCCGTAGGGGATCGAGTATTTCTGAAAATTTCTCCTCGTAAAGGTCTGATTCAGCATGGTAAAAGAGGTAAATTCAGTCCTCGTTATGTGGGACCGTTTAAGATAACTGAAACCATTGGTGAATTGGCTTATCGTCTAGCTTTGCCTCCTAGCCTGGGCAGAATTCATGATGTCTTCCATGTATCTACGCTTCGGAAGTATCAATCAGATCCTTCTCACATACTTGAGCCAGAACCGCTTGAGATCAGTGAAACTTTGACCTACACAGAGAAACCTCTTCAGATTATGGATCAGAAAGTTCAGGAGCTGAGAAATAAAAGCATTCCGATGGTTAAAGTTCTGTGGGATCATCACGGGTTAGAGGATGCTACATAGGATAGAGAGGATCAGACGCGGGAACGCTATCCAGAGTTATTCACCGATTTATGTAACAATTGCGTGGACACAATTAGTTTAAGGGGGAGAGGATGTGACGCCCGAGATTTTTCCATGCATTCACTTACTGTTGCATCCATTATTTGCGCATTAATTATGTGTTTTACTTGTTGTCTTGCTTAGTTACTATTCATTCCATTTTTCAACTGTATAATATTAATGAATTAGCATTTTTATTAAATCATATTAATTATAGTAAGAATGAAAAAAATATGCATTCGAGCGATTAACGTGCAAAGCCTTCGTTTAGAAAATGCTTTATTGAACTTAGTGAATAGTGTTACGTAAATTAACTTAGAGTTTTAATTAGCTAGCATTCATTTTGCACCTTGGGCTCGTTTCTAAGCTAACAACGTTCATTTAGAAGACCACTTAAGCACCCAATTGAACCCCAACCAATTTATTCTCAACATATAACAAACAACTCATTAGTTGACAAAAAAAAAGAGAAGCAGTGAATAGTACCAACAGAAACCCGACAGCCCTCTCTTGCACTTGGGAGATTTTTTGCTCCATCAATTCTTCACTTCAAGCCAACCCAAGTTAGGAGCACATAGTTTATGGTGTTTGCAAGTCTCCCGAGAGCTCTTGCGTGCATTGGTGAGGGATTTCATGGCTTTTTGCGCATTTTAAAATTGTTGCTATTTTCTTGATTTGTTATAAATGCTATCAAATGATATTCTAATGCTTATTTATGCTATTATACCTTGTATATAAGTGCTAGAGAACGTATTTAAACCATTGGTTCGCATTTTAAATGGTTGGAATCGCTATTTTGATTTATGAGGTGAATAGTTATGGGATTTCTAGGGTTTTGTGTAATTGCGCGTATTAGTTTGATTCAATACTTCTAATAGATGCCTTAGGTGCTAATGAAGGTAGTCTAATAGCCCCGTGCATTTGAATTGCTCTAAATTTGCATAGAACGTGAGTTAGCTGACTTTAACAAAGGGATTTCGGGGTTAATGCGAATCCAAGTGGATTCGGGCTTCACTTTTAGTGTTCTTAGGCTACCTAGGTGCTATAGAACCTTTGCTAACTCTTGTTTGAAGCCTAGTTAAGGTAGGTGTAGTTCAAAGCTATAAGAGGAAAATTGGGGCTTTCGGGGTAATTGTGGGTAATCGAACATAATTGCGGGTAGTAAGGGTACCTTAAGGGTTAATTAGAAGATTGATATAACTTCCCCTTGAATTTGAATCATTGATGTGAGTTTGGAAGGAAAACGGATGGAAAAACAAAGGGGTTTAAGGGTAAATTCGATTGTCACTCGCATCTAAGACCTTGGCATGTCTCCATATGTGTTTAAATGTGGTTTCAAGTTGTTTTGAAGCTTTTAGTATAGTTCTATGTGTACCTTGGATATTTTCCTTTGTAAACCTCTTAATTGCTTGTATTGAACTACTTCTAATCTATCTGTTTCGAGGTCAACCTACTTTGTTGACCCTCCTACATGTTATTGCTTATATTTTTATCGATATCATGCCATTGTTAAGTGCATTGCATAGTGGTTGCGCAACCATAGTGTCAGAGGCGGTTGTGTTGAATATCGGCAGGGCGGCAGCGGGCTTGCCAGTGGATATTCAAACACTGTACCCTATTTCCTTACTCGCCTGGTCCGGAGATTACCAAGGGGTGTTGGGTCATAGGATTAACGGGGTACATCCGGAGTACACCCACTGGAGTATTTAGGGTTATGCCGGCTTATCGTGATCGAGATCGTGGTTCGATGATCGTGAACGAAGATCAAGTGAAGATTTAGAGTGCTGGGGTTAAGTGAAATGTATCCTTTTTAATGTGTGGTTATTTAAGCTATTGTTATTTCTTGAATGGTTTAATTGCTATTATTGTTTAACTGTATTACCTGTTGCATTGCACGCCTTGGGAGACTTTATCCCTCATTGGACAACAGTGGTTGCTCATACCTCGATATATGTTTCAGGAAGTGCTGAGGGTGATCCCCAGCTATTTGAGGTGATAGTGGAAGAGGAAGAAGTTCAGACAGATCCCTTGTTGCCTGAGGTGGATGTAATTTCTTATTATTACATGGCGTACTTGTATTACTATGTTATGATCTATTTTGTGGCCTTAGGGCTATGTATATTCTTGTAGTTGCAAGTTGAAAGATAGTTGGTTGTAGTGATAGCTTTGAGATACCATGATTTGTAATAATTATGTTCTAATTTCTAGCTACTTGTATGCTTGGGAGTGTATGTTTTAAAGTATGCTTGGTTTCAACTCCTAAGAATGTGCCAACGTTATTTTGGATGGTATGATGATCGGATTTTATGAAGTAAGTTAAGTTGGTTGCATGCTTGTGTGATTTTGAACTGTAGTATGCTTCAAGGCTCGGATGGCCTTGAACCTTTGAACTTTAGTTATAAAAGCTTGTCTTGTTGTACTGTTGTGGCTTTAATTGAGTGATACAGGTTTTCAGAATGTCCACGGTGCAGAGGAGACTCTGTCTGTGTGTCGGGTCCAGACTTAATCTTTAGCGTGGGGTTGGGTCGGGGCGTGACATTATGTATGAAAGACATTACTTAATTAAAACAAGCCATAGATTAAGATATCAACATTTACAACATCCTCCCCTAGATAATAGCTCTACTCAGACATAATATTAAATACAAGTTTACACAAATAGGAGAGTCAAGAAAGGCTCCCCCGTTATGATGACTTTGTATTTCTGATTCCCAAAATTTGAGTAGAGGTTTGACGTAAAGTAACTATTCAGGCGAAACTAATTTCCCCCTAATAAGAGCTACTTGGGCAGAACTTCTCCTGAATAAAAGCTTTTCTATTAAAATCTATTTGGGCAAAACTTTCCCCGTAATCTACAAATACTACTAAATTAAACTAACTATATACAAAAACATTAATTATGAAGAATTTGGTCCGAAAAATCAATTTCAGCCCAAAATTACTTATCATTTTCTTTTGGGGGGGGGGGGGGGGGAGGGCGCTATTTATAGGCAAAAAAAACTACTATTCACTATTTACTATTCACGTGTTAACCGTTGACTTTGACCAAAATGTTGACTTTTGACCTAGCGTTGAGCGGGGCGTCTCTGGGCTATTTTCAGCGTTCCCAGTCTGATTAAGTGCTAGTTTTGGCCAAATTCTGACTCTAAGGACTCCATTCTTCCACAGTCTCTCGGGATTCTACATTTTTGACTACTTGACTTGCATTCTGGATCGTTCTGGGTCTAAATTTCTACTTTTCGGTATCAACCTACATTGCATTGAAAGTATACAAGTATTGCATTTATTCCTAAGTTTAAGATGCAAAATGTGATACAAATATATGGTTTGAGTGCTGCAAATACAGTTATATCAAATGCTTGAATATACTTGTATGACATAGAATAGTAATGTTATAATGCAAAACTGATAAAAAGTTGGATGGTTTAATTTATGAAAATTCCAGTCGCATATGCATTGGGTTTTCGGGCTTGTTGGTCTTGTTTTAGATGGCTTTTGGGTTGCTCTGGAGGTGGTTTAGGTGCTTGCTTAGGTAGTTAAGTGATAGGAAAAGGTTCGGGGATTGTTTGGTTGTTGAATTTTCAGTTATGTTGTTAGAAAGTTTGGTTTGTGTTACATTGAATTAGTTGAGTATTGTTTTAAGTTGTTTTGCGTAGTTTGAGTGGTTGGAACTTGAGTTAGTGTTAAGTAGGCTCGGGGTTGATTAAATGTTGAAGTATATGTTGAGTTTGGACGGCCTACTTTATCATCTAACTAAGTTGTCTTAAGTGTTTTATAAGTGTTGAGTTGTTGACTGTTGAAGTATTGAATTGTTGGTTGCTAAATGTTGAAGTGCTGGGAGACAACCTACTTCGTTGTTCTTTCGGAATATTAAGTGTTAAGTGATAAATGTTGTGAGGCATGATAGGGTTTTGTCACCTTGGGCAATATTGGGCTTGCCGGGTTGCATTGGCACGACTATCATGTTCTATCCCCTATCCTGCATGATCGGAGAATTTTCATGGGGTGTGGGTTTATCTTGGGTACTTTCGGAATGTATCAGTGAGAGAAATAAGAAGTCGGTTGAGTTCATGATTGCGGTATAAGGAGCTACATCAACAAGTGTTATCGAATCCTTATTGCTTGGTTACTTATTTTGTTGTATTTGAGATGTTGTTGTTTAATTGTCATCATTGTTTCCAAGGGTGTTTTCGAAAGGGTTTTCATGAAAATGATTTCAAAACCTCATATTGAACCCTCACTGAGTTGGTGGAAACTCACCCTCTTTGCTAACCTTTCAGGTGAGCCTGAGCATGAGCCTGTGTTTGTGCCTCAGGAAGTTGAGGTTGAGCCTTATGTAGATGAGTCTTATGTGCCAGAGCCTCACCCTTGAGTGCTTGCTTAGATGTCTCACATGTATTCTTTAAGCTTATGTTTATGTTGTATTGTATCAAGACTTGGAATTTGTAATGTTGAAGGTTACTTTAAGTTGGTAGTTTGTATCTAATGCTAGCTTAGTTGGTTTATTTTGGTCATGTATATATTGATAAGCTAGCTTAGTAATCTATTTTGAATATGTTTATTATGGTTTTTCGTAAATGGTTGAGACGAAGGCGTTATACTTTGTTTTAAATGTTGGTTGTTGGAATATGAAATGTTTTGGTTGTTTGTGGTTGGTTGAAGTTGTTGCTGGATGTGGGTTGTTTGAAGTTGAATCGATTTAGGGTTCTATTGTTCATATTACATATGTTATAATGTTGAAATTCTGGCGCGTCATGACTTGATCATAAGTGGGGTTGTGTTGAGGCGTGACAAATACGTTGGGGTTCAGGGTCAAATAGGAATAAAGGATGGCCTAATGAACAGCGCCCAACCATGCAACGAAGAAAATCCCAAGAATAACAAAAAGAAAAGCAGCCAGCTACCTACCATAAACCTAAACACTAAAAATAAAAGTAACACAATAGACAACTATGAATTGAAAACACTAAAATTACGCAATAAAGTCTAATGAAACCAATAAACTAAGATAGATTAACTAATAAAACAAGTGAATCTAAACTAATCAATTAAAAATACTTGAATCAAGAAAACAGAAATTAAGAAGTAAAAGAGACAAAACTATGAAAATTAATTAATTAACAAAAACTAAAATCACGAGAATAAACTACTAAATACAAAAACACACAATGAATCACAGTGCCTTCCTGGCAACGGGGCCAAAGACTTAATTGGTTTCTTGGTGTATAGAAAATTAAATGCAAAACAAACCAAGTCAAACCCCGTAGGTGCACGAGTCGCGGTAGAAAGTGGGCAAGTGTGGGTATTGTATCCTCAAGGAGGCTCCTAAGTGAGTCTAAAGTGTGTTCGTATGAAAAAAAATCTAAAAATGTGAATAAAAGAAAATTTGATTGATTAATGATGAATTGAAGGAAATTGGAAAGTAAACTACAATTTAAACTAAAAAAAAAATGGACACTAAAAACAGGTAAATGCAAAGGTTATAGGGGTCAAACACTCAAAAGATAGGTTAGAGTCGAGATTGTATGCAAGGTTTGGAATCCAGGCTTGTTCTTAAGAATGACTAGTGTGGTGTGAATTATGCAAAACCTAATGTGAATTAATCTTGTTAACCAATCCAGTCTCAATTAACCTACTTTAGTCAATTACCTAGTTTAGACGTATAATTGAATGTGCAAATCTATCTCTAAGCCTCAATCTAGCTCGAGGGTAGCTATGTCCACTTAATCTAGTCACTAGGTTCTATTAGTTGTTCGATGAAAGGTGCAATCCTATCTCTAAGCTTTGGCCATAGCTTGAGGGTAGTATTGTCCACTTAATCTAAAACTAATAGGTTAATTAACTAAAGAGCTAATCAAGTCTAAAATACAACAACGGTACAACCAATTGATGCATAGCTATTTGGGTACAACCACAAATCACTTCAATCAAAGCTAAAGGATGGTAACAATTCTCAAATGAAATGCATAAAATAATCAAAACAAATATATATATGAGATATATAGCAAATCCATAGAGATGTAGCTACAAACATATCAACTTCATAGGAATTTAACCAATTTAAGAACAAACTCATATATAAATACCACAAAAGTCAAATCCAAGTCAAGCCCATGATTCTAGAACCATTACATATCAATCCCAAGCCCTAACATGTAACTACTCACTCATTGTCATACAATCTAGAATGAAAAATACAAAGGAAATAAAAGAAGACTTCCCTATGATATTTGTCCCAAATCGTTGCAAAATCCTTATCCATGTGTAATGGGTAGCTCAAATCTAGCTCTAAATCTCCTTTGAATTCCTAAATCTAGGTTGAATTGAAATGGATGTGAGTAGTGTGTGAAAATAAAAGTGTAAAAATATGTGAAAGTGAGAGAAGGTGAAAGTGCATATTCTCGTGTGTAAAGTGGATAAGAGTGAAAAGTGGATAAGAATGCAGTGAGAGTGTGTGAGGTGTTAGTATATGTCGTGTGTTTTGTTGGTGAGTCGTGAGGTTAATTTGAGTTGAAATTGGTGTGTGAGTGCTGAGTGTGGTTGGGATTGTACTGTCCAGTTGGTGTTGTATTGTGAGTATGCTTAAAAAGTGGAGTGAGTTGATGTTGTGCAGCTCGTGTGTGAATGGTGGATTGGTGAAGTTCATGTGCTGGTTCTTTTTTTTTTTTTCTTTCATTCCGTGACATACAATGGCCCATGAACAATTAATATCAAACAGTCCAATCATTGGGCCATTTTGCTTATTCTTTTTTTTTTTTTAATTTCTTCCAATCTTCTCGTTTTTTTTTTCTTCCTCAAACTTCAGACCGAGCCTTACTCTTCATTACGAGTTGCACATTTCTTCACAACGAACGTCACCTATATCATAAAATTTACATTAATAGATCATTTTAGCATAAAAAATGATAAATTAATTTATCAACAAATGCTAAGAATGACTATTAAATGCAATCAATTAAGCACAAATACATCTAAAATGCATGCAATTAAGCTCAAAATGTCAAACACATCATAAAACTATATTGTCTTATTTATGTTTCAATTAAGTATGAATCTATGTCTATCATTTTAAAGATATTATCATTTTCCTTTGCTTGTAGTTTCTCACATATATTATTTATCTTATTTTGAAGAAATACGGATCTATATAATCTCAATGGTGGTGAAATATATCCGGCAGACAGTGCAACGACGCATACGATTCTTGAAAATAGAATCTATTTCTCCCAACTCAAATTTTCAGAAGCAAATGTTAATACAATTTCTGGCACTATAAATCTGATTGATGGCTCTGGAAAAGCTTGTATTATGCTTTCTAGTGGGACAAAAATGATGATAATTAATGCTTTATATTCCAGTAGATCCCAGAGAAATCTACTGAGTTTTAGAGATATACGTAAAAATGGTTATCATATTCAAACCATGAATGAGCGAAGCAAAGAATATATTTATATTACATCGCTCAAAACTAGCAAACAAGTTATAATGGAAAAATTGCCAGCATTATCTTGAGGAGTATATTATACTCAGATAAATCCTGTGCAATATAATATGATGATAAATCAGAAGATATTTGATCCATAAAGTTTTATCCTTTGGCATAATCGTCTTGGACATCCAGGCACAGTCATGATGAAAAGAATTATTGAAAATTCACATGGGTACTCATTAAAGAATCAAAAGATTCTGTTATGACATGAATTTTCATGTTCTGCATGTGCCCAAGGAAAATTGAATAAAAGGTCATCCCCTACTAAAATTGATATTGAAACTTCTGCATTTTTTGAAAGGATACAAAGGGATATATGTGGGCCTATTATTCCATAATGTGGACCATTTCAATACTTTATGGTATTGATAGATGCATCAACAAGATGGTCACATGTATGCCTACTATCCACTAGAAATATAGCTTTTGCAAGAATTCTTGCACAAATAATCCGATTACGGGCTCATTTTTGGGATTATACAATCAACAAAATTCATCTTGATAATGCAGGAGAATTTACATCACAATCATTTAATGATTATTGCATGTCAATTGGAATTGTTGTTGAGCATCCTGTAGCTTACATCCATACACAAAATAGTTTAGCGGAATCATTTATTAAACAGTTGTAGTTTATTGCTATATCATTATTGATGAGAATTAAGTTGCCTAGTTCTATTTAGGGACATGCTGAAGCATTTCTTAGAGCAAGACCAACTGCTTATCATAAATATTCCCCATTACAATTGGTTTATGGTCAAGAACCAGATATATCCCATTTGAGAATTTTTGGTTGTGCAGTTTATATTCCAATTGTTCAACCACAGCGCACAAAAATAGGACCTCAAAGAAGATTGGGAATTTATGTTGGTTTCGAATCTCCATCAATTCCGAAATATCTTCAACCTTTAACTGGAGATCTTTTTACAGCATGTTTTGCTGATTGCCAATTTAATGAGGCAGCATTCCCAGTCTTAGGGGGAGAAAAACAAAAGCTGAAAAATAAAATTTTTTTATGGAATGCATCATCAGTATATTTTGATCTTCGCACGAATCAATCTGAAATAGAAATTCAGAAAATTATACATTTGCAAAATATTGCAAATCAATTGCCAGATACTTTTATTGAAGCAAAGAAAGTGACTAAGTCACATATACCAGCTTTAAATGCCTCAGCGAGAATTGATATTCCAAAGAAGCAATTTGCTAACACAGTAGCAAATGAGTCTATGACACATCCAAAATGTGACAGACCAATCGGTTCCAAAGATAAAAATCCTCCAAAGAGAAAGGGACAAAATGAGCAAGTTGGAAATATTGAAGTTCTTGAAAATCATGTCGATGTCACAATGCAAGAAATAATTGAAAATAGAGTTTTAGTGGAAAATCAGGTGCCTGAGAATGAAATAAAAAGCGAAAGTTTTGACAATGATGAGATCTCAATTAATTATGTCTCTACAGGACAAAGATGGAACCGAAATAAAATTATTGTTGATGAAAAAGTTTCATATGCAGTAACTACTAATTTAGTGATAGAAAGCGAGGATCTTGAACCGAAGTCCGTTCAAAAATGTCGACGAAGAAATGATTGGCCAAAATAGAAAGACGCAATTAATGCTAAATTAAAATCACTTAGAAAACGCGAAGTGTTTGGTCCAGTGGTTCAAACACCTGCAAATGTGAAACCTGTTAGCTATAAATGCGTATTTGTATAGAAACGCAATGAAAATAATGAAGTTGTAAGATATAAAGCCCAACTTGTAGTACATAGATTTTCACAAAGACTTGGAATTGATAATGAGGAGACATATTCTCCAGTGGTGGATGCAATCATATTCAAATACTTAATTAGTCTAACAATTTCTAAAGGACTTCATATGCGTCTTATGGATATGGTAACAGCCTATCTATATGGATCACTTGATAGTGATATGTATATGAGACTCCTTGAAGGACTAAATATGCCTGAGGCATATAGCTCAAAATCCCTGGAGATGTATTCAATCAAATTACAAAGATCTTTATATGGGCTAAAAGAATCTGGACGAATGTGGTACAATCATCTTAGTACATATCTTATAAAGGAAGGATATATTAATAGCCCTATTAGTCCATGTGTCTTTATCAGAAAATAAAAATGTAATTTTGTCATTATTGCTATTTATGTTGATGATTTAAACATTATAGGGACTCATAAGGAGCTTTTAGCAGCAGTTGTCACGCCCCGACCTAACCCCACACTAAAGGTTAAGTCCGGACTCGACAAACGGATAGAGTCTCCTCTGTACCGTGAACACTTTGGAAACCTGCAAACTTTCAATAATACCACAAACACCAACTAGAACTCCAATTCTAAACAAACCTAACTTCAAGGCCATCCGAGCCTTAAGCAATACAAGGCAGTATAATTACACACAAGCATGCAAACAACAACCATAGATTCTTTATCTTACATACGTTTATCATACCACTCCATGTTAACAATTAAACATACTTAGAAATTAAAGTCAACCATTATAACCCCTGCAACCATACACAAGCATGCAGCAAACTAAAGTAGGAATATTTGTTATTACATGCCACGATACACATCATACATTACAATCAAACCTACAACTAAACAATATATACATGAGCTCAAGGCTCCAAAATAGAACATAATAAACAGTAAGCAAATTCTTCACATTACGGCAAGAGCATAGCCACCTCAATCACAAGCACACAACAGCTAAGGTAACTGTTCCTCCTACACTTCCTGCTCCTCACCCTCAACTAAATCAAGCTGGGGTTTAACCTCAGCACCTCCTGAAACATGTTAGCAAGGTATGAGCAACACAATTGCCCAGTGAGGGATAAAGTCTAACCGGGGCGTATAATGCATCAGTTTAAGCAAATAAGCATTAAAAGCAAGTAAAGGACAATTGAAATAGCAAGTAACCATACATATCAAAGGATATGATACACTTAACCCCAATACTCCATAATTCTCTTGTCTTTGATCACGAACCACAAACCACGATCGGTGTTCCGACATAAACCCCAATCACTCCAGTGGGTGTACTCCGTATGTACCCCGATAACCTACAACCCAACACCCCCTGGCAATCTCCGGACCAGGTGAGTGAGGGACTAGAGCACGGAGATCGAATATCCACTGGCAAGCCCATTGCCGGCCAGTCGATACTCGATACATCCGCCCCTGACACTATGGTTGCGCAACCACTATACAATGCACTTTATCAATAGCAATACAATAACAACAATGGAAGTAATAACACATGGGAGGAACAACAAAGTAGATTGTCCTCAAAACAATTAGAATAGAACCATTATCATATAAGCAATTAAACGATTAGAAAGGACATTTACACATTTCACATAGAACCTTACCAACAGCTCAAGAATGTCTTAAAACACATTTAAACACCTAAGGAACATTCACAAGTTCATAGAAGCGTGACACAATCGATTTCCTACTTTATCCCCTTTGTAACACAACCCACTTTCCTTTCAAACTCAAGCTATTGTTCTAGTTTAGCAAGTGGCTTATTCCATACTTCCAATTAACCTATAAGGCACCCTTAGGACCCTCGAAGTTACCCAATTACCCGAGTTTAGCACAAAAGCCCCAATTGCCCCTTTATGACTTTGTACTACACGTACCTCAACCGGAACTCAAACAAGAGTTAGCAAAGCTTATTTAGAACCTATATAGCCTAAGAATACCAAATGTGAATGCCAAATTAACCCGGATTTGCGATAGCCCCAAAAACTCTTTTAAAAAGTCGCCTAATTCATGTTTTTGTTAAGTTACGAGCAATTAGACCTTACGGGGTCATTACTCTAGCAACCCCAAACCAGCCCTTCTCAGGACTAGGTCAAAGTCAAGTCTGCGTTTAATGCCATTGCGAGTTCATAACTTTCTATGAAAAGGAACAATAAATAAAGAGTTATACAATAACAGGCTTTTATATAATAATTTAAATACAATATGGTGTTACAACATATGAGATCTGATAACTACCCGACTATCATACAGACTGAGGTTTCAGCACCTCTACCCTTTTACCCGAGTTTAATACAAACAAACTTTAACTTTTACAATATGACAAGCCAGGAACTTCGAGCATGTAAACATTCAACTTTAGCATATAAAGTCAATTCCCATCTCAAGCTAAGTTGCACCTATACTGGGGGGACAAACGAGGGTGAGCTCTAGGGAAGCTCAATGATGATAGAATAGAAGAGTTTTGAAAACATTTCTGGTCGGTCTCTTTTGCAAATCATGATGCAATTCACGTACGGTAGTATAACACGTTATCCACGTGAGATATATATGTAGAAATTTATATCCCGCTCGAGTCACATATCAAATAGTAGTAATAATAATATCTAGATAGATAATCTATTTATATTGCAATAATTACATTTAGTGGCATATACCCACAACACATATCAGCCTACTCTCTAAGGGTAGAATGCCAAGCAAGAGTAGGACACTACTCTCCGAAGATGGTACCAAGCGAGAGTAGGAACAAGTAGATCATATCACGAGGTGACCAGCCTTGATCACAATTCTAACTTTTTATCTCTCCCAAGAGGATACTCCGGATTGTATCCAAAATCTACGACCCAGCTCCTCGAGGGTGGAGATCGCCAAGCGGGAGAGAAAATAGGACCATGATAGGTACGGGAGCACCGACAAGCCCTATACCGCCTGGCGTTCGCATAAACTATCATGCCTGAGATTGCAACCCCTAATCAACTAGCACACAAGCATGCACAAGTTTCCACATAACACACAACTGATACGCAGTTCCATAAATACATAAGTGGAGAACAACAAAAGTGGTTGTCGCCAAACATATATTTTCAACAATCCGAAGATCAAGATAATTCAAGTTAATCATAGCTAGCTTTCAAATTCCTTTAGGTTAGAAGAACATATTTACAATCATTCATTGTTGTCACTTAAAGTGATAAACTCCACATTAATCAGTAACAGTTAATTCTTAGCTAATACATTATCAAAGTCAACTCTAATTCAAATAAACAAAGAATATTAATAAGCATAATATTTATCTCAAGCTAGAATATTAAAATAACAAATCATGTTATAGGTATATAATAATCATATAAACATATAAGATACTGTTTTTAGTAAAATCTCCTCACCTTAAAATGCCGAAACTTGGAAAAGACTCGAACCGATTTTGAAACTTTTGAAACGTTAACTAAACTGAATTGATATAATTTAGTGAAATCGGGCCAGAGAAAAGTGTCTACCTGTTTGATTTCAGGGGGTCAAGTGACCCCCTTATATAGGCCCTCAAGGCCGACACAGAGGGGGACACGTGTCCCTCCACGTGTCTCACATGTGTGGCACGTCTACGCATGTGTGACACGTGTCCCGAGACACGTGTTATTCCCCGAGAGTGACACCAACGTTCTATTTTTTGCCTGTTTCGTACGCAGGTGTCCCCGATTTTCGTATTTTAGGCCGAGATGTAATTTTGCCAAACTTCACTGTTAAGTAGTACAAGTTTAAAGAAACCCAATGGCGTATGCCCCTTTTTCGCGGCGGGATCCCGATTTTCCTATAATTGGCCTTGAAGTAAAACCCCTTTTCCAGACCAGAAACCCCTAAAATCGGAAAAACAGCAGAAATGGCCTGAAAAGTTAAAGAAAATCACCCATACTCTTGTAAGCAGCTGAAAAGTTTTACTTGGTCACAATATGAGCTTTACATCCTTATAACGACCATAAGCTTAATGCTAATTCATGTTATTAGAACACCTAATAATAGGTTACTATTAATTGTAATACCAATTGATTTTTAAATAGTAAGACAATTAACTATAGATTAAATGCAGACAAATAATCACAAAGGCACATTTTTTCCAAAAATAACGAAAGAAATAAATATAAATAAATACTTGTAAATGCATAGTCGGGCTGGGGTATTACAATTACACTACATTCATTTGCACCTAGAGCATCTATTTGGATAATTTCATCAAGCTATAAGGCTCATTTTTCATAAACCCTAGAAAAATGTCACTATTCATGCCCTACGAATCAAGGAACAAATATAACCGATTAAAAAGCAAAACAATTGCATAAACATGGTCTCTAACACTTATATATAACATATATCATCACTTTTGAGCATTCAATATTCATTTGGTAGCAAATCTCAAAATTCAAGAAAGTTACACATTTCAAAAGATGCAAAATTCAAATGCAAATCCCACACCAATGCGCGTAGAAGATCTTAGGATGCTAGAGGACCCTTGAAAACACCTAATCCTAGCTTAGGAGAGCTTAAGATGCAAGAATGGTGAAGCAAAATTCCTCATTGGTTGCACAAAGGGCTGTCGGGTTTCTCCTGCTACTATTCAGCTTTTTTTTTTGTATGTTATGTTATGAGCTATTGTGTGTGTTGAGTATATAATATGAGTTTGGGTTATGTTTGTGTGCATATGTTGACTACGAAAAGAGGTCAAACTAACTTAAATTAAATCCCAAGGTGCAATTATATGATAGCTAGTTAAAATATAAAGTTTAACTACATAACAGTATTCACTAGATTCCGTGAAACAGTTTCTAAACGGGTGCTCTCAACCCTAATCGCTCAAACGCACATTTTTCTCATTCCTAAAACAATTAATATGATTTAAGGAAAATGCTAATTCGAAGTAATTAAGTGGTTGAAAAACGTGATAAATAGTAAACATATAAAGTAACAAATAATGCATAGTGAAAATGCGCAAATAGTGGATGCAACAGTAAATAAAAGTACGTCAAAGATCTCGGGCATCACAGCAGCCACATATCTAAGTAAGGAATTTGAGGTGAAAGACCTAGGTAAAACAAAGTTTTGTCTTGGCCTACAAATTGAACATTTGGCAAGTGGAATTTTGTTGCACCAATGAACTTATACAACGAAGGTGTTGAAAAGGTTCAATATGGACAAAACTCATCCAGTAATCAATCCAATTGTTGCTCGAAATCTGGATATAGAGAAGGACCCATTTCGACCTCAAACAGACAATGAGGAAATCATTGGTTCTAAAATGCCATACCTTAGTGCCATTGGTGCTTTAATGTATGTCGTTAATAATACACGACTATATATTGCATTCTCTATTAATCTATTGGCAAGATTCAATTCAACACCAACACGGAGACATTGGAACGACATTGAATATATTTTTTGCTATTTTCATTGAACTGCTGATATGGGGTTACTATATTCAAGACATTTGCAACCAGAATTGATTGGATAGACAGATGCTCGATATTTGTCTGATCCACATAAAGGATGATCTCAAACTGGATATCTATTCATATATGGTGATACTACTATATCTTGGCGATCTACAAAACAAACTATTGCGGCTACTTCATCAAATCACGCTGAAATACTTGCACTTCATGAGACAAGTCAAGAATGTGTTTGGCTGAGATCTTTGATCCAACACATTGAGGGAGAATGTGTCATGCTCCAACACTACTCCACTTATGATCAAGTCAGGACATGACATAATTTCCTCATTATGACATCTGTAATACGAACTTAGAACCCTAAACCGGTTCAACCTTCAAACCATCCACAATCAACAAACACTTCAATAAACTACAAGGTAACCAACACATTCCTTACTACAACCATCCAACGTTAAACCAAAGTATAATAATACCTCTATCTCAACCATTCAAGACAAGCCATAATACACATATATTCAAAATAGATTACCAAGCTAACTTAAGCCTATCAATATGTACACAATCAAAAAGACTATATAAACTAACATTATACAAACCACCAACTTAAAGTAAACTACACATTACATAACTCCAAGTCTTTCATACATTACAACATAAACATAAAGACAACATATGAAATATCCCATGCAAGTACTCAAAGGCGGGGCTCAAGAACATAAGACTTATCAACATAAGGCTCAACCTCAAGCTCCTAAGGCATGTATACTAGCTCAGGCTCAGGCTCACCTGAAAGGTTAGCAAAGAGGGTGAGTTTCCATCAACTCAGTGAGGGTTAGATAGAAGGTTTTGAAAACATTTTCATTAAAACCCTTTTGAAAACGCACTTGGAAACAATGATGCACAATAAATACCAACAGCTCAAATAAAACAAAGTAAGTAACCAATCAATACAGATACACTAACACTTGTTGATGTCGCCTCTTATACCGCCATCACGAACTCTACCGTTTTCTTATCTCTCCTAGTGATACAATCCGAATGTACCCAAGCTAGACCCACACCCCATGAACATTCTCCAATCATGGGAGATAGGGGATATAACATGATAGTCGTGCCAATGCAACCCTGCAAGTCTGATACCACCTTAGGTGACACAACCCTTTCATGCCTCACAACATTTAACACTTAACACTTAACATTCCGAGAGAACAACAAAGTAGGTTGTCTCCCGGCACTACAACATTTAACAACCAACAATTCAACACTTTAAAATACTTAGAACACTTTGATTAGGTAACAAAGTAGGTTACCCAACCTCAAGCATACACAACCATAAATTAACCACTTACGACCCTACCAGACTCCAACTCAAGTTCTAATAACAAATACAACACGAAGGAATGAAAACAACATCCAACTCAACTCCTAGCAACATCAAAGCCAACTTTTAGCAACATATCTAACAATTAGGCAACTGGAATTTTCAGCCCATAAACGCCACCAACAATTCACCATTTTTGTGTTATAACTTCACTATTCTAATAAGACAAGTACAACCAATCATGTATACTTCATTTACATGTAATGAAACACAATTCAATCACAAATTTTAGCTAAAAACTCAATAAACAACATTTGTAATAAAACTATTACAAGCCACCAATTAAATTAGCTAAAACCAACCTATGTTGTACTAAAGCACCTATCTAGCAATAATCATAAGCCAATACAACCATACAACATCTATATATGCAATTTCAAAACTTTGGTACAAACTTTAATCTTAAGATCTAGTGTTTCCCTCACTTTATAAGGAAAGAAAACTTGGAAATAGGTAGAACACAACTAGAATAGGCAAAGACAATCTTTGAATGGATGCAAAAGGCCTTGGATCAACACTTTTTCTTAAAAAATTGCTTAAAACCTTTGAAAAATACTATTCCTCCTTTCCTAAGCTCATGGCTGAATGTGTGTATGTTTGTGGTATTTTTGGCTTGTTTTGTATGTGTAATAAGCTTATGTAGAAGTCAAAGAAGGTCAAAGTTGGCTATGCAAGAATAAAAGCCTAAAATGACTAAGTTAACCTTTATTTTTGCTTATAACTTCAATTACGTCATTCTATGAATATTTAAGATGATAAAACACTAGTTTAGACATATTATTTCATGTAATTAAAAGTATAACACTTAGTTTAGTCAAAGAAGATGAAAAGTCATCAAAAATGCAATTCAAATGGAATTAAAATGCACATTTAACTTAATATCTTCTAGTAAATCACACATATGCACATATATTAATTCAAATAACATATAAGCAAGTGAAAACACTTAATTTGAGACTCGGGTCTTACATCATCCCCCTCTTAAAGAAATTTTGTTCTCAAAATTTTTACTTGCTACTCGGAACAAATCTGGATACTACTGTTCAACCTGATCTTTTCTTTCCCAAGTAGCTTCTTATATGCCATGATGATTCCACAATACTTTCACCATAGGAATTCTCTTTGTGTGCAACTCTCGATCCTTCTGATCAAGGACACGGATTGGTCGTTCCTCATTAGACAGATTTTTACCAAGCTGCAACAGCTTTGGTTCTAATATATAAGAAGGATCTGGATAATACTTCTTCAACATAGATACATGGAAGACATCATGAATATTTGAGAGATTCTACGGTAAAGCCAACCGATATGCTAATCTGCCAACTTTGCCCACAATCTCAAACGGCCCAACAAACCTCGGACTCAATTTACCACTTTTACCATGACAAACAAAGCCCTTACGAGAAGATAATTTCAAGAGCACTTGATCTCCAACCGTGAATTCCAAATCCCAATAGCATTTATTACCATAACTCTTATATCTACTCTGAGCTGTCAGCATTCTCTGCCTAATTAGCTGTACATTCTCAATCTTCTCTAGAATTTCTGGCATCAAAGTTGGATCAATAACCTTCATCTCCCCTACTTCATCCTAATACAAAGGTAATCGACATTTATGCCCATACAGAGCTACATAAGGTGTCATCCCAATAGTCGCTTGATAACTATATATATAAGCAAACTCGGCTAGTGGAAAATGTTTCTCCTAACTCTTCCCGAGGTCTAGCACACAAGCTCTCAACATATCTTCCAGAATCTGTATAGTTCTCTCTGATTGACCATCGATCTAAGGATGATAAGCAGTACTAAAGTTCAACTTAGTACCTCATGTTTCCTGAATACGTTGCCAAAATCTAGAAGTAAACCGAGGGTCTCGATCAGATACAATACTTGTTAGAATCCCATGAAGTTTAGCAATGTTAGCCACATAAAGATCTGCCAACTTCTCAAGATTATCTTGGTTACTCATTAGAATAAAGTGAGTCGTCTTAGTTAGTCAATCCACGACAACCCAAACCGCATCAAACCCTTTCGTTGACCTCGGCAAATCAGTGACAAAGTCCATTGTGACATGTTCCCATTTCTATTCAAGTATTGCCAACAGTTGAAGTAACCCTGTGGGTCATTGATGTTCATCTTTCACTCGTTGACAAGTCAAGCATCTAGATACAAACTGGGCAACATCCATCTTCATGTTATTCTACCAATAGTGGTGTTTCAAATCCCGGTACATCTTATTTCCACCGGGATAAATGGTGTATTTAAAATTGTGAGCTTCCTCAAGAATTTCTTTCCTCAGATTTGGTTCATCGGGAACGCACACCCTGTTTCAAAATTGAAGTACACCATCATCATGTAATTTAAAGTCGAATTTGTCATCCTTAATCTGATCCTTGATTTTCTGACGCTGCTTATTAAGTTGCTGAGCTTCTTGAATCTGAGACAACAATAATGGTTGAATCTGCAAGTGTGCACACATTACTCCAACTTGAGTCAACTCCGGTTTCTAATAGCTAGTTTCCTCAAGCATCTCTCACTCTTTGATTGCCAAACTCGCAATGCTCGTCTTTCGGCTAAGAGCATTTGCCACAACATTAGCTTTCCTAGGCAGATATTTGATAGAACAATTATAATCATCCAAAAGCTCCATCCATCTCATCTGCCTCATATTCAATTCCTTCTGAGAGAACAAGTACTTCAAGCTTTTATGATCAGTGAAGATTTCAAACTTACTGCCCCAAAGATAGTAACGCCACTTTTTCAAAGCAAATACTATGGCTGCCAACTCTAGATCATGAGTCGGATAGTTCTCCTCATATGGCTTTAACTTCTGAGAAGTATAGGCGATTACCCAACTATTTTGCATAAGCACACAACCCAAGCCCTCCTTGGATGCATCACTATAGATAACAAGATTATCTATTCCCTCTGGTAACGCAAGTATTAGAGCGGAAGTCAACCTCTTTTTCAACTCCTAGAAACCCTGTTCACACTTCTCATCCCACACAAAGCTCGTTCTTTTCTGAGTTAGTTTAGAAAGTGGCCCTGCGATCTTAGAGAAATCCTTCATAAATCTGTAGTAGTAACCCATCAATCCAAGGAAACTACGAACCTCTGACACATTCTCTGGCCTTTTCCAAGCATCACCACCTTCTACTGCAACAAGAATTCATACTTACTGAACTTTGCAAACAATTGGTATTGTTGAAGCTTCTACAGGACAAGTCGTAGATGTTGTTCATGCTCCAATTCAGTCTTAGAATATACCAAGATATCATCAATAAAGATCACCACAAACTAATCCAACTATGGCTGGAATACTTGGTGCATACGATCCATGAACGCTGCAGGTGCATTGGTTAATCCAAAAGGCATAACCACAAATTCATAATGCCCATACCGAGTTCTGAAGGCAGACTTTGGAACATCCTGCTTACAGATCCAGAGCTGATAGTACCCTTGCCTTAAGTCAAATTTAGAGTATACCTTAGTTCCATGCAATTGATCAAACAACTCATCAATCAGCGACAGAGGATATTTGTTCTTGATTGTCGCCTGATTCAAACCCCGATAATCAATGTATAACCTCAAAGTGCCAGCTTTCTTTTTCACAAAAAATACTGGTGCTTTCCACAGTGAAGAACTCTGTTGAATAAAATCTTTCTCTAATAACTCCTGCAACTGGATTTTTAACTCTTTAAGCTATGCTGGTGCCATACGATATACTAACTTAGAGATTAGTTGAGTACCGGGAAGCACATTAATCACAAACTCAATATCTCTCTCTGGCGGCAGTCTTGGCAACTCATCGGGAAATACCTTTGGATATTCCCGTAGCTTATCAGATGGCTTGTTATTCAGATAAGCGAGATAACCAGAACACCTTTTTCTCACTAGATTAATAGCTTTGGCTGATGAGATGATGAATCTCTTTGAAGCACCTCGGTTTCCCGCTACTTTAACCACGGGCTAACCTGGCAACCGAAACTTCACAACCTTTGTTTTACAGTTCAACTGAGCATCATACTCAGTAAGCCAATCCGTACCCAAGATAACATCATACTCTCGGATAGGTAGTAAGATAAGATCAATAGAAAAATCTTGGCCCTTAATATGAATCTTACAATCTTTACATGCCAAGCCCATTACAAATTTATTGCCTATAGGTGTACTAACCTCAATCATATAGGGTAACTTCTCAGGTTGCACATTTACACATTGCACAAAGTTAGTGTAATAAAAGAATGCGTGGCACCAGAATCAATCAACACTTTAACTAATTACTAAGAATAAGAAAGTTACCTTCCACAACTGTCGTTGCCTCCGACAACTCCTCCATATCCACTGTATAAGCTCGAGCCTGAACTTACTGCTATTGAGGTACACTGCCTGAAGGTCTACCCTGAGTACCCTTGGCCGCTGGCTGACCTTGAAACTTCTGCCATTTGGGGCAGTCATTCATTCTATGTTGGTCGCTGCTGCAACCCAAACATTTCCCAACTTTCATCCAACAAACGGCCTCCAAATGGCCCTTGCGTTTACAATATATACAGTGTAGAGCTGGTATAGTAACACTACCACCCAAAGAGGCTGGAACTGACAAAGAAACTGTACCAATCTACTGAGGCCTCACTACATACGACTTGTACAGACCCTGAGACTGAGTTGGCCTCTACTGTGCCTGAGTCTGATAGGATCTATGCTGCCCCTAAGGCTGAAACGGCCTCTTGTTGGGTTGACTAGACTCAGCCTAAACCTCACATTTCCTCTTTTCAATCCTAGTAGCTGTATTCAGAGCTTGACTGTATTTATCAAACTCTAACGGAGCAATGAAGTCCTGAATATACGATCTCAATCCCCAAATGAACCTCTGTGTCCTCCTCTCTACATCTTGCACAAACTCCGGAGCATAACGGGACAACCTGTTAAAGGTATCCTCATACTGAGCTACAGTCGTATTACCCTGCTAGAGGGACATGAACTCCTCCTTC
The DNA here is from genome assembly GCA_037974665.1 of Ehretia macrophylla. Classification (NCBI taxonomy): domain Eukaryota; kingdom Viridiplantae; phylum Streptophyta; class Magnoliopsida; order Boraginales; family Ehretiaceae; genus Ehretia; species Ehretia macrophylla. The sequence goes on along the minus strand of CM075782.1, from coordinate 14,112,113 downwards.
TTACACTTTTTCGAGCAATTTTCGGGACATAGTTAGCTTTGAACTCACTAACAAAGTTTGCCCACATGTAAAGAGTATTTTCAGTTTCCCACCTCAGTTTTACCATACGCTACCACTGTTTTGCATCATTGTCAAGCAGAAAGACAGCAAACGATACCTTCATCTTATCAGTGTAATCGAGTGCATCATAGATCATCTCAATTCTACTCAACCAAGCCTCAGCCTTCTCGTCATCTGGCTCTCCCAAGAACCTAGGAGGACTATAACTCAAGAACTCCCACAACAAGCTACCCCCACTATTGCCACTACCTGCATTGATACCTTGATTCTTTTTATTGTTATCCAGATTATTCTTCCCCTGAGCAACCTACCTTGCAAGAAGCTGAGTCTGCCCTACAAGAACTTGAGTCATACAATCCATAGCCACTGTTATTCGGTCTAGAACTGGATCCTTGCCTAGTGCTTGATTCCCCTGATCCTCAACCTCCCTACTGGGTCTACCACAGGTATTCAAACGTGCAACCATCTTACAACCAAAGAATTAATGAGGTGTTTGAGATTTTGAGATTAATTGTTTGCATTCTTCGTGTGTTTTGTGCTTAAATGAATACACTAGTTAGCTATTTTAAGCATTGATGTTCAAGTAGTTTTAGAATTATTTTAATGCCATAAATAGTTAATTAATGTAAACTTTTATAATTTAGGTGAAGCTCGTTAGTAAAAGATGATGCTCGTGGTGAAGAGTGTGGCTCGGAGCGAAAATGAAGAAAATAGAAGATTCAAATAGAAATAAAAGAAAATTAAAAAAAAAATCCATAATGGCCCAATCATTGGGCCAATCATTATTTTAATCATGGTCTAATGATTAGGCCATAACTTGTTTACAATTGCAATTTCATGGCCATATATGAAGCCAACGGGAAAAGAACAAAATCTGGACAGTAACAGCTCAATTGAATTAGACTTCAACCAACAGCACCCTAACGAATCATCCTTGCACCAAACTACTAAGCCAACGTCGCACCACAATTTAGCAACCACACCATATTACTCGCACCATTTAGCTACACACAGATCACCAATTTTGCACACACTAATACCACAATCCAATTATCCAACTTTTACACCTAATTTCACGAACCCATTTTTTTTTTACACACATATATACACAACAACACATTAATTTTGATTAACTTTTATCCACTACCACCCACACTAACACACATTTTTCTCTACATCTACACACACGCATACTCAATTTTACACATACACACACACTCACCCACTTCAACCAAACCGCAAATCCATCAAACTCATTTACTTCCACCGTCAAATCCAAGGTTGGTGGGCAAATTGGAGCAAGGAGACAAAGAGCTTGCAAGCAATTGAAGAGGCTAGACACATGGGAGAACTTATCTTTACTTCTTTTCGTGTTTTTAGCTTTCTTTTGATATGACCTAGATTATTTAAGGGTTAGGAAAAACTTGATAATGTGTTTGTTTATGGATTATTTTTTATATTTAGATTTGAGTATTTTGATGAGATTTTCATATGAATGTTTTAGATCCAATTAGAATTGCTTCATAGTTGTTTATGATTCTCAAATTGTGGCTTGAAATATGCTTGTAGCTAGTCTCAATTTGTGATATCTACTCGATTTGGACATTAGTTTTAATTAGGTCAAAGCTTATGGTTAATACGTTTCATATTAAATCTTAAAAATTTCTTGTAGCGGGTTTATTAGTGATGCATGTCTAATACTTCATATGAATTAACTCGAATATTGATAATGAATCGTACGTTGTACCACGATTCGCACACTAGTTCGATTAGTTGACCCTAAAATTGTTTGGACAAATTCGCACCTGGCTTTAAGTGTCTAGAGGACAGAGTTGTACCTAGGTCTAGGCGAGATTAATTAAGCTAATTAGGTAGACTCATCAAATCAGACTTGTAGTTTGGTCAACTCTAGTTGACTACCCGAATCTAGACTTCAAAATAACCCATAGGCATTGCATAAGTTAGCTAGACCTAACCCATCTCCAATTTGACCTAATCCTAGGATTTGATACCTTCCATTAAGATTAGATTAACTAGATTTTTTATTTCACTTATTTTAATTTTAATTTAGATTAAATCACATTTCATTCGGATTATCAAATCACTTTATTTTCTTTTCTTTTGTCATGAGTTTAGACCATTTTTCACACGACGACACATTAGACAACACTTAGGAACCTCCCTGTGAAGATTCAACCTTGTACTCTAGCACACTATATTGCATATATCCGTGTACTTATGGGTTTAACTTGGTAGTTTTGCACTTCTATTTCTTATACACCAAGGAAACGATCAAGTTTTTGGCGCTGTTGTCGGGGAGACATGGTGAATCTTTGCGTGTTTTTGTGTTAAGTTGTTTAATTTCATGGTCTTAGTTTTGTTGATATATTGATTTTGTTATGTTTTCATTTGGAGATTTAGGTTTGTGGTAGGTAGTTGGCTGTTTTTCTTTTCTTTGTTTTTGAGTTTTTTTGATTGTGTGCTTAGGCGTTAGGCCTTTAGTTTAGGGACTTCATTTGTTGATTGGGTTGTAGCATTATTTGTTGTTAATTCTTCCTATGTGAACCATGTATCAACCCAATCATTGGGCTTATAGTAATAGATTCCCCTCTCTTATCCTAAGCATTTATAAGAGGTGTACTTTGTGTGATCAATGTGACCACACCACTATTAATTGTCCTTTTGCACAATAATTCTCAGACTTTTTACATGAGCATAGCTTTACCACTCAAGGTTATACGTCATCCAATGCTCCATATTCTCACACCTATGACCACGAGTGGCAAAGCCATCCTTATCCATCTTGGGGTCAAAGGACCTTTTCTTTTCACATGCCTCAATGTTTTGAAAATTCATCTTACTCTCTTCCTTACCCCGATTAAAATTCTCATGAGTATAATGGTACCCCTGCACCTAGCGACTTTAGTCAAAATACTTCCCATAGGACTTGGGTTGACCCTTCTCCTTCTGAACTCACAAATGATGAGAAGTTGGATCAAATTCTTCAATTTCTCCAAGACACTGGAAGAAAATTTGAATCCAATGATCGGGAGCTTCATTCCCTTAATTAGCTCGTCCAAGATCAAAAACAATCTGTAGACAGATTAGATGGTTGCGTTAATCAGTTAACTAAGTACGTTAAAAATGAGGGAGATGATGAGTGCCCCACTCAGACTGTAGTCCATCATTCGGACCAATATAGTCTTGACCTTGTTCAGACTACCTTTGACCATGGTATTGGATTGGAAAAGACTAATAGCAATAGGGAGTGTTTTGAAGATCGAGAGAGTGAGTGAGAGAGAGATTGAGAAAGAGAATGTGGAAGAAGAGGTCACGATTTGTTTTGAGAAAGATAATGCATTTTGGGATATGATGACTCATATTGGCCTTGCCTATACATTAGAGAGATTGGTTGTTTCCACTTCTCGTGCTCTTAGTGATAATATTGATAGATCATGTGACTCTACCGTACTTTCTCCTTTAGCCCATAGGTCTCGACCATGTTTGAAGGATTTGCTTGATGTTATCATAGCCCAATTTGAATTTGATTCCCCTTCAAATGAGTTGGATGCCCACACTTCTCTCGAGGAGAACAATGGAGAACTAGTAACAATAGGGAGAGTAGTAGAGCAAAATAAAATGAGACCGAATACGAGAAAAGACTAGGGTGATTCCTTGCTTAGAAAGATAAGATGAGCTTCATAATACCACGACTCAGGTAGACTTTGTTCCTACTTTAGAAAAGATGGATGTTTTTATACCTCCCATGTCTAGTCTTGATTATGCAGAGTCTTTCGAGTCTATTATACCGCCTCCTTTGATCCTTGAGCCTTAATCACATTTGGAGGATGAGCTTGATACTATTATAGCTCAATTTATCTCTGATTTCTTTTTTAGGAAGTTGGGTGCATACACTTCCTTAGAGCCTTCTTGTTGTGATGATGAGTCTATCGAGTTACCTTTACCTTCTGCTCTTATGAAACACCCAATGAAGAGCTTAATGTGCTTAAGCGATTGTTACATCTAGATGATACTAATTCATGTGTGAGAGAGTCAAGTGCTTCCACGTCCCTCTTGTCTACCTGTGACTTAGTTGAGGTTACCCAAATTGACTCTTCCTCTCTCTTTGATAGTTCTACTCCTCTAGTGGATAATACTCCCCTTGTTTTGGAGCTCATTCCATGATCTTCTTACACTGAGCATGCACATTTAGGACCTCACCACACTTCTCTAGTCATTAGAGCCTATGATCTTTTACTAGATAATAGGGGGCACATGTTGGTAGTAATTGATCACCAAGAGAGGGCCATTGGGTGGTTAGTCTCTGTCCAGAAAGAGTTAGGGCTCAACCCGAGTTTGAGTTAAATGGTTAATAAAGAGGTTCTTGGACTGCCTAACTTTAGTAGTTTAAACCTCCCTCTTCCGAGTTCTTGGGTTAGCCCGATGCAAGTAAGGTTTGATTCTAGGAGATTCTAATTGCTCATAGACACATTAGAGCACACGCACACACATTTGACACCAAGATTAGAATTCTTACCTCCTCAAGGTGGGATTGAGATGGATCACTTTATGACCTGTATGAAGTACTATTTGTAGAAGGATCCTCTCATACTCTATTCTAAAATTATCATTCGGTTGTTTGTGCCGAGAAGCTTTAAAGTTATTTTACTCTAACATTAGCGCCGAGCTGAGGGTGTAAAACTTAGCGCTGCTAGGAGGTATCCTAGAGTTGTATATATACGATTTATTTGCTTTCTTTTCATTCATGTCATTTCATTTTCTATTGCTAGTTTTATTTTTAAGTAGTTCTTTTTCTTCAAACTTCCCCCATATTGATCATCCATTTATCTGCTTATCTTCCTTGTATTGCTATTGCACTTTATTGTTACATCCACTTATATCTTCTATGCCTTTTTAGGATCTTTTAGAGTTTATTGAAAAGAGGTTTGGGGATGTCCATGATAGCATCATCAGTATCACAACCACCGTGCATTAGGTGATATCTTTCCTTACTTTTCCCCTCCACGGTGTACTTGTGATATAGTCATTGGTAATTTTGGTTGATTTTCCCCTCCACAGTACCCCTTTACATTTTCATTGGATATTTGCTTCTTATGCTTTGATGCTATTTGCTTGAGTACAACAAAAATTTATGTTTGGGAATGTGGTTGCTTATTGTGTTTATTACTATTTGGGGGAAGTTGTAGCTGTTTGCTTAAAATTGTGTTAATTTTTTCAATTTTTATGAATATATTGTGGTTTGTGGTGAATTTCCTTATGATTTGAGGAGTTTTGATGATATGTTGATTGGCTTTTATGAGGTGATTAAAGGAGAATGAGAAGTTTTGATTTTATGAAGTAGTCATGAATTGAACTTTTAGGGTTGATTTTGATAAAGTCGATGTATGAGGACTTTGAGATTGTGCTTAGCTGTTGCTACATGCCTAGGTGGTGAGATGATAAGATATGATGTGGTTGCGATATAAGTGCCCTCGCTTGATTAGTCTTCTTGATATGCCTTAGCCCTTATAGTAATTGTCAAAAGCAGAACAAAAAAAACAAAAACATCAAAAAAATAAAAAACATCAACAAAAAAAAAGAGTTTAACACCACTGTCCTTGTATAAACTGTCTATCTTTAAGGATATGTGCTTAAGGTGCACGGTCTTTCGGTGTTCAGCACTTCGAGCAAGTAAGGTACGCATGGGGTCTTTCAAAGCCTATCAACCAAAGCCTTAAATTGTTGGGATTGATGACCTCGAAAGCTTGCTACGCGAGGTGTTGAGTTGATCATCTGGGACCAAGTGTGAAGCCCGACCCTGAATAACTTGTTTTACCTTGATTAGTATGCCCTGATCTCGATTAGTGTGTCACGTGTACTTACCTTGAGATACATACCTTAACCATGAATACGTGGATTTCCTCGACCAACATGTACTTACCTCAATTTACGTGCCTTAAACCTTGATTTATATGACTGATCTTGGGTTACGTGCATTATCTTGGGTTACGTGCACTCTTACTAGAATATATACATCTATCTCGAAGTACGAGCCTTAACCTAGATTTAAGTGCCTTACCTTAATTTACGTGCATTACCTCGAATTGCGTGTATTTGTCTTGAAGTATGTGCATTACCTCATAATGCGTGCCCTAACCTAGGAATACATATATTAGCATTGGATTGTATGCATTACCTAGGGATTCGTGCCCCGTATTGTCTTCTATGTATGCCTTGTAGTACGTGCCTTGACCTAAAAAAACGTGTCTACACACTAATCTAGGTAGATTACTGCACAAAGCACTAGGCAATATAATATTCCTACTACACAATCCACTAACTATTTAAATACTATTAAACCAATCCTACAAACTCCACTAACACTAAAATATTATTAAAACTATCCTACATCTTCCACTAACATTATTCTAATCCTAATTCAAATCCAGTACAAGACAAAACCTCACAAACCTCTAAACATGCCCTATATTCTATTCTAACTTCAATGCTACACAAACACCTAAGCCAAAATCTTCTATATACTTTTCCTAAACCCTAAACATTCTTACACACTTTTTCTACACTACACTAAACACTAGACACCTAAAATGCTACAATCTCAAGACATAAGATATCTAAAATACTACTCCCACACATGATTCAAAACACACACACAAAAACAAGTCAAACTACATCAAAATAACAAAACAACACTCTAAATCTCCCTCTCAAAACCTAACACACCCAAAAATCTCATTTTCTCTCCATTCTCTCTCATTTTCTCTCCATTTTCAGACCTAGAAAGGTAGCCATCTTCAAGAAGCTTTCAAGACTCAAGAAACACTCAAAACTCTATCTAGACCTCTTTCATTTTCGACCAAGGTAAGGTATAACCCCTCCATTCTTTTCCTCATGGTTATGAACACTCACACACACCATATGTTAGCTAACTACACTGAATATCAAAGGAAACAAGTGAGGTATACATGGCCAAGGCAAGGAAAGGAGGACTTTAGCACTTTCAAGACTATTTCTCAAACTTTCAAGTAGATCCTTTGTATTTCGTCATAGATCTCCAAGAGGTGAGGGTTAAAACTATTTCTTAAATGTTTTTAAAGCTTATAAGCATATGTATATATGTGATATAGTCTTGCATGCTTAGAAGCAAAGAAGATGAGTTTAAACATGACTGAAGAATCTCGGACAGCTCACTGACCTCACTGTTTCGAGCACTTTTAAAGTAGTAAACGATATCAAAAATTGATGAAACTTGTTAGGAAGCTATATTTTTCAGTTTTGAACAAATATTTCAGAAATAGACTAGAGCTAATTCAGACTTTAAGACCACCTAATAGGGAAAAACTCGTAGGGTGTACTGGATAGTTATTAAAACTGGACTGGTTGCGCGGTCTCACGAGAATGGTTATAACTTTTAGATCTTAACTTGAAATTGAATGAGGTTTGCGGTCAGAGTTAAAGAATTCGTAAAGATTCGATTTGATATATGATTCATTGAATTTGGAGATCATTTACTTGGGTAACTGACTGACGAAAGTTAGGGCAATTAGTGAAGGTCGTAACTGAAATATGTAGGGTTGCAAAGTGAGGGTTTCAAACTGATTTCTAAATGTTTTTAAAGTTCATAAGCATATATATATGTGTATATGGTCTTTCATGTGAAGATCTATGGTTATGGCTGCTAGAAATTTTGATTTGAAGCATATCGGGCCATTGCATGTGTTTGTAGTGCTTAGAACTTGGATTGTGTGGACTGTTTAAGGCTAGACAGACTGGTTTAGATGACTGTTCTTATGTTCTTAGTTGATTTTGAGGATGAATGTTGGTTAATCTTGAGTATGGCCATGTATATGAATGCTATATTTAATTATATATTTGTTAGGGGTTTACTTCCTTGGTTTCATGATGTATTTTGATGCTATTATGATATGTAGTAGGCTGGCCACGAAATGTTTAGCATGTTATTGTTTGATTCTTGATGATATCTTGGAAGATTGGTGGTTATTATTGCATGTGGTTAAGTATTTAAAGCCCTTAGTCGGTTGTAATGCTAGTTTGAGGTGATCACTATGAATTGCATGGCTTTAGTTGATTTATATGAGTTTCGTAGTAGGCTGCCTGAAAATGTTAAAATGCTTAGGAGAATGTTCCATATTGATTTTAGGTTGAATGTGGTTGAATCATAGTGGTAAACACATATATGATGTCTTTTGATGATTTCGTGTTCGTATCAGTGGATTTCATGGCTTGCATGTGGTTTTAATGATGATATTTGCAATGTTTCAAGGCTGTCCAATAATTGTTAGATATGTATGATGATGATCTAAGCGTTCCTTGTAGCTAATAGTTGATAAATCTTGCATCCGAGCATGAACCTAAAACCCTAATTGCAAACTAGGTTTTCTAAATGTTAAATCATGCTTTACATAACTTATAATTGAGGTTTTAATTGAAGTTGTGGACTGCCTGGAAAAGTTATTATAGCCTCATGCATGAATTATATTGATTATGGGGTCATACGTTAACTATTCATGCACCCGATCTTATATATGATTTTATAACACATTTGTATGCTTCTTATGCATTCGTTATATTGTTAAAATGTATTCTATGACTTATATTGTATATGATTACGTGGCTGCCCATAAATGTATAAATGCTTTTAAATTGGTATATGAAGTGATTATATGTTCTAACGATGCCTTATATGCCAACGTGTCAATATGTGATCATATACATGTATGGAGGCAACCTACTTTGTTGACCTCCTATTGTGAAATGTTAATTGGCATAAATGTGCATTGTATACAAGGTTGCAACCTTTCTTTTGGCATGGTAGCGATTCACGAACGTCGGGCGGCATCGGGCTTCCCAATACTCCTGTGATTACCATGGTCCAATTCCCTCTCTCGCTTGGAACTTTGTTACCCTCGGAGAGTTGGGTCGTAGGTTTGGTGTACAATCCGGAGTATACCCATGCGGGAGTGATAAAGAGTATGATATTCAATGTCGGCCACTACATGCGAATGCGAAAGTGAAAGTGAATGCGAAAGCGTAATGTATCCTTTGAAATGATGTGGTAAATGTGTTCATTTATATTTATGCTATGTTATGAACTTACTTTTTTTACATGACATGTTTCCAAAGGAGTTTTCACAAGTTAACCGGAAAAGAATTTCAAAGGTCCTGTTATTTGTTCCCCCCTCGCTGAGTTCATAAGGACTCACCCTCTTTATGTCATTACAGGTGAAGCAGAATTGGAACAGGTGCCTGAATAGAATGTGCTAGTTCATGAACCTTTGGAGTGACTATGTGCATTACGTGTTTTTCATGAACATGGATGTTATTAGGGATGTTGTGGTTAAATTGTAGACTGTTTATGTTGTTGTTGTAAATGACCTTTGTTGTAATTTGGGGTCTAATTTTGGTTTGTACTAACTATAAACCTGACGAACTCTTTTATTTCAGTCGTTTGCTTTCATCATTATGGATAGTAGTTATCATTAGGTGTTTAAACCAATAGTTGAAGAATCAACTAAGTTAGCCCTACCTATACTCATTAAGGTACTCATTTATAAGCTAAATGATAATAGGTACTTGCATAAATAGGAATTTAACAAATAAATAGGATGTAATTATCGTGATAGGCTTATTAATCCAAATAGAACTTTCAAGATAAACTAGCGGGCATATAGATTGATGATAAAACAAGAGTTTTAGTTGTAAGCAAATTAAACATTCGAAATTTTGAGGGGTTCTAGAAAATAGGTCAAACCAAAGATTCTAAATACAGCCGCTATGCTGCTGATTTTTTGAAGAACTTATGTAGTTCTAGGCTAACGAATAAGCATTAATTATAGGCAAATGGTTAAAGTCATAAAATAACCATAATGATTTAGGTCATACCCTAGTTTAGCCTCTATAGGTTGGGTTGGGGCGTGACACCAAGCACAGAATAAAGAGAGAAAGTATGTTTTATTTTTGTTCTTTAGGTTGAATAAAAGGTGCAAAAGGCATATTTAGAGGATTATGAAAAAAAAATGGGGGTTTGAGTATTGTGATCTAATTGTATTGAGTTGTCTTGCTACTTGGTAATGTGGTGACTTAATAGTGCTTGGCATAGTTTTGAGGTAAACACAATTTGGCTTTAAAGAGAGATACCTGAATAAGTTCATTTCATTACTATACCATTTGATCAATCGTTTTATGATCCTTTGTCATTTTATGAGAGTTGATTGAGACATTAGAACAACTTCTTGAGAATTTGGAAATTTGCTTTATTTCTAGTCTTGCTTGGGGACAAGCTATTAAAGATATGCCCTAATATTATAATTAGATGACCTATATTGAGATATATTGATGTGAATGTGTATCTTTCATAATGGCATATGGTGGACATTCATATTCTCTGAATATTACATATATATATGAATGTGTCCCTAGTGTTTTCTTCGAAGGAGAAATATATTCTAAAAGCGTTTAGAATACGTCGGCGTATTTCTTCGATATGATAAAATATTAGAACTATTCATAGCCCTCAGATTGTTTGACCGGGACTAGAATAATCAATTACGAGCTATCATATGTAATCACCTTTGATTAACATAGGAATGTTAATGATAAAGGATGGTGAGGCTCGTGCTATAACAGCATAATGATGCAATTGATTTACATATGAGTGACCATTAGTGGAATGGGTCATTGAATATGTGACGTAAATAATAAACTACATGACTTCGAATTAATAATTTATTATTCATTGCGGATTAAGCAAATTAATCCTTTGACTTGAAAATTTACGGCTGCCAGATATATCAGGGGCTAAATATAGCGTTTGGACAAAGCTTGACTTTATATAGGTGAGATATGACCTCTCGTAGTTTAGTCTTGTGATATAGAGACCGACAGGTTATTACCAATAAAGGATCCATTAACCTCCAACGTGAGGAGATGTCCTATGCAATCTTATTACGATTGTAGAATGAGGAAGTCCTTGGCCAAGGCGTGAATGATTGATGGGAAGAGGTTTCCCATAGTGTCATCTCTCGTTCCACAGTTTAGATCTATGCATAGTATCAGTTCAGTGGACTTAATCATACCATGGTCCCCATAACGATTGGGACATATTAATGGAAGAATCGGACTGCTCGCTAAATCGCGACTATAAATAGATTCTTATAAGTCGGACTTTATTTACCGTATAAACTGTCTTGACACGTATGTTGCTAGGCATCACTCTTGAACGTGAGGGAATTCCAATCGAATGACGGAGACATTCCTTGGAATGGATTAGAAATGTCTAATGGTCTCTCATCGCTATACGGTTATGAATCTAGAATGTCACACATTAAAGAACATCATGAATAGAGTAATCGATGAGCTTATATGTGATTTAGAAAGAACGTTAAAGAGTTAACGTCATTCCTTTTGGTCATTAACAGTTAATAGGCCAATTGTGTAATTAGAAAAAGTATTAGGTCGATTGCATAATTATTAAAAGTGTTGAGTCGTGTCTTATAGTGGTTAATGAAAGAGTTGGGTGTTTAAATAATTAATAAATGGCATTGGGCCATTTGTATAATTATTCAAAGTTTTGGGCCCATTGTGTAATTAAAAAAAGTTATTTCTAAATAATTTTTCTAATAGAGATTAGAATTAATTAATTAATTACACAAATTAGTGGATATATATATATATGTGTGTGTGTGTGGCGTGTGGATATATATATATATATATATATATATATATATATATATATATATATAAATTGGATTGTATGGATAAGGTTTGCAATGTCATCAATCCAAGTCATCTTATGATGATGTCACATCCCACTAATTCAAAATGGATGGCCAAGATTTAATTATGGAAAGTAAGTCCAATGCATGGTTTTCTATTGTAATGATTGCTTTTGCTAGTGGATTAGTAGTAATGATTACATTTGCAAGTGGATTAGAGAAAGAAAAACACTTTTAGCCACTTGAACACTCAACTATTCATATAGAGATATGATAAGATTATGAAAATAATCTCTCTCTGAAATACATGCATATACACGGCCACATATATACTATACAAGCAAGATTAGTTTTTGTTCAAGAAGTGCAATCCAATCGGCTAGAAGAGGAAGAAATAAGAGAGAGAAAATGTCATCTTGCACATATATGAAGAATATATGGGTGAGAAAACTTTCTCTTTCTTCTCTCTTGCATTCGGCCCTAGCTAGATAAAAAGGAAGAAGATTGTTTCTTTTTCTTTTACACACATATAAGCCTTAACCATCAAAAGACAAGCTAACACATTAAGTCATTTGATGTAGATTGCTCTTGGATGTTCGGTGTTTCTGCCTAGATCCTTCACACGTGAGGAGGAGCTAGTCCGCATCATCAAGAAGGTTCTATAAGTTTGTTAGCTATCCATTGAAGGTATATCTTCTCTTGTACCATAGCTTTATATATGGTTGATATATGTTATGCCTCGCATGTTAGTCTTATGGACATTATACAAAGAATATATGTTGATACAAGCTTTGTTGCTAAGTAAAATTTTTGAAATCTATCATTGTGTTTTCGGCCATAACATGTTATCCATATGATTTTTTGTCGATCTTGCTTTGTCATATATTGTTTCATCACACCTTTCAAGTGGTATCAGAGCTAAGTCATGATGTCCATGAAGTAAATGTACATATGGCTGGGTGGTAGCCTTTAAAATTTGCAAGAATGAAGTTTCTTCAATATCTACATACATGCATGTTTAGATCTAGGTTAGATCCTCGATTGCATGTATAGATCTATGAGAATAGTTGTTGATCCTTGCATGCATGTGATAATTACTAAATTTTCATATATATAAAACATGATTGCATGTGAGTTTGAATGTTTGATTTGAACTAGCCATATGAAAATGCTAGAATATAAAAGATCTAACTTGAAAAGTTAAAAGGGGCTAAAAGGTGTTTTTGATCCTTTTGACTTGGTGTATATTGCATGATTATGAAGTGTAATATGTTAAAATAGCAAGTTGTGCTTTTCTACTTGGTATGGCCGAATGGTTGCAAGAAAAAATGTGGAAGGCTAAAAGTCATGCTACAAAGTTGAAAAAGCTAAAAAGGTGTTTTTGGAAGTCTTGACTTTGTGCATATTGTGTTTTTAATACGGCATGATAATGTGTGCTTGGGCCTCATTTTCTTGACATGGCTGAATAGTCCATGGTATATAGGCTTCGGATTTGAAAAGCATATTATAAAGTTTAAGGACTAAAAGAAGTTTTGGTTGCTTTTACTTTATGAATGTTATATGTGGATATAATGTTAGATTATGAAAAACTTGTATGCCTAATTTAAGAGCTATAGCCGAAAGGTAGCTAGCTTTTAATTGGCCAAGTGTCTTGCTATTTTGAAGTTATTTAAGCTTGCATTGTAATGATCCCAACCTGACCTTTCTCAAGATTAGGTCAAAGTCTACGTTTACTGTCATTACGGTTTTATGTACATAACTTTCTATAACCTAAAGAGGAACAATAAAGAATTACTCAATAACAAGCCTTTATATAACAATTCAGGTACAAAAGGGTGTTACAAAATCCGAGATCTCGAGAACTACCTGACTATTTTACAAATTAGGGTTTTAGCACAGCTACTCTTCTACCCGAAAATAATACAAACAACTCTAACTTTTATAACTCGGATTGAAACATGACAAGCAAAGAGCTTCGAGCATGAGGTCATTCAACTTTAGCATATAATGTCAATTTTCATTTCAAGCTAAGCTGCACCTGCGAGGGGAAAGAGAAAAGAGGGTGAGCTCTTGGGAATCTCAGTGAGGATGGAATAGGAGAGTTTTGAAAATATTTTTGGTCAGACCCTTTTGAAAATCATGATGCAATTCACGTACGATAATATTAACAAACTATTCACATGCGGTAAACGCTAAGATACAATAACATATGACAACCAATAGAGATTCCTACCACATTTGAATCACGTATCAATCATAGTAACGACATATAGATATATAATCAACTTTCTTCCCCGAGAGTGGAGATCGTCAAGCGGGAGTACTTAATCACATTTTTCCTCCCCGAGGGTGGAGATCGCCAAGCGGGAGGACTTACTCATAATCCGATGTCACTTCCAGAGGTGGCCAGCACCGCATCAAGATCACAACTTCTTATCTCTCCCAAGAGGGTACTCCGAATTATACCCGAAATCTACGACCCAACTCCCCAAGGGTGGAGATCGCCAAGCGAGAGAGAGAATAGGACCACGATAGACACGGGAGCATCGGCAAGCCTATGCCACCCGGCGTTCGTGCAAGCTATCGTACCTGAGGTTGCAACCCCCAATAACACATATGCATGCACAAGTATTCACGTAACACACAATCAACAATTATTTGTACAATTTATGATCACGTAACCATAGGTGGAGAACAACAAAAGAGGTTATTTCTGAACAAGTACCTTTAACAATTAGAAGTACAAGCAAGTAATAGAACGTAATCCATAATAACTCATTGTTGTCACTTAAAATGATAAATTTAATAAACCTAATTAACAACTACTAGGTAGCTAATAGTAAAAGTGGATGAATAGCTAGTTATATACTCATGCTACAGGCTAAGTAAATTCAAGTTGTAATAAGAATCATGGTTCTTGGAAGTTCAGTAACCCTAGCTTGCTAAATTTATTTAACTCCTAATGCCTAACTTAATAATTAGGCTTGCTAGTGTACATTTCTCTGCAAGTCCTAGTTTAGCTTCTTTAGGTAGGTAACAATATCATCATTTGTAAGCATATATTAATAACTACTTAACTCATCATAATAAAATTAACTTAATATCCGATATCCACTTCCTCAAGGCTTAATAGTAATATAATTGTTATACAGATATCATAAAAAATCAACTATAATGGATTAAACATTCGTGATTAACTCTTAACCAACTATTTTTACTTTAACTAACACCTAATTTTAAGGATAACATGTTAACAATACTTCAGATCTAATCCTCTAATTGTCTAAGCTTATTATGATATTATCATGTTCCCTAAATTAATTTGGCTTGAACAAAACTACAGAAAAAAATGCTCTTTTAGTTACAATTTCCTCTCATTTATAGCTGGTCTTAGTGTAATTCAATAACTATTATTCATGTAGTTAAGATTAATAACCAATACATACATATATAATTAACTCATATATCACTAAATGATTTTATGAAATCTCCTCACCTCAATCGTGAAAATTGCGAGCTGCTCACGGATGTCACGAAATATATATATGTATTTAAGCTAGCTTGTGTATGAATACTAGTTGGTGTGTGCTATAGCTGAAAATTAGAGGTTTATATAGAGTTTTGACTTTGATCTAATTGGGTCATGGTACAAGGTGATAATCATGTAGCCTATAACTTCAAATATTCATGCAAGGTGACACATCACGCTGCAATGTGTTGATTCACGGTTTTGCTTCGCTGGCTCGACGAAAATTGCACAGGTAGCTTAGATGATAATGATAGTGCTATTTTACTAAGTTACAGTGTCTTGATATATTGAAATCGCATTGGTGCTTAGCAGCGGCAATTCGTTTAGTAACACAAGTGTATTGCTGAATCACTAGCTCTAGTAGTAGTATGTTAATAAGCTAGGCATTAGGCAGTTCCACAAGGTGATAGCAAACTACCTGCTTGGCCATTTGTTCAATGGTTGTAACACGAGTTGCACGATGTTCATGCAAGGTGACAGCGGCAATGTGTAGTGATGATTCTATTTAGATGATAATGCTAATGCCTATTCGGTCCACTAAGCAAAGTCCACCAAAACAAAATCATGATCATTTCTTTTACTTTGTTGTCTTTCGGCCAAGCTTGATTCTTTTCTTTCTTTGTTTCGTTGCCTCCACTTACTTAATGCTCCTATGTTGACTAAAATAAAACAAAAGTTACTAATGTAGACTATGCTAACTAATATAAGATTAAAGTCACAACACTAATACATAACTAAACTTGGTCAACTATAAATACTTAATCGGGTTTGGCTTATAAATTTAAAATGTTAGACTAATACATTCTAAGTCCAAATCAATAATCTTCCTAATTCTACACCCCCGGGTATGCTATGAACATAAAATTCACTGAACGAATGAACGAAATAAAGTAATTTAGGCAAATATAAAAATAGATAAAAGAAATAAAATAAAAAGAAATCAATTTCGGGCTCGAGAAATATAATCAATTAAATGTAAACAAACAATAAGCATAAAATAATTATTTTTTGGTAATTAGATGTAATTCGAATAAATACAATTATTATTAGAAATATTAAGATAGCCCATTCAATTCCGGGACAACTAAATAAATATAATTATTAAAAATAATAATCTAGCTTGTTTAGGTCCAGGCCAATTAAGTAGATATATTTATTAAATATATTAGTTTAACTCATTCAGGTCTGGGCTAATTAAGTAAATATAATTATTAAATATATTATGATAACTCGTTCAGGTCCGGGCCAATTAAATAAATATAAGTATTAAACATATTAATCCAACTCATTCAAGTTCGGGCCTGGGCTTCCCGTTCGAACTCTGACACAAATTAATTTTAAAGACAAATAGAATTAATCTAAAATAAAATAATAAAGTGTGTTTCCCGGGCAATTCAATTAATTCTAAACTAAATAAAAGTAAATAGATGCACGTTTCCCAAAAAATAATGCAAAGTAATGAAACAAATAAATGTAAATGAATATTATAAATGCATGGTCGGGCTCGGGGTTTCACATGCATGCATATTATAATGAGTTATAATTTAAGTGATCAAATGGATCTTGCATAAATGGTTAACAAAATATTGTTGACTAGGCTTAAAGAATGTATGCTTGAGTTAACTTTATGTATATGATGCATTAAGTGTTAACTTGTTTGTCTTGCTTGGATTATTATATTGGATATGTTTAATCTTAGCATATAAGCATATGTGGATGGTTGAATGTTGTTCTTTTGATCATGGATTTGGAATTGGATGGGCTATATATCCATTTGGTTTGTAATTGAGACATAAGTCTCATTTTTATTATTCTTGCAAAGAGAGAATTATGTAGTGAGGACTATATGTAATCTTTCAAGAATAAAATGCAAGAAGACCATTTGGAGGTTTCCAAGGAGTTGGAGGACCATTGGTGGATCAAGAGGTTGAAGGCTATGAAGACATAGTGATGTGCTTTAGAATAGTCTTCAATTTCTTTATTTTTGCCCTAAGCCCAATTTCATGATCCACCATTCCATTGTGTGTTGCATGCATGCTATTATTTGCTCTAATATATTAGTTGCTTATAATTAGACGTGTGTGCTTTATGAGATCTCAAACAAATAAATCCAAACCTCCCTACGTGCAAACTAATATTAGATTGATAAAAATGGTAAAAAGGGTTTTATCGTAGCCCTCTACCATCCTAGGACTTAAAGGAACTTAAAGTGAATTATGTCCGGCCTAACCCAAAGGTAGAGGGATATGGTTCATAATAAGTTTATTAGGTTGCTAGTATAACATAGTGATGTAATTATCTTCTAAAATCAAATGACTAAGAGTACCACAAAGGTTGAGGTCATTAGATTCAATTTGTCGGATAATTAGGAGATGACGGGTCTAATCTAACTAGATCACTTAGTCAAGAAAGCACTAAAGTTGAGATCAAAGTGATTTAGGGATTAAATGAAATTGACAATAGCCTATTTAGGGAAATGGACAACAAAGAGTTGTTGACTCTTAACACCTATATCTCAAGAATACCGCAAAGGTTTAGGGTTATTTGTGTTAAGTGAATTTGGTCAACCCACTAAGAGTCTTTATAGATTCCCTCTTCTCATCTAGGGAGTATGAGATTTGATAAGAATAGTGGAAATAACTATTTATTTAAAAGTCCATATTTACATAATTTTGCATGATCACATCAACTAGCTTTCTTACTTTCTGTAATGCTTATTTTCCTACAGTTTGTATTTATGGCTTCATTTACAAATCCAATAGCTCCTATTCTTGATTGCTTAACTGGACCCAATTTTCATATTTGGTATCAAAATCTGAGAATAGTTCTGTGATTTGAAAACCTTGAGTATGTTATGGACAGTCCCCTCCAACTACCTTGTTTGAGATGACCAACGAGGCAGACTATGACATATATGATCAATGGGTTGAGCACGTTATGCGCACCAGAGGCTACATCCTTGCATCGATGAGTAAAGACCTGCAGTCATACTATGATAACTGGTCTCATGTTGCAGACATTACTCATGCTTTGCAGGAACAGCTCGGTGAGCATAATTGGGTGGTAAGATATGAACTATTTAAAGAGTTGTTCAGTCTTAAGATGGAGGAAGGGTCTGACGTTAACCAGCATTACCTTCAGATGATTTATCTGTTGACTCAGCTTGAGGCATACGGTTTCATCATGGATCCCCGACTCCAGATAGATTTGATCTTAATGTCACTGCCACCATCATTTTCCCCTTTGATCTCATATGCATAAGGTAGATCTTACCATACCCAAGCTTCATAATGTATTGATTGTCTGGAAATCTGAGAGAGTGGGTAATGGTGCGGAGAAAGTTCCGAATGTTGCTTCGTCTTCCTCAAGTGTCAATCATTTGAAAATCTTGAGAAGGAGGAAGAAGAGAAACAGAAGGAACCAATCCACTCAGGGAGAGTGGTTGTGAGGGATAGGGATTATGTGAAGACAGTAGGAGCTGGTTACCACTGTCATCGATTCAGTCTTGGATGACGTTTGGTCGTTTTATACTTGTTTTTGAAAGTCGGCTGGTTGTGACCTAAAGCCCTAGCAAAGTGTGATGTTAGCCCAATATTACATGTGAATCATGGTATTCTTGTGAAATGATTAAAGTCACTTTTATTAGAAAAGGGAATATAAAGTGTCATTAGACTGTTAACATTGAAACATGATATCATATGTAAATCATTTCGGGAAATGACTTACAATGATTATTTTTACTTCATAATTTTACTAATGAGTGGTTAATAATACAATTATGAATAAGTCTAAAGCTTTGAAAGAGTTCAAGGATTTTTGAGACTTTAGTAAAAACTAATCATTAAAGGATGAAGTCTCCATTTTGACCAAGAGTTGTTGATCAAACTGAGATGCTGTTTCTTTCTTTCTTGAATTGGAGTTTGTTCAAGAAAGAGATAGTAGGAAGAAAGTTGGAATAGAGAAAGCGTCATCTAAAACTTTTAGAAACGACCCAAACAATAATCTTGAGACCGATTTACTAAATCCTAAACAAAGTCATCGCACGGGTTTCTCGTATCTTAAGTAGTACATCTCATTCTCAAGAATGATAAATGTATCTTGTAGAGAAAGTACAAAAGTTATTTGTAAAGGGGATAATGACTATCTTATAGAAAAGCGATATACTCTATCGATTTCGAGGATTGGAAGCAAGCAGTACAAGTAAATATGGACGCTATGGGTTCCAAGGGTATTTTGGAAAGGATGAAGATGTGGAGACATGTAAAGTGGAACTAGCTGTAAAAGGGGTTGTCATCAAAGCCAGAGGTTGGTTATGACGAAAGTTTTATTGCCAGATACTTTATTCCGTAGTGCATGAACTTGTATCTGTTATATACTATGATCATTATAGCTGGCAAATAGATATTAAAACTATGTTCCCGAGTAGTTATCTTAGAGAAGATGTATGGAACGTTTATGAGTTTTGAATTCAAGAATGATCATGTATGTCAGCTTCAAGTACTTAGATCATCTTATATAGAGAGGAAATAATAGAGAATATTTCATCAGGATATGAAGATGAATCCTGTGTTTCCAATAAGGTTAGCGGGAGTGAATCCACTTACCATATATTGTATATCGATGACATTTCAATTATGAAAAGGGAAAGTAACTTATTTGTGTTTGACTTGCATCCAATTGAGCAATGTTCCATATAACTTGGGATGAGCCTATTGTATCCCAAGGATTTGTGTCTATAGAGATAGAGTGAAGATATCAAATTAGGTTTATCTCATAGTGAGTACATTGAACAAATCTTGAAGAGATTTAAGATGGAGGATTCTAAGAAATGTTAGGTATCCAGCTTCTGAAGTGGGATATCCATCTTTTCTTTTAGAAATGTCTCCAATATTGAAATAAAATGATAGCATATCGATTGTGTGTCTTATGTTTCAACAATAGTCAGTCTCCGAGATGTACTATGGAATGTACGCAATCAGATATAGAACTTGCTATAAAGAGATACGAGCAGATATCAGTATGATCCGAGTGAGAAACTAAGGATCTTATGGAAATAAGTGAACTTCATAGGGACGAATTCACTGATTCTGTTTTTAATACAAGAATAAAGAAAAGGAAAGCTAATTTTAGAATTGTTTGATATGTAATAAAGAAACAGTAAGTTGGAAAGAGTTTCGAACTGCCAGTGACTGTTGACTTTATTAATAAAGTCAAATACATCGTGGCACTTGATGCTGCAATAATAATATTTTGGATAAGAAAAGGTTTCCTAATTCGCGACTATAAATAGATTCATATAAGTCGGACTTCATTTACCGTATAAACTCTGCTATGTGTCACTCTTGAACGTGAGGGAATTCCAATCGAATGACAGAGACATTCCTTGGAATGGATTAGAAGTGTCTAATGGTCCCTCATCGCTATATGGTTATAAATCTAGAAGGTTACACACTAAAGAATATCATCAATAGAGTAATCGATGAGCTTATATGTGATTTGGAAAGAACATTAAAGAGTTAACGTCATTCCTTTTGGTCATTAAGAGTTAATGGGCCAATTGTGTGATTTGTGAAGCCCCGTACACATTCATGCATTTATTTATATAAGTTATAAGTATTAATGTGCACTTGTATTATCTTGTTTGCATTCACGGACTTTTATGTGCATTTACATCGTTTTACATGTATTAAGTGTTTTAGATAAAGTAGACATTAGTTAAATATCTTTTAATACCCTAAATATCTTAAACGTTTACTATGTGCAATAGAAATAAGTTAGAAACTAAGTTAGAATTACAAGAACTAAGTAGAGTAACTTTGGGGTAACTTTACAAATATTAGAAAACTTAGGGGCCAAAGTGTAATTAACTAAATTATACCCGGACACCAATTAATTACCATAAATCAAGAATTAACTTTTCCAAAATCCCATTAGAATGCTAAGACTAAAAGAAATTAGAAGAGAAAGTCAAGAACAAAAGTCCTTTAAAGGTTCAGGGTCAAATTGAAAACTTTGAAACTTTTGGGGTCAAAATTGCAGTTATTGAAACTAATACTTGGACACCACGTTTGGCATTTTAAACTAGATATCGAATATATAAAATCGTACAAGGAACACTCTAGGAAAATTAGAAAATGTAACTGAAAAACTTTGAAATTTTAGAAAACACGAGGGGCCGATTAGCATAACTTACAAACTTTAGGGGCTAAATTGCAAACGCCAAAAGTTAAACTTAGGGACCAAGATTACAATTATACCTAGAACTTAAGTTTGGCTAATTACATAGGGGACCCCATGGCTAAGGATAGGAAAAATGGGGGTCAATTTGCAAAGATGAAAAGCAATATGGGTTAAAACACAATTAGGCTAAAGTTTGGTCTAGCTTCCAAGACAAGATAGCTTCCAAGGTAAGCTTGAGAAGATATTTCACCTTCTTCCTCCCCAAGCCAAGAAACCCGTCCATCCCTCCCAAGGAAGAGAAGATTTTCTCTTGCTTTGTCTTGCAATTTTTTTGAAGAACAACACAACATAGGTGAAATCCAACATAGGCAAAGGATCTTCAAGCTTAATCAAGGTGATTCTAGCAATTTCAACCAAACTTGCAAGGTGAGGGTTCTTTCAAAACTTGGTTTTTATGAGATATAAATGCATATTTATAAATGATGAAGCTTGAATATGAATATACTAGCTAATTCATGGATTGAAAGTGTTGAAATCTTGCTTGTTGATGATTTGAACCATAGTTGTTGTTGATGAAGTTCTGAATCTTCTTGGATGAAGATGAATGTATCTAGCTATGAATATATGCTTGAATATTGCTTATTTATGTTGCTTGAGGTTGCTAGGATATATAGTAGTTGTTCTTGATGACACTGAAGCTAGAACATGAAAGACTTGCAAAATAACATTTTCGAACAGTTATGTGCCATCAAAAGTGTTGGTTCATTTGAATGGCTAAAAAATTTTAGAAAAAATTAGAAACATTTCAGATTATACTAGACTCATAGTGAACAATTCTTGTGTTGAACATATTTTGAGGAAAAATCGATTTCATGTTCAAAAACACTCAATACAGTTTGTTACGGGATTTTTGCTGAATCTGGACGGCTCACTGCCTCCGAGTTCTTTTGCAATTTAAAAATAGTAAAAGACCTCAGAATCAAACGAAACTTTCACAGTAGCTAAATTAGGTAGTTAGGAACAACTTTCCTGTTTTACAAAATGTCAGATTCCATTGTTTTAGATTGCTGAAATTTCCATTTTTGAAATGACATAATAATAGCTTGTAATATGGACAATTAAATGCAGTTGCACGAAATTGGTTATAACTCAGTCAATTTAGATCGGAATTGAGCTTTTCTTGATTTCAGAATTATCTACACTCGAAGAACTTTAATGCTATACTAAAAACAGAGTATTTGGAAGCTAGGTAATTGATTTGCCAAAGTTAGGTCATTGCAGTGGATTAGGCATTGGCTTAGATGGATTAGTTAAGTTCTAATGCTTAGTGTATTTGATTAAATGGCTAGGTTACTAGTTTCTACTATTGTGCAATGATATTATATGACCTCTAAATATGTTAAGACACTTGGGTGATCATTTATATGGATTATATTGCTCGTTGCCCGTTAATTACCCAGTTTGCTATAAATGTATAACTATGTCAAAGTTTTGAACTCGATACATATTTGATTGCTATAAATGCTTGTATTATGTGCAATTGGATTGGAATTAGTGTTAAAAGGGGTTGCAACCACCTGGTCTTAAGCCTATCACTTGGGAACATTTCTACCCTTGGAGAGTTGGCCTTCATGCTTGGGCACAATGCTACCTTCAGAGAGTTTTCCCTCTTGCTTAGGCACAATGCTACCCTCGGAGAGCTTTCTCTGGCTTGGGCACATTGTTACCTTTGGAGAGTTTGATACGATGCGAAAAAGTAATTTATCCCTTACTTAGTGCGTGAAAACAATGCAATGCAAAAGAGTAAGCTATTTCTTACTTAGTATATGATATATGGCTTGAATATGTATACTTGAACTAAATCTTGATTGCAGATATTGCTTGCATTGCATTCAGATTTTTTCAAATGATTTGCAAACAAGAAAATGTATTCAAAAACCTTTCCCAGATTCCCACCCCCTCGTTGAACTTTGGTGCTGGATAAGCTCACCCTCTTTTGTTTCCCCCTTTCAGGTGTAAGTGAGTCGGAGTACGATATTTGATGACTATGTGCTAGGTAATATATGTTCGTGACTTTAATCTCTAGCGATGAAGTTTGTATAATATGTGGTATTTGAATTAATATAATAGCTAGATGTCGTACTTATAAATAAATAAATAAATAAATAAATATATATATATATATATATATATATATATATATATAAGTTTTTGGTTATACAAATTATATATGCTATACTTTGGAATTAGATTGTCATTTTAATATGTGTTGGGCAAATTATAATATGTTGTTGGAAGTTGGAGTTGAGGAGCTGTAGTAAAGGATTTGAAGTTGTGGCTTGTGACTTTTCTGTTTGCAGGTTAAAATTGGAATATCCAAAATACAGTCGTTGTGCTGCTCAATTTTCGAGGAAACTAATAATAGGTTGAAAATTTGACTAAGTATGGATCGGTAATTAAATCAAGTAAGCCACAACCAGATTTAGTCCCTCGACTAAGGTAATTGAAATTTTGTAATTTGAAATTTAGTAATTCGAAAATGATGATTAAATAGTCTTGAAAATTTGAATTGTGATTAATAGTGCTCGCGCTATTGTAATTGTGCCTTAGCGAACTTAGGCAGAGTGATCTTCTTAAGCCCGAGGCATCACAATCCAAGGCATGTTGGTGGTTTTATTACGGTGTCAAAGACTGCATTAGTGATTGAAAATTTAGGGTTGTGACATAATTAGCAAAAGTATTGGGCCGATTGCGTATTTATTAAAAGTGTTAGGCCATGTCTTATAGTGGTTAATGAACGTGTTGGGTGTTTGAATAATTAATAAATGGCATTGGGCCATTTGTGTAATCATTCAAAGTTTTGGTAGATCATTTTATAATTAAAGAAAGTTGTTTTCAATTAATTATTCTAATAGAGATTAGAATTAATTAATTAATTACACAAATTAGTGGATATGTTGTGGATATATATATATATAATATTGGATTGTATGGATAAGGTTTGTCATGTCATCAATCCAAGTCATCTTATAATGATGTCACATCCCGTTAATTCAAAATGAATAACCAAGATTTAATCCTGAAAAGTAAGTCCAATGCTTGACTTCCTATTGTAATGATTGCTTTTGCTAGTGGATTAGTAGTAATGATTACTTTTGCAAGTGGATTAGAGAGAGAAAAACACTTTTAGCCACTTGAACACTCAACTAATCATATAGAGATATGTTAAGATTATGAAGATAATCTATCTCTCATATACATGCATATACACGGCCACATATATACTATACAAGCAAGATTAGTTTTTGTTCAAGAAGTGCAATCCAATCGGCTAGGAGAGAGAAAATGTCATCTTGCACATATACACATATAAGTGTTATGAAGAATATATGAGTGAGAAAACTTTTTCTTTCTTCTCTCTTGCATTCGGCCTTAACTAGATAAAAAGGAAGAAGATTGTTCCTTCTTTTTTTTCACACATACAAGCCTTAGCCATCAAAAGACAAGCTAGCACATTCAGTCATTTGATGTAGATTGCTCTTGGATGTTCGGTGTTTCTGCCTAGATCATTCACACGTGAGGAGGAGCTAGTCTGCATCATCAAGAAGGTTCTATAAGTTTGTTAGCTATCCATTGAATGTATATCTTCTCTTATACCTTAGCTTTATATATGGTTGATATATATTATGCCTTGCATGTTAGTCTTGTGGACATTATACAAAGAATATGTGTTGATACAAGCTCTGTTGCTAAGTAAAATTTTTGAAATCTATTATTGTATTTTCGGCCATAGCAAGTTATCCACATGATTTTTTTGTCAATCTTGCTTTGTGATATATTGTTTCATCACACCTTTCACAAGCAAGTGGTAGGTTTGAAGATGTTGATGTGTTTGAGATTTTGATATTAATTGTTTGCATTCTTTGCGTGTTTTGTGCTTAAATGAATACATTAGTTAGCTATTTTCAACATTTATGTTCTAGTAGTTTTAGTATTATTTTAATGATATAAATAGTTAATTAATGTGAACTTTTATAATTTAGGTGAAGCTAATTGGTAAAAGATGATGTTCGTGGTGAAGAGTGTGGACCGAAGCGAAAATGAAGAAAATAGAAGATTTAAATAAAAATAAAAGAAAAAGAAAAAAAAATCCATAATGGCCCAATCATTGGGCCAATCATTATTTTAATGAAGGTCCAATGATTGGGCCATAACTTGTTTACAATTGCAACTTCATGGCCATATATGAAGTCAACAAGAAAAGAAGAAAATTAGGACAATAGTAGCTCAATTGACTTCGACTTCAACCAACAACACCCCAACGAATCATCCTTGCGCCAAACTACTAAGCCAATCTCGCACCACAATTCAGCAACAACACCATATCACTCGCACTATTTAGCCACTCACAGATCACCAATTTTGCACAAACCAACACCACAATTCACTTATCCAACTTTTACACCTAATTTCATGGACCCATTTTTTTTACACACATATATACACAACAACACATTAATTCTGATCGGCTTTTATCCACTACCACACACACTAACACACATTTTTCTTTACATCTACACACACCCATTCACCTACTTCTACACACACACACAAAATTTTACACATACACACACACTTACCCACTTCAACCAAACCACAAATCCATCAAACTCATCTACTTCCACCGTCAAATCCGAGGTTGGTGAGCAAATTGGAGCAAGGAGGCAAGGAGCGTTCAAGCAATTGAAGAAGCTAGACACATGGAGAGCTTATCTTTACTTCTTTTCGTGTTTTTAGCTTTCTTTTGATATGACCTAGATAATTTAAGGGTTAGGAAAAACTTGATAGTATGTTTGTTTATGGATTATTTTTTATATTTTTGATTTGA
Organism: Ehretia macrophylla; assembly: GCA_037974665.1. Classification (NCBI taxonomy): domain Eukaryota; kingdom Viridiplantae; phylum Streptophyta; class Magnoliopsida; order Boraginales; family Ehretiaceae; genus Ehretia; species Ehretia macrophylla. The sequence goes on along the minus strand of CM075782.1, from coordinate 14,085,700 downwards.
GTATTTTGATGAGATTTTCATATGAATGTTTTAGATCCAATTAGAATTGCTTCATAGTTGTTTATGATTCTCAAATTGTGGCTTTAAATATGCTTATTGCTAGTCTCAATTTGTGATATCTACTCGATTTGGTCATTAATTTTAATTAGGTCCCAGCTTATGGTTAATACGCTTCATATTAAATCTTAAAAATTGCTTGTAGCGGGTATATTAGTGATGCATGTCAAAAACTTCATATGAATGAACTCGAATGTTGATAATGAATCGTATGTTGTACCATGATTCGTACACTAGTTCGATTAGTTGACCCTAAGATCGTTTGGACAAATTCGTACTCGGCTTTAAGAGTATCTAGAGGACGGAGTTGTACCTAGGTCTAGGCGAGACTAATTGAGCTAATTAGGTGGCCTTATCAAATCAGACTTGTAGTTTGGTCAACTCTAGTTGACTACCTGAATCCAGACTTCAAAATAACCCATAGGCATTGCATAAGTTAGCTAGACCTAACTCATTTCCAATTTGACGTAATCCTAGGATTTGCCACCTTCCATTTAGATTAGATTAATTAGATTTTTTATTTTACTTATTTTAATTTTAATTTAGATTAAATCATATTTCATTCAGATTATCAAATCACTTTATTTTCTTTTCTTTTGTCACGAGTTTAGACCACTTTCACACGAGCACACATTAGATAGCACTTAGAAGCTTCCCTGTGAAGATTCGACCCCGTACTCTAGCATACTATATTGCATAGATTCGTGCACTTGTGGGTTTAACTTAGTAGTTTTGCACTTCTATTTCTCATACACCAAGGAAACAATCAGTTAACCACATGTTATATCATATAAACAGGATATAAACAATTAATTCCACAGAAGAAACAACTTCACATAAGGCACATAGATCACATAAGTAAGTTAATCACATAAACATATTGACAACTTGTAGTTCACTTTACACTTAATGCATGCAATCACCCTTCCAAGACAAACTCATGTTAAGACCTCTACCCACATACCGAGGATAACCCAACTTATAAGCTAATCATGCTTTGATACCGCTAAATGTCACGCCCTAACTCAACCCCACTTATGATCAATTCAGGATGCGGCAAAATTTCGGCATTATAACATCAATAATACGGACTCATAACCCTAAACCGGTTCAACCTTCAAACAATCCACAATCAACAAACACTTCAATAAACCACAAGGTAACCAACACATTCCTCACTTCAACCATCTAACATTAAACCAAAGTATAATACTTCCGTCTCAACCATTCAAGTCAAGCCATAATACACATATATTCAAAATAGATTACCAAGCTAGCTTAAGCCTATCAATATATGCATAATCAAAAAGATTATATAAGCTAGCATTATACAAACCACTAATTTAAAGTAAACTAAACATTACATAACTCCAAGTCTTTCATACATTACAACATAAACATAAAGACAACAGATGAAACATTCCAAGCAAACACTCAAGTGTGGGGCTCAGGAACATAAGACTCATCAACATAAGGCTCAGCCTCAACCTCCTGAGGCACGTACACTAGCTCTAGCTCAAGCTCACCTGAAAGGTTAGCAAAGAGGGTGAGTTTCCACCAATTCAGCGAGGGTTAGATAGGAGGGTTTGAAAATATTTTCATGAAAACCCTTTTGAAAACGCACTTGGAAATAATGATGCATAATAAACACTAACAACTCAAATAAAGCAAAGTAAGTAACCAATCAATATGGATGGACTAACACTTGTTGATGCCGCCTCTTATACCGCTATCACGAAATCTACCGTCTTCTTATCTCTCCTACTGATACAATTCGGATGCACCCAAGCTAGACCCACACCCCATGAACATTCTCTGATCATGCGAGATAGGGGATAGAACATGATAGTCATGCCAATGTAACCCGGCAAGTCCGATACCACCCAAGGTGACACAATCCTATCATGCCTCACAACATTTAACACTTAACAATTAACATTCCAAGAGAACAACAAAGTAGGTTGTCTCCCGGCACTATAACATTTAACAACCAACAATTCAACACTTTAAAACACTTAGAACACTTTGATTAGGTAACAAAGGAGGTTACCGAACCTCAAGCATACATAACCATAAATTAACCACTTACGACCCTACCAGACTCCAACTCAAGTTCTAATGACAAATACAACACAAAGGAATGCAAACAACATCCAACTCAACTCCTAGCAACATCAAAGCCAACTTTTAACAACATATCTAACAATTACTCAATCAAACAACCCACAAACCACCTCCTATCAATTAACCACTAAAGCACGCACCTAAACCACCCCGAGGGCAGCCAAAAAGCCACCCAAAATTAGCCCAACCAGACCAACAACACCATGCTAGGTGGCTGGAATTTTCAGCCCATAAACGCCACCAACAATTCACCATTTTTGCGTCATAACTTCACTATTCTATGCAAGACAACTACAACCAAGCATGTATACAAGCAATGAAACACAATTCAATCAAAAATTTTAGCTAAAAACTCAATAAACAACATTTATAATCAAACTATATACAAGCCACTGATTAAATTAGCTAAAATCAACCTATGTTGTACTAAAGCAACTATCTAGCAATAATCGTAAGTCAATACAACCATACAACATCTATATATGCAATTTCAAAACTTTGGTACAAACTTTAATTTTAAGATCTTGTTTTTCCCTCACTTTATATAGAAAGAAAGCTTGGAAATAGGTAGAACACAACTAGAATAGGCAAAAACAAGCTTTGAATGGATGCAAAAGGCCTTGGTTCAACACGTTTTCTTCAAAAATTGCTTGAAACCCTTGAAAAATACTATTCTCCCATTTCCCCAAGCTCACGACTGAATGTGTGTGTGTTTGTGGTGTTTTTGGCTTGTTTTGTATATGTAATAAGCTTATGTAGAGTCAAAGAAGGTCAAAGTTGGCTATGCAAGAATAAATGCCTAAAATGACTAAGTTAACCTTCATTTTTGCTTCTAACTTCAATTATGTCATTCTAGGAATATTTAAGATAATAAAACACTAATTTAGGCATATTATTTCATGTAATTAAAAGTATGACACTTAGTTTAGTCAAAGAAAATGAAAAATCATCAAAAATGCAATTCAAATAGAACTAAAATGCACATTTAACTTAATATCTTCAAGTAAATCACACATATGCACATATATGAATTCAAATAACATATAAGCAAGTGAAAACACGTAATTCGAGACTCGGGTCTCACAGAATGCAATCTTTTAACAAGCAAAAGTAGCCCTACTATATTATATGAAGATAATGTTGCACACATTGCCCAAATACATGGAGGCTATATTAAAGGTAATGGAACTAAGCATATATCGCCAAAGTTCTTCTTTACTCATGAGCTTCAAAGGAATGGTGAAATCGAGGTTCATCAGATTCGTTCAAGTGAGAACCTTGCTGATTTGTTCACAAAATCATTGCCTACTATCACATTCAAGAAGTTAATATGGAAGATTGGTATGCGGTGACTTCGTGATCATTCTTGATATGCCCACAAGAGGGGGAGACATATGCACTACACTCTTTTTCCCTTCGTACAGGTTTTGTCCCATTGGGTTTTCCTAGCAAGGTTTTTAATGAGACAGTATAAAATGCATATAAAAAGAATATTGTACTCTTTTTCCTTAGTCAAGTTTTTATCCCATTGGATTTTCTTGATAAGGTTTTAATGAGGCATATTCTTGAGCATTAAATATCCAAGAGGGAGTATTATGAGTTGGATATTTATGAATAGTAGCTATCGGGCACTGTTCAAATAGTGGTATTGTGAAAATAGTAACCGCTGATATTTTGTAAATAGTAACTGCATAGTAACCTTATTTTCCTATAAATAAAGGTTTTTTATAATTAATAATTTACAGTGAAATCAATATAATTCTCTCTAGTTTCTCTCAGTTCTTTCTTATATTATTATCTTTATAACAATTATTTCATAACAAATATTACTGGTGTCTGGAATTGTCTATTAATCATCTAAGGTGTTGTCAAGTCTTTTTGCTTTCTTTTTCCATGTTTATCCAAAGAAAAAACTAGAATTAGTCGGATACCAATTATTGAACTATCTCTTTTTTTCAATGATTGAACTATATAAGATTGTATGCTTCAGCCCAAAAAAATCAATTGAGTTTTTGCAATCATATCCTCTTTTGTTTTAGTTGCACTAATTAGTTGTAATTTTAATACATAACTCCATACTTTGTTGGGTTTTTTTTTATCCAACAAAACTATTTTTTTTTGGTCAAGAAGCAATTTACATTGAAAGAAAATTAATGTACAAACGTTGAGCCTTGAGCCCAAATTAAGACATAGGTCTAAGGAAAATAACAAATACAAACACACATAACCTACAACTAATTGGACAAGGCATAAGACTACTAAGATCCAACACCACCAACTGCGGTCCAGCATAAAAAGGCAAGGCCCATTGACCCAGAATTTGAAACCCCACACGCATAACAACCATTGTAATACCCGAGCCCGGAACATGAAATTTTTCTGTTTCTTTTTCTGAAAATTATATTTTTCCTATATTCCATGATATTTAAATGTTATTCGTTCATCATCGCAAAGTGAATTGCATATCGAGAGTGGTAGTTAGAAAGTGTTTTCTAGTCCTCAGCAAATAGTAAAAATAGTATTTATAGTATTTAGTATTTTAGTTTAGTGTTTTAGTTGTTAGTTTTATTAGAATTGTAGTTTATGCTTTGTTTAAACTTAAAATGCCTACAAAATAAACTAACATTGACCAAGGACCAAGACCTTTGGCCATTTGACTTCAAGTTGTCATCTTTTAAATCATAAAATAGAAAAAAAACATAACACAAAGCTGAAAAAAAGGGTGAAGGCCGAAACTTGAGGGAGAAAAGAAAAAAAAAAGTTTTTCAAGCCAAATCTTCAAATCTTCGCATGGGCTTGCATGAGATCATTTTTGAGGCTTTCAACGTTGTTTTCCTAGCATCTAGTAGCATCAAATATGAGGGATGCATCGTTATTTGCGCATTTGAAATAGTTGTATCTAAACTTTAATTTTTGAGATTAATGCGTAGATCGATATTTTAATTGTTTTGTTGTTGGAGAATGTTCCTTGGTGATTGTAGAACATGTATTTATAAGTTTTTAGTATTTTCTACGGTTGAATTTGGCTATTGCAATTTAAATTATTAATAGAATAGTAAATTATGAATCGTAAAACCCTCGTTTTTAATTTTTATTCCGTATTCTGTTCTGTTGATGTGGAAAGGTGCTAGATATGCTAGAATGCTTAAATGTATGGTTTATTTGGGTTGTGCAATGGAAAAATAGAGAAAAATGCCTTGGTTCATGTTGGGGTTGTTTTGGTTGAGTTTGGTGTTTTCTCGTTTTGCATGATGGCATTGTCTCGGGAGACCATGGAAGCACTTTTGGTATGGATATGGCATTGGTTGGGTGTTTGGTTAGGATAGTTGTAGTTCAAACGAGCAAAGGGAAAAATCGGAGTTTTACAGGAATTCTAGGTTAAAGTAAGGTTTCGTGGCTTTTAGTCGTGCCTTACGGTGTTCTAGGATGAGTGGTGAAGTCGGTTTCGAGAACTCGTGGCTTGTTTGAAAGTAGTAACATTTTGAAAGTTGGGGTCGTTGTGTGATTTTGTCAGTTTTTATAATGCTTTGCTTTTAAAATGCTTGTTGTTGTTTATTATGCTTGTTATACTTGTTTATGATTGAATTGCATATCAATTGTTGCTATTGCATTTAAGGTAACCTACTTTGTTATTCTCCCACGTGTGGCTCTATCGCTCGATTGTTGCATTGTATATTGTATTGCATTCATAGAGTCAATGAAACACCCCGATCCCTCTCGAGACCGGGAGTTCTATCAATAAATCTAATCACATCCCAATTCCAAACCCGGCATAATTTTCAGGGAAAACGGACGGAGTCTCCCCTGTTTCTAGGCAAAAAGCAAACTTGCGACAGCATATAAGTGGACCAATACCATGTCCAATCATTCAACCACCTCAAGGCCATCCGAGCCTTGTTCTCAACAAGTAATCACAAGCAAATATACATTTCCAGTTTACAGACTAACCTACCTCTTCACATCTTTTACAAGTACATTCATGCTTGACAATTAAACCATACTAACCTATTGCATAAGTTAGACTATCAAACCATTCTAACTCTTTTCCTTTGGACATTACAAACATGCATTAAAGTTAAGCTATACTAACTAGATACATAATCTAACTTATCAAACTACTTCAACAATCTAATGAAACTTAAATTACATTCCTTTTGACATTAAATACATACAATACATGAAAGCATACATCTTTACAACTTCGACAACTCAAGCCACATAGGCACGCAAGACAACTCTTCAAGCACGAACTTTCACGAAATCACGAACTTTCCAGCTAACATGACATTTCCTGAAATGTGGTGGTGAGGAGTGAGTATACACAACACGTATACTCAGTGAGGGCGAGACAGATATCGAGGTGGAGAGAAAGAAAGTCGTGCAATGCAAATAGACACAGTTAAGCAATAAAGTCAATAAGAAAGCATTCAATACAAACGACAATATAATAAACAATCAAGAAAGCATTAACACAACCATTCAAAGCTATACCACACTCTGAAGGCTATGGTTCACTCATACGAGCAATGTACCATTTCACGAGCGATATATCAATCTCGAACTTGATGTTGACAACGATGACAATAAGCGCGCGCAACCACCTTATAACTTCAGTTTGGAATGCCTCGGGAGTAACCATTAATTCTACGACCCAAATCTCCCTAGGAGGCAACCCAAGCGAGAAAAGGGAATAGGACACGGAGCTAGAGCAACCAACACTGACAGCCCGAGACTACCCAGAGAGGCCCATCACTCACGCGCCTGACACTATGCAATGTAAGACACAACACAAGGCGATAACGAGCGATAGCACAACAATACATATTAGAGGAGATAAACGAGATATCAAGCATTTACAACTAATACTAGCATTCAATTAACTTTTAGAGCATAACTATCTTTAATAGCAACAATAACACCAATTAAACAAGTAACAGCAGTTCAAACATGAAAACGTCAAATATCACTATTCAATCCCTAACTTCCAAAGGCAATTATGAGCAAACGAGCTACGGGATTAGGAAAACGATTTAACTACATTCACTTAGGCACTACAAGGCACGTTTCTATGTCACTAAACTTCACTTTCTCACCCGAGGCCCGAAAGTCCACCTACTGCGTTTGAACTACAGCTATGCTAACCGGTCATTCAATCAACGCCACAACAGCGCCAAAAGTGCTTCCATACCCTCAATTGCAAAACCCCCAACTAAATTCGAGCACGGTTAACTTTTGGTCAATCGACCCATTTACGTTTCTTTGTCTAATTTCCAATTTTAACAAACGCCGATCCATTTTTATCGCACATTTTATCTTCTATCACTAATGGCACCTATCCAAATCAAGCAATCGCAATTCGGATCAAAAATATGAAATTCTAGGGTTTTACTATTCATTTTTACTATTCATGTTCTCGCCTAAATTCAATTTGCATTTCTAACCGTAAAAATTGTTAAATAACTAACAAGCAATGCTCTACGAACCCTAAAGAAGCATTTTCAATCAATTTCAAGCATTATAACGCATTAAATATCAAATCTAAAAATTTGAATCAAAAATCAAATTTCATATAATATGCACAAAAGCGTGAAAACCCTCACAGAGATTGAAGACCAAGACCCGCAAGGACCCGAGCCACGACCCCCGAGCAATTCCAAGCGCAATTGTAGAAGAAAATGCAAGAAAAATCTTTTCTTTTTCTCCTTGAGACCATTCGGCCATGGCAAGGACATGGATGGCATTTGTGGTTTTGTTTTTTTTTTTTAGCCTTGTTTTATTATTTAAAAGGTGACAAGGGCATTTTGGTCATTTGCAAAATCAAGCTTTAGTTAAAAATGGTCAAATAAGCTTATTTTAATGCCATTAAATGTAATTCAAGTTAAAAAAATGCAATTAAATGAAAAATAACTAAACTAGTTAAATTAAGCTAAAAATATTTTCCACTAAGTCCGAAGAATATTTCTCTAACTCTCATTTTCGAAATACTATGATCGAACGGTCATTAAACGATCGCTAGTCAAATGATGTGCAATAACATAAAACTATAATTTTTGAAAAGCAGAATAGTAGAATTGTTTAAAATTTACCCCAGCTCGGAGTTACTTTTCTCATTTAATTGAAGACCGAGTAATTTTACTGCAAGACAACCAAAACCGATTATTAAAATAATCAAAACAATCAAAGTAATCAATATTCATTTAAAATAATTAATTTAACTATTTCTAGAATATCTTAAAGAATTATGAAGTTAATATTAAGTTACACATGAATAAGTTAATATAAACACATAGTCAAATACAATTAAATACTAACATTTAAGATGACACTTAATTAATCACAAGAGAATAAATTCAATTACTATAATTATTAGAAATAGGTAATAATCTTTTAATTAATTACTATAAATCTTTTTGAATTCTTCTAAAAGAAATAGCATAACAGTGAAAATTAGATGATTTAACTAATTAAACATTTAATTAAATGCAGTCAAATGCCATTAAATACATGCCGGTTTCGGGTTATCACAGTCAGGGGTGGGTGTGATGGGCCTCTCTGGGTAGCCTCGGGTTTCCAAGGTTGGTTGCTCTAGCTTCGTGTCATATTCCCTTTCTTGATTGGGTTGCATCCCAGGGAGATTTGGGTCGTAGTATTGATTAATACTTCCAAGGTATTCCAAACTGGAGTTATAAGGTGGTTGGGCCGGCGCGTCGTCATCGGATTCGTGAATTGAAGTTGCTCGAGGAAAGTGAATTGTATCCTTTAAATTGAGTGGATATAGTTTTAGTGTTTAAAATGCTTGTCTTGACTTATTTGATTGGCTTAGCCTTGTTGCTCTTAAGTGTTTAGATTGATTGACCTATTTGACTATTTTGCATTGCACTCTTCTCTCACCTCTGTCCCGTGAGACCGTTAACCCTCGCTGAGCAATAGTTTTTGCTCATCCCTTTCTATACCATATTTTACAGGAGTAGTTAAGGTTGTTCCTATTGAGGTACTCGAGGAAGAGGAGGAGTAGGTGAAAGTGTTTCCTTGATTACACTTTCTTTGCTTAGCTGGTGGTTGGTTACCAGACATTTGTGGCGAGCCATGCTTGATGTACATGTTGCTTGGTTGTCACTCTATTTTGAGGTTTGTAGCCTTGTATGTAGTTTCTATTTTGAGGCCTCTATTGTCTTGTATTGTATAAGTTGAAAGGTTGTAAAACTATAACATTGTACTCGAATAACTAGTAAAGAGCGGCATGCTAATGGCTTTAACTGCTTAGTGGCATAAGTACCTATGTAGTATGCACGACATTTTGGGCTTTTATTAAGTTGGTTAATGAAGGAATGTATGTTTTCAAAGGAAGTTGTCTTGTTTCAAATGGATATTGTAGTTCCGCGTATATTCTATTAAATGTAGGGTTTTCAAATCGTCCACGGTACAGAGGAGACTCCGTCCGTGTATCGAGTCCGGACTTGGCCTTTTGCTGGGTCGGGTCGAGGCGTGACAACCATCGCATACAAACTATCCCAGTTACCATGGAGAAGACTGTAATAATACCCCAAACTTGGAACAACCAAGGCCAATTCACTGCAAAATCCTACAAAGAGGCAAAATGATTACACACAATAAACTAAAGTAAGACGCGTGATTGGGACATACTGCCCAAAAGGAGCAAGAAACAATGGAGACGTGTTCCACCATGCAACCTTGAACAAGGCCGCCAACATATGTGAAGAAGAAGGCAAGAACGAATGAACCATGATGCAACACAATTCGGGTTGAGTCCAAAAGAAGAAGTTTGAGCCATATGGCCTTGGACCTTGAGTCGTATGATAACTTCAGCTGCTTAAAGCTCCTTAATCAGCTTTGGGAGCCTCATGTTCAACTTGTTCATACTATAGTTGAGCTTGAACTAGGAGAAGGATTCAGACACGTCTCGAGGACCATGTCCACCTTGTTGGAAATGTCTATCTGAGACCCCAAGATTTCAGCAATATTAAAGTTGTCTATCATCTTAAGAACTTGTTCTGGGATAGACGAATACTCAGCCATCTCGGTCATCATGATCTTCGTCATAGCAAATTGCTTAGAAGATCACATATAGTGAAGTCATGATTTCAGCAACAGTGTCTATGTTCTCATGTTGAACCATTAGCATGGAGGCTAGCATGTAGCATTTAACCATACTATCCGCCTTTATCCATTTTTGATGGGCCTCATATTGGTGTATATAATTCCATTTCAACGAGACTCCTTCAGAATTCTCAATGGGCATCAGTAGAATTGGCCCTTATATAAGGACAGGGCTAAGTCAGGACAAACTTGTACTCTTCAATAGTGAGTATTATGTCCAAGTGTCTCTTCTAGTCAACAAAATTAGGACATGTCAACTTGCTATTCATGAGAATAGTTGACAATGGACTGAAAGAACCCTTTATCATCTTTTTGGATATTAATGTAATATGATCAGTATGATCATAATAAATGTATGATAAATATGTATTGCATGCATGAGAAAAGTAAAAAGGACACATGAGTGCAAATGATATACATTGTTGACCATGTTTGTAGATAACCTATTAAACTACAATAGTGTATTAGTGTCTCAATTTCTTCATAGTTACCCCATCGATGGGATGGTCTTGCCTTTAATATTACTGAGTTAAGCCCAGCTAATTTGGATTCTTCACTATTCGGTACTATCCAGTGTCAATCCAATCACGGATATGTTTGGCTTTTCAAGAACTAATAACACTTACTTTGATGGGGAAAATATTACCTTTCTTAAGTCAATTATAATATCATTTCTTATGGGATTTCCTAGAACATTCCAACATGATCCCTCCGATAAGGTAGTAACTCTCATCAATATTTATAAAGTGATCCATAGTAAAGAACTCCACCGATAGGGAAGTCGTTCCGACTAACACTTTGTTTATAAATACCCATTTTTAGATCACCTACTAAATTCAAACAAGATGTCACCCTCCGTAGGGAGGATAACACATGGTAAGACAAGGTGGCATAGCTCATTAGCATGAGCTAGATATGAAAAGTCATGGAGTTTTCCGTTTCCCTCTCCCACTCGATTATTTGGCTTAAGGGTTTATAATCTGTGAATTACTTTTATTGCTATGGTCCAATTTTAATCTAAAGAAACTCTGGGTGAACCTATTGCTTTTATAACTATTATAATTCACTTAAAATCACATATAACCTATTCTGGGTCATTAGAACCCTTAGGTTTGGACATAAGTTCTAGTTAAAGATGTGGCTCTAAGGGAAATGTTGTAATCTTTCCCTAAGCAATTTTAAAAAATTAATCTTTAGACCTTTGAAAAAGTCTAAGATCTGATTAATTTTTTTTTAACTAGCCATGAACCTGATACAATAGGATTAAACCAATTTTAAATCCTATTTGGGTGGACATGTTACTAGGTGACTTTTTAGAATTAGCATACATGTAATTATTTCCAAGAAATATAATCATACATTCTATGCATAAACCTAGTAAATAAATTAATAAAAAAATTAATTAAAGATTCCTATTGTTGACGGCTTCCTATGAAATTTCACAAATTATGAACAAATCCCAAGATTTTCAAGAATTAGAATTTCGCCCATGGAACTTCTCTAATCTTCAAAAACCGTTGCAAGATCCCCATCCAACAAGCTTGACCCCCTTTTACCAACCTTTTACCAAGTTAAAATAGCCCACACAACACCTTGAAAGTCATGCCAATCACCTTGGGAGTGATGCCATTGCTGAAAGCTTGCAAGGTATTCTTCTTGCGATTTTTTTTATTCTTACAGCGTGTAATCCATAGGAATTATGTAGAAAATACCAATTAAACTTTTTTACACCATATCCTATGCTTCTCAAGGAAGCTATAAGCAATCTAGAGAAAAACAAATATTTGTTACACCCTCCTATGATTGCTGACGAATACAATCTTGCATAGAATTGTACTCTAGATTACATGCAAACCATCAAGAATAAGGGCTAATTTAAAGCTGAAACATAGAGGGTTAGGCCACACATTTATCACAAAACAAGCCACAAAAATGTATGCAATAAAGCCCTAATGGCCGCACCTAGAATATCTCCCACCTGTAAACAATCTACGCAATATTCATCGTGTTGACACAAGATTCAAGCAAATATATGATGTGTGGATCGGATAGCACTGAAGGTACATGTATCTAGGATAATCCTAGGTTTCAAAACCTTAATTATATGCAGCATAATAAATAATACATGTAAAAGAATTGAACCACATAATATATGTAATAGCCCAGACCCAGCGTACAACATACAGTACATATTTGCATATATTTATGTGTTTACTTTAGTTAATTCATTCATTTTTAGCATTATTTTCATATTACTTCAAAATTATTCAAATAATAGTTAAATTAATTATTTGAAATGAATATTAACTATTTTATTATTTATAATTTCCGATTTCATTTCCTTGCATTTATTTACCTTGTTTTCAACTAAATAAACAAAATAGCTCCTAGTCGATAGTGCATTTCAAACTATTTTATCTTTTGAATTTTAAACAAAATGTGGTCATAATTGTTTATATGGAAGTGTGAACTCTGAACTTCATACATATACATGCATTAAGACCAATGAGGAGTAGTACTCATAATCGGAATTCTTGTTTAGAACTTATTTGAAGTCAGACAATATCTGACCGCATTTCTATCGGTGAAATCATTTGGGAAAAAAATCTCAATTGGATTTCTTATTCGACATGTATAGGATTCTTTATGGTATTCTATTAAGGAGTTTTATTTGGGGATTTTAACTTAATAGGGACTTTTATTTGGTACCCCTATTATGGGTTTTACATATGATATTCCCCACGGTATTCTCCAAGGTATTCTTCAAAACAGAATTCTCCAAGGTATTCTTCAGAACAGAATTAACATCTAACATTAATATCGGGCATCAATGATATTCGTGTTTGGAATTTTTTCTGACTTCTTATTCTGAGGTACTCACGGTATTTGAAGGCCTTTTACTAGTATTTTATTGGCATCTTACCTCGGAATCTTGGAATGAATTTCTTACTCGGCACTTCCACTGGGAATTTCTTATATGAAGTTCTTTCAAAATTCTTCTAGGATTTCTCAGTGATAATCTGATGGGGTCCTCTTGTTAGTATGGTTGTGCAACACTCTTTTCCAGTAGCAGTTCTGATCAAAATTGGAGCAGTTGAGATGGGATCTCTTTTACAATAAGAAATTGTGAAGACACAATTGTTTGAAGGGGGGAAAAGTATAGCTCAGACCCAGCATATAGCATACAGTACATATTTGCATATATTTATGTGTTTACTTTAGTTTGTTTTTTTTGAACTAGTGTTTACTTTATTTAATTCATTCATTTTTTAGCATTATTTTCATATTACTTCAAAATTATTCAAATAATAGTTAAATTAATTAATTGAAATGGATATTAACTGTCTTATTATTTATAATTTTTGGTTTCATTTCCTTGCATTTGTTTACCTTGTTTTAAACTAAATAAACAAAATAGCTCCGAGTCCATAGTGAATTTTAAATTATTTTATCTTTCAAAATTTATATTTTTCTGTCATTACTTAACATATTTAAAGTATTCATCCATCGATCGTTCGTGCGTAGTATATTGGAAACGAGAGATATTGAATTGTTTCGAGTGTTCCCGAGTGAATAGTATTTTCAGCATTATTTTTAGTTTAAGTGTTTGTTTTAATTACTAGCCAAATAAATTGATCTATTTTGCAAATATTTGACCCTTTGACCCACTCAAATAAGCCATTTGACTATTGACCCCTTTGTTTGTCTTCCTTTTAAAGCCAAAACAAGCACAAAACAAAAGAGAAAAAAAAAAGAACAAGAAGGCTCAAACCCCAGAAAAAGAAAGGAAAAGAAAAAAAAATCTCTTCAATTCTTCAATTTGATCCTTTGAGCTTGCGTTGGGAGTTGTTTTAGCCATCAAAGATCATCCTCAAGCTTTTTTCTTCTTGCCATGTGAGGGATTTCATGATTTTTGTTGCATTTTCATTAAGTTATATACTATGTTCAAATTCTTAGATTTGTAATTTATTGTCATTAAATGCTTATCTATGCTTGAATTAGCTTCTATAATGAATGTAAAGCATTCTTTGATAGCTATTTAGAGATTTTTATGGCTAAAAATGCTAGAATGTATTTGGAGAAGATGATAAATAGTGATTTTCTAGGGTTTTTGTGTAAATTTTGTGCTAAGCTTGATTTGATGCTTCTAATATGCTTAAATATGTGTAGAGAACATTCTTTGATAGTTAGATTGCAACTAGATTAAGAGATAACCAAGTTCTAGCAATTAAAGTCTTGAAACGAGCACTATTCATTCAGGACCAAGAAATCTTGCTCTAAAATCGAATCTAACATTAGATATAGATTCTAGGGATGTAAAAATGGCTGCTCGATAAAATTTATAGCATTTCGAGATCGTTGAATTTTTATGTGTATTTCGGGTAGTTTAAGGGATATTGCGCAATTGAACCTTAGATGCTTAATGTAATGCTTCACATGGATGCCATAAATGTTATAAAAGCTAGGCGGATGCTTGGAGTGAATAGATAATTAGTTTAACTCGAAACTAACGGGTTTTACCTAAAGAATGAAAAGGGCCTTTGGTCGGTTTGAAAGGTTAAGTGTAATTGGTTTTCGCCTAAGTTGTTAATTAGTCAAAGAAGCACTTTTGATGTGAGTATGGCATTGAATAGAGGAGTGGATTGAGTAGCCGTAGTTCAAAGTGACCTCGGGGGTATTCAGTGCTTTAGTGTTAAAAGTGAGTTTGTTTAGTTTAAAAGGGGTTCATAAAGTGTCCTTAGGAAGGTAGAATGATTGGCTTGAGTTTCATTTGTATGAGCTTGAGATTGGACTAAGGGGATTAGTTTTTGAAAGTTGAAAAACATGTTAGTAATTGGCTTGTAGTTGATTATTAAAGTATCTAATTGTGCATGTATGGAATGTTTACTTCACTATGAATTGGTTTAATACGTTTATATCTTTGTGAAGTTGACTTGTTTAAAAGGGGTTGATGTAGTTAGTAAGTGAAATGTTTAATCCAATGCTAAATTATTGTGCCACAAATGTCCATAATGTTAGATTAGTACTTGAATTGATTAGAGTATGGTTAGAACTTATTATAGGTGTACGAGAATGAATTGAAGCCAATTCTTACATCTTGAAGCGTGGTAGAGGTGAGGGAGTTTTTATCCTTATGTGCATAATAGTTTATTTTCTTGTTCAATAGATTGTGTGATTTAGTATAATTGTTAAAGTAGTGTGTGCTTATTGATTACTATATTGTGTGTGAGGGCAACTTACTTTGTTGTCCCTCGATTATGTATTTAGTGGATTATCTTATCTTTTATCATTTTGAGTGCATTGCATCGTGGTTGCGCAACCATTTGGGCACAGTAGTGTCGGGGAAGCCAAGCGGTATCGGGCTCGCCGGTATACCTTGGCTACTATGGTTGCACAGTCCCTTTCTTGCTTGGGCCCTAAGTCCTTGGAGAGTTGGGTCGTAGAATCGGGGTACATCCGGATTACACCCAATTTGGAGTTATAAGATTGTATGCCGGCTTATCGTTATCATCATCATTATTATATCGAGTTTCTGTTCGTGGTTTGTGGATCGTGGATCGTGGATTGTGGTTCGTGGTTCGTGCTTTTCAAACAACATGGTATCCTTATTGTGTAACTCTTGATCGGGCCCTAAGTCCTTGGAAAGTTACCTTGTATCCTTTTTATATGTACCTCTCGCTTGGGCTCTAAGTCCTTGGAGAGCTACATACGAGCGTATTCTTATTTATGTGCTATTAAATTAGTGGAATTGATTGGTTATTTTGTGATTATGTGATACTCATATGATTGCCTTACTTGTCCCTAATTGTTTTTATGTTGTAATTGTCTGTGTTTGGCTAACTAAATGTGTTACGTGGCCCTCCTATTTGAATGAGTAATTATTTTGTTATTTGATTTTAAGATTTATATGCATTGCACGGAAACAATTTTCGAAAACTCCCCAGATACTTGTTCCCTCCTTCACTGAGTATACATGTATTGTATACTCACCCTCTTCCTAACATTTTCAAGTTTAGTATGAAGCAATTGCAGTGCCTATAAGCTGTTTGGCATCCTGAGCATTGAAGTGTTGCTTGCTCGTGATAGTGTAATTTGTAAAGTAGAAGTCTTGTGTGTATTTGAATTATGTTGTGAAGGATTGTAATAGATAGTTTAATGTTTGTATGATGTGATAATTTTAGTGGTATGTAATAATTTGTAATCTTTATTTTATTGTCTTTATTGTCGTAGATTAAGGCTCGGATGGCCTTAAGGTTCAGAGGAGGTTGGGTTGATGAAGCTTGGGGTATGTTGTGAATGTTGTGTTTTGTGGTTTGTGGTTATTCCTTCTGCATGTAGGTATGAGATTAGTCCATAAACAGGGAAGACTCCGTCCATTTTTTTCTCGTTTTTCATGACCTTGGGTTTTGGATCGGGGCTTTGGTCGCGTAAAGGATCGGGGTGTTACAGTATACATGCTCAAACTCAAGACTAGTCTACACATAGTGGCATTAAATCGCGTTATATATAATGTATGATGAAGGGATCGTTCATATACCTCTTTGTTTGCTTAATAAAAAACAAGGAAAGTAGTTAATCACCTTCAAAACCACGGCCTAGGAACTGCAAACACCACGCCAAATGCCCCGTAGGATCAAAGACTTTGATCTTCTCTCCTATTTCCCATTTACTACTCTTATAGGTAAGAATAGTTTGTGGGAATTGTTCTCTCTTGTTTCTTGGGTTTAGAAAATATGAGAAAGAGAGGGAGAGTGTAACACCCCGATCCCTCTCTAGACCGGGAGTTCTATCAATCAATCTAATCACAACCTAATTCCAAACCCGGGCATAAATTTTAGGAAAAACGGATGGAGTCTCCCCTTTTTCTAGGCAAAATGCAACCCTGTGACAGCATAAAAGTGGACCAACACCGTGTCCAACCACTCAAAATTCCTCAAGGCCATCCGAGCCTTGTTTCTCAATAATTAAACACAACAAGTATATATACATTTCCAGTTTAAAAGCTAACCCATCTCTTCTCATCTTTGACAAGTACATTCATGCTTGGCAATTAAACTATACTAACCTATTGCATAAAATAGACTATCATACCATTCTAATAAACCTAGTTAAGTTAATTACATAACTTTTAACACTAAATACATACAATACATGAAAACATACATCTTTGCATCTTTCTACAACTCAGCCACATAACACGCAAGACAACTCTTCAAGCATGATCTTTCACGTAACCACGAACTTTCCAGCTAACATGGCATTTCCTGAAATGTGGTGGTGAGGAGTGAGTATACACAACACGTATACTCAGTGAGGGCGAGACAGATATCGAGGTAGAGAGAAAGAAAGTCGTGCAATGCAAATAAGGCAGTTAAGCAATATAACTGACAAGTAAGCAATCAATATAAACAATCAATACAATAAGCAATTAATAAAAGCATTAACACAACCATTCAAAGCTATACCACACTCTGAAGGCTATGGTTCACTCATACGAGCAATGTACCATGCGATTCGATTCCACGAGCATTACATCAATCTCGAGCTTGATGTTGACAACGATGACAATAAGCGCGCAACCACCTTATAACATCCACTGGGTGTACTCCGGAAGTACCCCGACACATCTACGACCCAAATCTCCCAGGGCGGCACCCCTAGCGAGAATGGGAATAGGACACGGAGCTAGAGCAACCAACCCTGGCAGCCCGAGACTACCCAGAGAGGCCCATCACTCACGCGCCTGACACTTATGCAATGTAATACGAAATACAAGCAATAAATTAGCAATAGCACGAAAGTACATATTAGTGGCGATAAACGAGATATCAAGCATTTATAATCAACATTAGCATTCAATTAACTTTTCAAGCATAACTATCATTAATAGCAACAAGAACACCAATTAAACAAGTAATAGCAGTTCAAACACGAAAACGACAAATATCACTATTCAATCCCTAACTTCCAAAGGCAATTATGAGCAAACGAGCTATGGAATTAGGAAATTGATTTCACTACATCCACTTAGGTACTACAAGGCACGTTTCTATATCACGAAACTTCACTTTCTCACCCGAGGCCCGAAAGTCCACCTACTGCGTTTGAACTACAACTATGTTAACCGATCACTCAATCAACACCACAACAGAGCCAAAAGTGCTTCCATGCCCTCAATAGCAAAACCCCCAACTCAATTCGAGCACGGTCAACTCTTGGTCAAACTGCCCCTTTACGTTTCTTTGTCTAATTTTCAATTTTAACAAAGGTCGATCCATTTTTATTGGACATTTTATCTTTATATCATTAATAGCA
Source organism: Ehretia macrophylla (assembly GCA_037974665.1). NCBI lineage: Eukaryota > Viridiplantae > Streptophyta > Magnoliopsida > Boraginales > Ehretiaceae > Ehretia > Ehretia macrophylla. Next base: position 14,067,085 of record CM075782.1, on the reverse strand, counting down.
CCTATCCAAATCAAGAAATCGTAATTCGGATAAAAAATCTAAAATTCTAGGGTTTTACTATTCATTTTACTATTCACGTTCTTGCTTAAATTCAATTTGCATTTTTAACCGTAAAAATTGCTAAATAACTAACAAGCAATGCTCTACGAACTCAAAGGAAGCTATATCAAGCAATTATAGGCATTATAACACAATATATATCAAATATAAAAATTTGAAACAAAAATCAAATTCAATTAAAAATGCACAAAAATGTGAAAACCCTTACAGAGATTGAAGATCAAGACCCGCAAGGACCCGAGCCACGATCCTCGCTTAATTCCATGCAAGATTGGAGAAGAGAATGCAAGCAAAATTCTTTCTATTTTGGCCCTTGAAGTTTCGGCCAAGGAGGGGACAAGATAGGCATTTATGGATTTGTTTTGTTTGATTTTTGCCTAGTTTTATTATTTAAAAGGTGACAAAGGGCATTTTGGTCATTTTGCAGGATCAAGCTTAAGTGAAAATATGGTCAAACAAGCTCATTTTGATGGCATTTAATCTATTCCAAGTTAAAACAATGCAATTAAATGAAAAACAACTAAAACTAGTTAAATTAAACTAAAAACATTTTTCACTAAGTTCGAGGAATATTTCTCTAACTCTTATTTTCGAAATGCTACGATCGAACGGTCAATAAACGATCGCAAATCAAATGATGAGCAATAATATAAAACTATAATTTTTTTGAAAAGTAAAATAATAGAATAGTTTAAAATTTCACTCCGGCTCGGAGTTACTTTCCTCTTTTAATTGAACACCGAGTAATTTTAATGCAAGACAATTAAAACGATTATTAAAATAATCAAAACAATCAACATTCATTTAAAAATAATTAATTTAACTATTTCTAGAATATTTTAAAGGATTATGAAATTAATGTTAAGATACAAATGAATAAGTTAATATAAACACGTAGTCAGATACAATTAAATACTAACATTTAATATGACACTTAATTAAATACAAGAAAATAAATCCAATTACTATAATTAATAGAAATAGGTAATAATCTTTTAATTAATCAATATAAAAATTATTGAATGCTCTTAAAAGAAATATCAAAATAGTGCAAAAATGGATGATTAACTAATTAAGCATGTAATTAAATTCAGTCAAATGCCATTAAATGCATGCCGGGTTCGGGTTATCACAGAGAGGACATGTGAGAGCTGCAAAATTCGTGGGTAGCTAAATCTAATATGATAGTGAGAGTCCTGGTATGATAAACTAGTATGCAATAAGATTCTAGAGTCCTAACTGCAATAAGAGTGTATCTAGACACTTTCTATTGAGTTTAAACTCTATTCCAATTTATTTTATCATTACATGCAAACCACACGCCTCCCACACACCAACCATATGTGTTCCATATGCCTCACTCGCTAAAAATACGATCAAGTTCCATAATGAACTCAATTATCAAAATAGGAAGTTCCAATACTTACCAAAATTGGAAACCCTATCCTATTTTAGACTTCTAGTTGCATTAGGACTCTTTGATCACCAACCTCATGTCACATTATAAACCCCAAACATAGAAACATCGATAAATAGGATTAAAGTGGCTAAAAGAGGGACCAAAAGACATGTTAGTCCAAATGAGCCTAAGAGGGGGTGAATTAGGCTAATGAAAGCAAATAACTACTTTAAAAATTAGGAATTCAATTGCAATGCTCACTTAAGCAATTTATCAAACACTTTGTGTGTAACACATATAATAGTGAGAATTATGCAATAAATCAAACACAAGATATGCAATATATATGAAAGTAAAGAGAGTAGGTTTAGAGAGATCAAACGCAAGGATTTTTAGGTGGTTCGCTAATCTACATCTACCACCTAAGGTCTTCTACCCTTAGGATTTCTACAAACTCCACTATTGATACTTCTTCAAATGTTAGTGAAGTACAAACCAACTTTACAACCTTCTCTTGAGTCCACAAGAGAATCACAAGTTTCTTTAAATGTAGATGAAGCTAAGAACCTACTACAACAATCTCTTGAGTCCACAAGAGATCAAACAAAGCCTCTTCAAATGTAGGTAAGACTTCAAACCTACTACATCTCTTCCTTTGAGTCTACAAAAGATCTACAACACTTTCTTCTCTTCTATGATTCTCACAATCTAAGATCAAGAGAGCAATACAAACAAGAATATGTGTATTTGAAAGATACAAAGCTTTAACTCCTCTATGAGTTGGATAATACCAATAAAGCTCTTGAATACTCAAAGATTTGCAAGTGTAAACTCAAGATTTGTAGCAAGAAATGAGTAATAAAGACTTTGAAAGATTAATACTGAATGCTTGTTGCTTGGAGAGGTGTTCTACAAAATGGATGTGGTTGTGGTTTTAAAGAAGTGCACCAACGGACTAAAAATGGGTAGTTTTTTAAAAGACAACACGATCCGGTCTCTTTATCAAGACCTGATCAAGCACTGGACAACCCAGTCTTGATACCCGGTTGTGTTATCAAGGCCTGATCAAGCAACTTTGTCGAAATTTTACCTGGAATTCAATTTTTCAGAGGTAGAACGTTTTGACACTTCAACGACACTTCTTCTAAAAAGTTTCTAGCCTATTTAACACTTCAAAACATTATAAACTCTTGATGAAAGATTAAAACCAATTTTACACCTTCAATAGTTTATCAAAACATTTCAACCTAAAACCAATCTTTTGAAGATAAATCATTTTAACATTCTAAGACCAATTCTTCAAAAGATATACCAATCCATTTTGCCTTTAAAATCTTCTTAAAAATCTTGATGAAGAATTTAAAAACATTTTGAAAACATATCAAAAGCTTGAACCACACAAATACAAATCTAAGGCAAACGACAATATTCAAGCCGCTACCTATTATGACTTCTCCGCCTTATATCACCACTTTATCTTTATGTCTTCAAGTTTTGATTCTTGAAATATAATCTTCATTTTTTCAACTCTTCAAGACTGCATATGCTTGTTGTGATGTTGATAATTGTGGCTAATATAACTTTGCATACTCTTGATCTTGTAACTTCTTTTGATCAATCATATCTTCTTCTTTCAAGCAAGATTTTCTTCCTCTTTCAACACCAAGCAATCATAACAACTTTTGGCTCACAAAAATATTAGTACAATGTAATCCACATACGCCAAAAATATTGAAATTCAAATTGACTTTCTAACGATATATACATTTAATGCACAAAAGCCAACAAGTGTGTGTTTAAGAATATAAGACATATTTGATTTCACACAGTTTATAAATCAAATTTATTATACTTGCATTTTTCATTAGATCAATACAATTATTTTCACTATGCAAGCCATTCATCCAATTTCAATATTTAGCTCAACTTAATATGCACATTTTAATCTCATAAGCCTTAACTGTGAATTTAATCATATATACATATAAATACAATCACACTTAATAAATCCAATATAACATTTTCTTCCTTCATACTTGCACCATCATTTAATCAATGTCATTATCTTCTCTATGCAAGTTATGCCGCCAATCAATAAATGACTCAAACAAATATGTACGATTTAACCACAAGAGTCACAAGTGTGAATTTAACAATATACAAACGCATTAAATCAATCACACTTGACATATTTAAATAACCATATTTGTTATCATCAAAATAATGCATTAGGCCTAAGGCCAACAAGACATAATTACTCTGACTCTTAAAACGACCAAAATGCCCTTGTTAGTCACTAGTATCATTTTGACCATTTTAACCTTAATCCATTCCACTAAAGGATTACGACTGCACTCCAGGACAATTATTGTATTCACAAAAGTAAGTCATATCGGGTATAACCTTTTGTCTCAGGCCAACCAAGTAAAATAACCAAAATGTCCATTTATACTCACTCATACCCAAAGTAGGTCTTTACGTATACTATCACCTCCTTGACTACCTTTCAAGCTTAGAACCACTAATCTATGATATAATTATACACAGGATGTTATCCACTTTCCCTAGGAAATGACCAACAAGTGTAACAACCGATATAGTGTACAAACCATATCACTATATGATCAAATGGATAATTCTAAGGGAGTGATTACAGCAAAGATACTATATCCCATATGCATATTGTAACGCCCTAACTCGACCCCTCCTATGAGCAGTCAGGATGCAACGAAATTTCGGTAGTATAACAACAGTAACTTGGATACTGAGGCTCTAAACCAACCTATTTGGAACATTCTACAACCAACTTCACAAATCACCAACCAACTCCACAATCAAGTTAACAACATACAACGCAACCAAAATATACATTAAACATTCTTTTACCATTTCATCCATAGGTTATACGCCTCTGTTCCAACATCATACTTTTACTATATAACGTACATTTTTTCCAAAATAGATTATAACTAATCTAGGAACCTAACCATGTTCAAAAAAAATACTACTAAATTAGCAATATACGTAAGTCTTATAATTGAGTAAGTTATACAATATAACATATTACAACAACTAAGACAAATTTATGGCAACGACTCCGGCACACAAGACTCGTCCACGTAAAGCATATTCTCAGCTTCCTGAGGCACGTATCCGTAATCTTGATCAATATCACCTGTATGCATGCAATAATTGAGAGTGAGCTTATATAAATCAAGCCCAGTGAAGATTCGATAGATCTCTAACAGTATTTACTATACTCCTTGGAAATCGTCCTTTGAATAGTAAACACAATAATAATCATCAATAACAATATAAACACATTAACTATAATGACCAATCAATAAAGGATACTCTAGTTGGTGTAGCTCCAAACGCCATCACGATCTTAACCATTCTTCTTGTAATTCCCCATTACTCACACACCCGAGGTACCTCTCTAGCCCCTCCCTCCATGGCACCTCCGCCCATACGAGCTGGGGGTAGCCTATGATAGTCATGCCATTTTCAACCCAACAGCCCGACGCTGCCCGAGAGGTGGCACACATATATCAAGACTCATGACAATAATAATAAACATTCAAATCTCAGGAGGACAACCTTTCACATTGACTATCTCATAACTCATCAATAATCAAATATCACAGGAGGAAAACAAAGTTGGTTGCCTATCTCCCGGTTCATCAATAATCATCATTTCAAGAACATATCATCAAATAAACAATTAACAACTCAACTACTAAGTTAGATGACAAAGTAGGCCATCCAACTTAACATGCAATAACCACACATTAAAACCCTAGTCTAACCATCTACAACTCACAATTCAATCACTCAAACACCACCCAAACATCTAAAGGCATAATTCAACATTTTAAAGAAAGACAACCCAAACTTCTAAAAATCATAACTTACATTCAACTAATCTGATAACCTCCAAACTAGTTTCTATCACTTCCCCACTCAATCAACAACATTAGCCCTCGAAAACCAACCATAATCCATCCCAATCAAGCCCAACAACCCTAAAACCTCAGTGCACCTAGGCTGAAATTTTCGGACTTTCACCTCGACATCACAATCAAAATTTCGGCATTACAACATTACTACCATGTATTTAACAAACTTTTATAAGCTAACATTAATCGATTCCAATGACCACAACTCCAATTATTCAACAATAGCCAACAACTCAATTTTAATACCCGAAAAATAAAAATAAATGCTACAATGGTTCAAATCTCATATAAACACATATAAACGATCCTTAGCATGTTCTGAGCAATAATATAACATCAATTCAACATTCTAACAGTTCAAAATTCAATTATATGCAAAAATATAAAAATGATATTTTGAGATTTAGAATTTTTCTCTCACCTTTGATGTGTTTTTATGCAAGAAAGATGTAGAATGGATGCCCAGCAAGTGAAATCAAGCTTTGAATGAAGTGATTTGGACTTGAATTGCAAAATTTATGTGAAAATGCTTTGAAAAACCTTGAAAATGCCTTCTTTCTTCTCCCTCATGGATTTTCTGTAATGTGTGTGTTTTGTAAGTGAGTTTGCTTTATTTTTAATGTGTGTTGATGATATAAGCTCAAGGTCAACAAAATTTGCAAAGCCAAAGTTAGTATTTTTAGTCTTTTAACTAGTATTTTTAGTCTTTTAATTGTTTTTAGACTATTTTTGCTCACCCAAATGCAATTAACACTTAGACTATTTTTAAGTAATATATTTTTAGTTGACAACAAGTTTCACATGCATAGACTTACACCCGACTCGGTTAAAAACTAGATTTTTACAAAAGAATGTGAAAAGTCATATTATTTGTTTTCAAATATCTTTTGAATGCACAATTAATCTAACATCATTTAATACCATATATAAATACATTTATATTAATATATACTAGGTCAACGAAAGTCAATGCAAGAATCGGATTTAGAAGAAATCACTATTTGGCTCAAAAATGCTACTTTTCGTCCAAAAAGTCTATTTAAATCTCTATTTCGTTTCAGAATCAATTTTGATCAAACATGGGTCTATTAATAATAGAGGACTAGGTTTTAAGACGTTTAAAACATCAATGTAAAAATTTTAGCGGACAGGTGTTCAAAATACTATTCACAAAAACCGACGATAAAATTTTCAATGTCGTTTTTTATGAAAATTTCATGAATGCACACATAGCATGTATTAGGAATATAAATCACATATTTATCACATTCTAACTCAAATAACACATAAACAGGTCATATCACGCAAATCGAGGCAAAGACACGCAAATCGAGGTAAATGCAAAAACTGGGGTTTCACATTCTCCCCCCCTTAAAACAATTACGTCTACGCGATTCTCGAACTGACAGACAATTAAAATCCTCAATCATTACACTTAACAATACTTCTCATTTATCTCCCCCATTTATCTCTTAGGATGACACCTAACCAAAGACCTCAAAAGAATAAACTCTGTTGACTGCAAGATGATTATCATAATTTCAAGACGATCTTCAATTCATAATTCTCTCCTACCTAATATCATATTGGATATGAAAGAAATCGCAACTCCAAAGTCTTAGCATGACATCACTACTTAACAATCATCCTCTACTACGAAAGAGCTCTATGAACACCCCGAAGGTTTAAAAACTCATTCACGATAACATGAATGATTATTGATCACAGAATATCTCAAAAGTGACATTGGTCAGAATATGGCTATTATGAAATTTACAAGGAAATAAGGATATGGAAAGTCATATTCGAGCCAACAATCAAGGGACCAAGAGGTTAAACAAGTTAGAGAATCAAGAGGCTAATAGTTTAATAAGAAAGCATGATAACTAAGATAAGGAATATCTCAGCACCTATCAGTTAAATAAGTACGAACAAAGGATGATGACGGATCAAAGCAGGGCTAAGTATGTTGAACAAACATTCCTGAACAAGTAAATAGTTCAATTCTCGATGATTGTTCAAGGAACCAACAAGTAAGTTGTACTTGAGGCAAAATGAAATTAAAAAATAAAAGATGATTAATTCAATAGAAAACATGAGTGGCAAGAGTATCTCAGCATGCAATCCCAAAGAAGTACGAATAAGAAATGATAACAACAAGACAATGCCGAGTACTTTGAGTGGGCAATTACAAGCAAAGTAATGGCTCTTCATTTAATAATAAAACAATAGGATTAACAAGGATTAACTAGAATGACAATGATGTACTTAGGTAGGGAGTACATCAAGCAAGTGAAATTCGAACAAGTAAAAGGGTATACCAAAAAAAAAATTACATTCAAATGAATAGTAATAGAATGAAATGAAATATTGAAACCAATGGCTGGAGATATAGAATGAAATATAGAAGTCTCAAACCTTAACTCCAATAAGCGACATTGATATAAGAACCAAATATGAATGTTAAGAATAGAAACAATGTCAAATGAGTATAGGATCCATTAATCCAATAAGCAAAACTTTCAAGAAACAATTGATATGCTAGAAAAGTGTAAAACTCTCTCAAATAGGTGAGAACAGAGTAGAAAAGAATAATAAGACCAATAGAATGGGAAGCACAAAACGGGTGTCCCACCTACAAATTTAATTACCAACAAGTCAAATCTTACAATCTATCTTCCTCCAAAACAAGACACTAAGGAGATCTAGAGAACCTATGGAGTCATAACAATCACCAAACAAGATAAATCACTCCAAAATTTTACATTCCGTACCAGACCAAATCACCAAACAAGATAAATCACCGATTACCCAATAAGATTAACTAATGAAGACTGCAAAATCTGATAACACAATATAGATTCATGCTAACCCATTATAACACAAGAGAATCCCCAATCAACAATTTAGAAAGTCATACCACCTAGAACTCAAAAGCTTGATATAGGCAAGTAAATGTTCAGTCACCAAAATGCATTTTTATTTCCTCAAATAATTCTATCTCCCAACAATTACATCTTTGAATAAAGTAACTTTAGTAAGGAATCACGCCAATTGTCTCCAAGGTTTAAAGATCAAAACTCCAAATATCCATTAATAATATAGCAATCCCAAATAGTAGAAATATTCACATGTTATACTACACTTCATTCCATTCACAAATATACATCACTAATTTCTCAAATAAATTCATTCTAAAATAACCTCAAGAAAGTAGAGTCTGAGTTGAGACTCCAAAAGTGAATGATCACAACCTCACGGAAACCTCAACTTATGATCCATCTCTAAGTAATAACAAGTTTAAACATGGCAACAAAAGTACTTATAATCATCAAGATACATTGTTATTTCCTCGAACAACTTCATTCTCGCTAAAGGAACATCAAGAACAAATCCATTAAACTGAGACTAAAATCCATAAACATAACAATTAAAATCTCACTGATAAACTACTAGAATAATAATAATTCAAAATCATGGCCTACCTCTATTTCCGAAAACTCTTGCAGTCATCCTTACTTTACTCAAAAGATTCACCCACAGTTATAGCATATATACAATTATATCTCATGAAAACAAGTACCAACATATTACATGATTATCATATATTTCAACATTATCCCATAACCCACACTTCAGCATATAAGAACCCAACATCCCAAAAACAGGTTATACCACATAAGTAAGTTATAAACAATTAAAGTCACATAAGCAACAAACTTCACATAAGACAAGTTGATCACGTAACTCACATTGGTCACTTAAAGTACATTGAGCACCTAAAGTACGTTGTTTCACATTAGCTAGTTATAAACAATTAAAACCACATAAACAACTAACTTCACACAGACACTTCGATCACATAAAACATAGTTGTCACATAATACACATTAATCACATAATGCACATTAATTACAACACATTGAGTACGTAGGGCACGTTATCACATAAAACATATTGACCACAATAGTTCACTTAACACATAAAGCATATTGATCACATAGAAAGTTAGACACATAAGTAAATTAATCACATAAACATTTTAACATATGTTTCACTTTCCTTTCACTTAATACATACTTACATGCTTAGACCACTACCTACATTCCGAGGCTACCCCGGCTGACAACTAAACATGCGCTCTGATACCATTTAATGTCACGCCCTAACTCGACCCCACCTACAATCAGTCAGGACGCAACTGAATTTCGACATTATAACGACAGTAACACGGATACCAGGGCTCTAAAGCAACCCTTTATAGCATCATACAACCAACTCCAAAGATCAACAACAAATCCACAATCAAGTTAACAACATACAACGCAACCAAAATATATATTAAACATTCTTTTACCATTGCATCCATAACTTATATGCCTCCGTTCCAACATCATACTTTTACTATATAACATACATTTTTCCCAAAATAGATTATAACCAATCTAGCAACCTAACCATATTCCAAAACAAGACTACTAAATTAGCAATATACATAAGTCTTATAATTGAGTAAGTTATACAATATAACATATTACAACAACTAAGACAAATTAATGGCAACGACTCCGACAAACAAGACTCTTCCACATAAAGCACATTCTTAGCTTCCTAAGCCACGTATTCGTAATCTTGATCAATATCACATGTATGCATGCAATAATTGAGAGTGAGCTCATATAAAACAAGCCCAGTGAGGATTCGATAGATCTCTAACATTATTTATTATACTCCTTATAAATCATCCTTTGAGCAGTAAACACATAATAATCATCAATAATAATATAAGCACATTAATTATAATGACCAATCAATAAAGGATACTCTAGTTGGTATAGCTTCAAACGCCATCACGATCTCAACCGTTCTTCTTGTAACTCCCCATTACTCATGCACCTGAGGTACCTCTCGAGCCCCTCCCTCCATGGTACCTCCGCCCATGCGAGCTGGGGGTAGCCTATGATAGTAATGCCATTTTCAACCCGACAGCTCGACGCTGCCTGAGAGGTGGCACACACATATCAAGACTCATAACAATAATAATAAATATTCAAATCTCAAGAAGACAACCTTTCACGTTGACTATCTCCCGGCTCATCAATAATCAAATATCACAGGAGGACAACAAAGTAGGTTGCCTATCTCCCGGTTCATCAATAATCAATCAATAATCATCATTTCAACAAAATATCATCAAATAAACAATTAACAACTCAACAACTAAGTTAGATGACAAAGTAAGCCATCCAACTTAACATGCAATAACCATACATTCAAACCCTAGTCTAACCATCAACAACTTACAATTCAATCACTCAAACACTACCCAAACATCTAAAGGCATAATTCAACATTTTAAATAAGGACAACCCAAACTTCTAAAAGTCATAACTTACATTCTACTAATCCGATAACCTCCAAACCAGTTTCTATCACTTCCCCACTCAATCAACAACATTAGTCCCCTCGAAAACCAACCATAATCCATCCAAATCAAGTCCAACAATCCTAAAACCTCAATGCACCTAGGCTGAAATTTCCGGACTTTCACCTCGACACCACAATTAAAATTTCGGCATTACAACATTACTACCACGTATTTAACAAACTTTTACAAGCTAACAGCAATCGATTCCAACCACCACAACTCCAATTATTTAACAAATAGCCAACAACTCAATTTTAATACCCGAAAAATAAAAATTCATGCTACAACGGTTCAAATCTTATATAAACACATATAAACGATCCTTAGCATGCACTGAGCAATAATATAACATCAATTCAACATTCTAACAGTTCAAAATTCAATTATATGCAAAAACATAAAAATGACATTTTGAGATCTAGAATTTTTCTCTCACCTTTGATGTGTTTTGATGCAAGAAAGATGTAGAATGGATGCCCAACAAGTGAAATCAAGCTTTGAATGAAGTGATTTGGACTTGAATTGCAAAATCTATGTGAAAAATACTTTGAAAAACCTTGAAAATGCCTTCTTTCTTCTCCCTCATGGATTTTCGGTAATGTGTGTGTTTTGTGAGTGTGTTTGCTTTGTTTTTAATGTGTGTTGATGATATAAGCTCAAGGTCAACAAAATTTGCAAAGTCAAAGTTAGTATTTTTAGTCTTTTAACTAGTATTTTTAGTCTTTTAATTGTTTTTAGACTATTTTTGCTCACCCAAATGCAATTAACACTTAGACTATTTTTAAGTAGTATATTTTTAGTTGACAACAAGTTTCACATGCATAGACTTACACTCGACTCGGTTAAAAACTCAATTTTTGCAAAAGAAGGTAAAAAGTCATATTATTTATTTACAAATGTCTTTTGAATGCACAATTAATCTAAAATCATGTAATACCACATATAAATACATTTATATTAATATATACTAGGTCAACGAAAGTCAATGCAAGAATCGGGTTTAGAAGAAATCACTATTTGGATCAAAAACGCTACTTTTTGCCCAAAAAGTCTATTTAAATTACTATTCCGTTTCTGAATCAATTTTTATCAAACATGGGTCTATTAATAATAGAGGACTATATTTTAAGACGTTTAAAACACTTTTGTAAAAATTTTAGCGGACAGGTGTTCAAAACACTATTTACAAAAACCGACGATAAAATTTTCAATGCCATTTTTGATAAATATTTTACGAATGCACACATAGCATGTATTAGAAATATAAATAACATATTTAGCACATTCTAACTCATATAACACATAAATAGGTCAAAATATGCAAATCGAGGCAAAGACACGCAAATCGAGGTAAAGACGAAAATTGGGGTTTCACACATATCCCTTCTAATCAAATCTAAATACCTAAATCAACGAGTTGTTGACCTATACAAGCTCTCACCCATGGTGACTTAAAGTGCCTAAACCTAACTTCATCAATTCATCCACATATACTAAAGAGTAAGAGCATCGATCCACTTAGAAGCTATAGGTGTATATGATCTCTATACTTTAATAGTACTATTCTAAAGTTCATACCGATGATGGTTTCAACCAATACATGAAACATACACTAGTGAGATAAGTTCGAAAAGCCTTCTAATGACCAAGGTAGATCGTCCTTCATACATAAGACCCTCTCACTATAACTTATAGTGAAGTGTCCAGTTCCACTACTTATTATGGACCAAGTTTTATGCGAACAAGTAACCATGACTTGTATCTTCTATACGTAACCACTACGTACCCAAGTCACTGACGTGATCCAATGGGCCTTTATACATATATATTAATACATTTATGAGAGAAATATGCTCGTATTTATAAAATAATATTAATCATTAAATGTAAATATCCACATATTACAAAGATGATGTGTTAGTGATCTTTAGGGCATACAATAATCCCAACACCTTAAAGGCGAAATTTGAGAAAACTGAGGCCATAGAAAGATTTAGAAGGTCCAATAACCTTAGGAATATGCTTTTGATTTTTTTTGGATCAAGTAGGAAGAAAATGGTAAAGTAACAGCTGATGTGGTAGTGAGTTGACACTGATGTGGTGATGATATGGGAAGTGACGTGGCTCTGAGTTGGCGATGCGATGTTGCTGAATTGGCAATGTAGTGGTGATTAGGTGTTGCTGACGTGTGTAGTGAGCCAGCAAATGCGTGTTTGGCAGTTGAGAATTGTGAAAATTTTGCTAAACAGCGGCAGAAACTTGTAGTGGAGCATGCAGACGTGTTCGAGGTCAATTTTGGTGAGAGGTATTATAAGAACCAGTGCATGTACTAAAATAAGGACAAGAACAAGGTAAAAATTTTCCAAACATATGGTTGAAATAATGGTAATGATAATGAGATGATGCCTAATTTTGGTGATAGTTACAATAATGGTGACGATGATAAGATCTAGTAGGTCATGTTACTAGGGTGGTAGCTCTAATACCATGTCTAAGAAAATAAAGATGCAAAGAGAAGAGATATACAAAGAGAATGAGAAATACATCTAAATTGTATTAAGTGAAGCTTGAGCGGCCGATCGGCTTTGCCAACCGATTAGAACAATTCTAAGCAAGCATTTCTTTTGTTTTTCTTTTCATGGTAAATGGTCCCATGACCCACTTTTATATTTTTCATTTTTATGAAATACACATTGCTTAATTAGCCAAAAAAAAAAAGTGAAGCTTGTTAAAGCTTATATTTACAAGAGTACGCATATATAGATGAAGAAAAATACTATTACACCTAACATAATTAATTCTAACTACTACTAACCACCTAACTCATTCTACATATTTTAACAATTACTATATTTTTTCACTTTACATGTTCCAAAAACCATATATCATATTGTACCATATGTTGCATATCTTTTAATGAAGTAGAAAAAACTCTTTTAGAAAAGACGCTGCATACTACAGTGCACATAAAAGCCTTAAAAATACAAGATTGTCCTTTTCTATTGAAGTCGAGCTTAGGCTGAGGTGAGTTTTAGGAAGGCTCATACTCGGCTCTACACAAAGATATTATGTTCTGCATAACAAGAAGAGAAAAACAAACTAACTAAACAAGTATAGAAGTCCTCCATCCACAAACAAAAGTTGGAACAATTTTGTTATGATTAATCATAGAGAAAGGTAAAATCAATAGGTATATTATTTGCTTAAATCCGTGAGTACAAATAGAACACATGAACACACACAGCACAATGTCAACAATACATATGATACACGCATTTTACTTAGAAGGACGTAAAAAAACAATTGAAAAGAGATTTATTTGAATTATAGACGATGTATAACCAAATCACGAGTTAAGATATATATATTTTGTAACGCCCCGATCTCTCACGAGACCGGAGGCTCTAAAAACGAAGTTATTCTCAACCCAAATCCAACCCGGTCTCAAAATTTTAAGAAAAATGGACAGAGTCTCCTCTGTGCCGTGGACATTCTGAAAACCTGTAAACATTCAAATAAGCTATAGAACAACACTAAAGCCATTTCCAAAATAAAAATCCCAACTTTAAGGTCATCCGAGTCTTAAGACATGCAACTAGTTTAGATACACATAAGCATACATTCATAACTTAACTTCTTTACAAAACCGCTTATCATGCCACTCCATGATAACTTTTAAGCATTCTTAGAAATTGAAAACAACCCGTCATTCACTCCCAAGCATGCAAAGAAGCTAAGAGCAGAAATATAAGTTATTACATGCCATAGTTCATATCTCCTACTACAATCAACTGGCATTCAGCTTACAATCACTCAAACATGTATATAAGCACTTAGGCTACAAAATAGAACATAAGGTAGAGCAAACAAGATCTCCACATAACAGCAAGAACCATAAATCCACCTCACGCAAGTATCACACAGTAACTAAGGCAACTCCTCCTCCAATTGCTCCTCCTTAAATATGTTAGCGAGGTATGAGCAACTACAATTGCCCAATGAGGAATAAGGACTACCCGAGACGTGCAATGCAACAGTTATAACAATTAAACAAGAAGACAAGTAAAGTACATTTGCAACAGTAGATAACCACACATTTCAAAGGATACGATACACTTAACCCCAACACTCCAGAATACTCTTGTCTTTGATCACGAACCACGATCCACGAACCACGATCAATATGCCGGCAAATCCCCAATCACTCCAGTGGGTGTACTCCGGATATACTCCGATAATCCTACGACTCAACACCTCCTGGCAATCTTCGGATCAGGCAAGTGAGGGACTAGGGCACGGAGATCGAATATCCACTAGCAAGCCTGCTGCCGCCCAGCCGATATTCAATACAACCGCCCTTGACACTATGGTTGCGCAACTACTATGCAATGCACTTAAATCCAATGACAGTATTACAAGAATATAGGGCAATAACACATAGGAGGGACAACAAAGTAGATTGTCCTCGAAAACAATTCAGATATAAAAAGAATATAACTGAAGCAATTATCTTAAGTCATACAATTTATTAAAGAGAAAATGAACCAAAATGTACAAAAGGATGAAAATCCCTCACCTTTACCAAGCTCCAAGATGCAAGAATTGGCTTCACTCTCAAACATTTTGGATAGTCAACGGAAGCATTCTTGTGGCTATAAAATCATAACCTCCTAGATGGCATTAACTATATTAATATTTTACAAGTAACCTTTATAAGAAGCTCAATCAAATACCTTTTTTTGTAACAACCATTAATAATCCAATAATTCACATATAAATAGCAATTTACTTGTAGGCAATTAAACTCACAATTTCAATCCATTAATTTCATGAGTTAAACAAGTGGAAATATTACATAGCATGATCCTGAAATAAGTAATCTGAGTTAGAAGCTTCTCACTAGCAAACTTAGGGTTAAAAGTAAAATGATGACTTAACAACTCAAGAAGGGAGTGTTTCAACTAGACTAATATAGTTAGGTGCATTTAAGTTAAAACATAGTTAACCCAAGTTAACATAATACCATACATTGTTTATGATTTTCTTCATTCTAGATTAGATAATAAATTACATGTGAAACTAGTTCAACTCCACCTAATAAGAGACTAGCAATTAACTCAATTTAAGGAATCCTCTTAACAGTTTATAGCTAAAATAAGACAAGTTCCATTAATTGTTCAATAATACATTCATTAACATCGACTTCTAAACATTTACTTCTTAAAAGACTTCTAAATCATACATTCTCTTACTTTTCAATGATTATTAGTTAGTGCATAATATTTAACTCAACCAACATTCCAGCTCTTAATTAGCTAACTATTCAAGAAATAAGTGTTTCTCTTAAGACTTTATAACTAATAACAAACCATCTTAATCATATCATTATCTAGCTCAACAAACTTTAATATAACTTATAACTCATTATTTCACAAGTAAGACACGGGATAAGGAGCCTATCTATCAATAACTTCAACATTAACTTGACAGGAATTTAAAATAAGAACAATTTCATCTCACTTTCATAGCAAACTCAAGATAAAGAAAAAAATTAACAAACCAATAAATAACAATTTCACAATTAACTTACATTCTAACTAAACCCCTACACAATTAAACTAACTCTTCAATTTAAGACTAAATCATAAGCTTAAAGAATAGATGTTACACCAAAACACTTATCTTCATTTCCAATCAAATTAGCATTTAAGATAAACAATAGATCTAAATCACATTCATTTATAACTAACCAATTATTTTCATGTAGGTTGTATGACATTCAAGCTATAGTTAACCTCTACATGACAATAAATGAGTTCACATTTTAGCAAGATGGGTAAAAGGGCAAGGGAAAAGGCAGTTGCATTCCATACTAACTCATGATTTCTATTTACTCATTCAATCTCAATTATATCACAATTTACATAATTATAAGAGCTCCATTACACTACTAATCATCCAAGAACACTACACATTAAAATCTTGATCTAAGATATCCAATTAGAATTGAAATATATCATCAGTTCTAGCAAAATAACAATGAAATTCAGATTCTCGCGCAATAGGATAGTTCTAACACATCTCACCAAAATGATCATAACTTAATTTAGAAAACTTTGATTAATGCACCGTAAAAAGCATTAGGAACTAGACTCGTAAGGCTTTCTAACGGTGTATAATTCAACCCCTAATTCATCTCCAATTAATATAGTTTTAAGCTCGAAATTTCCTTAGTTTTGCTGAAAAAATCTAGATAGCCACGGTTGAACACACACACATGGGCACGCGTGAATTTTGCTAGGTTCCCTTACATTCCTAGCTAGTTTTAAACATTATTCAAGCATATGTAACTGTTGCACACTTCATTAAGCATTTTTATCAAACATCTAGCCTACACATGTCCAAAGATAGCAAATTAACAACAACAACAAATATAACAATAACAATATATGCAATTTCATATAACAATTAAGCAAATTACAAAGGGGCATAATCAAGATTCACATAAAACTATAACAAAAGCTCCAAAACATCTTGAAAACACATTTAAACACACAAGGAGTCATGTCAAGGTCTTAGAAGCGTGAGACAATCAAAATTGTACTTAAACCCCTTTGTAACTCAACTCGTTTTCCTTCCAAACTCATGCCATTATTCTAGATTCATAAGTGGTCTATTCATGCTTCTAGTTAACCTATTAGACATCCTTAGGACCCTCAAAGTCACGCAATTACCCGCATTTAGCCCGAAAGCTCCAAATTCCCTCTTTTGACTTTGTACTATAAGTATCTCACCCGAGACTCAAATGAAGGCTAGTAAAGCATAATTAGGGTCTACTTAGCCTAGGAACACCAAAAGTGAAGGCCAATTTTACCCGGATTCGCGATAACCCGAAACCCCTTTCTAAAAGTTGGCTATTTCATTCTTTTGCTAGGTTATTAGCAATTAAACCCTATGGGCCTTTACATTACCTTCATTGACATCTAAAGCACCTATTAGAACCATTAATTTAAGCTAGAAAGTCCGATTTCACAAAACCCTAGAAATCCCGTCACTATTCACCCCTACGAATCAACCATCGATATCTACCGTTTAAAATATGAAACAATAGCATAAATGTGGTATTTACTACTTATATATAACATACATAAGCATATTTGAGCATTGCATTAGCATTTAAAAGCAAAACAAGAAATTCAAGAAAGTTGTCACATTTCAAAAATGCAAAAATAGCATGCAAATCCCTCACCTAAAGCGCGTAGGAGCACCTAGAAGGCTTGTACACACCCTAAACTACTTGCTTTAGGCTTGGAGAGGCTTGGATTGAAGATTTGTTGAGCAAAAATCTCTCATTCTCCTCCTATGCTAATTTTCGGATTTGTTATAGTGTTTTCAGCTTTTCTCTTCTTTTTTTTGTTTTTTTGTTTTATGAGCTATTATATGTATATGTTGAGTATTTAAAGGGTGGGGTCAAGTTGGGTGAGTTTATTTCCTACTAAAATGAGTCTAGTCAACTTAAAAACGAGTCTAATGCGCATAAATTAAGTTAGCTAACTAAAACATAATGTTTCATACGTAACACTATTCATTAGCTTTAACAAATTATTTTCTAAACGAAGGCTCCTATTGTTTTAAGCTCAAATGCACATTTTTCTCATTCCTATAACAATTAATATGATTTAAGAAAAATACTAATTCATGGTAATTATATAGTTGAAAAACGTAATGAATAGTAACTAAAGAAGACAACAAGCAAAGCACAGAAGAAATGCGCAATTAGTGGATGCAACAGTGAATGAATGTATGGCAAAAATCTAGGGCGTCACATATTTCACTAAAAGTTTCTTTGAATTGAGTTTTTTAGTTTAAAACTCATTAATTCATCGACTTGCTACCACCAAATCAGTTATATAGGCAAATACATCAAGCTCCTTCCATAGTGTATTTTCACTCTATTTGAATTCATGGACAAGTTCTCATTCTTGAAACTAATTTAAGCATCAAGTAATAAATACAACAGTGGAAATAGTCTCTCTTGATTCTCAAGAAAAAAAGTAGAAAAAAATAATTGTTTTAACAGAATAGAGAGAAAATATCTAAAAGTGATTAAGCTCATCTTATTAAGCTGAAGAATGAAGTACATGATCTATTTATAGGATTTTTCAGTGATGCTCCTATAGGTACAATTAGATACAATTAGTATACTAATCATTGATAGCTCATCTAACTATTATACAAAGTATAACTTATTGCTAAATATCCTAACTAGTCAGCTGAGTTGTTGTTAGCTGTATTTACACACATGTCTAATTGTGGAGAGATCTTCAGCTTTAGTGCTTGTGCAGTTGAGTTGTGTTTGAGCTGATCTTGAGCTAGTTTATCATCCCTCCTCAAGTTGAGCCTTGGTGAGTTAAGGGGTACCTTGGAAAGTAGATAATGATACTTAGCTTCAGGCAAAGCCTTAGTGAACAGATCAACAATCTGTTTTGTTGAAGTAATATGAGCAACTCGAAGAAATTTATACATAACCTGCTCTCGAATAAAATGATAATCGATAGCGATAAGCTTGGTGCGATTGTGGAAAACTGGATTTGTTGTGAGAGCTAAAGCAGACAAATTGTCACACCATAATGTAAGAGTAATAACTGGAATATGAAGATCATTAAGTAGGTAAGTTAACCATTTGAGCTCAGCTGAAGTATAAGCCATGGCTCTATATTCAGCTTCAGTCGACGACCTCACAACAGTGGGTTGTTTTTAGATGTCCAAGAGATAAGGTTCTTGCCTAGATAAATGCAAAAACTAGTCGTGGACTTTCTATCAGTCACACAGATGGCCCAATCGGAGTTGGAAAAGGCCTGCAAGGTAAGAGAGCTCATTTGGAATAAAAAACCATGATCCAAAGTCCCTTGAATGTATCTAAGTATACGCTTAAGACATGTATAGTCTGCTTGAGTAAGAGAATGCATCTTTTGACAAATAGTGTTGACTACATATTAAAGGTTAGGTTGAGTAAGTGTCAAGTACTGAAGAGCACCCACTAGACTATGAAATTGAGTAGGGGAAGCATAAGGGGTAATAGAATGAGTAGAACTTGGACTAGAAACAGCTGCAAAAGTAGCGCATGGTTTACATTGCATCATGCCAGCTTTGTGATGCAAATCCTGGCATACTTAGTTTGGTGTAACAAAATGCCTTTAGAAGTTAGCGTAACCTCAATCCCCAAGAAATAAGATAGAGTTCCTAAGTCCTTCACGGCAAACTTATGATGCATTGCCTGAATAAGTGTAACAATATTTGTATCTGAGCTGCCTGTGATGATTAAATCATCCACATACACTAAAACCACTGTAATGCCAGAAGAAGTAGATTGAACGAACAGTGAAATATCAGCTTTGCTACATGTAAAACCATGAGAAGTGATGAAGGTGTGTAATAGTTGATACCATGTCCTAGGTGTCTGCTTAAGGCCATATAATGACTTGTTGAGGCACAGATGAGAGGGACAATTAGCATCAACAAATCCTTGAGGTTGTTACATATAGACCTCTTCTTGAAGTAAGCCATGAAAGAAAGCATTGGAGACATCCAATTGTTTCAGTTGCTACTGATTATGCAAAGCAAGAGGTAAGACCAATCGAATAGTTTGTGATTTCACCACAGGGCTAAAAGTCTCACTATAATCAATCTCATACTCTTGATGAAAGCCCTTGGCCACTAACCTAGCCTTGTATCGAGCAACAGAGCCATACGTATGTCGTTTGATCTTAAACACCCACTTGCAGCCTATGGGAAACCTATTGAGAGGTAGGGGTTGCAGGATCCAAGTATTCTGTTTAAGGAGAGCCTGGTATTCTTAATGCATAGCTTGATGCCAATGAAGATATTTGGTAGCCTCCTTAAAAGAGGTAGGTTCTGTTTGTGGTGGTTCAAAAATAAGGGTATTAAAGCTGAAGATCTTAGGCCTAAGAGAACCTGTCTTGGACCTAGTGATCATATGGTGATTAGGAAGGTCAAATTGTGGTGGTTTTATTTGTGGTGGTGCATCAGATTGACAAGTTTATCCTTCAATGGAAGAAGCAACAGATTGTTGTTGGAATGAAGATGCAGGAGAAGGAGATTGTGATGTTACTTGCTGGGTACTAGAGTCAGAAGATAAAGAGAAATTAATGTCATTAGGAGCTGCAGTAGATGTAGAGGAATAAGAATCACTAGAGGGTACTATAGAGGAGAATATAGGACAATAGGCAAGAGGAAATAAAGAACTAATAGTGGAAGGGGATTGACAATATTTTGAGGCAAAAGGGAACTAATTCTCATAGAATTGAACATGCCTAGATATATAAAGATGATTAGTGTTCAAGTCAAGACACTTACAACACTTGGAGTTGGGGCAATAGCCCAAAACCACACAATGATTGGACCTAGGCTGCAAATTATGTTTCACATAAAGTCTAATTCAAGGATACATAAGCAGCCAAATGTTCTTAGCATAGAATAATCAGGCTGAGTATGATACAAACATTGATAGGGAGATTTGTGATGAAGAACTACTTTAGGCATTCTATTGATCAGAAAATTTATTGTTGTTAAGGCTTCTAGCCAAAATCTAGGAGGAAGAGAGGCCTAGTGAAATAAAGCAATAACAGTTTCAATCAAGTGTCTATGCTTTCTCCCCACTCGTCCATTCTGCTCAGGGGTATAGTGTCACGCCCCGACCTAACCCCCAAGCTAAAGGTTAAGTCCGGACCCGACACACGGACAGAGTCTCCCCTGTACCGTGGACATTCTGGAAACCTGTAAACTTACAAATAAGGTAGCTACAAAGTAAACATACTTTTCATGGCTATATATAAAGATTCAAGGCCATCCGAGCCTTGAGGTAAACAATAATTCCCAAAACCACACAAGCATGCAAGAACTTTGTTTACAACATAGTCTAGCAGCAATGACATTCTAGAATTTCAATAAAAACAACTTAAAAGATAAGGCATTCTACATTAGCCATTCACTCCCCAAGCATGCAAGGAAATAAAACAGGAATAAAAGTTATTACAATACATGGGCTTCCAAATATGCCACAATTAACAATCCTTCAAATTTACACAACAGGCATGTACATAGCCCTTAGGCCACAAAATAAGACACAAGATAATCAGTTGAGCCTTCCACAAGCAGCAAGAAATTAAACCACCTCAAGCTATCAGGCACAGCAACTAAGGTAAAGGATCAATCTGAACTTCCTCCTCCTCAACTAACTCTACAAGCTGGGGATCACCCTCAGCGATTCCTGAAACATATATCGAGGTATGAGCAACCACTGTTGCCCAGTGAGGGATATAGTCACGGGGCGTGTAATGCAACAGATAATACAATTATGCAACAATATCACTTAGACAATTTAAGAAACAATGATGACTTAAGTAACCACACATTTAAAATGATACATTTCACACAATCCCCTATACACCAATCTTCACTGGTCTTCATTCACGATCCACGAACCACGATCACGATCACGATAAGTCGGCATAACCCCAAACACACCAGTGGGTGTACTCCGGATGTACCCCGAATCCTATGACCCAACATTCCTTGGCAATCTCCGGACCAGGCGAATGAGGGACTAGGGCACGGAGATTGAATATCCACCGGCAAGCCCTCTGCCGCCCAGCCGATATTCAACGCATCCGCCCCTGACACTATGGTTGCGCAACCACTATGCAATGCACTTAACAATGGCAAGTTAATAGCAATAATATAAGCATTAACACATAGGAGGATCAACAAAGTAGGTTGACCTCGATGCAATTAGAATAGAAGCAATTATAGAAGCTAATAAGCAGTTTACAAAGGAATATATACAAGCTAAGCATAGAATTATACCAAAAACTCCAAATCAACTTGAAACCACATATAAAACACTTAAGGAGTCATGCCATGGGTTTAGAAGTGTTAGTCAACCGAAATTTCACCTAAACCCCTTTGTTTTTCAAACTATTTCTCTTCCAAACCAAGATTAACGATTCCATTTCCAAAGGAAACTTTCCCAACCTTCTAACTAACCCTCAAGGTACCCTCCCAACCCTCTAACTCATTCAAATGCCCGCGATTACCCCGAAAGCCCCAAATTCCCTCTTATGGCTTTAAACTACACATACATTGTCCGGGCTTCAAACAAGGGATATCAAGGCTTCTATAGCACCTAGGTAGCCTAAGGATACTAGAATTGAAGCCCGAATCCACCTGGATTCACATTAACCTCGAAAGCCCCAAATTAAAGTCGGCTATTTTCCATTTTAAGCGATTTAAGGACAATGCAAGTGCACGGGGCTATTAGGTTACCTTCACTAGTACCTAAGGCATCTATTAGAAGCATTAAATCAAGCTAATTCGAGCAATTACGCAAAACCCTATAAAAAACGTCACTATTCACCCTAAAAATCAAACTAACGATTCTAACCGTTTAAATTGCGAAACGATGGCTCAAATATGTTCTCTAGCATTCATATACATGGTATAATAGCATAGATAACAAATACAATGGCATTTGATCACATTTTCAACAAATCAAGAAATTGACAACTATTTAGAAATGCAAAAACAAGCCGTGAAATCCCTCACCAAAGCACGTAGGAGCACCTAGGAACCTTGCACACACCCTACACTAGTTGCTCAAGGCTTGGAGAGGCTTGGTTTGAAGAGTTGAAGAAGAAAAATCTCTCCCAAAGCTGCTGCAGTGTTTCAGCCCTGCTACAGTGCAAATCAACTTCTATTTTTTTTTTTTTTGTGTGCTATATGAGCTAAAGTGTGAGTTGTTTTGGCTTTATAAAAGGTGGGGTCTAGTTTGGACGTTTAGGTGGCTTTTAAAATGCGCGTAGTAAGCTCAAAAACGAGCCTAAGGTGAAACATGTGTGCTAGCTAATTAAATCTCTAAGTTAGTTACGTAACACTATTCATTCAACTACAAAAGTCATTTTCTAAACGAGTCCTCCTAACGCCTTTAGTTCAAATGCACATTTTTCCCACTACTTTTACAATTAATATGATTTAATAAAAATGCTAATTAACTAATAGAATGCAGTTTAAAAATGGAATGAATAGTAACTTAAGAAGACAGTTAATAAGGCATAGAAAGAGATGCGCAAACAAAGGATGCAATAGTAATTAAATGCATGGCTAAATCTCGGGCGTCACATCCTCTCCCCCTTAAACTAATTGCATCCATGCAATTCTTACATGATTTGGCGAATAACTCTGGATACCGTTCCCGCATCTGATCCTCTATCTCCCAAGTCGCATCCTCTACTCCATGATGATCCCACAGAACTTTAACCATCATAATGCTTTTAGTCCTCAGCTCCTGAACTTTCTGATCAACAATTCGAAGAGGTTTCTCTGTGTAGGTCAAAGTTTCACTGATCTCTAGCGGTTCCGGCTCAAGTATGTGAGAGGGATCTGGCTGATACTTCCGAAGCATAGAAACATGGAATACATCATGAATTCTGCCCAGACTGGGAGGTAAAGCTAGACGGTAAGCCAATTCACCAACAATTTTAGTTATCTCAAATGGTCCCACATATCGAGGAGTGAGTTTACCTCCTTTACCATGCCGAATCAAACCCTTGCGAGGAGAAATTTTCAGAAATACTCGATCCCCCACAGCAAATTTCAGATCACGACGGTGTCTATCTGCATAACTCTTTTTCCGGCTCTGTGCTGTAAGCATTCTTTTTCTGATAAGCTGTACATGATCAATCATTTTGTTCATTTCAGGTAAGAGAGTAGGGTCGACCGTCTTCATTTCACCAACATCATCCCAGTAGAGAGGAGACCGGCATTTACGCCCATACAGTGCCTCATAAGGTGCCATACCAATAGTAGCTTGATAACTATTGTTGTAGGCGAACTCTGCTAGTGGCAAATACTTCTCCCAACTCTTACCGAAGTCCAGAATGCAAGCCCGTAACATATCCTCAAGGATTAAGATAGTTCTCTCGGATTGACCATCTGTCTGGGGATGATAAGCTGTACTGAAATTCAAAGTCGTGCCCAAAGCTTTCTGAATCTTCTGCCAGAACTGAGATGTGAATCTGGGATCTCTATCTGACACAATACTCTTTGGAATTCCATGAAGTCGGACAACATTCTCAATATACAACTCTACCAGTTTATCAAGAGAATCAGACTTCTTTTTAGCAATAAAGTGAGAAGTCTTGGTCAGTCTATCCACAATAACCCAAACTGAGTCATTACCCTTCGAAGACCTCGGTAAATCAGAGATGAAATCCATGGTAATATGATCCCATTTCCAAACAGGAATAGCCAAAGGCTGCAACAACCCTGCAGGTCTCTGATGCTCTGCTTTAACCTTCTGACAAGTAAGACATCGGGCAACATAGTCAGCAATTTCTCTCTTCATATTATTCTGCCAGAAATTCTGCTTCAAATCTTTATACATTTTAGTACTGCCTGGATGGATAGTGTATCTGGAACTGTGTGCTTCAGCAAGAATATCCTTCTTTAGAGTTGGATCATTCGGAATACAGATTCTACCTTTGAATTTGAGAATACCATCGTCGTGCAGTTTGAAATCCGACTCTCCCCCTTTAGAATTCTCTAAGACTTTCAACAATTGAAGATCAGCTTGTTGAGCTTCTTGAATCCTGGATAATAATAGAGATTGAATCTGCAAACTTGCGAATTGAATACCAGAATTTGAAGTACTAGGCTTCCATAAGCATAATTCTTCCATGAATTCCCAATTCTTGATAATCAAGCTAGCAACAGTAGCCTTTCGACTCAAAGCATCAACAACAATATTGGCCTTGCCCGGAAGATAGTTAATAGTGCAGTTATAGTCCTCAAGTAATTCCAGCCAACGCCTCTGCCTCATGTTTAACTCTTTCTGTGAAAAAATATATTTCAAGCTCTTATGATCTGTAAAGATTTCAAACTTGTTGCCCCAGAGATAATGACGCCATTTCTTTAATGCAAGAATGATAGCTACAAGCTCAAGATCATGAGTCGGATAATTGAGTTCATAAGGTTTTAGTTTCCTGGAAGCATAAGCAATAACTCGGCCATTCTGCATCAATACACAACCCAGACCTTCCTTCGAAGCATTACTATAGATCACCAGATTATCATTTCCCTCAGGTAAAACAAGGGTAGGAGCAGGAGGCAACCTCTTCTTCAATTCCTGGAAGCTGGCCTCGCATTTATCACTCTAGTCAAATACTGTTTTCTTCTGAGTAAGTCGAGTTAAAGGCCCTGCAATCTTAGAGAAATCCTTGACAAACCTCCGATAATACCCAGCTAAACCAAGGAAGCTACGAATTTCTGTTACAGTTTCGGGTCGTTTCCAAGATAACACAACTTCAATCTTCGCTGGATCAACAGAAATACCATCCTGTGAGATAATATGGCCAAGAAAAGCAACTTACTTAAGCCAGAATTCACATTTGCTAAACTTTGCGAATAACTGATGCTCCTGAAGAGTCTGCAACACAATTCTGAGATGCTGTTCATGTTCCGCCTCAGATTTAGAATAGACAAGAATATCATCAATGAATATGACCACAAATTGGTCCAGATAAGGACGGAATACCCTCTGCATTAAGTCCATGAATGCGGCAGGAGCATTAGTAAGACCAAACGGCAAGACAACAAACTCATAATGGCCATATCGAGTTCTGAAAGCAGTTTTAGGAACATCATCTTTCTTAATCCTCAGCTGATAATAACCCTGCCTCAGATCAAATTTAGAGAATACCCTGGCGCCTTGCAACTGATCAAATAACTCTTCGATTAAAGGCAAATGATATTTATTTTTTATGGTTACCTGATTAAGACCCCGATAATCAATGCATAGGCGAAGAGATCCGTCTTTCTTTTTAACGAATAGAACTGGCGCACCCCACGGTGAAGAACTCGGCTGAATGAATCCCTTCTCAAGCAAGCCCTGCAATTGAACTTTCAATTCCTGCAACTCAGGTGGAGCCATTCTGTATGGAGTCCTAGAGATAGGTGAAGTCCCCGGCAATAAATCAATCATGAACTCTATCTCTCTATCAGGCGGTAACCCAGGTAATTCCTCAGGAAAGACCCCCGGAAACTCTCTCACGATAGGTACATCATTCAATTTCAATTGATCCCCAGGTTGATTAATCAAATATGCAAGATAAGCCTCACAACCCTTGCTCAATAATTTAGATGCCCTAATAGAAGAAATAATAGGAGTTCCCGTAGATTTTCTACTACCAACTATTTTAAGTACAGGCTGGTCAGGCATTTCTAGATACACAATCTTCTTTCTACAATCAAGCTGGGCATAATATTTACTTAACCAGTCCATCCCCAATATAATTTCAAAGTCATTGAAGGGTAGGATAATCAAATCAGCAGGGAAAACACGACCCTCAATAAATATACTACATGCTCTGCAAATAGATCTAGTAACAAACTTCGGACCCATAGGAGTATAAACCACAATCTCATGCAACAGTTTATCATGTTTCAATTTAGCATTTTGTGCACAAGTAGGAGTAATAAAAGAATGCGAAGCCCCGGAATCAATTAAAACCTTAACTGACTGATCATTAAGAAGAAAAATACCTTCTACCACAGCGGTAGTATCCGGAAGCTCCTCAGCATCCAAAGCAAATACACGGGCCTGACCTCGTGGTGGTAGTGCTGCAGCTGGTGCCCTGGTCTGAGAGTTCTGAGCTGATGTCTGACCCCTAGGGTTCTTAAATTTCTGACAGTCTTTAACCCTGTGCTGATCACTGCCGCAACCTGTACACTTGTTATGTTTCTTCCAACAAACATCCTCAGTGTGGCCCTGGCGCTAACAGAAGCTGCACTGCTGGTGACGTCTTGCAACAGTGCCTCCCGAAGGAGCTCTGTAAGTAGAGGTAGCTGAACTACCCTGCTGCGAACGGGATACTGCTAGACGGAACTGACTCTGAACTGGTCGTGCCTGAGTCTGAGTAGGCCCTGTATAACTCTGAGTCTGCCTCGGCTGTGAACTCTTCCCAACTGATACAGCCTGCCCCTGGTACCCTTGACTCTGAGACTGAAACCGTTTACTCGATTGACTGGTCTCGGCTAACACATCGGCCTTCCGTTTCTCATACCTCGAGGCGGCTCGGACTACTGCAGCATAGTTGGGAAAATCATTTGAAGACAAGTTCAGCATAATATCCCTCCTCAAACCCAGGATGAACCTCTGGATCTTCATGTCCTCTGGCTGAATCAAAGTTGGTGCATAACGGGAAAGCCGGGTAAAAGTAGCCTCGTATTGATCTACCGCCATACTTCCCTGCTTCAAGTTTATGAACTCTGTTTGTCGCCTCTCGTGGGCAACTACCGATATATACTTGTCTCGAAATTCTTGGACAAAGTCGGCCCACGAATGATGAACTCCCTCAGCTCCCCATTTCTCACTGATGGTATTCCACCAATCTTCAGCATCACCCTCGAGAAGGAAAGTAGCATAAGTAATCTTCCTGTCATCATGGCACTCGAGTATTGCTGCCACTCTCTCAAACTTCCTTAGCCACATCTCAGCTTTCATATCGTCTGGCTCCCCAAAGAAGGTATAAGCCCCATGATGTATAAACCGATCATACAAATTCCCTCCGGTAGGACCACTACCTCCGGCTCTCGCAGCCTGATTACCTCCAACGACCCCTGGCTGACCCTGTTGTGTAACAAACTGGGCGATAGTGTTCATAGCAGTGGCCATCGTGGCCAAGATCTGTGCAGTGCTCGGTTCTTGAACCTGCGGTGCATTTTCGGCCACCTCAGCTTCTTGCCCATGAACCCCCTCGGGTTCTCCACCAACATTCGGATTATCAGTACGACGGCGGGGCCCCATCTCGAATAGCTAGAATGCAAAGTGTTATGACAAGTATATATATGTATATATGCAGTTTATAAGGAAACACATAAAGAAAGGTCCAATTAGATTCACATAAAGTCAAGTACATAGAAGTTCAAATAAATATTCCACATCCTTGAAGTACACGTAGATCACTAGATCATACTTGACATTCTAGACTCTTGATATTCTATTTCCATGCTAGCATGTTCATTCCTTATTCAAATTTCACTTAGGCAAATCAAAATCAAAGACTCATGTATTCACAAAGTCACATAACAAATCTCTACCCACAGACCGAGAAATTTAACCCGGCTTCATGCAATCTATAGCTCTGATACCACTTAAATCTCATGCCCCGACCGAACCCCCAAGCTAAAGGTTAAGTCCGGACCCGACACACGGACAGAGTCTCCCCTGTACCGTGGACATTCTGGAAACCTGTAAACTTACAAATAAGGTAGCTACAAGGTAAACATACTTTTCATGGCTATATATAAAGATTCAAGGCCATCCGAGCCTTGAAGTAAACAATAATTCCCAAAACCACAAAAGCATGAAAGAACTTTGTTTACAACATAGTCTAGCAGCAATGACATTCTAGAATTTCAATAAAAACAACTTAAAAGATAAGTCATTCTACATTAGCGATTCACTCCCCAAGCATGCAAGGAAATAAAACAGGAATAAAAGATATTACAATACAGGGGCTGCCAAATATACCACAATTAACAATCCTTCAAATTTACACAACAGATATGTACATAGCCCTTAGGCCACAAATTAGGACACAAGATAATCAGTTGAGCCTTCCACAAGCAGCAAGAAATTAAACCACCTCAAGCTATCAGGCACAGCAACTAAGGTAAAGGATCAATCTGAACTTCCTCCTCCTCAACTAACTCTACAAGCTGGGGATCACCCTCAGCGATTCCTGAAACAAATATCGAGGTATGAACAACCACTGTTGCCCAGTGAGGGATATAGTCCCGGGGCGTGCAATGCAACAGATAATACAATTATGCAATAATATCACTTAGACAATTTAAGAAACAATGATAACTTAAGTAACCACACATTTAAAAGGATACATTTCACACAATCCCCTATACACCAATCTTCACTGGTCTTCATTCACGATCCACGAACCACGAGCACGATCACGATAAGCCGGCATAACCCCAATCACTCCAGTGGGTGTACTCCGGATGTACCCCGAATCCTACGACCCAACATTCCCTGGCAATCTCCGGACCAGGCGAATGAGGGACTAGGGCACGGAGATTGAATATCCACCGGCAAGCCCTCTGCCGCCCAGCCGATATTCAACGCATCCGCCCCTGACACTATGGTTGCGCAACCACTATGCAATGCACTTAACAATGGCAAGTTAATAGCAATAATATAAGCATTAACACATAGGAGGATCAACAAAGTAGGTTGACCTCGATGCAATTAGAATAGAAGCAATTATAGAAGCTAATAAGCAGTTTACAAAGGAATATATACAAGCTAAGCATAGAATTATACCAAAAACTCCAAATCAACTTGAAACCACATATAAAACACTTAAGGAGTCATGCCATGGGTTTAGAAGTGTGAGTCAACCGAAATTTCACCTAAACCCCTTTGTTTTTCAAACTATTTCTCTTCCAAACCAAGGTTAACGATTTCATTTTCAAAGGGAACTCTCCCAACCTTCTAACTAACCCTCAAGGTACCCTCTCAACCCTCTAACTCATTCAAATGCCCGCGATTACCCCGAAAGCCCCAAATTCCCTCTTATGGCTTTAAACTACACATACAATGTCCGGGCTTCAAACAAGGGATATCAAGGCTTCTATAGCACCTAGGTAGCCTAAGGATACTAGAATTGAAGCCCGAATCCACCTGGATTCGCATTAACCTCGAAAGCCCCAAATTAAAGTCGGCTATTTTCCATTTTAAGCGATTTAAGGACAATGCAAGTGCACGGGGCTATTAGGTTACCTTCACTAGCACCTAAGGCATCTATTAGAAGCATTAAATCAAGCTAATTCGAGCAATTACGCAAAACCCTAGAAAAAACGTCACTATTCACCCTAAAAATCAAACTAACGATTCTAACCGTTTAAATTGCGAAACGATGGCTCAAATATGTTCTCTAGCATTCATATACATGGTATAATAGCATAGATAACAAATACAATGGCATTTGATCACATTTTCAACAAATCAAGAAATTGACAACTATTTAGAAATGCAAAAACAAGCCGTGAAATCCCTCACCAAAGCGCGTAGGAGCACCTAGGAACCTTGCACACACCCTACACTAGTTGCTCAAGGCTTGGAGAGGCTTGGTTTGAAGAGTTGAAGAAGAAAAATCTCTCCCAAAGCTGCTGCAGTGTTTCGGCCCTGCTACAGTGCAAATCAGCTTCTATTTTTTTTTTTTTGTGTGCTATATGAGGTAAAGTGTGAGTTTTTTTGGCTTTATAAAAGGTGGGGTCTAGTTTGGACGTTTAGGTGGCTTTTAAAATGCGCGTAGTAAGCTCAAAAACGAGCCTAAGGTGAAACATGTGTGCTAGCTAAATAAATCTCTAAGTTAGTTACGTAACACTATTCATTCAACTACAAAAGTCATTTTCTAAACGAGCCCTCCTAACGCCGTTAGTTCAAATGCACATTTTTCCCACTACTTTTACAATTAATATGATTTAATAAAAATGTTAATTAACTAATAGAATGCAGTTTAAAAATCGAGTGAATAGTAACCTAGGAAGACAGTTAATAAGACATAGAAAGAGATGTGCAAACAAAGGATGCAACAGTAACTAAATGCATGGCTAAATCTCGGGCGTCACATATAGGGGCACGAAGTTTGGTGAACAATGCCTAAATTTTGCAGAAAAAGACCAAATTTGCTATTGACATACTCAGCTCCATTATCAGTTCTAAACAATTTAATTTGAGCATTGAATTGAGTAGCAATCATAGTAGTAAAACTAACAAAGGTAGAATAAGCATATGATTTGTATTTCAGGGGATAAAGCCAGGTAAACCTGGTACAATCATCAACAAAAAGAATGTAATACTTGTAGTTTTTGAAAGAAAAAACATGTGTAGGCCCTTATATATCTGAGTGAACCAGATCAAATAGCTTAGATGCAACAGAAGTAGAAAGAGGAAAGGGGAGTTTATAAGTTTTAGCTATACAACAAGATTCACAGTATACAGAATGAGGATGAACAGTTGTATTTAACAAGGAAGACATCTTCTGAAAAACCTGACTAGAGGGATGGCCAAGTCTTGTGTGCCACAACAAAGTAGTAGGACGAACAACAGCAGAAGTCTTGTAGGAGTGAACTTGAGGAGAGAACTTAGGAGTGGTTGTGAGAGAAGCTACAGGTGGTAGTGTGTGCAGACCATTCTCATAAAGGCCGTGGTGCTTGACCTTGTGTGTTGTATTGTCCATAATAAGGACCTTTGTGGCATCAAAAATAAGAGAAACATTATTATCCTTTCCCAACTGACGCACTGAAAGAAGGTTAGAGGTGATCTATGGCACATGTAACACATTAGTTAACTTCAAATTGCATAAAGAAGTAGAAAGGTTACCATAACCAGCATTAGCAATGGGCAGAGAATAACCATTGCCAACTGAGACACCATCACTTCCACAAATTGATAGGCTAAGAGATAGCTCAGATCATTGGTGACATGTGCATTTACACCAGAGTCTAGATACCATGAAAATTCAGGAACTGATGGAGAGTGATAATGTGTGACCATTGCTTGTTTTCCAGACTTGGTACCAGCATAATTTGTAACATCCATGCGATGCCAGCAATCTAAGGCAACATGATTAGCTTTACCACAAATTTGACAGAACAAAGCAGTCTCAGAATTGAAGTTGTTCTTGTGCTGAGTAGAATTAGCCTGAGAATTCATGCCTCTACCAGAGTAACTGCCTTAATGACCTCCTCTGTTATTATGACCACCTCTGTTGTTAGAATTCCTTCATCTACCTCGGTTAGAGCCTCTATTAAAGTTATTCTTTTGTGTGATTAATGCAGTATGCAGCTCAGAAGAAGATGCATTAGATACTAAGAGTGATTTGGCCAATTACATATGTAAATCTTCATAAATAAGCAGACTAGATAGCTCAACAACACTCACAGGTTCAACTCTCACACGAATGGAGGCATTAAAGGCATAATATTCAATAGGTAAGCTTTTCAAGAAGTAAAGGACCAAATCATCTTCAGGAACATGTTCTGCTACACTAGTTAGGTTATTAGTAAGAGTTTTAACCTCATCTAGATATTGTTGCATAGTGTTTGTTCCTTTTGATAAAGTACACAATTTCATCTTAAGCTGATGAACATGAGATCTAGAGAGAGAATTGAAGCAATGTTCTAGTGCAGTCCAAATTGCAGCAGAAGTTTGAAGATGCAGAATTTGAGGTAAAACCTAAGGTATGATTGAGGCAAATAAGCACATTTTCAAGTGTTGATCCAGCAAAGTCCAAGTAGTAAATGCAGGATTGGCGGTAGAGACACCGTCGACATCTTTCACATGTTTCGGTGGAGTAGAAGAAGAGCCATTGACATGCTCAAGAAGTTGACGAGCTTCGAGAATTACTTGAAGCTAAGCACGCCAGAGTATATAGTTCATGTTGTCAAGCTTTACTTGAACCAATGAGTTCAAGTTTTGGATGAAGAATCACAGTCCAGTAAGTAGAGAAGTGAGTAGATCTGCCGCCATTAAAGAAGAGCATGGAGCTGGCACCATTGAAGAAGAGCTTGGAGCTGGCACCATTGAAGAGAAGCTTGAGAGGTTCAAAGCAGCAGTAATAAAGTTTCTGAACAAAAAAATTTGAAGGATCGAAGATGAAGACACTTATGATCTTCTTAGGGCTATTGATACCATAATAGAATAAAGAGAAAATATCTAAAACTAATTAAGCTCATGTTATTAAGCTGAAGAATGAAGTACATGATCTATTTATAGGAGTTTTCAGTGATGCTCCTATAGGTACAATTAGATACAATTAGTATGCTAATCATTGCCAGCTCATCTAACTATCATACAAAGTATAACTAACAGCTAACTATTCTAACTAGTCAGCTGATTTGTTGCTAGTTGTATTTACACACATGTCTAATTGTGGAGAGATCTTCAGCTTTGGTACTCGTGCAGTTGAGTTGTGTTTGAGCTGATCTTGAGCTGGTTTATCATGTCTTTAAGCTACCAAATTATCTTTCTAAAAGTTAAACCCCTATTTATAAAAAAACATTTTGAAAATATGAATTTAGATAATTAAACATGTTGATTTTAAATCAAGTTCGATAATGATAATTTCTATTTTTATTAGCATCATGGTCCATCATAATCAAAATAACGGATATTTTCTTACCCTTCAACCATCAATTATAGAAAATGATCTATAAAATTGAACATACCCAAATTCACTTAAGAATTGTGAAATTCTAAACTGTTGGTGTTAGGTGATATAAACCCAAGTGTGTGTGGCTAATTTTATCTCAATTTGATCAAAACATGGGTCCATGATCGACTTAGGATCACTTGGGTTGACCCAACATGTTTGAATACAAAATTGGGACATTAAGTTAATGTAAAATGGAAGTTCAGGTCAGACAAGAAAGTCGGACGAATTCGTCATCCGACTTGGCTCATCCGACTATTCCAGTGAGTAGTAATGCTCAAGTCGAACGAGCAATTCGGACGAATTGACTCGTCCGACTTGACTCATCCGACTTGTCCAGTGAGCATTATTATCAAGTCGGACGAGCAAGTCAGACAAATCGACTCGTCCGACTTGACTCATCCGACTTGTCCAAATTGCACCAACGGGAAACTCTTTGCACCCCTTCATGAAAAGATGCTATTTTCCTATAAATACCATTTGCCTATAAATACCAACGTATGAGGACCGAATTTCTACACTTTTTCCAGAGTTTTTAGATAGAGAAACTTTGCATTAACATCAATTTTGCAAATCATAAACATTTCAAAGAGAGAATCAAGTATTTGAAGTTCAACTTGTTCGTCAATTTTGGAGTGCTCCTATTGAAGACTTCCACCGTTAAATCCTGTGAGACTGTTGCCAAGAGTCCATCAGCACCATAGCGGGGCAACAACGTCTTAAGAAAACTGAGAAATTAGGCCTCGGTGTTTACATTTCAAGATTACTGCATTAATTATCATTATTCAAGTAAGTATTTCAACTTTCTAATTTCCAACTACCTTTCTTTTTGCTTTCTTGCTTTCAGTCTTTTCTTTCCATTTTCTTATTAACGCCTACTTGACTTCATGTGTCATTACATGGTTGAGACTGTAGTTCTTTATTTTTGATATTCTGTCTTTCTGAGATTGCTACTTCTATATAAGTTAGCCTACTCGATTCTAAATCGAGATTGCAACTTCTATATAAGTTTGCCTGCTCATTTTATATTTAGTTTGTGATTTTACTTCAATGTTACTTTTGCTTGTTCGCCTACTCGATTCCATGTGTAATTACATGATTGAGATTGCAAGTTTCTTTAAACATTTATATTCTAGCAATTCTTTGTTTATTCGATTTTGTTTTTGCCTTTCATTTTGATTAAGTTATAATTTATTTCATTCATATCCGCATTCCCGCGCATATATCTTCCACAATCTTAAGACGTTGTTGTTGTACTTAATTAATTGTAACTAATTCAAGTGAAAGAGTTTAAAACTAAAATTCAAAAGGTTAGTTTTTTTGTTTATATTTTAGGTTTAGAATAAAAAAATTCTAAAGATTAGGTATGGCCTAACTTAGTTAATTTCTATTCTAAATCAAATTGTTTGAAATTTTCTAAAGTTTAGGTTTAGTTTAACTTAGTTAACTTCAAACTCGAAACGTGGTTTTAAAGTTTCTAACAATTAGATTTAATTTGACGTAGTTAATTCATCTATGTTTTTACTTTGTTTTTGATTGTTTGTATTTTTGAGTTGTATTTCAAAGTTATAATTTTAATTGTGGAAATTTTTCACGGTGTTGTAATAATTGTGGAGTAAATCCATCGTTATACTTTTCATTTTTGTAATAATTTGGTGTATTGTTAAATTTTGTAAAAATATGTCTACTCCTAATACTCTTGTGAATGAAACTGGACAAAACTTCGGAACTGAGAAAGTGGCACCTCCCACTAGGCCAATTTTGGCAATTGCAGTTCCTATTGGACCCAATGAGAGGCCATAGAAGTTCAATGGATGTGAATTCAAAAGGTGGCAGCATAAAATGTTGTTTTATTTGACCACCTTAAGCCTAGCAAGGTTCTTGCAAGAAAAGCCACTAGAGTTGGGTGAGAATCCAGACAGAGAGACCTTTGTTGCAATCGATGCATGGAAGCACAGTGATTTCTTGTGCAAGAACTACATTCTCAACGGGTTGGATAACACATTGTACAACGTGTAATGTCCAATTAAGACTGCTAAAGAACTATGGGAAACATTAGAGAAGAAGTACAAAACTGAGGATACCGGTACAAAGAAATTTATCGTTGGTAAGTTTTTGGACTTCAAAATGACAGATTCCAAGATAGTCATGAGCCAAGTGCAAGAGTTTCAACCCATTCTACATGAACTTGACGCCGAATGTATAAAACTACCTGAGTTATTTCGTGTGGGTGCTATGGTTGAAAATCTACCTCCTAGGTGGAAAGAATTCAAGAACTATCTCAAGCATAAACGCAAGGAGATGAGCATTGAAGACTTGGTGGTTAGGTTGAGAATTGAAGAGGATAACCGAGTTTCTGAAAGGAACACCGATAAACACTATGAGGCTAAGGCAAATATTGTGGAGCAAAGCAGGTCCAACAATAAAGAAGCACAAGCAACAAGGTTAGAATAGTGGCAACAACAAGAAAAGCAAGTTCTCAGGGAACTGCTATGTCTGTGGCAAGGCTGGACATCGAGCCAAAGATTGCCGAAGTTGTAAAGATGAAGGCAATTCTCAGAAAGGGAAGCAAGGCCAAGCTCATATTACTAAAGTGGACTATCTAACTGAGAATGTGGAAGACATTAACCTGGCAATAGTTATGTCAGAGTTTAATCTGATTGGTAATCCTAAACAATGGTGGGTGGACACTGGAGCTACTCGCCATGTGTGTTATGAGATAAGGATGTTCAGTACCTACAAGGCAGCAACTCCTGAAGAAACACTGTTTATGGGAAACTCCTCTATATCTAAGGTGTTGGGAACTGGGAAGGTTGTCCTGAAGATGACTTCAGGAAAAGAACTGAGTCTTAACAACGCGCTCCATGTGTCGGATATTAGGAAGAATCTTGTCTCTGGGTCGTTGTTTAGTAAGAATGGCTTTAGGCTTGTTTTCGAGTCGGATAAGTTTGCATTCACGAAGGGTGGGACGTTTGTTGGTAAAAGGTACCTTTGTGATGGTCTGTTTAAATTGAATGTAATAACCGTGGTACCTAGGTCTATTGTAACTGATAATAATGGTAATAATATCGCTTCTACTTCTACTTATATGATTGAGTCCCCTATTGTTTGGCATAATAGGTTAAGTCATGTAAATTTTAAATCATTACATAAACTTGAGAATTTAGGATTGTTGCCTAAATTGGTTAGTAATGAAAATAAGAAGTGTGAAATTTGTGTGGAAGCCAAGATGGTTTCAAATCCTTTCAAATCTGTTGAAAGATGTTCAAAACCGTTGGACTTAGTTCATAGTGATATCTGTGATCTAAAGCTTGTGCAAACAAGAGGCGGTAAAAAGTATTTTATAACTTTTATCGTTGATTGCACAAGGTATTGCTATGTGTATTTACTCCGAAGTAGAGATGAAGCTTTGGATGTTTTCAAGAAATACAAGATTGAGGTGGAAAATCAACTTAGCAAAAGGATCAAAGTACTGAGTGATAGAGGAGGAGAATATGTATTTCCTTTTGAGAAATACTATGAGGAATAGGGTATTGTACATCAAACCACTGCTCTATATTCCCTTCAACAAAACGGTATTGCAGAACGCAAAAACCGAACTCTAAAGGAAATGATGAATGCTATCCTAATAAATTCAGGATAACCACAAAATTTATGGGGGAAGGCTATCTTGACTGCGAATTATATTCTCAACAAGTTACCCCACAAGAAACTAGACAAAACACCTTACGAATTATGAAAAGGTCGACCACCATCTTTTCAATACTTAAAGGTGTGGGGGTATCTAGCAAAGGTGGTCGTACCACCACCTAAAATGGTGAAGATTGGACCAAAGACTGTAGATGGTATCTTCATTGGATATGCAAACAATAGTTCTGCATATCGATTCTTTGTGCATAGGTCTGAAATTGATGACATTCATGTTAATACAATTTTAGAATCAAGGAATGCGTTTTTCTTCGAATAGATATTTCCTTGTAAACATGTATAAGAAGATACCTCTTTGAAAAGAAATCATGATGCTACAAGCGATCATGATATTGAGAAAGACCAAGAGATTTTAAATGAAGATGAACCGAGACTTAAAAAGAGAACTAGAATGTCAAAATCTTTCGGTCCCAATTTTCTAACATATACGTTAGAAGATGAACCTCGTACCTTCAAGGTGGTTGTGTCAACTCCTGAAGCTTCCTACTGGAAAGAGACTATGAATAGTGAGATTGAATTCATCATGCAAATCCATACTTGGGAACTGGTGGATCTTCCTCCTGGAAATAAACCCTTGGGTTGTAAATGGATTTTCAAAAGGAAGATGAAGGCAGATGGATCAATTGGTAAGTACAAGGCAAGACTTGTAGTCAAGGGCTACAGGCAAAAAGAATGTATTGACTATTTTGACACATATTCACCAGTGAAAAGGATAACATCTATTCGGATATTCATAGCAATTGTTGTCACGCCCCGACCCAACCCCACACTAAAGGTTAAGTCTAGACCCGACAAATGGACAGAGTCTCCTCTGTACCATGGACATTCTGAAAATCTGTAAACATTCAATAAAGCCACAACATAGCAAAAATTCCATTTCTAAATTAAAGATCCTAGCTTTAAGGCCATCCGAGCCTTAAGACATACAAACAGTTCAGATACACACAAGCATGTATTCACAATATAACTTCTTTACAAAATCGCTTATCATACCACTCCAAGATAACATTTAAATATTCTTAGAAATTAAAAACAACCATATATATGTTCATTCACACCCAAGCATGCAAAGTAGCTAGAAGCAAAAATATAAGTTATTACATGTCATAGTTCTATGTCTTCTACTACAATCATCTAGCTTTCAACTTGCAACTACACAACTATGTACATAAGCACTTAGGCTACAAAATAGAACATAAAGTAGAAGAAACAAGATCTTCACATATCAACAAGAACCATAATCCACCTCAAGCAATTAGACACTGCAACTAAGGCAACTGATCAGTCTGGACCTCCTGCTCCTCACCCTCAACCAAATCTAGCTGGGGTTCAACCTCAGCACCTCCTGAAACATGTTAGCGAGGTATGAGCAACCACTATTGCCCAGTGAGGAATTAAGACTACCCGGGTCGTGCAATGTAACAACTAAAGCAATTAAGCAAGAAAACAAGTAAGTACATTTGAAACAGTAAGTAACCACACATATCAAAGGATACGATACACTTAACCCCAACACGCCAGAATTCTCTTATCCTTGATCACGAACCATGATCAATGTGTTGGCATAATTCCCAATCACTCCAGTGGGTGTACTATGGATGTACCCCGATAAACCTACGATCCAACACCCCCTGGTAATCTCCGGACCAGGCGAGTAAGGGACTAGAGCACATAGATTGAATATCCACTAGCAAGCCCGCTGTCGCCCAGTCGATATTCAATATATCCGCCCTTGATACTATGCTTGGGCAACCACTATGCAATGCACTAGTCAATGACAATATAACAATAACAATGGAAGCAACAAGACATGGGAGGAACAACAAAGTAGGTTGTCCTCAAAACAGTTAGAATAGAAGCATTATCATATAAGCAACTAAACGGATTACAAAGGAACATTTACAAAATTCACATAGAACTATACGAAAATCTCAAGAATGTCTTAAAAACACATTTAAACACCCAAGAAGTCTTTACAAGGCCTTAGAAGCGTGAGACAATCGAATTTCTACCTTAACCCCTTTGTAACTCAAACTGTTTTCCTTCCCAACTCATGCTATTGTTCTAGATTAGTGAATGGACTATTTCATACTCTTAATTAACCCATTAGGCGCCCTTGGGACCCTCGAAGTTACCCATTTACCTGCGTTTAACACAAAAGTCCCAATTTTTCTCTTATGACTTTGTACTACACGTACCTCAACTGGGACTCAAACGGAAGCTAGCAAAGCTTATTTAGAACTTACATAGCCTAGGAATACCAAATGTGAAGGCCAATTTTACCCGGATTCGCGATAGCCCCGAAACCCCTCTTGAAAAGTCGCCTAATTCATGCTTTTGTTATGTTACGAGCTATTAAACCTTACAGGGTCATTACACTACCCTCATTAGCTCCTAAAGCATCTATTTGGTTCATTGAATCAAGCCAAAAGGTTCATTTCCTCAAACCCTAGAAAATTCATCACTATTCACATCATACAATCAACAAATGAATTCAACCGTTTAAACTACGAAAAAATAGCATAATTGTGATCTCTACTACTTGTATACAACATACATCAACACATTTGAGCATCCAACAACAATTTACAAGCAAATCTAGAAATTCAAGAAATGAGCAACATTTTTAAAATGCAAAAACAAGTATGAAATCCCTTATCAAAGCGCGTAGAAGCTCCTAAGAGGCTAGCAAACACCATAAACCCCTTGCACCTAGCTTGGCTTGGTTTGAAATGGAGAATTGAAGAGCCAAAATTCCTCTCCTAGCACAAGAAGGGCTGTCGGGTTCTGCTCCTGTTTTTCAGCTTTTAATTTTTTTTGTTTTTGTTTTGTTATGTTGTGCTTATAAGTGTGTGTGTTGAGTATATTAAAAGTGGGGTTAAGTTAGGTGTATGTAATGTCTATAAAAATGAGTCTAGTTGGCTTAAAAACGAGTCTAATGCGCACTAATTAAATTAGCTAACTAAAACATAAGGTTTCACTACGTAACACTATTCACTAGTTCAATAAAACATTTTCTAAACGAATGCTCCTATCGCCTTTAGCTCAAATGCACATTTTTCTTATTCCTAAAATAATTAATATGATTTAAGAAAAATGCTAATTTGAAGTAATTAAGTAGTTGAAAAAAGTGATAAATAGTAACCATATAAAGCAACAAGTAAAGCACAGTAGAAATGCGCAGACAGTGGATGCAATAGTTAAAAGATATACAGCTAAGTTCTCGTGCGTCACACCCTCTCTCCCTTAAACTAATTGCGCCTACACAATTCTTACATGATTCGGTGAATAACTCAGGATATCTTTCTCGTATCTGATCCTCTCTCTCCCATGTGGCATCCTCTAACCCGTGATGATCCCACTGAATCTTAACCATCAGAATGCTTTTAGTTCTGAGTTCCCGAACCTCCTGATCTACAACCCGCAGAGGTTTCTCTGTATAAGTCAAAGTCTCACTGTTCTCTAGCGGCTCTGGTTCAAGAACATAAGAAGGATCTGGCTGATATTTTCGAAGCATAGATACATGGAAGACATCATGAATTCTGTCCAAGCTATGAGGTAAAGCTAACCTGTAAGCCAATGTACCAACTGCCTCAGTTATTTTAAACGGTCCCACATATCTCGGGCTGAGCTTACCCATTTTTCCGTGCCAAATCAAACCTTTACGAGGAGAGATTTTTAGGAATACCCGATCACCCACGACAAATTTCAAATCACATCGACATCTATCTGCATAACTCTTCTGCCGACTCTATGATGTAAGCATTCTCTTTTTAATAAGCCGCACATTATGAATCATTTTGTTCATCTCAGGCAACAAAGTGAGGTCAACAGTTCTCATCTCACCAACCTCATCTCAATAAAGAAGAGACCTGCATTTACACCCATAAAGTGCTTTATACAGTGCCATACCAATAGTGGCTTGATAACTATTGTTATAGGCGAACTCTGCGAGTGGCAGATATTTTTCCTAACTCTTACCGAAGTCCAGAATACAAGTTCGCAACATATCTTCGAGGATTAAGATAGTTCTCTCAGATTGACCGTCCGTCTGAGGGTGATAGGTAGTACTGAATCTCAAAGTCGTGCCTAAAGCTTTCTGAATCTTCTACCAGAACTGAGATGTGAACCTGGGATCTCTGTCTGACACAATACCCTTTGGAATCCCATGAAGTCTGACAATATTCTCAACATATAACTCTGCTAACTTATCAAGAGAATCAGTTTTATTTTTAGCAATAAAGTGAGAAGTCTTGGTCAATCTATCAACAACAACACAAACTAAGTCATTACCCTTCGAAGACCTCGGCAAATCTGAGACGAAATCCATAGTAATATGATCCTACTTCCATTCTGGTATAGCTAAAAGCTGTAACAACCCTACAGGTCTCTGATGCTCTGCTTTGACTTTCAGACATGTAAGGCATCTAGCAACATAGTCAGCAATCTCTCCCTTCATGTTGTTCCACCAGAAGTTATGTTTCAGATCCCTGTACATCTTTGTACTGCCTGGATGGATAGTATATCTAGAACTATGTGTCTCAGCAAGAATATCCTTCTTCAGAGTTGGCTCACTCGGAATACATATTCTACCTTTAAATTTAAGAATGCCATCATCATGCATTTTGAAGTCCGACTCACTCCCTTTAGACTTCTCTAAGATTTTCAACAAATGAGGGTCGGCCTGTTGATCTTCTCTAATCCTGGATAATAATAGAGATTGAATCTGCAAACTTGCAAATTGAATACCAGAATCTGAAGTTTTAGGCTTCTACAAGCATAATTCTTCCATGAACTCCCAATTTTTTATGATCAAGCTCGCAACGGTAGCCTTTCAGCTCAAAGTATCAGCAACAAAATTTGTCTTACCTGGAAGATAATTAATGGTGTAGTTGTAATCCTCAAGTAATTCCAGCCAACGCCTCTACCTCATGTTCAACTCTTTCTGTAAAAATAAATATTTCAGGCTCTTATGATCTGTAAAGATTTCAAATTTGTTGCCCCAGAGATAACGACGCCACTTCTTTAATTCAAGAATAATAGCTGCGAGCTCAAGATCATGCGTCAGATAGTTGAGCTCTTACCATATTATCAGATCCCTCAGGCAAAGCAAGAATAGGAGATGTGGTTAACCTCTTCCTCAATTCTTGGAAGCTAGCCTCACACTTATCATTCCAATCAAACACAATTTTCTTTTGAGTAAGCTAAGTCAAAGGCTCGGCAATTTTAGAGAAATCCTTGACAAATCTCCGATAATACCCTGCTAAGCCAAGAAAGCTACGGATTTCTGTAACAGTTTCAAGCCATTTCGAAGCTAATACAACCTCAATCTTCACCGGATCAACAGAAATACCATCCTGCGAGATAATATGACCAAGAAAAGCAACTTGCTTTAACCAGAATTCATATTTGCTAAACTTTGCAAATACTTAATGCCCCTGAAGAGTCTACAATACAATCCTGAGATGCTGTTCATGCTCCGTCTCAGATTTAGAATATACAAGAATATCATCAATAAAGATAACCACAAATTGGTCCAGATAAGGACGGAATACCCTCTGTATTAAATCCATGAATGCGGCGGGAGTATTAGTCAAACCAAACGGAAGAACAATAAACTCATAATGACCATAACGAGTTTCGAAAGCAGTTTTAGGTACATCATCTTTCTTAATCCTCAATTGATAATAACCCTGCCTCAAATCGAATTTAGAAAATACTCTGACGCCTTGCAACTGATCAAATAACTCCTCAATTAAAGGCAATAGATATTTGTTTTTGATAGTTACCTGATTAAGACCCCGATAATCAATGCATAAATGAAGAGATCCGTCTTTCTTCTTAACAAATAGAACTGGTGCACCCCAAGGTGAAGAACTCGGCTGAATGAATTCCTTCTCAAGTAAGCCTTGCAATTGAACTTTCAATTCCTTCAATTCGGGTGAAGCCATTCTATACGGAGTCCTAGAGATAGGAGTAGTCCACGGTAATAAGTCAATCATGAACTTTATCTCTCTATCAGGCGGTAAACCAGGTAACTCCTCAGGAAAAACCCCCGGAAACTCTCTCACAATAGGCACATCATTCAATTTCAACTTGTCCCCAAGTTGGTTAATTAAATATGCAAGATAAGCCTCACAACCTTTGCTCAACAGTTTTGATGCCTTAATAGAAGAAATTATAGGAGTTCCAGTTGATTTTCTACTTCCAACTATTTCAATAACAGGCTGGTCAGGCATTTTTAATTTAACAATCTTCTTTCTACAATCAAGCTGTGTATAATAATTTCCCAACCAATCCATCCCCAATATAATTTCAAAGTCGTTGAAGGGTAGAATAATCAATTCAGCAGGAAATACACGACCCTCAATATAAATATTACATGCTTTACAAATAGATTTAGTAACAAACGTTGGACCCATAGGTGTATAAACCACAATCTTGTGCAGCAAATTATCATGTTTCAATTTAGCATTTTTTGTGCACAAGTGGGAGTAATAAATGAATGAGTAGCCCCGGAGTCAATTAAAACTTTAACCGACTGATCATTAAGAAGAAAAGTACATTCTACCACCGCAATCGTATCTGAAAGCTCCTCTGCATCCAAAGCAAATACTCGGGCCTGCCCCCGTGGCGCTGGTGCTGCAGTTGGTGCCCGGGTCTGAGAACTCTGACCAGATGTTTGACCCCTGGTGTTCTTAAATTTCAGGCAGTCCTTAACCCTGTGCTGGTCACTCCCGCAACCTGTACACCTGTTCAATTTTCTCCAGCAGTTTTCCTCAGTGTGGCCCTGTCATTGACAGAAGTTGTACTGCTGGTGACGTCTTGTAACAGTGCCTTTCGTAGAAGCTTTGTAAGAAGAGGTACCTGAACTACCTTGCTGAGATCAAGTTACTGCTGGACGAGGCTGACCTTGATTCTGACTCTGTACTAGTCATGCCTGAGCCTGAGTAGGTCCGGTATAGCTCTGAGTCTGCCTCGCATGTTGGCTCTGACCCACTAAAATAGTCTGCCTTTGAAATCCCT
This sequence comes from Ehretia macrophylla, assembly GCA_037974665.1. Classification (NCBI taxonomy): domain Eukaryota; kingdom Viridiplantae; phylum Streptophyta; class Magnoliopsida; order Boraginales; family Ehretiaceae; genus Ehretia; species Ehretia macrophylla. Next base: position 14,022,196 of record CM075782.1, on the reverse strand, counting down.
GACTCTGAGTCTGGTGTGGCCGTTTACTCGGCTGGCTCGATTCTCTAAACAGGTCTGTTTTGCGTTTCTCATACCTGTCAGCTATCCTAACAGCTGCTGCATAAGAATGATAGTCTTGAGTGGACAGATTCAATGAAATATCGGGCCTTAACCCCATAACAAACTTTTGTATTCTCTTGCTCTCTGGCTGAACTAATGTCGGCACATAACGGGACAGACGAGTGAAAACAGCATCATACTGGTCAACAGTCATATTGCCCTTTTTCAAATTAATGAACCCTTGCTCTCGTCTTTCAATAGCCGTTTCAGTAATGTACTTCTCACGGAATTCTGTAACAAACTTATCCCAAGTTCAAGGTATAGCCTCCGTCTCCCATCTAGATTTAACGGTATACCACCACTGCTCGGCATCTCCCTCAAGCAAAAATTCAGCACATGCAACCCGCCTCGCATCAGAGTACTCAAGGTCTGTAAGAATCTTCTCTACTTTGTTCAACCACTGTTCAGCCTGCAGATCATTTGGCTCCCCAAAGAAACTAGATGGTCCATGGTGCATAAATTTTTCAAGGTAGTTACTACCACTGCCCTCTGCCCCAGTCTGATCCTGAACTAGATTGCCCGCAGGGACATTTCCTCCCTGCCTATGAAGTACTTGAGCAATCTGCCCTATAACGGCGGTCAACTGTGCATTAATTGTCCGCTGGTCAACTTCTTCTTTCTCAACATTCTAATTCCTGTTTTGCCGACGAGACCCCATCTCGAGTAGCTAGAATGCAAAGTGTTATGACAGGTATATATATACAATTTACAAGTAAAACATATACGAATAAGTTCAAATAAATCCACATAAAGTCATATATAAAATCATATGAATATTTCATATACAAGAGGTACATATAAGTCACTTAATCATACTTTACATTCTAACCTTTCCACGTTCATACCATAACTCTTAAGAGACCTTTCACATTTACATTTTCATGCTAGCATGTTCTTTACCAATTCTATTTTCACTTAGTCAGTCAAAGAGTCATTGATTCATGCAATCATGCAATCACATAATAGACCTCTACCCATATACCGAGAAACCTATCTCGGCTCATGCATTATAATAGCTCTGATACCACCTAAATGTCACGCCCCGACCTAACCCCACGCTAAAGGTTAAGTCAGGACCCGACAAACAGACAGAGTCTCCTCTGTACTGTGGACATTCTGAAAACCTGTAAATATTCAATAAAGCCACAACATAGCAAAAATTCTATTTCTAAATTAAAGATCCTAGCTTTAAGGCCATCCGAGCCTTAAGATATACAAACAGTTTAGATACACATAAGCATACATTCACAATATAACTTCTTTACAAAACCGCTTATCATGCCACTCCATGATAGCATTTAAACATTCTTAGAAATTAAAGACAACCATGCATCCGTTCATTCTCACCGAAGCATGCAAAGTAGCTAGAAGCAGAACATAAGTTATTACATGCCATAGTTCCATGTCTTCTACTACAATCATTTAGCTTCCAACTTGCAACTACACAATTATGTACATAAGCACTTAGACTACAAAATAGAACGTAATGTAGAACAAACAAGATCTTCACATATCAACATGAACCATAATCCACCTCAAGCAATTAGACACTGCAACTAAGGCAACTGATCAGTCTGGACCTCCTGCTCCTCACCCCCAACCAAATCTAGCTGGGGTTCAATTTCTAAATTAAAGATCCTAGCTTCAAGGCCATCCGAGCCTTAAGCATTGCAAACAGTTTAGATACACATAAGCATATATTCACAATATAACTTCTTTACAAAACCACTTATCATGCCACTCCATGATAGCATTTAAACATTCTTAGAAATTAAAGACAACCATGCATCCGTTCATTCACACCCAAGCATGCAAAGTAGCTAGAAGCAAAAATATAAGTTATTACATGTCATAGTTCCATGTCTTCTACTACAATCATCTAGCTTTCAACTTGCAACTACACAACTATGTACATAAGCACTTAGGCTACAAAATAGAACACAAAGTAGAACAAACAAGATCTTCACATATCAACAAGAACCATAATCCACCTCAAGCAATTAGACATTGCAACTAAGGCAACTGATCAGTCTGGACCTCCTACTCCTCACCCTCAACCAAATCTAGCTGGGGTTCAACCTCAGCACCTCCTGAAACATGTTAGCGGGGTATGAGCAACCACTATTTCCCAGTAAGGGATTAAGACTACTCGGGGCGTGCAATGCAACAATTAAAGCAATTAAGCAAGAAAGCAAGTAAGTACATTTGAAACAGTAAGTAGCCACACATATCAAAGGATACGATACACTTAACCTCAACACTTCAGAATTCTCTTATCTTTGATCACGAACCACGATCAATGTGCCAGCATAATTCTCAATCACTCCAGTGGGTATACTCCGGATGTACCCCGATAAACCTACGACCCAATACCCCCAGGCAATCTCCGGACCAGGCGAGTGAGGGACTAGGGCATGAAGATCGAATATCCACTAGCAAGCCCGCTGCCGCCCAGCTGATATTCAATACATCCGCCCCTGACACTATGGTTGCGCAACTACTATGCAATGCACTTGTCAATGGCATTATAACAATAACAATGGAAGCAACAAGATATGGGAGGAACAACAAAGTAAGTTGTCCTCAAAACAGTTAGAATTTAAGCATTATCATATAAGCAACTAAACGGATTACAAAGGGGCATTTACAAAATTTACATAGAACTATACGAAAAGCTCAAGAATGTCTTAAAAACACATTTAAACACCCAATGAGTCTTTGCAAGGCCTTAGAAGCGTGAGACAATTGAATTCCTACCTTAACCCCTTTGTAACTCAAACCGTTTTCCTTCCCAACTCATGCTATTGTTCTAGATTAGTGAGTGGACTATTTCATACTTTTAATTAACCCATTAGGCGCCCTAGGGATCCTCGAAGTTACCCATTTACCCGCATTTAACACAAAAGTCTCAATTTTTTCCTTATGACTTTGTGCTACACGTACCTCAACTGGGACTCAAAGGGAAGCTAGCAAAGCTTATTTAGAACTTACATAGCCTAGGAATACCAAATGTGAAGGCCAATTTTATCCGGATTCGCTATAGCCCCGAAACCCCTCTTGAAAAGTCGTTTAATTCATGCTTTTGTTATGTTACGAGCTATTAAACCTTACGGGGTCATTACACTACTTTCATTAGCTCCTAAAGCATCTATTTGGATCATTGAATCAAGCCAAAAGGTTTATTTCCTCAAACGCTAGAAAATTCATCACTATTCACATCATACAATCAACGAATGAATTCAACCGTTTAAACTACGAAACAATAGCATAAATGTGATCTCTACTACTTGTATACAACATACATCAACACATTTGAGCATCCAACAACCATTTACAAGCAAATCTAGAAATTTAAGAAATGAACAACATTTTTAAAATGCAAAAACAAGTATGAAATCACTCACCAAAGCGCGTAGAAGCTCCTAAGAGGCTAGCAAACACCATAAACCTCTTGCACCTAGCTTGGCTTGGCTTGAAATAGAGAATTGAAGAGCCAAAATTCCTCTCCTAACACAAGAAGGGCTGTCGGGTTCTTCTTCTATTTTTCAGCTTTTAATTTTTTTTTTTTTATGTTGTGCTTATAAGTGTGTGTGTTGAGTAAATTAAGTGCGGGGTTAAGTTAGGTGTATGTAATATCTATAAAAATGAGTCTAGTTGGCTTAAAAACGAGTCTAATGCGCACTAATTAAGTTAGCTACCTAAAATATAAGGTTTCACTACGTAATACTATTCACTAGCTCGCTAAAATATTTTCTAAACGGATGCTCCTATCGCCTTTAGCTCAAATGCACATTTTTTTCATTCCTAAAATAATTAATATGATTTAAGAAAAATGTTAATTTGAAGTAATTAAGTAGTTGAAAAATGTGATGAATAGTAACCACATAAAGCAACAAGTAAAGTACAGTAAAAATGCGCAAACAATAGATGCAACAGTTAAAAGATGTACGGCTAAGTTCTCGGGCATCACAATTGCTGCTATAAATAACCTCGAAATACATCAGATGGATGTTAAGACTGTCTTCTTAAATGGAGATTTAGATGAAGAAATCTACATAAAACAACCCGAAGGGTTTGTGGTTTCAGGGAAAGAAAAGAAGGTTTGTAAACTTGTAAAGTCTCTTTATGGACTTAAACAAGCACTAAAACAATGGCATGAGAAATTCAATAAAACCATGATGGCAGGTGGCTTTAGAATTAATGAATGTGATAAGTGCATTTATGTGAACGGCACTAAAACCGAGTATGTCATTGTATGTCTGTATGTGGATGACATGTTAATTATTGGGAGCAATGATAATATCATTAAATCCACTAAGAGAATGTTATCCAATAAATTGGACATGAAAGATTTGGGTGTAGCAGATGTCATTTTAGGCATTAGAATTTCCAGAATATTTGGAGGACTTGTACTGTCATAGTCTCATTACATTGAGAAAGTATTTGAACGGTTCCTTGAGGATGATAAGGAACAAGCGAAAATACCTTTCACTACAAAAAAAGTTTGCATTAGTGACACTTTTTTTGCGACGCCTATAATTGCCGCTAATTCAAAAATTTTGAGACTTTTCGCGGTGGTTCGCGAAATCGCCGCTAATGTTTATTATTAGCGGCGATTTTAACGAACCACCGCTAAATGTTTGAGACTTTTTGCGGCAGTTACCTAAAATCGCCGTTAATGTCCATTATTAGCGAAACTTTTGAAAAATCGCTGCTAAAGGTCAAACTTTTATCGCACCCCTCACGCGCGAATTATTCCCGCAGCAAATTTTCTACAACTATAGGCAGCGGTTTTCAAAACCACCGCCTATAGTATTAGATTTTTTTTTTGTTTAATATGCATTTTATTATTACTGACATATACGTGAAATGTAAAACATATTTTTATTTTTTTGTCATAATATAGGTGGAGGCTATAGTTGATGAATCTTTTAAAAAAAAAAAACTTTTCTTAGTAGCCTCTTTGACAAGTATAAAAGTTAAGTTTTTATTTTCTACTAAACTTCAACAGTCATTTATTGTAAAGAGTGCCGCTTATTTCTAGTATTAAGGAAAAGTTTATAGACTAATATTAAAAATATGAATATACTTGAATATGATTTTAACTTGAAATATAATACATATAAAAGTATAAATATTATATATGTGATAATGATTATAGTGACTTTTCAATTAAATTATTGAGTTTAAAATCATATTAGTTATCTTTTAAGTATTTGTTCAAATTTAAATATATTTTCTATAATTATAAATTTTACTAACCTATATATCGTCTTCATTCGATCTCAATTCTTGTTTTAAGTACAATTGCTTTAACTCTTACACAATTTTCCTCCAAATACAATGTTATATATATTATATATTAATTTTTATCCAAATACTCATTTTGATGATTTATATACTATTTTTATTTTGTTAAATTCTATTCAATTTTAGTAAACCATAGATTATTTATGTTCAAATTTATTTTTTTATTCAATTTTGTATATACATTTTATTAGTGAATTCTATTGTACTTCTAGTGAAAAGGGAAGTCTAAATTAAGCTCCAATAAAGCGGAGCCATCTCTTAGTAAGTGAAGGTTATAGTCCTCAATTACCACAAATTTTTATTAAAAATATAAGTATTTTTTGGATATTTTTAGGTTGAAATATCAAATTAGTCATTACCAAATAAATTATCTATATATGAATATTAAATATGTGTTTCTAGTCCTCAGTGAATAAAATACTTGAATCTCTTCTACATTTTCTATCTTTTGTTTGATAAAAAGGAAAAAAAAACTTCTTGTAATATGGGACTATTGGGAAGATACTTTTATTGCTGAGAAGGAACTAATACAAAAAAGTTAAATTTATTAGTAATTTTAAATTTTCTCTATATATAGAATTTTTTGTTCATATTTGAATTTCATTTAAATTAAGTTAGTTATGCTTTTTAAAACCGCTAAATATAATGCCTATATATACTGTAACGCCCCGATCCCTCATGAGACCGGAGGCTCTAAGAACCATGCCATTCTCAACCTAATCCCAAACCCGGTCTTAAAATTTTAGGAAAAACGGATAGAGTCTCCCCTGTACTATGGACATTCTAGAAACCTGTAAACATTCAATATAGCTACAAAATAACCTAGAACACCAATTCTAATCAAAGGCTAGCTTCAAGGCCATCCGAGCCTTAAGCAATACAAACAAACAGTTGATATACATACAAGCATGCATTCACAACTTAATTCCTTGTCCTTATTCGCTTATCGAACCATTCTATGTTAGCAATTAAACATTCTTAGAAATTAAGTCAACCATACAAACCGTGCAACCACACACAAGCATGTAGCAACTAAAAGTAAGAATATTAGTTATTACATGCCATAAATACATATCATACATTACATTCAAACTTACAGCTAAACAAATATGTACATGAGCCCATAGGCTCCAAAATAGGACATAAGTAATACAAACAGAGTCTTCATATAACCAACAGGAAATACATCCACCTCAAGCAAGTATCACTCAGCAAATAAGGCAACTCCTCCTCCAACTGCATTTCCTGAAACATGTTAGCGAGGTATCAGCAATCACAATTGTCCAGTGAGGGATAAAGGCCAAACGGGACGTGCAATGCAACAAATATAACAGTTAACAAGAAAAGCAAGTAAAGTACATTTGAAACAGTACATAACCACACATATCAAAGGATACGATACACTTAACCCTAAACTCCATGATTCTCTTATCTTTGGGCACGAACCACGATTCACGAACCACAATCAATGTGCCGGCAAATTCCCAATCACCTCAATGAGTATACTCCGAATGTACCCCGATAATCTTATGACCCAACATCTCCTTGCAATCTCCGGACCAGGCGAATGAGGGAATAAGGTACGGAGTTTGAATATCCACTAGCAAGCCCTCTGCTGCCCAGCCGATATTCAACACATCTGCCCCTAACACTATGGTTGCGCAACCAATATGCAATGCAATTAACAATGGTAAGACAATAGCAAAAATATAAGCAATAACACATGGGAGGATCAACAAAGTAGGTTGACCTCGAAATAGTTAGAATATAAGCATTTTATATAAGCAATTGAGCCAATTACAAATAGGCATATTCAAGATCCACAAAGAACTATACCAAAAGCTCCAAAACACCTCGAAACTACATTTAAACACACAAGGAATCATGCCAAGGTCTTAGAAGCGTGAGACAATCGAATTTGTACTTAAACCCCTTTGTAACCCAACCCGTTTTCCTTCCAAACTCATGTTATGGTTCTAGATTAGCAAGCGGACTATACCATGTTTCTAGTTAACCCCTTAGGCACCATTAGAACCCTCGAAATCACGCAAACACCCGCATTTAGCCCGAAAGCCCCAAATTTCCTCTTTTAACTTTGTACTTCACGTACCTCAACCGGGACTCAAATGGGAGCTAGCAAATCTTAGTTAGGTCTTAAATAACCTAGGATTACTAAATGTGGAGGCCAATTCAACCCGGATTCGCAATAACCCCGAAACCCCTTTCTAAAAATTGGCTATTTCATTCTTTTGCTAGGTTATGAGCAATTAAACCCTACGGGGCCTTTATATTACTTTCATTAACATCTAAAACACCTATTAGAACCATTAATTCAAGCTATAAGGTCCGATTTCACAAAACCCTAACATTCCCGTCACTATTCATGCCAAATATTCAACGAGCAATTTCAACCGATTAAACTACGAAACAATAGCATAAATTAGGTCTCTACTACTTATATATAACATACATAAACATATTTGAGCATTGCATAAACATTTAATAGCAAATCTACTAATTTGATAAGTTGACAACATTTTCAAATAAAGCAAAAACTCATGAAATCCCTCACCTAAAGCGCGTAGGAGCACCTAGAAGGCTTGCACACACCTTAAACTACTTGCAAGTAGCTTGGCTTGGCTTGGAATGAAGAATTGGTGAGCAAAAATTAATCATTGGATGCACAAAAGGCTGTTCGGATTTGCTACAGTAATTTTTGCTTTTTTTTTTTTGTTTTTGCTAAGTTATGACTTGTTTTATGTGTTGGTTGAGTATATATGTCTAGGTGAGCTATTTTAGTGAGAATGTGTTGTCAAAATATGAGTTAAACTAGCTAGAATCAAGTTTTAAAGTGTAAATTAATGCTAGCTAATTAAAACACTAAGTACTTAACGTAACAATATTCATTAGTTTCAACAAGTCATTTTCTAAATAAGCGTTCTAACACTTTTAGCTCAAATGCACATTTTCTCATTCCTATAACAATTAATATCATTTATAAAAAATGCTAATTCAAGAAAAATAAACAGTTGAAAAATGTGATGAATAATAATCACGTAAAGAAACAAGTAAAGTACAGTAAAAATACACAAATAGTGAATGCAACAGTAATCAAATGTACGATTAAGTTTCGGGCGTCACATATACATTTATTTATTTTTTAACAAAGTGATTCATTTATATTCATTTAGTTTTTTACTAGTACTGAAATGATCATAATACTCACTATAATACCCACTTTTAGTATTATAATACTCACTGTAATACTCTTCTTTACTTGTACTCTATTTTACAAATTTAACAAGTTTTAAATTAAAATCAATTAAGAATAAACTATAATTAAGAAAAAATAGTTGGTTAATATAAATTTTAACTTTTTTTTAGCCTAGATGACTTATACATATAAGTTAACCTAAAAAATATCCCAAACCCCACCCCTAATTCCCTCAGCCGTCACCCCCTCCTTTTCTCCCTCTCTCGCTCGCCCTCTCTGTCTCTCTCGAAAAGCAATACCACACCACCACCACAAAGGCACCATGTCCACCTCGGCACCAACACCACGGCATACCTTCACCACCACCACGACACCATCACTTCCACCATGGCATCATTACACCTTCACCACCACCACGGTACTGCTACCACTGCCTCTTTTTTTTTTAAAGCATGACCCATCTCTCCAACAGTTAGTTGACTGTTGGAGAGATGGGAGGTTCCAATCGAAACCCCAAAATTGGGGGTTTCAATTACCCGAAATTCAAAACCCTCAAGGGTATGTGTGTTTGTATATTTTGCCTGAACCTTGTATTTTCTTCCATTTTTTTCTTTAGTTTTTGTTGTGGGAAACTGTTGAAAAATGGAAGTAACATGATCTTTTAAATGAAGGGTCTTGTTTGAATTAAGTTAAAATTTGGAAAAATTGGATAAATGTTGTAAAATTTATACTTAAATTTAGAGGAAAAATGGGAAAAGTTGTAAAATTTATGCTTAATTTTACAGTTGAATATGGTAAAGTCTTAAACTTTGGGCTTAACTTTGCAGTAATATTGAGAAAAGTTTTAAACTTTTGAATTAAATTTATAGTTAAATTGGAAAAAAGTGGTAAACTTTATGCTTAACTTTACAGTTAAATTGGGTTATGTTGTAAACTTCATGCTTAAATTTACAGTAACTGTTGCTTTACTTTGTTAATGTATTTCATAAGGAAAATGAGAAAATGTAGGAATTTTAAGAATTTTTTAACATTAACGTGGTGTGAAACCAAAAAGAATCCTGAAATGTATGTAATTTGGTTTTCTCATTTGGGGCTTTGTATTGGAAATGTTTGATTGGGAGGTTTCAGGTTCAAGTTGTGGAAAATGTTTCTTACAAAAATGGAAGGTAAGACCGTGTATAATAGACCAAAGTGGGTTCAACTCTTCCCTATTCGTGCTCCAGACTGCCCTTTTTTTTCTGCATTGTGTCTAATTAATCGGTTTTAAGTTAAAAATTAACCAAAAGTGCATAAATGTGAAGTTTGATGTTGGATATCTTTCTTCCCTAAAATTTTCCTTTAAGCTTTTAATTTTACTGGGAAGTTGAACAAGGGATGTTGACCTATTTCCTGAGTCTAATGATTTTTCAGGGTCTTGTTAATGGAAATTTCCCAGTAAGTTTCGGCTGCAAGTCTGCGGTTACAAGTAATGGAGTGCACAAATTGAGTGTGAAGATGTTCAAACTGAATTGTTCATGAGACAGAGAAATGGATGCGAGTGTGGCAGCTTTAGTTGATGGTGTTGCTGAGTCCTTCAGTGGTAAATTATGGACTGTATGGTTGATTATGTTCAAAATTAGTTGTTTCTCTTTGTATTATTTTGTGCTAATGTAAATTATATGGTTGATGGTAGAAATGGAAGTTAAGGAAGAGATTGAGGGAGGAGAGCCAAAGCAGCCGAGTGTTTCAACAATATTGATGAATTTTAGTAATGATTTTGATCCTTATGGAGCACTAAGCACGCCTCTTTATCAGACATCAACTTTCAAGCAGGTATAAGATCACACGTTACTTTAGGAAGACGGATGTGGTCAATATTGTTGAGGGTGTACTGCATATTTGTTGTTCGCATTTGAGTTTCCATAGATCTATCTTGGAAGAAAACCTTCAAGTTGGTTTATGTATGTGCTGTATCATCATCTTTTTATTTCACAAGCTTCATCATATATTTATTGTCTTGTATAATAACATATTATAATTCTAGATATTTTATCATTGCATATTTAAATATATTTGTCTGATACCCAATACCACACCACCACCACAAAGGCACCATGTCCACCTCGGCATACCTTCACCACCACCACAACACCATCACTACCACCACGGTATCATTATACCTTCACCACCACCACAGTACTGCTACCACTGTCTGTTTATTTAGTTATTAATTTTGTTCATAAATTTCAATTAGTTTTTGCGTATCGAGGATGATAATAGGGTAAATTTTTTTTTTGGTAGATATTGTGTATATGAGGGAAGAGAAATATAAAATTTAACCGTAAAGCATATTAGTTTGGCAGATTGTGTGTATATGTATATGATAATAGGGTAAAGAAATATTAGTTTCAATTAGTTTCTATATATACGGTGTTTGTCAGGTTGTGAAAGACAAGAAAAGTCTTGTATAATGAAAAGAGAATATAGTAGGAAAAGAAGAGAAAAGTATATAGAACACGTATTGGACCTTGGAACTGTGAATTGAGAGATCACCTTATCTGTTTTCTTCTTTCATTTGGCTCGACAAAGACCACCTTATCTAGCTATTAAGCTATGAAAAAATCTGTAAAATAATGCTATATATGTTCAACTTTATTCAAATCATTTAGCAGTGCAGAAAGATCTCTGAATCATGTTGTCTCATTTTCGATCCTTCTTACCCTAGGATCTGCATAGGGGCAAAGTGTCATAACATGTCGATTTATTAAAGCTCGACAAGAGGTCTAGCATCTTAATATCATTGTCTTCATCGTAGATTAAAAGACATAGATTATGGGTTTGGTAGCTGCCAACCAAGGAAATAGGCTTAAAAAAAGTTGACAGATTGAAAATTATGTTCCAAAGTTTCTGTTTTGGGACATTGAGCTATGTTTTGCATAATTTGAGCATGAATTATTTAAGTGATGCTACATATTCTTGCTGTTAGTTTATGTAAAAATGGGTTATGCTCAGCTAAATAGTAGATCCTGGAGAGGCAAATGAACTCATGAAATTAATTTGCTTGTTGCATCTTTTGTTTCATTATGAGAGTCTGTCTCTCTATCTTCCTTTTAAATATTCAATCAGTTGTACATGTTGCCTAACAAGTGGTGATAACATTGCTGCATTTATTTATACCTTTTGATGCAGTATCAAAAAAGTTTAATGAAATGATTATCTTATTTAGCAAAAATATTCCACTTCTCTGCCACTGCTCAGCTAAAAAGGCCCTTAGTTTACTGTTGTTTCAGTGTTATAGATATTGACATGAAGTTTTTGGTGAAGAATTGTAAAGTTGTAACTGATTTAAACTTGAGTGGCTGTGAGTTATATTAGTATCATATGTTCTAGTTTATTGCTGCTTGTGTTATAAAAAGTATGTCTCTATTTATTCTTCTAGGACACTACTACAATTGTAGAAGAATTAAACTTCAAGTATGTAGCTAATTTTGTTTAGGAAAATGCAGTTTAAACTTGGGTGACTGTATGGGTTTGTGAATGTGATTGAGGAAATGAAAAGCTGACGACATCTTATGCTTTAGTGAATGTGGAATGTGACTTGGCGATGATTTTCTATCACTTTCCAGCTTTGGGTGGTATGGAGTATGCAAGTATATGCAAGCACAGTAGATTTCCAAAAATATTTTCCACTGAAAGTATGTTTTTGTATTGGACTGTTTGACTAGCTTCATACGCTCTATCCTTTTCTGGTTATCCTGCTTGCTTTACTTTATGCTAAAACAAACAAAAAAAAAAAGAAAAAAAGAAAAAGAAAGAGGAATGAAGCTTTGGGGTTCTATATGTGTTCTCGACTTATTCGAGCAACAAGCATTGGCCTTATTCGTTGTGTTCTGTTCACTCATTTAAGAATTGAAATGGTTTGACATTTATATACTTGCTATGAACTTACTTATCCTACTTAATCTGCTAGGTCTTACACCATGGACTCTCCGTGTCTTCCGTAATTCAATCCATTTTAAGTGGTCAAGGGCAGATTTCTATATTGATGGTTCTTTCCTCTGAGATCACAAGTCCTTTTGTCAACCTAAGATGGTAAGCAGCAAGAGCTTATCCCCACAATCCTAGTCTCTAGGAATTCATCAATTTTTTCATCTCTAAGTGTGTGTTTGTGTGCAGGTACTTGGATATTTGTTAAGTACAAATACTGAATTGGTAATTAGGTTGGATTTTGATTTGTTCATAGCAGGGAATTGGTAATCTTCAGATGCTAGCCCCTTTGGAACATTTTAGGTTGGAGAATGCCTACTAGATTTTGTAGGTCAGCGAGTTTTATTAAACATTTTCAGCAATAATCACTAGCTTATCAACTTGACGACTATTTAAGTGATGTTTTCTATCTTCTGTTATATTGAGTTTTTGGAGCTTGAAATCTTGATGTGTCAAAATGTCTCAACGCTACTTGTATTGCATTTGCAGCCTCAAAACTCTTTACCAATTTTGGGAGCTATTCAACTTGCAAAATGAACATTTGCTGAAGTTTTTGGTCCAAAACATCCCGGACGTGTACGAGGATATGAGTTCATTAAGTAGTGGAATGAAATTGGTCTAATGTCAGAAGATTGGGTTAGGTGGTGACACTCCAATGGTTAAGGTGTTAAAGCTCCTGTGTAGGAGTCATACTATTGTACATTTTCTTTTAGCTTTTTGTCAATATTTTTTTTTTTGGGTTTTCTTCCCATTCTGTTTTGGTACAGATGTAAATGGCTTTGCCCTGTTGTTCATTAAGTAGTGGAATGAAATAAATGTCTTTTTTTTTTAATTCATAAGGAAAATCGCTGCCTATAACCAAATTTAATTTTTTTTTAAAGAATGGAGTCTTTTGCGGTGGTTTCTTGAACCGTCGCTAATTCATTCGCGACGCGTACATTTTGCAGCGGTTTCAAAAATCGACGCGTATGATTAGGTGGCGGTTTTAAACCGCCGCTAAAGAACAAAAAACCGCCGCCTAGTATTGAATTTTTTTGTAGTGTTTGGACATTAGTCTACCTTTAGTCAAAAATATTGGAGAAAGAATATCTCAAATAGAATATTCTTGAATTATTGGTAGTTTAATGTACATTATGAATTGTACACGACCCGATATAGCTTACGCAGTAATTAAACTTAGTAGGTATACTAGCAATTCAGGACATAGTCATTGGAAAGTTATTATACGATTTCTTATGTATTTGATATATACCTTAAATAGTATATTGGATATCTAGCTGTATTAGAAGGATACAGTGATACAAACTGGATATCAAACATTAAAGATACCAAATCTGCTAGTGGATATGTCTTTACTTTAGGATGAGCAGCTATTTTTTGGAAATCCTTAAAACAAACTTGCATTGCAAGGTCCACTATGGAGTCAGAGTTCATAGCATTGGATAAAGCAAGAGAATAGGCATAATAGCTCCATCACTTCTTGTAGGATATTCCGAGTTGGCCAAAGCCCGTGCCACCTATTTGCATTCATTGTAATAGTCAATCTACGATTGGAATGACACAGAGCAGTATATACAACAGTAAGTCTAGACATATATGTTGAAGACATAATACCGTGAGATAATTACTCTCCAATGGGGTTATCTCAATCGACTATGTGAAGTCACAATATAACATCGCGAATCTGCTGACAAAAGGTTTAACTGGAGAGAAAGTTATAAATTCGTCTAGGGGAATGGTTTTTAAAGCCTATAAATTTGAAAGTCTCCAGAATGAGAACCCTACCTATATAACTGGAGATCCCAAGACTAGGTTCAAAGGAAAAACTGAATTATGTAAATGCAACTATTTTGGAGCATTGTAAGGGTTTGAACCTCTTTCCATTCCTATGATAAGCAGACAATGCTGCCTATAAAAGTGGAGGTTAAGCTTTGCTCTTAATGGTTCTTATATCGAGAAAAACCAAGTGGGGTATTACAGGATATTCTTAATGAGAAACCACCTATATGAGTAGGGAATGGGCCATTCCTGCAAGAATTTTCAAGGTTGAATTCTTCGAGAGTACTCATGAAAATCGGGAATTGTTCAGGGTTGAAATGAACACAACAGAGAACTGGAAAATGTCCGAGGAGGTATTGTGTGAGCTTTATTGTCTTGGTATACACGAAAAGCCGAACAGTTCAAAACACCGCGTTCACTAGTTGACAAGTATATCCGATAGTTCTCACTAGGGAAGATTCAAAGCCTAGCAAGCTATCTATCTCGATGTAATATATTTCCATTTGATCTCTCTCTCGAGTCTGCATGGAATGTGCATATGTTTTTGGAAATTTCTATTCATGTGGGGAATTGTTGGTGTTGGGTGATATAAACCCAAATGTGTGTGGTTAATTTTATCTCAATTTGATCAAAAAATGGGTCCATGATCGACGTAGGATCACTTGGGTTTACCCAACATGTTTGAATGCGAAATTGGGACATTAAATTAGTGTAAAATTGAGGTTTGGTCATACAAGAAAGTCGGACGATTCGTCTGACTTGGCTCATCCAACTATTCCAGTGAGTAGTAATGCTCAAGTCGGACAAGCAAGTTAGACGAATTGACTCGTCCGACTTGACTCATCTGACTTGTCCAGTGAGCATTATACCCAAGTCAGATGAGTCGACTCGTCTGACTTGACTCATCCGACTTGTCCAGTGAGCATTATTGTCAAGTCGGATGAGCAAATCGGACGAATCGACTCGCCCGATTTGACTCATTCGACTTGTCCAGATTGCATCAACGGGAAATTCTTTGCACCCCTTCATGAAAAGATGTTATTTGCCTATAAATACCAAGGTCTGAGGACCGAATTTCTACACTTTTTCCAGAGTTTTTAGATAGAGAAACTTTGCATTAACATCAGTTTTGCAAATCATAAACATTTCAAAGAGAGAATCAAGCATTTGAAGTTCAACCTGTTCTTCAATTTTGGAGTGCTCCTATTGAAGACTTCTACTGTTGAATCTTGGAAGACTGTTGCCAAGAGTCCGTCAGCACCATAGCGGGGCAACACTGTCTTAAGGAAACTAAGAAATCAGGCCTCAATGTTTACATTTCAATTTTACTGCATTAATTATCATCATTCAAGTAAGTATTTCAACTTTCTGATTTCCAGCTACCTTTCTTTTTGCTTTCTTCCTTTCAGTCTTTTCTTTCCATTTTCTTCTTAACGCCTACTCGACTTCATGTGTCATTACATGGTTGAGACTGTGTAGTTCTTTATTTTCTATATTTTGTCTTTCCGAGATTGCTACTTCTATATAAGTTAGCCTACTCGATTCTAACTTGAGATTGCAACTTCTATATAAGTTTGCCTACTCATTTTATATTTAGTTTGTGATTTTACTTCAGTGTTGTACTTTTGCTTGTTCTCCTACTCGATTCCATGTGTAATTACATGATTGAGCTTGCGAGTTTCTTTATTCGATTTCGTTTTTGCCTTTCATTTTCATTAAGTTATAATTTATTTCATTCATATCCACATTGCCGCGCATATATCTTCCACATAAACCACTAAAATGGTGGGGAAATAAAGTTTCTATTAAACATTGTTGGAGCACGCTAAAGATTTTGAAATAAATTAAGTTATCCGTCAATTATACTATCTTCAATCCTATGAAGCGCAAAATTTAGACATAATAGTCCAAAACTTGTGATAATGAATTAATAGAAGCATGAGAAACAATTAATAAGATGAAATTGCTAATTGACCTTTTTCTATTGCATCCAACCTACTTTGTTTAGGGTCTAGTGAGGTTGTTTCTCACGTGTAATACAGCATTCATGAACTCATCCAATGCTCTAATTGAAGATCCCTCGATACCATTCTTATTGTTAGAGCCACTTTTAATCATCTCCCTCGCCTTAGAAGCTCTAAACGTTATAAGTTCCTTTCCTTTCGTCTCTTTCATTACCATCTCTATTTTTTCTCTTATCTCCTGATGCTTAACCTCACAAGTCGTTCCATTGGCCACACTAATGCAGACTCCCAACTCTTCCTGCAACATCTTGGCATTGAAAGGCTGCTCAGCACCCATTGGCCATGAGAGCATTGGCACGCCATTGCTAAGTGCTTCAATTACTGAATTCCAACCACAATGGCTTAAGAATGCGCCAATTGATTTGTGAGACAAAATATCCATCTGGGGTGCCCATTTTTTCAATAGTAGACCTTTTTTGTTGTTTTGAATTCTTTCCTCAAAACCACTTGGCAACCAATCATTTTCATAATTGCCTAAACTCGAAATAAAACTTGAAGGCGGCCTAACTATCCAAAGGAAGTTTACGCCACTAGCCTCAAGTGCCGTGGCCAACTGCTTTATTTGTGACACCGAAGGGGAGCTGTGTGAACCGAAAGCCACGTATAGAACTGAGTTTGAAGGCTTTGAATCGAGCCATTTCATGCAAGTCTCTAGAGTTGTTGCGGCTTCTTCTCCGGCACGGGCTTTGCTACCTGCGGATGAAATAATAGGACCTATAGCCCATATTGGACAAGGAAATTGTTGCCTGAAGTATGTTAATCCAGTATGATCAATCTCCTCAACTGTGTTGAACAACATTGCATCAGTTTTCAACCAATCTTGGAACAATGTTTGCACAAAGTTCCAAGGGCCAGTAACTTCTTGGAGATGTGAAGGTAATAGTTTAACATGAAACTTATAACCTTCAGAGAAATTAGGGAGTTGAAATTCCTCAGATTCCACTTTCAAGTGAGGAAGGTTCAACCATATGGTATGAAACAGTGCCATCCCATAACCCCCACCAGCATTAAATATTGCATGGAACAGACCAAACTTGTGAGCAACCTCAGCTGACCACCCAAAGAACATGTCTGAGATAATACATAATGGTGTGATTTCATGTTTCTCATTAACAAGATTGGAGATTAGTTTTTCAAACGCTGGTTGGAGAGAAGCAGAGGCTTCGATTAGGCGAAGCATGAGGGGTGGAGGAAGCGTCTCGGTAGTTTCAGAGTTTGATGGTAAGCCATGATCACTACTATTGAATGGGATTTCAAGGAGTCGAATAGATGAGTTTGAAGGAAGATATGTTTTTAGTTTCTTGATGTTGAGAGGGGTGTTAACAAAAGTTATAGCACAGCCTTTTTCTTGTTCTAGTTTGAGTGCTAAAGCTAAGAAAGGGATTATATGGCCTTGTGCCATGAAAGGGAACATTACTATGTTTTCTTTTCCTTGTACCATTGATATTCTCTTTGAAAGGCCGGCGATCGAGAAGGAAAAAAGGTAGAAAGATTTAGGGGTTTTTTTTTTTTTTTTTTGCTTCTTAGAATAAGTTCTATGATTTATAGCAAATGCAATACTATATATAATTTTCATGAAAAATCAAATATGGAAATGAATCAACTATATATAATTTTCATGAAAAATCAAATATGGAAATGAATCCATTTTGATTTATTTCCCATAAGTGTACACATGCCTGGTGAATGAATAGCTAATAAAGAGCTATAAAGATGCCGATTTACTTTCTAGATTTCCCTAGAAATAAAGGGGAAATCGTGAATGACAAAGATTTATTACTATATCGGTATTGCTCAAGAATTAAGCAGCTTATGCCTCTTAAATTCTGTAATAGGAATAATCCTCTATTGTGTTTTAATGGCACAAGCTTGACCCCTTTCATTGAAGAGCTTGATGATCTCAAAAATCGTACCATATGATCATTCGGGATTTGGATCCTCTTTTAATACTATTATATCATCTCCTAGTAACTATGAGCGCTCCACCCTTATACACATTCATGCATCGCATGTAGCATCCGAGGTTGAACTCACATTAGCGACACATAGTTAGACTTTTCATTCCCAAAATATTATTTCCTTCTATCTCCTTCGGGCTTCTGGTTTTAAAATTTTGGATGGCATGCAAAAGTTTATAGGAAAATTGTTCTTCAAACAACCGTCACAATTGGAGAGTCGTTTTGGTGGTGATCAAATTTCTGAAAGCATAAACCTTTTGTCAAACTTTGAAAGTTAGAGTAGTCCCATGAAATACTTCTAAGGTCAATATATAGTGAGGGAGAATAAATGAAAGGACTGTGACTGTTTAGCTAAAATGAAGTTATAAATTGAAAGCGCCGACCAAAGGTACAATGTATGTCTCAGACTAACAAAACATGCCAAAAACTGCTGGTCATATTAGATCACATGGTTTATAAAATTATATTCTGTGCAAAGAAGTTATGATTGGACGCACTTCAACAAAATGACATATTTGGTGGAAGCTCAAATTTTTACACTGCACCCACAATGTTTTTATATCACTCAAAATTTTTCATGAAATTTGACGAGTTAGAAAATATTGTTATTTCACATTTCCTTCTTCTTTTTCTCCTTTTCGTTTTTACTTTTCCCTAATTCCCTTCGTACCGACCTCACTTTGCTCCAATCATCTTGCTTGTTTCCATCAATACTAGGACCACCTTACCATTCAACCATTTCTAGTTGTATTTGTTAGGAGTTTCACATGCTAAATTAAATAGTAAAGAGAATGATTTCTCCCACATGGAAAGTTTAGGAGAATAATGAGCTATTAATAAATATGTGTAGGCTCAAAATCCAATACCTTAAGCTTTTGGGTCAATAGATGAGTTCGACACATGTGTGTTATGGCCCATTTGTTATCTGATTCTCAAGGCTCTCCACAACAAACTGGTATTAGAGCCGACGGTTTGACGATCTTGGCCTAGACTCTCAAAGAATAATGGTGAACTATCATGATGGACTCTTAAGGCTACCATGGTTACTAATTCCTCTCTCACAAGGGAACTTTACTACCCTAGGAGAGTAGGTCGTAGGATTTGGGTATATCCGGAATACCCCGTGTTGGGATACATAAAGGATTTGATGAATAATTTGGCCGACCACTACATGCGATGCGATGCGATACGTATAACAACATAAGCGTATTCTTACCTTAATATTTGTGATATGTTTACTATCCGTGTGTTAAATGCTTATTATAAAGCGATGCGATATGTTTACTATTTCATGATGCGACGTATTTACAATATACTAATGCGATGTGTTTAATAACTGTTGCTAATATGTGCATGGCATTCACAGGTTTTCAAACAGGTTTTAAAAGATAAAATGATTTCAAAAACTCTTCCCATACTCTTCCCTCGCTGAGCTTAAATTGTTGTAAGCTCACCCCGTTTTATGTTCCCCTAAGGTAAAAATGAACTCGGATATGCAGCAGGTCGATGAAAATGTGCATTTACGTGATAATAATGATTTTCGCTTGGTGTGTTACCGTTGTTGCTTACTGCATGGCAAATACTTGGTTATTGATGTTGAATATTCTATAATACTAAAGTTTTGTAAACAGTAGTTAGTGATGAAGTTTGTATAATTTGTACAAATGTAAACTGTTGTTTTGGTCTTTACAGACTTAAATTACAATATGTATTTTATCAAATAATATTTTTAGGTTTAAATCAATGTTTCATACATACAGCTTGTGGAATTAGATTGTGGATTGAGGTGTTGGGAATTATGTTATTGGTTGGAATGATTGGTTGTTGGTTGTTGGTGAATAATAGTTGTGTTGGTTAGATTGGATTTTGATATTTTCTGTGCAGGTGAAGAATTGTAGTGTCCGAGTTTTAGGGGAGACTCCGTCCGTTTTCCCACTATGGTTTGACTTAATAGCCTTGATGTTCTGAATTATGGAAGATAATGCTCAGGCTTTTGTAATTGTGCCTTAGCGAACTTAGGAGAAGTGATCTTCTTATGCCCATGGCATCATGATCCCAAGAATGCTTGTGATTTTACTATGGTATCAGAGATTATATTAGTAAACGAAATTGGGGTCGTGACAGAGTGGTGTCAAAGCTTAGTAAGTTTTCTAGGCATAAGTTGGGATAGGATCCTCGGGCTGTGAGGAGGTGTTTAAAAGTGATAGGATAATTGTATTTGTTCAATGTGCTTACGTGCTACATGTAAACTTGCTTAATGTGTTTTATGTGTTATATGTGGAACCAATGTGCATAGGAGTTTTATGTGTTTTGTTCTGTGTGGTATGATTAGCATGTGTGAGTCGACCCTTGAATAAGCTTCTAAGGTCATAAATGGTTAGAAAGATAAGATAGGCTTGATGATTCATAGAGCTAGGTAAAGGCGATATTTGGGATGAATCCCTAACTCTGTAAAAGACTAAGTTTTCATGAATGTTGGGTGTGAACTCGATGTTTGATATATCATTGGAGTTAATCTATCTTTAACGGTCACTGAAGGATTTATCTATGAATTATGCAGTTAACATCAATTGTAAAAAAGTTGGTGATTCCATGATTATATAGTAATGTGAATTAAAGGTTTAATTTCTTAATGACTATGTGTTGCGGAATGTGGGCCCTGATGGATTTAAGTTCATGGAATGTGGAATGCAACGAGGTAAGTTTGAACTCCTCTAATATACCATTATTTAGTGCTCTAAATTCTTAATTGTTGATGTGTTAGATATTTGTTAACCCCGTCATGATTCTCTGGCACTCATTTTACTTTGTAAATAATGTTTTGCTTCATATAATACCTTAACTATAAATAATAACCTTCCCCTCCTGCCATGCATTACTCCCATAATTCTTGTGTTCCATTCCCTTTGTTATAATAACCACTCTTCAACATGCTATTGTAGTTATCAGGCTGATCTCCTAGGCTATATCATTCACCACCTAATTGTTGAAGTTAGGTTTTGAATATACTGATACGGTACATGACATTAGGGTTTAATACTGTTAGGTTGATGTTAGGGTTACAATCTTATAATTAGGTATTAAATCTTAAGAGGTAATCAAATGTTGTTGAAAATATGAGAATTGAGTTACTGTTATATGGTTAGTGTATATATGAGCCCTAATGATGAACATCCTTAAGGATGAGCTATACGTCTTGAGGATTGAATTTGATCTATCTTGATTGCTGTTACTTTATCGAGGTATAGAGATGTTAAGTGGAGAAGTTTGTATAGCTAGGTTGTTGATGGACTCGTATTGTAAATCTTATACTTGTCTATTTGTGTCTGGGAGACAAAGTTGGTGTAAGAATCGATTCTTCTGGTAATGGACAGACTATAGAAATGGGACACTGATATACAGGTGGTTAGCTATAAGAGTATATTACGAAGATTTTGGAGTTTATGGGTCAATCGCCCTACCTTATGTTTACTAATGACATTCTTGCGTGGGATATATCTTAGTAGGAGAGTCGTTGGTCATTCAATCTTAACTTGATAGACACTGAGATGAACGAACCTTAGGGTTCATTGATTGAAGTAGGGAGGAAAGAATCCGAAGGGAAAAGATGATTTGATGGATTAGATTCTTAGTGTTTATATGGGTTAATTGAATTCACTAACTGTAGTTTGCAAGATTCTCTGGGTACTTAAGTTAGGAGGTTATCGAAGTGATGTTATTCATGAGTAAGATTTTGATCAAACCACCTTGGGACTTTAACTAAAAATATCAATTACAACTTACTGGCTTCAGACTTGGAGTTATATTGTGTTAAGGGAAGTGGAGGTCCTTAAAAAGATTAACTGTCTTACTTGTTTTATATGTAAAATAGGATGTGTGACTAGGTAATGATCAAATAATGCTTGGGGGAAAATTAAGGTGTTTTAAGTATTGAATGGCTTCTTACTATATGTTCATCATTGTTATTTGGAGATTATACAAAATTAAAAGCTATTTTGAAGTTGAAGTAAAGGTTTCAGAATTTGAATAATTTACCTTTGAGGCTATTCAAATAGTTGATTTCATTCTCACTATAATAAGGGGTATTATGTTTGAGGTATATAATGTGTTCTAAAACTTGAGTTCGAGGCATGAGACTTTGACATGACTTCCTTAGCATAACATTATTTCTATCCTAACTCAACTAATGCAATGAATTCGTTGATTGATCTTCTTTGAAATCATGTTACTCAAATTCAAGGACCTTACATTCATCATTATGTTTGATCCATGACATTTATGCTTGCCTTGTATCAATTATTTTGAGATCTCCCATTTTGTTGTATCAATTATTTTGAGATCTCCCATTTTGTTCTATCTTCTGAATTATTGGTACCTTTCCCCCTAACCTGTCAAATTCCCTAAATCTCTCGTGAGCCATAGGATTTTCATTCCTTAGTATACTGCTTACCTCTTATAGGTTGAGAATATTAGATTGAAATTGGCTATGATCATAATATATACGTGAGTTTGAATAGGATATCTTGAGTCGGAGTTATAGAATGTAATCTCTGGAGAGTTTGGTAAATGAATGATGAGTTTAGCT
This sequence comes from Ehretia macrophylla, assembly GCA_037974665.1. Classification (NCBI taxonomy): domain Eukaryota; kingdom Viridiplantae; phylum Streptophyta; class Magnoliopsida; order Boraginales; family Ehretiaceae; genus Ehretia; species Ehretia macrophylla. Next base: position 13,999,261 of record CM075782.1, on the reverse strand, counting down.
TAGTTTCTTGAATGATAAAAGAGACATTGAACAAAGGAATTGTGATGATGCAATTTTGTTAAGCAAGGGAGGATGTGAGACCCGATCCCGAACCTATGTGCAATATAGTTGTATAATGTGTAATTATATCTAATCTAATGTCATATAAGGTTTACTTATATATCATATACCTTAGAAATAAGCTAGAAAACTAAGTTAGAATAAGATATGATTTAGAATTTGAAAGATTAACTTTTGGGTGACTTAGAAATTATCGGAGACTTCAGGGTTTTGTTAGACTCTAGGCTAGGCTGTGAATTAGAATTATAGATTGCTTAATCTCACTTAGACCCCCACGAAATTAGGAAGAAAACAAGCTAGGTTCAATTGCAAACAAAGGAAAAAACTGGGGGTTAAACTAGAATTAATAAAAAGTTGTCTTTTTCTCCAAGAATTGAACTTAAAATAAAACAAATCCTACACTTAACCACCCACCAACCCCACGGCTGAGCTAGCACACAAGAGGAGCAAGAAAAAATCTGTAAAATAACTAGAGGAAGAAGAAGGAAGAGATAGAAGAAAAAAAAATCAACAAGCTAGGAAATTCAACTTTTGGGCTATAGCTGCAAGGATTATCCTCATTTCTCCAAGGACTCGTGGTGAGAGGATGCTTTTACAAATCTGACTTGAAGTTATTTGAATGGTTATTAATTAATATTCTTGTTAGTAGTTGGTTGTTGCAAGATATGGCTTATTTTTGCGCTAATTTCATGTTTATATGAACTAATGTTGTATTTATGGATTGATTGTTCCTAGAGGCTAAGGATTGTTGTAGTAATTGATTTGGGTGATCATTGTAAGTAGTAGAACAATACCTAGGGTGAATCTAGGCTGGAACTAGTGAAAACATAGCAAAATAGTAGAAATGCTTTCTTGGACAAATTACAGCACCTATATTTTGGAACTGATTCGCCACAGTAAACGAACTCGTAATTCAATTAAATTTGGATAGTAGCTAGATGAGTCAATTTGGAACACGTTTTATTTCTGGTGAAAAAGGCGAATTCGACTGCTTTAGGCCACCGATCGTGTTATCTTTAAAACTTAGCAGAAAATGACGTCAATCTGAACAGCTTTACGCACTTGAGTTGTTTTAGTCATAACTTGATGAATTTAACTCGGAATTGAGTTCCTCTTGATTCTGGAGTTATCTACGTTCGAATAGCTTTCTATAAATGTAAAAATCAGTTTCATAGGAGGTCATTTGCTTAGGTAATTATGCAGCCAAAGTTAAGCTACTGCTGAGATGTTGAAACTGCTGAGCTTATTTGTTTTGTGCTTTTATTGTTTCTTGAGGTTAAATAATGTATTATAAGACATTGTTGTTGGCTGTTATATAATTTGAGCTATGTGAAGTTATATGATAAGATTGTAAATGATGCGATGCACTATGCGACATAATTCTTTATGTAATATACCACATGTTATGTAATTAATGTGCATTATGAACTATGAGTTTTTTTTATGTGTGATATATGTCAAGAATTATGTCAAGTTATGTGTTGAGACTAAAAGTGTGATGCGAAGCGTGATACGATGTGATTATCAACGTGTTACATGATATATTAGGTGAATAACATGCACTGCATAAACTAATGTGTTATTGGAGATGTTGCAACCTTCTTTTGGTATGGTAGTGTCGAGAAACTCCGGGCGGCATTGGGCTTGCCAGTCTAGCTCGGCTACCATGGTTACTAATTCTTTTCTCGCTAGGGAACTTTACTACCCTAGGAGAGTGGGTCGTAGGATTTTGGTATATCTAGATTACCCTATGTTGGGAGACATAAGGGATTTGATGAATCATTTGGTCGGCCACTACATGCGATGTGTATAACAGCATAAGCATATTATTACCCTAATATGTGTTAAATATTTATTATAAAGCGATACGATATGTTTACTATTTCATGATGCGACGTATTTACTATATACTGATGCGATGTGTTTAATAACTATTGCTAATATGTGCATGGAATTCACAAGTTTTCAAATAGATTTTAAAAGAGAAAATGATTTCAAAAACCCTTCCCATAGTCTCCCCTCGCTGAGCTTAAATTGTTGTAAGCTCGCCCCGTTTTATATTCCCCTTTCAGGTGAAAATGAACTCGGATATGCAGCAGGTTCAATGAAAATGTGCATTTACGTGATAATAATGATTTTTGCTTGGTGTGTTGCCGGTGTTGCTTACTGCATGGAAAATACTTGGTTATTGATGTTGAATGTTCTAAAATACTAAAGTTTTGTAAACATTAGTTAGTGATGAAGTTTGTATAATTTGTACAAATGTAAATTGTTGCTTTGGTCTTTATGGACTTAAATTACAATATGTATTTTATTAATTAATATTTTTAGGTTTAAATCAATGTTTCATACATACAGCTTGTGGGATTAGATTGTGGATTGAGGTGTTGGGAATTATGTTATTGGTTGGAATGATTGGTTGTTAGTTGTTGGTGAATAATAGTTGTGTTGGTTGGATTGGATTTTGATATTTTCTGTGCAGGTGAAGAACTGTAATGTCCGAGTTTTAGGGGGGACTCCATCAGTTTTCCTGTTACGGTTTGACTTAATAGCCTTGATGTTCTAAATTGTGAAAGATAGTGCTCGGGCTTTTGTAATTGTGCCTTAGCAGACTTAGGAGAAGTGATCTTCTTAATCCTGTAGCATCACGGTCCCAAGAATGCTTGTGATTTTACTATGGTATCAAAGATTATATTAGTAAACGAAATTGGGGTCGTGACAGCTATGGGTTCGGCCCATTGGGCCTGTTTGCATGGCAATCCATTTCCAAGGGTTTCTTGACCCTCCCCGTGCTCCGAGCTTGCTAGAAAAGGATGTGTTGAAGTGTTAAGTGAAAATGCTTTGTGAGTTAGAAGTTGAGCTATGTTTAGTTTTAGTTGTAGTTAAGTGGTTTAAGTGATCTAGCTTAGCTATTAAATGTTATGAATGTGGTTAGGGAAGCTAAGTGAAAGGGAACCCCGAGTATGCTAAGTGAAATGTGTGAGAATGATTGCAAGGAATTGAAGTGTAATATCAAAGCATGCTATGTAGGTCAAAGTCTTTTAGTGCACGTTTATTGATTATAAAGCATGTGATAAGTGCATGAGAATGGCCTCTTTTGTCACTTCTCTCTTATGTGCATTCAGTGTAATCTAATGATTAAGTGCTTCAACGTGCCAATGTGTTATGTGCTATAACTGTCTTCAGCATACTGACAGTGCTAACAAGTATTTAGCGTAGCGAAGGTTGCAACCTTAAGCGTCGGCCCGGATTTGGTAATCATTCACTGGGCGGCAACGGGCTTGCCAGTGGATGTCCCGACCCTATTTTTCAATCCCTTATACAGTCTTTGATACCATAGTAAAACCACAAACATTCATGGGATCATGATGCCACGGGCTTAAGAAAATCACTTTGCCTAAGTCCGCTAAGGCACAATTACAATAGTGCGACAATTGAATCGATTATCATTTCTTACTTAGTCAAAATTTTAACTTATTTATAGTTTCCTCGAAAATCGGGCAGCACAACAGCTGTATTTTGGACATAATAGTTTTTAACTTGTAAACAGAAAAGCCACAACACATCTCCAAATCCTTTGCTACAGTATCTCAACTCCCAACCAAAAATACAGTAATAGTTCCCAACATACAATCCACCACTTCGTATTATAAAATAGCTCAAATATGCACTTGTAGAATCCCAAAAATCCTAACACATTTGACAGACAACCAAACTTGTAAATTCAAGGAGTCCAATCACAAAAGCTAACTATTCCATCAATATACATATCATACAAACTTCATTACTAAGACTTTAATTGCACATTTCCCAAAGCTAAGAAACATAGCATGACGAGTAAACGATCTCTATTTCTTTGTCTTAACCTCTGGTTCACCTGAAAGGGGGAAAATCGAGGGTAAGCTCATCCGGCACCAAAGCTCAACAATGAGGGAACCTAGGAATAGTTTTCAAATATATTTTCCTGTTTATAAACCATTTGGAAACTTTTGAATGCAATGCACGTATCATCTGCAATCAAGAAACAGTTAGAATATACATATATGCGTCATATATCACATATCAAGTAAGAAATAGTTTACTCTTTCACATCGCATCTACTTATTAGGTATCACATACTAAGTAAAAAATAGCTTACTCTTTCGCATCGCATCAATTCCCCGAAGGTAGCAATGTGCCCAAGCGAGAGGGATAACTCTCCGAAGGTAGCATGATTTTCGCATCACATTATTTTCACTAACTCTCCGAAGATAACAATATGACCAAGCAAGAGAAAGCTCTCCGAGGGTAGCATTGTGCCTAAGCAAGAGGACCAACTCTCCGAATGTAGCATTGTTCCCAAGCATGAGGGCCAACTCTTCGAGGATAGCAATGTTCCCAAGCAAGAGGCTTAAGACCAGGTAGTTGCAACCCCTTTTTGACACCAATTCAAGTTCAAGTTCACATAATTCGAGCATTTATAGCAATCGAATTGGCATCGAGATCACAACTAGCACATAGTTGACATTTATAGTAAATCGGGTAAACAATGAGCAATCAAGCAATACAATTTATATTAACAATCACACAAGTATCCTAACACATCTAGAGGTCATGTAACATCATTACACATTAGTAGAAACTAATAACTTAGTCATTTATTCAATAACAGTTTACATTGGTAACTAACTAATTAGCCTAAAACAGTTTCAATGCCACTGCAATAGCCTAACTTCGGAAAATCAGTTACTTATCTTTCCAAACTCCAAATACTCTGTTTTTAATATATAATTAAATCTCTTTGAGTGTAGATAATTCTGGAATCAAACAAAGCTCAATTCCGATCTAAATTGGTTGAGTTATGACCTAATTAGTACAACTGCGATTAACTGTCCAGATTGCCAGCTATTATTGTGTCTTTTTGAAAATGGAAAATTCAGATATCTAAAACGATAGAATCTGACTTTTTGTAAAATACAAAAGTTGTTCCTAACTACTTAATGTAGCTACTGTGAAAGTTTCGTTTGATTTCAAGGTCGTTTACTATTTTTACAATGCAAAAGAACACAAAGGCAGTGAGCTGTCCAGTTTCAACAAAATTCCCGTAACCTACAGTTTTGAGTATTTTTCAGCATGAAAATGATCTTTCCTCAGATTCTATTCAACACAAGAATTATTCCTCTATGAGTCTAGTATAACCTGAGATTTTTCCAATGTTTTCTAAAAAAATTTAACCATTCAAACGAATCAAGAATTTTGATGGCGCAAATCTATCCAAAAAAGCTAAGTTATGATTCTTTCAAGGTTTAGCTTCTATATCATCAAGAACAACTCCTATACATCCTAGCAACCTCTAGCAACATAAATAAGAATTAACCAAGCATGTATTCATAGCTAGATACAATCATCTTCATCCAAGATGTTTCAAAACTTCATCAATGGTAACTTTGGTTCAAATCATCAACAAGCAAGATTCCAACACATTTAATCCATGTACTAGATAGTATATCCACATTCAAGCTTCATGATACATATATATGCATTTATATCTCATAAATACAAGATTTTGAAAGGACCCTCACCTTGAATTTTTTTCTGAAAAATTAGGCAAAACGATTGGTAAAAAAGTAGAACACATCGAGGTGAGTCCGAATATGTTTGGCTCGTGTTTTGATTCAACTTCTATCTCTCAATTTTCGGAAAATAAGATGAAAACAACTATTCATGGAAGCTAGGGTTCTCAGCTGAAGAAGAAGAATTTTTGACTTTTTTTGCTTAATTTTTTTTGGGTTTTATAAGTTTAAGTTGGTCAAAGGTCGGTCAACTCTCGCGTAACAAAACAACTATGCGACACTTTACGAAAACGACCATAAATTCTTCTAGAAAACTCCAATTCACAAACGGTTTGAAGAATTAGAAACTAGACTCGTAGAGATTTATAACTATATATAATTTGACACCTAAATATTCCCCAATTGGTGTAGGTTTAATTTTAAAGTTGACTCAAAATTTATTCGTAACTTCCGAGTATGACTTATTTAATTGAACTTGATATCCATCTTAAATATATCGACATCACTTTCGACACATTCCACACTACTCATTACCTTTTTAAACATTAATGGGTTATTACCTAAAAATTATTAATTTATTCCGACTCGTCTTTGGCACAGGTGTTACATTCTCCCCTCCTTATAAGAATTTCGCCCTCGAAATTCACTCAGTCAAGGTCTCTTTATCATTCACTGAATCAAACTAAAACCCAAACATATGCAAGAACATCATAGCCTACATTGCAATACCAAACCACGCTAATGGCTCAAGACTTAATCCTATTAGAACTAACACATTCATTTCATGTGTAACACATATCTTAGTCTACACACACCACATAAACTTTTCATTTCCTAACACTATAACTAATGCCTTAAGTAGGTTAGTATTCCTCAAGATTAAGTAGTGCAGTCAACACTTAGCTACAAACGGGTATAAGCTTAATCTTATCAATGTCTTATTAATTCCTCAAGGATTCATAGTGTCTAAGGCCACCTAGTTTAATCTAAACCTTATACTCCATAGATAAATTCATCGGTGACTATTAAAGATAGGATAACTCCAAATGTACATCAAACATCAATAGTCATTATAGGTACTCCAAGATCGTGACTTATAATCTACCTAGTGTCAAGTCATCCTAGTAATCTTTTCCATTAACCGAAATAAATAACTCCAGATACCAAATCATCCATTTTTTCATGTCACATGAGCATCTTAAACATCACATTCACCTAGTCGTATCGATCATTAAGCCTATTGTTGTAGTTGTCCATGACCTTAGAAGGTAGTTTGCGGGTCAAATCACCCATCCAAATCATGTCATAGAGATTAAGACATAAGACATCAACGCACATTAGTTACACATAATTCATATAGAACGCACAAGGCACATTGAACAAGTTTACACGTAACACATAAGCACATAATCACTTAGACACATTCATTTTAAAACTTCTACCCAAAGACCAGGGGTTCTAGACCCAGCTTACGCCTAGCTAATGAGCTAAGCTCTGATACCACCTGTCACGACCCCATTTTTCAATCCTTTATACAGTCTTTGATACCATAGTAAAACCACAAACATTCATGGGATCGTGATGCCACGGGCTTAAGAAGATCGCTCCGCCTAAGTCCGCTAAGGCACAATTGCAATAGTATGACAGTTGAATCGATTTTCATTTATTACTTAGTCAAAATTTTAACTTATTTATAATTTCCTCGAAAATCAGGCAGCACAACGACTGTATTTTAGATATAACAGTTTTTAACCTGTAAGCAGAAAAGCCACAACCACATATCCAAATCCTTCACTACAGTACCTCAACTCCCAACCAACAATACAATAATAGTTCCCAACATACAATCCACAACATCGTATTATAAAATAGCTCAAACATACATTTGTAGAATCCCAAAAATCCTAACACATTTAACATACAACCAAAACTTGTAAATTCAAAGAGTCCAATCACAAAAGCTAACTATTCCATCAATATACATATCATACAAACTTCATCACTAAGACTTTAATTACACATTTCCCAAAACTAATAAACATAGCATGACGAGTAAACGATCTCTATTTCTTTGTCTTAACCTCCAGTTCACCAGAATGGGAAAAAATGAGGGTGAGCTTATCTAGCACCAAAGCTCAGCGATAGGGGAATTTGGGAATGGTTTTCGAATACATTTTCCTATTTATAAACCATTTGGAAACTTTTGAATGCAATGCACGTATCATCTGCAATCAAGAAACAGTTAGAATATACATATACGCATCATATATCACATATCATGTAAGAAATAGCTTACTCTTTCACATCGCATCTCCCTATTAGGTATCACATACTAAGTAAGAAATAGCTTACTCTTTCGCATCGCATCAATGTAGCAATGTGCCCAAGCGAGAGGGATAACTCTCCGAATGTAGCATGGTTTTCGCATCGCATCATTTTCACTAACTCTCCGAAGATAGTAATGTGACCAAGCAAGATAAAGCTCTCCGAGGGTAGCATTGTGCCTAAGCAAGAGGACCAACTCTGTGAATGTAGCATTGTTCCCAAGCATGAGGGCCAACTCTTCAAGGGTAGCAATGTTCCCAAGCAAGAGGCTTAAGACCAGGTAGTTTCAACCCCTTTTCACACCAATTCAAGTTCAAGTTCACATAATACGAGCATTTATAGCAATCAAATTGGCATCGAGATCACAACTAGCACATAGTTAACATTTATAGTAAATCGGGTAAACAACGCGTAATCAAGCAATATAATTCATATTAACAATTACACAAGTATCCTAACATATCTAGAGGTCATGTAACATCATTACACATTAGTAGAAACTAATAACTTAGTCATTTATTCAATAACAATTTGCATTGGTAATTAACTAATTAGCCTAAGATAGTTTTAATGCCACTGCAATAGCTTAAATTTGGCAAATCAGCTACCTATCTTTTCGAACTCCAAATACTCTGTTTTTAGTATATAATTAAATCTCTTCAAGTGTAGATAATTCTGGAATCAAACAAAGCTCAATTCCGATCTAAATTGATTGAGTTATGACCTAATTAGTGTAACTGCGATTAACCATCCCGATTGCCAGCTATTATTGTGTCTTTTTGAAAATGGAAAATTCAGATATCTAAAACGATAGAATCTGACTTTTTGTAAAATACAAAAGTTGTTCCTAACTACTTAATGTAGCTACTGTGAAAGTTTTGTTTGATTCTAAGGTTGTTTACTATTTTTGAAATGCAAAAGAACTTGTAGGTAGTGAGCTGTCCAGATTCAGCAAAAATCCCCTAACCTACTGTATTGAGTATTTTTTAGTATGAAAACGATTTTTCCTTAGAATCTGTTCAACACAATAATTGTTTCTCTATGAATCTAGTATATCCTGAAATCTTTCTAATTTTTTCTAAAACTGTTTAGCTGTTCAAACGAATCAAGAATTTTGATGGCGCAAATCTGTCCAGAAAAGCTAAGTTATGATTCTTTCATGGTTTAGTTTCTATATCATCAACAACAACTACTATAAATCCTACCAACCTCTAGCAATATAAATAAGCATCAACCAAGCATATATTCATAGCTAGATACAATCATCTTCTTCCAAGAAGCTTCAAAACTCCATCAATGGTAACTTTGGTTCAAATCATCAACAAGCAAGATTCCAACACATTTAATCCATGTACTAGGTAGAATATCCACATTCAAACTTCATGATACATATATATGCATTTATATCTCATAAATACAAGTTTTTGAAAGAACCCTCACCTTGAACTTTTTTCTAAAAAATTAGGCAAAACGATCAGTAGAAAAGTAGAACACATCAAGGTGAGTCCGAATATGTTTGGCTCGTGTTTTGATTCAACTTCTATCTCTCAATTTTTGGAAAATAAGATGAAAATAACTATTCATGGAAGCTAGGGTTCTCAGCTGAAGAATAATTTTTTACCTTTTTTTGGCTGAATTTGTTTGGGTTTTATATGCTTAAGTTAGTCAAAGGTATGTCAACTCTCGCGTAACAAAACAGCTTTGCGATACTTTACGAAAATGGCCATAACTTCTTTTAGAAAACTCCAATTTATGAACGGTTTGAAGCATTAGAAATTAGACTCATAGAGGTTCCCAACCATATATAATTTGCCACCTATATATTCCCCAATCAGTGTAGGTTTAATTGCAAACTGGACCCAAAATTTACACGTAACTTCCGAGTATGACTTATTTAATTAAACTCAATATCCATCTTATATGTCCCTGAATCACTTTCGACATATTCTATACTATTCATTATCTTTTTAAACATTAATGGGTCATTTTCTAAAAATTATTTATTTATTCCGACTCGCCATTAGCACATGTGTTATAGTAGATACTAACCCACCGTGGACTATTCCCTAGTCTCATGGGCAGAGCATTCCATGGATGTGGGTCGTAGGAATTGGGGTACATCCGGAGTACAACCAGCGGAGCGATAAGTGATGTCAGCAAGTGAAGAGTCAGAGGGAAAGAGAAGCGTAGCGGAAGAGAAGTGAGCCCACATAGACGAAGCGTTCCATGGGGTTAGGGATACCTTTTTAAAGTGTTTACTTAGCGTTTTATTGTTTAATGCTTATCATGTTAAGTGTTGTTTTTCCGCGTAACTTATAATGTTAGTGTAATGTTATTTACATGTCTTATATGCATTGCACGAAAAGGGTTTTCAAAAGCTCCCCGTTTATTCCCTCCCTCACTGAGCATAAGTGTATGCTCACCCTTTTCATCTAAGCGGGGTTGGTCTTTCAAGTCGTAGAGGAAGAGAAGTTCTGGAGTTTTCTTTGGTTGCCATGTGTACATGCGTGAAGACTAAGTGGTGAACTTGTATCGATTTTGAAACCTAGTGCCTTGTATGTAATAAGTTTGTTGTATGGCATGTATTAAGTTAGAGTTATTGGTTTGGTTGGTTTGTATGAAGTTAAAGCTAAGGTTGTTGTTGGTTGGCCTATAATAAGACTTAATATCTAAGTTAATTAAATAGAAAATATTAGAGTAGTATGATAATCGAGATTACGGCCATAGCATACTAGTAACTAATGAAATGATGCCTGAATGACTTATTTTATTAGGGTAGAAGGCTCGGATGGCCTTATGAACTTGAGAAAAGATATAATATGAATGTTATTTTGTGTTTGTGGTTCATTTCTTTTGAGTGCAGGTATGTGATTAGTCTTAGAAATAGGAAAAACTCCTTCCATTTTTTTTCGTTTTTCGTGCCCTGAGTTAGGGTTGGATTGTTATTAGTGGAATGAATAGAGATCCTAGTCCCGTGAGGGATCGGGACATTACAGTTGTCGACTTGTGAAATTATATGTTATAATCTCCATTAATTAAGCTAAGATTTTAGATATTGCGCCCCCTGATCAAAGATCATATTATTCAAATCAACGTTTAGAATTAAAAGTTGAAGTTTATTAAAATAACGTGTTCTTCTTAACATTGACTCGGTATTTGAACGAGCTCGGTTTGAATCTAATTCCATGTTATCGCAAGCAAATTCGTTTCAAATTAACTGTAAGGTCATTATGAAACCCAAAAAAAATATATATAAAAGAAAAGAAAAAACAGTGAAGCAAACTTATTTACTTATGTTCCGCATGGGTATAAATTACAACAACGTTAGCACCATAAAATTTGAGGCCTGAGTATTATAAAGGCATGAAGTCCAAAAAACTATGATATGAAAATTAAAATATTGAAGTATTCAATTCAACTATAAGACTTGAAAAAATGTATAGTAGACATAAAAAGGTAACTAAAGGGTTGGGATTTTGAACAATCTAAGCTGAACTATCCAACTTAGTAACAATAGTTAGGACAAGTTCAATGGGGAGTTTTAAAATGTAAAACTTTATATTTTTAGGTATTTTTGTACTTTTTTATAACCCCATACCCTAAAAACTACCACTATTTATGGAAAAATGACGTGGGGCTCTAAAAAACTACCACTATTCAATAGGGAGCTCTAAAAATTCAGCAATTGCTGAACTTTTTGGAGCCCGGAGTACTATTTGAGCATCTTTTAACCCAAAAGTGGTAGACCCTACGTCCTTTTTTCATGAATAGTGGTAGTTTTTATGATATGGGGCTCTAAAAAAGTACAAAAATACTCAAAAATAAAAAACTTTACATTTTAGAGCCCCCATTAAAAATAACTTTACAAGTTTACAAAATACAAAATCGAACCGTCCAACTTGATCGTTTTTTAACACCTGCATGTAACTAAGGAGTTGCGGGGTATGTAATCTTAAAGAGCCCCAATGTCAAATGATTGGCAAAGTCATTATCGGCCTATCTGTCGGCCGTCAAAACACGTTTCGGCTTCCCACTTAAGTATTGCCACGTATCTGTACCACACACAAGCCCTGAGCCACTACTACGACAAAATGGACAAAGCCATCCGTTGATGTACGAGGAATTAACAGTTCTGAATGACGCTTTTATCCCTCTAATATTGAACACCAAGCTTTACACTATAGGGTTGTTCCAGTCATTTCAAAATAAACCTGGCTCGAACAAGATAAAAGTCTCTGATCCTTTTAAAAAGTTCTGAAATGAGTCTTCTTCATCTTCATGTAAGACTTACTCGAAGCTGGTGCGTGTGTGTGTGTATTTCTGTGTGTGAGTGTGCAGGGGAAAGAGAGAGAGACAGAGTTGGGTCGGCTCTTTTTTTGTGTTTTCATGGCATTTTGGAGAGCATCGGCTTGGTTTATCATCCTACTGTTGATTTTCATGGCGGTTTCACCACCTTTTGTCCAAAGTGTTCGTCCATGTAACTCTCTCTCTCTCTCTCTCTCTCTCTCTGTACATTATACATATATTTACGTACGTATATATATATATATAAACACGCACCATCATGTTCATATACGTTAAGTTTAATGTTTTTGGCTTTTCTGTCATTGCCAGTCTCACAAGAAGTAAAAGACGTGTCAGAAGATACAGCTACACTGGTAAAGACTATAGCTTTTTCTGTTTTCTTTTTGGTTTTTAAGTTTCTTTTTGTGGGCATTTTTCATTTTCTTTATCTCTCTTTTTTGAGTAATCTTTCTAAAAGCCTTTTATGCGTTATAGTGTTTGTAGTTGTATACGTATTGTTACTGGGCTGTACATGTTGCTTCTGATATTGTCTTTCTTTCGATATTTTTTCTTAAATTTATTTATTTATTTTTTTTGTGGTTTTTGAATATAATAGAAATATGAGAGGAGCATTGAGGCATCAAGAAATGGGATGGAGGACTCGGCAAGGGAAGTCCCAACTGGACCGGACCCTCTTCACCACAACAACAACCCAACAGGGCCATGATATCACCTTTTGCTCCACTTGTTTTCTGAAAAAAGATTAAAGCTTTTTACAGTTTTCAATCAATGATGAGTTTTAATTAATTCATGCTATCTTTGACTGGCATTTAGGCCCTCTCCAGTGTTTAATGTATCTATTGCTTTGTTATTTTTAGTTTTGTACAAGGTTTGTCATCTCTGTATTTTCCCATCATGACCCTTTTTTGAGAAATATTTGCTTAATGTTTTTGGCTTTTTTTTTTTTTTTTTTGAGAAATACTAGTATTTCAATTAAAGTATTGTATAATGGATAATACTTTATGTCACTAGCGTGATGTTTTGCCCATTTTCCGTAAAGACCTAGAAAGATCAGAAAATAGCAGATTTCTTAAGCCTGCGTAAATTCACCATGTATGATGTATTGGCACCCACACTTTAGCTTGAATGGTGACAAATAAAATAAGCATGCATCACCTCCCCCCCACCCTTTTTGGCTACAAAAGTTGTTTAACAAGTTACACCACACCTCCATTAACCGTACCATTGAATTTGCCTTCCCAACCTGCATCCCAAACTTGTAACGATTTTTCGTGATATTTTTCTTTGAATTGGATCGTTTTCGTTGTGGCCTCAATGAGCATGCCATCAACTCTATGACTTGTTCAAATATGGTTTATGATACAATTGATGGAGACAATAGATATCAAAGCCCCCAATCCAATTGCCCTCTACTATAGATTTACATATTTCTGGATTCATCTCTTTAATAACGTAATATGTTACATCGGTGGATGACATGATAAATGTATAATTTATCAAAGAGTATTGACATGAAAAGCATATAATTTATCGGTGAATATTGTTTTTGTTTAAATCACCATGTCTAGAATAATTATTCTTAAGCTTGACATGATTAGTTTTCACTTGCGGGTTTGGCGTATTGGATGTGGAGCATAACTAAACGATATGAAAACAAGTGTTGGTCTTAAGTGATTGTAGTCCAAATAAAATCAGTCTTCCTTATAATAAAAATATATATATATATATATATATATATATATATATATATGTTAAGAAGCACAGTTTCTTGAGTTTAGCCCAAAAAGAAACACCTTAAGCTCAGTTGATCTCCCATTGAAAAGCATATTATTCATACATAAAAGACACTAATTACTTGTACACGCCTGCACTACACGTTTGTTCCATATTTGCATACATAAAGTGATCGAGATGCCAAATTAAAGAGTGAAGCCTTATCAGTAACAATGTTACGTGAATTTCATCACTAGAGATTAACAGTAAAAGTGGGTTAATATCTATATATATATATATATATAGCCTCTCTCTCACCTTTCCAGAAGAATTCTGTACCAGCTAACCACAATCCCAGCATTCCACACTTCATACACATAATTTGTGGTCAAAAGTTTCAGTCAAACTGAGGCTTATTCCACAAGGTGGGGTCAAGTTATATGAATTTAATAGCACTGCTTATTTTTGTTCAGAATCGTCTCATTTGTTAGCTTTTTATACACGTGAAGTTTTATCTGAATGTCTCCATCCAACTCATCTAAAATCTTCCTCTACCTCTACAACAGTGTATTACCTCCATACTTTCGTACTTTTTTAACGGATTATCTCCTAACATATTCAAACCACCTCAAACGGTTCCCTCTCATGCCACAAATCACCCCGGCTTGGCAGTCCCTGGTGTCCTGCATATATGTGAAAAGTGTAAAACAGAACTACTAAGACACTCTAGGGATAGCTAGCAATCAGACTGCTTAGAGGGACTGAGGAATGAGTACACCATTTTGCCTCAAAAACAGAGAAGAAATTATACAACTTTGATGATAGTATACTGCACGTTTAATATCCTTCTCCACCATGCAAAGAATTAGGTTCCATAATTTATGGAACAAATTTAGTTGACAGAGATCAAACAATTAATTCGATTTTAAATTAACAAAATGACTCACAGAAAGCAACTTAAGAAGTTGTCATGAGACTGATTGGGTCCTAATCCATGCATGAGTCCAGCATTATATAACTTGTGGTTAAAGGTTCAATGATCCAATTAAAATAAGTAACTGATCCTAGCTATGTAAGAGATCTCATATATAGTCAAAATGTTAGATTACAGTACTTGTGGAACAAAATCTGAAAAAATAACTTATACGGGCAAGTGACCAAAGGATCGAGGGACAATCCATGGCTGCATACCTCTGCTAATTCAGCCTTTCCAATCAGATATACCACTTTTGATATTCAATAAGCATCAATAACAAAGCACTCAATGCCGAGCCATGCCTAGATGTAACTAAATGCTGGCATCACTTATGATCAGGTGGATCTGGGAGCTGCACAACTTTATTCTTTTATAGGCCTAAGTTTGTGAGGACCTTCATATATTTAGACCTTCGATTGAACTGGCCGACTATTTTTTTATGACAAAAAAAACTCACCCTAAATAAGACCACATTCTATCCCATCCAAAGGCTACAACCCCTATGGTGCAATATTGGCAGGACATGATCTGAGGCCATGATCTGAGGCCATGACGGATTTGAGATTTGAGTCTGTTTTCCTCTTTCCCTGTCATGTTCTAATGTAGGGGACGGAAACTAAATTACAGAACATTCTTCTTCTAAAGAAATTATGGTAGGGAAGACAAAAATGCTTAAAAACAGAGATTTAGCAGGAACTGTGTAAGAAACCATTATCCTACAACTTGTCAAATCTGCTTTTTGTTTTCTGGAAAGCTATCAGAATAAGTTTTTTCCCAAAGACTGACCCTTTTCCCAAACAAACTGGACCTGGACAAAACATCCACCAAAGAGATAGGACCCCATCTCTCCCAGTCACCACAATATTAGAAAGTTACCTAGAACCTGATTGGGATCTCTAATTTTAGTCTATTCATGTATTTCATTGAAAATAGTTGCAGACAGCAGTGCAGACATGCCTCAGACCTTGCCACGTGTAAAGTTATTGACTATTGTTGAACTCACGACTTTTTTAATGGCCAGAGGTTACAATGACTGGCTTTTCTCTAAGACTGACCTGTATTTCATTCCTCTTGTCTCCTTACAGCTGTGAGAAAATCTTGAGAATTTGCAGAAAACACATATAAAGACAAATTTTCACCCTTTCCTCCCTTCTTCATTCCACCGACTAACAATTTTTTATTCTAAGTTGATAACCATTATGCCATTAAACAAAGTGTCATATTCCTAATAGAAAGCTATACACAACGGCTTGCCCAAAGAGGGGAGCAGCATGGAAATATGATGGGAAGTAAAATATTATACGAGCAAAAAAATATCATGGTCTATCTGATTCAAGTTCTTTTCTGTTTTTGCAGAATTCAGTATCCTAGAGGCTGTATCATATAGGTGACATATTTGGCAAACAAAAACAAAGGAGCATGTTGCTTAAGTTTACAGAATCTGGCCCTCTCTTCCTCTCAAACCCTACAAACTTCTTCTTCCATATATGAATTTAACAGAATTAAAGACTGCAAAGCATTCAATAGCAGAAAATTTGTAGCCTTGAGCAATCAAACAAGCTGAACTATACATCAACTACCCGTCTTCATAATTTCTTTAGTAGCGCCAGCTGAAACAAAAAATTATCATACAGTTCACTGAATTTTCATTTGATTGATTGGCAAAACCTAAAATTCTTAACTTACAGTCTTGAAATCCACAAAGTAAAGGAAAAATCACGATCAGCTTCATAATTGGTACCTAATGTTTCCTGTTTCTGCATGAGAGATTAAAACTATTAAAATAAAATGAAGCAGATTAATGAAGAAGACACGCAAACACAAAGATAGAGAGAGGAGCTGATGAGAGGCATAACTCACAATCGAAACACTTGAGTGACTGATCTAATAATTATTTACGATGCAAAGTGTGTCATCAAATCCTCGTCAAGGAACTGTTCCCAGTCTGGTGAGCTTGCTCCATTAATTTCCAAATTGAATGGACTATTGACTCTTGCATAATCTGGTGTCAGGCTATTGATCGGAGATGCAAAATGAAAATCAACAGGTCTGTCTTCGTCATTCTGGATTGTGTCTTTTCCATAATGATGGAGATCTCCATTAATCTCACTTCCATTCCTATGTTGCATGCTTAAATTGATACCAGACTCTTCTGGTCTAATCTGGAGTTCATGTAATGGAATCTGAGGTTGATATCCATCATTATTGGACCCAAATTCAACTGGTGGAGTATGGTACTGATATGCAGGATGTTGATGCAAACCAGAATATGGAGATTCGTGAACAAACCCAGAATCCGGAGGTCCCTGATGCAAACCAAAACTTTGAGGTCCAGAAGGAAAACCAGAGTTTGGAGGCCCATGGTACAAATCAGAACTCTGAGATCCAAGATCCACCAACCTAGAAATTTGTGGTGTCTCATGCAAACCACAAATTTGTGAGGCATTATGCAATCCAGACAACTGATGTCCCTTATGCAACCCACCATTTTGAGGTTCATGAGGCACCCCAGAATGCTGTGGTCTGTGAGGCAACAAGGGATCATAAGTTACGAGCTCAGAAGTTTGCACCATTGGGTAAAATGAGGGTCTGCCATCCTCAGTTGCACTGTGTGCACAAAGCATGTCGCCAGAAGTAGGAGTAGAAAGATCAAATTCAGATGCTTGTAACTGGTATTGACCCTGAGGATCTCTCTCTGTAGTCTTCAAGGCTGTTGTAGTGCCATTATCAAGTTGACTTTCATGTGTCAGGTAGCCAGTAAATTGTTCATCAGAGCTGTTTATATCAGGTAAGCTGTTTCTTTGCTCCTTGCGGGGATATTTATCAAGAGAGGGCATGGCCTGTTGATCCAAAGAACTCGATCTGACACGCTTCTTTTTTTTAGCTCGCTGGGTGGTTTGATCATTATCTTGGAGAGGTTGAGGCAAATCATTTGATGGGCGAACAAGTGATTGCACATCCTTTGATTGATTTCTCCTCTCATCTCTCGATGAAACAGAACCAAGACCATCATCAACACCATCGACGTCATAGTCACTATCACTGCTAACAGAAGGTTTCTTCTTCTCACCACGACTTCTAGAAGGAGCCTCACTTATGCTAGATGACCCATTCTCACTGATAGGCTGTCTGATGAGAGCTTCCTCTCTGCTCAACACTCCCAACCAAATTGAGCTCTCTTTAGCAGTCATTTTATCTTGTAAGCACTTTGATTGCCTGACTAGTCTCCTGATTTTTGCAATATTAGGTGACATATGCTTTATCACGGAAGTTAGAACACCAACTTTCCACATCTTCTTCAAATCATGTGGCTTCTTATAGGGAGGAATTTGACCTCTGGCCAGCCCCAATTTTATCCACCATTCTTCATTTCCTGTAGGCCACCAAGGTGGTGGAATGCCCTTCTCAAGCGGATACTTTCTCTGAGGTGGAACACAATGCTGCATTAAAGAAGATAAAAGTGACCCCAAAGTTGCATCTTGCAAGTCTTGGAGCACACTTTGCGAGTTCCCAAGATTATCAACACCCTCTCCCCTGGCCCGAGATTCCGCTTCATATTTAGCTATTGCTGCAGGACCATTCTTATCAAACTTCACCTTCTCCTTCCACCATGCTCTTATGTTATCCGATGCACCACTAACTGGCTTACCCTTCTCAGGAATGATACCATAAACAAATCCACGAGCCTTGCATACTTCCATAAGTTTCAACATATACTTCAAAATCCCGTCTTGAGCTCTCGACATCTTCTTGCGCCTAGCCTGATCAGTGGTCTGCTTCGCCTTCTGCTTCTCTGCAGCTTGCTGGGCTGCAAGCTTCTCCTTTTCCTTCATCCTCTTCAGCCTGATACGGTCTTTCCACATCCGCCTCTCCAATTCTTCTACTTCAATCTCTTCATCACTCACATCTTTGTCGGCTATATTCTCATACCTTATGTCATCAATTTCAACATCCGAACTGCCACCCATTGCATGAGCTCCAATCATAAAGTGATCCATGAAATCAAATATTTGACTAAAACCAATTAAGACCAACATACACTAATCAAAACAACCCTTTCGCCTTTAACCAGAAAACACCAAAACAAAAGTGTAAAGAAATAGAAAAAGGAATAAAATTTCTGACCCCTTCAATTGACACAGACCCAAAATCAAATTCTACATTTTACAAGCTAGCCCACAAACCAATTTCAAACAAATGATAAAATCAAGCCTTAAACTCAGAAAAAAAAGGGGGGAAAAAACTCTAATTTATGTTCTGAATCACATATTCAATTCAATTATAAATAAATAAATAAAAACTCTCCAACATATGTGTAAACATACAACATGATAAAGAGCAAGCCTTTAATTATTTCATTAAAACCCAGGAAGCTTACATGGCTAAAATTCAAAAGAATTACAATTCTTGGCAAATAGAATCACGAGTATACATGTCCATAAAACTTATACAAAAAAGCAAACGATCATATAGGAAGGTAAAACCACAAAAAAAAAAGAGACCCAAAAAGATCGAAGCTTTTGGGTGTTTGAAAAAATCAAGAATCTGACCTGGTATCAACTCCAATCTCTTCCATCACAGCCATATCTGATATTCTTGATGCCTTACCTGATACAAAACCCTATGCTATTTCTTTTTTGGGTCTATTCTTTATTATTTTGCCCACCTGGAAATATTAAAGCAAATATTGGAAAACGGAAAAAAATTTAATGTTTTACATATATTATACAAATAGAGTATGTGTGTGCGTGCGTGAGAGAGAGAAAAAGGAGGGTCAAAAAAGAACACTTGGTTGAGAGAGATAGGGGCTAGGGATAGTTGAATTTTGGATGTGCCATTTACGGTGTTTTTTTTTTTTTTTTAACCAGTCAAAGCCTTTTACGGTGGTGGATGTCACTTTTGTTGATTCTCTTATTGTTAAAATAAGGTGTATTATCGGATTTTGATAATATATATATATATATATATTTATTTATTTATTTATTTATAAAAAATAATTCAAAATATATTTAAAATAAAAATGTCAAATTTAAATAACTCATAATACACATTATTTAAAAAATATGAGAATAAAAATTAAAAATTAAAAATTAAACAAATCCTTACCCGACATTTACACCCTCATGTATTTTATATCAAAACTTTTCCTCATTTGTCGTCCATACGTGATTATTTTCAATGTGTAGTCACTAATTATTATTTCTCAGTTCATTAGCAGTGAGAATTTTCATGAAGACTTAGTTTGTGTGACAATTGTTGTCAGGGAGGCTAGCGAATCACCCTATGGATTCGCTATCACGGGAACAGTATCGTTGTTTGACAATCTAACCTGTCAGTGCATGGTGTATGTATTGCGAAGCCCTTCAGGCCTACCTGCATCACAGATAAACGTAAGGTTCTGCGCTGCCATAATAAAGAAATAAAGTTGGGCCTTGGCTAATAGTTTAAGCTTTTAGCCTAGTGATGAGTGCTTGATCATGAAAACTGGTGTTAGCCTGAAGGCTTTAAATATATATTTTGATGATAACTAAATCTTAATTTTACATTTTTCTATTGACTAATTATGTGTTGTATGAGTTTATAATTTATAAGATTAGTCAAAAATTGAAAGATGTTCAAAAGATGAGCAAGCACATGAAGATTGGAGTGAAGATCAAGTTCAAGTATTGATTAATTCATGAAGATCCTATCAAGAGCTCAATATGATCAATCTCGTTCAAATGTTACAAATTGTGAAGATCAATCAAGGTCAAAGTGCAAACTCAATGAAGAAGATCTCATCAGAAGGACAACTTGTATAAGTTATATATGTTTGAGATTAGTCATACATTGAGATACTCATGAAGAAATATCTAGCACGTTCTTATCAATTCAAATCAAGTTTGAAGTGCTATGATTAGTAAAGATCTATTGAAGCTTTGAAGAGTTAGTATCCATGAAGATCTTTCCAAAGAATAATGAAAAGGGAGTCATAAGAGGAGACGTGGTGTCATAAGTGGCACCAGCAAATAAAATGTTGAATGACTTTGATATACTCGGTAAAGCTTAAACAAACCTTTTTTAAAACTTGTTTTTGAAAACTATCCTAAAAGATCTCTTGACAAATTTTGGTTGCAAAAACATTGTTCTAAAATGTGTTTTTGAGCGTTTGACATGTTGCGTTTTATCTTAACTATTTTATACTTTGCAAAAACGCTTTTTAACTTATCTTTCCACTTGCCTATAGCAAATCCATTGAATAGGTTGAAGCAGTTGGTCAATGAACCGACCAGCTCACACTCAACCGACTTATCCATGGAACGCAGAGGCAAGTCGGTCGAGTCAAGTTGGTCAAGTCCCTCAACCGACTCCCCTCGACCAACTCCTCCAGGGGTAGTCGGACGGGCCAAGTCAGACGAGGGGATCGACCGATTCTCTTGACCGACTGGATCATGTGTTTGAAAAATTTAGCCTTTTGTGACCGTTGGAAACGTTTTCTACATATATTCTAACATCCCCAATGCTCAAAACACCTCTTTCAACTACAAGCAATTGCTCTATAACTTTAATATCAAAAAAACACATTTGCTTGAACAATTATTGAGCTTTAACTTGCAAATCAATTGAGCATTCAAGAGCATTAAATTGTATCTATCCACTCTTAAAAAGAGTTAATTGTACTCATCATTTATTCACTTTTGTTGTGAGATAAACACTATTATAGTTTTGAGAGAATCATTGTACACAGAGTGTTTAGAAGTGAAGTGGCTTGTACAAACTCTTGTGGAGTTAAGAGGTCTTGTAGTGTTTGTTTGTGCTTCACTAACTTGTAAAGAAGCACTACTAATAGAGCTAGTGGAAATTCTAAGGGGAGAAAGACCTTAGGTGGTGGATTAGATTAGCAAACCACCTAAAAATTGACGGCATCATCTTTTTTTTTTTTTTTTTCTCTCTCTCCTTATCTCTTTATATTATGCATGCATAGTGTTTGTCACTAGTTTTTATCATATCCGAAAAAATAGTATATTTGCCTCCCTATCCTAATTCATCCTCCCCCCCCCCCCCCCCCCCTCTTTTTCTTAGGATAATTTGGGCCTACAATAGTGAAATTATTATTCAAACAAAAAATAAGAGTGAAATTATCACATTATTGGGATTACCAAAATTTGGATTAGATGACCTACTATTAAGATAATGACAAGTTGCAATTGGCACTTACTTCTGTATGCAAAATGGTTTTGAAAAACTAATTTGTTCATATGTAATTGAAAATTTTGATCTTTTAGAACAGATTTAGGTGTTTGTCATCTATGTGACAAAGGTGATATAGATGATAAGAAGTTTGTTAAGCCCTTTCATAGAAAAAATTAAAATTATGTCAAAATCTAATTAGAAATTACTTTCTTAATTTACTAGTGTTAGCTTTATAAAATCATTTATATATTATTTATATGGCATAAAAGATGAAGAGTTCAAAGAAAGGAAAAAGTGGGACTAAATTTTATTTGAATTGGATAAAATTAAAAAAAAAAATTGATAAGGGGTTAATGTATTTCTTTTATTAGAATTGAAAAGGAAATGAAGGGGTGATGGTGGGGAAAGAGATAAAATGACATATTTATCCTTTAATATATTTTCTTTTCTTTTTCTTCATGTTACCTAAAACATCATATTACACCTTAAATAACCTAATCTATATATAGCTATATAACATATATCAAAGGACGATACCTATAAAAATTAATCTCAAGATCTCTTGTACTCACAACGAGGGAATACCACTAGACAAAGGCCTTGTATACTTTCTATATTTCGAGTGAACAAATTTGTGATTAGAGAGATAAAAGTTGCCCTTCCAAAAATTATTGCTATTAGGATAAAGAACTAAAAAAACAATAAAGTGTAGCACATGAACAATAAAGCTACACATTCAACAAAGTTGAATCTGTCTCATGTCTCATGAGTTGATTGAGTAGGAATATTTTTTCAGGTTAGCAAAAAAAAAAGAGTTGAACCTGCCTCAAAACTGCATATTCATCAAAGAAGTAGCTCTTTTTTTTTTTTTTTTTTAAGTGAGCTGATAAGTAAAATGCAGAAGCTGATGCGCTGATGAAGAATGTTTTGGTAGGGTTGGTGATATTTATATGTGGTATGTTTGTGATTTTGTAAAAATAACAAGGGTGAAAACCAATCACTATTTTTGATCTTAAATCAAGGTAATTTTATTTAATATATAAGGGTATTTTCAAGCTTTTTTTCCAAATCTAATAACCTACTACCCCAGCCAATGGCTACTCCCAAAATCCCCAATTCAAAACACAACCTAAAATGATAGTGGCTTTTGATTAGTTGTAGGTTGTGGGGGTAAGGATTTTTTCTTTTGTTAATTCACTTACTTTTGAGATAAGGTGTATTGTAATGTCGTCTTTTTAAATTTTGGGCATTATATTTGAAGTCTAAAATAATAAATTAATAATTTATAAAAAAAAAATATTTTAAAAGATATTTAATAACTGAGATTTCATTAAACTAAATTTAATGACCTCGTAATACATCTTATCTGAAAAAGGAAAAATCAACGAACGAGATGATCCAAACCCCTAGGTTGTGGGTAGTTGTATTTGAACAAAATTACATGAGTTGCAAATGTAATTTCTTATATGTCCCGACAATTTAGAGATCATGTCTCTCAGATTGTGTGGCCCGTCTTCTATGGACTTGTTATGGAAGCCCAAACCAATGCCTCACTCTGTAAGTTGTAATGACAAAAACATGCCCTCCAATATTCCCACGATGTCCACATTCAATGTATGTACAGCATAATGTATCTTGCCATGAATTCAGAACACATTCATAACCAAGAAAGAAAAATAAGAAAAAAATAACAACACCCCAAATTACAACAGTGACCGCAATCTCACGCGCCACAAAGCCAAGTTCACACCCGATTTCTAAGCCTACGGGAAATTAACAGCTTATATGACCAAAAGACTAATGCAGTGATTGATATGTGGAAATAAATTAATAATGGAATAATATTCTCAATTTGAATTTGATTTTTATGTATGAGGAAATAAACTTGAAAATCTCATTCCCAAGGTAATGTTATTTCTCCATACATGGGAATAGCCGTTCCAGGCTAAACACATGGGAATAGCTCATTCTTGTGTGCTTGGAAATGGACTTTATTTTTTAAATGACAAACATATCCCCGTCAAAACTTTCTACGTTAGAATACCTAAACAATAGCTGCAATTTTTTTTCTTCTCCAACGGCTGCAAACATTTTTTCTTCTCCAGATAGCATCATCAACGGCAAGGAACAATCATTTTTTCTTCTTCGATCGATCATTCTCCAGTTTAATTGTGGACATGAGTTTAGAATCAATATACTAATTCCTATCTTTATTCTTATAATATACCAAATATGTCATTCTCATTCCTAAGTTCATTCCATTCTTAATTTCATTCCATTCCTTAGTTCATTCCATTCTTGTCCAAATTCATTCTAGTATACCAATCGCTACCTAAGTGAAGGGCTAGTGCAATTTTAGTTCAATAGTAAAGTTATTTATTATATGTGATAAATTACGAGTTTAAATTTTGTTAATTACGTAATAATATTTTAAATCTCTCTTAAATAAAATAATAATAATTAAATGAAGGGGCTTTATAACTGAATACATCATATATTAATTTAGTCTCTATAAAAGTGAGTAAACTTCTTCGAAAAATGGAACGTCACTTGTCAAACAGTAAATTTCATATACTAAAAAATAGGAGCGTGGAATTAGTACTTAAACTAAATCAAAAGTCTTTTCTACTTTTCGTCGATAAGAGTTCTAATTTTCAGTAAAAATGAAGGTTTATGTGTCTATGAGCAATTAGCGTGAATTTTCAGGTACCCTTCTATCCCCCATCCTTTTTTATAGGTGATTTTGATTTATTAGTTAGCAAAATAGGGTCTATTTCCATACCGCATTTTTCTTCATCTGATACTTAATTCATTTTCAAACTCACCATGTACGTTGTTTTTATCTGTCAATTATATAAATAGGCGATCTTATTCTCTAGTTTTGGTTTGTCAAATATAAGATTTTTGGACAGAAAAAATACTTTACTTGTCTACTTTCAGATAACATCTCATCTCATTACGCAACTAAACAGTTGTAGCATCGTTTCTACTCCTCTTCACTTGTGACACTCTTATTTAGGACATATTTCATTTAATCGTCTCCACCAATTAGCATGTAGTGGCCTACTTAGTGTTGGGAAACGTGACACACACACACACAACGCAACAAAAATTGTGCACAAAATTTTTAACATAGTTCGACCCTCTACCAACATTCACAACATAAGAAATTGAAAAATTCAGTATTCATGAATAAGTTTACATCTTTTGCACGGACAAAGATCTAAATTCTCCCCACACTCACATGCTCATAATTTTTAAGAAAAACTATAACAACTCTCACACCAATAACTTTATGCACGAAAAAAGTATAAACCTTCGCTAAAATACTTTAAAATCCAAACCCTCCCTTTATTGATTTTTTTCTGGCAAAAGCACAAAAAACACTCTCAATACTCGACTCACACCCTACCACACCCCCCATGGGGTGTGGCTCTCGTGATAATTAATTATAAATTAAAAAGTCTTATTTATAGACAATTAATCCTAATTTTACTAAGATTCGAAACATATTTCTTCTCCTTATAAATTTTTACTTGTCTTCAACTTCTAATTAGGCTTGAACTCAAACCAATAACCCAACACTTAGTTCTATTCACATGGCAAAACTTGTTTATCATACCAGTTAGGTTAATAATTTACTTTATCCTTTAGAATAGTAATTCTCTCGCTACTTTTAACCTTGTTCATATTGATGTCTGGGGCCTTTTCCCGCTCTCACAATAGAGGAATCCTAATATTTCATCATATTTGTTGGTAATTACTAGAGGTACTCATGTCTTTATCCCATGAAAAATCAAAATGATTTTCTTGACATATACTTCACTTTCGCAACTATAGTAAAAAACAATTTCATGATATCAAGGTTCTTCACGGTGGTTTAAAACTGAAATCGATGGGTATCCGATTGATAATAAATCTGATAATAAAAATTAATGGGGTACCCATTAGGTTTTTATTTTTTAAGAGTAATTGTTGGGGAGTTCGATAGGTTTTGGTATTAGATATTAAAAAAAAAAAAATTAAAACTAGAAACCATGTTGTTAATTTATTATATATATACAAAATTTGAAACATATTTTATACCTAGTGATCTAATAAAATAAGACCTAAAATTATATTTCTAATTCTAACCAAATAAGAAAATAGGCCCAAATTCTACTCCTTTAACCCTAAGTTATGTATTTGTTTATTTTTTATCAAAAGCCCTAAATTGTCATGCATTTTTCTCATTGTTCTTAACTTTCTCTTTCTACATTTGTTGGATGTCTTTTTATGGATTTTATTATCTTATTGTGCATGAACAGAGAGTTTATCGATTTTAATTGTATTTAGATTGAGTATTTTTTTATGGACAATATTGCACAAATGATGATAGAATTTATTTCGAATTTTATCATCTTATTGTGCATGGGTTTTCATTCATTGTATTTTTGGGCTTTTTTGATATTTAATTTGATTTTATTTTTATTTTTTTTGAAGTTAGTTTTTTATTTCAATTCTTTTTTATTTTATTTTTTCAGAGTAAATGGTTATGATTATGGTTAATTATAAAATTTTAGATTCTTAACGTTTAGGGTTATGATTAGCAATTTTTAAGCCTACAGGTTATAGTTGTAGGTTATGTTAAACGAGTTCTATTATAATTTTTTTTTTTTACAATTAACCAACCTGCTACCATCTCTAAATTCTTATTGTCTTAGATTTTCTTGCATCACCATGGAACTATTACATATTTTTCTTATCCTGGCACTTCATAATAAGAAACAAATTGAGATTATTTGATCTGGTTTAGATGTTGAGTACCATGCACTTGTTGATGCCTCTCAAGAGCTCATTTGGCTCTGATGGCTCCTTCAGAACAGAGGAGTCCGTCATTCTAGTACTACACCTCTTCACTAGACAGTCAAAGTGGCATTGAAATCGCCTTTAATAATGTTTTCATTAACATACCAAACACATTGAAATAGATGACCAATTTATACAGTGATAAATTACTAAAATACTGCTTAAAAATAAATGAATTTTACAAAACTTTGTGAAATGATTTGTAAATCCAATTTTTTGTGTTTGAAATCACCTTTTTTAAAAATTTAGAAATTCAAGATTTCCAAATCCTGGATTTACTTAAACTTTATCCAATTTTTTTCTCAAAAGGTAAAATTCACAATTCCAAGCCACCAAATTAGTTGTTCATCATTTAAGGACTAAAATGTCCTCTAAGTTTTCTTTTTCTTTTTATTGTTCTTATTTTTTTACTCTCATTCCTATTTAGTTAATTCTTCTTTTCTTTTCTTGCAAGCTTCTTTATAGCGAATTTTTTCCTCATATTTCTTAATCCAAACTTCTTTTTCGTCTTTAAATTAGAAGTTCAAATCATGAGTTATTTATTCATTCATCCTTATTTTTAGATAATCTTAACATACTTAACCATCTAAAATCACAAATTATTTATTCATGTTATCTATTCATCAATACTAATTAATTATGTTTAATTTTAAAATTGATTAGTTCTATTGATAAAACTCATATTCGTATCAAAGTTTCAAAATTGATTAGTTCTAAATCATAGAGTTGACTTAATACTGTTTCAAATAAGGGAATACATTTATAAATACAAATCTTCATGGAATTGATTATTCATAAATTAAATGAATTCTATACTACAAATACTTTCAAACACTCTATTACCATTCATCTCATTAAGGTCTAATCAACTTATCAAATTGCTACCATCTTTATCAAGACTCATCTTCTACAACGCCATTGTGATTTAGTTACCAAACGTAAGTTAGTCTTTGTTTTTCCATCTGAATTTGAGGGAGATGTTATTGAATATATATATATATATATATATATATATATATATATATATATATATATATATATATATATGTGTGTGTGTGTGCGTGTGCGTGTGTGTGTGTGTGTATGTTGTCCCTTAATTAAACATAAGAGGGGGGTGAATTAGGTTATATAGGCAATAGTACTACTTTTTTGATTAATCAATATACTAACAATGATTAATCAAAAACAATCTTAAATAGAAATGCACTCTAGCAATATAAAATGCGAGTGAGACAATTGATCAAACACTTGGTGTGTAGAAAATAATACAAAGAGAGAGTTGAGAGAAAGAGATTTTAGCGTGGTTCGGCCCCCACCTAAGTCCACGACCTAAGCTCCCCGCTTAGGATTTCAACAATCTTCACTATGGTGGCTCTTCAAATGTTGGTGAGTCCACAAACCAACTATAATGGTAGTTCAAACTTTACAATAGAAAAATAACTCTTCTTAATACAAAGCTTTCACTTCAACACCTTTGACAAGGAAATCCTTCCTTTCAAAGTGTTTAACTCTCTCTTTTGATAAGTGTTTGAGAATTACAATAAAAGCCCTCTTTTTAGGGTAGATGAATACAATGAACGTTTTCTCACAATATTTCTCACAATTTCTTGCTCAAGTATAGCTCAATGATGATTCAAAGATTAGGATTATGAAAGAACTCAAGAGTAAATGCTTGGCATCAATAGTTTTAAATTTTGCAGTTGAGAGCTCTTAATAGAGTTGAAAAAAATAGTGTAATAAATACTCCCAACGTTCACAAACGGCTATATTTTGAATCAGCATTTTTGGCTCGACCAGTCGACCCCTATTCGCCGGTCGACCGGTCGACCGGTCAAGAGACCCTCGTTCGGTGGACAGGTCTCTGGCGGACGACCCTCTAGCCACCGGTCGACCGGTCGCCGAGGGGTCGTCCGGTGAAACCAAGACTGTCAGGGTTGGGTTCTTTTAAAATGATTCTTTTGAACAAATTTTATAAGGTACAAAAACACATATTTCGAAAACGTTGTTTGAGAATCACTATTGAGCATATACTATTTGCAAGCCCCAAAAGCCCCAGTCAAGTCCCAACTAGTACCCCTTATGACTTCCGTCTCCATCCTTATAAATCCATCTTCATTCTTCGAATTTCTCCTTAAGTTGATGGATGTTCTTCTTCCTTCTTTAGCTCGATAATCTTGAAGTCGGAGTCAAACTTGATTCATCCTTGTTTTTGCACACTGAACAAACTCATTAAACACATTTATGGTTTGTGATCATCAAAACCAAGATTTAGAAGCCTTTTAGGCTAGCAATCTCCCCATTTTTTTTTATGACAAAACTTATCTCAAATAATAACAATATAAGCATAATGAGTTTGATAGAGTATTAAGCATTTTGTGCAATTTGAGTTTGTTTGAACCTAAGATATAAGTTTGTTCAAAAACTCCCCCTCAACAGGTGCATCCATAACAACTCCCCCTTAATGTATGAGTTCTTTTTAGATATGCTTCTATTATTTATACAATTTTTGGTATTTATCTCCCCTTTTTTGTCATTAGCAAAACATGAAGATGATACACACAACATTAGCAAGTAAAGAAAAGAATGTCTAGATTTGAACACCAAACACTTGACACAAAGTCACAAAGTAAAGCAAGTCATAGAAAGGAAAACTACTAAAGCAATGGAGTTGAAATATAAAAAACAAAGTATCAAAAGAATGCATGAAGTAAAACATGATTGTTGGAAAAAGAAAGTTGCAAAGTTTAATGAGAAGGGGGAAAGGGAAGCATCCTAAGCATCGCATGACAACTGGCTTAATCCTTCATGAATTTCTCATAGAGCTTCTCAAACATCTTTTTCATGTCTTTCATCTCGGTCTTGACTTCACCAACAGTCAAGAATAACTGATCAACTTTTGAAGTCAAATTATCAACTTTGGTATTGACTTCTTCAAGAGTGACTGGACGAAGTCTGCTTCTTGTGGACGAACTAGTGCCACCAATATCAACTCGTGAAGGACCAATATTAGCATCTCTGCCTTCGTGCTCTCTTTCATCGCTACTCTCACTCACAGCTTCACTTTCATCACCCTCTTCCCCAAGGTCATAGTTCTCTAGATCATCAACTATATCAGATTGAACCTTACGGAATTGACGTTGCTGAATGTAGACAATGTCATTATTTTCACGAGCCATGGTTTGTCTATCCAGGCAGTATTTGTCAAGGAGGTAGGTGGACTCATTTAAGGGTGCAAATTGAGCAACACGATCAATACCCTTAAGACGGAAGAAGTGACACAAAAGCATCCCATAGGGCAAGGTTTTCTTCTTAAAGGCTAGCATATGACTAAGCACAATGTATGGAAGATTTATTTTGATTTTGGTGTACATGAGGTGCAGCACATAACCTGTGAAATATGGAATTGTCCCGTCTTTGATATTGCAAGGCATGATAGATTGATTTAGGATGTAGAGGAGCAACCGTTTTTTTGGCACAAAACTGATCTCGCTTGGGCAAAAATGTTTCTGACCTTCCCGTGCCATCCCACAATGTAGTACACATCTCCTTGTGGGCGTTTTCATGTAGTTCGAAGGGTAAGTTGGAAGTGACATAGAGTTTGAGACCACTCCGTGGGATACCAAATAAATTAGCAATGTCTTGTTCACTCACAAAGATGTTTATGCCATTTACTCGACTCTTTATCCCTGCCACGCCGGCTTGTTCACCCTTTACCGCATAGGTATAGAACTCACGAACCAATAAATCACAGTTAATGTCCTCGAGTCCAAACAAGGGAAGCCTTCGTTGATAACGAAGCAATTTGTGGGGCTTAGTGTTATCTAAAAAATCTGAAGGATCAATGCGTTTACCCCATAATATATCTTTTTTAGAAAAATCTCTTGGTGCGATCACATACATTGGATCCCAGGGATCAACAGAATGAGGCCTAAATGTAGTCCTTTGTCTCTTGGATGCTTGTCTAGACGATGATGCCATGAGTATGCACGAGAATTTGCAATAAAGTTTGGTTGAGGAATTTTGTCAAGCACTTGGGGTGTAACAAAGATTGCTAAAGAGTTTTGGAAAAGATTTAAAAGAGAATTGGATAAGTTGTAAAACTTGGGAGTTTGGCCTTTTTGTTTACGATGTAAGGATGAGATTTTGAAGATAATAGAAGACAATGCAAAGTAGTGGAATTGAAGTGGGAGAGAATTTGAAGAGTTGAAGAGTTGTGAATGAAGAAAAATTGTGATTTGAAGATGAATTTTGAAGTTTTAAACCCTTTTGCCCGTCAGTGTCGCGACCAGAAGAGGGTGAATGCGCCGGTCGTCCAGTGTCATACCCTCGTCCGCTCGAGGCATGTTCACCGGACAAGGGTGTACTTCACCGGTTGACCGGTGGAAGACCGCTCTTCCGGCGGTGCACTTTCTGTCAGAAATTGCAATACACCAAAAAAAACTTCAAGTTATATTTTTTTTAAACACATTTTAAGCATACCCAACTCTCTTATTATCACACAAAATTGAGTCTTATCCAATGGTTTGGTAAAAATATCAGTTAATTGATTCACATAATCAACAAAGTTGAGCACAACATCTCCTTTTTGAACATGATCGCAAATAAAATGATGTCTAATTTCAAAATGTTTTGTTCTGGAGTGTGGAATGAGATTTTTAGTGAGATTAATGGCACTTGTATTATCACATTTAATAGGCACACTATCATACACAAGACCATAATCAAGCAAATTTTGTTTCATCCAAAGAATTTGTGCCACACAATTTCCAACAGATACATATTCAGCTTCAGCCGTAGAGAGAGCTACACTATTTTGCTTTTTACTAGACCAAGAGATTAATGAATGTCCTAGAAATTGACAACATCCACTAGTACTTTTTCTGTCTACACGATTTCCTGCATAATTCACATCCAAATATCCTACCAGTTCAAATGAGGTGTCTTTTGGATACCATAATCCTAAATCTATAGTCCCCTTAAGATATCTAATGATTATTTTTACAGCATTTAAGTGAGACTCTTTAGGACATGATTGAAAACGAGCACATAAGTACACAGCAAATACAATATCGGGTCTAGAAGCAGTTAAATAAAGAAGGCTTCCGATCATACCTCGATATTGCTTTTCATCTACCTTGTTACCTTCCTCATCTTTGTCAAGCTTGATTGATGTTGACATTGGTGTACTCATTTCTTTTGCTGACTTAAGTCTGAATTTTTTGATAAGTTCTCTAGTGTACTTGGCTTGATTGATGAAAGTACCCTCTTGCGTTTGCTTGATTTGGAGTCCGAGAAAGAAATTCAATTCTCCCATCATACTCATCTCAAATTCCTTGTACATACACTTAGAGAAATACTCACAAAGAGATTCATTAGTAGCACCAAAAATTATATCATCAACATAAATTTGTACAAGCAATATATCTTTGCCTTTTGTTTTGACAAAGAGGGTGGAATCTAATTTGCTTCTAGTGAACCATTTTTCAATCAAATAGTTGCTAAGCCTATCATACCATGCTCTAGGTGCTTGCTTAAGGCCATATAATGCCTTATCCAATTTATATACATGATTTAGTATGTTAGTGTCCTCAAATCCGGGTGGTTGTTTCACATATACTTCTTCCTTAAGATAGCCATTTCGAAAGGCATTTTTTACATCCATTTGATATAATTTAAAGTTCATAAAACATGCAAAAGCAAGAAGCATACGAATGGATTTAAGTCTAGCCACTGGAGCAAAAGTCTCATCATAATCTATCTCTTCTTCTTGATTATACCCTTGAGCCACTAGTATAGCTTTGTTCCTAGTTACAATTCCGGATTCATCTAACTTATTTCTAAAAACCCATTTTGTACCAATTATAGGATAATCCTTAGGTTTTTCAATTAGATGCCACACTTTACTTCTTTCAAATTGATTTAATTATTCTTGTATGACAACTATCCAATCTTCATGATCTAAAGCTTCTTTAACATTTTTAGGCTTTACTTGAGAAAGAAAAGCAATATGTTCACAATATGCATTTAGATTAGAGCGAGTTCTTACTCCCTTTGAAGGATCAACAAGAATTTGGTCATTTGGGTAATTTCTTACAAACTTCCAATATTTTGGTAGATCATCATTTGTTGTCACTTCTTGGTCATTTTGCATTGGTTGTATATTTTCTTGTGGATTTTCTAGAGTTTCACCATCCTTTGAGGTTTGACCCTCTTCAACATTTGTCTCATTTGGATCTCTTGAGGTTCTCTCATTGCCGATGGTTGTAGGTAAGATTTGAGTGTCAATTTCGGAAATACCTACATCATCATCATTCTTTCTCGAAGCGAAAGGATTAGTTTCATCAAAATCCACATGCATAGACTCTTCGATAAGCATGTTTCTTTTGTTAAAGACTCTATAAGCTTTACTTCTTGAAGAGTAACCCATAAAAAGTCCTTCATCCGATTTCGATTCAAATTTGCCAAGATGTTCTTTTGTATTAAGGATGAAACACTTACATCCAAACACTTTAAAATGAGATACATTTGGTGCTCTATCTTTCCATAATTCATAGGGTGTTTTCTTTAGAAAATGTCTAATTAGCACATGATTTAACACATAACATGCGTTATTTACGGCTTCACCCCAAAAGTATGTTGGCAAGTTGTTTTCTTTCAACATTGTTCTTGCCATTTCTTGTAGTGTTCGATTGTTTCTTTATACTACCCCATTTTGTTGAGGAGTTCTAGGAGCCAAAAAATTATGTTCAATGTCACGTTCTTCACAATAATTCATAAAAGATGCATTTATAAATTCGGTGCCTTGGTCACTATGAATGCAATTTATGTAATAGCCTCTCTCATTTTGCACCTTGTTACAAAGTTTAGCAAATTCATTGAAGGCATCATTTTTATGTGCAAGAGGTCTTACCCATGTGAATCTAGTGTAATCATCTATAATAATATAAACATATCTAGATCCACCTAGACTTGTCACATCCATTGGACCAAATAGATCCATATGTAATTTTTGTAAAACCCTTGATGTGGTTACCTTGCTAATTGTTTTGAAAGATGTCTTATGTTGTTTTCCAAATTGACATGCATTACATAGATGGTCTTTTTGAAATCTAGTCTTAGGAAGACCTATGACAAGTTCTTTTCTCGAAAGTTTTGCAAGTAAATCCATATTAGCATGACCAAGTCTTCTATGCCATAACCATGAATCTTCATTAATGGTAACTAAGCATGTCACATTTTGGCACTTTAATTCATGAAGATTGATTACATATACATTATCACATCTAACTCCAACAAATATTACTTTATCATCTTTATCATATACCTTGCAACAAGTAGATAGAAATTCAACTCTAAATCCATTATCACAAAATTGACTTACACTTGTTAAATTATGTTTAAGACCTTTAACATACAAGACATCATGAATAGAAAAAGAGTTTATATCTCCTATGCTACCCTTACCAATGACTTTGCCTCTTTCATTTCCTCCATAGCTAACTTTACCTTTGAAGTTTCTGTCAATCTCATAAAAGAAAGATACATCTCCTGTCATGTGCCTTGAGCACCCACTATCAATAACTCAAGTATCTTCATACTTCACCTTTAGGGCAACCTATCATTTATAGAAACAAATCAAGTTCATTTTGGTCCCCAAGGTTCTATTGGGTCCTTTTGTGTTAGTACGAAGTCCTAACACATCTAACAACCCATTTGGGTCTAAGCCATAAAGGAATATGAGAATCTCTTCCCACCATATTTCTAAATCTACATCGTGATGCATTGTGATCAATCTTCTCACAATAAGTGCATCTTTTAAACGATCCTCTTGATGTTGAGGCTACATTCCAAGAGGATGATGCTTTGACAAAATAATTTTGCAACCCCTTTTGATATGGCTTATAGCCAATTCTCTTTTTGTCAAATTGTACTTTTTGTGATTCTTTTAATGGTAGATGGACAATTGAGGATTGAGAAGCTTTTACAAAGATAGTTTTTGAAGACTTTGGTTTAAAAAATGGCTCATAGCCAATTCCATCTTTGTCGAGTGGTGATTTTTGAGAACCAATAATGTCATCCAAGACCTTTGTTCCTTTTGAAAATCTAGCTAGATCATTTTGTAGGCCAAGAACTTGTTTTTCAAAATCTTTGATTTCTAATTCATTTTTGGACTTTAAATGATAGTATTCACACATTTCTTTGGTAAGAGTATCATTTTCATCTCTAAGTTCCTTAATTTCCTTTTGAAGTTCATCATTTTCTTTTTGAAGATTCTTTACTTTTGAACGTGTAAGAAGAAAACTATCATGTAGTTTTTAAAATTTATTTGTTAGTCCCTCAAATGTACATTCATCATCATTAGAAGATAAAGAAGAATATTTATCACAAGACGAAGAAGTTACCTCATCATCTCTAGCCATGAAGCACACAAAGTTGGCCGCTTCGGTTTCGCTTCCACTTTCATCACCGGTTGATACATCATCCTCAACACACGCCTTCATTGTCTTTTGCTTTCCTTTGATCAATTTTGGACATTTTGCTTTGATGTGTCCCGGTTTGTCACAATTGAAGCATTTTATCTCTTCTTTGGTCTTTTCTAATTTTTCTTTGAATCTCCTCTTGACTTTGTTGTTGATGGGCTCTTCTCTCTTCATCTTTTTGTATTTCAAGAACTTCTTAAAGTTCTTTGCAAGAAGTGCAAGCTCATCATGATCGCTATCATCTTTGTCTTCATCACTCGATTAAGATTGAGCAATGAGAACAAGTGATTTCCTTGTCTTCTTTTCTTCTTCATCTCGTATTTTTTCTTGATTCAATACAAGTTCCTCCGTTTCAAGGTTGCAGATGAGCTCATGCACCATAATCGTGGAGAGATCGGTTGATTCTCTAATAGACGGCACCTTTGGTTTGTATTCCTTTGGAAGAGCCATAAAAATCTTCCGGTTGAGTTCTTCATTTGGATACTTATTCCCAAGAGCACTTAAGTTGTTTACGATTGTGGAGAATCTTTGATACATTTCATTTAGTGATTCTCTGGCCTTCATATGAAACAATTCATACTCATGAATGTGAAGATCAATTTTGGTATTCTTCACTTGAGGTGTTCCTTAATAAGACATGTGTAGCATCTTCCAAATCTTGTGAGCAGTTTCACATTGACTCACACGACTATACTCGGTTTCGTTTAGAGCACAATAGAGAATGTTCTTGGCTCTTGAGTTCTTGGTCATCATACTAATGTCTTGATCATTGAACTCTTTCCTTTCCTTAGGCACTTGAATGGTTTTGACTTTCTCAACTCCACTAGTACTTGGGGCATCTGTAACTGTTACCTCCTTCATTGGAACATAAGGACCATCTTCTACTAGTGACTATAGGGCATAGTCAACGGATTGTATGTATGTCTCCATCTTGTTTTTCCAATAATTGAAATTTGTACCTATAAACAATGGAGGCCTATTAGTAGAGTAGCCTTCAAAATAAGGAGAAGTAGTATTGTTTGCCATTTATCTTTTCTTTGCTAGATGTTAAGCTATATGCAAAGTCCTAACTCTTGATACCACTTGTTGTCCCTTAATTAAACCTAAGAGGGGGGTGAATTAGGTTATATAGGCAATAGTACTACTTTTTCGATTAGTCAATATACTAGCAATGATTAATCAAAAACAATCTTAAATAGAAATGCACTTTAGCAATATAAAATGTGAGTGAGACAATTTATCAAACACTTGGTGTGCAGAAAATAATGCAAAGAGAGAGTTGAGAGAAAGAGATTGCAAATCGCGATTTTAGCGTGGTTCGGCCCCCGCCTATGTCCACGACCTAAGCTCCCCGCTTAAGATTTCAACAATCTTCACTATAGTGGCTCTTCAAATGTTTGTAAGTTCATAAACCAACTACAATGGTAGTTCAAACTTTACAATAGAAAAACAATTCTTCTCAATACAAAACTTTTACTTCAACACCTTTGACAAAGAAACCCTTCATTTTAAAATGTTTAACTCTCTCTTTTGATAAGTGTTTGAGAATTACAATAAAAGTCCTCTTTTTAGGGTAGATGAATACAATGAATGTTTTCTCACAATATTTCTCACAATTTCTTGCTCAAATATAACCCAATGATGATTCAAATATTAGGATTATGAAAGAACTCAAGAGTAAATGCTTTGCATCAATAGTTTTAAATTTTGCAGTTGAAAGCTCTTAATAGAGCTGAAAAAATGGTGTAATAAATGCTCACAACGTTTACAAACGGCTATATTTTGCATCAGAATTTTTGGCCCGATCGGTCGACCCCTGTTCGCTGGTCGACCTGTCGAGAGACCCTGTCCGGTGGACAAGTCTCGGGAGAACGGCCCTTGTTCGCCTATCGACCGATCGCCGAGGGGTCGTCTGGTGAAACCAAAACTGTCAGGGTAGGGTTCTTTTAAAATGATTCTTTTGAACAAATTTTGTAAGATACAAAAACACACATTTCAAAAACGTTGTTTGAGAATAACTATTGAGCATATACTATTTGCAAGCCCCAAAAACCCTAGTCAAGTCCCAACCGGTACCCTTTATGACTTCTTTCTCCATCCTTATAACTCCATCTTCATTCTTCGAATCTTCTCCTTAAGTTGATAGATGCTCTTCTTCCTTCTTTAGCTCGATAATCTTTAAGTCGGAGTTAAACTTGATTCATCCTTGCTTTTGCACACTGAACAAACTCATTAAACACATTTATGGTTTGTAATCATCAAAACCAAGATTTAGAAGCCTTTTAGACTAACAATACGTATGTATGTATATGTATGCATCTATATATATTTGAAATATACATTACAACATTAGTTTAGACAACAGACTAATTTATCTTGATTTAGTTCTTTTAAGTTGCTGGTCATCAAGCCAGCTAAGCTCATATTATAGGCTCTCATTGTGGAGATACACATATCAATATAGAGAATTCTTTCATTTTCTTCATCTGTGTTGGCACTTTTAGGTCACATTGATGTGCTTGGATGCTCTCCTTTATTGATTCTTTCATTTTTCTGATAAGGTGTATTTTAGTCTATTAAATTTTATCATTTTAAATCTCAAATATTTGTTTCAAATATTTCTTAAAATATCTTTTTCATTGATGATTAATTTATTACTTCAAATCTAATAACTAAAATTGAAAATGGCCAAATAATTCATAATACATTTTATCTAAGAATTAAAAACTTAACAAAAGAAAGAATTATTATCCCACATTCTTTTTTTTGTTGACCTTATCCCACATTGAGCACTTTGAGGGAACATTTGGTTTACAGATTGATTTTTCAGTTCCGGGAATAACAGAAATGTCATTCCCAGGAATGTTATTTCTGGGAATGTAATTAAAACTATTTGGTACGTTAAAAATATTTATAGGAATATTTTGTGAATTTTTTAAGAATTTTATTTTGTTATGTTTGATTTAGATTTAATATTATTAGGAATCTTGAATAATTTTTCGACAATTCCCTAACTAAAAAAAAAAAAACAAAAATATCATAAAAAGTGTACAAGTAACGATACATTTTGTATACTTTTGGTAATACATGAGCAAAAAAAAGTATAACATATTTATACAAGTAAGGTACAATTATAGTTATATTTGGAAATTTTTACTTTACACTTCAAAAATTAGAAACTTAAATTTATTATTTAAATTTTTTTGAAAATTTAAAATTAAAAAAATATTTTATTTATTTTTATTTTAAAATTTAAATTTAGTTTAAAAACTTAAAATTTAGAATTTAGCATTAAAAAATTATTTTAAATATAGATTTAAATTATAGAATTTTAGGTTAACTTAAAAAAAAATAATTTATATTTCTCATTTTATTTTTTATTTTTATTTTTATTATTTTATTTTTCTGAATATTTTATTTTGTTTTATTCTTATTAATTTATTTTGTTTTTATTTTTATTATTATTATTTTTTATATTATATTATTGTTTTATTTTATTTTATTTTACTTTGTTTTATTTAATTTTATTATTTATTTAATTTTATTTTTATAATTATTTTATTTATTTATTCAAATTTTATATTTTTTAAGATAGTTATTTTATCTTTTGTTTTTTCTCCAAAACATCCTCACATGGGAATGTGAAATTCCTACCCCTCACATGAGAATAAAAATTGAGCAAATCATGAGAATATTATACTTCTAGAATTGTAATATTTCAAGAAATATTTTTTTTATGTGTACCAAATATGAGAATATCATATTTCAAACTTCATATTCTTAGAAATTTTATAAGATTTTGCGAACCAAAACTCCTAAAAAATTTACCAAAATTTTTTTCACCACAAAGACAAAAATATTAATTTACACTATTAATTCAAGAGAAGTTTAAATAATAAATCACATATTAAAAGAAATAAAATTACCTACAAAAATTAATTTCACAACCTTTTATACTGGCATCGGAATAAATTTGGGTCATTTCCCTGGGCAACAGACTAAGCTGCACATTACACTAACCGCTTTTATTATTACAGTCATCACTAGATAATACCATTCTTTTTATTAATGTCTTAGAAAAAACATCATAGAATCGTAAGAGGCTGGTGGCACAAAACCATTTGCCGCATCCTAACGGTGTTTTGATGAGTTTGTAGATTTAGTATATGGGTAACTTTTTAACACATACGTTCTCACAAAATATAACTCTAATTTACCCTTAATAGCTATGCTCTTTGGGGTCAGTCTGGCTGCAGTTCCCTGCTAGCCTGTAAATGGCTCTGCCCCTAGTTTCGACCAAGAGGAATTCCTCAAACCCTTGGGGACAGGGCTATAATTGGAGATACCATTATTTCTGGTACAAAAGTTCTTATAAAAATGGGGAAAATATTGAGGAAAATAGCATGCTTAAAGCATTTTAAATCTGTTTGAGTTATGATTTAGGTTATGGAAACTGTGTTTTCTAGTTTTTATATTTGTCTGTCAAGCATAGTTTGAAACTTCATATAATTCATACCTTTGAAGACTTGTTTTTGCATCTGACTTGCGAGTTGATTTTTCATCATGCCAATGGTCATCAGACTCTTTCACATCATGTGGGGTCCACTATTTTGTTTCATGGTCATCCAGCCGTTTGGCTTGATGTAAGAATTTTTCCTGACTTGCAATGTTGATTATGAGGCCTAAATATATTTTTCTAGGGGAGTATCTCCGTCGTTGAGTTATACACTCATTATTGTTTTTCCTTCTCTCAAACGCAAGAGGTAGGAATGGCTTG
This sequence comes from Ehretia macrophylla, assembly GCA_037974665.1. Taxonomy (NCBI): domain Eukaryota; kingdom Viridiplantae; phylum Streptophyta; class Magnoliopsida; order Boraginales; family Ehretiaceae; genus Ehretia; species Ehretia macrophylla. The sequence goes on along the minus strand of CM075782.1, from coordinate 13,959,052 downwards.
GGTAGAGACCCTTCCTTATGGCTGGAATGAATTGTTGCATCTTATCCCTTTTTATTATGTTTTTTTGGATATTGACATTGCCCAGAATTAAAATATCTGTCTTCAAGTTTTGCTTGGACTATTGAAATATTGAAACTTATATTTTGGGAATATTTGAATATTGGAGGAATTACTTTATATCTGATTTGGTATTTATAAAATGATTGCAGATGCTCTAAGGTTTGCCATCTGTATTCCGAGCTCACCACAGATGAAATCAAAATAGAGAAGAGAAATTTATAGAAGAGTGAGTTTGCATTTGTATCCATGTTTAACTTATGTATGTTGCCCAAAGGAAAAAGAAAACCTATGTATGTTTCCTTGAGAAAAAAAGAAAAGGAATCTATCCATCAAAATTATAAGGCTGGTAATTTATTCACTGAACCAATCCATTTGCAAACAGTGTAATTATATTGGTTGATGCATAGTCGTATGGAAAGAGCAAGTCATCAACCATTTACCTAAACTTCACAATTTCTTCTTTCATGGCGAGGGAGAGAGAACTAAGATTTCCTCCACACTCAACTATGACTCCAGGCATGGCAACAGCTCTACTACCAACAAAACCACCTTCTTCAACCTTGATCTTTCCGAACTTGACTTTTCCTTCTTCACCTTCATATATGTGTCCAAACAGCAGTGCTTCTCTACCCACACTTCCACCTTCCTGTATCTCTACCATTTCTGGATTCAACAAAGCTCCCATGCTATCAACATATGCGCTTAAGTCAACTTCAGAACCCATGAGTTTCATCCAAATCACAAATAAGATTGATCCACTTGTCATCTCCATGAAATATTCTCCTACTAAAGTCTTGAATGCTTGCCATATGGTATCCATCAAAACTCCTTTGCTCCACATCAGTGTAGTTCCACCATCTTTCTTGCTTCCAACTAGAATCCATTTCATCACAACACAAGCCAGAGCTGTTAATATACCTGAAAAAATCCAAAATATTGGAAATAGACAATGTAGTGGATAGTTCATGAGCTCCTTCATACGAATTAAACAACTCAGAGGACCATAGATCAGATATCCCATGAGGAAGTAAGGCAAAAATGTTTGCAGCAAAGGTTGAGCTATAATAGACCATGTTGTTTGATACCAACTCCTTGCCAAGGTCACTTTGCTGGAGTCCTTTTCAACAGGTGTTGATGCAATAGGACAACCAGAAAGATCCAATTTGACATCTGATTGCTCTATGAACATCCTCCAGTCTTCCGGCAGCGGTTTCCCATTTCTCAAATACTGGCAAATTTCATAGACCAATGAACGGCCATGATCAATCGAAGCACTTTGGGTGGCTGATGTTGCCGGGATGATATCAACCTCGTGGCATCGGAGAAAAGGATTAAACTCCAGCTCTTCTGACTCTTGTTTGGTGAGATTCTGATCAATTACTAGCTCCCCCACATCAACAACTGGAAACTTAGTCCCATCCCATGGTTGAGTGCAGTCAAGTGCCATGTCTTTTTCAGCGTCATCATCAGGTACAGGGCGGAATTGCAGTTGGAAAATATAGCGAACCCCATTAGGCGAACTCACACGTCGCTGAAAATCTTCAGCAAGGAAAAGTAATGGTCTGGTATCATTACTGTCCCGAGGAATAGCACCTGTTTCTGGTGGGAGAATTCCTATTTGCTCAACCTTGCCAGAATCTTCACCGATACTTTCATCAAAAGGCCGCAGCTTAAATTTCACATACATTTCCTGTCCATCTGTGAACCGGAAGTGCCTGCATATGTTGGAATAGTAATGCAGATCGACATATGAGTCTGCATTGCGAAGTGATGTCCACACTGCATCACGCACACGTGGGACATGCTTAACATGTTCCTCCCTTGCAGCTAGTCCACATACAAGCCATCTTGCAAAATCTGAAATAGTGCGTGCATAGAATGCGTTGCCCGTTTTCAGTGTCAAGTCAAGGATTGGAGTTTCATCATTTGGTTCATCTGAGAGTATTCTTACTGCTGCTCCACGTGCATCAATCCTTGCATCATCATCAGCACTCAAGCTATTGCTGTGCCGAATTATGACCGGATAAGTCTTTCTGGACTGGAAAATCTTGTGATCTGGAAACCCTTTGATATCATCATATAATTTCAATGTTCCCTTTCCACTTACACCAATCCGATGGAAGTATCTTGTTCTTACCTTGAGTGTAGTAGCAGCCAAATTTGCAGATAAATTTCCAACAATCTTCTTATATTTTGAGTCCATCACTTTAATCCGCTCATCCAAGGCCTGCTTTGTGTTCTTCACCATGATAGGAGTTTCAGAGCCAACATAAACACCTCCACTTTGGAGCACTGAATTCATGGGAGCAACTGAAAGGGCTCCAAGAATAACGCCGTCTTGAACAACTGCACCTGGGAGAACAAGGCTTTGGCTCCCAATTATTGAGTTATCCTGCACCTCAACTTTACTGCAGTTAAATTTGTCATGAGAATAAAACCCGGTGATAATCCGACTGAAGTCACCCAAGTGGACACCATTACCAATTGATAATAGTTTTGGGTCTGAAACTGGGTTTATAGCTCTGATTGAACAATGTTTTCCTACTTTTGCTCCCAAAAGCCGTAAATACATGCAAAAAGTTTCTGTTCCAGAAAGAAGCTTAGCAAATCTAAGATGGCACGCTATAGCAATTCGGTGAAATAACCATGTTCTTAGCTGATTTTGTTGTGATTCCTTGTATGTGGACAGAAAATGGGCCATGAACCATGTGAGGAAAATGAATATCAGTCCATGAGCTAGGTACGCTGTAGCAGCAGAGATAGCAAAGGTAAATGGAGTGAAAGAGGTGCTGGGAATCAGGATAGCAAATGCAATAATGGAGAAAGGAAACCAGTGGAAAGCCCCAGATATGCAGAGAAATGCAAAGTGTTCCACCGATGGAGGCTTATGAGCCAGCAGAATGTAGAGGAAGTAAACGATGGCTGCTGAGAGAGAACTCATTAGTCCAACAATGTAGATCCCCATAAGGTGATAAGTAGCCTGAGACCAAGTGTCTTCCGCAAACTTAGGCAGATCTGCAACCTGTAAAATAAAAACAGAGACATCATCATATCAATGGTTATTGAGCTTGCTAAGTATCTACATGAGCAGGTAAGTTTCCAGCACTGCGAGTGTCAAGAAATATGTATAAAATGGATATTATGTAATACCCCAATAACTTTTATCAACATAATTTTCTGAAACATTGTACAGTTTCTACATATATATATGACTGACTTACTAATGTGAAGAGAAACAACATGTCAAAAGAGTACAGAGATTGCAAAAACAGTTGCTGAATTTGTAACGAAGATATTCATAGAACTACATTCATTGTGAAAAAACACGAACTAATGATCTGTTTCTGGGTGAATGACATCTCTTTCTTGTATAGGCATTTGATGACATAAAAGTAAAAAATTAACATAAGAGAAGGAATATGTCGCCAAGCTTTCTTTCAATCTAACTAGAGTTGCAGTAAAAAAATTATTGTTTATTAGAAATTTCCTCTCTTTCTACTCATATTGTCATTTACCTCCTGTTCTTTTTGCGTATTAGCCAAATAAACAAAAATGACATTCTCTTTCTTTCTATTTCCTGAGTTGCACAAAGCAGTTAAATGATGTCTTTAAGGAGCCTAGCTTACTTCTTACAGGACATTAATCAGAACATCTTAAAAGTGAATACTATTGCTTTTGATCTTTGACTTTCTTGGGCTAAGCAAAATTACTATAATTTGCTTGCTATTGATCTGTATGAACCATTCATATTGTCGGCTTTAAAAATTTTGATGAATTTTATAGCAGGTAACATTCAAATATAAATCTTAAGATTAAGAAATAAAACAACAGTGCCCTGGTTCAAAGTCCTTTAATTAAGTCTCTAATAGTTGCCCATTTGAACCTACATAGCTGCTATATAAATTTTATGTCTTCTAAATAAGATGTATGAGTTCTAGGAAAATTAACAAGGAAAATTAGATGTTCATACCTTTTGAATATTCTGAGCCTTCCATGATGCGGAAATTGACCTGCCCCCTTCAGTCTTCTGCAAAGCTGGGAGCTCAGTTCCTTCTCCCAAAACACTTCCTTTTTGGATCACTGCATAAGGACCAATAGAAGAATTTCTGCCAATTTTTATTGGAAGCAAACTCAGGATTCCGTTTCGCACCTCGTGGCCTTGAATTAATGCTCCTTCTGCAATCACAGCTCTATCTCCAATTGAAACCAATGCTGGATCAGTAATGTCAATGGTATCCAGTAAAACTGATGATCCTATCCTAGCTCCCCACAGCTGAAACCAGTATTTCAGAAAAACTGTTTCTCTCAAATGCACTGCCATGACTTTTAGTGATATTTCTTGAGCCTTATATAGTGCCCACCACTTACAAAAGTCCATTGACCATACGGGAATTTCTGGGGTCAGCACATAGTTCGGCTGAAGGAACGACTTTCCAAATACAGCAATAGAGATACAAGTAGAGAATATGCCCAGAATCCAAGCAAGAGGTGCCGCTGCTGTAGAAATCATGTACCTCACCCAAGGAGTTACATCAAGCAGTATATTGCTATTGAAGATCAGATTCTTGAAAATAGAGATTGATGAATATGCAGGAAGGATCAACAAGATGGAAGCATAGGTGAGCAAAAGTAGTTGTGATGCCGAGATCAACAGTTGGCGAGATATGGAAACTTCAGTCACCACCTCTAAAGAATTTCCTTCAGATTCTTCAAAGTTTGGAGTTATAGATCGTTGAGGTTGAGACTTTGTTACAAGTTTCTCCGCGAAGTTGGCCAAGTCCTCAATGCAGGTTGCAGTGAAAATATCAACTGCCCCTACAGGCACTCCAAGAAAATCTGAAAGCTTTTGAGCTGCTCTGACCACACCAATAGAATCAATCCCATAAGACACCAGACTCTCAGTTGTGGAGATTTTGTCGATAGGGATTGCTGTCAGCTCAGAGATTAGTCCCTTCAAAAACTTGATAATTTCCTTTTTATTTTCTCTGGGATTTGGAAAAGGTGGACCTGCTTGCAAGTGAGGTCGTGGTGTGTTACCTTCTCTACAGGTACCAGTTGTAAAGGACCGAACTAGTGATCGTTTCGCCAATATTGGGTCTGGAACCAAACTCAACGTCCCATCAGTGAACTGTTTGAGGCATTCAAATCTTTTAATCTTTCCAGACGTTGTTTTATTGATTGTCCTGGGCTTGATCAGCTTGACAGATGCCAAAGTGAGACCGTGTTCTTCTGCAACCCTATCTTGGATTTGTTTGATGACATCTTTACTTGGAGGTTTACCATCTCTAACCTCTGCAATCGCAACTAACCCAGCCTGATCAGAATTTTCAGGTACTAATATCCCTTGAGATGATAAAGTTTCTTCAGGAACCACAACAACAGCACAACAACCAGGACGCAGGAGTTCTGATGAGCTCTCAACTGTCTTTTCCACATCTCCCAGGTAGATATTTCGACCAGCTACTATTACAAGATCCTTGATTCTTCCAGTAATAAACAAATTCCCATGAATTACACGACCTAGGTCCCCAGTTCTTGTGTATATCTTACCAGGGTAGCTTACAAGTTTATTCCTGAAAGTTGTCTCACTCTGTTCTTTCCTTCCCCAGTACCCAATTCCTGCACTTGGACTACTAATCCATATTTCTCCTTCCTTTCCAGATTCCTGATGCTCTTCACCTGTTTCTGGATTTACTATTCTGATATCAACATCTTCATCATTTGGATTTACGTAGCCACAGCACACCCTTCCTTGCCAATCCACCAAGTTAGGTTTTCCCTCTCCATATGCACAGCTAACGAACACACAATTTTCAGCCAATCCGTAACCAGGAGCCATCACACTTTCAGAAAGGCCTAAAGGAAATGTGAGCTCAACAAATCTTCTTAGAGTTTTCTGCCTTACTGGTTCAGCAGCAACCATCAGAAAGATTAAGGAAGAAAGATCATAGCTGCTGACTTTTTCCCCATTGAGCTCCATTCTTCGAACCACAAGTTCAAAGGCAAAGTTGGGACCGGCACTGTGAGTTGCTTTATACTTGCTCATCGTCTCAAGCCACAGGAGAGGGTTCTTAATAAATGACATTGGTGAGAACAATACTGCAGATGCCCCGCTAACAAGAGCCGTGAAAAGCCCTCCAATCAGTCCCATATCATGGTACTGTGGAAGCCAGCTGACAAGTACCGTGTTTGATGTGCTTCTGTATCTCCTTTGCATTAACTTCACATTATGAATTAATCCACCATGTGTTATCATAACTCCTTTAGCATCACCTGTTGAGCCAGATGTAAACTGAAGAAAAGATATGTCATCTGCCTGAGGTTCCAGCTTATAGTCCATATTCTCTTGAGGCCTGGCTTTGGAGTTATTTATCCAAGAGTCTGTGTGTAGCCATGGGAGATTGGGCCAGCGTCCTGAGCATTTCTGATTTTTATTGGACAATGATATCAAGGTCTTGACAAAACCTGCCCGGACAGCAGTATGATACCCTGTGGTCGACAATATTGCTACTGCATTGCATGATTTAGCGATGTTTTCAATCTTCAAAAGTGCTTGTCCTCCTCTTTGAAGTGGATCTGGTGGAAGGACCGGGACCGGCAATACTCTGGCTCTTAAACATCCAAAGAATGCATCAACAAAATCCAGACCGGGCACATAAACCAGGAGAACCCTGTCACCAGGCTTCAGGAGTGGTTTTTGACTAGTTAGGAGCTTCTGAGCAATGCAAGAAGCATTAGCATTTAGTTCTCCGTAAGTCCTCTGATTCACGACCTCCCCTTTTTCATCAATCCATGTATAAACTGTTCTGTTGAAGATAGCATTATGAGTTCCCCAGTGTCTTAAATAGGCATCAAGGCTAGAGAGATCTGGAAACTCAAGTTCTGACGATTCGTCTCGTTTCTCAGGGACCTCACTGCGGCAATGAGAGCTTAATGGAAATAATCTCTGCAAACACATGACTTAAGTCATATAAATAGCTCAAGAAACAGGATACTGGAAGAATACCAGCTATAGAAAATTTCAAATACCTTCACATATGGAAATTTTGGCAGTGGGTCATCATTTGCAAAGTGCTTGCAGACTAAAACCATAGCGTATGAAGAATTTCTTTCTGTGAGCTCAAATGCCATAAGACCGCCAACATAAAAAGTGTTATTCTGACCTTGAAGTTGGGCTTCTAGTTTCTCATAGAATCCATCTTTCATATCTGTAAAAAGTTGAAGTAAAATTAGTATTGAAGCTGAACCTGTGAAGCTAAATGGTGTATCATTAGTATGTAGATCGTACCTTGGCTTTCAACATGAGGGAAATACTTAAACTGTCGTTGCAGAACTACCTTTTCAATTTCTCCCCCGATCCCTTTTACTGCATCAATTGCTAACTCTGTGACGGTTTCTCCCTGGATATCGGCCGAGTTCCCGTAAGACCAGAAAAGGAAGATATCAGTATCAGCATAGAACTTCTGCATTGCAACTGGATTCCCTATTGTTGCAGGATCATCCAGAAATTCTGCAAAGTAGTAAAATCCTACTGGCATGTGTTCTAGCCCTTTGATCTTCAGAACGGTCGTGTAATAGTCTATTGTTTGTACTTTACTAAACAACTCCTTTTCAAGCTCACTCAAATCTGATATTACATTTTCAGCATCTGAAACACACCAAGGTTAGGTTACGTTAGTATCGCAGCGATAGGAGATTATCTATACATACGTAAGAACTGAAACCAATAAACTTTGCAGACCTGATGAACTTGAATGCAGTGATCTATATGTCCTTCCATTTGTAAAAGCAAATGCCCCAGATATAATGATCTTATCAAATTCCATAGTCCTGAATTCTCCGCTACTGCTTTTGACATCAAGGTTAACACTTGATGTATCGCGTCTCACTTTGAGTACTTGAGTGTTGCAGAGTATTTGTGCTGGCAGAGACTCACTGAGCTTCTGCCACATACTCGCGTATCCTCCTTTAAAACGTCGAATTTTCCCAGCCATAGAAGTTCGGGTGAACTCATGAACATAAGCATAAGGCATGTCTTGAACAAATCCATACCCAGAAGCTGTATATCCATAAGCTACAGATTTAGGAACAGATTCGATTTGACAGGCCTCAAGGAACGCAGGAGCTAAATCAGAAGCTAAATCACTCAAGGCATGAACTCCAATTCTTCCTGATTGTTTTGCTTTATCCTGTCAAATGACCGCGAAAATCCAGATAATTTCTGGCTCGTAACAGTATACAAAAAGCTGCTGTGTCCAAGATATAAGAAACTTAAAATTACCTGGAGATCTAATGTCAATGATATAACAGATGCATAATCATCTACAACTTGCGCGTCGTGATATTCCCCGGTGGAACTATTAATAACTGCTAGTTTGTGGGCGTTCAGTTCTTCTAGTTCAGAGCCGGTTACTTTGGCCAAGTGGAAAATAGTGGGGGAGCTATTTGGTGCAAGGACTTGTCCTCCAAGATCATAAACCTTTCCTGCACTTAATTAGAAGAATCTTATTTGCATCTGAAATCTTACAAGAAAGATTAAAACGAACTATTAAGATGTGAAAACGCGTTTATCTCTAAAAGCGTTTATATGTATACCTTCAATATCTACTGATTCGCACATGCCGCTAACCATGTGATATTTCTCCAACACAGTTACATTATTGTAACCAAGCTTAGCTAGCGCATAAGCAGCTGATAAGCCACTTGGACCACCTCCTACTATTGCAATTCTTGTATCCACTGGAAAACATGGATGGAGATTTGAAAATTGATCTTCAACTGACTTGTGAGCCATTCTAGCTAGCGCCTGTGTGAAGATCAAGTAAGAAACTCGCGAGCCGAATATTATATATTTATCGTTTAATGTTATCCATCCACTTGATACAAGCTCGACCAAACAGAAAATCTACATGTTGGAAGGATATCTAGCGATAAAAACAATATTGCTAATTGCATAAAAGATATCACCGGTATGAAAAATATATATACATATTATTATTTTGATCAAAATATGCTGCGTACATTAATTATTTCTATCAGAACCAAGATGCATGTAACATGCATGTGAGGAGCCATCTCTGCTATGCATCACTCATAAAATATATAGATTATCTTGTTTCTCGTCTTTGTTCTATTCCTCTCCATCCCTTTCAGTTTTTCCTTAATTCTTCGCCTAGATTAACTCTTTAGAAGTAAAGCATTACTGCATCTATCTCGAAAAACAAACAACACGTGCTTAATCAGAAACGTACCTCACAGATGAACGCCATGCAAAAATCCCTGCATGCTCATCAACTTTGCTCGGATTACAAATACAAGGTGATGATTTTGCATTGTGTTCTTCAAAGATTTTACGCTAAGACATCAATCAATATGCTTCCTCTAATGTTCTCTCTATATGCATCATGTGATAGAAAGACTAGCTTTTATATTCTACTATAGTAATTTATTTACAAGAAAAGAAAATCTGCGTGACGCATGTAACGGGAAAAACATTGTCACAATACAAAAAATTTGTATAGCAATTGGTGAATAAAAATCATACTCTTTGTTTAGTAAATTATAACAAAAGCCATTTATTTGGAAACAGTGTCAACCATCGATGCACTTGTATACGGTACACATAAAAAGCAAAAAACTGTTTGATATGGGTTGTTTCTCGACCCTTTATTATAAATAGCTGATAACAATAAAAGTATAAAGAAACCGATGGAAAGGTCAAAGAGCGTGTTGAGATCTTGTCCGACCAGATTAACTCTAAGAACACCAAATAGACCAACTCCTCTAAAGTGCTCTTCCGGGTGACGTGTCATCTTTGGAATATTTTTCTAAATCTCTAGAACCCACCATATGTCTTAAAATATTTCTTATTCAATAATATAAATAGCACTCTAACAATCATAAAAATGTAACTTATTCTTTACCATATATAACTATCACTGTTCGTACATGAATACATTAACTGACTTGATCGTCGTCGGAGATCCCCTGAAACAATCACCATCGGTGCATTTATTTTACAGGTTACGTGATCAGCTCGGACAAGAGAATTATACCTTAACACTGTGCATACATTTTCTTTTCCATAAGCCGGTGATGGGTTAGGATTGGAAGTTACACATAGTTATAGTTGCAAAATGAAAAAAAAAAAAAAAAGACAAGTTGTCAAAATAATAACAGTTGAAAAATTAATTACATGTGATAGTAGCACTAATACAAGATGGAAAAATAAAAAAAATATGGTATAGTATTGCAACATTTGCTATCAAAACGTTTTGAATATACATATATTTTTTTTCTGAAAAAATAAAGCAACTGAAAGTATATCTCAACTAACCTGAAAGATGATATAAGCAAAAAGTACCCCGTATGACTTGACTTGTTGCACTAGTAGTTGAAAATGAAGAGTTTTAAGCCAAATGGCAGAAAAAGTGTATTGATGAGATGACCGAACCTCCACAAGGCGTAAGGAGTGATATCATGGCAGAATTTAATTAAACAACCCACAGATCCTTTTATATGTCTAAATGGTAGAGGACAAAAGTGTCATATTTAATACTAGGTTAATTAAATGTCCAATTTTTCTCGTAGTGTCCGAGAATATTTTTATCATATCCACAGTCTGGTTCTGGTGTTTGGGGAATATACTCTGGACCTTTTCCTTAAAAGCAACATGGACCGGCAAGTGATGGGGAAATAAACTTGTAGATTATAATTAATTAAGTAATGAGAAAAATGTTTTGCTTTCTGGATACCAGGAGGATCTTCTCATCTTATGCGTCGTTATGATCAAGGAGAATTTGCACGAGCTGTTTTTCAGATGTTTTTGGCATCCAATATCATTGGCAATAAGCTTTTACAAACTTCTGTGTTTCTAAGCTGTCACTCGATCAACACAAGCCAAATCATAGATTTTTTTTTTTTATTTAAAAAAATTGTTTCTTGAAATCTCTAAAATCAAATTTAAATTTAGCTTGTTTGTTTACTTTACCAATTATATTCCAGATTGATTGAGCTTGGGGGCACGGTTGAGCATGTTGCGGAATTGTGGGGGGACGTTGGGGAATGATGGGGCACAGTTAGAGGACGATGGAGCACGGTTGGGACATAATAAAAAAAAAAGAATTGATATTATAAACCTAGTAAACAATTAATTGTGTTCAAGATGTCCTCAAAATTTAATTTGGTTTCTCAGCCTAGAATGAGAAGGACATAGTTTGAGGTTTCGCAGCCTAGAATGGGAAGGACAATGTGTACGGCTTAATAGGGAGGGATAGGGCGGGGTCAAAAGAAAGTCAAGATATGGCAAGAGTATGTTAATGAGGAAAATAACAGGGATCCGAACATGTATTTATTAATTGTGACTTTTAATTATAATTAGTCTTAAAATTCACAAAATTAAAAATTAAAATACTACGAGTTGGTAGAGGCATTCTCATTTAAATGTTTCTACACAATCATCTTTAGAAATCTATATCTATATGATTTTAGATTACAAAAATGAGATTCTCAAGATGACACCCAAAATATAGACATTAAGACTCAATTTCATCTTACAATAACCCATAGTAAATTATAATATATGAAGAATTAAGAATAAATTCAAGAATGCTAATAAGAAAATATTTAGTTTGCACAAATATCATATAAAAATATACGATTATTATATGATTTTTAAAACCATAGAGGAATTGATTATATTATTACACTAAAGGGTTTATCCTTCAGAATACATGTTGGGAATATGGACGTGATCATCAATATGCTTTTTCAAAAATAGATAATGGAATTAGTCAATATACGAAACTTTTGATAATTTTAAAAGTTTATGGGGCTTTCGGAAATTTACCCATTAACTCATAAGGTATTTCAACTTGTAACAGTCTCAATCATATTTTCTTTTATTTTGTCAGATAACTGGCATTAATGAAACTAATATTAAATATGCAATTGGGCTCGACCAACCAGGCCGAAAGGATCAAATAAAGAGACAATTGGTCAATCCCATACAACAAATAAACAAAGGCCCAAATAAAAACTACAACAAAACTCTAGGCCTGCCCAAGCTTAAACCCAAACAAAGTTGAGACAATAGCATCAAGACAAAGCGTCGACCACCGTTGAGCAGAATTAGTAACGGGTGGCCCTAGACATTGATGCCATGGCACTAGCTTCAAGTGCCGCTCACAACCCCTATTGTAAAAGTCATAGAGACCAGGGACGGAGCTACCTTTGGCATTGGATGTGCAATAAAACATCCTAAAATTTTGGGTGTGTAGTATATATATATATATTTTTTCTCTTTTCATGAAAACAACATTTTTGCAGTGGAACACCCTGAAATTATGGTTCAATGCCATAAACAGAACATTTTTTTTTGCAGTGGAACACCCTTATATTTGTGTAATAAAGTGTTTAAATTAAGTATTAGCTTAGTTATAGTATAAAAATATGATTTTAGACATAAAACCATCAATTTTTTTATAGTTTATATAAAAATTTATGCATAAATAATTGTCCTGTAATGCCGGTTACTGATTTTAATATTGTAGTGCACACCTTAATACCCGGTCCCTGACTCCGCCACTGATAGAGACACAACAGGGTCACAACTAGTTGCAAGTCGAAACAAGACATGATTAAAGGGTTACGCCAATTAAGGCAAATAAGGGAACAAACTGAGAAATTTAACTTTGTCAAGGTCCCTCCAATCTCGAGCTGGAGGAGCTCGACAAAGCTCAAATCTATGGTGGCACAGTGGAAGCGAAGTGATGCTTCAAGTTCAAGTAGTTACATGATAAATCTTAACATTTCAATTTATAATTCTTCTACTTGGGTATTGGATATCGATAGCCTTTACTACATCTGTGATTCATTACATGGTGTTGGATTTTAGATCTTGGCTCACCCAAGTGGGTTGACCTGACCCAATAGGCAAGTTAGTGAAACTTTCCACTAACCCATATTTAAGCTAAAAAATGAACAAAACAAAATAGATGTTTTTCTGTTCTAAAAAAATTCTTTGTTTTCCCCAAAACACACAATAACTCTCTCAAGCTCTCTCCATAATCAACAAGGCATTTAAGTTGTGATACATAGCCTACAATCTGGGATTGTGGAATTTGATTCGCAGTCAATGTAGTGGAACAAAACTTGGCAAAGTTCTTGCGAAGTTCTTTCTGCAAAGTTCACAAGGTTAGTCTTCAAATTGTCGGTTTTATGAAGTTCCATATGAAGAAAAAGGTTATATTACATTAAATAAATTCAATCTTAAGCAAATAATAATTGAATAGGGCAGAAAAATTCATGCATGGATCTTTAAAATCGAATAATACATGAAATAACTAATTGAATATTCAAACAGTTCATAGTTTAATCTATACCAAAAGTTTTTTGGAATACTTGTTAATTCGCCATAACACAAAACTTGAAAAACTTCACATTTGCAAAGAGATGCTCTACACGCCTATGAGCTTTAGCTTCCACTCCATTACTCTAATATTCACTCCTATGCTAAATCTTAACTATAGTGTTGATCTAGTTGTAGGACTCGATCTTGTAAAATTAAACTAAAAGAAAAAGTATTTTTTGTTTTCTCTTAAAGAGGCTTACACGTGTGGAGAGAGAGAGAGAGAGATCTCAAAAGATATTGTATAATTGTAGAGTTTGGAGTGGAGACCTTTATATAGGAAAAACCAAGGGGAGCTAGTTCAAGTCCAACAGGAGACATGAATCGAGGATTTAGGCTTTTATCCTCTTCCTGTTTATACTAGGACTTTCTTATTTGCCACCTAAGCCTAAATCACACCTAAGACCACCCCAAAAGCCGCACGAGGCTGGTCTACACGTCGAAGGCCTCATCCAAGCCAAAAAATTCAGTCCAAGGAGCTCAACCGTACAAAATAGAAACCCCTTCCATGCATGGAAAGTCTACTAAGGATTTCTAGTTGCATTAGGACTCTTCAACTCTCATCCTCATGCCACATTTAGCAGAACCCAAGTTTAGTAATGACAGTAATAAAGTAATTGGCTAGAAAGGGGACCAAAGACATAATTACTCTTTCACTGAAAATGACCAAAATGATTTTGCTAGTCTTCTAAGAACATTTTGTCACTTTAACCTTAGTCTATTCCACTAAAGAACTATGACTACATTACAAGATAATTACTGTATATACAAGAGTATACCACACAATATGACACTCAGTTTTTAGACCAACCAAGTGATAATGACCATATTGCCTCTCTATACTCAGTCATCTCAGTCTTTAGACCAACCAAGTGATAATGACCATATTGCCCCTTTATACTCATTCATAGCCAAAACAGGTCTACAACTTGTACTATCACCTTTTGACTACATCTTCCTCCTTAGAACCTCTAATCCACAATCCAACCATCATCCGAAAGTTATCCACTTGACCGTGGGAGTGACCCACAAGTGTAACAATCGATACAACCCATAAACTGTACCACTGTGCACAGATTGAAGATAATCAACTGGGATCATTCTAAGGGAGTAATTATTATATAGATTTCTTATTGCATATGCATGTTTTTTCTAACCAAGTCCAGATACTCAAATCACAGAGTTGTTGACCCATACAAGATCTCACCTATAGTGACTCAAAGTGTAAAAACTTGACTTCATTAGTTCATCCATATACGCTCAAGATTGAGAGCAGTGGTCTACTTAGTAACTAGTAGGTATAACGGCCCGATCCCTCACGGAATCAGGTCCCCGATCCTAAAACTCCAAGTCACAAAAAATGAGGGAAAAAGGACGGAGTCTCCCCTATACTTTGGCCTATCCACAAACCTGCACTCAGAAGAATCGACACAAACCACATCCCAAAACATATATATAAAGTTTCATCTCCAATTCATAAGAGTATTCTAGCTTTCTTTTCCTTTTAGACAAGGTACGTACCCGAATCAGGACTTAAACAATACTAATCTAATACATTTACTAGGTTATCATACCATTCTAATCAACTTTTAACTTAAACTTAATTACATCACCTTACATAATAATTACATTCGGGATCACAAATTATAGTACAAGCCAGGCTATCCAATTACTTTACATAAATTCACATATGACATCCATTCAATGCTACAAACAATCGCAGGGACACATGATCTTCCTCTTCTATATCTCGAACTATCTCCGTCATGCCTGTAAAAATGTTAGAAAGAGGGGTGAGCAAAACACTATTGCTCAGTGAGGGAGGGAACAAATATCCGGAGAGTTTTGAAAATGTTTTCGTGCAATGCAAATGAGTTATAGAATCATTTCAAGATAAAATACTAATTCGAGACAATAAAGCTAAATAGCCCTTTTTAGAAAACTATAACTAGATAACAAGCTATGTACAAGCAATAGAAGATAAACAATACAATCACAAAGGTGCCACGTATTACGAGATAATCAACCAATATTATGAATTTAATAACACTTAAGCAAATAATAAAATCATAGGTAACTTTCCAAGGACTTCGGCCCAAGCGAAAGTTACTCAAAAGAATACAAGGTTGACCATGAGCATGAACCGCGAACCATGAACCAAGAGCCACGAACCACGAACCAAGAGCCACGAACTCAATAAGATAATAATTGATAAGCCAGCACCCTTATACACCAAACGGGGGTACTCCGGATGTAACACCCCGTTATCCTACGACCTAACTCTCTCAGGGCAGTATCTCTAGCGAGAGATAGACTGGGTACCATAGTATCCGAGGTATACCGGTAAGCCAAATGCCACCCGGCTTCCCTGACACTACTATGTCCAAATGGTTGCGCAACCATGATATCAGGCTCCGTTTGTTTGCCATAAAATATTTTCTCAGAAAATATTTTTCGGATTTTATGGTGTTTGGAAACACCGAAAAATTGGTTAACCATAAAATATTTTACGGTAAAAAATTACAACTGCTTTTTTTAAATTTTACGGTGTTTGGTAATACCATAAAATTAGTCAACCGTAAAATATTTTTCGGTCAACAATTGCGGCTAGTACAAAATTTTGTAAAATGTTTTACGGGACTTTGGGGGAAGAAAACATTTTACGGAATTCACGATACATCCAAACACTAGAAAATATTTTCTAATAATCTATTTTCCGGAAAAATATTTTCCCCCAACAAGTTATTTTACGGCAAACAAACGGAGCTCTATAAAATATTTTATTTTCCAGGAGGAAAATATTTTCCACAAGTAAATTATTTTACGGCAAACAAATGGAGCCTCAATATCAAAATATATGAGTTTACACTCGATAGTATCTAGGAATCCAAGAAAAATCGATTCGATAACCACATAACTCAAGTAACTATTCAAGTAACCAACAATTAAGTCATAATCATAATTCTCATGCAAATCACTCATATTCACACAAATAACCACACTTTGCAAAACTAGTCTAACTTTATAACTATCAACTAAGGTATCTATGCAAGTCGTAAATTTCAAAGGCACACAAGGCAACTCCTACCCACTAACTAGTTACAAAATCCACCTTAAACCACACACACACACGACCTTTTACTCACCCACACACATATTAATTCCTACACTTATTTTAACACATTAAAGACGTATCCTAAGCTTTATAACACTTGTGGCAGAAGATTCATAACTTAAATTAAGTATTTAAGCTTTAACTACAATTAGCCCCTTTATGTTCACACCAATATCACTAGGTTTTAAACCATATCTACTCAATTTAGGCATCAATCTAGTCTTAGAAACATTTATGGCACATGAATTAAGCATTAGTTTAAACATTTTGACCATAAACCATAACACCCCTTTATGTTTAATTCAATTTTTACCATGATCTAACCAAGGTCAAACCATTTTATGCATTAATCTAGCTTCAAGAACACTTATGGCATAAGATCTAAACAATAGGTCAAGCATTTATATCATATAATCACAAACTTACATAAAAGTTACTATTCCTCTTCTTCTTCACAATACCTATTCATGAAAACCAAATAAAAGCTTGCCAATACTTTTTAAAACATGTTCTACTAACTCTAAAACTAAGTAATCTTGATGGAATAAACCAAATAACCATCATAATAATTTCTTAACATAAACTATATACAACAAGTATAATGCAAAATTATGCAAATCTCTCACCCAAATCAACTTGAGAATGCTAGGAAGAGCTTGGAGTGGCCTTGGATGAACTCAAAATAGCTTGGAGATCACCCTAGAAGAAACCCTAGCTTGCAATTTTCCTTTTCTTTCTTTCATATGGTCGTCGGCCTCCCTTGCACTTTTGGTTGTGTTTTTTGTTCTTTTTATGATATATTATCTATGTATATATGCATAAGTAGATATATATAATATATATATAACTAACAAGGCTTTAATTGAGCTAAGTTAAATGTGTAGACAACTTAAAATTTAGGCCTACAAAACTATGTTTTCTAATTGGCCCAAAATTGTAGTCTAGCTAGCACTATTTATGCGATACACAAAATAATTATTCTACCCACCTTTCCGAAGTGCTATACAAATAAAATTTATGAACGTTTACTTAGAAACAAGTGTATAATAAGAGAAAAATACGAATTTTGAAAAATAAAGTACTTTAATTTTCACTCCGAGCTCAGGGCTCATTTTAAAATGATAAAAATTAATTTATTGGAGGTAAGAAACAATTCTACATAGTATAAATATCAAAATAATGGGTTAATCAATTTACATAGATTAATTAAACATCCATTGTACATTTGGAAAAATAGAATAAAGTAAAACTACAAAATATATATAAAAGTTAAAGTAAACACTTAAATTCACCCAATTAATTAAAATAACACATAGGCATATGCAAACAGATACTATACACTACATGCTAGATCCGGGGTATCACAGTAGGTATAAGAGATCTCTTTTTGTGATAGTACTTGTTTAGGGATTACACCTACAATGGCCTGGTCCAATGCATAACACATGCATAAGTGAAGTAAATCTAGAACCCTATCCATGACCAAGGAGATCACCCTATTGTTAAGGGAACTTACTCACAATAACTTCTACTATAGTAGGGTGTCCAACTCTACTACTTAGTTATGGACAACATTCATGCTTAACAAGTAACCATAACTTGGACCTTTTGTATATAACCACCACGTATCCAAGTCAACACTATAAAGCAATAGACCTTAGCAAACACACACACATATATATATACAAGTCAAACAACATAAGAGATAAATATGCGGATAAAAGTAAGATGACATTAATCAACAATTGCAAATATCCAAATACACCAATGACAGAGTGCTAGTGGTCTTTTGGGCATATCTCAATCCCAACAGACTCCAACTTACACGAAAGAACATTAGGCTATTCTAGTAATTATTGCCTAACAACTTAACTCCCATGGACTCTAATAAAAACTTCCTAAGCCAAACATCTTTTTTCGCAGCTTCTGATGCCGCCACATATTCAACTTCCATGGTATAATCTACAATGCAAGATTGCTTCACACTTCTCCACGAAGTAGCACATCTCGATAGGGTAAAAACGTATCCAGAAGTAGATCCCATGGAATCCCAATCTTACTGGAAGTTTGAGTCTGTATATGCTAGCGGGATCAAATCCTCAACTCGATAGACTAATATATAATCTTTATGTTAAGGCAAATATATTTAATAAGGGGGTGAATTAAGTATTTAACTAATGACTACCAATTAAAAATTTCAATATAAACAATTTATATTCAAACAAGCAAATTATCAAACACATAGAGTGCACAAAAATGAAAGCAAGGAAATAAAAAAGGATAGAAGACGAACACAAGATTTATGGTGGTTCGTTAATCTACATCCACCACCTAAGGTTACCTCTCCTTTAGGATTTCTACTAGCTCCAGTAGTAGTACCTCTTCACAAGTTAGTGAAGCACAAACCAAAAATATAAATCCTCTTGAGTCCACAAGAGTAGTACAAGCCTCTTCACTTCTTTGAATCTACAAAGAAAATTTCTCACTCTCTTTATACAATGAATCTCTCAAAACTATAGATCTAGAGTGTTTATCTCACAATAGGAATGAAATACAAGTTGAGTACAATATCTCTCTTCAATAGTAAATGAACACAATTTAATGCTTTTCTTGAATGCTCAATGAATTGCAAGTTAAAGCTCAGTGATTTGTGTAAGTAATGTGTTTTTGATGATAAGGCTGCCAACTGCTGACGCATATGGAATCTGTCTCATGCTCTCTTCCTCATTAAGAGTTTTGGGATACTGATCCTAAGAAAGAAGAACTCCATGCCTAGAGGGCAAAAGACCTTTTTTGGAGTCTTGCATGTTAAACTTGACCAGTATATTCTCAACATATGCAACTTGGGATAATGCTAGTACCTTGTTCTTATGATCACGCAGGAGTTTAATCCCTAGCACATAGCTAGTTTCTCCCAAGTCCTTCATTTGAAATTGAGAAGACAACCAAACTTTTATGGATGTCAACATCCCTACATCGTCCCCTATTAGTAGGATGTCATCCACATAAAGGACAAAAAATACTACAACATGACTATCCTTCTTCTTGTACACACATGGTTCATCAATGTTCTGCTCAAAACCAAAGGCTTTGATCGCTTCATTGAAACGAATATTCCATGTCCTAGATGAAGGTGCATGCTACCTAGATATACTATGGTGTTTAAAAAAATTAAAGCATATAAACGCAGCGGAAACTTAATAGTATGCTTATTTAGGATCAAACCACAAGTTCTAAGATGAATTATTGCAAGAACTCTAAGAACATGTATAAGAACAATTCATAAAAAATAAATTTTAGCAAGAGATAATTTTGTTACCTTGACTCGTTAGCATAGAAAACTTAACGAAAAACACAAAACTTGATCACCTACTTGCTTATTGAAGATCTACGTGCCTAGGACGTGAAGAACTTTTGATCTTCTCCTCTATGACCTTCTTATTTCTCTTAGATGATGAAGAATTGTGAGATTCTTCTCTTATATTTTTCCTAGCCTAACTCATGTGAAATAACTAGAAAGAGAGAAACAAAGATTTTTCTTCTTCCTTTTCTCGAGTGAGAGGTGGGAAGTATGGAGTTGGAGGAGAAGCTCTATTTATTGATATAGAAGAGCCTTTGGTAGTTAATCCTTGAGGAGATAGGAGTTGGATTCCAAGCCCACCAGCTAATCCTATGCACCTTTGGACTAGGCTAACCCAATAGCATAATAAATTAAACTCCTAACTCTTCCACTATCTCTTGGATCTCACATGCACCATGCCCTAGCCAGGCTAGGCGCCAACTTTGCCCAACCTTGCTTAATCCCTGTATTATTTTGCTAATTAATTATTTGTTAGTTTCCAAATTGTCCACAATTAATCTAAATAAAATATTCTCCTAAATAGGATACTAAATCGTAATTGGACACTTTGACTTAACAACTTTAAATACAATAAGCAACTAGGAAACTTTAACATGCATCTAAGAGGAAATAGGCTAGAAGAGGGACCAAAAGACATAAACAACTTGACAATTGAAAAGACCAAAATGCCCCTGCTAACCCCATAGCATATTTAGGCTTTTCAACCTTGACTTATTTTACTAAAAAGTCATGGCTACCCTCCAAGATGTTTACTGTTGTATTCAAAAGCTCGTCATACTAAGTATGACCTTTGTCTTCGACCTATTAATTAAAATGACCAAAATACCCCTCCATGTAACACTCACAAACAAGAAAGACTTTATATGTACTATCTCTTTCTTGATTGCATCTTCTCCTTGAGACATCTAAATCCTTTAAGTAACCATCTACTGGATATGAAACACTTGATCTAGGGAGCGACCCTCAAGCCAGACATTCAATACACTCCTAGAGTATACCACTAACCTTAGATTTGGATGATCTACTAGATAATGTCAAGGGAGCGATTATTGCGTCACGCGACAACATGGATTTTATATTGCATTCGCACGTTCCAACTAGTCAAACCCATATGCCCAATACACGAAGCTGTTGACTAACAATAGAGGTCTCACCCATAGTGCATCAAAGCACATGAATGAACCTGATTTCGTCAGTTCATCCACATATGCTCAAGATTAAGAGTACTAATCACTTAGCAGCATAAGGTATGTATTGATCTTTATCTTTAATAGTACCTCTTGGAGAGATCATACCTCAGTGGCCCGTTCAATGTGTGACATATACACTAGTGAGGCTTATTCCGGAAACCTACCAATGACCAAGGTAGGTTACCCTTCATATGAGACTAACTTACTATAACCTAGACCATGATGAAGCATCCAACTCTATCAATTAGTTATGAACTGATTTTGGAACCAAGTGTCTATGACTTGATCTTCTGTGCTTGGACACCATTCACCTAGGTTATTCACTTATGGTTCAAGGACCTCTATACAAGTAATTACACATAAATGTGATAGAGAATATAAATGAATGCTTTCATTAATACTAACAATCACAAGCACGTATCCAATGTAATTGAAATGTCACGTGCAGTGAGCTTTTAGGCATACTAATCCCAACAGATTCCCACTTGCATGAAAGGTCACTGCTACCTATCCCTAGACCCATAGACTCTACACATGTTAAGAATACTTTCTTTGTAAGAGTCCTGGTTAAATGGATTTGCTCGGTTTCTAGCTAAGGAAATCTTATTCTACCACTATATCTTTTTATTGGACAAATTCTCAGATTAAAAGGTATTTTGTCTCTATATCTTTGCCTTTGTCCTATGACTCATAATTTCTTTATATTTCGGTATAGCCCCACTGTCTATTTCGTCTGACTGAGTAAAGACTTTTCTAGAAGTGGACTTCCTGAAATCTTTATTAGTCTGAAAATCTAAGTCTGTATAAGTTAGACGATATCGGATAATCTACACGATATTCTAATACATATTTCTTTGTTCTCTAGAGATACTTGAATATATACCTAATCGTGACCTCATGAGTTGATCCTTGTTCTCCAAAGATACTTGAATATGTACTTAACCGCAACCTAATGAATTGATCTTGGGTTTGACTAATATATGTTGACCATGCCTATAGCAAAGAGATGTTTGGCCTTGTGCATAACATATATAAGATTACCAACATTCGAAACATATAGAACATTCTTTATGCTTTCTATCTCATCAGGTGTCTTTGGACACTGATTGTTGGATAAAGGGACTCTATGTCTAGAAGATAACAAACCCTTCTTGGAGCCTTACATGCTAAACTTGAAAAGAATCTTCTCAATGTATGACGACTGAGATAATGCTAGCGTCTTATTTCTACGATCACGCAAAAGCTTGATCCTAAGAATATAACTAGTTTCTCCTAAGTCTTTCATCATAAATTGAGTAGATCGCCAAACCTTTATGGATGACAACATTCCTATATCATTCCCAAATAATATGATGTCATCCACATAAAGGACTAAGAATGCGATAGCATTACCATTACCTTTCTTGTACAGGCATGGTCCATCAATGTTTTAATCAAAACCAAAAAATTTGACTGCTTGGTCAAACTTGATTAAATCATTCTATGTTATGCTTAGTTGTAAATCATTTATCTTTTTTTTTTTAATGATGAGACTCAAGTTTTGTTTATTTCATTAACTATTTCTTAGTTATTCTCTTTGTTCACTTTCTCTTTTGGGTATTCCCACTTATTATGCATTATGCTCATGTCTACTCTTCTATTTTCTTTTGCAGAGAAGGACAATTGGACTTGTTGGGTATAGGATAGAGACTATTGGAGCAAGTAACTGTTTGTAGACCTTTAAAATTGTCAATCATTGAATATTTTGAGAAATTAATGTAAGTTAATATGTTGTGTCTTGGGGATATTAATCGTATGTGGTATAGATTCATATTTTATGTTTAACTTCTCTGATTACTATTATCTCAAATGGTTTATTTGCTTGTGGAAGTAGTGTTTGTTTGGATCAATTTTTAGAGATTTAAAACCATTTTCTAATGAGTGTAGAAGGAGATGATGCCGAAAAATAATTTTTTCTGAAAAAATACCCCTCCATAATTTTTAGATAATTTACTATATTTTTTATTTTTATTTTTTATTTTTTATTTTTTATATTTAATCCGTTTTGGCAATAAACAATACTTCTAACATGATAAGGGCAAATAGTCAACTACTTCTATTCAACAGCAGTTCTAACCAAAACTCTATTAATAAAAGCTCTACAACTCAATAGCACCAAACAGAGCCTTGGTCTTATAGACTTAGGAAATGACATTTTTATGCTTGCAGTGATCATGCACGTCTTCAAGTTTAGCCTGTAAATTTTTGACGTGTGACAAAGTATGTCTAATTGTATATCAGTCTCCATTGTCTCATTAATGTCTTGACTCGATGGAACCTATGAGCGAGAACATATGTTTAGGAATATCTTAAATATCCATTCTCATTAACTATAACTTTTTCTAATTTGACCCTTTATTGAGTAATTCAATAAACTTTATCCTTTGCATAGGTCAATATAAATGATAAAGAATGTGTCATTCGATACTTTATTAGTAAAACTAAAGACTATAAATTAGAAAGTATCCTTATCATTTTGCATTAGATGATTAACTTGATGGACATATCTTCACCAAAAAGAAAATGAAAAAAGGGAAAAAAAAGAGAGAAAAAAAAAAGAAAGTAGAAGAAAAAAGAAAGAAAAAGAGAGAAAAATTATTTGCACATTGGTTAATATATGTGTTGGACTTGGGTCATGGTCCGCCCAAGTTGGGGTGGACCAACCCATATGGCTCAAGTAGTAGGAAGCCAACTACCCCATATAAAAGCAAAAAACCTAATACATAACATACGTTGTTCTATATGTGGTATCCAACAAAAGATAAACACTCAGTGAAAAAACTCTCTCTAGCACTAGGCATCTAGGTTGTGAAAACCAAGTGTGTGGTCTAGTATTACACTCTCTGATTCCTTGCAAGTACAGTAGAATAAACAAGATCGTTGATTATTCGCTTTCACATTATAAGAGGTATGTACGCATATCTTACTTTAAAATCAACATTAGTATCAGAGCCGTTGTGTTTGTTCTCTGTATAATATTCAATTACATGTATCAAAACCCTTATTTTCAGTTTTTCATGAATTTTTAGCGGATTATCATGGAATAACATTTCTGTGAAGCATCTCATATGGGGATGATTTTTATACTGGTAGAAATATTGTGTTTTAAGGGTTCTAACACAATTAATTTCATATTTTTCTGCTAAGTGCTGAATTGGTTATGATTTTTTTTTAAAGTTTGGAATAACATTTGGTTTTTTAATTGCATTACTGTTGAGAATTAGATTTGTGCATAAAATTGGTACTGCTAGAAACTATGTGTTTCAAGGATTCTAAATACATAAATGACATAATTTTTGGATATCGAATGAATAAGTTACAAATTTTTAAAGTTTGATTGTCAAATTGATTAAAACACTTTTTCTGCATTTTTTTTGTCACTGTTTTGGCCCTTTTTTATGTCTGTATCATGCTCCAAAAATTGTGTATTTGGTACTGTTAGAACGAGCTCGTTGAGAGATTTCGTAGACATGTAATTCGCTAAATTTGGCCTTAAAACGCAAAAGTTATTAAGATTTTATGTAAATCTGGAAAATTATAGGCCAGTGTGTGTTCTTGGTGTTATATGTACGCGTTGGAAATCATAGGAATTGCAGAACATGGTCTAGAACTGGGTCCACGTGGACCAATGTGTTGGCGTCACGTGGCATGGTCATTAAATAATAAATATAAAAAAAAACGTTTTCACATGTCAGTCGTGAATGACCACATCTGACGACGTGATTCAATGCCCAAATTGGACATTGAATCACGTCAATGTCTTGGTGGCCTTTTTGGGCTACGTGGCTTATTTTGGTTGAGCCACGTGGCCCTACATAATATAAAAAAAGCTTTTTTTTAATTAATTAATTAAAATAAGTTTTTAATTATTTATCTTACCAGCAAGCCCAGTAGAGTAATCACATGTGACAGTCAGCTTAGTGGCTTGACTTACAACTTGGCTTGATTGCTCGGCTCAGGGCTCGGCTCGGCTTGAGGCTCGGCTCTGCTCAGCTATGCTCAGCTCAGTGACGACTCAGCTTGGCTCGGCTAGGTTTGGATTTTTTTTTTTTTAAATCAAAATAAATAAATACATATGTTGTATTATTTTGGTTTTTGGCCCACATCTTTGTGATGATTTTATAAATGACCCTATGTTTCATTTTTGACCTATTATCTTTGTGATAATGTCATTTTGGTCCTATGTTCTTCTTTTGACCTATTATCTTTGTGATAATGTCATTTTTTGACCCCATGTTCTCAATTAGGAAAATTATCTTTGTGATAATTGTCCTTTGGCCCTGATTTCTTGAAGAAAGTACATAACTTAAATTAATTTCAATTATGCAAGAAATTATGAATAATTTTATTAAATTGTCCAAATTTTTGTAATTTAATTGTAATTTTTACAATTAGTGGCAAGAAATTTTTGTAATTTTATTTAAATGTCCAAATTTGTGTAATTTTATTGTAATCTTTACAATAAGTGATGTGAAAGTTGGGTAATTTTATTTCAAAGTATAAAATTTGTGCAATTTCATTATACATGTTGTGTACAACATTAATGCATGCTACGTGCATTATTAATTTTTGAAATTAATTTATTTGATAGTTATGTATTAAAGTTTGTTTCTTTTCTCGGGGACTTTAGTAGCCATTCGAGGAATGTGTGAGTTAAACAAACTGCGAGAAAGATTGTCACCATGACTGGACATACGAACACATACTGTAATTGGCCTAAACTGATTATCCCATATTTTATTTTACCTTCAATATTTACGTATAATATTAAATATTTTATGGGATATCTTTGATGAGCATGTGATAGTCATATGTGATTTATGAGTAATGTTAGACGTACTCCTATTTCTCCTAACACGTAGAACTAAAATATGTCTTTTGGATCTCGATATGTTTGACAGAGCTTTTACATTACTAATTGTCATGATCCACATGTGTTAAAAGAATTGAATGTGCCAACTCTGGTGGAGCATGCCGAATTATAAAAGAAAGGAGACCGTTGAGAAATATTTATTTTTCGTCTAACATTATTGGTGTTTATATGTTAAATACTAATTCATATGAGTAACATGTTCATATTTTCCTTTATTATCATGTATTAATCATAAGCATATGTTGCATATGTTATTAAATTAATAATTAGTTTATTAATCCTTTATCTGAGTGAGAGTTCTAAGATTGGGATTGGTGTGATTCTAATCTAGAACTATTAGTTCCCAAACATGTGAATTTAAGTAATTCATTTTCGAAACTAATGTTTCTACTTGAATAGGATTAAATTGTGATCATTGTGACATTTGATCTATAAAATTTGATAGGTTGTTCTACAATCTATTGGTACTATACCTTATATTATTTTATTACAATTTAAATACTTATTCAAGTAGAATTAAACATCTAAATGTGCTAGTACTGAATATCAAAGATGTCTATGTTGTGGTTATTTATGATAACCGTAAAATATCATTGCTGAAGGAAAAATGGGCGGTGATGATTGCCAATGTGACATCATCAAAATATCCTTGAGCAGCAAATAGGTGCTTGAAACACTGAATTATGTAGAGGTGAACCATCAAGGTAGTAACACCACTCAGTCTTAGAGGTAAAGACCTATCAGGCTGGAAAAATGCTATTGCTCACATCACGTTGCTAAGCATTGAGCATCATATTTCAATACTTATTACGAAGTATGACCGACTAATGTGGGGATTTTAAAAGCATGAAAGAGAAGTTCAGTGAAATTTCCATTTCTAAGCCATGTTAGCTTACAATCAAGTTCGACACATGCTTAAAGCATTACAATGCTCCTAAAGGGTAGCATTTCCAAGGTGTCGAACGTAATTTGAGAATTGAAGGTAGTTTGCCACATTCTCACTGATGATCAACTAGTGCAATTGTCATCGTATCCTTTCCATCTAGTTGGGTGCACATAATTGTCAACATGACGTACAATAGGAATGTTAAGACGTTCCAAACATAAAGCGTCACTTGGAGATTGTAGGTAACACCTCTTAGCCATCTAGGCCATTGGTCAAGCTTATTTAGTTGAGTCCAATAAGCAAGGGTCATAAGGATCCAACCACAAGGGGCAATGACTCCAATGACACAAAGGAATGATAAGCTGACTGAGAAGACCACGAAGGTCAGATGTATGTGTGACAAATACAAGTTGTGTGCTGCAATTGTCACGAGAAGCGTCATTAAGCTCGGTATTTCCTTGAGCTGAAGACCGAGCGTTTGACCTCGTAGCTAAAATCGAAGGAGTGTACATGGAAAACTATTAGTTTTTCGCCGAATTATGGTGGATATCTACGAAAAATACCTTGAGAGTTGAGGACAAGGGCATTGGCACTTGTTAACTACCTCTTAATGATGGTTAAACTCTATTTTTCCATGATGTCTAGTATGCTCTGGATTTTAGAAAAAGCTTGGTCTATACATTAAATCCCTTTACGATTAGGTTCTTAACTTTGTATATTTAGTACTCAGTCTAATACTCATCATAAATTTGGCTATATTGTGGAAAGTTTTCTTGTTCTATGTGCTGAACATCAAAACCATTGCTATATAAATATGTGTTATTAAAAAAAGAAATCGTTGAGATTTGTAGCATAACAAGCTAGGCATATTGGGCAAAATAGAATGAACAGACTCGCAAGAGAAGGTCATTTGAGTTTGTGATTATCACAATTCTATCTACCCTTGTGTGAAAGTTTCCTAGCCAATGACTCCACAATAAAGATGTTTGGCAAAGGCTTGTGTGCTAGCTTTCCATTGCAATTAATCATCCCGAAATTTATGAACCAAAGAATGTTAGGGCATGGAAAGAGGCCTGTTGTTTCATTAATTATGATTTCAGAAGCTGTGGGCTTGTCTTTTTGTTTTCTCACAAGTCCAAAGTTTTTAATTACTTTGGACATATTTTAAACCTTGTCGAGAATCAATCAGATATAAAATGAAATATTTGATAACCGATTGTGGTTGGGTATATCCATTTGATTCGTTCAAAAGGACTTCTACTGAAACAAGTATATCTTGAGAGCTAATTATTCCTAGAACTTCGCAACTATAAGATGTTGTAGAAAGAAGGAATAAAACTTCATTGGATGTGGTTAAGTATATGATGGCTCATATAGATTTCTCAATTTTGTGTTGAAAATATATAACTGCCATATATATGTCTACTTAACCGAGAGCCCTAGAAATGAGTCACTTCATCTCTCTGTGAGTCATAGATAGGCAGTGAACTAGTCCGCGATGACTTATGACCCTGTGAGTTGACTACTTTTGTTCATGACATTTCTCATGAGCTTGAGAAATTTTAACCAAAAGGAAATATGTGTGTTTTCATTTGGTACTTTGAACGCACTAAAGGGAATGTTCATCGTTGAATAGATAGTGAGAGTGTGTCTGAATTCAACATTCTTGGGTGTAGAATTTCCTAATAGGATATTCAGTTATCTGAACTGAATGTTCCTAATGGACCTATCTCTCACATATTTTTAATTGAAATGAGGACTTGTTTTCGTTCACTGATCCAAGTGGGAGATATGCACCGGTTTGGTTTGGTCAACTTGAATTTGATTCAAGATCAAAGTGAGTTTGTTTTATTAACCGATTTGTGGATCATGTTCACTTGCAATAGTAATATCGGCTTGATCAACTCGAATCTGTTTCGTGATCAATGTGAGTTCGTTTCACTACCGAGTGATTATGAAAATAAGTTTTTCATATGATTACTAGTTAAGATGATGATGAATCTTAGATAGTGGCTGAAGTTCTCTCATTTTTTTTGTAAGGAAAAGTCGGATGAAAACAATAGAAGAACAATTGGATTTAATATCTGATAAAGTTGTACCCAACTTGAGTGTATAACTTGAAAGCAAACCTTATTTCATTGTTAGGTTTGTCTCAATTCATCTATTTCTGATCATGTCACCCAATTGAACTTCAAATTACATTAGGTGGATGTAAATGTGATTAACATAAAGTGGATGTAAAAGTGATGTTTTTTAGTGGAGAAATGCAAGAAGAATTTATTTTGTATGATTTTCAAATGGTTCAATAAGGCATCTGTGTATATGACAATTGATCTGAGAGTACATATGTGATTCTATCTCTCTGGATAGATGATATTATTGATAAAAAATGACAAGGAGTATATAATCACTGTTAGGAGGTGGTTAGTTGTCCTTAACTTTGTGGGATGAAGAACATTGGTAGAGTAGCTTGTGTGTTAAGAGTCAAGATCCAAAGGGGTCAATCTAAGATTCTTATTTTGTTGTAAGAGTCATATGTCAAGCAAGTTCTTGAATGACTCAACGCACAAGTCTACAAACCTATAGATGCTCCTATAACTGAGGGAAAAAGCCTAAACCAAGGGATGTGCCCCCTAGTGCAAAATAAATTGATGAGATAAATTGTTCTTTATTCAAGCACCTTGAGAAGCTCTGTATATATTGTGGTATGTACATGGCTAGATATTCATTTTTG
This sequence comes from Ehretia macrophylla, assembly GCA_037974665.1. NCBI lineage: Eukaryota > Viridiplantae > Streptophyta > Magnoliopsida > Boraginales > Ehretiaceae > Ehretia > Ehretia macrophylla. The sequence goes on along the minus strand of CM075782.1, from coordinate 13,929,386 downwards.
CCATTGAATTGATATATTGTCATCAATTAAAGTCTTAGACAAGCTTGTTGGAGCATTGTCAAAAGGATCTTGAGGTATTTGAAAGGAAATTTAGATTTTGCCTATGCCATTGAAGTGTTGATCTTTTTTTGAAAGAGATCCATAAATGCAAACTTGGGTGATAACCCAGATGAGCATAAAGTTACCTCTTGGTATGTTTACTTGCTAACTAATGGCACTACTTCGTGGAATATCAAGAAGCAAATTTGCATAACTTTGTCAACTGTGCAAATTGAGTTGTGTCGCATGCTCAACAACTATGCAAAAGGCAGTATGTCTTGAGAGATTATGATGGACTTGAGATGAGTCAGTTGCTAGATGGGCAATGACGATCTATTATGTCCACTAATTAGTCATTGCCTATGCTAAAGATCCTAAATTTCATGGCGAGACCAGTACATAGACATTATGACTTTGTGTCATAAAAAGAAGTGACTGTGGAACACTCACCTATGCATGAGATGGCAGTGACCCGCTTAATAAGTCCATATCCAGAGATATGCAATTGTTGCAATAGAATCTCTAGGATTACATAGGACTTGATGTTGATGTTTCGTAAAGTATTGTGTAATTACTAATGTACTCATACTAGTGAGTGCTTGATGTCAGTTCATAGTGAATAAAATTTTCTTCATGTGTTTGTTTGGTGCCTTTTCTTTGTGATAACTTTGGAAGGACTCGAATACGAGTATACTAGCACATATTGGCAGCGAAAAGTCCGTCGACAGGTTAAAAAGATTGGCCCTCTCACACAAGCAATTGCTTTTACCGCAATGGGAGCATGCAGAGATAAGATATAATGAGTTGGTTAGTATTCGTCAGAAATACTATACTCATTCAAACATCGCCTTAAATATTGTCGAGGATTAGTTCTAACAACAATCACCAAGATGAGACCTCTTATTGCATATGTTACAATTTAAGATTGATATATGGTCGATATGGATACCCACGATCCATATGTAGCCTGTCAATCACCAGATGTGAAACCTCGGTTATTGTGTGTAGGTTCGAGGATTCAGGTTGGTTACTAAGTGATAACCAGACCAAGATCTATACGGTGTTTGAGTAAAGTTATGACGTACGCCCTATTCTGAAGGAAGTCACATCGTAGCTTGTGATACTTTGAGTGCTTTATCGACTACATAAGGGAGTGATGAATGTATCCTTGTTTCATCATTGTGTGAGCCCTTGAAGCTTCGAAGGCTTCTCTTGAGTGCCCTTAGTGACCTACATCCGTATTGCAATAATTCAAGCTCAATATTAGCTACTTTGGTATGTTGCCTAAAGATCACAATATATTAGATCATATGGAACATGTCCAGGAAAACAGTTGACTTGACTTAGAAGGATATTGAATGAAGGGAAGATTGTTTGCATCTAGCGCTACGTATGTTCATTGGTCGACCAGTTATACAATCTTTGTGATTGAACAATCTTAGTGATTGAATATAACTATGAATATATGCTTGAGATTTTAAACGTCAAACATAGCCTAGGAGGGATTGGGCATGTTCAGACTGATGTGAACTTAATTGGTCTAGGGTGCAGCAAGACTCCATCTTTCTTTGCAGGCAGTGGCTCCTATGTTATCCCTAATAGGTGCATGGTTATAGAGCCTCCACTTTGTGCCAGGTCACGAGTCGCACGACCTATTTGCCAGTATGACTTACGTGTGATTTGGAATTAGTTTTCAGAGAGATACTATGCGATATGTTCCTTCCCCACCTTGTGTGAATGAGAGATGTTGGACTTGGGTTATGGTCCGCCCAAGTTGGGGTGGACCAACCCATATGGCCCAAGTAGTGGGAAGTCCACTACCCCATATAAAAGCAAAAAACCTAATACAGAATATACGTTGTTCTGTATGTGGTATCCAATAAAAGATAAACACTCAGTGAAAAAGCTCTCTGTAGCACTAGGCATCTAGGATGTGAAAACCAAGTGTGGGGACTAATACCACACACTCTGATTCTTTGCAAGTATAGTGGAACAAATAAGATCGTTAATTATTCGTTTCCGCATTATAAGAGGTATGTCCCATATCTTACTTATCTTACTTTAAAATCAACAATATGCGAATTCAGTATGGAATACATTCACTTTAGGCGTTGAGTCCACAAGAACTAATTACGACAAAGAAATTGAATTGGACAACATACAGGGTCTACGATTAGCCTATGAAGTCATTGACTCTTGCCTGTAAACAGGATTACACATGTTAAGGATCCTGCTATTAGCAACAAAGTAATAAAATCATAGACGACATGCTCCATCTTCATGATTTGGTGATATATTAATTAATTTCTACAGATTGAACATAAAATCATCAAAAGACGAACTAATTGGAGGCCAGCAATGAGCCTATAGCAAGGAATCTGTCTTTGCAGGCAACCTCCTGAAGAAGTTGGCAGTCATTGATGGAGTCTTACTGCGAAATCTGGGATGCCTTAATATATAGAAGCCAGCCAGAAGTAACACTACCTGGAATGGTGTAACATACAACACTATGGCAGCCAAGAAGCAGAAAGTCACAAATAATGCTGATGCTCTTGAATCTCTCCAACTCAGAAGAGAATATAACCTCTCCCCTTGAGTTGCCAGGTCGCCGATCACGATCTGAATCCTGCCTCCTATACTTCTCAGACGATCATATCTCATTCTTACCTTATCAGTTGGTTTAGAAGTTGGAAATGTGTCAAACTCTTCATCCAATTCTTCAGGACCAACAGTATTAGCTTGAGAAAGATGGATATCCATGTGAGGAGGGTGCCTTGGTTTTCTTCGGTAGTACCAAATACCAATGAGGAACAGATAGAGAAACAATGTTGGAAATATCAGTTCAGGATAAAGAATTAGTATCACAAATAGAATGTGAATGAGAATGGTTGTGAGAGGGTTCTTCCACTTGCAAAGATGGTCAAACCATTTGATTATGGCTATTACACCACCCATAACATTCATTAACCTGAAAAAATTAGCTTTACTTCTCCTCACACTCCAAAGATGTGAACCGACATCAAGCATGTATTCCACGACCTCCTTCTTCAATGGTGGCTCAGCTCGCCCGAGCCTAACCCAAATTAATTGTACTGCCTGATGCCTCAATATGTCCAGATGATTTACAGACAATGGAAGAGAATAATGCATTTTTGGCAACAATGGATTTGTATATTTTTGCAGCATATTAGTATAAGATGAACATGAAAACCTCACAGCTAATTGAACTTCTCCCATCTTTTTAACCCCTGATGGTTTCAAGACTGTAAGTGGATACGAATGCGTGTAAACTCGTTCAGTTTCCAGAGTAGATAGCCTAATCCTCACCTTTCCAATGCTTGAATCCTTTCCTCCTCCTTGCAGATGACCATTATCAAATACACATACAGTGATAACAGTACAAGGATCAAACACCTCCCAAGTGTATTGCTCATTCCACTTTGGAGACTTACTATCAATGATTGTCCTTGTTCGAACCCATTTTGGCCCATACTTAGCAACACAGTAAGCATCGGTGGTTTCTCGGCCGTCTTTTGTCTTCATTGGTGACAATCCAGTTGCACTTATGATTCCCAACTCAAGAAGTCCAATGCTTGATTTCCATAACTGCTTTGCAGTAGGCCTGAAATCGCTACTGTAATGTGTCGCCTCATCCAGTACGTGATACCCTCCGTCTAAACTGATTCTGACATGAATCTTGCTGGCAAATTTGACCTCCTTCTTTTCCCCTTCTACAAGTGTGTGTTTCTCAAGATTATACCACTTAGGTGGCACGGCCTTGTTTTCAAGCCTCCTATGAACCATAGTCAGACGGAGTATACATTTTCCTAATATCTCATCTTTGTTATATGCAACTCTGTCCTCCACTGTTAAAACCAGAGGCTCGTCAAAGGGCTCAGAAACCACAAATACCATCTCATCATTCCACATTGGATTTACACTCTTGAGCATTTTCGATTTCCAAGCCTGATTGCCATAGACAACCTTCACGGCAACTTCAGGGGTCCTATTTTTCTCACTAGTTATGAGGTCCTGACATTCAATTACATTGACTCTCAGGTACCATAGCCTAGGGGAGATGTATACCTTTCCTCGAATTTTCGAAATCCCTTCACTGCCAACTGCTGCTGCATCTGAATGCCAGGCATCAGGAAATACCTCATCTGCTTGAGTTCCTTTCCAAACAGCAAGCATAATTTCGCCGCGTTTGAGCTTTTCGCCTTTCCTGTCTTCCAGTCTATGCCAGAGTGGTGCCAATGGACTATCTGGTGGAACTCGTCTAGGAACATCAACAAGATCAAAGCTGATCTTGCCAATGAAATCATCTAATACCACACCCTTATCTTTCACCACTACCTCCACAAATGTAGCTTGCAGTTGATCCTGAGAGAAAGCAAAGACATTACTCCACTCTGGGTTAGACTTCTTTTCGAAATGCTTTGTAATTCCCCTGTAGTTCCCAAGCTTCACTTCCACATATGGATCACAACTACCAGTAACATCCCTCCCTTGTAGTTCTTTTGCCTTGACGACTCGGACGTAAAGGTAGTGCATCTGCTCCACGAGGTCATAGGTGCATATATTCTTATCCCCATCGATGATTGCTCCTGAGCCAGCAATCTTCGGAGCAGTCTCCTTAAGAGCAAACTCCTCAGGGACTGGAGGCTTCTGCATTCTCTTCTTTGCTCAAGACGTTAAACAAAATTATATACAGGATATATCAATGTCTTCAATGGAACTCTGACCTTATTAGGTCCTTCTCCTAAAAGTTGCAACCAGAATCGGAATTAATATGGCTGCAATTACAAGAAAAATCAAGCTTCATTGGCATACCAAAGGAATGGAAAACCAATTGAACATTATTGTTGTAAAAACCAAAGGATTTTGTCCCACAATAGTGATAGCAAAGCAACATCAAAGAAATTGATCCAGTATGATACTATAAATGCTATGTGATCCAAGCTAAAAGAGAAGTTGCATTGATAGACAAGATATATAAATGATACTATAACTTACGAATTGGACCTTTACAAAATGCACTTCTAAGAGAAATATGAAAATCAAACAAAAGCATCCGAAGTTGGTATTACCTCAATCGACAAAGAATACGACTAAATCTGAGGAGGACAAGAGCTCATTAATATATGATAAAGTTCCATAACATATCAATATAGGCGCCTCTCTGCAGGAAAGCTTTAAATCAAAAAGCACATATAGTACCTGCAATTTGTACAGCCAAAGGAAGCAATAAGTTAAACAGTAATGTAAAAGCTGGGAGTCATGTCTTCATATATTAAATGTTGTCCTATGCTGCTAGAGGGTAAATCTAGCTAAGCAAAAAAAGAAAAAAAGAGAAAGAGACATGCTCTCTTGTAATCAATTTCTCAACAGCTCTGCCGCCTGTAGTAGTTTCTTTGCAATGCTTTGCAACATTTAATGTTGTTTTTGTTTGTCTTTCAAACACTAGAAACCTTAGAACAAATGCAAGAAAAAATGAAGAAAGAATAAAGAATACATTTCAGAGCAGTCTTTTTGTTAAGAAACCAAATCATCTAAAAGTTTAAGTTGTTAGGGAGAAGTTTATGATGTTAAGATTTTAGATGAGATGGTCACTTAACATAGTATCACAGCCCTACATACCAAAAAGTCCTAAGTTCAAAATTCATCGCCGCCCGTTTGAAAAACATTAAAACTGTACAAGTGCAAGACTCAAAAACTTACTCTGCTTGCCCCTACGGGAACGTGTTAAAAATAATAAATAATATAATAAACTCATTTCTAAAAGCTTAACTTTTTAAATAAAGTGGTCGCTTCACACGTTTTTAATAGAGAATAACTGAGTCTCAGAAACTACCTTGTCACCATGGTAAATACTTAAGTTTAAACATGGTATGGTGTTGTTTACCGGAAACCACACTGCACTAAAACATTTTCCGTAAACAAGAAAATTCGGAGCCGTTGCAAGAAGCTCAAGCTTTTAGTGAACTAAAGCCATTGCACACAGACACACACAAACACGGGGGAGAGAGAGGGAGAGAGAGAGGGAGAGAGAGAGAGAAAAGCTGGTGAACTGATGACTTACCACAAATGATGGTTTAAAAAGATCAAAGAGTTGTTTGAAGTTGTTCCAACTACTGGAAGATCATCGGAGACTTGTTCAATGGGGAAGAAGATAACAAAATATTGCATAGACACAACGTATATAGTATTGGAAAGAGTCTTTACGTGCAATAGGGGGTGACCCGAATCAATCATTGTTGTGTTTTATACAATGATTTATTTTGTTATTTTATTACTGCATCCCAGATTCTCAATTTTGCATATTCTAGTTTTAACTTTTTGTATATTGCAATTGTTTTATACGGATAAATCAAATTATTTGTAAAATAACGTTCATATAAAGGTTCATAAAAAAAAAATTTAACCTGCAAATCACCATTCTTATGGCGGAGAGAAGTTACCAAAAAGAGAAAATCGACCAAAAGTAAATCATGCATCACGGATCAAAGTAAAAGTATTTCAAAATTTTGGGGACTGCTCGCGTTACGGATCCAAAAGAGAATTATCTAGGCACTAGCCAACCCCTACTATTGTATTATCGAGTTGTCTTATACAGATAAATTAGGATATTTAAAACTAATATATAAGATCTTGCATTACTTTACTTAACATTAATTGGTTTTAGGATCTCATATTAACTAATATTATATCAGAGATGGGTTTTAATTAGACCAATATTATTTATCCACGTACAATCCATTTAATTTATGTTTGAGGTGTTGATTTTGGTACATAACTCTTTTAAATTTCACTATCCTTATACCACATCATTCTTAATTGCGCCTTCAACTATTGGCTTTAAAATAAACATATCAACCTGATTGTTTAGATGGAAAGAAGAACCTATGGTTAGCTTTAAAAATTTTAAAATGAACAATTTCATTGAAATCTTTCACTTTCTTTTATTACCATGTTCAACTTAACTCTTACAAAGAATCAGATCAATGATGTATACAATACTTGATACTCCAATGTGTGTGCTACATAGTTTTGGTTCTCATCCTTCGTAAGTATGCAGGTTTTTCAAATTCATTGCTTCTTCTATCATGTCAATTAGTTAATAGTGAGTTACACGTGAAAGAAATATTGGAGTATTCAATTGTCCGGATATTCAAGACCAGTAAATAAGACTTTAAACTAGTTTTAAGTAACATCAATTGATTTTAGGATAAAACCTCATATTAACTAACACCTACTACTTCTTAGGCTTTTGACAATCCATATATATAGTAAGACTAGTTTGTTATTGCCGTTCTGCTTCAGTTTCAATATTGGCCAAGAAGAATATATTGATGTGCTGCAAATTTTGACAGGAAGGATCTTTTCCTTCACTAGCATTAGTAATTCGGAGTTAATAAACAAAAAATGGTTTACGTATTTGGTACGCGGAGCCACTTAGGTGTGAGAGGATGCTTGTGAACCTCCTCAACTTAGGGGAAGGAAAAAAATTCTTTTATACTTTTTTAGTTTTTTTTTAATTTTAAAAAAATTATTATATTAGACACTTTTTACTATATGAGTACACCCCCGACCTCTTTCATTGTACGAGTATACCCTCTAAACTTGAGTTCCTGGTTCCTCCACTACATACATATTACTTGCATGGAGCAAAATATTTACTGCATGCTTAAGATAAATGTTACGTTTGATGACACAATGATCGTTTAAGAATACTTATATATTTTAAAATCACAATATAAAATTTCAAGTTATTCGATCTAATACTAATGAGTATTAGAATGAAATTCCATATTTTTTAACAATGATAACAAGCTAGTGTTTAATCTCGCATTTGTAGCCTGATTATCAAACTATAAAAGTTAGCGTCAATCAATAAATTAAAGGGGTAAGGCCATTAAGAGGCAATTATATATGTTTGAGAACTTCTCCTCTTCCACCTTTACTGTTCACTACAAAAAAACAGTTGTTTTGTGACGACAATTTGTGACAAAATTAAATTCGTCGCAAAATTGGGACGAAAATGCCACGAAATAGTTATGCGCTCAAAATATGTGGAACTTGTGACAAATATGTGACGACTATCAAGAATCGTCACAAATTCGTCACAAACAGCGACAATTTTGCCACGACATGCAATAGCCTAGCGTGGAAAACAAAAATCGACTCTAATTCGTCACAATATTTGACAATTTTGCCACGACAAGAAATAGTTCTAGAGGGTTGTCGCAATTTCGTGGCTTTTTGCTACAATTTTGTGAGGAAACTAGATAAATAGACATGTGCTCAAAATATGTGGATGTGACGACTATCAAGAATTGTCACAAATTCGTCACAAACAGCGACAATTTTGCCACGACATGCAATAGTCTAGCGTGGAAAACATAAATCGACTCTAATTCGTCACAATATGCGACAATTTTGCCACGACAAGAAATAGTTCTAGAGGGTTGTCGCAATTTCGTGGCTATTTGCTACAATTTTGTGACGAAACTAGATAAATAGAAATACGCTCAAAATATGTTGGATGTGACGACTATCAAGAATCGTCACAAATTCGTCACAAACAGCGACAATTTTGCCACGACATGCAATAGTCTAGCGTGGAAAACATAAATCGACTCTAATTCGTCACAATATGCGACAATTTTGCCACGACAAGAAATAGTTCTAGAGGGTTGTCGCAATTTCGTGGCTATTTGCTACAATTTTGTGACGAAACTAGATAAATAGAAATGCGCTCAAAATATGTGGATGTGACGACTATCAAGAATCGTCACAAATTCGTCACAAACAGCGACAATTTTGCCACGACATGCAATAGTCTAGCGTGGAAAACATAAATCGACTCTAATTCGTCACAATATGCGACAATTTTGCCACGACAAGAAATAGTTCTAGAGGGTTGTCGCAATTTCGTGGCTATTTGCTACAATTTTGTGACGAAACTAGATAAATAGAGATGCGCTCAAGATATGTGGAACTTGTGACAAATATGTGACGACTATCAAGAATCGTCACAAATTCGTCACAAACAGCGGAATAAAAGTCAACATTAGCAAAAGAAAAAGAATCAGATCAGCAGCAGCATGAAATCATGAGGCACTATTGAGTGGAGCATTTTTTTACCAATTAAGTATATTCTTATACTTATATTAGTAGATAACAAAGAAAAACATAACCAAAGAAAGGAAAGAGAAATCGGGCAGAAGCAAGAAAGAAAACGTGAGACCTCTTTGGCTTAGGGTTTGGCTTCATCTTCAAATCTCAACCATTTTAGCAAGATCAATGGTGTTTCTAGTCAATTTTCTTCCATTTTCGAGCTATACAAGGTGAGGGAAATCATTCTCTATTGCATTTTAAGTGTTTCATTATAATGTATTCTAGTTGATTTAATAGAACTTGTGAATACTTGAGTTGTATAAGCATAAATTGTTGACTAGAGTGAAGTGTAGAGTAATCTTTGGCTTCAGTTCTCTTGAATAGCTTCAACTTGTATGCTTTTATTGCCTTGTTAGTTGATGCTCTTGAATGAGGTTTAGGTGCTTGATAAATGGCCTCAATGAAGTGTATGAATATAGTATATGCTAAAACCAAGAGCAAACCAAGTAGAAATGCTAGAAAACAAGCTAAATAGACATTAGTGCAAAAGTGAGAAAGCTGGACAGTTTGCGCAGAGAATTTGTAGAGACGATTTGAGGTAGTAAACGATGTCGAAATTGGTTGAATTTTTTTTATATTGTAGCTAAGAACTTGAGGAACAATTTCTCTTTTGGAGGAAAGATCGAATTCTATCATTAAGAGGTTGTTTTGGAGCTAGACATTAGTGCAAAAGTGAGAAAGCTGGACAGTTTGCGCAGAGAATTTGTAGAGATGATTTGAGGTAGTAAACGATGTCGAAATTGGTTGAATTTTTTTTTATATTGTAGATAAGAACTTGAGGAACAATTTCTCTTTTGGAGGAAAGATCGAATTCTATCATTAAGGGGTTGTTTTGGAGCCAAAACAGTAGGGTGACTGATTCTCGCGTAATTCAGGGCTGGCTGCGCAATGATTTTCTAAAGGGCATAACTTGATGAGTTTAACTCCGAATTAGGAACCGTTTGAGGCTAAACCCATCTACACTTGATGAACTATATGTCTGTGCAATTTTAGAAATTTTAGAGGACATTAAGGCTACTAACTGAACAAGTAAAGTTAAGCAAATGTAGTTAAAAATTTCAGTTTATATAGCTAAGTGATTAATGTTGCACTAAAGGTTAATTTGAGTTGAATAATGATGGATTATAGGGAGTTGAAGGCTTGAGAGTAACAATTACATGTTTGGAGAGAGTGTTTAAGTGGAATAAGAGTTAAATGAACATTAGTTGCATTGAATGCTAAATGTTTAATATGTGACTAACGTGAACTATGTGCATTGAATGTTTAAATAAGTTGAGCTTTAAGTGAAAATTAAATGTGATGAATTATGTGTAGTGATTTTCTATTTAGATAATCAAGAGTAATTAAACCCATGCACTTGCTAGTGTTAGTTGTCAAAGAGTGATTGCAAGTTATGGGAAGTAAAGTATGTTTTCAATCATGTTCATGAGCTTAGCTTAATGTATGTGTTAAAGTTAGTTGAATTGATTGAGTACTTGGTTATTGGAGTGTTTAGTTATTAAGTATGACAACTTGATATAGTTTCATTGTTTGGTCATCTATTTAGAAGTTAAATGTGAACATTTATTGTTTATATGAATAGATTGCTTGAGGTTACATGTTTAGTTACTGAGTAGATAGCTATTAAATGCTTAACTTGATGTCTCTTTGTGATCTAGTTGAAGTTGAACTAGTTATGAAGTTAACTTGTTAAATACTAATATAGTTAATGTCATACATGCTCATGTTAGCCTAAGCAAATAATCCAAGACATGTTCATGAAATGCTAAATTTTGTTGCATTAAATTGTTATGACTGTGCCTTAAGACTTCCTTTTTTGGCCATTGCCTAAAGACGAGATAGCGGTAAATTATGTCTTTCTCGTAACATGTGGAGATAATGCTTATACCTATTTCATTAATTTCCTTAATGCTTGACTCTTTATCTGAAAGATAGTCCATCTACTAGTACTAATTGTAACTATTGCGTGGTTTGAAGCTGAATCTATTTGTGACAGGTTGTAATACCCATATATCGAATTGGTATGTTAGATACAATGAAAGAAAACAAAGTTAAAAAGAGACACATAGAAACAAATATGTATAAAAAATGGAGAAACAAAGTTAAAAAGAGACACATAGAAACAAATATGTATAAAAAATGGAGATAATCTGGTTACATTAGTTATCTTCATAAATGCAACTCTTATGATTCCCTTATTAAGCAATCTTGTGAATTTGAATCCTTCTAACATTTTAAGGGGAAAATATATAGTACCTATTATAAAGAAATTAAATTAACTTTGATAATCTAGGAAATTAAATTAACTTTGTTAAGCTTGAAAAATTATTGTAAATCTTAATATGTAAGTGGGTTCAAGTATATTATATAATTCTTACACCGCGTTTCGAAAATTGATGGCAATTTGGTGCACTTTTGGCTTATTATCATCACAAGTGAAAATTATAATTTGTTTTCGCTTTCATTCTCATTTTTAACTGAAGAGTTTTTTTGGTTGAGTATTAGACTTTAAGTTTGGTTATTTTCCTGTTTGCAGATATAAGACATGGATTGTATGAAGATGATGAGAATGGTAGGCTTTGGATTCTCTTCCATGCAAAGATGGCGTACCACAATGGAGAATGTTGAAAACTTTTTTTGCATACAAATTCTCTTTAGGAGCTTATCCTAGCAAGACAAACAAGTTAGATAATGTCATGATAGATGTACATTTGGTATTTTTTTAGAATGTATGTTAGAAGAGGTAACTTTGTTGAATGGTGGCTATTATGTATACATAACTATTTTGGTATGGAATTGTGTTCATTTGAATGGATATGTAGGCTGTGTAATTATTTGAGATTTAATTATGGTTTTATCTTCATAAATTGTTTGAGATTCAATTATGAATGTTATTTTGTAATTTAGCAGGACAAACAAGATGATATTACAAGCAACATTTGCATAGTGGATTTGAAAATTGCCACGAATTTGTGACGAAAAACGATTTAAAAATTGCCACAAATTTATGACGAAAAAATTAGTCACGAATTTGTGACGAAAAAATTAGCCACAAATTTGTGACGAAAAAATTAGCCACAAATTTGCGACAAAAAAATTAGCCACAAATTTGTGACGAAAAAATTAGCCACAAATTTGTGACGAAAAAATTAGCCACAAATTTGTGACGAAAAAATTGCCACGAAATGGCCTCTACTACATCTCGTGGCATATTAGTCACATTTGTCACGAATTTGTCACGAACGCTTCCAGCTCTGCATGTCGTCACAAATTAGTCACAAGGCCACAAAAATGTGACGAAAAATGATTTTGCGACGCCATGTTTGGCGACAACTGACATGTCATCACAATTTTGTCGCAGTTGCTTGTTTGTGACAAAAATGTGACAATTACTCGCTGTCACAAAACAGCTTTTTCTTTGTAGTGGTTGTAACAGCGAAGAAAATCTGCTGGCTACAGCTTAGAATTTTTTTTTTTTTTTTAATTTCTTATTATTTCTCAAAAAATGGTGTCAACAACTCCTGGAGGTCCCTGCTGTGCTTTGAGTGAGCTCTAAACGAAAATTGCACATCTAATAGGTAAAAACTATCTTCTGTTTTATCAACTGCTTTTCTTTCTTACTTGCCACATGCCATTAGGTTAAATCTTCAAGACACTGATATCATGCTTTTTATTTTATTATTATTATTATTATTATTATTATTATTTTTGTGACGGAGGATCTCACTCTTGGCGTTAGATTCACTCTAATGCTATAAATCCTGTGGTGCAATGACGCATCTCAATACATGTTCTAAACCAACTAAAGACTAAACAATACTTGTAATAGGACTAAAACCATGCTTGGCTCTTCCATAAATGGGCGAAAAGATGCAACTGGTAAGCCACTCGCCTGAAACATCTTCCACTCCTTAGAAATCATCAATTACAATATTGGAATTTTAGTGTACCAAAAACCTTAAAAAGGGACAGTGTAAACATGAAAACTTGCTCAATGCAGAGTTTCACCTCATTTACCAGCCCACGAATGGTTTGTAGTCTCAAAAATGCGTCATCATATGCAATGACGGACTTGAACTCGAAACTTTTTAATAACTAGACTCTAATATTTCATAAAGTAATTAAACCAATAACTTATTTAAAATTGTTTAAACTAGTAGAGATGATTTACTCTATCCGTTTATTCTTTCAAGTGTACAATTTCCAGCTTAATGATATTTGATGTTCATCTATTTTAGTTGAGACCAAATACTTGTAAAGAATAGCAACTATAATAAATTAGTAAGTCTTTTACTTGTACAATGCTACATGTGCACTGATCTGAGAAAACTTCAGTGAGATGGACAACATATATATTTCATTTAAGCAGGGGCGGACGGCCCCGGCCCCGGCCCCGCTAATATTTAAAAAAAAAAAATGGTTTATGTAATATTATTATAAAAAAATTATTGTTGTTAAAAAAATTTATGTAGTATTGTTAAAAATATGTTAACGGTCCCCTATTTTTTTTCACTTGTCATGAATGTTCTTATTTGAATCTTAACTCTCTAATTTTAAAATCTTGACTCTGTCCCTATATTTAAGGATATGATATTTTATGCGGTCATTAGGTGAGGACCTCACCTCATTAATCACATAGGACTAGGTCATTAATCATCATGTGATAAGAAACATAAAAATCTCAGATAACATCATTCTAAATTTGATTTAATTCACAAGCTATAATAACTATGATCTTTCAATTTGAAATGTATTCCATGTCTTTTTCATTTACTTTAATACGGTGGGCAACAGGACATTTGATGCTGATAAGAGACACTTTAAGCATTATAGGCCACTACACCTCCAGAATATCCTAACGGTGTGTTTGGATTGAGGGGAAAGTTTAATAAAGGAAAGGGAATAAGACTATCATAAAGAAGAAGAGATGAGAGAATTAAATTATGTTTGGATTGGATAATTTGATGAAAGAAAAGTATTATAAAGGAGTATAAGGCTTTGTTTGGCCTAGCTATGAAATTTTAGCTTTTGAGTTGTATAATTTTTGTAATAAAGTTTTGGTTAGAAATGTTGTTGAACAAAAGCGGTTGACTGTTTGACTTATATTGGATAATATTGAGTTTTTTAAAAATTTGAGGACAATATTGTATTTTAAAAAATTTGAAAGGGTATATTTGAGAAAGAAAAAGAAAACGAATTCCCGCATTATATAAAAATAGTTTCGCAAAAGTATATTTTGAAAAGCTCCAATTTGGAGCTTCTTATTTGTCAGTTTTTTTCAGTTTCTACTTTTACCTAAAAGTACTTTTAGAAATGAGCCAAACAAGTGAGATTAGCTTTTAAACTCACATGAAACACTTTTAACTGTCAAAAAGTTAGATCAAACAAAGTCTAAGTATCTTTTGTTTGGATTAAAAATTAAATAAAAAAAATAGATAAATTTTATGTATAAGATAACTTTTAAACCCTTTTCTTATGTTATATAAAATTTTACTAATTTTAAACATTATCTTCTTTATTCTTTATTCTTTTTATTTTTTTCCTTATTTTCCTCCATCTTCTTCACACCAGTAGCTTTTGACCCCAAAAAGAAAAAAAAAAAAAAAAAACAACAACAAATACTTGCAGCAGCTTTATGGCCATGTTTCATTTTTATTCTTTACTCATCTTCTTCCTTCCTCACACAAACACAGCTGCATATTACACACACATTTGCACACATAAAACCACACATACACACACCAAAGCAAGCACACATGAAAACACAAGCGCACACAGTTGCACGCACAGGACTTTCAGTTGAGAAGATGAAATCGATGAGGAGGTCAAAATCGATATCAAATTTTTGTTGACTCCGCTCCCTCCATTTTATCACATATTGGAAGAAAAAAAAAATTGAGTGTAT
This sequence comes from Ehretia macrophylla, assembly GCA_037974665.1. Classification (NCBI taxonomy): domain Eukaryota; kingdom Viridiplantae; phylum Streptophyta; class Magnoliopsida; order Boraginales; family Ehretiaceae; genus Ehretia; species Ehretia macrophylla. Next base: position 13,914,262 of record CM075782.1, on the reverse strand, counting down.
GAGGGGTTGTTTTGATCCCTTCATTCCTCTCCTTGATAACCTTCCAAAACAAACAAGGGAAGGATTAAACCCCTCTTTTACTAAATCTCTTCTTCCCTTCATTCCCCTCAATCCAAGCACACCTTAAGAGTAACTCCAATAATCTCTCTATTTTTTCTCTATAATAGAAAGTTAGATTAATAGAAAGAGTAGCGAACAAAATTTTTTGACAAACCATTTGAAGTGACTGTTGGAGTGCAAATTTAGAATTTAGATCGCTAATTTAGCTAAAAAGCCAAAGTGGCGATCTTGTTGGAGAAGCTCTAACTGCCAACCAAAAGCTGTGGGCAAGGCAGGTTTATGACTTTCAGAGGCTTAATAAAGGTCAAATCCAATAGACAAACTGTAAACCAAAGCAAATCAAGGTTTATTCCAACAAGTGAGGTCCGTTATATAAATAAATAGATGCTATTCATTTATGTTGATGGTTGTCTCTTTCGTTAATTTTATGCGCACAAGATATTACCCCTCTTATAGTGTACAACCTATTGTTATCGGATTTGCGGTGCATTCTAAGTCATGATAGGAGTCTGGGTACGTGATACAACACTTAGGAGTTTATAAGGTACAACAGGAATAAACTTTTTCATTACGTTAATTGGATTTACAGTACGCTATAAAAAATTATTGAGTTCGTTTACAGATATCATGTAGAGTAATGATATTTTTTGATTACTAAGTACTAAAAGTTTAATTTAAAGTTCAAAATCTAAATTCAACAATTAAGATGATTTTTTTAACATTTTTAGTCTAGCACAAGACACAATATTTTATTTCACGCATCCAAATCTAGTCGGAGCTTAATTTTTATTCTCTATCGTTGTTGTTCTGGTAAAAATTTGTATCATGTTTAAATGGCCAACTTAGTAAACAGGAACGCGAATCACAATATTTTAGTACGTAACTGTACAACAAATTGGAACTTGCATCCAATACGCCGTTTTAGTTAAGGTAGAGCAAATCTGATAACTATGATACAACTTCCATGCCTTCACATTTTTTAATAAGTGTCTCCACCTATTACTTCTTAACATGTCCAAACCATGTCAGATAATTATCTCAAACCATGTTACTCAAAGAACTTAAATCAACTCATCCCAATTTATTATATAATACTACTTTTATGAAGCTGCTGCAGAAAGGCAATTTCTCGTCTTACTTTCTTCTACAATCATTGTCAGTCTACAATGTAATACTAGGATTTAACTAAGGGTGAAGTGCACTAGATCCTCTTATATTTTAGCGAAAGTATATAACACCCCCCTATAGTTCAAAAACTTCCTGAACTAGTCCTTATATTTTCTAAAAGTGCACAACACCCCCTACAGTTATAAAATCCGTCATATTTAACGGATTTTGTAAAAAAGACGTAAATACCCTCATTTTTTTTTCATTTCTCTCTTTTGCCATTTCCTCTTTTGTTTAAGCCAAAAAAATAATAATAACAATTTGGTCAATTCATATAATTATTTAATGAATAAATTCGTTAAAAATTAAAAAAAAATCTCACTTAACGCTTGTGAAGTACACTCTTCGTTAAATTTAACGGATTTTTTAACAGTAAAGGGGTGTTGTGCACTTTTGAAAAATTACAAAGACTAACTCATGAGGTTTTTAAACTATAAGAAAGTGTTGTACACTTTCGTTAAAGTACAAAGGGATTTGATACACTTCACCCTTTAACTAATTTTAAAGTAATCGGAGGATAACTTTGAGAAACTATGGTAGAGGGACAAAGTTGGTTTTCTTACAACTTGCAATCGAATTTCAATTGGTCCATATTTCTCATTTTCGTGAAGGGTCCAAAACCAATTAACACACTCAATCCCTAACGTGTTGTATTTATCTTCACCAATTGGCTCCATGGTCTTGTGAGAAACCGTATTCTTCCGTCACTTTCCAATACAGATGAGAGAAATTAAGAGAAAGAATTGATGGTAGGTGTGGTTGGTCTCACTATATGTCATTTTCTTGCCATGCGTTTCTTCTCTGCAGAAACTTATCCTTTGCTGTTAGGGTAAAATTCACATTTAATCCCTATAATTTATATATTTTTTCAATATCGTCTTTAATATTCTAAAAGACTCATAGTTATCCCTAATATTTATAAAAATAATTCAAAATGGTTCATATTATTCAAAATTAACTAGTTTAGTCCTTATTATTTTTAAAAAATTCAATTTAGTCCCCAAATAGGAATCCTATGCTGGACTAAATTGAATTCTTTTAGAAAATAATAGGGACTAAGTTGATATTTTTTTAAAATAATAGGAACTAAATTGGTTAATTTTGAACAATAGAGAACATTTTAAATTACTTTTATAAAAATTAGGAACTAATATATATTTTTTAAAATATTAATGACGAACTTGAAAAAATGTATAAACAATAGGGACTATATGCATAATTTACCATTTGCTCCTACATAGCCTATTATTTGCCCACCTACTTGCAAGTATAAGATTACAAGTATTCATATAATAGAAAAACCTTAACATAAAGCTTCATACTAAAGCAACCTTGACATAAAAGCTTCATACATTGTTTGTTATTCAAATAGAATTCTATCATATTCTAAACCCAGAACTCCATACCTGCAAATGAGACTGATTTTATAGGTTTAAACAATAACTAATTGGGCCTAAAATCCATTAGCTTAAAATAATTAACCCAAATTATCTCTAAATCCCAAAATATCTATTTTATAAACTATACATTTAACCCTTCTCCCACTACTGTAAGACATAACAATCACCCCCCTCCCGTTAAGTACTGGACATTCTGGTCAAGGGAGACACAAGCACACACTCGGGATCAACCAATACTCTACCATGTGTAACACTTAGCTCCCACATCCAACTAGTCATTGACTTTTGTCACGCCTCTGGCCTAGAATCCAGCCTGTAAGAGAGGATGGTGTTGTAAGCTTAGGCAATTACTACTTAGGCCTCCAATCTACTAGCCCAAATGGTTCACCTAAATTATCCTTTAATTTCATAACATTCACTTAACACTTCTCCCACCGATATAGAATATTACAAATTCGGTAGAAGAGGTGCATCAACTGGTAAAGCAAAAAAAGAAATGTAGGAGGGTCTTGCACAACTAGGAAAAATATCACATTTAGTCCCTATTATCTTAAAAAAGTTTCAATTTGGTCCCTATTGTTTAAAAAATTTTAATTTCATCCCTATTATTTTCTTAAAAGTTTTAATTTGGTCCCTATTATTTAAAAAATTTTAATTTTATCCCTATTATTTTTTAAAAGTTTTAATTTCATCCCTATTATTTTTTTAAAAGTTTCAATTTCCTCCTTATTATTTTCTTAAAATTTAAATACGTCCCTATATTCAAGGACTAATTGAAATTTTTTGAGAAACAATAAGGATAAATTTGAATTTTTTTAGAAAATAATAGAGACTAAATTGACTAATTTTGAACAATAGAGACAAATTTAAAACTTTAGAAAAATAATAGGGACGAAATTGAAATTTTTTAAAAATAATAGGGATGAAATTGAAACTTTTAAAAAAATAATGGGGATAAAATTAAAAAAATAAATAAAGATTAAATTAAAACTTTTTTGAAACAATTGGAATTAAATGTGACATTTTCCGGCATAACTACATGAAAGATTTTGCTAAGTTTTCTTTTGTGACTGGAAAAATCCGTATTCCGTATCAGAAATCAAATATGATCGTAGCAATGACCATATCTGACTAATCCATATCTACCTTAGAAGTGGCTGCAAAGCAAGTTCATATGAGCTTTTAGTGACATACATTGAGGGGGAATGAAACAACTTACAACTTGGTGATCCACGTCCATATAAAATCGGATTGGACTCCTCTATAATATATTTTTTCTACAATTTTCTACAATGATGGCCTCAATTAATTTTACATGTCAATAAATTCAATCAATTGACTAAATCATTCTTTTATACCAAATTTATAAACCATGGTTAAGAACTCAATCAATGGACTAAATCAATTCTTCTACACCAAATTTGTAAACTATGGTTAGAAAACAATATATTGAAAACTTTCAACGCATCAAATAAATTTCTAGAACTTTGATTTAGGTAAAATGTTGAAAATTTTGCTATTATATATCGTTTCTAACCATAGTTTATAAATTTGGTATATAAAAATTGATTTAGGTTCTGTTTGATTTAGTTGTGAAATTTTTGCTTTTGAATTGTAGAACTTGGTTAGAAGTGTTGTTGAAACAAAGTCGTTGACTCTTTGACCTATGTTAGATAATGTTGGTCTTTTAGAAATTTTGAGGTCAATGTTAGACTTTTAAAATATGGAGATGTATACTTAAGAAAGAAAAAGAAAAATAGCTTCCTACATTATGTAAAAATAGCTTCACAAAATCCTTTTTTTTCAAAAGCAACAACTTGGAGCTTTTTATTTTTTAATTTTTTTCAACTTTAATTTTTACCTAAAAACTCTTCTAAAAATAAACCAAATAAATTAACTTAGCCTTCTAAACTCACAAAAAGAATTGTTAAGTGTCTAAAAGCTAAGCCCTAGTCTATAATAACTAATTGTATCTAACGACATATGATGTCCATTTATACCACAATTGCAGGGGCAGAGTCAGAAATCTAATGTTGGGGGGGAGGGGGAGGGGGAGGGGGGGGGGGGGGGCGAATCTTTTTTTTCTTCTGTATAGTAGTTTTCGCACTGTATTTTTGGTTAGTAGAAAAAAGATTCAATTTTTACAGTTATAAAAAAAAAAGATCAAAACAAGTAACATAACACTAAGTACCTCAAAGTTCTATATTTATCAATCTAATAGAAAAATAAAATCAAAACAAGCAGTAATAGACATATACATACTACCAAAAACTGACAAAAAAGATGTAACCATAGTGACTTAAACCCACACCTTCAACATATTGGTAAGTATGACTAACCACTAAGGTAACTATATATTTTTGAAGATTTCTATACCTTTTTGACATTTTAAATATTCATTAAATATTCTTTTTTTGGAGGTCGGGGGGCCCCTCCACCTTCTGTCCCAGCACAATTGCAAAAAATAAATAAGTATATTATCAAAGAGTCAAATACTAAGGTCGATTTTAGATGGGTGCCTAAAGCTAACATATGGGTCAGTTTGGTATGATTCAATTGAATTATAGGTTGAAAAAACTGAGCTCGACTTAACAAAGATATTTAATGGATTGAGTTGGACTGGACTCATTTATCAGAATATAGGATCCAGCTCGGCTCACGAACCGACTACAATGATTCACGAGATGGGTTGGACTGGGCCAACCTATTTTTTTATGATTAGTGTATTCTTAATATATATACATATATATATATATATTTAGATAGTTGGATTAATAATTAAAAACAAATAAATTTCAAACTTAATTTTTTTAAGAAAAGTTAGTTTAACTATTAACGAGATAATACACAAATTGATGATAACATTACAATTAATATAAATGATAAAATACTACATAATAAACTACAAGTTAATGAGATAGAAGTACATTAATAATATAAAAATAAAATATTACATAAACGCTTGAGGAAAGTTAGTGCAAAAGTACTCCATTTTGTTATGCTCTTTGTACAAGTGTCGGACTTGCTGCTGGTGGTGGTGGTTAAATAACTATTTCAAGATTAAAATAGTTTGTGATATTTGAGTATTGAAATACAAGGTATCTTACAAACATCACAATTCTAAATTTACGTCAAAATATAAATTAACGTTGTCAATAGTAACAAATTACATATCTCTGTTCTTCAAAGTACGTAAAATAATTCCAAACCTCTAATGAATGTAATCATCGTAAAATATATTTTTTTCTTCTATGGACATAGTTATATATAATGTTGTAAACTTGTAGTAAAATAAAGTTGAACATACTAAGTGACTAAAATACTATGTCACTAAGTATTTATAGAAAAAATTATATGTACGATTATAAAAAATAAAATAAAAAATTTAAAAATTGTACCTAAAATCTTTTGAAAAATTAATATGATGGACTCAAAGTTACAAATTGCAAATTTGCAATATCATAAAAAAAATTTGATAACAAATCATTTAATATCAACTTAAGAAATAAATTTACTACTTGTTATTATTAGTTTGTTAAAAAAAAAAAAATTACTACGACTTGCTAGTTTGTTTAAAAAAAAAATAGTTACTGTTACTTACATTGGATGCATACAATATAATATTTCAATTTCTTTTAATAAGTGAGCTCAAATTGTGTTTAATTTGTATTGGGTCCGAATTGAACTCGAAATGGACCTTATCTGGACTTGAGATGGACCTTATCTGAACTCAAACTAAACCTGTGTTGGGCTCAAGTTAGGCCTAAACTAGGTTAGACCTGGACTGGGTTTAAATTTTCGTGTGCTGAACTAAGTTAGACCTGTATCGGCCCAACCCAAATGCGACCTCTATGGGTGCCCATCTGATAGATTCACATCCTCTACAATACCTTGAATAAAAAGGTAATTTCTTAGCAGGAAATGAACTACTTGATTTGAAGATGAAAAGTTATAATTTTTTTTTTCTTTTTCTTTTGTCAAAAGATTACAATATCTTATACGTAGAATAAATAGGTTTATTGTTGTACTAGTGACTTAATTTGAAGAAAAAAGATAAACTGTCTCAAAAGTTTTGGAGAGCATGTATTGTAAAATATGTGTTAGAAATCCAAGAGGCAAAGAATTTGATGAACAAAACCTAACGGCTAATGATTAATTAGGTAAGTAGATCCAAAGTATATCCGGTCCGGGATATCAATAGATTATTTTTGTAGTTCTAAACTGTCTAATAAATTATTTTTAATTCCGAAGAGACCAATAAGCATTCAAAATAGTATCATCTATTTACCCCTTGTGTTAGATGTTGTTAACAAAAGCCTAAGGGACAGGAAGTAAAATACAACTAGTTGAAAATTAAGGAACTCAAATCTTCACACTAAAGATGATTTGGGTTTCAGATGCTACAACCAATAAAGTCACATCTCCACCGTCTTTCCGCTATCTCGGAGGAGGAGTTACCTCATCCGGCCACCACCTATGGCACACATACCATTCACCACATACAACACACCTATAGTTAACATGTACCACCACTACCTTGAAATACTCTTCACCACCTCTAGCACCCCAAACCCCAGCCGATATATGCCAAACGTGAATATCTCCGAAAGCCACAGGCAGGCTTCGAGTGTGAAATTTTCATCAAACAATTTAGGTGCATTAAAAATCAAAGAGTAGCAAGAAAGGATTCACATCTGGATTGGATGACATGGTAGTGGAATGGGTACCCGTTGATGGGGAAGGAGAACTTGAGGTGAAAAGGAAAGGTGAATGAGGGTGCTGGACTGGAGCATTCACCATAGAGAGTGAGGACTTGTTGGTATTGGCCTTGCTTTAAAGAGCTCTCTCTCAACTACATGTTTCATTTTGCAGATGTTTTGAAATGAGAGGTTTGATAAAACTCTAGGAATTGTATTTTTCTAGAGTTTTTTGGCCGCGGGAAGAAAGACAATGTAAGAGGGGAAAAGCAAAAGAAAAAAGAAAATGAAAAAGGAAATATATTCAAGAAAGAAAAACAAATTAATATGAGTTCCTTAAAACCAACTAATGACAATGATGAGCAGTTTATGCAGTTCTTTCTAAAGCGCTCTCCAATGAATAGCTGCATTAGCAGTTTATTCAGTCCTCCTTCAAAGGTAACAGTATTTTATTTAATATGATATAGAAAGTACACATAAAAAATACATGACATTACGTAACTCTCTCCGTACTCTTTAACTAATTATAGGCCAATTTCAACGAAACAATACTGCAATAATAAGTCTTTGTGTATCTCAACCCTATCTCTCTTGATTATTTATTTGAAGATGAAATAGTCCTGAAACTAGAGAATAAGGGCAATTAGGATACCGCAATCAGTGAATTCGACATGAAGCTAAAACCTTTTCACTTGGACAAGAGCTCCTTGCTTCTGTCCAGATTCAAGCATTGCATCCAAAACAGCAACATCTCGTGCACCTTCAAGAAAAGAAAGGCGAGGTTCACCTGCATAGCTGTGATCCTTCTGCAAACCAAAATTTTGATAGACAGAAGAGAAGTTCATTTCACTATCTTTCCAAGAAATTTTTCTATATTACAAAAGAAAAGAATTTTTTACAATTATTTTGAAGATTCCTTCTGAACTATCACCAAAACTGTTTGTTGCCAGAAAAAAATGATTGCAAAGAAGCATAAGATGTCTCAACAGACGGAATATAGAAAAAAGGAAAACAGAATAAAAGGTAAAACGATGCTATCAGGCCTGGTAAAGTTATTAACAGAGAAAATACATATGCTGCAATCAAACCGAGAAAAGGAACACATCAGAGCAGTCAAGCTAAGCCAATTCATTATATCCACCAAACATGAGAGAGAAATAAGTGATGGACACAACAATGAATTAAGATAGATATTTGTGAAATTTATATACAACACTACCTTCAGGGTAGCCTGTGAAATATCAGATAAGAAAGTCTTTAATTCTTCAGTCACCCCACTGAATGGATAGAAGAATTTCTTGCTTTTGCCATCATCCATAATAAGTGTAACCTGTAATTGCATCATGAGCTGGATTTACCCTGGGAAAGAAGAATTAAAATAGTTCTGGAGTTTTATCATTTTTTTTTTTTTTCATTTTGTTATTTCTACAGGATTCCAAAATGTTCACTACTCTTGCTGTCATCAATTTACATGACTGGGAGAAGAAACCAGAATTAATTTCGCTTTCAATTTACCGTGTATCCATGTTTGCCATCTTGGTTTCCACGTTCAACTTGAAGGGTTCCATTTAGGCCCACAACTTTCCAGAGCACCTACATGAGCTAAGTAACATCATTGCTGGAAATATTTTACTTACAAACATATTTAAGTAAAACAATGGTTAACAATAAAAAAGATAAAATATTAAATTTATCCACATACATACCGTAGGTGATTTTGATGATACCACCAGCGCAAAAACTCCAGAACATCCATTTTCCAGTTGACTACAGAGAAAAGGATATCACAAATAATTACTTCCAGTTTTTGTTTTATCAAGGTAGAAAGTTCTAATCCAGGAACTTACAATACCGATGAGATGTTGTCAGGGGCAGGCAAAGTCAAATCTACATGAGAAGTGAATGCTGACACAGAAGTTATCTCACACCCAACAAGCTGTTCAGGAAGACCACTAACACCACATTAGCTCAAACTTATTGTCAAAAGCATGTTAGCCACAAAAACGTTACCAGAGCTAAATGATGTTCAATTTTGGGGTAAGTGATGATGTCGCTCGAAAAAGGTATGGCAACAAAACCCCAAAATGAACATAGTTCAGTAATACAAATGGATCATATTATATTTTCATGGAAGATTAAAGAAAGAAATAAATCAGGATATATCAGCCACAATTATATTTGAACCATAGTTAGCAGGGATCACTATTTCCATAGCATAATTTCCAATTGGTATGATCGATCCAAAATATGGTACTGGAACATGATATGTTCTCAATGTAGCTGGGTGATCCCGATAATTTCATCAAAACTAATCCATTCAATGAAGGATTTTAATGATTCTCATACCATAGTTTAAGATAAGATTTTCAGATGATGTTATCTATTAATATTATTTCTAAAACATCTTCCATTAATCGAGAATAATTATCAAACTGCAGTAAGAGTTTTTTGCAGTAATTTAGTAGGGTGACCTAAAGAAGTATAAGCTAGCGTTCCATGTCTTACACTAGGTGCAGAGTTGCATTTCTATTCCCATTCAACAAACTGTAATGAATGACATACCAGCGAAATTTGCTTGAACCATCACTTTCTAATGCAGTGAAGAGAAAAGCTGCAAATTTGTGTGTGTGTGTATGTAGAGAGAAAGAGAGACAGATAGAAACAGAAAGAGACTGGGAGGGAGGGTGAAGGATCCAACTCTTTGTGTTGTTTACAGTCATTATTATTGGATAAACTTCTAATAGGTCAGAAATTTGAATAAAGATTATTCTCTGCCATATAAGCAACCACCTCACCCACCCCAACACCTAGTCTTGCAGCTTCGTCTTCTAACATTCATGCCAATGTCACTACACTTTCAGGCATGAGTGGAATTGTTTGAAATATGGAGATATATTCCAGCAACAATATTATAGAAGTTCAGAAAATTCATTTACACTATGATAGTGAAATGTAATGGGATCTCAGAACATAAAAATCTATAGTGATCATAGAGAGAGATCTACAAATTGTTCAAAATCTATAGCTGTCATATATAGAGATTTACAAACTCAAAACTGTAGATAACATTAAATAAACCAAAGCCGTAAGTGTAAACGGGATGCAGAAGAACAAATCCTGATTACCATTCTCAATCCAGCAACAAAATGAACTCCCATATCTAGAATAAAGCCTCCCTGCCAAAAGGGAAAGAACAGTGTAAGAATAAGATGACAAGACTGCTACCAGTGTCCACGGCATTGGAGAAACAGACAACAAAAGATAACGGAAAAAGGTAAAAAAGAAAACCACTTTGTAGTCTCAAATTCACGAAACAAGCATATTACTATACCCATGAAAGCTACAGGAACAAAATTGCTATCAGCTTTAACTTCTAAAACAGATCCAAAGCTACAAAACTGGTGCAAAATACTTTCTCATCTCAATTGATTTAACAGACCAGTCAGAGGCAGGAAAAAAACATACTTATGTTAACACGGGAGACCATTAACTGAATTGATAGAGCAGTGTACCATCCATTTGGCACATAAGTTTCAAGGTGGTTCTTTTAGGCTGAAAATATATATCGATATAAAGTGGAAACATGCTCACAGTAAAGTTGCGCCTCCAAGAACTTGAAAAGTAAGGATTTGAGTTATTCATCGATCCTTCAATTATAACTTGGAGATTCATGATATCTCCAATTTCTGCCATTAGTTTCTTGCCCTGCATAATCCACAAATATTACTATCAAACAGGCCATCATTAGCAATTCAAACCAAGAATGGGAAAAAATTGAATACCTCTACAAAAGCAGGCTCAAAACGATAGTTTTCTGCAACTGCCCAAATTGGTTGATGAGGCAAGTTGGTGCTAATAGACCTATAGTGTGATAATGCATTTTCCACCTCGCTAATGGCTGCATACGGAGATCAGTCATCAGTTGCTTAAGAGATCAAATTAACTGAACCTAGATCAAGACATGGGAGGAAAAAAGTAAAAAGAAAAAGGAAAAGGAAGAAATATGTTATGATTAAACTCTTTTCTGAATATAACTACGAAACAAAAGAGTTCATGACGTGAGGCTTTTATGCAACATGAAACTCATCAAATGGCATAGATAGGGAGGAAACAGAGGAAACCTTTTAATTGCACAACAGATAACATAATAACATATATAAACAGAAGACTACAGTTACATTTACTAAAACTTATACAAGGAAGATAACTGAAAGCGAGATGAAGTATTCAAGTGATAAGGACTTGAACAGGTCATTTCTGGTTGCAGAAAACAATGATGGAAATAGTTGCTTCTTCTTAAGGCCAAAGAAAATCCTGCTACTGGGAAGGCTGTGATGAAAAGGTTTTCATAGCCCGTTAAACCACCTGGCTGCTCCCAAATATAGAATTTTATAGACATTAGTGAACTAAGGTCTTCAGAATCTCATGTTCTCAGGATTAAAATAAGGTTTCTCTGGCTCAATATTTTAATAATGCACAAAATGTTTAGTTCACTTAAACTTCATCTTATTTCTTTCTCCTTTGCAAGCCCTTCTGTACGTAAATCTACTTTCCTGCAAAACATGCCCTATGATTCTTTATTGTTCAATATGGCCCAACAATTGTGGGGGTGTGAGCATTATATCAAAGGCATTTGAATTTGAAAAAAATTGTGTATGAATGCCAAAAGCTAGGATGATATTTTGCCAGTAGACAAGCATCTATAAAGTATGATAACTTAGTAACCCATATAAAAACTCAACCAACCTTAGAGCAAAAATTATTACACTCCTACTTATCATTCATAGTAACATAAAAATTCAGTTTGATCGAATTTGTAGCTTACTTACAAGCTGCAGCTGGTTTCTCTTGAGAATCAAAATTTCCACGCAACAGACGATACATGCACAAACACATATACAGTCAGCTTATTGTAAAGAAATATAACAAGAGATATATTGTATGGCATACCAAGAATAAAGCATTTTCTTAAAAGATATTATATGCAATCACCTTGAAGTACATGTTTTCCTCCCTTCAGTAGCCTCAATGACATTTCAACCTACATGAATTGGTTTATGTGTAAAATACAATAGGGTAATTGCGTCAATTTATACATAAAATTTATAACTTCCATTTATTTCCTTTCGAATCCAAACAATAGGGTTCACAATTTTTCCCTTTCCTTTGATTATGATGGTTTCTCTCACAAATCCAAACGAGGCCTTAAAGTTAGGTATTGTGATGCAACAAATAACAGTGTAACGAGAGAGGGAGAGAAGAGATGGCAGTACCTGATATTGTCCAGCAAGTACAACAGCAACACCCATGATTGAAGTGTCTTGAATAATCTGATTGAGTCCCTCATCACCCCACTTGCATTCCACCTCTGGGAATATCTTCCGCGCGATTTCAACAGCACCTCTAGCTGATTCCTGCAAACACATTCCCCGACTAACAAGTTAATTTCATCTATAGCTGTCGTAAATACGTGCATTAAGATACGAAGGCTTCTTATTCCACTTTTTCACTCTTTCATATGCTCCAGCTCCAGAACCCGATCCCACAAGCGAAACCAGAGTCTTGAAAGTCATCAATAATTGTCTTAGAACTCAAAAATTCACTATTGTAAAGTAAATGGTCCGAATTTACACTCACAATTTCATCTATAAATCATTAAATGATACCAAACCAGCTCCAGAACCACCCGAGGTTAGTTTCACAAGCTTAACAATAATTGTCTTGGAACTCAAATAAACACACCAAGACGCGCTTATAAATCACTCTTAATTTATGTCTCGTACCAATGTGACACATAAAGATTCCAAAAATAAAAAAAGAAGTTTACTATGTTTGGCGAGCAAAGCAAAGATGATGATGATAATAATTAGATATACCTGAGTGCGGCTCCAAATGGCTTTGAGAACAAAGAGGTTTGAGATCTCAGCTAATCTTGGTATGTATTGTGTTCTTACGAAGATGCCTGCTCCCAATATGGCTATTGCAGGTCGCTCACCCATTTCAATACTCAACTGAACTTTCTCATTTGCTCACTTGATATATTTATTAGTCACCCAAAAAAAAAGGTTGCGTTCCGTGTGCGGGACTGCATCTATTTGGATTTTTTTTTTTTTTTTCTTCTTTGGTGGGGTCGTTGTCTACTTGGAATTTCTTTTTTTCTTTTTTTTTTGTCAAAGTTGTACCACCACTCAGGTTGGCTATAAGGCCATCTTTATCAAGAATTATTAAAATGTAAAACTTGTTAAATTTAAAAAATTTTAGAGATTTTGTTTTTAAAATATATTATTAATTATTTAAATATATATGAGATTCATTATTTTTTACAATTTTTAAAGTAAAATAAAAATTTATTTTACATTTAAAGTACTAAAATGTAATTTAGAGATCTATTTTACCTCAAAAATTATAAAAAATAATGAATCTCATATATATTTAAATTATTAATAATATTTTTTAGAGACTGAGTCTCTAAAAATTTTTAAATTTAACAAATTTTACTTTTTAACAATCCTTGGTAAAGATAACCTAACCAAAATGACGATTCTCACCTGTCTTTCTTTTTTTTATATATAATTATTCTCACCTGTCTTTCTTACTGATACAGAAAATAATAATTTTTTTTTTTTTTTTAGGAATCTTTTCACCAATTCGATATATATTGGGGACAACAAGTAAACGCATTTGGCTGCTCAGCAATGAGAGATCCCCACTACGTTTAACATAATCATACTTTGACTAAATGTCATTAGTACTCCCTAATATATAGAGTATTTCACAATTTACATCTTGATATTTTAAACTAGACGAATGTTTAATATTTCAAATTTTACGATATTTTTTACGCTGCGAAGATTTTATTTTTAATGGGCAAAATAAGTGATTCAGATGGCGAATTGGGGCTTATTTTCATTTGTGAAAAGATCTAGGGCTCATCATGTTGTACTACCGTCAAATAAGTGCAGGGATTGTGACGAAAATTTCTTCTTAGGGTTTCACAATAATTAAGAGCTTAAATTCAGACAAAAAAATATATATATACTGTCTTTTGCACTAGTTGGGACCTTTTCATATGGAATATGCATAATCTTGCAATTGATAGATCTGGATTCGCAATAAAAAAGAAATAGTGTTTATATACATTTGTATTAATCCTAGAGTTTACAAAAGTGAAATTGATGTTTTACGTATCTATATAAGTAATCAAAGAGTTTAATTTGGTTTTTAGAGTTTGTCTCACTAATTGGTGTTTTACATATATATATATATATGTATAATCCTAGAGTTTTATTTGGGTTATATATGTGCTAAAAGTTTTACTAATTCACATGTATGCATTTCACTACTTAATTTAATCATTTAGGCCATCTCCAACAGCTTCTCTATTTTTCTCCCTACATGTAAGGAATTTTGGTCATTTCTCTACATGTAGAGATTATCTATTTCATCTTAACTCCAACAGCTTCCCTACATTCTAATTTTAGGGAATCCCTATTTCAGTGTCACTCCAACAGCTTCTCTATTTTAAAGAATCTTTATTTTTATTTTACTCCAAAAGCTTCCATACATATTATTTTTAATTAACTTTTGTATCAATTTTTCTTTTTTTATTTGAATTTTCTAATTGTATATAATGAATTTTTATTTTTAATTACTAATATTTGTTTTTTTTTTTTAAATCTAATATTTTTGTATTTCTTTCTTTGTATTTCTTTATTTTTCATGACGTAATTTATTTCTAATCACTAATATAAAATTAAATAAACAAAGTTATAACTAAAATTCTAACCTTAAAACTACATTATATATAACCCATCATATTTTCCTTTTTCATCTTCTGCCTATAATTTTAAACGTTTCATCTTAACACTACCCCATATCCATATCCGAAACACATACAACTAACCCCATATCCATATCCGAAACTACATTATCGATATTAGCTTTATGTCCAATCGGTCATTTCTCCTTATGTCATGTATTATCAATGACAGCTTTATGTCCAATCAAGCTTTATGTCCAATCAAACTTTATGTCCAATCGGTCATTTCTCCTTATGTCAAATCACATAAAGTTTGTTAAAACCTATAAATACACATACATAAAGATCACAAAATACATCAACAAATCCTCTAAAATTTGTTAGCTTCTTTGTTGTTATTTATTCTTGTGAATTTAACTATTTTGAATCCATCATATTATATTACAAATATGGCTTCCAATCTTCCTTGCATGAAAACTCTCGATGATTCGGACTCCGATGAGAAGGTGTCATTGCTCCAGATGTTGGTAAATGAAGATGAGCAACAAAGATGTCAAAATCAACGTCACGGTTCTATTCCTGGCCATAATGTATTTTGGCGAGATAGACAACAGGGTCACGAAAGACTTTATCGTGATTATTTTGTAGAAGATTGCGTTTATCCTGCTAATATTTTTTTAAGGAGGTTCAGAATGAATCGTCCATTGTTTTGCAGGATTCAATCTTTAGTTGAAGCCTATGATTCATACTTCATTCGAAAACAAAACAATGCTGGGCAATGGGGCTTGTCTTCCTTACAAAAGGTCACAGCTGCACTGAGGATGCTTGCATATGGCGCATTTGCAGATTCGGTTGATGATTATGTAAGAATAGGAGAAAGCACTGCTATAGAAACTTTAAAAAAGTTTGTCAAGGCAGTTATGGCAATATTCTCTGACAAATATTTGAGATCACCAAATGAAATTGATATTGCAAGACTGCTAACAGTTGGAAATCAAAGAGGCTTCCCTGGAATGTTGGGAAGTATTGATTGCATGCACTGGAGGTGGAAGAATTGTCCTACTGCATGGAAAGGTAGGTACAGTGCCCATATCCATGCACCAACAATTATTTTAGAAGCTGTGGCTTCATATGATCCATGGATATGGCATGCATTTTTTGGTTTACCTGGTTCTCTAAATTACATAAATGTTTTGGATCGGTCATCTGTATTTACTAAATTAGTTGAAGGACGAGCCCCTAAGGTTAATTATACGATCAATGGACATAATTATACCATGGGGTATTATCTTGCAAACAGTATATATCCGTCTTGGTCTACATTTGTTAAAACTATACCGGCTCCACAAGACAATAAGAGGAAACATTTTGCTACTACTCAAGAGTCGGCTAGGAAAGATGTTGAACACGCATTTGGGGTGCTTCAAGCTCGATTTGCTATTGTTCGTGGACCTGCACGATTTTGGGATGTTGAAACACTTACAAATATCATGAAAGCATGCATAATAATGCATAACATGATTATTGAAGATGAAAAGGATATTGATAACATAGATTTCAACTACGACTATGTTGGTGATAGTTCACATCCACAAATCTCACAAGAATATACTGTTGAACTTATGGATTTCATTGGAACACATTATCGTATACG
Organism: Ehretia macrophylla; assembly: GCA_037974665.1. Classification (NCBI taxonomy): domain Eukaryota; kingdom Viridiplantae; phylum Streptophyta; class Magnoliopsida; order Boraginales; family Ehretiaceae; genus Ehretia; species Ehretia macrophylla. Next base: position 13,897,525 of record CM075782.1, on the reverse strand, counting down.
TGATCGAGAGACTCACATTCAACAACAAGAACATCTTGATGAGTACTTGTGGCAATTGCATGGAGGTGTATGATGTAACTTAATTTTAATGTAATGTCAGCACTTAATTTTAATGTAATGTGAGTTTTTAGTACCAAATGTAATATTTGATGTTCAATAATAAAGTTTCTCATTGAAGAAAAAGTAATTTAGATTAATATTAAAGTTCTATAATATCAAACTATGTGGATAAATTTATACATCACAGCAAACCATTTTTTTTTTTCAAAATTTCTTCTTGCTTCTGTCTCCAATATTCAGCTTGCAAAGAAGACATGGTACTAAAATCTTTATCCATCACTCTTTCCTCCCACTCCCGTTCCACCTGCTTCATCTTTTCTTCGTGCATCCTTTCTTTCACATGTATCAACTTTTCAATCATTTTTGTAGCAGATGGTTCCTGATCATTTGTTTTTTCTTTGTTTTTCTATTTACTCGATCTCTCTTTCTCTGCGTTTCTACCTGGTGGTCTCTCCATGGGGTTAAAGGTATCACATGGACTGTTATCTTCTTCTAAATTTACTGAATGCGTTGTTGATGGAGAAGAGGCACTTGGACTATCATCTTTACTTTTTTTTGCTTTTTTCATTTTTTTCTTTTCACCTTCTTGTATCCATTTTTGCTGATACCTTAGTAGATTCCAACAATGTTCAAATTGAAAAGTAGATTTATAGCATGCTTGGTATAACAATTTGGCATCCTGGTTCTGTATCATGTAATTAAACAAGTTAGTTGAATTAAAAACAAAAAATACAAATTCTATTGCATTTTAAATATTTTCGTCACCTTATCTTGTTCAGTCTTGCCACTCTGATGTCTGGATTCGATTTGAGCATAACATCCACAGAATTTGTTTGTAGCAAGGTTAATACCCGACCAAATGTTTGGCTATGTTCATATTCAAATGTTTTGTAAGCATGGAAATACTTGTAAATTCTACGCCAATATGTGTTTTTACTTTGATCGGTGCCATGTACTTCATCCAAGCTAATGTTTAACCATGCTGAAATAAGTAGACAATCTTCTTGGGCTGAGAAGTTATGGAGGTGAGATGATTTCTTTTTCACAGGTTCGTCTGTCACGAATGGCGACGAGGGAGTCGGTTCAACCGGATGTTCAGTGCTCCGCTCTGATGAGCCTAATGAGATGTCATCGCCAAAATCCAAATTTCCATTAAGCAAATTTGTATAATACGGATTGCGTTGTGAATCCATCTAAAAAAAAAGAAAAATTGTAAGATAGAATATAATTAAATCAATTTGATAAAATTAAACCAAAAGACAAATTGCAATTAATAAAATGTTGTAATCTAGAACTAAACAAAATAAAAATAAAAGTGATTCATGCCAAACTGTAATTAATAGACTTTGATAAGCTAAAGTTCCAATTAAACAAAATTAGCTATATCAAACTATAATTAATAATAATAAATAATTTAAATTATAATTAAACTAATTTAAAACCCTAAATTATATCACTCCCTTCCCCACTTTTTTTTTTCATCCATCCGCCCACACCCTTTGCCACCTAAACCATCGATCTTCTCCTCACCCAACAGCCAACACCCACTGCCACCTCCCCCTCTACTGGCAAATCCCCCAACAGCCCCGCCGTGCCACCACCGCGCCGTGCCACCACCACGCAGCCGCCTACCCTCCTCAACCAACAACCAACAGCCACTGCCACCACCACGCCGTGCCACCACCACGTAGCCACCTATCCCCCTCTCCAAAAAACCTTCGATCTTCTCCTCAACCAACAGCCAACAGCCACTACCACCCCCCTACTAGCAAATCACCCAACAACCACTGCCACCACCACGCGACCACCATATCAAATCACCACCCAACTGCCACCATGTCACCACCATGGCAAGCCATCACGTGGCCAACACCACAGCAAGCCACAAGTTTGCTCCTCTATTTCGTGAAATTTTAAAACAAAACTTTTTGGATGCAAAATTTTTTTTTTTTTGAGGTAAAACTTCTTTTGCCAAATTTTTTGTTAAAAAAAAAATTACATGTGGTTTTTGGTTTCTGCTTTGTGGCTGATTTTTTTTTTTTTGTAGCTCTAGATCTGAGTGTATTTCATTTTTGATTTGAAATTTTTTGTTCAAATTAATGTGTGATTGCAGCACACATGACCTGTGTTTATATAAACACAGATCATGTGTGCCTCCAATCTGACCGTTGGAGACAGGTTTTTTTTTTTTTGATTCATTTTTTTTTTTTTACTGTCACTTGGTTTTCATATTAGTTTAGGGCATTTGTTCAGCATCTCCACATGTGGAGATATTGAAAATTAGATGTAGAGATTCTCTACAAAGTAAAGAATGTCTAAAGAACCTGTTGGAGATGTTAATCTCTATCTTGTTCTCTACATGTAGGGTAAAGAGCATTTTGCAGATCCTGTTGGAGATGGCCTTAGAATAAGATAAGGTCGCATGGATTTATAGACTAAAAAGTCTTCACATACTTCCCTTTGTTATGATATAGATATTTTGGATATTAGTGAATAGTAGTCGTCAGGCACTATTTATAATTGTCAGGTACTATACAAATAGTAACTGTATAGTAACCTCAGTTTTCTTATAAATAGAAGTTATTGTAATTCATAGTTTAGAGTGAAATCATAGAACTCTCTCTAGTTTCTCTCAGCTCTTTCTTATATTATTGTCTTTATAGTAATTATTTCACAACACGTTATCAGTACAAAGCTTTGCCGTAATAACAACGCACAAAGTAAACGATTCAATTTTTTTCAAAAGTACATGTAATCATTTTTTTCAATTGTATTTTGATTATATATTTTGGATTTATATAATACACACGTATATGTGTATCTACATATATACACACACACACATATTTATCTACATATTTATTTTTTCATAAATTTATATATATCTATATATATACATAAAGTTAAAAACAAATTATTCAAAGTACTTGATTAAGTAGGGCCCACCAATTTGTTTGGTTATAATTTTGCTTATGAAAAGTTTGCCTTTCACGTGAGAAATTTTGGTTGTCTTGAAAAGTTTACAAAGTGAAGATATATATATATATTCAATTATATATTTGAGAATCTCGAATTTACAATCTTTGGACATAAATATCCGTTGCTCACAAAATGACCTCATGAACAATGATTTGGACATAATTAATGGTATGACGAGAAAAGGTACGTTGCAAAAGGAGACTTATTCTTCATATCAGGACAAAGTGAGAATAGATTGGTTCACTTTGAGAATAACTTTCGAGCAAAGTCTTTCATTTAATATTTCTTTATATACCTAACACATCTTTATTGAATCTAACATTAATTTTCTTTATTTACGTATTTACGTTATTACATTTAACTTTAATTTTCTTTATTTATGTACTTACGTTATTGCATCTAACTTTAATTTTCTTTATTTACGTTATTGCATCTAACTTTAATTGTCCTAATTTATTTATTCCATTTATGTATTTACTTTATCTAACTTTAATTTTCTTAATTCATTTATTACAATATATTTAATATTGATTTTCGTTATCTAAATATGATAAACTCTTTTATTTTATTATACGTTAGCTCCTGTATAGTTACAACTCATGTCGGTGGTTACTGTTCACGTAGTACTATTCATGTTGTACTGTTCACGTAGTACTATTCATGATACTATTCATTTGACCCAACAATTAGGGTTTGACTCAATACCCTTTTTATTCTTTCTCTTCCTCATTGTGCCGCACTTTCCACTTCTCTATCATCTTCTCTCATCCCATCCTTTATCTTCAACACTGAAAATTTTTCCGAGATTAGCAATGAAGGATGATTTTATTACTAGGCTAATATTTGCTGAATTGTTAATTATTATATATTTTATTTTTATCCTCATTATCTGTATAAAATATAGAATATAGATGTAAAATTTAGTTAATATTGTTGTAGAAAGGATCTACTCCATAGATCTGAATCTTTTGTTAAGAAAAATTGTATTTTAGATGTTTGAATATTGAACATCTTTCTTTTGTTTGTAGTTCACATCTTATTTAAGGTTACGAATTTATCATATCTAACTTATAATTATTTATTGAAGGTTATGATATTATTCTCATGATCCGGTAAGTTTGATTATCTTTATTTACTTTCCTATAATATTTATATAGTGTATTTTATCTATCTTCTCATTAACAACCTTATTTGTCACCGAGTAAAAGAAATCACTTCTTTATGAAAGGTTATTTTGGATAACTTGTGATTTATGATTTGGGATGATATTATTCATAAGAATATAAATTTTATATTCTCATATGGAGAATAAATACCTAGATGCACATATCTTATCGAATGAATATATTATTTATTTCTAAGAGAGTATTAATTGTGATTTTGTTGACTTCTTATTTATTGGATTAGAAAAATAAACTTTATTCCTGGGGGAGAATAATGAGAAAAATTATTAGAAATGAGAAATCACTAGAAATAAGATCTCAAAGTAATAGTGATATTTACTACAAATATGGTTCATTTGGGTATTTAATGAGTACATATGATACGCCAATATATTTTGTTTAATTTTTCTTGAATATCAGTGAATGAAAAATTATAAGAGTTAAGATGAATCATATTGATTATTCTATATTGATATCTTAATATCAGGTTTAACCATTTTTCTTGTCATATTTGTTTATGACATTTTCTGCTATTACCAATCTTATTGAAACTCTATAAGAGCTATTATTATGTTACTATTTGATTTTCTGAGTTTTATCATACAAATATGAGTACTTGAATAAAGATATAGTAATCCAAGTATTTTCTTATATTTAAAGGATAACTTATATGAGTGTATCGATAATGAAAGAGAAATTATCAAAAAATTCTTATGAACACCCATTAATAAATTAGGAGATATTTGATCCAAAGAGTTTATATTAGCATAATCATCTTAGACATCCAAGCGCAGTGATGATAAAAAAGAATTATTGAAATTCAAATAGGTACTCATTAAAGAATCAAAAGATTCTATTGTTAAATGAATTTTTATGTATTGTTTGTGCCCAATGAAAATTGATCTAAAAGGTCATCCCCTACTAAAATTGATATCGAAAAATCTACATTTTTATTTTGAAAAAGATTCAAGGGGATATATTTGGGCATATTATTCTATTATGAGGATCATTTTAATATTTTGTGGTATTAATAGATGTCTCAATACGATGGTCACATGTATGTTATTATCCACCAAATATATAGAATTTGCAAGAGTTTTTATATACATAATTCGATTACAGAAAAAATTTATGAATTATACAGTCAAAGGAATCCTCTTGATAATGAAGGCGTTTTTATATCTCAATCACTTGATGATTGTTGTATGTCAATTGGTATTAGTGTTGAGCATTATGTGATTCACACATATATACAAAATGATTTTGTAGTATCCTTCATTAAATACTTACAGCTAATTGCTAAACCAATATTATTGCGAACTAAGTTGGCTAGTCGTGCTTGGGGACATACTATATTTATATGCTACAATTTTTAATCACATACAGCCAACCGATTGAATTATATACTCCCCATTATTCAAAGACCATCTAAGAATATTTTGCGCAATATATGTTTCAATTGCTCCCCCACAAGCGCATAAAGATGTGTCTATAAAGAAAGCTGAGAATTTATTATTTGAAATTTTGTCAAATATTATATATGTGGACCATTGATGGAATATGTTTCAATAGCATGCTTTGTTAAGTAATGAAATTCTCAGCATCAAGGGAGCAAAACAAAAGCTGAAAAAATGAGCAATTTATGGAAAGTATTATTATATTGGTCATCGTATAAATTAATGTGAACAAAAAGTTCAACAAATTATTCATTTGCAAAAAGTTGTAGATCGATTATGAAATGCATTGTCAGATGCAAAGATAGTGACTCGGTCATATCTACCAGCTATCAATGCTCCTAATGGAGTTGATGTTTCAATTGAGAAACACATCAATAAATATAGTCTACTGCACGCCTGAAGCGTGGTGGATATATCGGTTCCAAAGATAAAGGAAGAAAATATGCGAGTTGTCATTTTTAAATTGTTTGATATCCTAAAAATGTCAGGATAAGGAGTTAAAAATCAAACTGAGAAATATTACTCTAAGAGAGTATCAAGTACCTAAATATGATGTGAATATTGAAAGTATTAAGAATAAAGAGATCTCGCTCAATTAAATTACTCCTGAAAGAGAATGGAATCGAAAAAGAGAAAATGATTATGATCAAATTTCTAGAAAATATAGTAGCTACTAATTTTATGAAAGAAATCGATGATCTTAAATTGAAGTCCAAATCAAGAATGTCGACAAATAAATGATTGGCCAAAAAAATCATAGAGGAGACACAATCCAGGCGTAAAATAAGTACACATGAAATATGCATGGTTGTTGAAATGCATATGAAATATGCATGGTTGTTGAAATGCATATGAAATATGTACAGTTGTTGATGGGATTGAGAGGGAGCATTGGACGAAATCAATCCCACATCACTATGAGAAATTTCAAGGAATTAATCATAATAGTTGTCTTTCCCTTAAATTGTTATAATAATAGTTGGCATAATGATGGCTGTGAAGGTGGTAATAATAACACCTGACATTATGATGGTCCGAAAAGCTTTGATTTTAAGAGGCAAGAAACCTACGACAAGTGGGAGTGGTTCACCAAAGAAACCATCCCAAGAAAATATATGTTATAGATGTGACAAGACAGGCCATTGGTGGAAAACTTGTCGTACGGTACAACATCTTACGGACCTTTACAAACCCTCAAAGAATGGGTTAGTACACTGTGTGATTATACCTTGGTGTATATTCTCTAAAAAAATTGTATTGATATTAGCCTGGTAATTTTTGAAAAAGACTTCATATGCATCTTGTGAATATGGTAAAAGTTTACCTATATAAATCACATGATGATGATATTTAAGTCTGGAAGGACTCTATATGCTTGAAGCATATATTAACGTGATAATAATATTTATATTGAAGTCCTGTAAGGACTATATATGCATGAAGCATATGATTGAATGAAAATCTCAAGAAATGTATTTGATTACAAAGATCTTTATATCAATGAAAATATTATGAAAGAATGTCGTGAAATATTGATATATATATTATAAAGAAGCTTGAAAAGCTTAAATAAGCAAACAATATATCTCAAATGATGTGAGATTTATAGATCATGTAAAGAAAGAATTTTCATGATCTAAATATCGGGTATTTATGATTGAAAATATATGTCTACCTTATACAAAATACTGAAACTAATATTTTTGGTATGAAAATAGAATTGTTCATTGATATTGAAAAGAATCATTTCCATCATTGGAAATATAATGAATGAATTATTGATTCACAAATACCATATGCAATGTTTTACTATAGTAGGTACACTAAAGTATGTTGCTAATACCACAAGGCCAGATGGTGCCTTTATTTGTTTATTTGTTAGCCAGGTACAGTACATATATTGGAATGGATTTTACTTGCAATCTTTGTGAAATATCGGATAGAGAATATTTTATTCAAAATGATCAAAATCAACGATAGTTGGTTATACAAATACTGGTTGTTTATCAGATCATTGAAAGGAAAAGGCACAAACAGAGTATGTCTTTAGTCATAACAAGAAAGTATATGGTTAATCATGCAACATGTTTGAGAATCATCTGGTAACTCTTCAACAAAGACAGTCCAACCACATTATGCAAAGATTATGTGGACAACAGAATGTACTATATTCTTCTGAATTAAATGGCATTGTTGATGTTCAATAATTATGCTCAAGTGAAAATCCATGGATTTGTTCACTAAAGCACACAACCATATTTACATTATATGGATACGATGCTTGAAGGATTTATCGCCATGACTAAGGTCGCAATGAGGGGGAGAAGACATCCGCAACCAGAGTTGATTGGATATGCAGATGCTGGATATTTGTCAGATTCACATATAGGGCGATCTCAAACTGGATATTTGTTCACATATAATGGTATTGTTATATCTTGATGATCTACAAAACAAACTATTGCTGCTACTTCATCAAATCACGCCGAGATACTTGCACTTCATGAGGCAAGTCAAGAATGTGTTTGGTTGAGATTTTTGACCTAACACATTGAGGGAAAATACAATCTTTCAACAAGCAAAAGTAGCTCCACTATTTTATATGAAGATAATGCAGCATGCATTACCCAACTACAGAGAAGCGTTATTAAGGGTGACTAAGCATACCTCGCCATAGTTCTTCTTTACTCATGAGCTTCAAAAGAATGGTGAATCGAGATTCGTCAGATTCGTTCAGGTGAGAATCTTGTTGATTTGTTTACAAATCATTGCCTATTACCACATTCAAGAAGTTAGTATGGAAGATTGGTATGCGGTGACTCTGTGATCATTCTTGATATGCCCGCAAGAGGGGGAGACATACGCACTGCACATTTTTTTTTCCTTCGTACAGGTTTTGTTCCATTGGGTTTTCCTGCCAAGGTTTTTAATGAGACAGTATAAAAAGCAAACACAAAGAATTTTGTACTCTTTTTCCTTGGTCAAGTTTTTATCCCATTGAGTTTTCTTGATAAGATTTTAATGAGGCATATTCTTATTTATTAAATATCTAAAGGGGAGTGTTATGATATAAATATTTTGGATATTAGTGAATAGTAGCCGTCGGGCACTATTTTTAGTTGTCAGGTACTGTGTAAATAATAACTGCATAGTAAACTCAGTTTTCTTATAAATAGAAGTGATTGTAATTCATAGTTTACAGTGAAATCAATAGAACTCTCTCTAGTTTCTCTCAGCTTTTTTTTTATATTATTATCTTTATAGTAATTATTTCATAACACCCTTTAACTACTCTGTGTTATTTATTATTGACATAGTGGTTTTTAATTTTTCATGTATTTCAACTAAAACCCTTTGTAAATTAAGTACTATTTGATTACACTCTAAAAAAAAACTTAAGATGAGAAGAAGTTATTAGTATAGGATTCTTCATGTCTCTTTTCTCATTAAATTTTAGGAATTTTTTTTATATTATCCTCATTAGGCTCATTGTTAGGGTTGTCAAAAATGATCGTAGTCAGCTTGCACCTTATTATCCACAATATTATTTTTCCCTCATGAAACTACATAGTCGACATGCATTTCATCCTTCACATTCTCCAAGTTAAGGTCATCACCATGAACCTTGTTAACTTCAGGTTCACCATCATTTACCTATTTGCAAGTGTCACGTATTACACCATCATCCAAAGACAGATTCATGTCATCTTAATTTATGATGCCATCAATCTCAATATCGTCCTCACCATGTGGTATATACTCAAAGAATATGGATTATGAATCAAATTAATTACTATAGTAAATTGATTGTAGTTATAATTACTAGCCATGTCGTATAAGTAATTATTAAGATTATTTTACTATAGAAACTAATTTATTTCCTAATCTACATCCGTTATCACTATTATTATCACTAGCCTCATCTCTTTACTCAAACCTTTTAAGTCAAGTAGTATAGCATATTTCGTATTATCCTCATTATAAAGGTAACTAGCTACTAGCACCAAATTCGTATTTTTCTCATTAGGAGGGTCTAGGCTAGTATTGAGGCTAACATAAAGATGTGGGAACACATCTAGACAAGGTTGTTCAAGAGATAGAAATAGGCATGAAACCTTAGGAAATTCAGAACTATAAGTGGTGGATGCTGGATAAATATATATATATATATATATATATATAGCACCACATTGCCAGTTACAATGACCCTAAACATGTGAAGATTTGTTTGGTTAGAGTTTACATGCATAAGCCCAATCTCTGGGGAAGAATTTGGAAGTATATATCTGATTGTATGACCAACTAGTTGTCTTGAAACATATGCTCCATTTGTTTGCCGTAAAATATTCTCTCGAAAAATATTTTTCCAATTTTACGGTGTTTGGTAACACCGCAAAATTAATCAACTAAAAAATATTTTCCAGTCAAAAATCGTAGGCTATTTTTTGAAGATTTCTTGGTGTTTGGTAACACTGGAAAATTGGTCAACTGGGAAACATTTTCCAGTCAAAAATGGTAGGCTACTTTTTAGAGATTTTTCGGTGTTTGGTAACACCGAAAAATTGATCAACTGGAAAATATTTTCCGGTCAAATATTACGGCTAATTCAAAGTTTGGAAAAATATTTTTATGTTATTTGGGAGATGAAAACATTTTCCGGAACTTAACCACCCCTATTTTATGTGTATATATATATTTTTATATAAATCTCATGCCAGAAAATATTTTTCATTGTACATCCAAACACAAGAAAATATTTTTCAGTATTCTATTTTCCAGAAAAATATTTTTCCCTAACAAGTTATTTTACTGCAAACAAACGGAGCTCCAGGAAAATATTTTCCAAGAAATTTTTTTCCACAAGCAAGTTATTTTACGGTAAACAAAAGGAGGAAAATATTTTATTTTTCAAAAAAACATTTTTCACTTAAAACATTTTCCATAAGCAAGTTATTTTACGACAAACAAACGGAGTCATAAATCGATATTTGGATGCGCATGATCCAATAAAATTATTAAAAAAAAGCATCTCACACTTAGAAACAAGTTCAGATACTTTGACTGGTTATTCACCTATGATTAGATCTTAATGAATCATCATGCAAAGGATTTTTCTAGCCGATTTTACTCGTCTAAGGGACATTGCGAGTTGTGGTCGATTCAATAACAGAGGTTCATGAGTTGCTTCTCAAAGGGACTGGGCCAAAAAGAGGACATACACCTTTTTATCTTATATACAGAATTCATGGGTTTAACGAAACTCTTTGATATGCTTTACGTCTCTGTTTGTTCGTCCCCTCCTCCGTCCTATAAGGAAAGACTTACTTTTCTTTTTCACTTGTCTTAAATTATAGTCCATTTTTCTTTTTGAAAGGGTAGTTAATATGTTAGTTTGCTAATACACTTTTATTTAATATGCACCTTTATTAACAACTCTGTCATTGTCTGATTTTTCGTTGTCTGTAGTTGGAGTAATTAATATTAATGGAGGAGTACATCAGAAAAAGATTATTTATTGTTTTAACTATATTAACTATTGTCGAGGTCGGGAATCTCACAGTTGAAGTAGGATGACTACCCCTGCCGAGCTGGATTTCTGGGTTGGCTACCTGACCTGGATATTCGGGTCGGTTGCTTGACCTGCACAAGGAAAGGGAAGGAAAATGTGGGGTAACGACTAGGATTTTTCTCTCGGGCGTGCGAATGATTACTATGTCCGAGCTGATGAAGTAGCTGAGAGCATTTAATGACGAGTTACCTCAAAAATGTGGGGGTGAAGCTCTATTTATACTAAATTTGGATCTTACAGCATTTAATACAATGAAGCTTTATGTCTCATCAGAATAGCTGGCGCAGAGGTCGGGATTTTCCTGGATCGGGGTGAGGTCAGATCAACATCCAGGTTAGACATTAGTTCAATGGGCCGGCCTTGGCTCGGGTTGGCCTACCTCAGCTCGGAGTCATCGGCTTACCCCAGCTGGGTGTCCACCTCGGAGGGAGGTCAAAGTGACGGTAGTACTAATACACCTTAAGGGTCAGCTTGGCGATCTGAGCCCAAGAAGAATGATGATGATTGCCAAGTCATTGGGGTCAGGCGAGTGCAGGAGGAGGCCGAGGTAGACCCTTTGGTCGACCTGGGAGATTTAGGAGATCAAGATGATGGGTCATCTCTAAACCGGTTGGAGGGGCTCGAGCTTCCGCAGGAATACTTAGCTAGAGCTTCCATGGCGGAGCCGATTGAGGCAGTCCCAGTGAGGGCAGTCCGACCTCGGAGCTCGGCTATGGCCAGTGGTTCGTCGGCTCGGGGGAAGAGGATCGAGCAACTATTTGCTTGTTGTAAGCTCGAGTATCATTCTACTATGTAGATGGCCAACGCCAGGCTAAGAAATTGGTTGGTGGACCAACACCACAAGTTGAAGGTTCCAGGTCGGCATGAATCTACTTGCTATCCTCTACCCGACCATTTCACTATTTATGACCTCGCATTCGATGTCATCTGGCTCCCACTTTTTGATTTTATCGCCGGCATTTTGAACTATTTTGAGCTTAGCCTGGGCCAGATGTCACCCAATGGTTGGGCCGTAATGGTGGCGTTTTATGTATTCTACCTCGAGAAGGAAGTAGAGTCGACCCTGCGTCGGTTTAGGCAGTTCTTTGTGTGTAAGCCCAACCTGAAGCAGCCAGGTGGTTCTATTTCATAGCTCGGGTCAGTAATTCCATATTCACCAAGTGGCACTCCTTCAACAAGGGTTGGCACAACAACTACTATTGGGTGAAGCCAGCTGTGAACCCGGGGTGCAGAGTGGATTGGAATCCCACTTTAAAGAAGAATGTGAATGACGACCCCAAGCTTTCAGATGCGGAGCTCATCGAGGTTGGGGTGCTGAGACCCGAGCCGAGAATGTTGATAAATATTGATAGTGTGCTCAGATGGGACAGGATCTAAGAATCGAAGTTATTCGGGAGAGAACCTAACCTCTCAAAGAATCATCCCAACTTACTTCCTGAGCTTGGAGAAGATGCGGAGTCCAGTTCAGAAGAGGGTTAGTCCACAAGATCAATGCCCAACCTTCCCATCATCCTGACTCCTGTTACCGTCTTAAATCGGTTCTCGGACACCTCTCACTTCTTTTTCTTTTCTTTTGCAGATATGACTGAGGTTGGAAAGCTCGCTTATGCCCAGAGGAGGAGGAGGGGGCCGAGGCTAGCGGCGATGGCTCAGCTCGGTTCGGTTTTGGTCCCGCCGTTTCTTAAGAGCAGAGGCAGCGGTCCAGCGGTCCAGCGGCCAAGTTCGGGAGGTCGGCACCGAGGTGTCTTCCAAGGGGACCTTGGAGTCTCCCCTGCCCAAAAGGTCAAGCTCGGGCGTAGTGATACAGGAGCGCCCGACCACCCGTCTTGACAATAAGAAGCGGCCTTAGGCAGAATATTCAGGAAAAGGCAAGGCTGCGGATGTGATTCCCCCCAACAAGGATTTTATGGAGGCGGCCAAGGTGGCCCATGACCCCAAGCTGGCAGGGGTCCCAGCAGAGCAACTCTCACTCGACCTGAGGACGGCCGTCGTCATGGTGAGTTGTACTCAATTATGTGTATTGTAAGATCTGTCAGCTCGGCTGACCGTGTCTGTTGCCCTTTGTGTAGGTGGAGTCCCATGTTTTTTTAGTACCCAGCCTTCTCACTAAGGCCCAGGCCTACTGCGTCTAGCTCGAGCAGCGGTGTGCTGATGCCCAAGCTGCGCTCGAGTCCCAGAGGGAGGAGGCCTCCAAAAGGTACAAGGAGGATGCCGCAGAGATCGACCGGCTAAATAAAGAGCTCGAGGCGAAAGGGTCCCGATGCCAAGCTGCAGCCAAGGACGTGGATCGCTATAAGGTCGAAGGGCGCAAGGCCAAGAAGAAGTTCTAGGAACTCCTCGACCGGGTCAGAGCAAGTGGAGAGAAGGCAGTGGAGGCCTTCAAGTCCAGCGACGCGGCGGTAAGCTGGGTGGAGAGCGAGGGCGGGATCATGGCCAAATATGCTAAGTTGGAATACTACTTCTGAGAGCAGGTCACCGCTCGAGAGCTAGCAAAGACCTTCCTTCCTGCCCCAAAGAATGATTACATCGAAATCTTGGAGCCTCCACCGCCAAAATTTTGGGAAGTTCCTGAGCTTCCAGCTGACCTCAAGTCCCAAGCCCAAGAGGTAATGGACTTTGTTAAGAAGGGCATGGACCAAGTTGGGGAAGAAGCCAAGGCTGCTACCTCTGCTCCTGCACCTAAATGATTTTTGTAATATCGCCCGGGTCGGGCTTTTGTAACTTGTATTTTCAATTTAATGAAATAAATATTCCGTCGTTTATTTTCATTTTGTTTAAGTTCGTACAAGTGTACTTTTTTCCTTCGCAAATTTTCTCAAGTAAGTGGGGTCGGACCAACCATAATGGACCTTTCAAACTTAAGTAATTGGCTTAAATATAATAATCGACCTGGACGCGATTAATAAGCTTGCATCCTAATTCGAGCTAGTTAATTGGGCAACTATTATAATTGTTGTCGGCCTAGACTCGTCAGTCAGATTTAAAATGGGTCAAACTAATGTTGAGTTCAAGTTTAAACCCAAACTAACATACCGACTTGAAGCCAGTTAGTACTGAGTTGGGTTTTAATCCGAACTAGTAATGTGAATTAAATCATTATTGATTAGAACCGAGCTGGAACCTAGTCCGAGCTGGTTTACTTGATTATTAGCTCGTAATTAAGCGTGGTCACAACGTTAGTCCAAGTTGGTAAGAGCTGGGTAGCTAAGTTGCTTAGGCCCAGGTCGGGCTTCACACTGATTCATAAAATACATTGTATTGAAATTTGTATGTAGAGTACTCGGCTCGGGGCGTCTATAAAAAATTCCAACTCGGGGGCTGCTACAAAAAATTCCAGCTCGGGGCCGTTACAAAAGATTCTGGCTCGGGGACCGCTACAAAAGTTTCCGGCTTGGGGCCGTTAAAAAAGTTTCCGGCTTAGGGACCATTAGACAAAATATCTCTTCAGGTGTTCTGCATGCCATATATTATTCAGTTGTTTCCCGTATTTGTCGCTAAGGTAGAAGGTCCCAGGTCGGACTTCTTTCACGACTTCATACGGTCCCTCCCAGGTCAGGGAGAGCTTGTTACCCGAGCGCGGCAAAAAGATGGCCTTTCTGAGGACGAGGTCGCCAACCTTAATAGGCTTAGGCTTGACCTGCTTGGCAAAGACTCTTTCCATGGTCGTTTTGCTGGCCAACATTCTGATATGAGCTTTAGCTCGGAGCTCTTCAGCGAGGTCAAGCTCCTCACGGATTAGAGCTTCGTTTATTGCTAGATCATGATGGAGGGTTCTACTAGTCGGAGACCTGATCTCCACTGGCAGCACTACTTGAGTACCGAAGGTCAGTTCGAAAGGCGATTCTCCCGTTGTCGAGCTGGTGGTGGTTCGCTATGCCCATAACACCTCGAGGAGAATCGATGCCTACTGGCCTTTCACTTGTTCCAGCTTGGTTTTCAGGCCCTGCAAAATGATTTGGTTAGTCATTTCAACTTGGCCATTACTTTGAGGGTGAACAATAGATGAGAATCTAAGGTCGATCCCAATCTTAGCACATTTGCCTCGAAAGTATGCACTGTCGAATTGCTTGCCGTGGTTGGTAATGATTACCTTTGGTACCCCAAATCAGCAAATGATATTCTTCCATACGAAATCCCAAGCTGCCTTTTCTGTTATTCTAACAACACCTTCAGCCTCGGGCCACTTGGTGAAGTAGTTTACAACTACAAAGGCGTGCTTCTTCTTACCAACACTGGTTGGTAATGGACCGATGATGTCCAACCCCCATTGATAGAATGGCAACGGGCTTATCATCACCGTCAGGTCAGCTGCTGGCTTTCTTTGTACATTGGCGAACCTTTGGCAGGTATCATACTTTTTTACATACTCTTTGGCATCTTGTTCTAAGGTTGGCCAAAATAGTCTTGCCTTAATGCCTTTCGAGCCAGAGCCTTGCCACCCAAGTGGTTTCTACATACCCTTTCATGGATCTCTCGGAGTACATAGTTTCCCTCCTCGGGCCGAACACACTTTAAGAGAGGCTAGGTGTAAGCTCTTTTGTAGAGTTGCCCAACTATTATGACAAACCTTGAGGCTTGTTTTAAGAGTTTTCGAGCTGCCTTTTCATCCTCCGGGATCATTCTCCCCTCCAAGTAGTCCACAATTGGTTTGGTCCAATCTGGGCTTAAATTAAGCTCAGCTACGATTTGCATTCCCAACTGAATACTAGGTTCGGAGACTTCTTCCACATGGACTAGTGCAGGTCGGCTTGCTCCCAAGGCCAACTTGAACAGAGCATCAGCTTTCATATTCTCTTCCATCGGAATTTGCTGTATTGTTAGTCTTTTGAGCCCCGAGGTCAAGTCCCTGAGTCTGTTAAGGTAGGCCATCATGACATTGTCCTTGGCTACGAATTCTCCAGATACCTGACTGGCGACCAATTAAGAGTCGGTGTTCAGGTCAACTGCTTGTGCCCTGAACTGAGCTGCAATTTTTAACCCCGCGATTACTGCCTTGTACTCAGCCTTATTGTTGGATGTTAGAAAGGCGAATTTGAGGGAGTATTGGTACTCATGTCCGTTCGGGTCGGAGATGACCACTCCAGCTCCGCTTCCAGACTTTCCCGAGGCTCCATCCACATGGACCTTCCACACATCGTCCGGGTCATACTCGGCTCGGCCAGTACATTCCAACACAAAGTCAGCAATGGCTTGGGCTTTAATGGTTGTTATGGGTTGGTAAGTGATGCCAAATTGACTCAGCTCAACTGCCCATTTCAATAGCCTACCCGACGCCTCCAGCTTGTGCATGATTGACTCAAGTGGGGCATCCGTCATGACCTTAATTGGGTGGGCATCAAAGTATGGCTTCATTTTTCTTACTGTCGTGATGAGCGTGAGGGCGAGTTTTTCCAAGGAGGAGTACCTCGCCTCTGCCCCTTGCAAGGTTTTGCTGACATAATAGACCAGCTTTTGCTCATTTCCTTCCTCCCAGACCATTGCCGTTGCCACTGTTGTCCTCGAGCATGCCAAGTATAGTACCAGTTCCTCCCCCACCTCAGGTCGGGATAGCAGGGGTGGCGAAACTAGATACCTTTTTAGCTCTCAAAAGACGTTCTAGCATTCCATAGTCTATTCAAAATTCTTAGGGTTTCGCAATATCTTGAACAAAGGATCACACTTGTCGGCTGACCTGGACATGAATCTACTCAACGCTATAACCTTGCATGCGAGCACCTGGACATCTTTCACGCAGGTCGGCAGCGCCAAGTCTAGAATCGCCTGAACCTTTTTCGGGTTGGCTTCTATTCCCTGGGCTGTGACCATAAACCCCAAGAACTTTCCTGCCTTGACGCCAAATGCGTACTTTTTCGGGTTTAGCTTTATCCCAAAGTGTTCCATTACGGCGAAGGCTTTAGTTAGGTGGGTCACATAGTCTACCGCCCTCTTGCTCTTGACCAATATGTCATCTACATAAATCTCCATATTTCGGCAAATCTATTTTTTGAAGGCCTTGTTCACCATCCGAGTGTAGGTAGCTCCAGCATTCTTGAGGCCAAAAGGCGTAACTTCATAGTAGTATAGACCTTTATCGTGGTGAATGCAGTTTTCTCCTTGTCTTTGGGAGCTATCTTGATCTAGTTATAGCCTTTGAAGGCATCCATGAAAGAGAATAGCTCGAACCCGGAGGTGGCATCCACCATTTGATTAATCCGAGGTAGAGGAAAACAGTCCTTGGGTCACGCCTTATTGAGGTCGGTGAAGTCAATA
This sequence comes from Ehretia macrophylla, assembly GCA_037974665.1. Lineage (NCBI taxonomy): Eukaryota > Viridiplantae > Streptophyta > Magnoliopsida > Boraginales > Ehretiaceae > Ehretia > Ehretia macrophylla. The sequence continues at coordinate 13,880,048 of CM075782.1, read as the reverse complement.
CACAATCTCCATCCACCTGAGGACTTGGCCACTAGTACCACATTGGATAACCAGGTCAGGTATTAGATTCCTTTATGTGGCCGACGTCCACCAACTTATCAATCTCTTCTGCTATGATTTGTTGCTTATCATAATGGAAATGTCTGCACTTTTGCTTTACTTGATAGTGATTTGGGTTGACATTCAAGTGATGCTCAATCACACCCGGGTCAATACCTGTCATGTCAGAAGCCAACCATGCAAATACATGCTCATTTTCCAAGAGAAATTGGCTTATACCTTTCTTGAGGTCGTTGGGGAGCTTGTTCCCGATCTTTGCTCTCTTTGCCTCATCGAAAAGCTCCACCTCTTGAAGGTCTTCAACTGGGTTCCCTCTCTTGGCATCCCTCTTTTCTTCAGGAAAGTTTGGTCCCTAGCTGAGTTGATATTTGGGGCAGAGGGAGCTTTCATAGTACTCCCGAGCCGAGAGTTGAGCTCCTCGAACGGTGGCTGTGCCGCCCGGGGTCAGGAACTTCAAGGCTTGGTGGTACATAGAGGGGACGACCCTGTGAGGGCCACTCACACCAGGATCTCGTTGTAAGTGGAGTTGCAATCCATTATAATGAAGTTGGCCTGCATCAAAACCCGCTTATCTCCGTCTTCCAACGTCAATGGGAGGTTAATGACCCCTTCGGCCCAGTGAGCATGCCCTGTGAATCCAGCCAAGGTGCCTCTTAACGGCATGAGTCGGCTCCTATCCAACCCCATCTGCTCAAACGCCTTCAAGAATAGGACTTTTGCCGAGCTTCAGTGTCCATCATCAGCCTCTTCACAGTGAAATTGGCTATTTCAGCGCGATCACCAACTGGTCATCATGGGGCAATATTACCCCCTCCAAATCTTCTAAGGAGAAAATGAGCTCCTCCATCTCCGGGGTTGGCCCCTGTACTGGCCCATACTCTCTTCCAGCCCGAACATAACCCTTCCTTCCAGCCGAGGTCTCCCCGCCCGATGCTAATCCTCCTGTGATAGTCTCAATCACAGCCAATTGCCCGCCCTCGACCTGGCGCCGAGGCGGACTCCTTTCTCTTTCCCTTACTTGGTCGCGATTTCGGGCTATCAGTGCCTCAATTTCCTGTTTCAGGTCTCGGCATTCCTCGGTGGTGTGGCCGTAATCCATATGGTAGCGGCAATACTTGATCTTATTGTGCTTCTCAGGTCGGTCTTTCATCTTAGGTGCTGAAGGCAAGTGGTTCTGGTACTGGATATCCATCAAGATCTGCTCCCTCGAGGTGTTGAGGGGAGTGAACATGGTGAACCGGGGGTTCTGCTTTGGCTGCTGGGGCTACTTACCTCAGTCATTTTTGGCCTTTGCTCCAGGTTAGACTCGAGAGAGTTCCCCCTTCTTACCAGCTTCCTTTTCCTTGTCATCGTCCCTCTTCGCCTGATGGATTTCTTTTGAGTATATGTACCCTTCTGCCCGTACCATTAGCTCGGCTATAGTATCCACGGGGTCGATGGCCAAGGAGGATGTGAGGGGACCCGACCTGAGCCCACTTTGGTAAGCCATCAATGTCATGAAGTCCTCCAGGTTAGGGATTCTGAGGGACTCTTCATTAAATCGGGCGGTATAAGCCCTCAAAATTTTTCCTCTGTGCTGCTTCACCGATAGCAACGATAATGTATGACGGGTTGCCCGCCGGCTTCCTACAAAGCGGGACAGGAAAGCCTCCGCCAGTTGATAAAAACTTGCAATAGAACCAGGACGAAGTTTTTGGAACCAATCCAAGGCATTACCAACCAATGTGGTCAGGAATGTCTTCGTCTTCATGAGGTCGGTCATGTCATGCAGAGTCATGTGGTGATCAAAATTGAGTAGGTGGCTGGCTGAGTCTCCGTCCCCATTATAGACTGCTAGGTTTGGCATCCGATTACCAGTGGGCAGCGGCGTGGCCAGTACCTCGGGGGAGAGCGAGCTTACACCGAGCTGGTTAATGACCTTGGCTATGGCAGCTGCGGTCTTGGCCTACTCGGGGTCGGCATGTGCCGCCATTTTTCCTCTCGCCTCTTCAGTTCTCGCCACCGACTCCAAGAAGCCCTTTTTCATCTTGCACCTGTTTTTGCCTTAGGGCCGGGATGTGGAACTGTGGATGCGCGGGCCACGACGTAGCTGCTTGCAAAGCCGGGCTACCTGCTCCTTAAGTTCCTCAAACATCCCGAGTATCATCCTCATCTCCGGTGAAAGGCTGGAGTTGAGGTCTCCATCTGTAGAGGGGTTGGTTTGTGAGGCTAAGTGTATACGTTGACTCGTTCCAACGGCGGTTTGGGTTGGGTCTTGGCTAGGCACTTGGTTGGTTTCGAGGTCCTCATCCAGGTTAGGTGAGTCCTCTACCAGTGTGCTGTGCCTTCTAGTTTGTACCATGATGGTTTCTCAATGAGTGGTAAGAAGAGTGATAGAAAGAGCTTCTTCCCACAGACGGCGCCAAACTGTCGAGGTCGAGAATCTTGCAGTTGAAGTAGGATGACTACCCCTATCGAGTTGGATTTCTGGGTCGGCTACCTGACCTGGATATTCGGGTCGGCTGCTTGACCTGCACAAGGAAAGGGAAGGAAAAGGTGGGGTGACGACCCGAATTTTCCCCTCGGGCGTGCGAATGATTAGTTTGTCTGAGCTGACGAAGTAACTGAGAGCATTTAATGACGAGTTACCTCTGAAATGTGGGGGTGGAGCTCTATTTATACTAAATTCGAATATGATAGCATTTAATGCGGCACAACTTTATGTCCCATCAGAACAATTGGCGCAGAGGTCAGGGTTTTTCTGGGTTGGGGTGAGGTCGGATTAGCATCCAGGTTGGACATTAGCTGAATGGACTGACCTTGGCTCAGGTTGGCCTACCTCAGCTCGGTGTCATCGGCTTACCCCACCTCGGGATCCCCCTCATCAACTACATTTTCTTAGTCTGTATAAAAATAGAAGCATGTCTATCTTTATAGGACGGAAGAAATATTTATCAAACAAAATAATATTATTTAACATTTGGATAATATCCGTAAGTATATTAACGTAGAAAATTGTTCATCAAGAAGATCCCAGACCGAGAAGTCTTATTGATTAACGGATTTTTACGACCAATAGATCATATTAAGATGATTAGTCAATCTTTGAACAATATCTTTGTGTCATTCGTCTTTAGAAATCCTTGTACAAGACAAGACAACATACTTTAGTATCTATTCATTTAAAAAACAACATGACACATTGGGAATTTGCGGTTGCAATTTTGAGCTTAATTTCATCATGAAAACCTCAACCTTTGAGGCCTTTACGAAAAAAAAAATTGAGTTACCCGCCATAGCAGTAGGCTATAACAACCGTCTGTTTCACCACTAGCACAAGATCATGATAATCATCTTTAGTTCGTTATCCCTAAAATGAAACATACAACTATCTTTGTTATCTTAGAATGGAAAAATGATATTTGAGATTTTTAACTGAGTTTCCAAAGTTAATAGCAACCACAAATGTTTTTACTATTAAATTTATTTAATGAATCATTGTTCATCAATGAAGAACTAATATATGCTACAATTTCCTTCATAACTCTATGAGGGTAAGACTTATATCAATCACTCACGAATGTCAATCACTTACAATGTGTGAGTTGATATTCATCAGTAATAGACGGAAGATTTTTTTCAACCTTAATCCTGTTGATAGTTGGTGTATATTGATATCTATTTTGACCCCTTACATATTGTCTGATAATGGCAAAAAATGTTGATGTCTTTAGATAGTTGTATGTAGTTTAAAATTTGAAATTATGTTAGTTTGATTGATGTTCGAGTTTGAAAAGATTAAATTTGATTTATTGCTGTAACAGATGCTAAAATTTTTCTTTTGTTCAATTTGTATTCTTTTGCTTCTATTTCTATTTCCTTGAGCCAAAAGGTAATAAAATATGTTATTGCATGAGAACAAAACGACTTCAATCCCACAAAAATACTGTGACATATAATAATAAGAAAGGAAAGAAAAAGTCCTCGCAAAAATTGAACATGAAATATTTTGGAAGTGAAAAGGATAGTTATATCCAGAATAAGATTATGTGCACATCCACACTATAAAAGGATGGCTCAAGAACAAGTGATGCTCTCTAAATCACAAAATAAGTAGAAAAGGCTTGTAGATTGCAAATGGAGTCATCAACTTTAGAACAATTGATCCAACCATGGCTATCAATTTCAGACACTACATTGTTGTTCGCTGTCTTCTCATGCTAAAGGAACTTCCAGCAAGAGCCCATTTTATCTCCCAGCAGGTTTCACTGACTAAACAATTGACGAAAAATATCCAGTCCACGAAGAAAACAGAAACCGGCAGAAATTGCGCCATTTATGCATTCAAAAGCAAACCCATTTAATTTGTATCCCGGTAACAAATCAGTTCAGCATATGCATTTGTTAATGAAAAGCTGCTTCATTTGCTTCGAATTTTGACCTTAAGAGCCCACTGAATCTTTCCCTCTGGCAAAGGAATGGACTTTGGCAGGCGAAGTGGCACATCAAACTCTCCCAATGACGACAAAGGGGTTGGCAGGTTCACATTGTCAGGTTCAATTCTCACACAAAGTTGCCTTGCCACCTGATATAGCACCGAAGAAGTATCAACCTATTTATCTATCAATCAGTATGCAAGCAAGCTGACAGGATTAGAAGGTGCATCTATCATGCAAATTCAAACATAATTCTGTAGTTGATTTCAAGCGCTTCAGCATAGCTCATATTAATTACAAGTGTGCATGTGAAACAGGGTCACTTTCTCTGAACATTATACAAATTATGAATTGTCATCTTTGCTGCACGGAGAGAGATGCTTCAGCAAATTTAGGTTACACCGCAAACAGTTTGGGGCTTAACATGGTAGGCACGATCATCAGCAGAAGCATACTAGATGGTTCTTTAAATATTACCTCGTACATATGAGCACTTCCTAACTAACAATCATCAATAACATGGAAAAGACTGCTAACCTTATTCCGGCCACAACCTAAATGCAGTTGATAAAGCAATTCATGCTCCTTATAAGAAAACTGTTGATCTCTTACTTTTCTTGACAGTTTATAACTGACCATCAACCTAAGGATTAAACTCACCAATGAACTATATAGGCGAAACAACTTAGCTAAACTACGAGAAACCATCTTGAGAACATCTCTACAAGGAGAGGGTAAAAGAAATTGAGGCTGTACATGAACGACTTGACTATAGTATAGGTCGGATTGTTCCGTGAGCCGCTGGGACTGACTTACATTATACAGAGAGAGGAAAAACAGCAATCCAAACTCTTTTTCAATCGGATATTGGATACGATCTACTTTATGGGTTTTGATTTCTTCCCAGCTCAGAAGCTAAATCCTAAACAGCTTTCAAATGAAGAATAAACTACCAATCATTTTATTCAAGGAAAAACCCTTTCCCGATAGAAAATTGAGACTATAGCAACACAGCTATCTTTATCAACTAGGATCAGACAACTATACACTCATAACCTGCTTCCCCATAAATAAGTACCTCTCATGATAATGTACCACACAGTGGCTGCAATTATCAATGATTCCGTAAAACAAAGACCATAGTTTGTATGGTGTCTAATAGATCGTTTTGCTCAGGACCTGCTTCAGATTTCATATGCTACATTTTGATTTGTAGAAAATGCTGATTGCTTCCTTTTCACCCAAATCCCTCCCCCAGAGCCCTTCTTTCTCTCCTATTGTCATTCAAAGGCATTTCTGATAATTAGAAACTTTTTTGTGGTAAAAGACAACACCCATGTTTGACATTCTCGTATTCATACATTTCAAAAAGTTAATCAGAAATTCTTTTCAGTCAACAATAATCTAAAAGAGAAGAGTGAGTTTCTATGGTTTTTTACAGAGAACCCTTCAAATAGGTTCTCTATTTCTTCAAGCAAAATAAGTTTTACAAATATACATGTAATTGATCCCAAAGCAGTTGAGATTAAGTCATTACTTTGCACATTTCTTTGTAACGTAGTTACAGTTTCTTCCTTTCCTCCTGCATTACATTTTCCCTGTTCAAATTCAAACTAAATAAATAAATACATCTAAGGGAACTCCTTTCAGCCCCAAAATCTACCTCTATTTTTACTTATTGCAAGGACATTACCTCGCTGTGTACCATAAAACTTTCAGGTTCTCAAGATACAAAGGATTAGCTTGATACAATAAAAATTTCACCCCCTGCAAATTAAAAAGAATGTAGTGCAAATATGCAAAATTTGCGCAATATATAAAATTAGCTATCCTTGATAAATTGTATAAAAAGTGTTGAAGAATTCTAACAGCATATAGCGTGGATGTCTAAGACTATATTTTCGAGCAAATCCTTCTCCACCTTATTCTTTCCCTCATGATTTCAGAAAGTATAGTATAATAAAGAGTATTACTTGATCTTGGTCCAACAACAAAAGCAATGCCATGTTTCCAGGGAATTATAGCAACTTAAGTACAAAATTGTACCAATTCAATGTGAATTTTTCTTTTTCTGGACAATATTCCCATATTTGGCATCCACAAATTCGACCGATAAAAACAAAGGCATCCACAAATCACTTTGTTTCCTGGTGGGCCCAACTTCTATCATTGACAGAACAACTGCCTATCCTACCATAGTTTTATAGTCTAATTCTATTGTTTTAATTACCAAGACCTCCAGAGGTCACAACTAATGCGGCCATCAACTAGGGTTACAATCAAAGAAAATCTTTCTTAGCGATTCACGAATCACATTGTTTCCTGCTTGGTCAAACTTCCATCCTTAACAAAACTACTATCTTTCCTGCCAAAGTTCAAGTCTATTTCACCTCAGACAATGGGCCTATATAATTCTGACATTTCATTCACTAAGACCTCCGGAAGTCATTACTTATGCTTCCATCGTAACAAGAACGAAAGATGTCAACTACAGTAACAATCAAAGAAAATATTTATTCTCCCTTGCATCTTACAACCGCATCCATATTTTTCCTGAAGTAGATTAAAGTGTTTTGAAGCATAATAAAAAACACTTAAAGAAAGGTAGAGATCAATTTTACCAACACATGGAGAATCAAACACAAAGGACATGAAAACAGAAGCCACATCATTATTATACTAAGAAATCATTTTTGAAAGATCAATAAATTACAGAATACGCATACCTCAGCAACAATTTCATCCTTCGTCACAGGTTCACGAATTTCTTTCTCCACCTTAATAAACTTTCTGAAAACCTATAGATTTATTATGCAGCAAAGATAGAGTAAACAAAAGGAGGAAACACGAATTTGTTTTATGTTGCTAAGCACCTTAATCATAAGAAAAGGAAACACATGGATGTAACTTTTGTCACCACATAACTGATGCAACTCGCAGTTTACATAATAACATTCAACAACTTCTCTCAGATTCAACACCGAATTTCAAGAACTTTTGCTCATAATTTGTGGGTTGCAGAAGTTAATTAGTTCATTCTAATCATATGGCAGTAAAAAACATGAATCCTTATATTGAAAATAAATATATGAGGAGATTAAACTTCTAAAGAAGTATAACTGAGAGAGTTTCACAAGCACTTCCATAAATTTTACGAAAATGCAGAACCGGGAGAACTTCAGATTTAAAAAGATGCAATTATAGGACTTCAAATTCAGAAGAAACACATAATAACAAATAAAGCTCACAATATGTAGCTCTAAGCATGCAAAACATACCAACTTAGATGAAGCAAGTCGGTTTGCTGCTGTTTGATACTCTTTTATCTTGTCCTCTTCAGTCTTAGGAACTACTTTAACCTCTTGAACTTCTTCTTTAGGTTGATAGATCTGCTCATTTGCAAATAATTAACATGGATTAAATTCAAAGAAAATTGACCGGCTTTACCAACTAATTTGAAATTCAGTAACTAAGCAACATTTGTAGATGTCTCTTCTAGAGAAAAATAACATCATAAACAGTAAACACAGATAAGCTGTAGTCACACTAGATTTTGCATTGGAACTGCATTGTCTACAAGGTTATAGAAATAAAAAAACATAGAATGTTCAAGTAAGTAACTTGGACTCTTACTACGTATGAGTCTACCACTAAATCAACGCCAGAGCAACTTCTTTAATTCTAAACTGACAGACTGCTGGTCGTGATGCATGAAAGCAATACAATACAAAAGAGCTCCCTACTAAGGAGCACAACTCATCCCAACAACAACAGATAATCAGAAAATATACTAAGGCATTCATAATCAAACAAAGGAAACACAATACACTATAACCACAAAAGCAGTCTATTAATTATATTTTTATATATATGAATGACAATATCACCTTCCGCATTCTTTAAAGCAACACTTTCATGGTCCTTTAACAACTTTTCATATGGGAATTTTTTCCCATCCAATTTTTCACCCTGTGTGGATTTTACATTTTGTTGAGAAGGAAAAAAAATTCTATTGGAAACAGATTTTCTCGTGTACGTTTATCAGGGAACACAATAGAAAAATTACAGCACCAAGAAGAAAAGGGAATTCGTTTACCACCAGCACTATCTTGAATCAAACAACCCAACATACCCTTCTTTCTTCTTCCCCTCTTCCTTACTAAATAGCATCATACCATCACTTTTAATGTCAATTTTAACCATAATTATCTCAAACTTTCATAGTTAGACCTTGTTCTACAGTTTTCCGATCTCCATTTCTAAAGGCTGGTTAAATAATAGCTCTGGCAAAATTATAGAGCTAAAATTGATAGGAAATATACCTCTAATGAAATCCTAATAAATTTACGCAAACAATATAAAGAATCAAACGTAACTAATAATAATAGGAAATATAATCATTTACTATAAGCTACAACAAAGCAATTATACACTAACAAAGAAAAGCTTAAAATCAATTTTGTGTAAAGTCCACGAAACTCCAGCTATGCATGGGATCTAGGAAGATGTCGGACTCATTTAGATGTACCATATGCAACCTCGCATTTTCGTAAGACTTTGTTTACACGACTTGTACCTATGACATCCCTGGCACAAATCAATAGCATTTTCGTAAGAATCTATTTCCATGACTCCAAGACTTTTAGGTTACATGGCAACACATTTACTGTTGCACCAAGCTCCCTCGTAATTGATTTTATATGTAAATGTCAGCCTTTTCCGCTACACCACGGGTCGTGAAATGAGCGGACCCATTTGGGTCTACTAGTCTCCTCCTTCCAATCGATTGTTTATGTAAAACTATTAAAAAAAAAAAAAAAAAAAGATAATCAAACCTTGCGCTGTTCGTGAATGAGATGCCTGAACTTGTCGATATCGGGGACAGCGTAGAGCTTCGGCATCAAATGGTTCCGAAAATAACCAGGCGCCACCTTTACCGTTTCCCCAGCTTTTCCAAGTTTGTCTATCGTCTTTTCACACCCAATAATAATAATAATAATAATAAATAAATTAAAACTAGTACAATTAAATAAAAAATACAAATAAAATGGGAATAATATTATGTGAAATTGTTTTGGTTAGGTTGATGCTTACAGTGGTGAGAATAACTTGTAATTTTCTGTAGCGAATGCCTTGCGCGGCGTGGAATAGCGGGTGGTGGAGGACTCCATCGGAGGAGCTTTGTACCCGTCGGAGAATGTTTCTGCTGTGGCGTTGTATGTAAGCCATTTTTAGTGGAGGCGGCGGAGAGCTTAGCTGCCGGAGGCCTGAGTAAGAGTGTAGTCTACTGTTCTGGGGTTGGGTGGGTTTTACGAATTTTCTTAACCCCTTTGATAATTTGTTTCTTTTTTCTTATTCTTTTGTATCTCAACTCAACTTTTCTCAATGACCCATTAAAAAACTTTCTTACTTTTGGTACCAAAATGCCCCTTTTACAAACCATTATTTGCTACAAATGAACAACTCCATCACAGAAGAAAGGGGTATTTTCAGAAAATGACTCAGTTCCCACTCCTTCTATAATACGAGACTTAGGCCCCTTCTGTTAAGGATCTCTCACATCTTCTTTTTTTTTTTTGTAAAATACCATTTTTACCCTTGACTGTACCTCCCAACACACCCCCACACAAGATCGAGCAGCACCTCAAACCAACGCAGCAAAGCACACATGCTTCTTTTCTGATATGCATCTGTATGTCTATTTTATATGCTAGTCATATCTCGCAGAATGTTGTAGCTTTTTTTGTGTTTTGTTTCTTTAATACCTTTTTTTTTTGCATTTATATATAAGGGTAAATTGCACCTAGCCCCATTATAGTTTATCATAAGTGCATAGAATTTCTTTGCGCTGATCAAATTAACGCATTACTCCCTTGTGATAAAACGAAACGGTGCATACTCTCTCCATTAGCTAACTTTTGTTAGTTTTTTTAACAAAAATATCAAAATGACAAATATACTCCCATCAAATTTAAAAAAAAAAAAAAACAGACCAAACCCAAACCCCCCACCACCACTACCAAACTCACCACCACCCAAACCCACCACCACCATCCCCAAACCCACCACCACACCCAAACCCAGCTACCACCACACCCAAACCTAGCTACCACCACCACCAAACCCGCCACCACTCCCTTTTGCCACCAATACCCACCATGTTGCCAACACCACAGTGATAAGTATGATGTTGAAAAAAAAAATACATACACAGCCGAACACAAAAATACATTTATATACATACACAGTTGATATATATATATATATATATTTCTTATGAAGTCACACCGCCGAAGCTTATCAATCGTAGGCCTATTCTCTGGTGCTAGATCAAGACATTTTTACAACCTTCAACTTCATCCCCAAGTTATGCAACACCTTTTTCCTTTTGCTTAGATTTAAGCCCACAAACTTCCCACGCGTTGGTAGTTTGTTTTTCTTGGTTATCTTGGCGATGATAACATCAAAGCCTTCATGATCACTTGCATGGAGGCATATATATATGTGTATGTGTGTGTGTGTGGATTATAGGAAGCAATCAAAATGAAACACATTCTCACACACATAGCACGATTTGGGGGTTAGGGTTTGGGATTGGGGATTTAGGATTTGGGGTGAGGGTTGGCTTTGTGTGAGGGTATTTTGGTCTAAAAAGTCTATAATAAAGTGAAAAACGTCAGTTTATTGTTGCAAAATTACAAAGGACGTGCGTGCTTTACACTTCCAGTTAAGCTAAACGATTTTCTTAACAGAAGGAGGTTTCGTGAACCTTTTTTAATAACCACGGGGGGATAATATGCTAGTTTGATCAACTCAAGGGGATTCCGTGCACTTATAGTAAACTATAAAGAGGCTAGGCGCAATTTACCCTATATATAACTTATACCTACTTGAGCTTCCTTGGCCCTGTTTGGTTGTAAAGAATTACTATAAAGAGGCTAGGCGCAATTTACCCTATATATAACTTATACCTACTTGAGCTTCCTTGGCCTTGTTTGGTTGTAAAGAATTTGTACTCGCTACTCTTTTCCTTAAGTTGAAAAATATTTTGTTCTTCTGTTGTTGTTAAAATATATGGTCCTTTTAAAGTATTTTTTAGAAGATGTTAAAATTGTAAATAATGGACATACATTGAGTTAAATCAAAATTTGATGACATCAAACATCATGGAGTTTGCTTAGTCATCCTCGTCTTGGGGATTCCCAAACATCTTGGGGATATAGCAGATTGTTGTCAACTTGGTGTTCAATCTTGTTAGTTATACAAAGAACAACCTCAAATGTTGAAATGGAACCCCAAGCAAAGCAGACCATTTTCGATGATTTAAACATGTATAGTTAAGCGAACATAACTAGAGATTATAATTAAAGTTTTGAGTATCAGATAGAATGAAGGGAAAAAAAGAGAAATAGCAATAAAATATCCCCACATGTTTTCCACAACATATATGCAGGAAAGGTGATACATAGCAGAATACAAAACAAGCAACAATTTAGAGAGTCTCATGGAGCTTACATCACCCCCACCATTGACTTCAAATTTGTACATGATTCCCTATCAAATAGCTGCCTTAAATTTGTAATAAATGCAATACGCTAGATGCATGGATAATAATGCAGCGAATTACCCCTAAGGGAACAAGGTCTTCTTGGGCCTCAGACTACACACAAAATTTCCAGGGTGCATTCCCGTACTAGCCATAAACATTCGTCGTTGCATTTCAGGGACCATCTTCTTCAACTGAAAGATTTAGAGCAGGTGTCAATATTACTCATTCAAATATGAAGAGAATCACAAACATATGCGTGTGCACTAGTAAGGTGGATTGGGGAGAGAGAGACAGAGAGACTACTTACTGCTTAATATAAATCCTTGAAGCAAGCTCTGAGCTCTTTCCGCTTGCTCTGGAGTACCTGATATTTGAACTATCTTTTCTGTCACCTCTGGATTATCTTCAATAAGTTTAACATTTGCTCCTGATAACTGTTTCGCATTAAAAATCATGTCAGCAGAATTTTATATTTACTTTTGCCAAAAACAATATTACTGCAGGAGCAAGAGTACCTCACTGATCTGAACAAGCTTGTTTTTGGATTTGGTTACGAGTTTTGCAGCTGCATATGGAGGTATGACAACTTCCAACGTACTACGAGTTACCAGTGGTACAGAAATTCTGGCCAAGGGTATAAACAGAAAAGAAAGTGTTTTAAGTAAATAATGATGCAGCAATGTTACAGCAAAGTGATAGAGAGCTCTAAGGCTGTGTGTTCAAAGAGATTCAATACCTATTCAACCCACTTGGCATATCTTCCCGACGCTCATTTTCACTATGTTTTACAGCTTCATTGCCCGGAGATCCAGTGTCCTACAAAACAACAGGACATTCTTGAAATGCAAATTGAGATTTACCAGTACAAACTGCAGTCACTTCATTCCATAGAAGTAGAATAGTTCATACAGCAGAACCCTTTTACTAAAACCAACGCCCAAACACAACCCCCCAAAACCCCCCCGCCCCGGCGAGGGGTCTGTGCAAGCAAGGAAAAACGAACATCCTCTTATACGTCCCACGGACTGGAGAGGCAGCAAGAATCCCAAATACTGCAGAAATACTTTTTGGTTGACAAGCAAATTTAAAGGGTACACCGGCCAAAAAGAGTAGGCTTCGAACTCGCTTTACCTTCACTGGTTGGCCTGTTGCTGGGACTTCTGTATTCTGATGGGTTGAAGTGGGAGGATCGTTCCCAGCAGTATTATTTTGAGCTGTGTTGTCACCAGAAGCTGCATCGTGTCCCATAGGACTCACTACTGGGCTGGATGCAGATACAGGAGCTTGGGCTGTATCCTTTTGGAAGAATTCACGGTATATATAAATCCGAAGCCTTGATGTCACCTCAACAAGAGCTTCTCGAGCTGCTTGTATCTCCCCTACAATCTGTAAACGTCATAACAGCAATTAAGAACACCAGTACAGAAGTCAACCTGACACAATCATGGGATGCTTTGATGATTCTCCCGACCCCAGCTTATCGTGCTTTTCCTCTTTTAAAAGGAAAAGTAATCAACAGGAAAGAAGATTATGCAGTAAGAGTAAAACAACACTCATTCCTTCAATATGGGGAAGTATAAGTTCATACTCCACATAGGAGATCATCTACGTCAACAAATGGTGTACTAAACAGAGACCCTAATAAGCACTATTTTTGAAATTATAACACTATGTCAGGCATGTAAACTGTAGGACCCCCCATACCACAACACAACAAAAGCACCAAAATTGATGCTTCTATTTATCAAGCACCTTAACAAAGTCATCACAGTACTTAAAGCACATATGGCCTCCTACAAATCCCAAGTAAGCAGTACAACAGACCTGAACAATCTCATTTGATCCTGTAAGACATACTGGGTGTTCCTCCCGAGGCAGGATTTGAACTTCCGCACCAGTTGTTTTGCTTATCTCAGATAATGACCCATCATTGCCTTCTAAGCTTCCAATTTCATCTGATTGCACAAGTAACCGAGTGGTGACAATGTTTTCTTTATCTGGAACAAGATCGACAATGCGAGTTTGAATGTGCAACAAGGCTTCTTGAGCAGGAAACAGCTCATCATCAGGACCCTAGAAGACATAAATAAGCCAGAAAGCTTTCAAAATTTTATAAATATCGACAGGAAGTGACAAAAGTCCACTGTGTAATCTGTATAAAGGCAAATGTACATAGATAAAAGTTTTATGAGCTAAAAACATTGGATGAGTAAAGTTGGCCAATCTTGTCCATCCGAAAAATGGAAAACCAGCGACTAAAAACATCCATAGCTGTGACGATGATTCAGAGAAAAGTAGGGATTTGCTGTACCTCTTCAGATGAAATTGTAATAATTTGCTCTTCTGCGCCCGAAATAGGATCAGCGATCTTGACATCCACACCAATTTCATTTTGAAGCAGCTCCATAATCCCATCAGCCTCACCAATAACACTATCAATCTTTTCAATCGGGCAAAGAATTCGAAAGACAAGGTCTTCACCAGAAAAGGATGGTACATTGTCATTGACAGGAGCACTTTCAGGTTCAATTTCATATCCAGACGAGCGTGAGGAATAGTGACTGCTTCTATTACTGTTCAGACCAGCAGACAATCTTGAGCCAAACATAGCCCCATCCGCTGACGTTCTGCGAGTTGTACTATTCATGTGAGGAATGAAATCATCATCTGGAGGAAAGAATCTATCTGGTGAATGCAACCGATTATTAAAATGACTGCGATCACGATGTTGGCTCTCCCTCAGGCGTAAGGAAATAATTGCTATAGCATTTTTCACAGCATTCACATCACCAACAACCTACAAAAGAGAGAATTCAGTTCCCTCAAGAAAGGCTGAACTAGTACATAAAGGAAATTTTGATTCACATTTGTTTCCAAACAAGAAACTCAATATACATTGAGTAATACCACTAAGTACTTTGCTGAGGAACCTCATATACCATTCAATTCATCCAGTACGCATTGGGTAGGTATGAAGTTCTAGCTAGAAAAAGAAAAGTTCACGACTCAGATTAAAAATCAATAGCACATCTCACTTACAACATCACCCTATGCATATGACTGTCACTCGGTGAATGCAACCTCTGCTTTATGGCTCAGGTTTTATAAAGCAATTCTTAAGTTGATAACTTGATATACATGCCTCAACCAAAGATCCGTCAGAAGAAGCAAATCTATCTGATAGAATCATCATTGGAATCTTGTATGATGCTTCATAATTTGGAGGCAAAATAGACTGTGACTACAAGTCAATTGAAGTTGTAAATATTGAGCATTCAAACAAACTCCGATTACCAAATTATTGGTGGTGGGAACTATACAAACATGGGTCTGTACTTCTGATCATGCAGCATCACGTATCAGGTGTCTGCTTAACATGGTTACTGACAGTCAAGCATGTCAAGTATAGTTTCTTTTCATCTACAAGAAGAGACATATTTACCAATTCAAAAACAAAAGTAAGTATTTGTTAAGCTTCCTCATAAAGCAGGAAGAGCTAACTGAAGTAAGATGCAGATGTCACAATACCCATGCAATGCAATCTTGCTCAGCTTGATCTGACACAGTACAAAATTAATTCCTTCAAAATTTGATATTTCTGTCTTGCTAATGTTGGTTCATTCTACACAGAAAAACCAAGCTCCAATCGTGATATAGAATAAAGGCATTACATCTTATAGCAGCTGCATCACACGAAATTACTGTTTTCAAAGTCATTTCTGATTCAATGATCAAGTGGTTTGACCTAGTTTCATTTCAGTTAAGCAGCTCCAATGCCTTTAACTATATATATATAATATATACAATTCACTGGTCAATAAAGATCCTGTCACATAAACCGGACGGTAATACAGCTCAATCAACTGTGCATATGAGGTCCAGAAGTCAGTCAGGTCTTCTGGTTTTAGCTAGTAAGAGAAAGTCCAAGATTGAGCCTTGCACCGACCTTTATGCACTGCAGAGTTTAATCAACTAAAATCTGATTATGCTAGGGTAGTTTCACTTTTTCAATTTCACAAGTGCTGGTTTGCATGCTACCTCTTAAGCATAATGTACCATGAATCAGTCTTTTACTTGGCTCATACACGGTTGAACCTTGCCCCTTGAATGGAAAAGGTAACTTTCCATCTCACATTGGTCTATAAAACATATGAGTTTAATTCAGAAGGACTTGGTTCTTTGCTAGTGTCAACTAGGGCTTAAGCATTTTGGGAGCTCCGCACGCTAGTACTCAGACTAGGATCATTACAGGAAGATCAAACTCAAAGCTCAGAACTTCAAGTTTTAGCGAAAAAGGAAAATCTGCAAGCAAACAACTTGGGTATCACTTAGAAAAGGCAATTAAAGCACGAAACTCTAGTTATGCGTGAGATCCAGATAATGTCGGACCTAAACCCACTGTACCCAGCTTCAGAAACTGGTAAAAACCGGTTTGAGATGCAAAACTCCAGTTATGCACAGGGTCTAAGGAAAGATGGTACTCGTTTTAGGTCTATCATACGCAGTGTTAAAGAAATGGTGTGAAGAAGAACAAAAACCTGAACAATCTCCTCAGACATAGCAACACAACGAGGCAAAGTATTGTCTCTAGGCAAAATCCTAATATGGGTCTTAGTCTCAATCCTCATTTGCTCAATAATCTTCCCTCCTTTCCCCAATATCGAACCCACGTGCATTCTCGACACCACCAGCCTCGTCACCACCACCCTATCCCCACTGCCGCCGCCGCCACCACCATTGTTATTAACATTGTTGTTCATATTGTTCTCAGTGTCTAAAATCCTTTCGTGAATGAGCAACAAAGCCTCCTGAGCAGGCGAAAAAGCCGGCATTCTTCCCTCCGGGTCACGCCGGCGCGTGTCGGAAATCTCAATGATTCTCTCCTCATCACCGGGAATCAACTCATGCACATTGATCCACGCGCCCGTGTGTTGCCTTATCGCCTTTATTATGCTCCCTGATTTCCCTATCACTCCCCCCGCCTTCATGTCGTGACAGAGAATACGGTAACACGTAGTCACCATCAACGACGATGACGACGATGACGAGTCCTGTTGCACCACCCCCCTGCTCCGCCCTCCACCACCACCGCCGCCGCCGCCGCCAGCACCACCACCACCACCACCACTCCATCGCCGCTGGTAGTTATTGTTGTTGTTGTTGTTGTTGTTGTTGTAACGGGGTTGCTTTGTTCGGTCGGAATCATAGTTGTCCTGTTCATAATAGTAATACCTTTTGGATCTTGATCTGTCCATTTCTTAATTTTTCCTTTTTGCTTTTTGGTCCAAATCTGAAAAAAGGGTCTTCAAATATTGCTGACTAGTTTGGGGTTTCTTCAGCAGTTGCAATGGAGCATGACCATGGTAGCGATTTCTATGGTGATGATGATATGAAATCTGTGTGCTAATAGTATGCTATTAAATTTGTTTTTTGAGGGTTTGGGTTTGGGTGATGTGGCAACCAGCAAAGCTTTCGACTTTGCCCCGTTAACACGTTATCATTTCCTACCTAATTAGTGGTATTTTTTTGACGTATCTAAGGGTATAGCTGTTTGTACTTATTTGGAGATTTGAATCTTTCACCAATGAAAAATACTTTACATAAAAATTTACTATTTTTAATAATTTTTAAAAATTAAGTCTTCAAATTTAGAATCAAAATAAATAAAATTTATCATTTTTATCAACTTTTTGACCAAAATAAATACTCAATCACTTTTTAGTTCTCTAAATTTAGAGCCAAAAAAATAAATTGAGTTTTTATTTTAACTCAAATCTCTAAAATTGTATAAGCCTCATATATTTTAACTCTAAATTTAGAGACACAATATCTAAAAATTATTAAAAATAGTAAATTTTTGTAAATAATATCTGTCATTAAAGATACCTTTAACGACATAAAACACTACTAAATGATGATATTTATCATTACTTCACAATTCTTAATTTTCCTAATAACGAGATCCAAATCATATTTTTGGAGCCATAGTTCATTATTAACTTTATCATGAAATTTAGATCGTTATTTATTTAACTCAACGATGATGAATTGACAATCGTAACTAATATAAAACTTATCATTGTCAATTGACTAACGTTAAATTTTTAATAATTTGTGTGATAATATTATGAGACAACTCACGTTATCAGAATATCCAAGTTTATTTTTTAATACTCTTTTTTGAAGTCTATGCACTAGTATCTAGAGTAATTCCACTTTGATTCACAAAATTTTAGGGGCAAGGAAACCCATCTTAATGGTCAATTAATGTACCTTGATTGACTTTTGACTAAATATTGTTATTTACTTGTATGTGAAAAGGTTAATAAGTTGATTTCACTTTGTCATTTTTTCCCAACTTAAGGTATTAGAACACTTTATTTATACTCAATCCTCATATTGCTCCTTTTTTCTACAAAAATAAATATTGCTCAACTTGACTTTTCTTTAACGAACTTTTGATCCAAATATCATTAATTGTTTATTATTTACTAATTAATAATATTAAAATAATGGAAATAAGCTCGATTTTGTAACATGCAAAATGCCCTTCAACATGAAAATTAAAGAGAATTAAAGGGGCTTTTTGGAATTTTTTTTGAAAACAATTTTTTTGTTTACAAAAACAAAAAACTTATTTGGTATTAGTTATTTTCGGTAATTGTTTTCAAAATCTGTTTTGAAAAGTACGTTTTCAAGAACAATGAAACTAGAACACATTTTTTATGTTTTCATGTGTTTTGTCCCCTTTCCTTTACCCCTCAACACTTAGGAATATATTTTAAAATTAATTATTATTAATAAATTTAATAATCAAAAAATTATTAATTTTTAAGTTCATCAATGATTATTAATTAATTAGTAACTACTAATTAATTAATTTAAAAGCTAATTATTACTTAATAATTGAATTAATTGGTAACTTAATTAATAATGTTATTAATTAATATTCAATTTATTAATTTAAAATCATATTATTTAAGTTCTTAATTATTGTTAGCTTGAAAGCCTTTATCTCGTATTTTGATGATAACCAAATCTTAATCGTATTGTTAATCTATTGACTAATCGTGTCATGTATAAGTCCATTGGTTGAGAATTAGTCAAAGATTGAAGGATATTCAATGCTAAGCAAGCTCATGAAAAGCTTGTTTGGATTGACAATATTAAAGGAAAGGAAAGGTTAGGAAGAGATTTTTTAATCCTTTCCCTTGTTTGGATTACAAATTTAGAGGAAAGAAAGGTTATGGAAGGGTTCCAAAATCTCTCCATTTTCTTTAATGAGTATATATTGGGCCCTTTACTATGGAAAGTTATAAAGAGAGAGTCTCTTATTTAGTAGAGTGACCTACCTTGGTGATTAGATGGGCTTTTCGGACTTTTCTTATTAGTGCATGAGAGTGCATTGAACTGGAACATAATAGATGTGATCTTTGTAAAAGTACTATCGTTCGTATGAGATCAGAAACATCTCAAGCTACTAAGGAACCAATGCTCTAGTTTTTGAGCATATGTGGATGACCAATGAACTCAAAGACATGTGTTTTGATTCACTATAGGTGAGATCTTATATGGGTCAACAACTCGGTGTTTTGGATCCTTGGATTTGACTAGTTGGCACATGCATATGTGTCAAGACGTTCTATATCATCTTAATTGGTGGGTTATAACCCCTTTGTGACATCCTATTAATCATCTAAACCTAAATACTTAGTAATCTAGTTAATCGGGACTATATTTAGATATTGAACTTAAGGGTCAACTCCTTGGATCAAGAGAATAATATATGCATGATGATTATTGGAGGATTAGAGGCACAAAGAATAGAGGTAATCAAGAAAGGTTGATAGTACAAAGATAAGACATAGTATTGATTGCGGGTTCTACCTAGAAGGGTATTTTGGTCATTTTGCTTAGCAGGTCAAGGATAGAGAACCTCCGTCATAAGTTTATTAATTGCCATGGAGTGCAACCCTAACTCTTTAGTAGAATGAGTTAAGATTAAAATGATCAAAACATTGCTAGTGACTAACAATGGTATTTTGGTCATTTTGAAACCACAGCAACTATGTCTTTTGGTCCCTCTTCTAGCCACTTTCCTTATTGAGTATACTTTCTATTTTTTGTTCTACCTTTTATGGAAATAGGTGAATGGTTCAAATTTAGCAACTACCTAAGACAAGAAAACATTCTAAGACAAAAATGTTTGTCCTAGGACATGTCTTGTCTTAAGATGCCTTGCAAGCGTACTGGCATGTGGAAGACATGGTGAGGTGTGTGGGACTGATTAGGAAGAGATAATATGGGATTTAATTTTGAATTAATAAGAGATAATGTAATATTATCTAAATTAATTCTACAAAAATCAGCATTAGAGTTCTATTAGCATTTGGACTTTATCTTTCCTCTATCTCATCAAATACATGCCTATAATATTATTTGGCTAAGCAAGAACATTCACTTCACTTGACATACACCATAAGGGCACGGTTAGAGCAATAGAAAAAAGATAGAGACATTTTCTCCCACCAGAAAATACACTCAATTGCTCGGAAGGTGGAATAGGAGAAAAGATCGTTTGGTTTTTCCAATTCGAAGTTCTCTTGATCTTTGCAACTTTTTTCCAGCCTTCAAACAGTCCGTATATTGTTGTGTGTTGTGTGTTTAAGCCAACACGGAAGGTACAATATATTACTAATTGATTAGTGTTCTAAAATTCGCATGATATTATGACTATGTAGTTGTATGGTTTGATTTCGAGTTCTATATCTATTTGCATTCCGCTGCGTTTCTTGTTTGATCTTTTGAAAAGTGGTTTCAATAGAATTATTCTATATGGATATATATATATAAAGAGGATTTGATTTGATAAGGTGTCATGACATCAATCCTAGTCATCAAATGGCAAAACAAGTTATTGGACAAAATGGTACATGTGGCATGTGAATGTGCTCATGTAGGATGATTGGATTGTCTATGTCATCTATCCTAGGATTAATCCTATCTACTAATTTGAATTAAGGGTTGAGATTTAATCTTGATTAAATCAAGATGCCTTCATGTCATTAGATAGTAATTATTACTTTTGCAAGTTATGGGAGAGAGAAAAGAGACAACCTTTATCATTACAATCTAAGGACATGCAAAAGCTAATCTAGGATTACACTCAATCAAGTTTATTTTGATTGGATGATTTGCATGCAAGAGAATGAATATAATATGGATTATGATAAAATAAGAAAAACACTCGTTCTCTTTCTTTAAGAGCACACACACGGCATACACACACAAAAACAAGAAGAAAAACTTCTTCTTTCTTCTTTGTTGGTTCGTCCATAAGAAGATAAAAGGAAGATTTTTCTTTTAAGAAAAACCACATATATATTTAGCAAGATCTCTTGAAAACATACTAGCACATTTTTGGCTTTCAAGCATTTGGAGAACTTTGGATATTTGTGGACATTTCTAGTGCCTTCAAGTTAGAAGGAGTTCAAACAAAGTCTTCAAAGCTTTATCCACATAAGTTGCTACAAGAGGTATATCTCTATTCATATCATCTTTACATATGAGTATATATGTATATATTGATTATAGAATAGAAATACTTGCATGTTATATTAAGAGCTTCTATTAGATATACAATGTTGTTGCAAAGTGTTTACATGCCAAAAATTTTAAATGCTAGCTTATACATATTGGTATATGCTTGTTCCAAGTTGTATACAACATGGTTATCTAACGATAATTTAACAAGACTTCCGTTGCGCTTATATTAGAATGTGATTTTTATTCCTACATAATCAGAATCCAAAAGAGTAAATGATTAAAACTTTGAATTATCCTCTAATTCTAAAATATAATGAAAATCTTTTTACACCTTGCGTTCCCACTACCCTAGCACACCAAGCCAATCCAACTCTTGGGACCCACATGGGATGCCTACCCCATGCGTCAGGTCATTGGTCCGCGTGCTAGCTTACTTGGTTCAGCCCTTGTGCTCTATTGAATTAATTAAATTAATTTCAATTCATTCCAAAAGTCCAAATCTAGTCTACTATTTAGGAATATAACTTTTCTCCAAGCTTGAAAAAACTATCTTAAATATTTAGTAGCCTTTAGACTTTAAATTAATTATCTGAAAATTATTTAATAATTATTTAATTTAAAATTTGGCCAATAATCAAAATAGAATTTCTCTTTCTACAAATAGAAAAGTCTATTTATGATTTCTAATTGCCAATGAATTAAATCATCTCTCAACTTAGTAATTCTTTAATTTAACAAATACACTTATAAGGTAAATGGCTAGAAGGGCAAAGACATAATTATCGTTCCATTGAAATGATCAAAATATTCTCGCTAGTGTCCTAGCAGTATTTTATCATTTTATCCTTAGTCTATTCCACTAAAAGACTATGGCTGCACTCCAAGATAATTACTGTATGAATAGGAGTTAGTCAATAATATATGACACTCAATCTTTAGACCAACTAAGTGATAATGACCACGCTGCCCCTCTATACTCACTCATAGCCAAGACAGGTTTATCAATATGCACTATCATCTCTTTGACTACATTTTTCTCCTTAGAACTTTTAACCTATAATCTAACCATCATTCGAAAGTTATCCACTTGACCAAGTGTCATGCCCTGACCCCGACCCATCACTAGGCTAAGGCCGAAATATGACGTTCGTAACACTTATTCCTGATATTAACAATTTAAAAGCTTTAAAATCGGTGAATGTTAATTTAATAACCTACACATCCATTAAAATATCACAAGAAGTTACCGAAAGACTTCCAAAATTCTCCCAAAAATATCGGCCTTAAAGGATTATATCACCTTGGTACCTATTATAATACCTGAATCCAGCTACCAGTATTCCAACCTTAGATTTAATAAGTAAAATAGTCAACTTAGCTAGGTGTCTAGTTAAACCAAAAGAATATACAACATAAAATTTGATCAATATATAAAACATCTATTTATAACAAGAAGTACATCAACTCAGCAAATCTTGCAGTCACAAGGAGGCTAGCTCGGCTAATCTTCACCTGAAATTGTCAAAAGAAGGGTGAGCTAATCCTACATATAGCTCAATGAGGATGGAATAGGAAAGATTTTTACAAAGGTTTTTATCTTTTCGTAAACAGTTGACAAAACATGCCATGCACGCGAGAACACACAAATAATCATAACAAAATGTGCAATTTCAATCATGCAAACTTACTCTTCCAAGATATCATTGGGTCCTGACCCGTAGGAGGACCAATGGGTCTTGAAAAGAGCATACAATAACAATCACAATCGTATAACCTTTATCTTCCGAGATATTATTAGATCCCGTCCCGTGGGAGGATCAATGGGTCTTAGTAAGAGAAGTAATCCAGTACTTTGGTAGGCGAGATATACTAGCAAGCCCTGCCTCTGCTTGGAGGCTCGTTACTACCTCGGTAGGCGAGATATACCGGCAAGCCTGTTGCTGCCCGGACGTCTCGTTACTACCGCAATCAATTGTGGTTATAACCGCCATGCATAACAATTCAATTAAAGTATAAATGCACAATTATTTAATAATGTTATTGTCCAATCAACATTTAGGTAAGCATATAAACGGTGTAACATTTAACTTATAAGCAGTGTTAGGTGTAATAGTTATCTTCAAGTTTGCCTAATGATCCATCAACAAAGTGAAAAGAGTAAGGCTCAGTAATTAAGATAATATAATAATCTAATAAGGCAAATAAATAACTTGACATTAGTTAACTTAATACAACATTAACCAACTTATTAAAGACTCAAAACTCAGGTAAGCAAATGTTAGTCAATTTATTAATGTCTAGCTTATTAATATATGTCCTATATATCATAGATATACTAGATATCATAGATATACAATAGCTAGCAGGTTAATAACATAAAGATAAAGCTAACAACTTAAGGCAAAAGGAACAAAAGGAACAAGAGGCAAAAGAAACAAGCAGAGGCAGAAGGGTCCGGATGAGGATAATTGGATGATGCCTCATTCGAGTCCATCATCCTACCCTTGGCTTTACGGCTGGATGAGGCCATCGAATGAGGCCTCATCCGATCCTCATCTGGTGCAAAAAAGTGGCACCGGACAAGGGTGACCGAATGAGGTACCATCCGGTTCCTCATCTGGTCCCCAGTGGTGCCATCGGATAAGGTCATGCCTCGTCCAATGATTCTATTTTCCGAACTTTTCCCTACGCTTTATAAAAACCTTCATTCCAATGGATATTTGTCAGGCATTTCTATAGAACTCAGTTAGTTACATTCAAATTCAAAGTATATATATCAAGTATTCTTCAACCCTAAACCAACTATACAACAACCTTCACTCAACTTAGCTTTTATCAAATCAACAACATATAAGCACTTAATTCACAGCGTGTATCATCTTTTCAAAACTTTTAGAAAACATCATCACCTTCGTAGAAGCAATAAGAAACAAGACAAGTTTGGAAATGCTAGAATGTTGCTTGAAAATGTACGAAATCTCTCTTTTTCTCTTCTGTTTTCTTTCTTCTGTTTCCTTTCTTAGCTCAGATGAATGTGCGTAATGTGTATGCTGACCGTGTGTTGTGTGTGTATTGTGTGTTTTAGTTAGGTTAGATATTTTGGTAAGTTATCCAAATGACTAGAGTGCCCCTCAACTAAAAGTTATTTTCTTGCCTACTATGTTGTCCCACTCTAATTGTTTTAGTTCTAACTTAATTATTCCGGTTAGCTATTATATGTAACATAGTCTAATTATCGTATACATTATCAAAAATAATCAAATGCACGTAAAATGAGATGAATGCACGTTAAACAATATAAATGTACATTAATTAATATAAATGCATATCAAGTGATGCAAAATTATATAAAATGCTCATGAGCTCTTGTATGGGCTCCATACGAGGTCTTACACCAAGGGAGCGACCCACAAGTGTAACAAGTAATACATTATGTATTACTATGCGTACAGATTCAGGATGATCAACATGGATTATTCTAAGGGAGTGATTATTGTATAGATTCTTTATTGCATATGCATGTCTCTTCTAACCAAGTCCAAACACCCAAATCATGGAGTTGTTGACCCATATATAAGATCTCACCCATAGTGACTCAAAGTGCAAGAACTTGACTTTGTCAGTTCATCCACATATACTTAAGATTAAGAGCATTGGCCCTCTTAGAAGCATGTAGGTATAGGTGACCTCTTTCTTTGATAGTACATATTTAGAGTTCACACCTACGGTGGCCCATCCAATGCATACACATGCATAAGTGAAGTAAGTTTGGAACCCTATCCATGATCAAGGCAAATCACCCTAAGAGAACTTATTCACAATAACTTCTACCATAATAGAATGCCCAACTCTATTACTTAGTTATGGACTAAATAGTTTTGCTTGACAAGTAACCATGACTTAGACCTTTTGTATGTAACCACCACGTACCTAAGTTAACACTTGTAGCAAGGACTTTATATCCATATATACATATCAAATAGTCAACCATATAAGAAAGAATCATGCTCATATAAGTAAGATGACAATAATTAATTCACTACAAACATTCAGATATATCAATGAAAATGTGCTAGTGGTCTTTTGGGCATACTATTCCCAACTTAAGCGTCTTCGGATCTATCGTCATGTAATCTTCTGGGAAAATAGAATGTTTTCAATATGTACATTTCTTCATTGATTCGTTTCTCTCTTTATTTTTTAATGATGACAGCGACATGGACACAAGCATAGGTTCCTTGGAAACTTTTGACACGGCTCTACCTGAGGACTATGCACCTATTGATAGGCCTGCACATGATGACGAGTCTTCCCTTTCACCTCTACCTTCTCCCTCAATTGATTCATCTCTTCACTAATCTACACAGGTAAGAGCCATTCCTTTCTCACCTTCTTGACAATTATTGGTTTTTCACTATTCTTTTTCTTCATGAACCTCAAACTTACCATGGGGCCATTTCTAACCTTCTCTAGCAATAAGCTATGATAGATGAATTGCATGCCTTGAAATATAAACATACTTGGGATTTGGTCAATCTCTTTCCTAAGTAAAAATGCTATGGGATGCAAATGGGTGTACAAAATCAAGACTTAGTTTGACGGGTCCATATAATGGTACAAGGCGCAATTGGTGGCAAAAGGTTTCACCCAAGAGTATAACATTGACTATGAAGAAACCTTTGCCCTTGTTGCTCGTCTCACCTTTGTTCGGTCCCTTGTTGCTATTGTTGTAGTTAAACAGTGGAAGTTTTTTAAGATGGATGTCAAGAGTGCTTTCCTTAATGATGATCTCACTAAAGAAGTCTTCATGAAGCTTTCCCCAGGCTACCATCATCCTCCTCACAAAGTGTGTTGGCTCCGTCGTGCTCTTTATGGCCTTAAGCAAACCCCTCGTGCCTGGTATTCTAAGTTCAACTCTGTTATCACTGAGTTTGGTTTCACTTTGAGTGCTCATGACTCTGGACTCTTTATTCGCCAGTTTAGCCTGGTATGATTCTGTTGCTTCTTTATATGGATGATATAATTATTACTGGGGATGACTTGGCTAATGATCTCAAGCAATTTCTTGGTCAATATTTTAAGATGAAAGATCTTGGCTATCTTACTTATTTTCTGGGCATAGAGGTATCATCTTATTCTACAAGCTATTATCTTTCTCAGGCCAAGTACTCCTCTGATTTCTTGGCTCGTGCTGGTCTCACTGATATAAAGACTGCTTCCATACCTTTTGACACAAATATTTGTCTTACTCCCATGGATGGGATCCCTCTTCAGGATACATCTTTGTATCGACAGTTTGTTGTTAGTCTCATTTACCTCACTATTACTCGGCGTAACATTGATTATATTGTTCACCTAGTTAGTCAGTTCATGTCTACTCTTCGTACTACTCACTATGCAATCGTCCTCCATATTTTTCGCTATATCAAGGGAACTTTATTTCATGGTCTCTATTTCTTCATCAGCTCACCTTTAGTTTTTCCTGGATACTCTGATGTAGATTGGGTTGGTGATCCTACAGATCATCACTCTGTGACTGGATACTGTTTTCTCCTCTATGACTCTCTTCTTTCTTGACGTAGTAAGAAACAGACTGTTGTTGCTCGCTCTAGTACTGAGGTAGAATATCGTGCTCTTGCTGATGCCACTCAGGAGGTCATATGGCCTCGCTGGTTTCTCGCTGATATGGGTGCCCCTCAACCTCATAGTACCACTATTCATTATAATAATCAAAGTGCCATCCAGATTGCCCATAATGATATTTTTCATGAATGCACTCGTCATATTGAGTGTGATTGCCATTTCATTCATTACCATATTGCTCTTGGCACTCTTAAACTTCAGTACATAGCCTTCACTGCTCAGCTTGCTGATATCTTCACAAAAGTGCACCCCCCAAGTCGTCTTTAGGATTTGATATCCAACCTTACGCTCGTGTCCTTACACAACCTTGAGTTTGAGGGGGTATTAGCATATATACAATTGTACTACACGGTTGTACTACTACCCTTATTGTATTACTTACCATGGTTGTATATTTCCATAGTTAGGCTTTACAACTTGGGCACCAAGTAACCTTATGCCTATATAAAGTCATACTTGTATGTATTATACACACACATCTTTATAATAAAATCTGAATACACTTCGTGCTCTCTAATATCTCCTTGTAATCTCAAGATATCGCAAAAAGTATTAGTGGCAGTTCAGACCACCACTAATACCTTTAGCTATCTTTCATGGCGATTTAGAGAACCGCCACTAATACCTTTCGCGGCGATTCCTAGAACCACCGCGAATATCTTTCACGACGTTAGAAGAAACGCCGTTAGCAATTTACGCGATGGTGCTAAAAACAACGTTAATTGTTTTCGCGGTGGTTAGAACCACCACTTTTCATCTTTTGCTTTTAATTATATATTATATACTATTTTGCATCTTTTGCTTTTAATTAGTTTTCATATATATTAGATCATGCAACAATTAGTTATATTGGATAGATAAAGAATAGAGGGAATGAAACTGTATAAAAAAAAAGCTAAGGATATCATATTGCTCTTAAAAGTTTAATTGTTTAATATGTACTATAACGAAAATTAAGTTACAATATCTACAATAAAGAAAATTAAGTTACAATAGTCATGCTTTATATATAAAGCAGTTGATAGGAGGGCAAAAAAATCAAAAGTGTTCAACTATTCATTTGTTCTTAGCTGACCAACAAACTTAAACCATCCTTCAAGAATTTACAATTTGAGTATACGATCAAAAGTACTGGATGTGATTCAAAATTTGTTTGTCTGTCAATTAAAAGTATGAAACAATATTACTCAAAAGAAGATTAAAATTTTATTATTCCTACATAACCAACAAGCCAAGTAATAGATGAACATATGATTTTGTATAGTTTGGGCGAACAACCTGCTACTATTTTTTTTGTATCCCCTTTAAAATTGGATTTGAACATAGATGTTAGCAAAACAATTATCTATATGCATATATCACTTACAAACCACATTCACATACCTATGTTACTATCAAATGTGCATATATGTGTTTGAATAGATAAAAGAGTATCTATTACAACCCACAAACACATAATAATGTAGAATTTCATTGTCTAAAAAGTAACCTTAGTTCAATATGTAACATAATAAGATGTATAAAAATTCTCGTTGTTTATTATGCATGTGTAAAAATGACTAAAATATCACAATAGAGGAAAACTATTGAGAAAAAAAAAAAAGAATAGACAATCTCAGTTGGGGTTACAATGTAAGGATAATATAGCATTACTCATTAATTTTGAATTACATATTTAGATCATAATAAAAAGGTCAGATTACTATGTATGCCATTAACATTGCTAGCAATGTACACACGGTTTCCATTAAGATCAATTGCAGATCACGAAGAGTAAAAATAAACTATAAGTGAAACTAAGCCTCACAATGAAGCTTTTTCCCCTAGCAGAGAGATTGAATTATACTAAAGCCAACTCTAGGCTATAATATACTCGCACTGTAAGGCCCAGCACGAGAGTCTATGCATAATTATATTATTCATAATGTATTCATATCATTTTATATGCATTAGCATCAATTAATAAGCATTAATGTCATTTAACATGCATTTTCTTCATTTTACATGCAAATGTGTTCAATTACGTGCATTAGGGTGTTTTACGTGTTGTAGGCAGTTATTATGCTCTAATAAGTCAAGACTAGCAACTATTTAGTTACAATTCAACAAAAAGGGCAAACTAGCAATACATCATCTAATTGGAGGGCAAGGTGGTCATTTGGCCAAATTAGATTTTTGTCTACCTACCATATACAATTCTTGCCCACTCAAAACACACAAACATACTCATACACATACCACATACACGATCAAAGAGGGAGAAGAGAGGGAGATAAAAAGAAGAAGAAATGAGAAGAAAAAGGAAGAAAAGAAGTTTTTTCAAGCCATTGCAAGCCATTCTTGAGCTTTTCTCTGTATCCTACCACCTTGATCTTGCAATTTTACCACTTTAGAAGTGGGGATTGTTTTCTTAAATTGTTTCCAAATCCATATTAAGCATGCTTTGTGAGTATTTGTGTGTATTGAGTGTGTTTTAGTGAATATATAAACATATGTCATGCATTTGAGCTTATTTGAAGCAGCTTGAAATTGGATTGTATGGTTGATGACTTTAAGTCTTATAACTTGTTATCTCTTGGTTACTCATGCTTAAGTTGATTCTCATAATTCTTGGAGATGAGTAGTGCACTTGATTTAGAGGTAGGAAGGTTGAGGTTGAAATTCTAGAACACAAATCTTGCCTTAAGCTCTAGTTGAGAAGTATTGTTGTGTGTTGCTAGTTCTTGAAGGAAATTGTGTTGTTGAGTTCAAATGTGTTGTAATGTAGCTAAATGTTGCTATAATAGATGTTTATGAGAAGGCTTGAGGCTTGGAAGTGGTGAGTTTGAAGCTAGGAAGAAGTTAGAAGCAACATAATAAGTTGAAGATCATATTTGTACAATTCGCGTTTGAAGCTGTCAAAGCTGGTTGACTAAGCTGGTCGACTAAACTCGCCCGAATACTCGACTAACCTTGACTGACCAAGCCGATCGACTAACTCAACCGACTACTTGACCGACTTGCCCTGTCTCCCTTTGCATACTTAGCCTATTTTGCCCCATTTCTTGACACACTTTGCTCCATTGTTTCTAGCTTATCCCATGAACATTTTGGAACTCTTGTTTGGTTAGCATTGAACATATATGTTAGCTTTTGATTCATTTATGTAAATACATTGAACTAGAACCTAGATATGAGTATAGAATTGGCATGAACTTCTCGTTGTATCCTGATTATTGCATAACTAATAGTGGAAGCGTACTTGGTTTATTTTCTCATGCATATGTATATGCTATATGACTCCATTGAGATCTTGATTATATTATTACATGTTTCATTATTATTTTTAATAGGTGGCAACCTACTTTGTTCCCTCCGAGCTTGTTACTATGTTTGAAACCCTCTCTTGCTTGGTGTATCTCCTTGGAGATGTGGGATGTAAATAACGTATTCAGTTAAGTAAATAAACACCATGGTGGAAGTTCTGGGCCACTTGGGCAGCCTTGGGCTTGGGAGGACGGACTCGGCTACTGTGGTTTGGGTTGCCTCTGGAGTGCCCTTCTCTATTGGTATGTTAGGATTATATTGGATGCTGATTCAAGACTGGCCATCTCCAACAACAGTTCGAGCTTTTGTATCCTTTGATATGTGTTATTCTACTCTCGCTTGGTCCCGTGAGGTCCTCATAGAGTAGAATTATGTGCTAGATATTTTGTCATTACTCTTTGCTATTTATTATGATTATATGCATGGCATTGCTTTCATAAACTGGTTTCAAATGCTAAAACCTTGCGAAATCCCCATTCCTTTTAGCCCTCGCTGAGCTATGAGTTGTGTAGTTCACCCCTCTTTATAACAATTTCAGGTGAGGTCGAGCCTGAGCCAGCAACTCAAGCTGAAGGCGAGGCTCATTTGTGTGACAAGTCGGATTTTTGTTTGCTGTGACCCTGCTTGCTGAACATGATGATGATGATGTTAAAAATTTATTTGTGTTGAACAACTTTATGTAATATTCTTTTGGGCTTGTACTGTAATGTAAGACTTGTGGATCATTAGTTGTAACCTAACTTAGTACTTATTCTTTTGAGATCTAGGAGATGTTGTTAGGTTGTAACTTGGATTAGTCAGGAACCTAAATCTTGTACATATAAACATGTGGTAGTAATCTTATTGTGACAAATGCTTAGGAACCCTTTTGGAAGTTACTTGTGGTTAACATATGTATTTTAGGTTGTTGATTGATGATCTTACAAGTATTATTATTACATGCTGTTGCGTTTCGGCTTTTATCTACCGATGGGTCTGGGCCAGGGCGTGACATCCTTATTTAAGTGGTATCATAGCTAGCCTAGGTTGGTGTAGAGCTAGCTAATGTTAGTGTAGTTCGGGTTTTGGACTAAGGTCCGTGGGTAGATGCCCTAGTATGAAGGTATATTAATTGCTTTAACATGTTTATGAGTCTTGGGTGTCTATGTGTGAACTATATGTGTTACGTGCTATGATTATTACTGTTTATGTGGAACTTATGTGTTAGATATAACCATATTACATGCATGTTAGGAGTATTAATAATACATGAGCTCATGACACATTTAATGCATGCATGCATGCTATATAACCGTGGGTGGTATGTATATATCTATAGATGGCAGGACCTAACACCCGCAGTCATACTGGGGCTTAAGCAACCGGACATACAAAACAAGCCAATCCGGGGTAGCAATGTTCAACATGATGGCAACTGCCATAGATCGTATGAGTAGGGTGATGGAGCAGCAAGCCACGGGTAGTGTAAGAAACTATAATAACAATGGTGCAGGTAGTAACGTTACGGGGGGTCATGGAGGAGTCGGGGATGGACCCTTGAAGGATTTCTTAGGCTATGGCCCTCCTAAATTCTATAGTGAACCAGATGAGGAGAAAGTGGAGTTCTGGCTATCTAAGGTAGAGAAGTTGTTTGTCACCCTTAGTTATACGAATGAAACGAATGTGGCATATGCGGCATACTTGTTTGAGGAGGATGCTGAACAATGGTGGCGCACGGAACAGATTCGGTGGGAGCAAAGCCGCACACCAATTACATAGGCTAACTTCGTGAGATCTTTCAAGGGTAACTATATTTTAAAGGTGGCCCGAGAAAGGAAGGAGGATGAGTTCTTGATAGTGAGGCAGGGATGCATGACTATTGTGTAATATGAGGCCCTATTCAACAAACTTTCTCACTATTTGCCCGAGTTGGTTCAGACTGAGGGTAGAAGGGTTAAGCACTTCATTCAGGATTTAAGGCCTGAATTTAAAGATTTTCTTGCTGCACATCGCTTCATTACTTATGCTGATATGATTGAAGCTGCAACACGGGTTGAGAAAATGAAGTTGGATACCCGTGGGGGACCAAGTCAAGTGAGTAAGAGACCAATGCTTTCACAGGCATCACAGAGACTATCTCAGCCCAGAGTCAAGCCTCGAGTCAAGTTAGATCAGCTACTACTCGACCTTTATCACGCCCCAACCCGACCTATAGAGGTTAGACTAGGGAGTGATCTAAACATTCAAATCATATCACGTACTTAATCATTCATGAGAGTTTAACACTTAACGTTTTAGCCTAAACTCCACAAATTCTCTAGAAATCCGGCAGCATAACGGCTGTAATTGGGCTCTTTAGTTTGACCTAATTCTCTAAACGCCTTAAAACTTTCAATCTCAAATTTATTTTCAACTAAGATTACTATCAATTGAAACGCCTACTAGTTGTCTCGAAGTCTCGTTTGATTAATAACCTAGCATGATACTATGTCTCGTTTGTTTGTTAATCCTTGTTACAAAAGTACCTGTTGATCTTAGCTTAACAATGAGTACCTACTTAAGATTGGATAGATTCATTTTACTTAATCCTTTACCTAATACTTCATAAACATGCGATAGATACTAACCAGTAGAGATAGTAAAAACGACCATAGTAGTGTCTATCTAGTTATGATTAGTACAAGTCAAAATTAGACCCTAAATTTCAACGGGGGTCATTTACAATACAATAACAAGCAACATAAGAAATAGTATTCAAGCAACATATCGTTCACAAAATGTCCATAGTCACATAGGGCAAGCAATTATTCCAAGAAATCATCATTAGGCACGTTGTCCTCGGGTACTTGTTCCTAGTCTTCTTCACCTGAGATGATAAAAGAGGGTGAGTCCTTATGAACTCAGCGAGGGGGAACAAGAAATAAGTTTTGAAACTCATTTTCCAATTCAACTTATGAAAACCCTTTTTCAAGTATGACATTATATCACAAGTACATAATGTAATGTAAAAGTAAAAGAACTCAATTACCCGTCTTTCCTCCCCGAGGTCCTCTAGGAACCAAGCAAGAGTACTTATGCACATAGTGAAAAGAATACGGTGAGCTTTTGCTCTCACTTCATTTCCAGTATCAATTGTTACGGCTGACTTCTAATCATCTCCTTATCATGCCAAATGGATGTACTTTGGATGTACCCCAAAATCCTACGACCCAACTCTCCGAGAAAGTCTAGCCCCCAAGCGAGAAAGGGAATTGGACAATGGTAGTCACAGTTGCACCGGCAAGCCCGATGCCTCTCGATGTACGTGAATGCTACCACGCCAGAATAAAAGGTTGCAACCTTTTATTAAATGCACATTTATCACATCTAATATATCACATTATGAAGACAACAAAGTAGTTTGCCTCAGAACAGTCATAAAATTGCACATTGACAAGTAAACACGCGAAGCACGATATGACAAGTAATTTAACTTGAAAAGCACATGGATTTATATGAATATTAAACGATCAGCCATGTAACGCATGTAAATCAAGTCATATAACTCATTTCGAAGTTCACGTAATCAAATAATAAGATTATATAACATGCAACGACATCTACGTGGGACCGGGTGCAAGAAAGGCCTACTTGTCAACATGTAATTATCGAAATCATGTTTAGGGCTATGAGGGCAACTACGGGCAGCCTACTAATCACATAATTAAACACGATATTCATAGGATCAACACTTAGCGAGTTTACATAGTCATTAGGGTTTCATTTCATGCTCACCCGTGCGATTAAGCTCTAAGTCATCTTGTAATTAAGCTCAAGCCATGCATTGATTAATTCAAAAACCCTCAAGCATTCAAAGCAGTCTACACAACATCCTAATGCCACAATCCTAAGCATTTAATACAACAAGAGAAGTTACAATAATTTCAAAGCAAATCACTAGATGAAAACCTCACTGCAATGCTCTATTTTCTCACATTCATTGAGACAAGAAAAAAAACTCCAATTCTAGTACACAAAATTTCAAATTAAAGCTTAAGGAATGAACTAAATTCAGAAACAAACCTCGTATCATTTGGAGTTCGGGTTCAAGAGTTATAGCCAAAACAGTGAGACTACGCAAAACTGTCCAGATTTGCACACATTTCAATACTTGTCATTTTTTAGGGCTTTAGTGTCAAATTTAGCCTTAGTCCATTTCTGACAAAAATGTCCAGAACTGAAAAATCTAGCAGTACACCAAATTTCATGCATTTTAGATATCATTTACTAAGTCAAAACTGATTTGTTCTACAAGGTCAGCGAATCTGCCAAAACCTGCTTCATTTTTCCAAACTTTCCAGATTTTGACACATTTTGATATTTTGCCATGTTGAGGACCTTAGAGTCAAAACTATCTTTGGCCTATTTCTACA
The DNA here is from genome assembly GCA_037974665.1 of Ehretia macrophylla. Classification (NCBI taxonomy): domain Eukaryota; kingdom Viridiplantae; phylum Streptophyta; class Magnoliopsida; order Boraginales; family Ehretiaceae; genus Ehretia; species Ehretia macrophylla. Next base: position 13,845,138 of record CM075782.1, on the reverse strand, counting down.
AAAAATACTCAGAACTAGAAAAAATAGTTACCTACCAATTTTTACGCATTTTCAACATCATTTACCTGATAAAAATCACCTCGCACCAACAAGACAGAAGACTGTCCCATACGCGATTTCATCTATCATCACATTCTAGCCAAATGCCTTGCCATGCATGTTTACAAAAGCTCATGAACACACATATATCACAAGTACAAAAGTAAAAATAGACATTTAAAGGCATGCATGTGGTTTTTGAAAGCTTTTCAAGAAGTTTTAGCCCTCACCTTAGCAAGACAACAAAGAAGATGCACAAACTCTTGAGGATGCACAAGATTGACTCTTTTCCTTGCTTAGCTGAGAGACCACTTGATTTTCTCTAATTTCCTAGCTTAGTAACCAAGTTCTTAGTAGATGCATGTGGTTAGAACAAGAAGAAGATGAAATGGAAGCTAACAACTCACCTAAGCCGAAATGGAGGTTCAATGAGCTTGCATGTGAGTTTCTTTGCTCCTAGCTTTGCTTGGTCGAACTCCTAGTTTCTTGCATGACTTGATGAACCATTGGATGAAGAACTTAAGCTATGGAGTCTATAGTTTCAACTAGGGCTAAGAAAGAGAGGAGAAATGAGAGAAAGAATGAGAGAAAGATAGGAAATGAAAGAAAAATGAAAATCTTTGAAATGTTTGATGCTTGTGTCGGCCTAGGGCCTTGCAAAATTCAGATTTGTGTCTTCAAGGAGCATAATTTTGAATCACCTAGCATGGCAAGAGGATGGGTCGAGAATGGTGGAGTCTTGGGTAGAGTTTTGAGCCAATTTTTTTTTATGCTTGTGTCATAAAATTGTCATAGAATGTCTAGGTGTAGATTTTGAAATTGAAGTGCATGCACAAGAGCTCCTTGTGGTCGGCCAAGCTTGTGTTCAAATATGAATTTTTTGTCTGTTCAAGGCTCATTTTATTGTGTGTTTGGGATATGCAAAGAATAAAGAATAAAGAATAAAGAATAAAGAATGTCTAGCTTTTGGTGCAAATTCGTCTTCTAGTGAGTTGAATTAGCAATTTAATATTAGTTAGTGGAATTTGTAGGATTAATTAATGATTTAGTGCTTCGTGTAAGATGCTTTCTTGATTAGTGTGCGGGCACGCTTTCCTAGGTTTAGGGCACGCACTATGAGGTAGGGCACAAACTACGAGACGAATGCACGTTTCCTATGTAAATGCACGCAACTCTGAATGAATGCATGCAATTCAATGCAAGGCACACAAAATGAAACACGATTCTTAAACCTAGGTCAAGGCACATAAATCTAGGTTAGGGCACACAAAACGAGGTATTGCACGTAAATCGAGGTCGGGCCTAACATCCTCCACTCCTTAAAAGAATTTCGTCCCGAAATTCAATATTACCTTTGAAATAAAGCTAGATATTGTTGTTTCATCTGGTCTTGCCTTTCCCACATTGCTTCTTCAACCCCATGGTGATCTTACTACACTTTCACCATCGGTATAGATTTGCTGCGCAACTCCCGATCTTGCTGGTCTAGGATCCGAATGGGCTTCTCTTCGTAAGACAAGTTCTCCCGAAGCTGCAATGACTCTGGCTCCAAGATATGCGATGGATCAGGGTGATACTTCCGTAGCATTAAAATATGAAAAACGTCGTGAATATTGGAGAGGTTTTGGGGTAGTTCCAGGCGATACGCCAATTTGCCAACCTTCTCAATTATCTCAAATGGTCCTACAAACCTCGGGCTCAACTTTCTACCCTTGCCGTGTTTAATCAGTCCCCTCTGAGGTGATATCTTCAAGAATACCTTGTCGCCGACCTCAAACTCTAGACTCCGTCTCCGTCGGTCTGCATAACTTTTCTGCCTGCTCTGGGCGGTAAGCATCTGTTTTCGGATAAGGTGGACATTATCAACAGTCTTCATGAGTTCAGGTAGAAAGGTAGGGTCAAAAGTCTTCGTCTCACCTACTTCATCCCAGTAAATTAGGGATCGACACTTACGTCCATACAATGCCTCAAATGGGGCCATCCCGATAGTGGCCTGATAACTATTATTGTACATGAACTCCGCTAGAGACAGATATTTCTCCCAACCTTTCCCGAAGTCTAAAACACACGCCCTCAGCATATCTTCCAGAATCTGAATAGTTTTCTTAGATTGTCCATCAGTCTGAGGGTGATAAGCCGTGCTGAAACTCAACTTCGTTCCCAAAGCTTCCTGCAATCTCTTCCAAAATCGGGAAGTAAAACGAGGATCCCTATCTGATATACTACTCACAGGCATCCCGTGCAATCTTACAATCTCTGCCACATACATATCTCCTAATTTCTCAGGACTATCCCCCTTGTTCATCGGTAAGAAGTGCGCTGACTTAGTCAATCTATCCATTATGACCCAAACGGCGTCATGACCCTTTTGTGACCTGGGCAGATCCATAATAAAGTCAATAGTTATATGTTCCCATTTCCATTGAGGGATCTCCAACGGCTGAAGTAAACCTGCTAATCGTTGATGTTCTGCTTTGACTCTTTGGCAAGTCAAACACCGTGCCACAAACTCCGCAATCTTTCTCTTCGTGTTATTCCACCAATAGTGTTGCTTCAAATCCCGGTACATCTTTGAATGGTGTATCTTGAATTATGGGCTTATTCTAGAATCTTCTTCTTCAGCTCTGGCTCATTAGGAACACAAATCCGATTCCTAAACCTCCAAATAACATCATCATGAAACTTGAAATCTGTGTTGCTTTCTTTAATCTTCTAAAACTGTTGGTCCTTCCTTGAGCCTCTCGTAATTCTGACAACAAGGTCGATTGAACTTGTGTAGTGGCAAATAGCAACCCTTTTTGAGTCAATCGTGGTTTCCACAAGAATGCTTCTTCCAACAACTCCTGCACCTTAACTTCCAATTTTGCCATGCTTGCTTTCCGACTTAAGGCATCTGCAACTACATTTGCTTTACTGGGCACATAATTGATTGTGCAGTTATAATCATCAAAAAGCTCTATCCACCGCATTTGCCTCATGTTCAACTCTTTTTGTGAGAACAAGTATTTCAAACTCTTGTGATCAGTAAATACCTCAAACTTGTTACCCCACAGATAGTGACTCCATTTCTTGAGTGCAAACACAATAGCCGCTAACTCCAAATCATGCGTCGGGTAATTCAATTCATACGGCTTCGGTTTCCTAGAAGCATACGCAATCACTCTACCATTTTGCATCAACATACAACCCAGTCCTTCCTTCAAAGCATCGCTATAGATTACAAAACCTTGACTCCCTTTAGGCAATGCAAGGACAGGTACAGTTGTGAGGCCAGATCCCGAATAACGTGTGTTACCTTGATTTGCATGCCATAGACTAAGAATGATGTGACTGACCTTGGATTACGTGCCTTGTATTGATTTTCGTGCATGCCTCGTCATTCGTACCTTGACCTAGAATTATGTGCCCTAATCCTCGACTTACGTGCCCCGACTTCGAATTGCGTGCGTTATCTCTTTTTGTGTGCCCTGACCTTGAATTGCGTGTCCTAACCTAGATTTGTGTGCCTTGACCTAGGTTTCAGAATTGTGTTTAGTTTTGTGTGCCTTGCATTGAATTACGTGCATTCATTTAGGGTTGCATGCATTTACTTGAAAAATGTGCGTTCTTCTCGTAGTCTGTGTCCTACCTCGTAGTACGTGCCCTAGACCTAGGAAAGCGTGCCCTCACGCTAATCAAGAAAGCCTCTTACATGAAGCACTAAGTCATTAATTAATCCTACAAATTTCACTAACTACTATTAAATTACTAATTCAACCCACTAGAAGACAAAATCTCACAAAAAGCTAGGCATTCTCATTCTTTATTCCTTATTCTTTTTCACTTTCCAAACACACAATTAAATAATGCTCAAAAGATGACAAAGATTCAGATTTTTCAAGCCTTGGCTGACCACCTTGTGTGCCTTGTGATTGTTTTGCATAATTCAAATCTTATTCCCAAACATTCTATGACATTCTATGACACAAAGCAATAAAAATATTAGCTCAAACCCTCATCAAAGCTCTAATTCTCGACACAAAGCTCCTTGCCCATGCTAGGTGATTCAAATGATGCTTCTTGAAGACACAAAATCAGATTTTTACATGCCCTAGGCCGACAAGCTCCTTTGCCCAACAAAAGCTTTTATTTTTCTTTTATTTCTCTCATTTCCTCACATTTCTCTCTCCCTCTCATTCTTCTCTCTCTCTCTCGGCTTTGGCTGAGTTTCTACACTCCATAGCTTATCTTCATCACTCCATGGTCAAGGCATGCAAGAAGCTAGGGAGCTCGACCAAGCAAGCTAGGTTGCAAGAATCACACATGCAAGCTTTTTGAACAACCATTTCGGCTTAGGTGAGTTTGCTAGCTTCCATTTCTTTTCTTCTTGTTCTAACCATATGCACCTACTAAGAACTTGGTCACTAAGCTAGGAATAGAGAAAATCGAGTGGTGTCTCGGCTAAGCAAGGAAAAGAGTCAATCTTGTGCAACCATCAAGAGTTTTGTGTATCTTCTTGTTGTTTTGCTAAGGTGAGGGCTAAACTTCTTGAAAATCTTTAAAAAAAACCACATGCATGACCTTAAATGTCTATCTTTACTTCTGTACTTGAGATATATGTGTGTTCATAAGCTTTTACAACCATGCATGGCAAGATTTTGGGCTAGAATGTGATGATAGATGAAATCGTGCATGTGACAGCTTTCTGTCTTGTCGGTGTGAGGTGATTTTGGCTAGGTAAATGATGTTGAAAATGCATGAATATTGGTAAATAACTAGGTTTGCCAGTTCGGAACATTTTTCCCAGAAATAGGCCAAAGCTAATTTTGACTCTAAGGTCCTCAAAATGACAAATCATTAAAATGTGTCAAAATCTGGAAAATCTGGAAAAATGAAGCAGGTTTTGGCAGATTCACTGACCTTGTAGAACGAATCAGTTTTGACTTAGTAAATGACATCCAAAATGCATGCGATTTGGTGTGCTGCTAAATTTTTTAGTTCTGGACATTTTTGTTAGAAATGGACTAAAGGCTAAATCTGACCCTAAGGCCCTAAAAAACGATAAGTATTGAAATGTGTGCAAATCTGGACAGTTTTGTGCAGTCTCACTGTTTTGGCTATAACTATTGAACCCGAACTCCAAATGATGTAAGGTTTGTTTCTGAATTTAGTTCACCTCCTAAGATTTGATTTGACATCTTATTCACTAGAATTGGAGATTGTTTGATTGTCTTAATGATTGTGGGAAAACAGTCCATTACAGTGAGGGTTTCACTTAGTGATATACTTAGAAAAATTATTGTAGCTTCTCTCGTTGTATTAAATGCTTGGGATTGTGGCATTGAGATGTTGTGTGGACTGTTTTGAATACTTGAGGGTGTTTGAATTAATCGATGCATGGCTTGAGTTTGATCTTGAGATGACTTGGGGCTTAATCGCCCGGGTAAGCACGAATTGGAACTATAGTATCTAGGTAAACTTGCTAAGTGTTGATCGTTTGGATGTTGTGTTTGATCATGTGTTTAGTAGGTTGCCCGTAGTTGCCCTTGTAGCCCTAAATATGCTTTCGATGATTACATGTTGATAAGTAGGCTTTTCTTGCACCCGGTCCCACATAGATGTCGTTGCATGATGAATAATCCTATTATTTGATTACGTGAACTTTGAAATGAGTTATATGACTTGATTTACGTGCGTTCCATGGCTGCCCGTTTAATGTTCATATACCTCCATGTGCCTTTCAAGTGAAATTATTTGTCTTATCGTGCCTCGCTTGTTTATTTGTCAATGTGCAATCTTATGACTGCTCGGAGGCAACCTATTTTGTTGTCCTCCTAATGTAATATATTAAATGTCATAAATGTGCATGGCATACAAGGTTGCAACCTTTCATTCTGGTGTGGTAACGTCACGCACACCGGGCGGCATCGGGCTTGCCGGTGCAACCGTGACTACCATTGTCCAATTCCCTCTCTCGCTTGGGGGCTAGACTTCCTCGAAGAGTTGGGTCGTAGGATTTTGGGGTACATCTGGAGTACACCCATTTGGTGTGATAAGGGGATGATTTGAAGTCGGCCACAACAACTGATACTGGAAATGAACTGAGAGCAAAAAACTCACCGTATCCTTTTCACTATGTGTATAAGTACTCCCGCTTGGTTCCTAGAGGACCTCGGGGAGGAAAGACGGGCAATTGTGTTCCTTTACTTTTATATTATTGTTATGTACTTATTTGTGATATATTCATGCTTGCAAAAGGGTTTTCATAAGTTGAACCAAAAAATGAGTTTCAAAACTTATTTCTCGTTCCCCCCTCGCTGAGTTCATAAAGACTCACCCTCTTTTATCATCTCAGGTGAAGAAGACCAAGAACAGGTACCCGAGGACGACGTGCCTAATGATGATTCCTTGGAATGATTGCTTGCCCTACGTACCTTGCTTGACTATGGCCATTTTGTGAACAATATGTTGTTTGAAGACTATTTCTTTTATGTTGCTTGTTGTAATGTAAAAGACCCATGTTGTAATTTGGGGTCTAATTTTGGCTTGTACTGATAATAACTAGATAGACACTACTATGGTCGTTTTGCTATCGTTACGGGCTAGTATTGATCACAGAATTTTGAAGTATCAGGTAAGGATTAAGTAAATGAACCCATCCAATCGTAAGCAGGTACTCATTGACAAGCTAAGATCAACAGGTACGTTTATAACAAGGATTAACAAACAAGCGAGACATAGTTATTGTGCTAGGTTGTTAATCAAATGAGACTTCAAAATAGCTAGTAGGCATTTCAATTGGTGATAAATAGTAATCTTAGTTGAAATCGAATTTGAGATTGAAAGTTTTGAGGCTTTGAGGAAATTAGGTCAAACTAAAGAGCCCAATTACAGCCGTTATGCTACCAGTTTTCCAGAGAATTTGTGGAGTTTAGGCTAAACGTTAAGTATTAAACCTTCATGAATGATTAAGTAGGTGAAATGACTTGAATGTTTAGATCACACCCTAGTCTAACCTCTATAGGTCGGGTTGGGGCGTGACAGCAGTAGTCAATCTTTTCTTCAATTCTTGGAAGCTATTCTCACATTTGTCATCCAACACGAACTTTGTTTTCTTTTGAGTGAGCTTTGTAAGCGGTCCTGCAATCTTTGAGAAATCCTTCACAAACCTCCAATAATAGCCGGCTAGACCAAGAAAACTCCGAACTTCCGTAACGTTTTCTGACTTTTTCCAAGACATCACCGCTTCTATCTTTGCTAGATCTACTTCTATTCCCTCTTGGGATATGATGTGCCCCAAAAATACAATCTGCTGCAACCAAAATTCACATTTGTTAAACTTCGCATACAATTGATGCTCTTGAAGTTTCTGCAATGCCAATCGCAGATGTTCATGTTCAGCCTCGGATTTCGAGTATACCAAAATATCATCAATGAAGATCACCACAAATTGGTCCAAGTAGGGTTAAACCACCCTATGCATCAAGTCCATAAAAGCTGCAGGGGCATTAGTTAGTCCAAATGGCATCACCACATATTCGTAATGCCCGTATCTCGTCCTGAAAGCCGTTTTAGGCACATCCTTCTTTTTGATCCGTAACTGATAGTACCCTTGCCTTAAGTCGAGCTTCGAATACACTTTAGCTCCTTGAAGTTGATCAAATAACTCGTCGATCAGTGGAAGTGGGTATTTATTCTTGACAGTCACTTGGTTCAGTCCTCGGTAATCGATGCATAGCCTCAACGTTCCGTCTTTCTTCTTTACAAATAGGACTGGTGCACCCCACGGAGAAGAACTTGGTTGAACGAACCCCTTCTTCAACAATCCTTGCAATTGGTCCTTCAATTCTTGTAGCTCGGCCGGCGCCATACGATAGGGAGCTTTAGATATCAGTTGGGTACCAAGCATTAATTCTATAATGAACTCGATCTCCTGATTTGGGGGTAAACCGGGCAATTCTTCTGGAAACACATCTGCATAATCTTTAATCACTAGCATCTCCTCCAACTTAGCTTTGTCCGATGGCTTGTTGATGAGGTAAGCTAAGTATCCACTACATCCTTTTCTCAAGGACTTCTCTGCTTTCGTAGATGAAATAATAGAACTCTCGGTGAAGTCTCTTTGACCCATTACCTCCAATATTGGTTGACCAGGTATCCGGAATGTTACAATCTTCATCCGGCAATCTAGTTAGGCATGATGCTTTGCCAACCAGTCCATCCCTAATATGACTTCATAGTCTCGAAAAGGTAATACAATAAGATTGGCTGAGAATTCCCTATCCTTAATTTGGATTTTACATGCTTTACAAGCTGAGCTAGTAACAAATTTAGAACCCATCAGAGTACCAACTTCTACTTCGTAAGGCAAACATACAACTTTCAATTTTACACGTTGCACACATAAGGGAATAATAAATGAATAAGTAGCACCTGGATCAATTAGCACCCTGACAGGTTGATTCAGTATCAAGAATGTACCTTTAACAACAGCGGTCTCCTCTGGAAGCTCCTCGCACTCAATAGCATAAGCTCGAGCTTGAACTCTTGGAACTAGAGCCTTGCCTCTACCAGCTGGTTTAACTTGATTTTGTCCTCCTTGCCATTTAGGGCAATCCTTGATCTGATGCTAATCACTGCCACACCGCACACATCGTCCTGACTTTTTCTACCACTGGGCCTCGGTGTGATCCTTTTTGTCATAGTAAGAACAGTTGATAGACTGAGTAACAGGTGAACTACCTGTGGATCCATGAGTAGAAGAGGCTGATGGTGCTTTAGTCGGGCCATGGTTATTAACCGGTATGTTCTGGCTCTGGCCCTGACTACGACTTTGGCTCTGGAATTTCCTCGTTGACCTGGAGGCTGGTATGGTTTCTTGTTCGGCTGGCTCGAACCGGCTCTATCAAGTTTCCTCTTCTTAACTCGGGAAGCAGTAGCAAGGAGAGCAGAATAAGTATCGAAGTCATGCGAAGCCAACTGGTCCTGAATTTCTGGCCTCAACCCATTCGTAAATTTCCACAACTTTGCCTCATGAGTACTGACCATGTATTGAGCATAACGGGACAGTCGGTCAAAACGAGCCTCGTACTGGGCCACTGTCATGTTACCCTGGTTCAAGTGCATGAATTCCTCAATCCGCATCTGCTTGGAAACTGCAGGTACATATTTCTCTTTGAATGCCTTAATGAAATTACCCCACAAGTGATGTGCATGATCAGTTTCCCAAAGTGCCTCCACAGTGTGCCACCATTGCTCAGTATCCCCGTGCAACAGAAACAAAGCGAACTCCACCTTTTCTTCATCAGTATAGTCAAGTGGCCTGAAAATCCTCTCGATCTCAAACAGCCAAGCCTCTGCCTTTTCATCATCAGTTTCCCCATGGAATTTGGACGGGCAAAAGTCAAGAAACTTCCGCATTCTGCTATATCTCCGATGGTTACCGTCATTCCTGTTGTTGTTGTTGTTGTTCGCTTCACGTGCATCTTGACGTTCCATCACTCACGATATGCGATCCATGACATTCGCCATCATGTTAAATATAGCCATGCCGGGATTAGTTTGATAAGCACCTGCGGTCTCTTGGGGCTCACCGCTCCTATTAGTAGTGCGGGTACTAAGGCCAGCCATCTATAGGCACAGATTACGATGCACAATTTATTGAAATACGACAAACAAGAATTTAACGCATAAGATATGCAACATATAATTTCACATGAACACACAACTTTCGAAACAGTTAAGACATGTTAATCACATAAGCACATAGAACATAGAAGGCACAATTAACATTATCACACATGAACAAGTCATCCTAATAACCTTAGGGCTTCTACCTATGGTCCGAGACTTAAACCCGGCTCAAGCAATCTAAGCTCTGATACCATTAAGATAGGGTATCACGCCCCAACCCGACCTATAGAGATTAGAGTAGGAAGTGATCTAAACATGCAATTCATTTCCTGTACTTACTTGTTCATAAGAGTTTGACACTTAACGTTTTAGCCTAAACTCCACAAATTCTCCGGAAATCCGGCAGCATAACGGCTGTAATTGGGCTCTTTAGTTTGACCTAATTCTCTAAACGCCTCAAAACTTTCAATCTCAAATTCATTTCCAACTAAGATTACTATCAATTGAAACGCCTACTAGTTGTCTTGAAGTCTCGTTTGATTAATAACCTAGCATGATACTATGTCTCGTTTGTTTGTTAATCCTTGTTACAAAAGTACCTGTTGATCTTAGCTTAACAATGAGTACCTACTTAAGATTGGATAGATTCATTTTACTTAATCCTTTACCTAATACTTCATAAACCTGCGATAGATACTAAACAGTAGCGATAGTGAAAACGACCATAGTAGTGTCTATCTAGTTATGATTAGTACAAGCCAAAATTAGACCCCAAATTACAACGGGGGTCATTTACAATACAATAACAAGCAACACAAGAAATAGTATTCAAGCAACATATCGTTCACAAAATGCCCATAGTCACGTAGAGCAAGCAATCATTCCAAGGAATCATCAATAGGCATGTTGTCCTCGGGTACCTGTTCCTGGTCTTCTTCACCTGAGATGATAAAAGAGGGTGAGTCATTATGAACTCAGCGATGGGGAATGAGAAATAAGTTTTGAAACTCATTTTTCGGTTCAATTTATAAAAACCCTTTTTCAAGCATGATATTATATCACAAATAAGTACATAATGTAATGTAAAAGTAAAAGAATACAATTACCTGTCTTTCCTCCCCGAGGTCCTCTAGGAACCAAGCGAGAGTACTTATACACATAGTGAAAAGGATACGGTGAGTTTTTGCTCTTAGTTCATTTCCAGTATCAGTTGTTGCGGCCGACTTCCAATCATCCCCTTATCATGCCAAATGGGTGTACTCCGGATGTACCCCAAAGTCCTACGACCCAACTCTCCGAGGAAGTCTAGCCCCCAAACGAGAGAGGGAATTGGACAATGGTAGTCACGGTTGCACCGGCAAGCCCGATGCCACCCGGTGTGCGTGAACGCTACCACGGTAGAATGAAAGGTTGCAACCTTGTATGCAATGCACATTTATGACATGTAATATATCACATTACGAGGACAACAAAATAGGTTGCCTCCGAACAGTCATAAGATTGCACATTGACAAGTAAACAAGCGAGGCACGATATGACAGGCAATTTCACTTGAAAAGTACATGGAGTTATATGAATATTAAATGGGCAGCCATGTAACGCATGTAAATCAAGTCATATAACTCATTTCAAAGTCCACGTAATCAAATAATAAGATTATACAATATGCAACGATATCTACGTGGGACCGGGTGCAAGAAAGGCCTACTTGTCAACATGTAATCATCGAAATCATGTTTAGGGCTACAAGGGCAACTACGGGCTGCCTACTAATCACAAAATTAAACACGACATTCATAGGATCAACACTTAGCGAGGTTACCTAGTCATTAGGGTTTCATTTCATGCTCACCCGTGCGATTAAGCCCTAAGTCATCTCGTAATTAAGCTCAAGCCATGCATTGATTAATTCAAACACCCTCAAGCATTCAAAATAGTCTACACAACATCCCAATGCCACAATCCCAAGCATTTAATACAACAAGAGAAGTTACAATAATTTTCAAGGCAAATCACTAGATGAAAACCTCACTGCAATGGTCTGTTTTCTCACAATCATTGAGACAAGCAAACAAACTCCAATTCCAGTAAACAAAATGTCAAATTAAAGCTTAAGGAGTGAACTAAATCCAGAAACAAACCTCGCATCATTTGGAGTTCGGGTTCAACAGTTATAGCCAAAACAGTGAGACTACACAAAACTGTCCAGATTTGCACACATTTCAATACTTGTCATTTTTTAGGGCATTATGGTCAGATTTAGCCTTAGTCCATTTCTGACAAAAATGTCCAGAACTGAAAAATATTGCAGAACACCAAATTTCATTTATTTTGAATATCATTTACTAAGTCAAAACTGGTTCGTTCTACAAGGTCAGCGAATCTGCCAAAACCTGCTTCATTTTTCCAGACTTTCCAGATTTGGACACATTTTAATGATTTGCCATTTTGAGGACCTTCGAGTCAAAATTAGCTTTGGCCTATTTCTACAAAAAAATACTCAGAACTAGAAAATCTAGTCACCTACCAATTTGCACGCATTTTTAACATTATTCACCTGATAAAAATCACCTCGCACCAACAAGACAGAAGACTGTCCCATACGCGATTTCATCTATCATCACATTCTAGCCAAATGTCTTGCCTGCATGTTTACAAAAGCTCATGAACACACATATATCACAAGTACAGAAGTAAAAATAGACATTTAAAAGCATGCATGTGGTTTTTAAAAGCTTTTCAAGAAGTTTTAGCCCTCACCTTAGCAAGACAACAAAGAAGATGCACAAACTCTTGAGGATGCACTTGATTGACTCTTTTCCTTGCTTAGCCGAGAGACCACTTGATTTTCTCTAATTTCCTAGCTTAGTAACCAAGTTCTTAGTAAGAGCATGTGGTTAGAACAAGAAGAAGATAAAATGGAAGCTAACAACTCACCTAAGCCGAAATGGAGGTTCAATGAGCTTGCATGTGAGTTTCTTTGCTCCTAGCTTTGCTTGGTCGAACTCCTAGTTTCTTGCATGACTTGATGAACCATTGGATGAAGAACTTAAGCTATGGAGTCTATAGTTTCAGCTAGGGCCGAGAGAGAGAGGAGAAATGAGAGAAAGAATGAGAGAAAGATAGGAAATGAAAGAAAAATGAAAATCTTTGAAATGTTTGATGCTTGTGTCGGCCTAGGGCCTTGCAAAATTCAGATTTGTGTCTTCAAGGAGCATAATTTTGAATCACCTAGCATGGCAAGAGGATGGGTCAAGAATGGTGGAGTCTTGGGTGGAGTTTTGAGCCAATTTTTTTTTTTTTTGCTTGTGTCATAAAATTGTCATAGAATGTCTAGGTGTAGATTTTGAAATTGAAGTGCATGCACAAGGCTCCATGTGGTCGGCCAAGGATGTGTTTAAATGTGAATTTTTTGTTTGTTCAAGGCTTATTTTATTGTGTGTTTGGGATATGCAAAAAATAAAGAATAAAGAATAAAGAATGTCTAGCTTTTGGTGCAAATTCGTCTTCTAGTGAGTTGAATTAACAATTTAATATTAGTTAGTGGAATTTGTAGGATTAATTAATGATTTAGTGCTTCCTGTAAGATGCTTTCTCGATTAGTATGCGGGCACGCTTTCTCTTGTTTAGGGCACGCACTACGAGGTAGAGCACGAACTACGAGACGAATACACATTTTCCAAGTAAATGCACGCAACCCTAAATGTATGCACGTAGTTCAATGCAAGGAACACAAAACGAAACACAATTCTTAAACCTAGGTCAAGGCACGCAAATCTAGGTTAGGGCACACAAATGAGGTATTGCACGCAAATCGAGGTCGGCCCTCACATCCTCAGCCTAGTGCCTCAGTTGCTCAGTCAACAAGTAGGTCATCGGGAAATGCTGCTACCGCCCGAAATGTCATGTGTAGACATTGCAAAAAGAAGGGGCATGTAGAAGCTCAATGTTGAAGAAAGAATGGTAGATGCCTTAGATGTAGTAGCGACCAACATCAGGCGAGATAATACATGAAGTGGCAAAGCAAGGACAGTAGAACCAGACCACAGTCAATGCACCAGCATAGAGGGTCCAGGCTCGAGTTTATGCAGTGGATCAAGAGGAGATTCCAGAGGCTACAACAGTAGCTGAAGGTAATTTCTTAATTTTACAACAATTGGTAAAGGTACTTATTCATCCCGGAGCCACGCATTCCTTTATTATACCCCAATGTGTGCATCGCATCAAGTTACAAGTAGGACCTTTATCATGTCATGTAGAAGTTAGTAGTCCCATGGGCACCAAGTATGTTTCTAAATATGGATGTAAAGAGTCTAAAATTCATATAAAAGGCCAGAAATTTTTGGCCGACCTTATTGTACCTCTCTTGCAAAAGTACAATGTTATATTGGGAATGGATTGGTTAGCTCGCAATCATGCCCAATTGGATTGACGAATGAAGATTGTGAAATTGTAGGTACCGGGTCAACCTGTTATGGAGATGAAGGGTAGAGGTGATTTACTAGGTAATGATATTGTGTCCTTGATCAAAGCTGTGAAACTAATGAGAAAATGATGCAGTGGATACTTGGCTTATTTGATCAACAAGCCAACGGATCAAGTTAAGCTAGCAGAGGTACCAGTGGTGAAAGAATATGTTGATGTATTTATGAAAGAATTTTCCGGATTGCCACCAAATAGGGAGATTGATTTTGTGATTGAGGTATTGCCAAGTACTCAGCCCATTTCAAGAGCACCATATCAGATGACCCCGACTGAATTACAGGAATTAAAGATCCAGTTGCAAGAGCTGTTGGAAAAGGTTGGGGAGCTCCTGTTTTGTTTGTGAAGAAGAATGATGGCAGGTTAAGACTATGTATTGACTACCAGGGATTAAATCATATGACTATTAAGAACAAATACCATTTACCATTGATAGATGAATTATTTGATCAACTACAAGGAGCTAAAGTCTACTCCAAGTTTGATTTGAGGTAGGGTTATTACCAACTCTGTATCAAGAATGAAGATGTGCCTAAGTCAGCTTTTAGAACAAGGTACGGACTTTATGAATTTGTTGTGATGCCGTTTGGATTAACAAATACTTCTGCTGCCTTTATGGACTTGATGCACTGGGTGTTCCAGCCTTATTTGGATCAATTTGTGGTGATATTCATAGATGATATCTTGGTATATTCCAAGACAGAGGAAGAACATGAGAAATATCTACATTTGGTGTTGTAGAAGTTGCTGGAACATCAGTTGTAGGCCAAGTTCAGTAAATTCGAGTTTTGGCTTCAACAAGTTGCTTTCTTAGGGCACATAATCTCTCAAAGATGAATAGTTATGGATAATTCAAAGATTGAGGTAGTGTAATCATGGAAGAAGCTCGAGAATGTTACGGAAGTGCACAGTTTTCTTGGGTTGGCAGGGTACTACAAGAGGTTTGTAAAGGATTTCTCAAAAATTGCAAGACCCCTCACAAGATTGACACAGAAGAAGGTGAGCTTCATGTGGGATGATAAATGTGAAAATAGCTTCCAAGAGTTGAAAAAAGATTAACAACTGCTCCTATCTTAGCATTGCCCTAAGGAAGTCAAGGGTTTGTCATTTATAGTGATACTTCAAAGGAAGGGTTGAGATGTGTTTTGATGCAAAATGATAGAGTCATTGCTTATGCCTCTCAGAAGCTAAAGCCCTATGAGATAAATTACCCCACTCATGACTTAGAGTTGGCGGCGATGGTATTTGCATTGAAGAAGTGGAGACATTACTTGTGAGAAAGCAAATTTGAGATATTTACCGATCATAAGAGCCTAAAATACTTGTTGTCCCAAAAGGAGTTGAATATGAGACAAATGAGATGGATGGAACTTTTGGAGGACTACAATTGCACCATCAATTATGTGCTCGGGAAAGCTAATGTGGTAGCAGATGCATTGAGTCGGAAGGCAAGCTTGGCAAGATTGGGGGTAAATGCTCATTTAATGATTGAACCAGCATTGTTGTCTCAAATCAAAGAAGCCCAACAATAAGATCCACAATTCCAAAAGATAAAAGAAGGCAAACCGGATTTCAGGTTGCAAGAGGATGAATTATGAAAATTTCGGGATCGAGTTTGTATGCCAAATGACCTAGAATTGAAGAAGAAGATAGTTGAAGAAGCTCATAATTCACGGTACACAATATACCCTGGAGGAACAAAGATGTATCGAGATTTAAAACAATTCTATTGGTGGAACAATATGAAACGGGAGATTGCGGGGTTTGTATCTCGTTGTTTGATGTGTCAAAGAGTTAAGGTAGAACATCAAAGGCTCGCAGAGCTTTTGTAATCTTTGGAAATTCCACAATGGAAATGGGAGCACGTAATAATGGATTTTGTAATAGAATTACCGAGGTCGCCCCGAGAATGTGATGCAGTTTGGGTGATCGTGGACCGATTGACAAAGTTGGCCCATTTTATTGCTATGAATAAGAAGGACAGCTTGGAAAAATTAGCCAACTTGTACGTGGATAATATTGTGAAGTTGCATGGAGTACCTGTTAGCATAGTATCTAACAGGGATCCTCGATATACCTCTCGTTTCTGGGAGAAGCTGTAGGAAGCTATGGGGACGAAGTTGAGTTTTAGTACGGCCTATCACCCTCAGACAGACGGGCAATCCGAAATGACCATTCAGATCTTGGAAAATATGCTGAGGACGTGTGTATTGAATTTTGGAGGTACGTGGGAGAAACATTTGCCATTGGCAGAGTTTGCCTACAACAACAACTACCAAGCAATGATTGGTATGCCACCTTACGAGGCCTTGTATGGAAGGAAGTGTAGGTCACCTTTGTATTAGAGCGAGTCGATGAGATAAAAATGATTGACCCTACACTATTGCCAGAGATAATGGAGAAATAGAGAAGATAGAGAATGTGCAGTTAATCCAGAAGAGAATGCTTACCACTAAGAGTAGGAAAAAGAGCTATGCCGATAGAAGCAGAAGAGACTTGGAGTTTAAACTGGGAGATAAGGTGTTTCTGAAGTTGTCTCCACGGAAGGGATTGATTAGGCATGACAAAGTTAGCAAATTGAGTCCGAGGTATATGGGACCATTTGAGATCATAGAAAGAATTGGCAAGTTAGCATACCAGTTGAGTCTACCTCCAACTCTTTCCGGTATACACAATGTGTTCCATATCTCAATGTTAAGGAAGTATCAACCCAACCCCTCTCATATCTTCGAACCGGAGCCACTTGAACTTCAAGAGAACCTCTCCTAAGAAGAGAAACCTGTGCAAGTCTTGGATGAACAAGAACGGGAATTGCATAACAAGAAGATTCTTGTGGTAAAAGTGATTTGGAACAATCATAGGATCGAGGAAGCGACGTGGAAGCTACGAGAACCAATGGAGAAGCAATACCCGAAGTTATTTGCAAGGTAGGAAGAAATTACGAGGACGCAATTCTTTTAAGGAAGGGAGGATGTAAGGCCCAGCACGAGAGCTTATGCATAATTATATTATTCATAATGCATTCATATCATTTTATATGCATTAGCATCAATTAATAAGCATTAATGTCATTTAACGTGCATTTTTTTCGTTTTACGTGCAAATGTGTTCAATTACATGCATTAGGGTGTTTTACGCAGTTATTTTGCTCTAATAAGTCAAGACTAGCAACTACTTAGTTACAATTCAACAAAAAAGGAAAATTAGCAATACATCATCTAGTTGGAGGACAAGGTGGTCATTTGGCCAAATTAGATTTTTGTCTACCTACCATTATACTATTTTTGCCCACTCAAAACACATAAAAATACTTATACGCATACCACATACATGATCAAAAAGGGAGAAGAGAGGGAAAGAAAAATAAGAAGAAAGGAAGAAGAAAGAAGAAGAAGGAAGAAAAGACGTCTTTTCAAGCCATTGCAAGCCATTTTTGAGCTTTTCGTTGTATCTTACCACCTTGATCTTGCAATTTTACCACTTTAGAAGTGAGTGTTCTTTTCTTAAATGGTTTTCAAAGCCATATTAAGCATGCTTTATGAATATTTGTATGTATTGAGTGTGATTTAGTGAATATATGAACCTATGCCATGCATTTGAGCTTATTTCAAGCATCTTGAAATTGTATTGTATGGTTGATGACTTTAAGTCTTATAACTTGTTATCTCTTGTTTACTCATGCTTACGTTGACTCTCATAATGCTTGGAGATGAGTAGTGCACTTGATTTAGAGGTAGGAAGGTTGAGGTTGAAATTCTAGGACACAAATCTTGCCTTAAGCTCTAGTTGAGAAGTATTGTTGTATGTTGTTAGTTCTTGACGGAAATTGTGTTGTTGAGTTCAAATGTGTTGTAATGTAGCTAAATGTTGCTATAATGGATGTTTGTGAGGAGGCTTGAGGCTTGGAAGTGGTGATTTTGAAGCTAGGAAGACGTTAGAAGCAAGATAATAAGTTGAATAGCACATTTGTATAATTCGCGTTTGGAGCTGTCAAAGCCGGTCGACTAAACTCGCCTGACTACTCGACCGACCTTCACTGACCAAGCCACTCAAGTAACTCAACCGGCTACTCGACCGACTTGCCCTGTCTCCTTTTGCATACTTAGCCCCTTTTGCCCCCTTTCTTGACACACTTTGCTCCATTGTTTCTTGCTTATCCCATGAACACTTTAGAACTCTTGTTTGGTTAGCATTGAACATATATGTTAGCTTTTGATTCATTTATGTAAATACATTGAACTAGAACCTAGATATGAGTATAGAATTGGCATGAACTTCACGTTGCATCCTGATTATTGCATAACTAACAGTGGAAACCTATTTGGTTTATCTTCTCATGCATATGTATATGCTATATGAACTCCATTGACATCTTGATTATATTACTACATGTTTCATTGCTATTTCTAATCGGTGGCAACCTACTTTGTTGCCTCCGAGCTTGCTACTATGTTTGAAACCCTCTCTCGCTTGGTGTGTCTTCTTGGAGAGGTGGGATGTAAATAAGATATACAGTTAAGTAAATAAATACCATGGTGGAAGTTCTGGGCCTCCTGGGCGATGTTGGGCTTGCCAGGACGGACTCGGCTACTGTGGTTTGGGTTGCCTCTGGAGTGCCCTTCTCTATTGGTATGTTAGGATTATATTGGATGCTGATTCAAGACTGGCCATCTCCAACAACAGTTCGAGCTTTTGTATCCTTTGATATGTGTTATTCTACTCTCGCTTGGTCCTGTGAAGCGGTCGGAGAGTAGAGTTATATGCTAGTTATTTTGACATTAGTCTTTGCTAGTTGTTATGATTATATGCATGACATTGTTTTCATAAGTGGGTTTTCAAATGCAAAAAAACCTTGCGAAAATCTCCGTTCCCGTTAGCCCTCGCTGAGCTATGAGTTGTGTAGCTCACCCTTCTTTATGACAATTTCAGGTGAGGCTGAGCCTGAACCTGAGCCAGAGCCAGCGACTCAAGCTGAAGGCAAGGCTCAGTTGTGTGATGAGTCGGATTTTTGTTTGCTGTGACCCTGCTTGCTGAACATGATGATGATGATGTTAAAACTTTATTTGTGTTGAACAACTTTATGTAATATTCTTTTGGACTTGTACTGTAACATAAGACTTATGGATCATTAGTTGTAACCTAACTTAGTACTTATTCTTTTGAGATATAGGAAATGTTGTTAGGTTGTAACTTGGATTAGTCGGGATCATAGATCTTGTACATATAAACCGTTGGTAGTAATCTTATTGTACCAAATGCTTAGGCACCCTTTTGGAAGTTACTAGTGGTTAATATATGTATTTTAGGTTGTTAATTGATGATCTTACAGGTATTATTATTACATGCCATCGTGTTTCGGCCTTTATCTAGAGATGGGTTGGGGCCGGGGCGTGACACACACAATCAACACCCCTTAACCTTCTCTACCTCACCACTAGCGATGGGTCGAGGCCGAGGCGTGGAACGATTTTGAAGGGGTATTTTGTGGGTATTGATGAGTAGTAGCCCTTCATAATCGTTCCACGAACCTATCCAAGCCAGCTTTAAACTATAGTGACCCTAAAAGATCCCATTTAAACCCCATACATAAGATAATGACCCACTCAATAAACCCACACAACCCAACTAAGCAAAGCATTGACTCCAAAAATAACCCAAATGGCCAAATGTTCTATATTGCTTCCATACTACATAGTTGTTAGCAACTAGTTGACTCCAAAACAACCTATGTGTTTGTATAGATAAAAAAAGTATATATTTTAACCTACAAACACATAATAATATAGAATTTCGTTGTATAAAAAGTAATAGCATAGTAAGATGTATAAAAACTTTCGTCGTTTATTATGCATGTAATCAATTAAAATTTTACCTGCTCAAGTATGAGTCAAGCTTTTCTTGTAGCCTATTGAGATGTGCCTCAGTCTTGTCATGCTTAACCCGCTTAACAACTAATTGTGCCTCCATCTTAGCCCTTTCAACTACTAATTGTGCCTATCTCTCCTCATCACGTTTCTTCAAAATTTCAACTTCAGCCAACAAATTTCTTTAATCATTAGACATACCATGCCGCCTAGAGCCAAAGAATGATGAAAGGGTAGATCCCCACCCTACCCCTTTAACATGACCGGAGTGTTCCAGGCCCCGTACTTCACGAATGATCTCATTCTTT
This sequence comes from Ehretia macrophylla, assembly GCA_037974665.1. Lineage (NCBI taxonomy): Eukaryota > Viridiplantae > Streptophyta > Magnoliopsida > Boraginales > Ehretiaceae > Ehretia > Ehretia macrophylla. The sequence continues at coordinate 13,824,833 of CM075782.1, read as the reverse complement.
AAGTCGATAAGATTAACTTCAGGTGAGATTCTTTGCTTCTTGAGAGACTCACATTGATCCTAGACATTTTTCTGACTCATATCAAGTTTTATGCAACTTGTACAAACCAAAGAAAATACTAGCCTCATTTATTTGGCTAATTCGAATAAAAGAATTATGAAATCGTTTCTTCATGCTTGGTTATATATAGAGCAATAAAAGAAAATCAGGACATTTCAGATAGAATATCAACTAGCATGCTAAATCAGAAGAAAGCTATGTACCATGTACTTAATTGCATTAATAAAAACGCTAAATAAAAGTAAACACCTTTCATTAGAGTTGTGTTGTAGTTGAATAAAGCTAGTTGAGCATATAAAAAATTGCAATGTGCAAAAAACAATATCGGTCCATTTCATATTAACATAACACAAATTTATCCAAAAAGCAAGAAAACAATTACCAAAATGTTTGTAGAAGTTGGATTTATTTCATTATTATTGCTCTTGTGGGTTTTCTGATAAAATTCGATGGGACCCACTGGTCTACCTTGCTTTATTTCCTACAAGATAACATATGTAAGTTTAATTATAAGGTTAATCGTTTATTGTGAAATTCTATCAAATCTAAGAGATGTTGTTTCAAATACCATAGCATTCTGCTTTTGTGCACAACTATTTCTACCCAACGTGTGAACTTCTATTTGCTTACTCCCATTCTATTTTGCTTGATTTGATGTTGCCTGCCAATATATACATAAAAGTTATAGTACTAACTTAATGATGACAACTATAACTACATATATCAGAAGTGAATGCCATGGTACTTACTTTGGCTTCCTTGGATAAAGAATAATTGACAAAATCTATCCATTGAGTATCCTCCACCTCTTCTAGAACAATACCATGAATTTCTTCTTTGGATTTTCCTTCTTCCACATACTTGTTTACTCTTTTCCTTAACTTATGTTTATGGTTCTTCCATTCCCCGCCAATAGAGCCCAGCACATAGTGTATGCACTTTTCATACTTTTTCTTATCATCAAGAAAAATATAACGCTCCTAACATATACAAGAATAATTAGTATAAAAAAAGTGTACATAGAAACATAAACCTAAAGTATAGCTAAAAACATTGAACTTTAGAAAAGCATATGTTGGCATTAACCTTCAAGTAACTAATAAATTTCTCCTTCGTGTGATCGTCTTTGATGATGTGCCTCCAATCTTTTTTAGCTATGGAACAATAGTTTACCATTTGAGCAACTAATCCAAGACTAGTAGCTAAATCAACTGATCCATCCCCAATAGGTTGGTCATTATTATTACATTCAATAAAACTTTATTGGAGGCATTCATAGTAAGTAACATACATTGGCTTTTTGTATATGTTTTACTGAGGAGTTATATTTGTCATCATTTAATTAATATTGCAGCATTGATGTTTATATTGGAAAGAAAAACAAAACAAGGCAAAAGAGTACAGGAAACAACAAACAAAAGTACACATAGGTAATAGTAAGAGTTTTGTCCGAAAGAGGAAAGAGATGGTATTTGCAACTAAATCTCTTAGATTTCATTCATAGGTGACTAACTTTACAATTAAATTACATATAAACTTGTAGGAAAAAGTAAAAGGTGGACCAGTGGGTGAAGTCGAAGTATATCAAGCTACCCACCAAAAACCAAATGGTGCAGTAAATCTTGCTTCTACTCTGATTTTTGGTAATTTCTAGTGACATGTATCTCGTCCAGTACTTGTTTTTTCTACTTTGTTTTAGTGTATGTTTATGCTTGTGGTTTCCATTTTGTAGGTCTAGGATAAATGTTGGTGCTGCATAGAGGAAATACGAGCCTCATTTGAAGTTGATGAAATTGAGTTTGAAAGTAAAGTAATTCATGAGATACGGGGCCCAGAACAGCCCGATCGTGTAAGAGGACAAGGATTGGGACCAACTCCATCAACATTTTTTGGCACTAAAAAGCATGCTACATCTAATGATATAAGACGTTTGGAAGGTAAAGTTGAGCTTTTGAAAAAATGCGACGTCGAGCAGAAGGCCGAGCGGGAGGCTGAGAGGGCTGAACAAGACAAGTTAAAGGATATACGTGAGCCAGGTAAAATTTTAGTTTATTACATGCATTATTGAGTATGGAAACTTTGACATACATCTTACTATGTTGTATGTTGAAGTGAAGGGTCATTGTTTTAGACAACCAAATTTTGATATGGGTGGTAGTTTTATGGAAAAGTAAAAGGTAGCTGTTACATTTATTTTGTTATCATGACTAATTTTCTTTCATTCTCTTAATTGTCAGGGAAGCAGTTCTTAAATCTCTATCAAGGAATGAACAAAAGATTCTATTTTGTTGAAAGGATTATGATTTTGTTTGTATTGGTTCAGACTGCTTAGCTTTAGATCCTTGTATGAGGCAAATTATTTAAATTCAGCTAATTATAATGAGTGTTTTTGGATATGCTTTACTGCTTGGATTGGTATAACAGTCGGTTCTTTTTGTAATGCATCTTACCAAAATAGTGGTTGTGACTCGTGCATAGACTAATCACCATTAAGAACCGTAATTAGAAAACAAAATACTTGGTTTCATTGATCATCTCAACTTCAAGGATACTTGCACATATTAAATTGATGTTAATACGAGAGGTGGATATGCATTGTAGTTATTTGATTCAAAATCTTGTGAATGAGAAAATATTTGTAGAGCTTTGTGTTTGCAGTGGATGGTTGTATTTGTTGTTGTATGGCCTTTGGTCAAACCGTTTCTCAAGCTATCTTTTCGACTGGTCTTTGGCATTTTATATGTCTATGATCCTCACCATTACATAAAAGTTCCTGATCCTCAAGATAAACAAAATCTCTCCATTTCTCGGCGATCCCTATGCTTGAGATATATCCAACACTCCGATGCCTATCAACGTGAAACTCAAATTCTTTCCGACAAGTGGTTCTAACAATACTAATCACAAGGAGATCAGAGAGCTTCAAACCCAAATGCAGAACATCTCCACTAACTACATCATAGTCTTAACCGAACAATAGTAATGTCTTTTAAGACCTAAAAAAAAAGACTCTAAAATACATATATATATTTCGATATTCACATATATCTTAAAACTTCAACAGAGAGGTAGAAACCAAACAAATAATTGAACAAGGCCTCTAAATCAAATTCATCAAATATCATTTTAACATCTTAGTCACCTTTGATGGTGTCCACAATATATTAATTGGGAAAGCATTACAGTTTTCCCATGACATTAAGTCTTTTCGAAGCAATTGGTAGGTACATATTATAGACACCAGTGAAGGGGAAGGAGAAAAGGAAAATACAATATAAAGATACCAATATTTATATTACACCCATAAAGAGGAGTCTAAATGCCCAGATACAAGTTCAAAGTCAACTGCAAGCTTAGAATCAATACCCTTCCAATATGCAATAGACAAATCAGTTTTTGCAATTACATTATTGACACTTTCATCAGCAATAAAAATAATGGCAAAATTAGCTAACCAACTTGATGTATTCTTCTTCTCCATTTTGTATATTAACATCTAAGTCAACCAAGAAAATATTATTTATAAAACAATTAAGATAAAAGATTAAGGCATTACTTAAGTAAAGCTCACCAAAAGACCTACTCCCAATCTTCCTCCCCAACTTAAACTTTCCATCCACAATTTCATCTGTGCCTTCCATTCGATTACCTAAATAAAGCTCACCAAGAAATAACATTGTAAAAATTTACTGAAAAGAATAAAAAACAAGAGCGAAAAGACCACCTTAAGTTTTTCTTCATGACAAAGAGCAAGTGTAAAAAAGAAAGCTATATATTTGCATTTACAGACTATGAGCCAACAAAGGAATGGAAAGAAAACAGAGAAGATGAATGCTAGGGAAATTCATTAAGCCAAAGATGGGAAAAGTAAAAAAAATGTGAATTAATGAACAAACCATGAGGCAATTATTTACTTACCTATGATTGTTGCACAACATCATATAACAAATCTTCATTAACATCCTCTCGGATCCAGTCACTTTCTTCCAATTCCTGGCATTCGTAGGGAACATTTATTGCAAAACTACCACCATGATCTTGAATAACATTATCCTCATTGGATTCAATCTCCACACCAAGATCAAACACATCCCTCGGGGTTGTTTTTATCACAACATGCCATTGGGAACACAAAGGATCTTTCACATAGAAAGCTTGTTGGACTTGAGATGGTATAACAAATGGCTCATGAGTAATCCGCTTCCCAGTATGTGCCAAGCGTGTGAAATTTACAAGTGTAAACCCCAATTCGTCTTTCTTCACCCCTTTCTCCCTTGTTAGATTAGCCCAATTACAATGAAACAAAACCACCTTAAATTTTCTAGAAAAGTCTAATTCAATTATCTCCGGGAGTTCACCAAAGTACTCAACTTTTCCATCAACTAGATTTGGATATCGAGAAAAAGCTATGCTTGGTGTTGTCGATGTTACAACCACTCCATAATTTTGTGTTCTTTTCCCCCTATTTCATTCCTTAGTGCGAAACTTAATCTCATTGAAAATAAAACATTTGCAACTTTTTACAAATTTTGAAGGACCCATAGAAAGCCATCTTATTCTTTCTAGCACTTTCTCGTTATCTATATTTGATACCTATATTGTTAAAGATTAGTATTTTCAGTCAAAAAAGATTTAGCTCGTATGACATGATTGAAAAAAAAAGTTCATACTTAAATTCTCTGCACAAAGAAAGAAAACAAAATTTGTTAAAAAACATCCATAAATAAAACCCAAGAATGGATGTAAAAGACATTACTTACTCAACATATGATTGTATTTCATCAAGATATAACAAGACTTATCGGTGTGCTTGCACCAATGATAGATCATTCAATACTTTGACCTCAGTTGTTCCCTTGAATATACCACCATTTGTAAGCAAATATTTATCTCTTTATATGGGATCAATGCCATTATTCCAGCATGGTCGATTAAAAAGTGTCTCAATCCCATCAAAATATCTGGAGCAAAAAGTATGACATTCTTTCGCAATATAACCCTCTGTAATTGAACCTTTAGGATGTGCTCTATTACCGACATACTTTTTCAATACTTTAAAGCACCTACAGTAGATTTAAACCGATTATATGAGATTAAAAAAATCAATTTGTAGCATATTTGCGAATACATACATCTAATTAAAATAATAATACCTTTCAATTGGATACATCGATCTAAATTGAACTGGGCCTACAATCTTTGCTTCATCTGCAAGGTGGATGACCAAATGTACCATTATAGTGAAAAATGAGGGAGGGAAACATTTTTCCATGTGACACAATACTAATGTTGCACGAGACTTCACTAGATTTAACTCATCAATATTAGGTGTCTTATTGCATATAGCCTTGAAAATGCTACTTAATTTGATTATAAGCTTCGTAACTTGTTTGTTCTAGACAAGCGCAATGCAACATGAAGTAGATCTTGCATCAATATGTGATAATCATGGGTCTTAAGGGATTGTAGTTTTCTATCCTTAACATTAATACCCATTGACATATGTGATGCATAACCATCAAGTACTTTGACATCTTTCAATACACTGAGAAATATTTCTTTATCTTTTTTAGTCATTAAATAAGAAGTAGGAAGAAAAAACACTCTTCCATTAGGTTTCTCCACAAGATGAAGTTTCTCCAGTATTCCCATCTCTTTAAGTCATAGCGTGCTTTTGGATCATCTTTACTTTGTCCCTTGATGTTCAACAATGTTCCGAGCATATTTTCACATACATTTTTTTTCAATATGCATAACGTCAAGATTATGATGTAGTATATTGAACTCCTAATAAGGCAATTTAAATAAAATATTTTTTTCCATGACATTGAGTCACCAATAATCTCATCACCCTTCTCAATTTATGTCTCATTAACAAACTCATTTACTAGATGTGTAGTTCTTTTTCTCTTTCTTTTAGAAGTGCTTGTCTCGTTCCTCGAATTAAATATGGCCTCATTGATGAAATTAACCCCTTCCAATTTCCTTAATGCATCTGACCCGGACAATATTTTCAATGTTATTCCTTATTCCTCAGTCCTGTCAAAATCATGCTTTCGTGCTCGAAACTTGTGCAATTCACTCAACTATTGACGATGTCCAAAATAACAAAATTTGCGCCCATTAGGTAACCACTTTGATTATGTCATATTTGCACAACAAAGACATGCTTTCTTTCCTTTAGTACTCCAACCCGATAAATAAGCATAGGAAGGAAAATCATTAATAGTCCACATTAATCCAGCTCGTGTCATGACCCTATTTCTTAATTACTATAATAGCCTTTGATACCGCTATAATGACATCAAAGGAAATACATTCATGCTTACATCAACCTCAACAACCCGGGATCGTGATGTCACAGGATTAAGAAGATCATCCCTCCTAAGTCCGCTAAGGCACTATACATTAGCCCAAGCACTATTATCCATAAACCCATACAATCAAGTTATTAAAATTACTACCCAAAACCAAAGCCCAAGTTGCTAATGTTACAATTACATCGCCTAATGATACATAAATCATAATAAAACATGTTAGACAAACTCCATCATTAATAATAAGATTACAACCACTGGAATTACATTTATAAAAGTTAGGTTCATTTGGTTCATACATAATTCTAGCCTAACCAAACCTCTAGACCTTAAAAGAATAAAAGATTAAATTAATACAAGTCTTAGTATCTGAAAGTTATTACATTACACCAAGATGTTTAAATTACAACATAATCGGCTACTACAAAAGTCATATCCACAACAACTAGCATATAGGTCACAAAGGACATGCCAAGTGTCGACACATAGAACAAACTCTTGCATCGACTTGTGGAATTGGCTCGAATCCAAGTTCACTTGTAAATGTCATAAAGAGGAAGTGAGGTACACCTAGCCCAGTGAGGGAAAAGGGGAACGAAAGTTTTCGTAAACATTTTATCCTTTCGAAATCATTTTTGAAAACTATGCCATGCATACATAAATAATTAACAAGAAGCAATTGAGACATGATAAAGAAACTATGTCGCGCACAAAGATACATGAGTTGCATACACAAATCATAGAATCTTGGTCATGTAGTAAGAAACGAGATTAAGCATATTAATAAATAATCAACTTTTCTTCCTGAGTGAGAGTGGTTGAACATATAGTAAAAGGATACGGACAACACTTTTTCTCGAGGACCTCAAGGGACCAAACGAGAATGGTTGCAAATGTTGGAGATAGCCAGTATCGATGCTTTGTCAATATCATAACCCCATACACCAAATAAGAAGGTAAAATTCAGATATACACCACGAATTACCACGGTAGCCTGTCCGTCCTGGCAAGCTCGATGCCGCCCAGGCGGTACCGGAACTTTTACCATGGGGTTTGATTAGATTACTTAATCCTTCAATGGTTACAACCTGTCGTGCGCGAATGTAACAATTGAAGAAAAATGTCCTAACTCTCCCAATGGGTCAAAGCTCCCAGGCGAAAGAGGGCATTAATGAGATGAACATATTTGGAGGGCAACAAAGTAGGATGTCTTCGATCACATAAACATGTAAGCACGTAGCATTTTGATCACATTTGCAATTTGGTACATGAAACATATAGAACATACTTGGAGGTCAACGAAGTAGGTTGCCTCCGATTATGCAAGTAATAACATGAAATAACAATGATAAGTTCAATGCTTATTGATTGGTCCTTGTTTAAATGTAATCCTATGTGCAACGAACCCATACACATTCATATATCTTAATCATGCCACAAGTAAACCCTATAATGTCCATGAAATAGGTTAACATCAATGCCACAAAGACACATAAACTTGACATTTATAATGCGCATAGGGTTACACAATAGTATGCACTCAAAACAACTAAAAACGGAGCTCAATTAGCTAAAGCAGGGGCATCCGGTCAAGTGATCTGGTTGAGTCACTCGACTAGATCTATTCGTCCGGATGAGTGGCAGTGGTCATCTGGATGAGTTATCCTGTCAAGTCTCTCGACTAAATCCTCTTGCCCAGATGAGAAACTTGTTCTTTTACACTTCTTTTACTTCATTCTTGCTACTACCAAGCACAAGCACAATTTTTCTTCATCCACAACATCAAACTCAACCTACTAAACATGCAGCAATTTTCACCAAGACTTAATTCCATCATTAAACCCATTAAAACACTCAACTAGCAACTATACATTTCAACAAAGTCTTTAAACAAAACTTATCATCTATTGTTGCATCCTCCATTTTCATACTTCAATTCAAGTGTACTAGTCATATGTAACATCATAATACCTTACGAGAGCAAGAACAAGCACCATGTAACAATATTCAAAGTCTTGAAACCCTAGATGAGCATACCAAGTTCACATTCACAAAGTAAGCTCACATATACCATCATTATGCTCAATATACATACATGATTTACCAAGCATGCTTCATATGTCTTTTACAAGGCTTTTTAAAACTTCCCTCACCTTAGATCTTGAAATGGAAGGAAAGAAAAACAAGGTATGCACTTGAAGAAGTTAAAAAATGCAAAGAATGGTTTGATCTCTTCCTTCTTTTTCTCCTTCTTCTTCTCTTATCTTCTTCTCTTTTCTTTCTCTCCAGCTCTGTGTGTGTGTGATCAGAAGTGTGTATGTTTTTTGTGTGGTGTGAGTGTGTTGGATATGTATATATGTTAGGTAGGATATTTTATTTTAGGCCATTTACCATCTTGCTCTTCTAACTAAATATATTTTACTAGTTTGCCATATAGTTTGATTTTAATTGTTTAGTTAGCTATTGTAATTTAATAAAATATTAGTTAATGTCTACAATGCTTAAAACACCTAAATACATGCAAAGCGATATTGATACACGTAAAACGATGCAAATGCACGTAAAATCACTCAAATGCACGTAAATGAATATAAACATATATTAAATGATATGATATGTATATAGGGTTTCATGCGGGGCTTCACATCCTTCCCCCCTTAACATAATTGCGCCCTCGCAATTCATTCCTCTAAAGTAAATCCCTCTTTGAACTGAACCACGAATACCAAATGCCAAGCCGAATCCGAATGTCAAATGTTAAGCTAGAGTCCAAATGCTGATTACCGAGAATACCAATGCCGGATTCCACATACTAAAATCAGAATACAAATGTTGAACTGAAGTACCCTATACAAGAACTCCATATAAGTATATCAATTGAGAATTCCAAGTAAGGATGCTGAATGCTGAAGGCTGAATACCAAAGAATTTCCGAGAAAGAATACCAAATATCATATAAGATTACCGAGTAAGAATTCCATGTAAGAATACCATGCTGTATGAAAATATGACAACTGAACAGTAAATGCCAAATATGATTTCCAAATAAGAATTCTCGAGATTGAAGGCCAAGTAAGAATTCCGAAGAAAATATTCAATAAGAATGCCGTACAAGATTTTTGAAATAGAGCGCCGAATGTGATTGCTGAGGAAATATATCTAATAAGAAGACCAAATAGAAATCCCGAGTAGAGCTTTCAAATAAGAATACCGAAACCCTAAACATCATATATCCAATACTAGATATAAGTTATATACTAGTCCCGGATGAGAGCACTAAATAAGAATCCCATTAGTCGACACCTCGTGGTAGAGTGACATTCTTCTATATCCCGATCAATATAAATACCACATGATACAACACCTCGGAGTTGGGTAATTGCATAATCTTAAATAGGAAGTAAAATGAGGCAACAACAACTCTTAATCCTCAATCAGCTTTTCTCATGTTCCAACCTCCCATACTACTCAATCACCCATTTAACATCATGCACATATTAACTCCAATGATATAATGTAAACTCCCTACTTACATATGAATATGTTGCTCCCAAGGAAATATAAATAAATGACAGATAACACCGAGGTCAATCAACATTTTGATTTACAAGTTTATAGTTAGGTTTTACCTTCAGCTATGGCTACTGTCACGCCCCGATCCCGACCCATCACTAGTCAAAGGCCGGAACGTGATGTGTCGAACAACTTATTACCTGCAAGATCATGATTTGAAAACCTAACAAACATTTATATACCATAAATAACTTCAAGAGATGGCCCAACTCCCGGGCACATCATGATTATATTTAACATGCTCCATATATACAAGACCTAGATCTTTCAACAACATGTGGCATAATCCACCAACGACCTCTAGGTCTCAAAAGAATAAGGTTCTAACTTACATACATCCCAAATTGTCCAAAAGAATAATTACAATACATGAAGTTACACAAGTTCATAAAACAAGTCTTAGTACAAAAGGAACATTCCCCAAGTACAAGCATACATCATAACAAGCAGAAGTCTTCTTTATCACACAATGCAGCTTCGCCCTTGGCCTGTACAGTTGGCTCAGGCTTGGCCTCACCTGAAATTGTTAGAAAGGAGGGTGAGTTATACCACTTAGCTCAGCGATGGATAACGGGAAAAGGGATTTTCGCAAGAATTTTATCCTTTCGAAACCATTGGGAAATCCATGCCATGCATACGTAATCAATAACAAGATAGCAATATCATATACTCAAAATAACATAATATAACCCAACTCTCTAAGCGGATAGTGCCCAAGCAAGAGTGGTAACATAGAATTAAAAAGGATACAATTGTACTTGTAGTTGTTGAAGTCGGCCGGCCTTGTAACAATCATCAGTATCAACCTTTTACTCCATACCATAGGCCAATCCAGATTAAACCCAAGTTCCTACGGCCTACCTCTCCGAGGATGGAAATCCAAATAAGAGTAGGATTGCGGTCTATGGTAGTCGACACCTACTGGCAAGCCCGATGCTGCCTAGTGGATACGAACCCTACCATGCCCATAGAGCAGTTGCAACCTTGTCACGTGCACACAAACCAATCATATTTGTATATAATACAAGTAGACAACAAGAGGGAGGGCAACAAAGTAGGTTGTCTCCAATCATTTAACATTTAAACATAATCGCACGTAGCCACAATGGTACCTAGGTACAAAAATTGATATCCCGTACACTTGTATAATGCAATGCCACCTAATTCGAGCACATTTATAATGTCACTTTATGCCACATAGCATCTCTTGATACAAGGTAGCAAGCAAGCATAATCGTTATACCATAAAGCATTGCAAAGATGAAATATTGAAGTGTAGAAGTTAGAGAAGTCAGATGAGAAGTCGGATGAGTGACTCATCCGACTTGCCTCGTCCTACTCTTTCAGTGGACTCCCAATGCATGTCGGACGAGTCATTCATCCGACTCCTCGTTCGACTTACCCAGCTATGCCCGAACTTAGCTCATCTATTTGCTTGCTTAAGATATCAACTCTTCTTTCTTGCTACATCTTCGCACACAAATCACTTCCTCATAGCCACCACATCAAGGGCCACTTTCTAACATACTTATAACAACCTATAAGCACAATTTTACCCTAGCAACATCTACAACACACAAACCCAACAACAACAACAATACAAGTCTAACAACCAACTTATGATCTAATATAACTCAATTCCATTCTCCTACTTCCATACACATGTAGAACTTACAATCAAACATTATCCTTGTATCCAATAGTAAGCTCAAGACATATAATGGTCTACAAGTCAAAATTGGAACCCTAGATGCTTACTACAAAATCAAATGCTCAAAATAAACTTATAGCTACTTGATCTTGCTCAAAGGGAATACAAAACATATAACATACATCATATGACCTTTTCAAAGCTTTAGAAAACTTCCCTCACCTTGGTCAAGAGTTTGATCTGCAAGATGATGTTGGAAGACACAAGATAGAGCTTGAAAACACTTGGTGATAGCTAGGAAATGCAAGAATGTGCTAGTAGATGGCTTGAATGTTCTTGATCTTCCCTCCTTCTCCTTCTTCCTTCCTTTTCTTTCTTCTTTTTCTCCTTCTTTTTCTTCCTCCTAGCCGTGTTCCTTAGTGTGTGTGTTTGTGTCTTGCTTTTTGGAAGAAGATAGTAGGTAGAATAATATCTTAAATGGCCAAATGACAAGAGTGCCCACCAACTAAGTGTATTATTTCTGGTTTGCCACACTACAAAAAACGCAGTCATAGGTGACTCTTATTTTGCGGGCTACGGTTTTTCGAACCGCCACAAATATTCTTAAATAAATCGCCGCTAATGTTTTGTTTGGGATAATTGGGAAAAAATTATGTCTCTAAAAAAAATCGACTACATAGGCAGCGTTTCGCCGCCTATGTCCCTAAATAAAATTGATATGCAGTTTTACTTGATGCTACTACTAATCAAACAAAATAATAATAAAACCACTTTATTCACCTCTATTCCTTCTCCAAAAAAAAAAAAAAAAACCCTCAACAAGGTCGTCGAATTCTTTTATCTTTTGAAGGAGTTGACTTTCCTTCTATGTGTGGGTGAACAGGCAACAGGTCACCAGATTACTGGTTGTTCAAATTCAACTTCGTATGTTCATTTTTGTTCAATTTCTCATGTTTGATCTATTAGATCAGCCACAAAATACTATTCACTACTATTATGCAATCTTATTTAAATAGTTATAGATCTATGTATTATGTTTGTTATTCATACGTATTCACACATACTAGAAGCTGAACACATGGTGTTCGACATATATCTATGTATTGTGTTTATTATTCATATCTGCAGAAACACTACTTAATTAGTTTCGTATAGTAAGAGAGTTAACTGTTTGCAGCCTTGTGATTTTGACAAAATGTTGTCAATTATCCTGTCTACTACATGCTATAGTGCATTCAAACATGCGAAATTGAATGATCTACTACATGTTACAGTGCATTTTTGTTCAATTTATTGCTCCGAATGATTCTCAATGGAGGTAACTACGGACAATTCATGTTCGAACTTTTAGAGATGGTCCCTTTTCGATAGAGACAGAAAATAAATTCCCAGTGAGACACTATAGATACTGTTGTGTCAATTTTGATGAAATTAAGTACACCCTGGTTTAAATATTGGTGAAAGCTCCATATATGAAAGTAGATATGACTGAAGTAACAATGGTTAGCTTCATTGTCATTCGCATTAAACCTTGATTCACTATATTAACCTGATTCCTTATTTATTTATGGTATTCTAGCTGGATACGAATTCTTATTGATTTGTAGTATAGAAGAAGAAGCAAGAGAAAGATTCAATTCCAAGTGTTGAAATTGATCTCAATTCCTCTACATTATCAAGTTCATCTTGCTTTCATATCAATTAGGTTGTTTTAATTTAATTTATTTTCGTCTTTTCTCACTATGATCTTAACTGAAGTACACCTGTTTGTGTCAATGCTTATTAGGAAAAAACCCCACAAACAAAAACCCCTAAAAAAATTGTGAATTGTGAAGATTAAGCCAAGTGCTAGAAAAATTATGAATTTTACAAATTTGCCTAGACAGAAGGCCGGGAACATTGTTAAAATAAGTTATGCTTTAGATGAAAGCATGTTAACGAATTAAAATTAGAAAAGATAATCTTGTTTAGTAGAAGTTGGATCTATAAGTTGACATACATTCTTGATGTTGAATCTTGGTTTTATTTTCATAGTCATTGCAATGGATAAAAGTTGGATGGTGAAACCACGGTCTAGCGATGAATACCTTGCTGGTTTAGAGTGATTTCTTGATTTTGCATTCAGTCACACTGGTACACATTTTGGGAAGGTATTATTCCCTTGTGTTTCATGCACCAATCGTAAATGGCAAGTTCGCGATAATATGAGAATTCATGTAGTCTGGAAAGGGATGACTAAAGGGTATAATCTCTGGGTTTGCCATGGAGAAGATTTTATAGCTAGATATGCCCACCTTCTACTCCTGTAGATAGGCCACACGATAGTCCACTTGAAGACCATTTTAATATGCATGACTTAGTGAGGGATGCATTTGGACTTCATGATACGTCAAATCCAACGAATGAAAATATAGAGGGAAAAGAAAGCAATGGGGATGACGGTGATAATATTGAGCCTCCCATTCAAACTGTTAATGGTCCTAATGAAGAAGCTACTGGATTTTTCAAATATTTTGAGGAAGGTAACAAAGAACTTTATCATGGATCCAAATCAACCATTTTGTCATTTACAATCCAACTGATGCATATAAAGTCATACTACAAATGGAGTGGAACATCAGTGGGCATGTTTCTTAAATTCTTAAAACAACAATTTCCAGAATTAAACATTCCGACATCTCTATATGAAGCAAAGAAGATGACCAATGCTTTGGGTTTAGGGTATGAAAACATTGACGTATGCCCGAATAATTGCATGTTGTATATGGAAGATAAAGCAGAGCAATAATCCTGTCATGTTTGTAATGCTTCTAATTGGCAACAAGACTACAATATTAGTGCCAAAGGACACAAAAAGAAGATGACAACTTGTAAAGTTATGAGGTACTTTCTTTTGATCTCGAGATTACAAAGATTGTATACTTCGTCAAATATATCTTCTTCAATGTTATCGAATAATAAGAGTCACACAAGTGATGAACTTTTAAGGCATCGTGCTGATTCACATGCGTGGAAGACATTTGATCATATCCGGATTTTGCTAATGATCCTCGAAATGTTATACTTAGATTAGCGAGGGATAGTTTTAATCCGTTTGGATTGATGAGCAATGCATGTAGCATATGGCATGTAATTCTGATCCCATATAATTTACCCCTGTGGATGTGCAAGAAACAATCTTCATTAATATTGTCGGCAATCATCCCAGGAAAAGAGGCCCCAAGAGATAAAATAGATAATTTTCTTCAACCACTTATTAATGAGTTGTTACAATTGTGGGAAGACGTCCGAACATATGATGCAACAAGTAAAAACAATTTCACAATGTGAGCTATGAAGCCCCACACGAAACCCCATATGCATATCATATCATTTAATATATGTTTATATTGATTTACGTGCATTTGAGTGATTTTACGTGCATTTGCATCGTCTTAAGTGCATCAGTATCGCTTTGCATACATTTAGGTATTTTAAGCATTATAGACATTAACTAATATTTTATTAAATTACAATAACTAACTAAACAATTAAAATCAAACTATATGGCAAACTAGTAAAATATATTTAGTTAGAAGGGCAAGCTGGTAAATGGCCTAAAATAAAATATCCTACCTAATATAAATACACACACAACATACTCGCACCACACAAAACATACACACACATACGTCTGATCACACACACACATGACTGGAGAGAAAGAAAAGAGAAGAAGAGAGAAGAAGAAGGAGAAGAAGAAGGAAAAGATCAAGCCATTCTTTGCATTTTCTAACTTCTTCAAGTACATACCTTATTTTTCTTTCCTTTCATTTCAAGATCTAAGGTGAGAGACATTTTGAAAAGCCTTGTAAAAGACATATGAAGCATGCTTGGTAAATCATGTATGTATATTGAGAATAATGATGGTATATGTGAGCTTACTTTGTGAATGTGAACATGGTATATTCATCTAGGGTTTCAAGACTTTGAATATTGTTACATGGTGCTTGTTCTTGCTCTTGTAAGCTATTATGATGTTACATATGACTAGTACACTTGAATTGAAGTATGAAAATGGAGGATGCAACATCAGATGATAAGTTTTTTTTAAAGACTTTGTTGAAGTGTATAGTTGTTAGTTGAGTGTTTTAATGGGTTTAATGATGGAATTAAGTCTTGGTGAAAGTTGTTGCATGTTTAGTAGGTTGAGTTTGATATTGTAGATGAAGAAAAATTGTGCTTGTGCTTGGTAGTAGAAAGAATGAAGTAAAAAAAGTGTAAAAGAACAAGTTTCTCATCTAGGCGAGAGGATCCGGTCGAGTAACTCGACCGGATTACTCATCTAGACACCCACTACCTATCATCTGGACGAGAGGATCTGGTCGAGTCTCTCAACCGGATGACTCGTCCGGATGGCCACTGCTACTCATCCAGACGAGTGGATCCAGTCGAGTGACCCGACCGGATCACTCGACCGGATTCCCCTGCTTTAGCTAGTTGAGCTCCGTTTTTAGTTGCTTTGAGTTCATACTATTGTATAACCCTATGAGTATTATAAATATCAAGTTTATGTGTCTTTGTGGCATTGATATTAACTTGTTTCATGGACATAATAGGGTTTACTTGTGGTATGATTAAGGTATATGAATGTGTATGGGTTCGTTGTACATAGGATTACATTTGAACAAGGACCAATCAATAAGCATTGAACTTATCATTGTTATTTCATGTTATTACTTGCATAATCGGAGGCAACTTACTTTGTTGACCTCCAAGTATGTTCTATATGTTTCATGTACCAAATTACAAATGTGATCAAGATGCTACGTGCTTATATGTTTATGTGATCGAAGGCAGCCTACTTTGTTGCCCTTAAAATATGTTCCTTTCATTAATGCCCTATTTCGCCAAGGAACTTTGACCCTCTGGGAGAGTTGGGATGTTCTTCTTCAATTGTTACATTCGCACGCGACAGGTTGCAACCATTGAAGAATTAAGTAATCTAATCAAACCCTATGATAGAAGTTCCAGTATCGCCTAGGCGGCATCGGGTTTGCCAGGACGGACAGGCTACCGTGGTAATTTGTGGTGTATATCCAGATTTCACCCTCTTATTTGGTGTATGGGGTTATGATATTGACAAAGTATCGAGACTGACCATCTTCAACATTTGCAACCATTCTCGCTTGGTCCCTTGAGGTCCTCGGGGAAAAGTGTTGCCTGTATCCTTTTATTATATGTTCAACCACTCTCGCTCAGGGAGAAGAGTTGATTATTTATTAATATGTTTGATTTTGTTTCTTACTACGTGACCAAGATTCTATGATTCTTATATACGACTCATGTAACTTTGTGCACGACATAGTTTCTTTATCATGTTTAAGTTTGTTTCTTGTTAATTATTTATGTATGCATAGTATGGTTTTCAAAAATAATTTTGAAAGGATAAAATGTTTACGAAAACTTTCGTTCCCCTTTTCCCTCACTGGGCTAGGTGTACCTCACTCCCTCTTTGTGACATTTACAGGTCAACTTGGATTCGAGCCAATTCCATAGGTTGATGCAAGAGTTTCTTCTATGTGTCAAGACTTGACATGTCCTTTGTGACCTACATGCTAGTTGTTGTAGATGTGACTTTTATAGTAGGGGATTATGTTGTAATTTAAACATCTTGGTGTAATGTAATAACTTTTGGATACTAAGACTTGTATTAATTTAATATTTTATTCTTTTAAGGTCTAGAGGTTTGGTTGGGCTAGAATTATGTATGAACCAAACGAACTTAAGTCTTATAAATGTAATTTCGGTGGTTGTAATCTTAATTATTAGTGATGAAGTTTGTATAACATGTTTTATTATGATTTATGTATCATTAGGTGATGTAATTGTAACATTAGCAACTTGGGCTTTGGTTTTGGGTAGTAATTTTAATAACTTGATTGTATGGGTTTATGGATAATAGTACTCGAGCTAATGTATAGTGCCTTAGCAGACTTAGGAAGAGTGATCTTCTTAACCCTGTGGCATCACGATCCCAGGTTGTTGAGGTTGACGTAAGCTTGAATGTACTTCCTTCGATGTTATTATTATGGTATTAGAGGCTATTATAGTAATTAAGAAATGTGGTCATGACAGAGTGGTATCAGAGCTTTGATAGCTCATAGGCTGAGATAGGGTCCTCAGACTGTCGGGTAGGAATCTTGATATGAAGCTGTCTTGAAAGATATGTGCGTATATGTGATGTGCTAAGTGAACCAAATGTGGACAATATGTTTTGTATGAACAACGTCCCTGTGTGAATCATGTGTACTGTGTACTATAAATGCATGTTATGTTACAATTGTTTTCTACATGCTAGGGTGCACATTAGTTGATAATGTTGTATTATATAATAAATATGTATTAGGTTATAATTACTTTTATGTGATATGATTATATAAATACATGTTTGTTCCTCATGTTACATAATTGCATACATTCATATCATATTATGGGGTGTCTCTTTTGTGGTGAGGTAAGAATGGCCGGAAGAGCTTTTGCAATCGTGGGAAGACTGCGAAGGAATGAATTCATGACTTTCAAACAAGGAGATTTAATCGTTGCATAGTATGAAGCCCGGTTTACTCAATTATCGCATTATGCTCTGGAAATGGTACAAACTACTAAAAAGAGGATCCAAAGGTTTATTCAAGGGTTAAGGCCAGAGATTCGAGACAACTTGACTCTTTTACAATTCTCTACTTATGGTGAGGCCCTTTTCACTGCAACAATAGCGGAGAAAGGGAAGAAAGAGGAAATGGCAGGGTCAAGCCAACCGAGTCAAGTTCAGATTCCAGATAAGCTACCTATTGAGAGAATTCACCAGGGTAGTTTAGTTAATCCTGTAGCTCAGAGCCCCTCTAGAGGTGATGTTACTACTCTGATTCCATGTTGTACTTATTATAAACGTAGGGGTCACTTGGAGATTAATTGTTGGAAGAAGACAGGGAAATGTAATGACTATGGTAGTGATCAATATCAGGTCAAAGAATGCCCAAAATGGCAAAGAATACAGGGGCAAACCACAGGTGAAGGTACTTAGGGTCGGGGCCAGAATAAGAGTTAAAAGGAACCCGTTACTACTAGACTACGACCTAGTACCATAGTAACCCGGCCCACTTGTGGTTCATCAGGGAGTGCGGTTACCTCGCAGCCTATTATATATGATCATTGCTACAAGAAAGGGCATACTAAAGGCCAATGTTGGCGGAAGTCTGGCAGATGCTTAAGATGTAGGGATGACAACTATCAAGCCAACGACAATCCCAAATGGCAGAGGAGACGTGTACAGATTGCAGGTAGTAGCTGTAAGGCCCAGCACGAGACCTCACGTGCATTTAGTCCATATGACATATAAATAAATCATTTAATATGTATTTATATCATTTTACGTGCATTTATAATGTTTTATGTGTGTTTACTATGATTTACGTGCATTCACCTTGAATTACGTGCAATTGAGTATTTTAGAAGCAGTAGGCATTAGTTAAGAATTATCAAGTATGGCTAACTAACTAATTTAGTTAGTATTGAACAATAAAGAGACGGATAAACTGAATATTTCCAAGCATAGCTTCATGCTAACACCAGTATAAAAGACAAGAGAACACCGAAAAGCTCATCCAAAGACGGATCACAAAAAACTTTCATATTAATCAAAATACAAAGGCATAACTTACATTCCCTCAATCAACCACCAATACAACATAAACCAGATAATAACTGCAGATTTTCTCCTTCTATTATGCATAAGAAGTAATAAATGTTGTGTATTCAATTCATGTGATGCCCCTTATCAAACACACTAAATTCTGTAGATTCTGACAACATGGTTTATAAATGTCAATTGATTATAATTCCTTTATGATGGACAATATTCCCCATAAAAGATTTTCTTCAACCAACGTCACCAATGCAAATAGATTTGGTCAAATATGCACAGTGAATATCAGTACATAGACAAAACACATTAGAAGTTTGTTACCAATTAGGTGCTCAACATGGGATTTACTGATATTTACAAATTCATGATGAAGGAATTGCAAGAGATTTTGTTTCAAAGTTTCAGATTTGAGGCATTTTATCATAAACAAATCAACAGCTGATGGATGATACTTTGTTTCAAGAGGAACTGGGGGCATAATATATGTCCTTCTTGCGAACCTAATTGTGACATTTTTACTTCAAAAAGAGACTAAAAAATTAGTTGATATGCGTGATGTATTAAAAATCTCATGTAGGAGAGAGATAGATATAGAGATAGAGAGAGAGACATCATATTAGTCTGCTAAATAATGTTGAACATGTGGCAATCTTGCAGATCTTGTCCAAACATATTTGGGATGTCATCATGGGGCATTCCTCTTCCATTATCCTACATTAGAAGGAAAAAGTAATTATATTAATCCTAGCAAAACTCCGTAAACGACTTGTTTGAAACAAATGAAATTAGAAAAACAAAACAGAAATTTAAATAAATGTCGACCTAAATTAAATCAAGATGGAGAAGAAACTGTAGTAAATTATCATACTTTGCTGCTTGTTGCTCTTTTACTTTCTTCCCAAGAGTAGCATTCTTTGCTTGAATCTCTTGAATACGAGTTTTCTTGGCAAGTTGTTTCTAAACTACAAGAAACACATAAGTAGGTAAAGCTTGAGACTATATGCAAAATTGACTCTGTTAGCTATAAATTCTTCTCTAGCATAAAGAATTCACATTCACAAATCACATAGTTGATTGACGTTTAAACATACAATACTGCATGATTACAGGGGAACGTACTTTTAACTTTACTTTTTTTGGTAAGATGTGTTCGCTACCGCATCAGGACCTCAAACAAATATTAATTATAAATTAAACCCCTCTAAAAACCGAACAACATAACTCAGTTGACTTAAACTCCTTACAACCCCACCTAAAACTAAAATATGCTATCACTCATCCTTTACCCCACCAGCCCATCAACGTTCCCTACACAAAATTGGTTTGATCCCTATAACGTAAACTCACACAACTCATACCAACCATAGCTCACAGGTACAACTCAACCTGTAAACATACATCCCTCAACTACTAGTTTGGTTCCTAGAACAAAGCCGCGTATGCGTACCATTCCTATATCCCCTACACCCCAACAAAAGAAACGACCTTTGGGTCCTGGTTCGGTAGCTCGTCAAGCAAAAAAAAATCCATTTTACAGTTTCTCATATCTCAGATGCAGGTAGCTCTTCCAGTTTACCACAAGTTATTTCAACCACATGGGAGCTTACTGATATTCCATTAGAACTCCACTTTGAGACAGGTCAGATAACATCAAAGGACAAGAAACGCAAACCTTATCGTCCAACTACTACAAGTTCGGAGACTGCTTACAATCAGTTTCTCGAGAATAAGTGAAGATCATGTCGTGGAATTGTCAGGGTCTGGGGTCCCCCGTGACAATTTGATACTTGAAGGATCTTTGTGTACAGTGCCAACCGTTGATCGTTGGTCTTGTAGATACTAGAATATCTGACTCTCGAGCTAGCCGTTTTGCTAGTCAGCTTGGCTTTGGCTTTTGGCACACTGTTAGTCCTGTAGGTTTGTCGGGTGGTTTGCTTTTAATGTGGACAAAATAAGTGTGTGTAAATATTTTGGATACGTCGCATCACTTTGTACATAGCCAAGTCCAGGTAGCTGATGAGCTACCGTGGTTTTTAACTCTTGTATATGCTTCCACTGTATCTAATGAAAGACTGTGTCTCTGGGACACTTTTGCTTACTTGCCTTTTTCTACTGGCTCTTCTCTTTCTGTTGACTATCCCTGGATTATTATTGGTGATTTCAATGAAATAGTATTTCAAAAGGAAAAAGCGGGCATGCGCCCCAAACCCCATGCACGCTTACAGTCCTTTACTGAGTTCATTGATAACCACCATCTTATGGATTTGGAATGGAAAAGAGCTTTTTATACTTGGTCAAACAACTGAGAATGCGATCAGGTTGTTAAGGAATGTTTAGAACAAGCGCTTTGTAATTTGAGTTGGAGAAATCGGTTTCCTGATGCATGGCTAGCTGTACATCTGATGATAGGCTCGAATCATTCTCCTCTTATCCTTTCAACTCTGAATGATTGCCGTAAACACACCAGACGATTTCGATTCGAGGCCTTTTGGGTCGATGAACCAGAATGTGGGGAGGTTATTTGTGAATCCTGGGTGCATCCCAATCAGCAACCGAGTATTCACTGGTTTGGAAAAAAACTCAATCAGTGTGGTCGCTGTTTACAGAAATGGAGTTGACGTTTTTTTCGTAATTCGTCTATCCTCATTTAGTATCTTAAACTCGAATTGACTCAGCTTCAAGACCAATTTAGCATTTTCCCATAACCAAGCTCAGATTAATGACATTGTCAATCAGATAGACATTCTTTGGACCAGAGAAGAAAAATATTGGGTTGTTTGGTCTCGTGTCAAATGGCTCAATTTTGGGGATCGTAATACAACTTTTTTCATGCTAGCACCATTCGGCGTCGCTCTAGAAACAAGATTTTCACCTTAAGGACAACTCAGGTGGCTGGATAGAAGATATGTCCAAGATCACAGATCTAGTCTCATCTCATTTTCAGACACTTTACACTGCTGAAAGCCCAAAGTCTTATGAACAGCTTCTACGGTATATCTATCCTATTGTTCCACAATCCCTCAATGACATCCTACTTGAGAAGCCGTCTAGGGTAGAGATCCAACGAGCCGTTTGGAGCTTAGGGAAATCTAAAGTAGCAGGACTTGATGGCTTCACAGGTCTTTTCTATTGGGAATATTGGGACACTGTTCAAGATGAAATTTACTGCCTAGTCAACTCTTTGTTCGATGGCATTCCTCTACCCAAGTCCTTAAACAGAACTCATATTACCCTTATTCCTAAAGTCAAAGCGCCTGAATAAGTATCCCAGTTTCGTCCAATTAGTTGCATTAACTTCTGTTATAAAATTATTTCCAAGTTAATCGCTTTGCGCCTCCGACCCCATATGGACTCCCTCGTTTCCACTCAATAGAGTGCTTTTATAAGTGGTCGGTCTATCTAGGAAAATCTCCCTGTGGCCCAGGAAGTTGGTTGCTTCTTTAGGTATAAACGAAGCTCCAATACCCACGTTGCGGCCGTCAAATTGGACATGTCCAAAGCTTACGATATGGTGGACTGGGATTTCCTTAGGCATCTTCTTCGAAAGCTGAGGTTTAGTGAACAGTGGATCATCTGGATCATGTCATGTGTCACTACTGTCTCCTATAGTATTCTGCTAAATGGAGAGCCACAGCCTTATTTCACCTTTGGGAGGGGACTTCGGCAGGGTGATCCACTATCTCTTTTTCTATTTGTTCTACTTACTGAAGGTCTTTCTAGTACTATTCAACATTTTCGAGCTCAAGGAACCCTGCAAGGGATATAGCTTGCTCAATCATGTCCACCCCTTACTCATTTGCTTTTTATTGATAACTCCCTATTTTTCATTAAAGCTTCCCCCAGAGAGGCTTTTGCATTAAAAGAAGTTATCTACCAATACTGTTTTGCCTCTAGTCAAAGAGTGAACTTCCAAAAGTCATCAATTATATTTAGTCGTGGCACACCAAATACTACTAGAACTCACTTATTGGAAATCACAAGGCTGCATAACAGTGCATCCTTGGGCACATATCTAGGTTTGCCCCTTCCAGATGGAAACTCGAAGGTTAAATCTCTATCCTGGATACTCGATCGAGTCAAAGCAAAGATTCAGGGCTGGAAACAGAAGCTTCTCGCAAAAGCGGGAAAGGAGATCCCAATTAAAGTAGTCCTACAAGCTATTCCACAATATGCCATGTCCATCTTCTTTTTCCCGAAGACGGTGCATAAACAATTGTCGGCAATGATTGCCCATTTCTGGTGGGGTTTTGGTTCTCAAGCAAGCATCCCTTGGTTTAAGTGGTCTAGTATTACCCAACCTAAATGTCAAGGTGGTCTAGGTTTCTGGGATCTAAGAGCTATGAATCTTTCCCTAATTGCAAATCAAGCGTGGCGTCTTCTCCAACGTCTCCATTGTCTAGCATCTTAGGTTTTCAAAAGTTTATACTTTGCTCATACAGATTTTGCACACGCCTCAGCACCACACTGTGCATCATGGAGTTGGCATAGCATTTTTAAAGGGTTGTCCTTCGTCCGTGAACACTGGCTGTGACAAATTGGTTCCGGGAGCAAAATCTCCATTTGGTCTGATCACTGGTTTTTACCTTCCTCTCCTCTGGCGAAACCAGTGACCACTCCTCTCTCTTTTATGGCTGATCTTATTTCACAACCATCTGGTAACTGGAACATAGGATTGCTCACCCGACTATTCCCTCATGCAATCACAAAACGTATTTTGAGAATTCAGCCTTCCTGGATTTCTCAACAAGAGGATCGTGTCATCTGGCCAACCACAACAACTGGAATCTATCAGGTTCGGTCAAGCTACTATTTAGCTCTCCAGACTTCCGTACCATTGCATGCCGAGGAAACATCTTCATCCTACCTGTTCCTCCCTCAGTTCTAGAAGGATATCTGGTATTCCACATCATCCCCACTAGTCAAGCACTTTATATGGCAAGCTTGTTGAGGAGCCATAGCTACACGAGAGAATCTATTCCGTAGAAAGTGTGCTCTAACTCCTCTATGTCGATTGTGCACATTAGCGATTGAGATAGTTGAACATGTTTTGCTTTGTTGTCCATGGATTGAACATCTCTGGTTTACTTATCCTCTTTAGCATCACTTGTGTTGAGGGGAGCTTGCCGCGACCTTATGCGGCAACCCTATTATCCATTATCTGCTAGTCCATCTGGTGGGCATGAAACAAGGTGATCTTCGAACAATAGCCGATCTCAATAACTGCCTTATTATCAGTCCAACTTCACTTGAAGGAACTGAATTCCCTACTATGTTTGTCACCAAGTGCTACAAATCTCTCTACACTGGCTACTACGGAACAACCGAAGATCACCTCTTGGACACCCCCACCTCCAGGTGTACTCAAGTTCAATTATGATGCCTCTTTTGTCCACACTGATTCCTTGTCAGGCATTGCAGTGGTGGTTCGCGACTCAAATGGGTATATCAAGAATGGTCGAGCACATTTGGTCCACTGTGACAGCCCCAGATAGGCAGAGATTTTGGCTTGTCAAGCGGCTTGCATGTTACTCACATCTTATAACAACCCTATCTCAGCAATAATCGAGTTGGATGGGGCTCTGATTATTAAGGCTTTTAGGGACTCAAATTTGTGTGACTGGAGAATCTCCTCAATTGTCCACAACTCCCACTTTATCCTATCGCCAGTTGCTAGCTGCTCCTTTTGTTGGATCGCACAATCTGCGAATAAAGTAGTAGACTGGGCTGCTCGCGCAGTTAAAATAGGTCGTTTATCTTTTTTTTTGTGCTACCAATATCCCTTGTGAACTTTCGACTCTTGTAATGCAGGATGCTAACCCTATTAATGTTGGCTAATGTACTTTGACTTTATTGGCAATATAGTATGACCTGTTTGACAAAACAAAACAAAAAAACTTTACTTTTTTTGGATAGTAAAAAGTGATGGCCAAAAAAAAAGTAAAATAAAATCAAATATATTTGATTTTTTTTATCTTTTTGCTAGGCAAAGTATAAAATATTCTCCTTGGCTGCTTGCGTCTCTGTTCCCATCTCACCCAAAGCAGCAGTAATAATGCTGAGAACAATAGCGATGTCTACTTGTCTCACCCTCCAAACGCCCAAAACTCTCAAACCCCTTCTCCATATATTCTCCCTTTCGAAACCCAATAGGGAAAAGGGACTGCTTCGGAATTATAATACTCATGTGATCGAAAGCAAGAACAAAATCAGCATTGACCCCAAACACTTGTCATGTTCGATGCCTCATCATAAGAAGAAGCCACTCAAGGTGGCTGTCCTTGTCAGTGGCGGCGTCGACAGCAGCGTCGCCCTCCGCCTCCTCCACTCCGCCGGACACTCCTGTACCGCTTACTACCTCAAAATTTGGTTCCAAGTATGCCCTGTGCTTCACCTTCTTATTGCTTATTATATCAATTGGTTTTTCTATATCACTTGTATCCAGGGTTCGGGGAAATGATAATACTATAGTAGTATTATACTATTGCGGATGTTGTACCTTGTGCTGAATTAATAATACACTTTTGTGGATGTTGTACCTTGTGCTGAATTGACTGTACTCCTGTGTGAATGTTGTACCTTATACTCAAGTAATCGTGCCCTTTTCTGAATGTTTTTTCTTTTATCAATTAATCGTGCCAGAGTCTTACAGCATGCTGCAATAGCTGTACCTTCATATGCCTAGACTACATTATGAACTTCTCTAGCTGTTGTTGGAAATAGGAACTCAATTGCACTTCTTATTCGTAATAGAGTAGTGTACAATTCTCTGCCAGCCCTTGGAATTTTCCGTTCTCATATGTCATGAATGCAGTGCTTCTTTGTTAGTTTGAGTTATGATCTCTGGGTTTGAAAGCTTCTGCATTGCTGTGCCAGGATTAGCTGCTCTAATGTTGTCTACTTCAATTTGTTTATTTCTATAGGAATATTGTTGTTTGTGTCTGTGTGTACATGTCTAGCATGGATGAAAATGGATCCAAACCTACAGAGGAGTTATCCAGTTACCTCTGAGTGGTCTAGGTTTCCCACTTCAATAAATTTATCCTTTTCAATGAGCTTTTGAATTTATTTATAGAATATAAGTATTTCAGGAAACCAAGTGACACTGACCATCAGAAGATGTTCCAAAAACCTCCCAATTGAATTAGGATCCATATCCTCATGATTTGTAGTAAAGTCCGTGGTTTACGCCTTTTCTATTTATGAGTTTTCTGCTGCTAGCAGCTATAAGATTTTCCCTTTTTGCTTAAAGCAAAAGTTTACTAAATTCTGATACTTTGATAGTCTGAACCCGACTGCATGTATATATTTGCATGTCCAAATTATTTAATGCTGGTGTTTGTTTTAGAGGTGGCCTTGGGAGTATGAAATTTTGTACATATGCTTGTGTGTATATCCCTGCTATATCTCTTCAAGTAAAATTATTATTTCCTGCCTCAAATGTTCTACACTAGTCCAACTTTTCATCAGCTACTATTCTTTGCTGGTAGCTTATGACTCTTATATGAGAAAAAAGTTTCTTGATGTTAAAATTGAGGGAACCAATGAAGGGTAGTATGACTTTCTGCAATGTCCCTTTTAAAAGGTTGAAAGTAATATCTTTTCTGTCATATAAGTAATTGTCAGTATAATTAGTTATCTTTGCAAATCTATACAAATTGATGTTTACTCGTTATTTTTTGAAAAAGTACTGGGTGGTTGATGTTTACACTGATTAGGTTTGAAAGAAAAGCTTAAAGAGAGAGAGAAAATATATGGAAGAAGATTTTATTTCTTAATTGTGAAGTGTGTACAACTGATGTGTATTTATACACATCTGATTACAGAAACTATAGCACATGGCTAAGCTGTTGACAGCTGTTAGTTTGTAACTAACTTCTTATCTAACTATCTAGACAAGTATAGACATTACATCAGTTCAGCAGCAGAGAGAATCTAGTCTAAGCTTAGTTTGCTACATAAGATACTTTATCATCCCCCCTCAAGGTGAGCCTGGTAAAGAGGCCAGGGGAAGCTTGCTCTTGAGATGCTGAAACTTAGCTGTAGACAATGCTTTAGTAAATATATCTGCAGTCTGTTCCTCTGAAGAAATATAGGAGAGTTGCAGAGCTTTGGCCACTACCTGTTCCCTTACAAAATGATAATCTATCTCAATGTGCTTGGTTCTCCCATGGAAAACAGGGTCTGATGCCAAAGCCATTGCATAGAGATTATCACAATGTAGGACAGGGATAGAAATAGAAATAGACAGATCACTTAGAAGATATGAGAGCCATTTTAATTCAGCTGAAACATGAGCCATTGCTCTGTATTCAGCCTCTGTGGAAGACCTGGAAACAGTTGGCTGTTTCTTTGATACCCAAGAAATTAGATTGTTTCCTAGATAGACAGCATAACCAGAAGTTGATTTCCTATCTTGAGCATCATTTGCCCAATCTGAATCAGAAAAGGCATAGAGATGAAAAGGACTTTTCTGAAATAAAAGTCCCTGGCTGAGTGTGCCTTTAATATATCTGAGTGTCCTTTTAAGATCAGCATAGTCTTTGTTGGTAGGTGAGTGCATGTGCTGGCACAAAGAGTTGACTGCAAATTGAATATCAGGTCTTGTCATGGTTAGATATTGTAGGGCTCCCACAAGACTTCTAAATTGTGTGGGATTAGGGAAAAAAGCTTTGTCGTTTTCTGAGACAGTTTTAGGCTTAGAAGAAGTGGGAGTAATGGCAGAGTTGCAGTCAGCAAGACCAGCTCTTTGGAGAAGATCTTTAGAATATTTGGTTTGATGTAAAAGAAGTCCCTGAGGAGAATAATGCACCTCTAAGCCCAGAAAGTATGTTAGAGTGCCCAGGTCTTTCATAGCAAATTTGGTGCTTATGGTAGCAATCAGATGAGAAATAAAGCCTTGTGATGTGCCTGTGATGATAAGGTCATCAACATAGACTAAGACTACTGTGTAATTAGTAGCTGACTTGTGGATGAACAAAGAAGAATCTGCTGAGCTCATATGAAAATGTTGTTGAATCAGGAAAGAGGACAACATTTGATACCAGGCCCTTGGGGCCTGTTTAAGGCCATACAGGGACTTTTTAAGCTTGCAAACATGGGTAGGATTAGTAGAATCAGTGAAGCCAGGTGGCTGTGTCATAAAGACTTGTTCTTCTAAGTGTCCATGTAGAAAAGCATTAGAGACATCAAGCTGTTTTAGAGTCCAACCATGATGCAATGCTAGACTGAGAATCAGTCTTATTGTCTGAGCTTTGACTACAGGACTGAAAGTCTCTGTATAGTCAAGGCCATGCTCTTGTAAGTATCCTTTAGCCACAAGTCTAGCTTTGTATCTTGAAACAGTCCCATCTGCTTTTCTTTTGATCTTGTAAACCCATTTACAACCTATTGGTTGTCTATCTGCAGGTAGAGGTACAAGTTCCCAGGTGTTTTGAGTGATTAAAGCCTGATATTCCTCTTGCATTGCTTGTTGCCAACAGGGATGCTTACAAGCTTATTTGTAAGTAGTGGGTTCTACAAGAGTGGATGTAATGGTGGTTGAGTGAAGCTGATAGATGGGAGGAGGTAGGCAACCTGTTTTGGATCTAGTAAGCATGGGATGGTTTGAAGAAGGGGCTAGATGAGAGAGGGATTGGGTAGACTGAGTATGATTAGAGAGAGCTGAGGGAGATAGTGATGCATCAGACTGAGTATGTGATGCAGTAGAGTGATTCTCTGTTGGTAGATTAGTGGGTGACTGATTGGTAGAGTCTGAGGGAATAGAGGGAGAGTGTGGTGCAGTAGAGATGGAATTAATAGAACTAGGAAGAAGTGGTGAGCTATTAGAAGCACCTGTCTGTGAGGCAGTGGTGATATGGTTGTTCTGAGTGGGAAGTAAGGTAGTTGATGATGTAGGAATGTAGGTGGACGTATGAAAAATTGGAGGAAATTGTAGTGGGGAAGTAGAGGTAGAGGAAACAAAGGAGGTTGAAGAAGAAGAATAAGGAAAGATGTGCTCTATGAATCTAACATGCCTGGAAATGTAGACTTTTTCTGTGACCATGTCTAGACACTTGTACCCTTTGGAAGTTGAACAATATCCTAGAAACACACAAGGTTTTGACCTCTCTTCTAGTTTGTGCTTGATATAGGGTCGTAACCAAGGATAACAGAGACAGCCAAACACTTTTAGAGATGTGTGGTCAGGGATTTTAGCATAGAGGGCCTCATAAGGTGACTTATTTTGAAGAACACTAGAAGGTAATCTGTTTATGAGGAAATGAGCAGTGGCTAAGGCTTCTAACCACAGTTTAGAGGGTAGATGTGACTGATTTAGAAGAGCTAAGGTAGTTTCTATTAGGTGCATATGTTTCCTTTCAACCCTTCCATTCTGTTCAGGAGTATGAGGACAAGTAGTCTGATGAATAGTGCCTAAATGTTGTAAGAACAAACTAAATTTATGGTTTAAATATTCTCTGCCATTGTCTGTTCTAAAAAGTTGAATTTTAGTATGAAATTGAGTTTGTACCATTGCATTAAAACTGAGAAAGGCAGCATACGCATCAGATTTAAGTTTGAGTGGATATAACCATGAATATCTTGTACAATCATCAATGAAAAGCATATAAAATTTGTAGCCCATACAGGAAGGTAAGGGGGCAGGGCCCCAAATATCTGAGTGTACAAGCTGAAAAGGTAAACTAGAAATAGAATTTGACAAAGAAAATGGCAACTTGTGAGACTTAGCTACATGACATGAAGAGCAATGAAGTCCATGTTGTTGCAGCTTGACATCTATGATGGAGGAGAGAACTTGAGAGATATTGGCAGAGGGGTGACCCAACTTGTAATGCCAAAGGAGTGCTTGAGATGGTACAGTTGTCGTATAGTTGCAGCTGAGTAGTTGGCTTTTATGAGAAGAAGTTGAAGTGGAGGCTGGTGGAAGTGGATAAAGCCCCTTGTCACAGGGGGCCTTGTACTTCACTCTGTGAGTAGTATTGTCCACTAGGATCACCTCCTTAGAAGTAAAAGTAATAGAACAGTTATTATCTTTGGTAAGTTGATGTACTGATAAGAGATTGGTGGAGACTTTAGGCACATAAAGAACTTTAGATAAGGATAAAGTAGTTGAAGGAGTAAGAATAGTACCTTGCCCCATACTGTGGATAGGCAAAGATTGTCCATTGCCCACAGAAATGGAGTCAGTGCCAGTGTAGGGGTAAGAGTTGTACAATTGGCTGGGATCATTGGTAACATGAATGTTGGCACCACTGTCCAAGTACCATTGTGCTTCTGAGTTATCAGTTTGTGTTATTTGAGCTGTGTAGGCTTGTTTTGGTGGTTGGGGATCAAAGTAATTTGTAGTGTCAAGCCTATGCCAACAGTTGAGAGCTGAATGGTTAGGTTTGCCACAGATTTGGCAGTAGATTTTGGTGAAGTTTGAGGTGAATTGATTGTTAGAGGAAGGTTGTTGTGGTGAAGTTGGGTTTTGAGGACCTCTACCTTGTGATCTCTGACCTCTACCACCTCTGCCCCCTCTAAAATTTTGGTGTCTGCCTCTGCCCCTACCATTAGAGTGTTGTGTAGGATTGAACTTAGAGTATAAGGCAGTGTGAAGGTCAGTAGAGGAAGAAATAGAGAGTTGTTGTTTAGAGAGTTTATGCAGTTCTTCAGAGATAAGGAGACTGCTTAATTCTTGAACAGAGATAGGCACAGGTCTGGTTCTAATGGATGCTATGAATGAATCATACTCATCTGGTAGACCTTTGAGAATGTAAAGAACTAGGTCCTCTTCAGAGATAGTTTCTGCAGCTATGGCTAGGTTATCATTTATAGACTTGACCTTGTCAAGATAAGTTTGCATGCTTAGAGGTCCTTTAGATAGATGATGCAGTTGTAGCTTAAGCTGTTGAATGTGAGATCTGCTATGAGAACTGAACCTATTAGCTAAAGCTGACCAAACTGAACTAGAAGTAGGTAAATTGAGGACTTGTGGAAGCACAGATGCAGTCATAGTAGCAAATAGGCAGGTTCTAAGATGTTGATCTTTATAGAGCCAAGAGGAATAAGCAGGATTGATAACTGAAGAAGTAGTTGTGGAGGTAGAGATACCTTCTGTTGACTGAGAAAACATACTAGGGCAAGAATCTTTACCAGTCACAAGATCAAACACCTGGTGAGCTTGAAGAACCACTTGCATTTGTGACTTCCATAACACATAGTTAGTGTTATCAAGGTTAATCTTGATAAGATTGTGCAGATTTTGACTCAATTGTTTGAGTCCTTGTGGAAGATCCAGAGGTTCATCAGAAGAAGAAGCCATGGCTGAAGACTGAAGCTTTGCAGGCAAGCTTTAATGGCGGCTGAAGTTAAAACAGAAGAAATACTGATCCCTAGGGTTTTGCGATGGTGAGAAGAGGAGATTGTGATCTCGCGAAGCTTCTGTGAGCTTTAAGGATGGAATCGCAACTCTCAACTAGAAGAAAACAGCTTGATTTGAAACTTGTTCTCGAAAAAAAAAATGGCTGCTTTAATGGCAGTCAAGGTCAGGACCATGACCTGCTCTAGATACCATGAAAGAAAAGCTTAAAGAGAGAGAGAAAATATATGGAAGAAGATTTTATTTCTTAATTGTGAAGTGTGTACAACTGATGTGTATTTATACACATCTGATTACAGAAACTATAGCACATGGCTAAGCTGTTGACAGCTATTAGTTTGTAACTAACTTCTTATCTAACTATCTAGACAAGTATAGACATTACATCAGTTCAGCAGCAGAGAGAATCTAGTCTAAGCTTAGTTTGCTACATAAGATACTTTATCAAGGTTGTTAGTGTTTCTTCGCCTAACAAATTGCTAACAAACTCGAACATAGGACACAAGGAGGAAGCAACAGGAGAGACCAGAGGGGGAAAAAAAGAAAAGAAGAAATATGTTTTAATACATCTTAACATGGCTTAATGTTGAAGTAAACAATCTCTTGGTTATTTTGCAATTTGGTTCAGTCCTTCTATTAGCGAGATAGGCAGTCTATATGACAATTTAACAGTCAATCTTTCTGTGAGCCAATCAATTCTTATAACAATATTTCTCGAAAAAACAACATTATCCATGCTTCTTTTGTCTAATGTACATCATTATATGTTAAACTTGTAAATTCTCTACTTATCTTGATATTGTTTCTTCCATAGGAAGATTTCGAGAACTTTTGGTCTGAATGCCCATGGGAAGAAGATTTGAAGTATGCAAAAGCTGTTTGTGATCAGGTTACACTTTCTTTTGTCCTTTACTTTGTACATATTCTTTCAATGCAGATCTACTGCGAGGTTTGCCAAACTAGTGGACTAAAAAGTACGCAGTTCAGTTCAAATGTATGAGGATAGTGTTAGGGACTAGGTCGAGGTTTATATTACAAAAAGATAGGCGGAAGGAGATTTAGGAGGCTGTTCTTAAACTGTTTGCAGATGTCATCTGCAATGTGTCAAGAGGAAAAGCCTCGAGTGTCCATGTGGCATTCCAAGGGAAACAATAGGTTGTGCTAGCTAACTTGTAAAGGTACTAAGTAATTTGAGGTTGCTATTGCAATGTAGGAAGCACACTTGATAGACACTGAAATTTGGTGAAATATTTTTTCCGCTTAGAAATTTTAGAAGAATAAATTGTATTTTTGTACTTCCGGACACTAAGAAGAAGTACCACCCAATGGTTATAGACACAATTGTGCCACGCCTCTATCCAAAATAGTAAAGGTGTAGGTGGCCCGTGGGTGGGGGTTGTAAGGGGGGGTGGGGGTGGTGTGTACTGTTGGGTTTGGTGTTGGATTCCCCCATCTCTGGGTGTTTTGAAGGGTAAATATGATGCTTATTTGGTGAGTAAGGAATTTGTTGGTTCTCAAATACTTCAAGATGGTCTTCACAACCTTTCACTGTTCCTCTCCTGGTTCGCTTGATATTTGCTTGTCACTCCAATTGCATGAGTAATATTTGGTCTCGTTCACGTCATGGGCTACATGATAGACCCGACCGTAGAGGCATAAGAAATCCCTTTCATGCATTCTCGTTCAGCATCAGACTTGGGACAATCGGACTTGGGTGAGGGTCGATTAAGATCAATTTGCCTCCAGTCGATGTGGTTCAACAGATCCTTGCCTATGCCAAATTCCTAAAAGACCTATGCATAAGGAAAAGGCAATCCACCTACGTCTCGAAGAAGGTGAAGCTCACAGAGAAAGTGAGCAGTTTCTAGATCAGGGGCATTTCGACCAAATTTAGAGATCGTGGAGCTTTTACGATACCTTGTGCTATTCGAGATCATCAGGTGGACCGCACCTTACTTGATCTAGGTTTGAACTTCAGGAACACTCCAACTTCTGCATAAGGAATTACTACCAAACTAACTCTACACTTCATAGATATTTAAATCATATAACTTGGATAAAGTGTCCTTCAAAATTTTTGAAAATTGGAAAACAAGCCTGACTCAAATGAAGAGATTTGGTGAATCACTAGCGACAAATGGAAATAAGCGTATAAGATTCAGTTAGTACAGACTTAATCAACCACCTACAAACAATTTACACCCAATCATTCTGAATAATGCTCGCATCCTCTGTATTACCGAGACTGCTGGCACGGAGTTAACTAATGTTTATTCCCTAGATACTGTAATTATTTCTTCTCCGGGAAAAGAAGTTCATGACTTGTAAGCCTTCGACCTCAATGCAACATTGCTTTGTCTGGCTTTCGCCCATTTCGGAAAAATTCCCCACTGCTCCCTCCTGTAGGAGTTTGGATCGTCTCTTAGTCTCAGTGTGGCTAATTATCCTCTTGGACCAGCTACTGATCATGACCCTGGTAAGCTATTGCCTCACCAACTAGCTAATTAGACACGAGCCCCTCCTCGGGTGGATTCCTCCTTTTGCTCCTCAACCTACGGGGTATTAGCAGCCATTTCCAGCTATTGTTCCCTTCCGAAGGGCAGGATTTTACGTGTTACTCACCCGTCTGCGATTGGAAACACCACTTCCCGTCCTACTGTTTCAATGGTCCAAATAAGTCGCACACCCTTCAGGCTGTGTAAAAGTGGAGTTTGAGCTATAGATGTATCTTTCCCTTGCCTTTTGAACATCTATTGGTTTCCAGTTGTCTCTTACTCCTTTCCTAATTTCCTGGATTAGATGGCAGTGGTACTCCAAAAAGATGATAAGTAATATCTTACCACAGTAACTCAAAAGGTTGGAGGACAAATTGTTTCAATAATCAAGTTGATGCTTTTTCCTATTGATATCTGTAGTGGAGCTTTTGTTGACTATTTAGTAATATATGGCATGATTATATAGTTCTCAGAAAACATCTTCACACATTGTTTGCAGTAGCATCAGCTGTTATTACACCTGTTAGGATAAGTAAGGAAATATATGTTAAATTAGAATTCATTTTGGACATACAAGGTCTGCTCTATATAAATTTTCTACAAAATTGTATTTAGTAGAATAACACACTGAATAGGATAACTTGGAAGAGTGGAAGAACAAGGAGCTGATGTGGGACCACTTGTCTAATCTTACTTTCCAATTCTCCAAATTTCCCTTTTCATTATACCATTATGTTTGATTTTAAGTTCAATTTTCTCACAGAACAGTTTTAGTGTACTAAACAGGCTCATCATCATGGTTGTTTAACTTGAATGAAGTTTTGAAAATGATTCCCAGATTTTTGGGAAACTTCTGTTATGAATTCCTTCATCTTTCTTCCTCATAATTTCTAGGAAATCCAATAGTGATGATAATTTAACATTATTCATTGTGTTGACCAAATAATAAGAGAATGGGAGTATTTGTTTAAGCATTATCAAATAACCTGAAAAGATTAATAACGTTTATATGTCCCTACATATTTGCTATGAATTATGTTGCCCAAGATTTCCTTTGGCCCCTACCCGCTAATGCAGATCCTTATTGAAAAGCTACACTTGCGATAACAATTAGATAGTTCTATTCCTTGTGTATATTCCCCAAGCTCATGCCATCGAAGGCTTAATCAATGTTTCCTTTCAGGTTGATGTACCACTGGAGGTTGTGCATTTGACAAATGAATACTGGAACAATGTGGTATGGATCTGTCTTTTACAAATTTGTCAGTCTTTTTTTTTTTTTTCCTCATAGCTCTCATAGCTTTGTTGGCATGGTTTTCTGTCTCTCGAACATTGTAATGTTTTTAGTCATTTTCTCCTTTATTTTACTTATCCTCCTCACGTTATCCATTGCAATTATATCACTAAATGTTTTTTTCTCTCCTTTTCTTCCTCTATTTTTTTTTTTTTAATTTGCTTTCTTGTTAACTTTCTTTAACCCTGTAAGTGGGTTGAATTAGTCAAGTCATTGAAATGATTTGTTCATGTTTCAGGTGTCACATATTATTGCGGAGTATCGTTGTGGCCGTACTCCAAATCCTGATATTCTTTGCAATACCAGAATAAAATTTGGTACGTAAAATATATTATCTAGTCTTTTTATTTCAATTTTTGTCTAAAGGGATTGGTACTTTCATTTTCAGGTGCATTCGTGGATGCTATTAGTGCTATGGAATTTGACTTTGTTGCCTCTGGACATTATGCTAAGGTTGTCCATGCATCTGCAGACCAAATAGACAAGCCTTCTACTTTAGAACTGTCAAAAGACATGGTATGGAAATGATTTATGCATCTTTGAGATTCTTTTATCGAGTAACTATTAGGGTAAATTTCACACTTAATCCTATTGTTTACATGTTTTTTTAATGTAGTCCCTAATATTTCAAAAGATTCACAGGGATCCTTAATGTTTACAAGAGTTATTCAAAATGGTCCCTATTGTTCAAACTTAGCCAATTTGGTCTTTATTGTTTTTCAAAAAATTCAATTTAGTCCCTATTGTTTCTTAAAAAAATTCAATTCAATCCTTGCACGTGACCTCTATTTGGGGACTAAATTAAATTTTATGGAAACAATAGGGATTAAATTGGCTAGTTTTGAACAATAGGGACCAATTTGAATAACTTTGTAAACATCAAGTACTAATATGATTTTTTTAGAACATTAAGGACCAACTTAGAAAAAATTGTAAACAATAGGGACTAAGTGTGAAATTTACCCTAACTATTATCAATGGGGATGAGAGGCATGCATAATCCTGGTGCATGTGCACTTGAAATATTTTTGGGTGCATTGTTTGGGACCCCTCTGTGGTCATCCGTAAGTGCGTACGACCCCCCTATAGTCCAAAAACCTCCCTTCAAACCCCCTTATGGTCATTCAAAAGTGCATACGCACTGCAAAAACACGTTATCGTCTATGTCAGTAGCGGAAAATAGCAAAAAGACTTTTATACCCTTGTTTTTAACTTAGCATTTACCATTTTTCCATATGTTTTTTTTACCTAAGACCGAAAATGGTCTCTCTCTCACCATGCTCACTCAATGTCGACGATTGAAAATTCACCACGACGCGATAATGTTTCCATCTCATTCGATTGGCCAAATTAGTGAAGCTTGTGAGTTCTCAATCAATTTTTTACTGTTTCCATCTGTATCGAAAGGCTCCGGTGCATCCGCTATAAGCTTGTGAGTTCTCAATCGATTGAAGATTCACCACGCGATAGTGTTTCCAGGTATGTTCCCACATTTCCGTGTATCTAAGGCGCAATGTTTGGACTCTTTAGGGTTTAATTACATGTGGGTTTAACTGTTAGTAAACAAAATAGGATTTTAAGATATTAATTTTTTATCGGATTAGGGTTTTAAAAAATAATTTTTGTAATTAATGTTTAATTATTGCAATGTAGGGTTTCAATTTTACTAATTAGGGTTTAATTTTGCAAATTAGGGTTTAATGATCTTATTCCTAATTCTGTCTCTTTCCTACTCAACTAAGTAACATCTTGAACATTAATAGTCAAATGAACAGTTTGGTAATAGATATTGGTTTGACGCGAAAGAAATCAAGATTAAACATTAAATGACATAGTTTTATAACTTACCGATTATTGTTGCATTAGCCATTATTGTTGCATTAGCCATGGCATTAGATAGTAATTAATTATGCTTTAAATTATTTATTTAAGAATGAATGATGCTAATGATAAAATCAGTGAGGACCATATTGAAGTGCATTTTGATCAGTTATGGCCTGAATTTGACTGGAGTCAACTGAACATTGTGATTGATTGTGTAGATGACTGTAATGGTTCAAATGTTATGCATGAGAATAGGGAAAACAACATTGAGAATGATAATGTTTCGAATGTGATGCATGAAAATGATGCAGGCAACAATGAGAATGATAATGGCAATGAAAGCAATGATAAAGAAAGTGAAGATTCAGATTCTGAGGATTCAAATTATATAGAAATTGATGTATCAATTTCTAATACAGATTCTGAGACACCTAGTTTTGTCTATGAGAACATTGAGTGATTGAGTGATGATGATATTCTCCATGAGAACGATGAGGGGCAGTCTAAAAGAGAAAGATTCATTGAATGGAAGAAGAAACTTAGAAAGAGGTTTAAAAAGAGAAGAACTAGAGGGAATGAAGGAAGTTCAAAAGGTGATCATGACTGGGCTAGTGGTGTGGAAGATGGTAACTTAAATTGCAGTGATTGCCCAGAGTTTCTAATGATGTTGATATGAAAACATTTGATATGGTTAAAAGCATGAAGTTTGGTGATATTTTTCAATTCAGGAAGGTTTTGAAGGATTGGGTTGTGAGAAAGGGCATTGACTACGTATTAGTGAAAAATGATAAAGAAAAAGTTAGAGCAAAATGTATTCATGCTCAAACTCATGGTTGCACCTGGACATTACACATGCATCTCCAATCAATGGTAGTCTATAACCTTTCAAGTTAAGATCCTAACAGGTAGCCACAATTGTGGACATAGGTTTGATAACAAGTTGGCAGATTATAAATACATCGGGAATAGAATTGTGGAATCTGTTAGGGATAACCGGAATCGCCCCAAAGTTAAATGGCAGAAAAAGATTCATAAGAAGGTGGATGTCACAGTTAGCAAATACAAAGCAATGAGAGCTAAACAGGTGGCAATACAACTAATAGAAGGGAATTCTGAAGAACAATTTGCTAGATTGAGGGATTATTGTGCCATAGTTATCTATCACAATCCAGGTAGTACAGTGTTGCTCAGGGTTGATAAGAGTCTTCCTGAACCAATGTTTGAGAGGTTGTTTTTCTCATTGGTTGCAATGAAAAATGGTTTTTTAGCTAGTTGTAGGCCAATAATAGGCCTAGATGGGTGTTTTCTAAAGACACAATAAGGGGGATAGTTGTTAGCTACAGTAGGTAGAGATGGGAATGACATTATGTTCCCAATTGCATTCGGGTTGGTTCCAATTGAAAGGAGAGAGACATGGTCATGGTTTCTGTATGAACTACACAACTTGATAGGTAATCCATATGAGAAAGGAGGTTGTTATATTTTTGACAGGAAAAAGGCTTATGTGATGTATTTGAGGATGATTATCCAGACATACACCACAGATTTTGTCTACGTCATATGTATCAGAATTTTAGAAAGAAGTTTGAGGGGTTGGAATTAAAAGAGTTGTTTTGGAAGGCTACATCCATAGCTAACACCTTGGAATTTGAAAGATGCATGAAGAAAATTGAGAAGGCCAACCCAAAATGTGATAGCGAAAAGAATGTTTTTGAATGGTTAAGAAATATACCTGCTAAGCATTGGGCAAGATCTCATTTTCCATTCTCTTCGAGGTGTGATATATTGGTGAACAATTTCTGCGAGTCTTTCAATAATTACATTTTAGATGCCAGAGATAAACCAATTGTAACAATGCTTGAAATGAT
The DNA here is from genome assembly GCA_037974665.1 of Ehretia macrophylla. Lineage (NCBI taxonomy): Eukaryota > Viridiplantae > Streptophyta > Magnoliopsida > Boraginales > Ehretiaceae > Ehretia > Ehretia macrophylla. Next base: position 13,785,709 of record CM075782.1, on the reverse strand, counting down.
TAGAGCAAGATTGATGAGTAGGATACAAGTAAAAAGACAAGGCATAGAGAAATATGTAGGCAACATATGTCCAAATATCTTGAAGAAGATTTCTAAATTATACAATGCTTCCATTGGTTGGTGTGCTAATTGGGCAGGTAATGAAAAATATGTGGTTGTTCAAGATTGATACAAACAAGTTGTTAATTTAGCCACCAAGACTTGCACCTGTGGCATGTTTCAATTGTTAGGTGTATTGTTTGGGATCCCCTGTGGTCATCCGTAAGTGCGCACGATCCCCTTGTGGTCCAAAAACCCCTTCAGACCCAAGCAAGTTGTTAATTTGACCATAGGGGGTCCCAAACAATTCACCCAACAATTGAAACATGCCACAGGTGCAAGTCTTGGTGGCTAAATTAACAACTTGTTTGTATCAATCTTGAACAACCACATATTTTTCATTACCTGCCCAATTAGCACACCAACCAATGGAAGCATTGTATAATTTAGAAATCTTCTTCAAGATATTTGGACATATGTTGCCTACATATTTCTCCATGCCTTGTCTTTTCACCTGCATCCTACTCATTAATCTTGCTCTAATCATTTCAAGCATTGTTATAATTGGTTTATCTCTGGCGTCTAAAATGTAATTATTGAAAGACTCGCAAAGATTGTTCACCAATATGTTACACCTAAAAAAGAATGGAAAATGAGATATTGCCCAATGCTTAGCAGGTATATTTCTTAACCATTCAATAACATTCTTTTTGCCATCACATTTTGGGTTTGCCTTCTCAATTTTCTTCATGCATCTTTCAAATTCCAAGGTGTTAGCTGTGGATACAGCCTTCTAAAACAGCTCTTTTAATTTCAACCCTTCAAACTTCTTTCTAAAATTTTGATACATATGATGTAGACAAAATCTGTGGTGTATGCCTAGATAATCATCCTCAAATACATCACATAACCCCTTTTTCCTGTCAAAAATATAACACCAACCTTTCTCATATGGATTACTTATCAAGTTGTGTAGTTCATATAGAAACCATGACCATGTCTCTCTCCTCTCAATTGGAACCAACCCGAATGCAATTGGGAACATATTGCCATTCCTATCTCTACTTACTGCAACTAACAATTGTCCCTCATATCGTGTCTTCAGAAACACCCATCTAGGCCTATTATTGGCCTACAACTAGCTAAAAAACCATTTTTCATTGCATCCAATGAGAAAAACTACCTCTCAAACATTGGATCAGGAAGAATCCTATCAACCCTCAGCAACATTGTACTACTTGGATTGTGATGGATAACTGTGGCACAATAATCCCTCGGTTTAGCAAATTGCTCTTCAGAATTCCCTTCTATTAGTTGTATTGCCGCCTGTTTAGCTCTAATTGCTTTGTATTTGCTAACTATGACACCCACCTTCTTATGAATCTTTTTCTTTCATTTAATTGTGGGGCAACTCTGGTTATCCCTAACAGACTCCACAATTTTATTCCTGATATATTTATAATCTGCCAACCTGTTATCAAACCTATGTCCACAATTATGGCTACCTGTCAGGGTTTTAACTTAAAAGGTTAGACTACCATTGATTAGAGATGCATGTAATGTCCAGGTGCAACCATGAGTTTGAGCATGAGTACATTTTGCTCTAACTTTTTCTTTATCATTTTTCACTAATATGTAGTCAATGCCCTCTCTCACAGCCCAATCCTTAAAAACCTTCCTGAATTGAAAAATATCACCAAACTTCATGCTTTTAACCATATCAAATGTTTTCATATCAACATCATTAGAAAACTATGGGCAATCACTGCAATTTAAGTTATCATCTTCCACATCACTAGCCCAGTCTTGATCTTCTTTTGAACTTCCTTCATTCCCTCTAGTTCCTCTCTTTTTACACCTCTTTCTAAGTTTCTTCTTTCATTCAATGTACTCTTGCTCTTTTAGATTGCCCCTCATCATTCTCATGGAGAATATCATCATCATTCAATCCCTCAATGTCCTCATAGACCAAACTAGGTGTCTCAAAATCTGTATCAAAAATTGATCCATCAGTTTCTACATAATTTGAATCCTCAAAATCTGAATCTTCACTTTCTTTATCATTGCCTTCACTGCCATTATCATTCTCATTGTTGCCTGCCTCATTTTCATGCATCACATTCGAAACATTATCATTCTCAATGTTGTTTTCCCTATTCTCATACATAACATTTGAACCATTACAGTCATCTCCATAATCTTTATCATTCTCAATGTTGTTTTCTCTATTCTCATGCATAACATTTGAACCATTACATTTATCTACACAATCAGTCACAATGTTCAGTTGACTCCAGTCAAATTCAGGCCATAACTGATCAAAATGCACTTCAATATGGTCCTCACTGATTTTATCATTAGCATCATTCATTCTGAAATAAATAATTTAAAGCATAATTAATTACTATCTAATGTCATGGCTAATGCAACAATAATCGGTAAGTTACAGAAATATGTCATTTAATGTTCAATCTTGATTTCTTTCGAGTAAAACCAATATCTATTACCAAACTGTTCACTTGACTATTAATGTTCAAGATGTTACTTAGTTGAGTAGGAAAGAGGCAGAATTGGGAATAAGAACATTAAACCCTAATTAGCAAAATTGAAACCCTACATTACAATAAATAAACCCTAAATTGCAGTAATTAAACACTAATAGCAGAAATAATTTTTTAAAACCCTAATCCGATAAAGAAATAATATCTTAAAATCCTATTTTGTTTACTAACAATTAAACCCACATGTAATTAGACCCTAAAGAGTCCAAACATTGTGCCTTAGATACATGGAAATGTGGGAACATACCTGGAAACACTATCGTGTGGTGAATCTTCAATCGATTGAGAACTCACAAGCTTATAGCGGATGCACCGGAGCCTTTTGATACAGATGGAAATAGTAAAAAATCGATTGAGAACTCACAAGCTTCATTAATTGGCCAATCGAACGAGATGGAAACACTATCTCGTCGGCATTGAGTGAGCGTGGTAAGAGAGATAGCATTTACGGTCTTAGGTAAAAAAAACAAATGGAAAAATAGTAAAGGCTATGCAAATGCTAAGTTAAAAACAAGGGTATAAACGTCTTTTTGCTATTTTCCGTTATTGACATAGACGGTAACGTGTTTTTGCAGTGCGTATGCACTTTTGAATGACCACAGGGGGGTTTGGAGTGGGTTGTGCGCACTTACGGATAACCACAGGGGGCAATTCACCTAATATTTTTTGAGGTTTTGTGGACAACTACAGAAAAAGAAACAAAAAAGTTGTGTCAAAGTCCAAATATGAACTTGTTAAGGTGTCAATCCGAGGTCAGACCTGCAAAACAAAGGAAAGGAACCATAGGGTTTGTGACCTGGGGACCTCCTCCGATGATCAACTCAGTTAAATGGTCTGACTTGAAATGTTCGTGAATAAGTAGAAAGAAAGTAGGCAATAAATGAGTTATTTTGATTGGTGCATTGAATGGGCTTTTTATAATAACAATATTCTTGCCTTAAGTGTGCTTTAAGCATGCTTTGGTGGTCCTTACATGATGTGACTCTGTCACCTCGAGGTCAGGTTGTGGGTCCCACTTATGAACCATGGGATTGTCCACTGGGTTATCAAGCCAGTTCAGGTCGAGTCTACTTCGGGTCGGATCTAGCAGTAAACAATACTGAGTTGTGATACTACTACTACTTAACAAATCTACCTTTGGAAAAAAATGATTAGATGGTGTCAAAATATGAACTTGCGAAAAGCCACTAACAGGTATTGTTGCTATTTAGTGAAAAGCCACCAACTGATATTGCAGCCTGCTTGACTTGGTAACTCTATTCTTTGTAGTAAGGTGGCAATGAGTATGTGGGAATCGGTTGAAAATGAAGTGGTATTCTTAGTTCTATCCCAATTCTCATGCTTTGTATAAATGAATGAACTTGAGAATCTCATTCTCATGGTAATCTCATTCCCACGAATGTGGGAATACCCATTCTTAATAAAACATATGGGAATAGCTCATTCCCATGTACTTTGGAATGAGCTTATTATTCAAGTGACCAAAATACCCTTTAAAAGAACACATGACACACTATACAAATAACATTATTATTAATATAATAATAATTATTATATATTATTTATGAGTAATATAATAATAAAACAATAATAAGAATTATAAAATAAATATGATGATACATATGGCAACTGTGCTGTTATGCGTTATTGTAGCCTTATGGATGCTTTAATTTATATTGATGGATAACAGGAGACTACTTACAGATTATTCCTGTGCAACCTCTTTCTTTATGCAGTACAGCTTGTGATCTTATGTATGCAATTTCCTTTATTCAGCTGAAGGATCAGACGTACTTCCTATCACATCTTTCGCAGGCACAGCTTCAACGACTGATTTTCCCTCTTGGATGTATGCACAAGGTTAGGTGGGAATTGTTCAACTGCATTCTTTACTTTGTTGTACCAGTTTATTGTTGGATATTGGATGTCATGCAGTTATAGTCTGTTATCTCTATCGTAAGGCCATATAACTTATATACCGCATTGGGTTTGGCAATGTCAATGCAAGTGACAGTATTTATTATGTCAAATAGAAGGCCAGTAAACAGAAGCTAGCTTCTAATCTGTCGTGAGACTATTCATTGTTCTAGACTCTACAAGAGCTGGGTTTGAATCCTCAAGATTGCTCTCTCATGCGAGTTGGTTCTACTCCTAGAGTCAGAGCATTATTGTTTAGGACTATTGCATGCATCATTTTCATTCTTCCGGATAATGTATTTGCAGGATGAAGTCCGCAAACTTGCCAAAGCATTTGATTTGCCTAACCAAGACAGAAAGGATTCCCAAGGAATATGCTTTCTTGGAAAGGTATTTTTCTCCAACAATCCCCTCATCATATAACCAACAAAGAGAAAAGATTAAATTTGGTTCAGGTTTTAGGTATATTTTACCTTTTAATTTCTCTTGTAAGGTTAGTGCAGTTGCAGGAGTTACGGATTTCATTGTGTTCTTGATAAAATGTGGTACATAGTAAAAGGTTCCTGAGGACTTGAGGGCATCTTGAATTCATTTACTTAAGATACCAGCTTAAGAAGTTGCATTTGACATATCAGGCATACAAAATACAACCATAAACAAAAAACAAGGGGGCTTTATATCAGGGAAAACATGAGTAATAGACCATTACAGCTTGGAAAATCTTGTAGGGCATAAAGATATGTAATGGGATGTCAAAAAGATTAACAAGCACAAACTTCGGTTTTTATTTGTCACTGAAAACAGGAATAAGTAACTCCAAACAAAGCCTGAGTTATCTTGTTTCTTCAAAATTTCTCTTTTTTTCAGAAAGAAGTACCCCATGATCTTACTCTGTTTGTGTTGCGGATACAGATAAAGTTTAGTTATTTTGTTGCAAGACTCATTGGGGAAGAAGAAGGTGTCATACTGGAAGCTGAAACAGGAGATTTTCTAGGAAAGCACCGGGGTTTTTGGTTCTACACAATCGGCCAGCGTCAAGGTTTACGCCTTCCTGGAGGACCCTGGTATGAGTCTCTGGATATTTTCTTCTCTTCTGCCCAAACTACTTTACCACTCCTAGATGGATCTTTACACAAGGTCCATATTGCTTTCTGTCATAATGATATAAACTTTGTTAAACGGCTCTTACCTGTAAACCAATCATTCATGCAATAATTGCTTTAATTTTCTTATCACTAGAGCTAAGTTTGATAACCGGTGGTGGTTTGGCTCCCAAAAGTTGGTTGCCCTGCTTTGATTAATTTCATACCAACATTTAGTTGTTCCAATTGAAGATTCTCAAGTGTTTGGTACAAACTTCATCTTTTGTAGGTATGTCGTGGAGAAAGATATAAAAAATAATGTAGTCTTTGTATCAAGAAATTATTACTCAAATGACAAAAGGAGGAGGTTATTCTGCGTAGGATCCCTGAAATGGCTCTCGGGTTCAGCGCCTACTCAGGTCAATCAGCTCCAGTGCAAGGTACATGATTTAGTAGCCCTTATAATTATTCTTGAAGCATTTGCGAGTTCTAAGATGCCTTGAGCTTGCGCTTGAATAAGAGAGGGTGTGATGACAAAAAATTGGAATGTGAGAAAATTTATACAAGATAGTTTACCTCTGAAAGCAAGTTTTTCTTCAAGAAACAACCTGTCTAATAACCTATTTTCAGAGCATCATTTCCTGCAATTGACATTTCTCTCCGTCATTTTCTAAGAGAAGAAAGGACAAGCATGTCCCTCCCTTGGTTCACGTCCACTTTCAAATTACCTCATCTGTAAGAACTGTTACTTGAATTACCTTTCTTCACAGGTTCTTAAACTTTGATACTCCTAAGACTTCCTTCCTTGAGGATTCACTGTGCAACTATCCTGAAATAATTTGAAATTTATTCTAGATTTTCTTAGGCATCAGAAAATACCATTATTTGCACTTTCTGAAAAATCACGTGATTGTAATCAGTCGTTGGAAAGGTCCATCTGATGATTGATATTGCTGTAAACCTTTTAACAATCTCTACTGTTATTGGTTAGACTGAACCAACTTGCTGCCTGAATTCATTCCTTCCGGCTTCCCCATTCCGTGTCTCCAACCAGCCTTAGTGAATGTAGATCATTCATCCTAGCTGAATAGGGTTTTCGCCTTTCCCTCGTTCATGGGACTAGCCTCTTATCTTCTTTCATAGGCCATAGATCCTTCACCTCAATTTCATAAGCAATTGAGTGGCTGCCTGTGTCTTGTAGTGCTTGAGAGTTGAATTTTTTTTTTTTTTTGTTATGCAACAAAGTCAGATGTTATGGAGGCTAAACTTTTCAGGTTCGACATGGTCCTGTTTTCTACAACTGTAGCCTCACAATGGAAGTCGATGAAAATGGTCATGAAGTTGCTGTTGTGAAACTATCAGAAGACGATCAAGGTCTAGCAGCTGGTCAATTTGCTGCATTCTATGAGGGAAGGATTTGCATTGGCTCCGGTGTGATCTTGGAGTCATGGGATGATCAGGGATTCCCAGTTTGTGGAAGGGCTCTTGAAATTGCTAAAATGGAAGATAAATCAAAGCTTGGGAGACCAGTCAAGATAAAAGTAAAACCAGAAAACTCTTTGGAAGAATCCAATCCTAGTAACCATGTCCCAACACTGTAGACGAGTGTCATTTCTCGTTTATATTGTTATTTTAAATGGATTTAAAAGTTAGTTCATTGGGTCTTGTCTTTAACCCGAGGTGCTATAATGCGGTCGGATAGGGTGCTCATTGCCATTTCACGAGCAATTTCTTTTCCAACAGCCTTTTGGCAGCGGAAGCAGACAGCCTTCTTTTCAACAATGCTTTCCACAGTAAACCATATTTGGAGAGAACGTAATAGCCAAGTTTTTAGCAATGTTTGGACAACTGAAGATCTACTTTTACAAAGGATCAAGAATGATATAAGGAGTAAAATTGATATAGAAGGGAAATTCCCTAATACAGTTGTGAATAAAGAAATCTGTTATTCTTTTGAATCTTGATGAAAGCCAACTTGTGTTACTTGTTATCTTGTTGGGTTGGCTTGATGAGGACGTTGTACATTTTTTTTTTGGATGTTGAGATTAATATATCCGCTTGCTTTTAGCAAAACCAATGTTTTTCTTCTTTACCCCACTTTTCTGCTTTAGGCTATTTTTCCGTTTCTTCTTGTTACAAGACTTGCCTTCACTTATGTTACCTCTGAAGCTCGATATCAATCGATGCAAGCATCATGCATTGAACACCTAAAGGTTATTATATCGATACTTCTCATAAAGTGTGATTCCAAGCGTGACTACTTATTAAATTTAAAAGGTTAGCTTTCTACTTTTTCCCACTATACAAGTTTGATTTAATGTCGTCGCTAATCCTAGCAAAAGTTTGCTCTTTTGTCAAGTAGGATTAAAGGAAAGGTCTATTGTTTCTTTCGAATCATATATGATATATTGCTATGCACAAGAACAATTTGATGATGTCCGTATACAACATGCTCCTCCAACAATTCTCCAATGTTGTACTGATGCCATTTGATTGAAGACCCCAAAATTAAGACTCTCATTTTTATGGATAAGCTGTCATGGCAAACAAGCTAAGAACAAAAAGCATGTTTTGGAATTTGAACTTTGCTCCAAATATTATTATTATACCAATCAATAATAGATTGCCTTATTCTAATTGAGTTCCAAGCATTTTTTAGACAAAAGATAACCGTTTGATTGTCCCTTGGGTGAGCAAATACCAAGCTCATCTTTAACAAAATCTGGAATATGGGAAGGTTAGACCGAACCATACTCCATTATTAATGCACTCCCTGCAGAGAGAATGTTTTTGAGGATTCAAATCGTGTGCCATGGATAAGACAAGTGAAAGTCTTGACTCCATCTCCCACGATGTGACAAATATGCTAGCTGTTTAGCAAGAGGACGCAACTTGGGGATGTTTCTTCAATCAAGTCCAATAAGAAAAAGAAAAGAAAAAAATGCCGTGACCTCCTTCTTTTCTAGGAGCGCAAACATTATGTCAACATGTTAATTGGACTGTGTTTATCGGGTTATAACTCAACTCAATTCAATAATAATCCAATTCAGCCTAGCCTAGTTGCTATAATACTAGGTTGGGCTATAACCCATGTAAGAATGCGGGTTGAGCTAGATTCAAATTTACAAATTATAAATCCAGTCCAACTCAGTTCAAATAAAAGTCCAGCCTAGCTCGATTTGGTAACTCAACCCAGCTTAATTCAGTAAACCAGCCCAATTCGATTCAATAAACCAACTTAATTCAATTTAGCCCTTTTTGTATGAAAAATAAAATTTTATTAATTATAGATTTACCTAAGAAACATGTTATTGGGGTTGAAACATTAAAAATAAAAATTAATAAGTTATTTAGGGGGAAAAACTAAAGACAAATTGAGGATGGGGTCCAAGTATAAAGAAAAAGACATTTTACTAAAACAATTGAACATTTTATATATTCATTATCATGATAAATACTATAATCCTAATATTAGATCCCGCCCTCCAACTCATAGTTTCAATACTTCATCTAGTAGTTCTAAGAAAAGTGCTTATGAGGTACTTAAAAAAATAAATCTACTTCAAGTTTAACTTCTTTCGGGCTTAATGAATTAGTTTTCATTTACAAACTAATACTAAGGACGATGAAGAACGATTTAATATTTTAAAATGGTGGCAAATATATGAATGCCAATATCCCATTCTCGCCACCATGGCTCGTGATATGTAATCATATCATTTTTGAATATCTTCTTTCAATGCGAAGGAAGAAGAAAAAAAAATTGTTTGTCCAAAAAAGAAACCTGCGATTTTTTGTCATCCCCAAGACCCATTTTTGTTGGTTCTACATTTTTATCCCGAAATAATGAATTGAGTTCGTATAGGCATTTTGAATACTGTTATTGAAATAGCTCTTCTAGCTATATTTTATGTTACTCCACTCATTTCATAAAGTATTCGACTTGGTTTAATAATAGTTCCTATGTCCAATTGCTTCTAAAAGTATTTTTAGCAAGGGAAAAAATAACTATCAGAATGTAGAAGCATAATGGCATGTAGAACGTTGGAAATACTTGTGTGCATGAAAGACTGGACTAATGTTGAAAGACGCACACAACGATTAAGACATAAGATGATTTTGGAGAAGATATGTCCTCTGAGGGATCCAACTCGCCTAATAAAGATCTCAAAGATCAATTGTGGGAAGAACAATATTAGTTGAAGATATAAAGAAATTGAAACATTACTTTTATTTGTTTTACAACCAAAAATAATTAATTTGAATATTATTTTTTTGTTTTTATTTTTTTATTTTTTCTCATTTTAATTTTCAATTTTTGTAAGTTTAAAATTTTAACTTAGTAACATTTTTGATTTATTTAAAAAAAAAATTGTGTTGCCTCAGAATTTAGCAATTTATTGATATATCTTGCTTTGTTTTTGCTTAGAAAAAATGAGTTGGCTCGAACCCAGCCCAACCCGAATAATAACAAGGTGGACTAACTCAACCCAGTTATTAACAGAGCTAAATGAGTTCACGGGTCAGGTTAGCCCAGCTCAACTCAAATAACACATTGAACACTATGCAGGTCAGTTTCGCATTTGATCTTTTTGAATTTTCCAACCAAATTAGGAATCTAGACATAAGACTAACTCCAACAACCTCCCTATTTTTTTCTCTACATTTAGGGAGTTTAGACTTGCCTATTTATCTTTTGGGGCTCCCTATTTCAGTTTCACTCTAGCAGTTTCCTTACTTTTAATCTATCCTTATTTTAAGGACTCCATATTTCAGTTTCACTCCAACATCTTTCCTATTTTAGGGAGTCCCTACTTTTTGTTTACTAGATATATCTCTATTTTAGATCAAACACACGATTTTAATTTTTTTTATTTATGTTATTTATTTTTAATGATGGTATACTATTCACCTTAAACCTATTCACCACTTAAACCTATTCAACTCAATCTGTCTTCTTTACCGCTGCCCCCCTATTCCACTTAAACCTATTCAACTAAATCTGCCCCCCTCCCACCCGGCCCCCCCCCCCCCCCTCCCCCCCTCTGACACATGAAAACTATCCAGCATCTCAAGCTTCACCCACACCACAAACAATCTGTCTTCTCATACACACAACACGAACTATAACAAATTTGTAAAAAATTTAAGAAAAAATAATAAGTTTACCTTTTAACTTGTTGTGTTTCTTTTTTCTGATTTGCTTTTTTATTTTTGGCTTGATATTGTTTTTGGGACCTGATCTTGAATTTTTTTTTTTTCTGAAATTTTTGAGTCTCAAATATAAAAATATGAGATTTGAAAAGATTGAAATTTTTTGTTTGTTGATTCAACTTGATTTGTGTTCAATTTATAGAAACAAAATCAAAAGCTCTCCAATGTTCAATTTTTTTACCGTTGGAGAGCTTTAATTTTTTACAAAGTCAACTTTTTGGATTTAGAGAGCTAGCTTTTGGCTCTCCACATCCAGCGATTCTTGCCATAAAATGTGGAGTTCCACATTCTATAAAGCCTCTCATAGGGAGGCTGTTGGAAAACATTATACCATTTTGCCTCTTTATAATAACTAAGGAACCATTATAGAGAGGGTGTTGGAGGAGGTTTAACCTTGTTGATTTCATCAAGCAGACTACCTTAGGGAGCAAAAAAAACATCCTAGCTAATAAGCCCATGACAATCATTAGTAGAACCCCCAAATATTTAACAAGTAGTTGGCCTTCCTTGAAATTGATAATGCTAAGAATATATGGTCAGAACATGCCCCAAAAACAATGGGGCTTTTCTGAGCACTGGTTTTGTAAACCCAAGAGGATGTAAAACAAATGGAAGGCCTCTTTTATGATACTAATGATTGATATTGATCTTCTTCCATCTTGAGTGAAAAGAGAAATCCTTCAACCGAGAAGCTACCTCAAGATTTCCATGGCCAATACAAACATATATGGGGATAATAGGTCTCCCTGCCTAATGCCCTTAACTGCTTTAAAAAACCCTCTCCAGACTACTATTTAAACGTAAGGAATAAGATAGAGAAGAAATACAATGAATCCAATTAACAACATTTTTTGGTAGTCCCTATAGCTTCTAACGCTTTAATAAGAAAATTTCACTCCAAATTAAGTATGATGTGCTTTACGCAAATCTGCCATTATGGTGCATCTTTGGGATGTGCCATTATTGGCATAGTCCTTACAAGGTTCTGTACAAATAAGATGTTATCCTCAATACTTCTACCTCTTAAGAAATCAAGATGTGTAAGTGAAATATGCTTCTCAAGACAGATGATGCTAAATCTTGTTGCAATTAATATGGATATGCATTTGTAAATACAATTGCAACAACCGATTGGGCCATAGTCATAAATAGTTGAAAGATTCGGGTTCTTGGGTATGAGAGTAATGAAAGAACTCGTGAGATAAATATGTAAGAAGAAAGTTGGATTTTTAGCTCAAGTCTTATAACATCATAAACTAATTACATATAAACTATACCTTCACATACCTTAAATCATTTTAGATAGATACACCATAACATATAAGCTTACATATAAATAACTTTTAGTAGTGTATAATATGAATTGCATACACCTTATGACTAACTTGATCTTCTCTCCCCTTACACTATACACTTTTATGTTTGCCAATTGATGGAAAAACAAACTTACCCAAATATGTTTGTTATGGTGAGTGGAGAGAGGAACCAAGAGTCTTTTATATAGTACTCATTTATCAAGTCCACCCATCATAGACTTGATTGCACTATATGTTGCATGTCTTTTCATGAACCCACTAACCCCACTAACTTCATTATATTGTAGGATTATAATGAACCATTAACCACACTAAGTACACTATAATGTAGAATTATAATTTAGGTGGTTAAATGAATCTTTCGAGAACATAGATTCAATATAAAACTAGATATATGAACTCTTTAATATTCCTCTTATTCTTTTATGAATTCACTTAATATTTCATTATGTAAGAGGTTAAATATTGGTCATGACCACATAAAATGCAAAATAAATTGTTTACATTTTCCTACTTAGTGGAATGATCACATAACACCTGTGATACCATTATTGAATTCATTTAGTGGCCACCTCAATAAGAACATAATATTTCTCTAAACAAACAACTAATATAGATCATGATAGTTTTATTTCAAATTCGTCGATATAATTCATTCCATGTATCAAGATACTAGCCATTTACTTAGTTAAATCTTAATGAGGAATTACACTAATAGGATAGCATGCATATCCTTTATATAAACTATAAGGTCCCATTTTAATGCCTAGAATTTGACAATTACAGTAAACTTTTATTTCATACAAAATGTGCACAATGAAAACTGGAAAAATATTACTTTGGGTCCAACTATTAAAATTTTCGTACTTTATTCATGTGCTAGCATTTTCATGAGAATCTATAATTATCACTTCAAGTGTAGGAATGACAACGGTTTGGCTAACCGCAGTTTTTGTCAAAACCAAAACCGAAACCATTTAGCAAACCGAAAATCAAAACCGAAACTGAAACCGAAAACCGATGGGTTTAAAAACCATTATCCCAAACCAAAACCAACAAATATAAAAAAACTGCGGATAACCGAAACTGAAACCGATAACTTAAAAACATTAATTTAAATAGAAAAAGAGTCCAAAAATAAAATAAAAAAATTAATTTAAATGTAAAACAGTCTAAAAATACAATAAATCACAATTCATACATAATAAGATAATAAAATTAAAAATATACTATATCATTGCAATTATTCAATTCTTAAAAAAATAAAAACGAGAAATTAGTTGTCCATCAATACAACTAGATAACAAAGTTTATAATCAAAGCATCAACCAAATTATAGAAAATTTGTCTTCATATTTTTTTATTATTCCATCCAACTATGAGAAATCATTTGAAAAAAGACAAACACAATGTATGAATAAATCATTTTGTACAACATTATACGGCTTGTTTTGGTTCCACCAACTTGATTTGACCACCATATCCTGAAATCATTGGTTGGGTAAAAGTAGAAGCAAGCTGATTTTTCATTCCTCACATATTCATTGCCACAAGTCCAAATTAACTAGATCTAGACACAAGCTAAGCGAGTCATTTGAGCAAACGACCACAAGTCCATGAAGACACACCTTCTCATCACAGACAGTCATTTTGTTCTAAATAGATGTACATCAATCGTGCAAACAATAGATCTGTATCTCGATAATACAAATTATGATAAAAATTTTAATGCTCTTAAGTAGATCGACTAGATTTTTTAATCCCCAAAATGGATGTTAACAACCAAACGACCACAAGCTATCCAAAGGCTTTTGACAAAGCATCAGGTATTTTTCACACAAGAAAATACATACACTTAACAAAAATAAAAAAATAAAAATAATAAGAAAAAAGAACTAACCTTGATGAATGATGTTTGTGAAGATCCAAAAAATCTACTGAAACATTATTGGAAATTTTTTATAAAAAAAAAGATATTTAACAAAAATGAAAAACGAAAAAAGGCTTTTATGAGTTTGAAGTTTGAACCTTTGAATATTGAAGCTTTAATTTGAGTTTGAACTTTGAAGCTTTGAATTGAGGTTGAGGACTACTTGAGGAATGAGGTACGGCGCTGGAACTTGGAAGAGTGGAAGACTAGGGCAAGATAATAGATATAAGATATGTATATTAGTTTTATATATTTTATTCTCTTTTATGTTTTAACTTTCTAGGGCAAGTACATGTATATTAGTTTTTTATTATTTTATATCTTTTATATCTTTTGTCTTTATAAAACCTTCGACTCTTTTGTCTTTATTAGACTTTTTTTATTTAGTAAAAAGAAAAAAACTTATATATATATATATATATATATTATAATAAATTATAATCGGGTTTTGATTTTTTTTTAATGTATAAAACCAAAACCTATCGGCTTACCGGTTGGTTTTTGTTATTGGGTTTTTATCGAGCAGATACCCGTCGGTTACGGTTACAGCGGTTACCCGTTGTCATCCCTATTCAAGTGATATACATAATGTACACCTTCATAAGACTTTAATATGCTTAGAATAAAAATGATTAGTCTTATAGCTTACATCAAAATGTATCATTGAGAACATTGACAAATACCTTTAGCATGACACAAATAGTTTCCACAATAATATTTTTCTCTAATATAACCAACCCAAAGATCAAGCGTGATATGAAAAAAATTAACTTTTATATGTCACTTCTTCAAAATCGTCAAAGATCCTTCCCAAAAATAGTCATTAGTTATCAAACAAAAGTATAATACATGAATAATACCAAAATCATGTATCCAACATACCTCATTAACATTGACAAAGCTTCTTGCCCTTATTGATAGAATATGATATTATGGCAAAAATTACACCAATATTTTCACTTTAAGTAGTATAAAAATATACTCATGATATCCTTCAAGTGAAAAACATTATCAAACAATTTTGAAGATATAATATGAGTGAAACCAATAAAATTACCTTACTCCCACTATTCTCTAGATTTTTATGAAGTCATATTATTGGGAGACAAAAAGGTTCATCTTATGATTTCTGCAACATTCTCAAGAAGTCTCGTTATTATCAATGTCAAATAAATTTATCTTGTAACTTTAATGGTTGAAAAAATTTATGTTGGTGATAGTATTATATATCCAAACATCACCATCATTAGCGCATACTCAAAATAAAATTCCGTTATATTGAGAGCATTGCTTAGATTTATGCGTTAATTGGAAGTTATCAATAATTTTAATAGTACTAAGCAATATATGCCTATAATAGTGAGAAATCATTTGCATCGTCACTATCACGTTTGGGTAAAAAAAGTGATACCTTAGTAATTTCACACATGGGTGACGCTAAGCATGCTTGTACTTTTCATCATGAGCAATGTATTATTCTATCACATTTTACCTTTGGGTAAAGCCTGTGACAAGTTAGTGATTTACTCAATCATTGAACTAACTAATGTGCATGAACATTATCAATTATGTCACACAATTATTGCGAGTAATCAAATGCATCATCATATCTTACCTTTGGATAAAAATAATGATATATGAGTGATTCACTCAATAAGTGATTTTTCACTATAAAAATTGAGATGATATATACCTTTGGATATAACACAATTCAACTTTACTTTTCATCATGGAATTGATAAATCACCTTGAGTAATTTATATCTCTATAATCTTCATCAAATAGACTTGCAAAACCTTGAATATACGTGAGACCCTGAATTTGTCCTTAGTTGCAGTTACGTGTTTTATCTGTTTAAATGCTATTACAATTAATATATATGTATATATATATGTGATATTAAATTATCTTAGATTAATTGTGCATTTAAAAGACATTTGTAAAAAAAATAATGTGACTTTTCATCTTCTTTTGCAAAATTGAGCATTATACCTTAGTTGTATGTAAATGTATGCTTATATATTTTGTTGTCAAATAAAAATACTCTATTTAATATATAGTATAAGTTAGTTTATATATATATGTACATTGTAGGTCAAAAACAACTAAAAATAACTAAAATTGCCAACTTTGATCAAGACTTTTTGCTTCGACTTTGTATTTAACTTAATATATACACCAAAATCAGCCAAAACACCACAAATACATACAAAAAAACATGAGCCTTGGAGGAAGAAATAAAAATAGTGTTTCTCAAGGGTTTTCAACCATTTTTCAAGAAAAAAACTCAATTCAAGGCCAAATCCTTCCATTCAAAGCTTGTTTCTGCTTGTTGGGCACCTATTCTACCTATTCATATCATTGCTTTGGATCAAAGGTGAGGGAAAAACTAGATCTTTTTTTTTTTTAAGTTTGTGTCAAATTTTAGTTGATGCATTTATAGCTGTAGTTTTGTTAAATTGCCTTAAGATTATTGCTAGATAGGTGATATAGACCAACTTAGTGTAATTGTAGCCATTTTAAATAGTAGCAACAAGTATTTTTATTTTCCATGTATTAAATTGATAATTTGGCTTATATTTTGAATAATTGTAGTTGTAGTTGTTGTTTTCATGTTGTAGTTGCTTCAATAGACTTGTTAATTATTATGTAGTAATGCCAAATTTTCAATTTGAATGCCATAGAGAAAGTCAAAAATTTCAGCCTTGGTGCATTGTCATTTTTGGATTTGTTGGGCTTATTTTGGATGACTTTAGGTTGATTTCCGAGGGGGTTTATGTAGTTGCTTGAGTGGTTAGGAGAAGGTTCGGGGGTTGTTTGATTGCTAGATTGTAAGTTATGTAGTTTAAAAGTTTGGGTAGTCTTTCTTTGAATTTGCAAAGTGTTGTCTTTAATGGTTTGGTGTTGTTTGGGTGGTTGAAATATGAGTTGGTGTTAAAGAGGCCCGGGTTTGAATGTATGTTGAAGTGTGTGTTGAGTTGGGTGGCCTACTTTGTCATCTAGCTTAAATGTTTTAGAATTGTGTAGTTGTTGATTGTTGAAATGTTGTTTAATTGATTGTTAAATGTTGAAGTGCTAGGAGACAACCTACTTTGTTATTCTCTCGGAATATAAAGTGTTAACTATTAATTGTTGTGAGTCGTGATAGTGTGTGTCACATCTCGGGAGGTATTGGGCTTGCCGGGTTGAAATTGGCACAACTATCATGTGATATCCCTTATCTCGTGTGGTCGGAGAATGATCATAGAGTGTGGGTCTAGATTGGTGTATTTTCGGAATGCATTTGGTGCATGGGTAGGGTTCGTGATTGGTGCACGGGGATAACGGCTTCAACAGAACAAGTGTATCGTATCCTTATTGATTGGTTACTTTCATTATTATATTTGTGTTGTTGTTGATGCTTGTTGTGTATTCAATGTTCTTAGGGTGTTTTCCAAATGAAAGTGTTCCAAAACTTCCTATTAAACCCTCGCTGAGCTTTATTATATATAAGCTCACCCTTTTTGCTGTCCCTTAAGGTGTTCTAGATTTAGGGTATGTGGAATATGTGTCGTCAGATAATGTGGACAAGCCCGAGGCTTGAATGCTTGCTTGGATGTTTCATGTATTGTCCTTGAGTTTATTATATGTTATATTCCATTAAGTTTAAGAGATTGTAATGTATAACTTACTTTGAAGTTAGTGGATTGTATAATGCTAGTTTAGTAGTCTTTCTTTTGGATATGAATAGGTTGTTAGACTAGCTTATTATATATTTTACGTATGTATAGTATGGTTTGATGTATTTTGTTGAGACAAAGGCACTGTATATTGTTGTTTAAATGTTGGTTGGTTGGTTTTTGAAAAGTTGTTGGTTGTGTTGTGTTGTTGGAGTTGTTGTTGGATGTGAAGTGTTTGTAGTGAACTGGTTTATGGTTTTGTTGTCCATATTACAGATGTTAAATGCCGAAATTCCGCCACGTCCTGACTGATCATAAGTGGGGTCGTGTTGGGGCGTGACATTTAGTGGTATCAGAGCTTGATTTGCTTGTAAGTCGGGGTATCCTTAGAATGTGGGTAGTGGTCTTTGCATGAATACATGTACTAAGCGAAAAATGAAATATATGATTATGTGTTTTTGTGATTAACTTATTTATGTGATTAACTTCTATGTGATCTACGTGCCTTACGTGAACTTTGTTCCCTATATGCTATTAACTGCTTATATTTTGTCTACGTGTTATAATTTGTGGCTAACTCTTTGATAGTAAGATGGTTGGTCTTTCGAGTACCCGTAACAGGCCTCAGGGAGAAAGTGGTAATCAAGGGAATCAGGAACAGGGTTGGGATCAGAGAATGGATAGGATAGTTGTGGCAATGGACCGTATGGCTGAGGTTCTTGCTGGGCAGACACAGATATTAGCAGGTCAAGCTGCACAAGTTCAGAATGTGCAGGCTCAGGTGCAAAATGTTCAGGGTAATATTGACCGTGGGCATAATGTAGGAGGTGGTTATCACGGGGGTAATTTGCTGAGGGAATTCTTGGAGTATGGTCCTGAAGTTTTTCGGAGAGCCTAATGATAAAAAGGCCAAGGATTGGTTGACAAGGGTATAAAAGATCTATGATGCCGTTGACTATTCGGATAAGATGAAGGTATCATTTGTTGTGTTTCTTATAGAGAGGGAGGCAGAGCAATGGTAGCGCACTGTGAGAACGAGATGGGAGGCTCAAAGGACTTCTTACACTTGGGAAAATTTTCTTAGAGAGTTAAGAGCCAACTTTATCACAAGGATTGCACGGGAACGCTGGGATGATGAATTCACTTCTCTTGTTCAGGGTAATTCCATTGTGGCTCAATATGAGGCCAATTTCATTAGACTTTCCCGGTATGCACCAGAGTTTGTGCAGGACCAGGAAATGAGGACTCGGAGGTTTATTCGGGGGTTGAGGCCAGAGTTTTAGGACTCGATAGCCTTGTTAGAGTTTGATGAGTATTTTGCAGTTTTTAGTGCAGCTTCTAGATTAGAGAATAGGAAGTTGGATCAGGTTGGTTCCAGTCAGCCAAATAAGAGGTCGTTTCAATCTTAGAGCTAGAGTCAGCAGCGATTTTTCTCGACTCGGGATCAGTAGAGGTATTATCAGCCCTATGTTCAGTCAGATGATCAACAACAGTCTTATCAGCCTCCGAGTTAGTTAGAGCCCATTCCAGTCAGTCACAGGGGCAGTTTGGGCAGGTACCAGTGAGGTCTCAATCAGGGTAGAACCAGAATCAGGGCCAGAGTAGACCAGCTAGTATGAGGTTCCAATAGGGTGATCTAGTTGGTTCGATAGCTCAAAGCTTTATAGGAGGCAATGCTATTCTTAATGTTCCATTTTGTGCTTTTTGCAGCAAGAAGGGCCATAGGGAGGCCAACTGTTGGAGGAAATCAAGCAGATGTATAGGTTGTCGTAGCGACCCACACAGGGCAAATGAATGCCCGAAGTTTCAAAGCAGATAGGGGTAGTCGGTAGCCAGAGGTAACCAGAGTAGTCCGGCGGATATCGCACCTCCACAGCCTCGTGTTCAGACCAAAGCATATGCCATTGATCTACGGGCTCATGATGAGGTTAAGAATTACGAGGGCGCAATTGTTTTCAGGGGGAAGAATGTGAGACCCCGAATTTGTCCTTATTTGCAATTACGTGTTTTATCTATTTAAATGCTATTATAATTAATATATATGTATATATATGTGATATTAAATTATCTTAGATTAATTGTGCATTTAAAAGACATTTGTAAAACAAATAATGTGACTTTTCATATTCTTTTGCAAAATTGAGCATTATACCTTTGTTGTATGTAAATGTATGCTTATATATTTTGTTGTCAACTAAAAATACTCTATTTAATATATAGTATAAGTTAGTTTATATATATGCATTGTAGGCCAAAAACAACTAAAATTCCCAACTATGACCAAGACTTCTTACTTTGACTTTGTATTTAACTTAATATATATACCAAAATCAGCCAAAACACCCCCAAATACATACACAAAAATGTGAGCCTTGGAGGAAGAAAGAAAAATAGTGTTTTTCAAGGGTTTTCAACCATTTTTGAAGAAAAAACTCAATTCAAGGCCAAATCCTTCCACTCAAAGCTTGTTTTTGCTTGTTGGGCACCTATTCTACCTATTCCTATCATTGCTTTGGATCAAAGGTGAGGGAAAAACTATATCTTTTTTTAAAAGTTTGTGTCAAATTTTAGTTGATGCATTTATAGTTGTAGTTTTGTTAAATTGTCTTAAGATTATTGCTAGATAGGTGATATAGACCAAGTTAGTGTAATTGTAGCCATTTTAAATAGTAGCAACAAGTATTTTTATTTTCCATGTATTAAATTGATAATTTGGCTTATATTTTGAATAATTGTAGTTGTAGTTGTTGTTTTCATGTTGTAGTTGCTTCAATAGACTTGTTAATTATTATGTAGTAATGCCAAATTTTCAATTTGAATGCCATAGAGAAAGTCAAAAATTTCAGCCTTGGTGCATTGTCATTTTTGGATTTGTTGGGCTTATTTTGGATGACTTTAGGTTGATTTCCGAGGGGGTTTATGTAGTTGCTTGAGTGGTTAGGAGAAGGTTCGGGGGTTGTTTGATTGCTAGATTGTAAGATATGTAGTTTAGAAGTTTGGGTTGTCTTTATTTGAATTTGCAAAGTGTTGTCTTCAATGGTTTGGTGTTGTTTGGGTGGTTGAAATGTGAGTTGGTGTTAAGTAGGCTTGGGTTTAAATGTATGTTGAAGTGTGTGTTAAGTTGGGTGGCCTACTTTGTCATCTAGTTTAAATGTATTAGAATTGTGTAGTTGTTGATTGTTGAAATGTTGCTTAATTGATTGTTAAATGTTGAAGTGCCGGGAGACAACCTACTTTGTTGTTCTCTCGGAATATAAAGTATTAACTGTTAACTGTTGTGAGTCGTGATAGTGTGTGTCACATCTCGGGCGGTATTGAGCCTGCCAGGTTGAAATTGGCACAATTATCATGTGATATCCCTTATCTCCTGTGGTCGGAGAATGATCATAGAGTGTGGGTCTAGATTGGTGTGTTTCCGGAATGCATTTGGTGCATGGCTAAGGTTCTTGATTGGTGCACGGGGAGAACTGCTTCAACAGAACAAGTGTATTGTATCCTTATTGATTGGTTACTTTCATTATTATATTTGTGTTGTTGTTGATGCTTGTTGTGTATTCAATGTTCTTAGGGTGTTTTTCAAATGAAAGTGTTCCAAAACTTTCTATTAAACCCTCGCTAAGCTTTATTATATATAAGCTCACCCTCTTTGTTGTCCTTTCAGGTGTTCTATATTTAGGGTACGTGGAATATGTGTCGTTAGATAATGTGGACAAGCCCGAGGCTTTAATGCTTGCTTGGATGTTTCATGTATTGTCCTTGAGTTTATTATATTTTGTATTCCATTAAGTTTAAGAGATTGTAATGTATAACTTACTTTGAAGTTAGTGGATTGTATAATGCTAGTTTAGTAGTCTTTCTTTTGGATATGAATAGGTTGCTAGACTAGCTTATTATCTACTTTGCGTATGTATAGTATAGTTTGATGTATGTTGTTGAGACGGAGGCATTGTATATTGTTGTTTAAATGTTGGTTGGTTGGTTTTTGAAAAGTTGTTGGTTGTGTTGTGTTGTTGGAGTTGTTGTTGGATGTGAAGTGTTTGTAGTGAACTGGTTTATGGTTTTGTTGTCCATATTACAGATGTTATAATGTCAAAATTCAGCTGTATCCTGACTGATCTTAAGTGGGGTCGTGAAATTTAGTGGTATTAGAGCTTGATTTGCTTGTAAGCCGGGGTATCCTAAGAATGTGGGTAGTGGTCTTTGCATGAATACATGTACTAAGTGAAAAATGAAATATATAATTATGTGTTTTTGTGATTAACTTATTTATGTGATTAACTTTTATGTGATCTACATGCCTTACGTGAACTTTGTTCCCTATATGCTATTAACTGCTTATATTCTGTCTACATGTTATAATCTGTGGCTAACTCTTTGATAGTAAGATGGTTGATCGTCCGAGTACCCGTAACAGGCCTCAGGGAGAAAGTGGTAATCAAGGGAATCAGGAACTGGGCCAGGATTAGAGAATAGATAGGATAGATGTGGCAATGGACCGTATGGCTGAGGTTCTTGCTGGGCAGACACAGATATTAGCAGGTCAAGCTGCACAAGTTCAGAATGTGCAGGCTCAGGTGCAAAATGTTCAGGGTAATATTGACCGTGGGCATAATGTAGGAGGTGGTTATCACGGGGGTAATTTGCTGAGGGAATTCTTGAAGAATGGTCCTGAAGTTTTTCGGAGAGCCTAATGACTAAAAGGCTGAGGATTGGTTGACAAGGGTATGAAAGATCTATGATGCCCTTGACTATCCGGATGAGAGGAAGGTATCATTTGTTGTGTTTCTTATGGAGAGGGAGGCAAAGCAATGGTAGCGTACTGTGAGAACGAGATGGGAGGCTCAAAGGACTCCTTACACTTGGGAAAATTTTCTTAGAGAGTTCCGAGCCAACTTTATCCCGAGGATTGCACGAGAACGCCGGGAGGATGAATTCATTTCTCTTGTTCAGGGTAACTCCACTGTGGCTCAATTTGAGGCCAATTTCACTAGGCTATCCCGGTATGCACCGGAGTTTATACAAGACCAGGAAATGAGGACCCGGAGGTTTATTCGGGGGTTGAGGCCAGAGTTTCAAGATTCGATGGCCTTGTTAGAGTTTGATGAGTATTTTGCAGCTTTTAGTGCAGCTTCCAGATTAGAGAATAGGAAGTTGGATCAGGCCGGTTCCAGTCAGCCAAATAAGAGGTCGTTTCAATCTTAGAGCTAGAGTCAGCAGCGATTTTTCTCGACTCGGGATCAGTAGAGGTATTATCAGCCCTATGTTCAGTCAGATGATCAACAACAGTCTTATCAGCCTCCGAGTTAGTTAGAGCCCATTCCAGTCAGTCACAGGGGCAGTTTGGGCAGGTACCAGTGAGGTCTCAATCAGGGTAGAACCAGAATCAGGGCCAGAGTAGACCAGCTAGTATGAGGTTCCAATAGGGTGATCTAGTTGGTTCGACAGCTCAAAGCTTTATAGGAGGCAATGCTATTCTTAATGTTCCATTTTGTGCTTTTTGCAGCAAGAAGGGCCATAGGGAGGCCAACTGTTGGAGGAAATCAAGCAGATGTATAGGTTGTCGTAGCGACCCACACAGGGCAAAGGAATGCCCGAAGTTTCAAAGCAGATAGGGGTAGTCGGTAGCCAGAGGTAACCAGAGTAGTCCGGCGGATATCGCACCTCCACAGCCTCGTGTTCAGACCAAAGCATATGCCATTGATCTACGGGCTCATGATGAGGTTAAGAATTACGAGGCCGCAATTGTTTTCAGGGGAAGAATGTGAGACCCCGAATTTGTCCTTATTTGCAATTACGTGTTTTATCTGTTTAAATGCTATTATAATTAATATATATGTATATATATGTGATATTAAATTATCTTAGATTAATTGTGCACTTAAAAGACATTTGTAAAACAAATAATGTGACTTTTCATATTCTTTTGCAAAATTGAGCATTATACCTTAGTTGTATGTAAATGTATGCTTATATATTTTGTTGTCAACTAAAAAATACTCTATTTAATATATAGTATAAGTTAGTTTATATATATATATGCATTGTAGGCCAAAAAAAAGTAAAATTTCCAACTATGACCAAGACTTCTTGCTTTGACTTTGTATTTAATTTAATATATATACCAAAATCAGCCAAAACACCCCAAATACATACACAAAAATGTGAGACTTGGAGGAAGAAAGAAAAATAGCGTTTTTCAAGGGTTTTCAACCATTTTTGAAGAAAAAACTCAATTCAAGGCCAAATCCTTCCACTCAAAGCTTGTTTTTGCTTGTTGGGCACCTATTCTACCTATTCCTATCATTGCTTTGGATCAAAGGTGAGGGAAAAACTATATCTTTTTTTAAAAGTTTGTGTCAAATTTTAGTTGATGCATTTATAGTTGTAGTTTTGTTAAATTGTCTTAAGATTATTGCTAGATAGGTGATATAGACCAAGTTAGTGTAATTGTAGCCATTTTAAACGGTAGCAAAATGTATTTTTATTTTCCATGTATTAAATTGATAATTTGGCTTATATTTTGAATAATTGTAGTTGTAGTTGTTGTTTTCATGTTGTAGTTGCTTCTATAGACTTGTTAATTATTGTGTAGTAATGTTGTAATGCCAAATTTTCAATTTGAATGCCATAGAGAAAGTCAAAAATTTCAGCCTTGGTGCATTGTCATTTTTGGACTTGTTGGGCTTATTTTGGATGGCTTTAGGTTGGTTTTCGAGGGGGTTTATATAGTTTCTTGAGTGGTTAGGTGGTAGGAGAAGGTTCGGGGGTTGTTTGATTGCTAGATTGTAAGTTATGTAGTTTAGAAGTTTGGGTTGTCTTTATTTGAATTTGCAAAGTGTTGTCTTTAATGGTTTGGTGTTGTTTGGGTGGTTGAAATGTGAGTTGGTGTTAAGGAGGCTCGGGTTTGAATGTATGGTGAAGTGTGTGTTGAGTTGGGTGGCCTACTTTGTAATCTAACTTAAATGTGTTAGAATTGTGTAGTTGTTGATTGTTGAAATATTTTTTAATTGATTGTTGAATGTTGAAGTGTCGGGAGACAACCTACTTTGTTGTTCTCACGGATTATTAAGTGTTAAGTGTTAATTGTTGTGAGTCGTGATATTGTGTGTCATCTCTCAGACGGTATCGGGCTTGCCGGGTTAAAATTGGCACAACTATCATGCGCTATCCCCTATCTCGTATGGTCGGAGAATGATCGTGGAGTGTGGGTCTAGATTGGTGTATTTTCGGAATGCATTTGGTGTAAGGGTAGGTTCGTGATTGGTGCACGGGGAGAACGACTTCAATAGAACAAGTGTATCGCATCCTTATTGATTGTACTTTCATTGTTATATTTGTGTTGTTGTTGATGCTTGTTGTGTATTCAATGTTCTTAGGGTGTTTTCCAAATGAAAGTATTCCAAAACTTCCTATTGAACCCTCTCTGAGCTTTGTTATATATAAGCTCACCCTTTTTGTTGTCCTTTCAGGTGTTCCAGATTTAGGGTATGTGGAATATGTGCCGTTAGATAATGTGAACAAGCCCGAGGCTTGAATGCTTGCTTGGATGTTTCATGTGTTGTCCTTGAGTTTATTATATGTTGTATTGCATTAAGTTTAAGAGATTGTAATGTCTAACTTACTTTGAAGTCAGTGGATTATATAATTCTAGTTTAGTAGTCTTTCTTTTGGATATGAATAGGTTGTTAGACTAGCTTATTATCTACTTTGCGTATGTATAGTATAGTTTGATGTATGTTGTTGAGACGGAGGCATTGTATATTGTTGTTTAAATGTTGGTTGGTTGGTTTTTGAAAAGTTGTTGGTTGTGTTGTGTTGTTGGAGTTGTTGTTGGATGTGAAGTGTTTGTAGTGAACTGGTTTATGGTTTTGTTGTCCATATTACAGATGTTAAATGCCGAAATTCTGCTGCGTCCTGACTGATCATAAGTGAGGTCGTGTTAGGGCGTGACAATATACAACCATCAAATGATGTGAGTGGACCACTTTGGCGGTAACCAATTCACAATTAGATTTAGAATACAAATGATGGTTACTAATGATTGAGTCACTTTGAAAACTAATAATCAACAATCTATATTTGTTATTGGTTAGTAAGATTTTTCAAGAAAAAGCCCAAAAGCATAACTTTAAAGCACTAAGATATCATTTATATGTTAAGTTAGCTATAATCTTGACGTGAAAATAATTTTGAATAGTTGTTCCACTATTTTAAAAATATTCAGCTTTATTTCAAATCTCAGCAATTCAGGAAGCAATATTATGAATAAATGAGAAAAGAACATTAGTCCAATTGGGGTACACTTTATGATTTTGTTACCCCATATTCATAAAAGTATTAAGAAATGCTATAATCCACCATCCAAAGTAACGAAATAAATAAAGTTACAATATACTAAATATTCCATTCCATGAATCATAATTTCTTAATATAGAGTAGAAACCATGATTGAGTTAGAAGACATAAGTTTCAACCTTGCTCTGATACCACATGTGAGACAAAAATCAGATCTTTAGTTTATGTGTTATAACATCATAACATAATTAGAACAAAATATACATTGACATTCTTGAATCACTTAAGAGATATACATAATAGTATATAAACTTAATATAGATAACTCGGGATATACATAACAGTATATAAACTTAACATAGGTAACTTTTATGGTGTATATCTTGATTTAGTACACACCCCAAGACTAACTTGATCTTCTCTCTCCTTAATCTTTACACTTTTATGTTTGATAATTGATGGAAAAACAAACTTACACAAATGTGTTGTTATGGTGAGTTTAGAGAGGGGCCAAGAATCCTTTATATAGTACTCATATATCAAGTCCACCCATCAAAAACTTAATTGCACTATATGTTACATGTCCATTTACGAACCCGCTAACCCCACTAACTTCACCATAATGTAAGATTATAATAAACAACTAATTTCACTAAGTATACCTTAATGTAGGATTATAATTTAGGTGGTGACATGAATTTTTCAAGAATATGGATTCAATATAAGATTAAATACATGAATAACTATTTTATGATGTTATAAGACATGAGCTAAAGATCCAATTTTCTTCTTACGTGTCTTATAACATCATAAAATAATTAAATATAAACGATACCTTCACATACCTTAAATCAATTTGTACATATATACCATAACATACAAGATTAAATATAAATAATTTTTAATGGTGTATAACATGAATTGCATACGCCTTATGATCAACTTGATCTTCTATCCCCTTACTCTATACACTTTTATGTTTGCCAATTTATGGAAAAACAAACTTACACAAATGTGTTTGTTATGGTGAGTGGAGAGAGGGACCAAGAATCCTTCATATAGTACCATATATCAAGTCCACCCATCAAAGACTTGATTGCACTATATGTTACATGTTTTTTCACGAACCCACTAACTAAAGGATCTCTTAGGTCTCTACACATGAACTAGTTCATAATCAAAGTGGAAGCATAACTAGAATTTCAAAAAATTTAGACATTACAAGCTTATGTTCATATGAAACCCTAACATTGGTGTCATGTAATTAACATAATCTACACAATATATTGCAAGAATATATAATCAAGAGTTAGATACACGATATACATCTTGAAGACAAGCCAATCCAAGCCATGAAGCCCAAGCTTTGCTCACTTGATGCAAGACAATACCTCTTGAAAGCACAAGAGCTCTAGTTGGTCCACACAAACAAAAGAATGACTTCTATGATCTTCTAGGATAGTTGTGCTAGCTTAATCCATGAAGAAATTTGAGCTTGTACATGTGAGAGAGCAAAAATAATTATCTCTCTTTTATTTCTCCTTCTTGGCTGTATGCTCTAGCTTGGAAGAGGAAGAATAGTATTTTTTTCTTTTCTTGTGTTATATTATATGTGGTCAAGGTTTGGTCAAATAGGCCTTGACTAGATATTACATATCTTCACATATACATACATACATACAATACATATATATTTTGCCAATTCAAAATTGTGTATAATATGTATTGTGTAATTCTAGCCATGTATGCAAGACTTGGTTAATAAAGTGTTGATGTGGCTAAATCTCCTCCAAGTATTTGGAATCTTTGATTTGGAAGACTAATATATATATATACATATATATACACTTATACATATATAATTAGTTAATCTTTCTAATTGTACAAATACATAATTAAGCTAATCATCATTACTTTAAATTATGGAAACAACTATTTTATATTTGTACATTAGCCCCTTTAACCAAAATTATATATTGGTCTCATTAACTTTTAATAGTTAATTACACTATTGTTAACTCCTTAATAATTCAAGAGAAACAAGATACAATTATTAACAATTTAATAATTCAAGAGAAGCTAAATACAAGATCAATAAAAAAATCATTCACCATGCTCTATTGTGTGTGACCTTCTAGATTCACCGTCACATAGCATTGAGGAAACATTGAACACTTTCAATGTTAATCGAACTCTTAGATTTGTTTAGAGAATGTCTCCCGCCATTCTCAAAACACTCTCAAAGTTCTTGAATGACGTCTAGTAACGTATCAAGACAATTTATAAGGCAATGAAGTCCAATTCAAGTGAACCTATTTATAGTCGCCGATTATTGTCCAATTCAATCCTTCCATTAATATGTCCCGATCAAGTAAGAACCATGGATTGATTAAGTTCATTGACTCGATTCTATGCATAGATCTAAATGGTGTAATGAGAGATGACACATGAAAAAACTCATTTCCATCATTCATACCTTGACCAAGGATTTCCTCATTAAACAACTATATTTAGATCGCATAGGACATCGTCTCACAACAGAGGTTAATGGATCCTATCTTAACAACTACCTGTCACTCATTATACAGGGAGAATAAAACTTAAAGAGGCTATAACCCATCTCGTACTCGAAGACAAACATTGTCCAAGTGCTAGTATTAAACCCCAATACATATGACAGCCGTAATGTCGCAAGTCAAAGGATCACTTGTACAACAGCAACGAATAACAAATCATTAATCCTAAGCCATGTGATTTGTTATTAATGTCACATTTAGTGATATATTCAACTAATAATCACCCATATGTTTGTTAATCGCATCTCATGCTGTTATGGAACGTGGCTCACCATTCTTTCTCATTATCATCCCTATGTTAATCAAAAGGTAACAATACATGTGATAGTCTATAATAGATTATTGAAGCCCAGATGAAATAATCTAAGGACTATGAATAACTTTAACAATTTATCATGATAAAGAAATATGTCAACATATTCTAAACCCTTTTTAGAATACATCTCTTCTAATGATAAACACTAGGGACTCATTCATATGATAAAATGAGAATATGAATGTCATAAACAAGTCAATATGTAAATAAACATATAGACAACTATGCCATAATATACAAATTTACATTAAAATACCTAAAATAGGTGATCCAACGATATAGCATTAGGGCATATCTCTAAGACTAACCCCACTAACTTCAGCATAATCTAGGATTATAATGAACCACTATCCCCACTATGTACACTTTAATGTAGGATTATAATTTAGGTGGTTACATGAATCTTTCAAAAATATAGATTCAATATAAGACTAGATACATGGAATCTTCAATATTCTTCTTATTCTTTTATGAATCAACTTAATATTTCATTATGTAAGAGGTTAAATATTAGTTCATGACTTTGGTTATTGAACCATCACAATTTATTTTGCATTTTATGTGGTCATGAAGGCCACAATAAGCAAAAACTTCTTACAAAATCTATACCAGAGATTGCAGTGGAATAAACAATATAAAATTATGAGTATCAACCAGATGCAAATAAAGCACTGTGAAAAAATCACAAAAGCATCAATTGACTCGTAGAAGAAGTTTTACCTCAAACTAAAATGAAAGACATATATTATTCAATAAAAAAACCCCAAGATAGGATTAATCCACACTCCCACAAAAACCAACACCCACAAGAGGAATAGGGAGGTAACACGAGAGAGAGTACACGAATGTGAGGAGGAAGAGACGTAGAAACGGAGGAGGCTAGAGAGAGGGACGATGCATACAACTTGTAGGCTCTAGTGTGTGTTATGTTATAGCTTACTGTTTGGGGTCAAGTGTCTTTACTTTTATAGAAACTCCAAGTTTGGATAATTCCCCTTAAGGCCTAGGGGTCAAATGTGTTTACTTTTATAGAAACTCCAAATTTGGATAATTACCCTTAAGGCCCATATCTCATATAAGCCAACATACTAGTCCATTGCTTATTCAAATTGACTTCTGAAGTCAACTCTAACCTTGAGTCACTTAAAAATATTTTTCCAACAAATATTCTATCCAAGCTTTTACATCTTTGAGTTGACCATGGCTAACCCTTGCCATAAGTATGCTTATTAGTGTTGACTTCTAAAGTCATATTTATCATAAGCTACATTGTTTAACTTTTAAATACTTAACTCTCCATTCACTTATTCCAATGACTTCCAAAGTCCATTCTAACCATAAGTGATGTACATTAATTATCTGTGAACATTGTAATACCCCAATCCCTTGTAAGACCGGGACTTCTGTTGATCATGTTATTCTCAACCCAATTCCAAACGTGGGCACAAAAATTTAGGACAAATGGACGGAGTCTCCCTTGTTATAGGACAGTCTAACACCTATACAAGCAATTATAACCTCAAAATCTAAGTCCAACCTCCTCTATAATTCCCAACTTCCTCGGTCATCACATACAACAAACTCATCAAGGCCATCCAAGCCTTAGAACTCAACAAAGTCCATAACAGGCATGCAAACGATTAAGTGGTAAAGTAATGCAATAGAAGTTATTACAA
Organism: Ehretia macrophylla; assembly: GCA_037974665.1. Classification (NCBI taxonomy): domain Eukaryota; kingdom Viridiplantae; phylum Streptophyta; class Magnoliopsida; order Boraginales; family Ehretiaceae; genus Ehretia; species Ehretia macrophylla. The sequence continues at coordinate 13,755,128 of CM075782.1, read as the reverse complement.
GCCCACTAGAATCTAACCATCATACAAGACCACAACTTTAATAATACATTTCTTAAGACAACACAAATACATACAAAATCATAAAGTCTCAAATAGAATACATGTGTAACAAAATCACATTCTTCCATGTCCAACACACTGATAGAGCAAGCAGGCCACACGGGAGAAAATTCAATCTCCAACTCAACCTGAAACATGTTGAAAAAAGGAATAAGCAACCAGAGTTACTCAGTGAGGGAGGGAATACAGTAAACCGGGGGTGTTTTAGGAAATAATTTTGTGCAATACATCAAGACAATAACACAAGTGATATAATATAGCAAGTTAACCGAATAAACATTAAACACATTTAAAAAGGATACGGTTCATCTTTTTTGTCTTCGATCCTGAATCACGAGCCATGATCTTCGATGGCGAATGCCGGCAAAACCCCTTATGCCACCACTGGGGTACTCTGGATGTACCCAATCCTACGAACCATTCTCTCGAGGAAGGTCCGTATTCCCCAATGAGGTGAACCACGCCTCTGGGGTACAAGAGTATGCCTTAGTGAGAGAGGGAAAAGGCACCATGGTAGTTGAGCTAGACCGACAGCCCGATGCTGCCCGGAGTTTCTCGACATTACCATGTCCGAAAAGGTTGCGCAACCCGATACGAATTCGAGAATTCACGAGATATCACGAGGTAATTACAAATAAACACGAGAAATCACAGGATAACAAGTAAATAGTACATATAAACTTTATCAATTAAACTAAGTCATACAATCTAAAAGCAACAAAATAAGCAAAGATGCACGAAAGGAACAAAGACTCCATCACCTCTACCGAGCTCCAAGATGCAAGATTGTATTCACATCACTCTCAATCACCTTGTACCAAGTGCTCTTAAAGGTGCTTAGTTTTGACTTAGAAGTTCTTGAATCCACTTGCAAAAGAGCTAGAAGCACCAAAGATTTCTCCTCATTTTTGGGTGATGAAGCCGACGATTTCAAGGGGTTTTGCGGGTTGGCTTTTGTTTTTTCTAAGTATGTAGTGTAGGTATATGTATAATAGCTATAATGTTATATGTATATAGATATTTGAGGTCAATTGCATAAGTGGCTTGGTCAAATCTAGGCCTAAATTCAATTTAAAAACTAACTAGTCTAATAACTATGTTAACAAATATTTCACTATTCATGCGAACCGAAAACCATTTTTCAAACGTGCGTTCCCAAGGTTCAATGCTCAAGCTCTCACTTTTCTCTTTCCTCCTAAGAGTCACGCAACCTAGGAAAAATACTAATTCGACCAAATTAGACAGTCAAATTTATTATAAATAGTAACTATTCAAGAATAAAATAAACACTTCATAATTCACACTATTAATCAAAATAACATGTAATTATATGAAATTAGTCATTATTTACTATATGCTGGGTTCGGGGTATCACACTCTCCCCTCCTTCAAACAATTGTTTTAAGGGAGGAGATTGTGAGACCCCGAATTTGCTCTTATTTGTAATTACATGTTTTGACATGTTTATATGTTATTTGAATTAAAATGTAATAATTATGTGATTATTACTTCTATTACATGATATGTGAGCATTCATGAAATTTTCATAAAAATTTGCATTAAAAATTTTATCGTTGATTTTTGTGAATAGTGTTTGAAGACACGTCCGCTATAATTTTGAAATTGGCCTTTTAAATGTTTTAAAACCTAGTCCTCAGATATTAATAGATCCGAGTTTGATAAAAATTGATTTTAAAACGAAATAGAAATTTAAATAGACTTTTCGGGAGAAAGAAGCATTTTTGAGTCAAACAGTGATTTCTGTTAAACTTGATCCTTGCGTTGACTTTCGTTGACCGAGTGTATATTAATATAAATGTATTTATATGTGATATTAAATGATTTTAGATTAATTTTGAATTCAAAAGACATTTGAAAACAAATAATATGACTTTTCATTTTCTTTTGCAAAATTGAGTTTTATACTCTAGTTGTATGTATATGTATGCATTTATATAATTTTTTCAACTATTTTTAATTAGCTAAATATAGTATAAGTGTTAGTTTATATATATATATATATATATATATATATATATATATATATATATATATATGTATGTATGTATGTATGTGTAAAGGCTTAAAACAACTAAAATAACCAAAGTTGTCAACTTTGACTTTTGCTAAAATGTTAACTTTGCATTATATTAGCTATTATACTTACAAAATACACCAAAATCAGCCAAAACACCATAAAAACACATCAAAAAACGTGAGCCATGGAGGAAGAGAGAAAAATAGTATTTTTCAAGGGTTTTCAACCATTTTTGAAGAAAAAAAACTCAATTCAAGGCCAAATCATTCAATCCAAAGCTTGTTTTTGCTTGTTGGCACCTATTCTACCTATTTCTAGCCTCAGTTTGCATCAAAGGTGAGGTAAAAGCTATATCTTTTTTTAAAAGTTTGTGTCCATATCTAGTTGATGCATTTGTAGTTGTTATTTTGTTAAATTGAAATTAGATTATTGCTAAGTAGATGATAAGGACCAACTTTGTTTATTTGTAGCCATTTTGAACAGTAGTAGTATGTATTTTTATTTTTCATATATTTAAATTGATAATTTGGCTTATATTTGAATAATTGTTGTTGTGGAAGTTGAAATTGAGTAGTAGTTGCTTCTATAAGCTTGTTAATTATTGTGTAGTAACGTTGTAATGCCAAAATTTTAATTTGAATGCCATACCAAAAGTCAAAAAAATTAGCCACGAGCACATTGCCATTTTTAGCTTGTTGGGCTTGTTTTGGTTGGCTTTTGGTTGGTTTTCGAGGGGGTTAATGTAGTTGCATGTGTGGTTGAATGATGGAAAAAGGTTCGGGGGGTTGTTTGATTAGTAGATTGTAAGTAATGAATTTTAGAAGTTTGTGTAGTCTTTCTTTGAAATGCTAAAATATTGTCTTTAGTTGGTTGGTGGTGTTTGAGTAGTTGTTTCATAGATTATTGTTGAGTAGGTTTGGGTTTGGAAGCATGTTGAAATGTGTGTTAAGTTGGGTGGCCTACTTTGTTATCTAACTTGGTTGTCTTAGTTGTTTAGTTAATGTTATGTTGATTTAAGTATTGTTTGTGAAACCCCATTTTTCTGCTTTAACTCGATTTACGTGTTTTATCTCGTTTTACGTGTATTTGACCTGTTTATGTGCTATATGACCTAGAATGTTATAATTTTGATGTCAATACTCCTAATACGTGCTAAATGTGCATTCATGAAATTTTCATCAAAAACAGAATCAGAAATTTTATCGTCGGTTTTGGTAAATAGTACTTTTGAACATCTGTCCACTAAAATTTTTACAGGGGTGTTTTAAACGTCTTAAAAACTAGTCCTCTATTATTAATAGACTCATGTTTGATAAAAATTGATTATGAAATAGAATAGTAATTTAAATAGATTTTTCGGGCGAAAAATAACATTTTTGAGCCAAATAGTGATTTCTTCTAAACCCGATTCTTGCATTGACTTTCATTGACCTAGTATATATTAATATAAATATATTTATATGTGGTATTAAATGATTTTAGATTAATTGTATATTCAAAAGACATTTGAAAATAAATAATATGACTTTTCACCTTCTTTTGCAAAAATCGCATTTTAAGCCGACTCAGGTGAAATTGTTTGATTGTAAAACTTCTTGTCACCTAAAAATAACCTACTTGAGCTATCTTGCGTGTTGCATAATTGTTTTGAACTTTGGTGATCAAGAAAATGCATTTAAAGTCAAGAAAACACAAAAATAATACTTAAGTTTCAACTTTGACTTTTTCCATTTTGTTGACTTATGCATATAAATCTCTATACACACTAAAAACAAAGCAAACACCACAAAAACACATACATTGCAGCCGTGAGTTTCTTTGGCCATTTTGAGAGTTTTTCATTTTATTTTTCAAAGCAATTTTGCCTTAGAAAACTCATTTAAAGTCCGAATCTTTTCAAACCGAGCTAGATTCCGCTTGTTGGGCACCCATTGCACGCATTCCTAGCTTTACTTCGGATCAAAGGTGAGAGAAAAATTCTAGATCTCAAAATGTCATTTTTATGTTTTTGCGTATAATTAATTATTGAACCGTTAGAATGTTAATCTGATGTTAGATTATTGCTCCATACATGTTAGGGATCATTTATATGCAATACTACGAGATTTGAACGGATGTAGCATATTTATTATTTTTCGGGTATTTAAAGTTGATTAATTTGTTAAATGTTGAATATTTTGAGTTGTGTTGATCGGAATCGATTTCCATCGATTTCTAAATACTTGATAATTACGTGGTAACGCCGTTGTAATGCCAAATTTTCGATTGTGATGTCCGTGCCAAAATCCAAAAATTTCAGCCATGATACACTTGGGTTTTAGGGTTATTGGGCATGATTTGGATGTGTTTTGGTTGGTTTCCGAGGGGGCTAATGTAGTTGATTGAACGGGTGAGTGTTTGAAACTAATTTGGAGTTGTTTGGATTAGTAAAATGTAAGATATGATTATTTGAAGTTTAGGTTGTCTTTCTTTAAATTGTTGAATTGAGCCTTTAGATGATTGGGTGGTATTTGAGTGATTGAATTGTGAGTTGTTAATGGTTAGACTAGGGTTAGATTACGTGTTTCATGCATATTAAGTTGGATGGCCTACTTTGTCATCTAACTTAGTTGTTTGTTGTTTAATTAAATATTGATGTTGTATTGATGTTATATTGATTATTATTGAGTATGGGAATCGGGCACTTTTGTTGCTGATCTCCCTGTTTATTTATTTATTATTGAGTATGGGAATCAGGCACTTTTGTTTCTGATCTCCCAGTTTATTTATTGATTATTGATTATGGGAATCGGGCACTTTTGTTGCTGATCTCCCTGTTTATTTATTTATTATTGAGTATAGGAATCGGGCACTTTTGTTGCTGATCTCCCTGTTTATTTATTTATTATTGATTATGGGAATCGGGCACTTTTGTTGCTGATCTCCTTGTTTATTTATTTATTATTGATTATGGGAATCGGACACTTTTGTTGCTGATCTCCCTGTTTATTTATTGATTATTGAGTATGGGAATCGGGCACTTTTGTTGCTGATCTCCCAGTTTATTTATTGATTATTGATTACGGGAATCGGGCACTTTTGTTGCTGATCTCTCGGTTTATTTATGTTGAGTCTCATTGTTGTGAGCTTTGATAATGTTGTGTCACCTCGGGAGGCATCCTGGGTTGCGGGCACAGTTATCATGGCTACTCCCTATCTCGCATGGGCGGAGAGGCCATGGGGTGTGGGTCTAGGTCAAGGTACCTCAGGATTGTGTCATTGAGTTTGGAGGAGTTGTTGAGCATGGAATTGGTGTATGGGGCTTCATCAGCAAATGTATCGTATCCTTATTGTGTGTTTACAGTTATTACTATTATTGCATTTATAATGATTATTGATGTTCATTGTGTGTTTACTGACTCAAAGAATTATTCCAAGGAGTTTAGTAGACCTTGCTCGAGATCTATCGGATCCTCACTGGGCTTATTTATATAAGCTCACTCTCTATTATTGCATGCATACAGGTGTACTATCGCAGGATTATGGGTACGTGCCTCCTGAAGAGGAGAATGTGGAAAACGTGCCTTACGTGGATGAGTCCTATGTTCCAGAGTCTTATCTGTGATGTCGTACATGTTTTATTATCTTGTAAATTAACTTAGTCAACTTTTATATGCTTTGTAGCTCATAATGTAAAAAGATGTTGAAAAGATAATGAATTAGTTGATGCAGTCTTAGTAGCCTTCATTTTGTTTGTGATTAGGTTGCTAGATTGGCTCAACGAGTTTTTGTAATGTATATTAAGGTTTATGTATTATGTTGGAACGGAGGCGTATAACGAGAGATGATTATTGTATAATATGGTTATGATGTATGTTGTCATTTTATTGACGAGTTGTTTGATGTATGATGTTCTGTTGAGGTTGGTTTAGAGCCTCGGAGTCCTATTTACTGTCGTTATACTGCCGAAATTCCGTTGCATCTTGACTGATTATAGGAGGGGTCGAGTTGGGGCGTGACATTGTTAACTGATTGATGATTGATGATGCTCTAGAGGACAACCTATTTTGTTGTCTTATCAGAATATGAGATGTTTATTATTATTGTCATGAGTCTTGATAGTGTGTGCCACCTCTCGGGCATTATCGAACTGTCAGGTTGATAACGGTATGACTATCATAGACTACCCCTAGCTCGCATGGGCGGAGATGCCATGGAGGGAGGGGCTAGATGAGGTACCTCTGGTATGTATTATGGAAGTTACAAGAAGTTGGTTGAGATAGTGATGACGTATGGAGCTACACCAACTAGTGTATCCTTTCTCAATTGAATAGTTATTAATGTGGCTTGAATTGAAATGTTGATGTTAATGAAGTTTATTGTGTGTTATTGTTCATAGGATGATTTTCCAAGCGGTAAAGTAAATGATTTCAAAACGTCTTTCGAATCCTCACTGAGCTTTGTTATATATAAGCTCACCCTCATTCATTTATTGTTATCAGGTGTAACTGAGCTAGTTTTTGGTACGTCCCTCAGGAAGCTGAGAATGTGCCTTTTGTTGAGGAGTCATATGTGCTAGAGTCTTGTCCATGATGTCTTGGTTGAAGTTCTCTGTTTGCTATCTTGTATATTAGAACCAGTTGTATTGTACTTACTTTGAAGTATGTATTATATAAGATGTTATAATGATAGTGAAAAGTACAATGCTAGTTTAGTTGTCTTACTTTTGGAATATGAATAGGTTGCTAGACTAGTTTTATATCTGTTATGCATATGTATAGTGTAGCTTGTGGTATGTTGTTGAAATGGAGGCATATGAGTTATGGTTGGGTTGTTGTATGGTCGTTAAATGAATGGTTTTGGTTGTGTTAACTGTTGATGGAGTTGTTGTTGAAGTTTGATGTTTGTTGTGTGATGTTATAAAGGATTGGTTTAGAGTCCTGATGTCCATATTACAGACGTTATATTGCCGAAATTCCGTTGCGTCCTGACTGGTCATAAGTGGGGTTGAGTTGGGGCGTGACAGAGATCCCATTTCAACTGCTCCAATTCTAATCAGAACTGCTGCCGGAAAAAGGGTGCTGCACAACCATATCATCAAGAAGACTCCATAAGATTATCATTGAGAAATCCAAGAAGAATATTGAAAGAACTTTATATGGGAATTCCCGGTTGAAGTGCCAAGTAAGAAATTGATTCTAAGATTCCAAGGTAAAATGCCAAGATAATACCAATATGAGGCCTGAATTCAAATACCCTGAGTACCTCAGGATAAGGAGTTAGAAAGAATTCTCAAACACGAAGATCACCAATGCCCGTTATGAATGTTTGATGCTAACTCTGCTTCTGATGAATACCGTGGGGAATATCTTATGTAAACCTATAATAGGGGTACCATATAAAGGTCCCCATTAAGATATCAGTTAAGATCCCCAAATAAAACTTCTTAATAGAATACCATGTAAGAATCCCAAGATAGTTGTTAAACGAGAAGTCCGACCGAGGATCTCCGAACAAAATGCCATAACAATAGTAGATAAGAATCCCAGTAGAAATCCACCAATTGAAAATCCCCATATGAAATCCTTTCGAGCACCAATTTCCTTTCTCGTGCTATTAGTAGCCCACTGATCAACACTCCCTCTTTCCGTTGGTCCACATCTTTAAGTAAGTCTCTACTGATTATCTCTTTATAGAGGAGAGTGTTCATTTACCAATTCAAGGACAATGCACATATGCAATGGGCTAAACATAAAACAAATACTTATTGCACATCATCGCATATATTCAAGGTAGTAAGTACTCAGGATATCACTTAAATGCAAGATTAATCACATAGATAGACTTACCACTCATCTTCACATATTACACAGTTAGGACACATAGGTGCATGAAATTCCAATCAACCCACACAACTACACGTAATCACATATTATACCTATTACATAACTTTCCTAATTCACGCAAATATAGCACATAAAAACACATTTTTGCTCAAGTACATACAAGCCTACATGCAAGCACATACTTATTCAAAACACATTACACATACACGCGCTTGATGTTCACTACCCAACAGACCGAGGACCTTGTCTCGGCTGTGAGCTGTAACGCCCCGATCCTTCACGGGACCGGGACTTCTATTGATCATACTATTCTCAACCCAATTCCAAACCCAAACACGAAAATTTAGGAGAAACGGACGGAGTCTCCCTTGTTTATAGGACAGTCCAAAGCCTGTACAAGCAATTATAACCTCAAAATCTAAGTCCAACCTCCTCCATAATTTCCAACTTCCTCTGTCATCACATACAACAAACTCCTTAAGGCCATCCGAGCCTTGAAACTCAACAAAGTCCGTAGCAGGCATGCAAACGACTAAGTGATAAAGTAAAACAATAAAAGTTATTACAAGCCCACTAGAATCTAACCATCATACAAGGCCAAAACTTTAATAATACATTTCTTAAGACAACACAAATACATAAAAAATCATAAAGTCTCAAATAGAATACAAGCGTAACAAAATCACATTCTTCTATGTCCAACACACTAATAGAGCAATCAGGCCACACATGAGGAAATACAATCTCCAGCTCTTCCTGAAACATGTTGAAAAGAGGAATGAACAACCAGAGTTACTCAGTGAGGGAGGGAATACAATAAACCAGGGGTGTTTTTGGAAATAATTTCGTGCAGTGCATCAAAGACAATAACACAAGTAATACAATATAGAAAGTTAATTGAATAAACATTAAACACATTAAAAAAGGATACGGTTTATCTTTTTTGTCTTCGATCTTGAATCATGAGCCATGATCTTCGATGACGAATGCCGGCAAAACCCCTTATACCACCAATAGGGTAATCCGGATGTACCCCAATCCTACGACCCATTCTCCCAAGGTAGGTTTGTATGCTCCAACGAGGTGAACCATGCCTTTGGGGTAAAGGAGTATGCCTCAGCGAGAAAGGGAAAAGGCACCATGGTAGTTGAGCTAGACCGACAGCCCGATGCTGCCCGGAGTTTCTCGACATTACCATGTCCGAAAAGGTTGCGCAACCTAATAGTTGATTTCACCTGATCCCTATTCAAACAAGTTTTTGTCTCCTCCTTTTTGTGTAAGAGCCAAAGTGCAATGACTAGCTTACAAGCTACTATAGTTCCCCTTAGTCCAATGAGTCCTTTGCATATCTATCATTGAGTTATGTGGATGAAGCCCCCATTGAGTATTCTTGGCAAATCTTGATCGATGTACAGATCACCATATGTACCTGTGCATTAGTTTAGTGTCTTACGCCAATGATTAATGAGATCAATCATACCTCCAAGGTACAACTAAACTGTATATAGGTTTTGATAGATTTATCAATACTCAGTCTCGATATATCCTACAACCTAGAATACTTTAGGAACGTCCATAGTGTCAACTTTCATCTACCATAAGTATTATAGTTTGACCTCATACCAAAAATCCATATGCTTTATCATTTACTCAAAACTTATAAAAATAACTGTGTATATAAATGATAAAAAAATATGTCAAATGATACTTTCGTTATATTAACACATTATATACAAAGACTGCTGATTATAAGATATCACTTATCATTAAACACCGAATGATTGGCTTGATAGGCATATCTCTGACAACATCCCATTATGCTCATAGTCAATCATTTCAGTATCTTATACCTATCTAGGATCCGTGGAAATCAAACTTCTTTGACCCTAAGGCTTTAATGAAGGGATTTGTTATTTTTTTTTGTTTTACAATTTACCTTCTCATTCATACATCTCTTTTAGGATCCGTGGAAATCAAAATTCTTTGACCCTAAGGCTTTAATGAAGGGATTTGTTATATTTTTTTTTTTTTTACCATTTACCTTCTCATTCATACATCTCTTCTTTCTATGATCTCCTAGATCATGTGAAAGTATGGATTGGATTAACCCATGAGTTGTCCGAGACTGGGTAGATAATACCTGCGTCGAGAAGCTTAATAATTTCCTTGCGGATAACCACGCTCATATGGGGATTAAGTTTTTATTGCATTTCTCAGGAAGGAGTGACTTCTTCTTTCAGATGGATTCAATGCATATAGACAGCCGGATTTATTCCTCTCAAGTTAGCTATGGTCTATCCTATGGCTTTCTTGTGCTTGCGCAAAACTTTTAACAATTTTTCCTCATTATCAAAGGTTAAGTTTGATGTAATTATAACTGGCAAAGTTTTATCATAGCTGAGATACATATATTTCAGATGTTCAGGTTATTGAGCTTTAAAGCAGGGAGAGACCCAGTTGTAGAATAATCAAAATTTTCAGAAAGAGAAATCTTCACCTGATCGGACTCACTTGGATTGATCACAAGAGAAGTGGATACCACAATTTCAGTCGAAATGTCACAGTGATACAAGAACTGTTCAAGCTCTTCAATTTCTTCCTCAAGTATTAGTAGAATGTGGACATGTTCCTCTATACAAGGGTCAATGATATCTACATGAAAACACTCCTCATCATCTCTATTCACCCTATTTTCTATATCAGCAACTCTCAATTTAGTGCGCATATTCCCAAAAGTCAATTCAATCATGCCTGTCCTACAATAGATAACCACATCTACTATTGCTAGGAATGGTCTGCCTAATAGGATGGGAGTGTTGTTCCTAGTCAGGGCCTGAATCCATGTCTAACACAACAAAGTCCACAAGGGACAAAAATTCTCCACCCCTAACAAGCACATCTTCTACTATACCTTGAGGTCGTCTTGCAGATCGATCTGCTAATTGAAGGGTCACTTTAGTGGGACTCAATTCTCCCCACCCTAGTTGCTGATACACAGTGTGCAGAATGAGGTTAACACTAGAACCAAAATCAAGCAAAACATTTTTAACTCGTTGATCCTTAATAATAAATGGAATGGTAAAATCTCTTGGATTACTAAACTTTGGAGGCAACCCTCTAGAGCAAAAGCTACTAACGTTTTTAGTAAGTATGACCTTTTAGGTATGTGAGTAGTTCATCTTTTCTTAACACACAGATCTTTTGAAAATTTGGCGTAAACCAAAATCTACTAGACCACATCAACAAGAGGCAGGTTGATCTTAATGTCTTTCAAATGCTCTAAAACCTTTAGATGCTTAGGATATTCATTCGGCTTAGGTCGAGACAAAGCTATAAGGTACGGTGCTTGAGATAGTTGTTCTACGAATGACTTTACACTCGTTTTTCATTTTTTTGGGGACCAATGAAACTATCTTCCTAAATGTGCATGCTACCTAGATGTACTATGGTATTTATAATTTAAACACAATAAAAACATAGTAGCATGCTAATCTAAGATCAAACCACATAATCTTAAGAAGAATTTTGCATAAACGAAACTAGCATGTGAATTCTAATTGTGTAAAGATCAAAATTCAGCAACTAGAATAATTTATTACCTGGATTCGTTAGCGTAAGAACTTAACGAAAAATACCAAATTCTACCTTGATTTGGATGGATGAAGATCTACAAGCTTTGGAGATAAAGAACATCTCTTGATCTTCTCCTCTATAACCTTCTTCATTCTTGAAGATGATGAAGATTTGTGGGAATCTTCTTCTTATTTTTCCCTAGTTTCTAACATGTGAAAGAGAAAGAGTGAGAGAGAGAGAGAGAGAGAAAAAGAAATAGGGTTTTTCTTCTTCTTTCCACTCATGTGAATAATGTGTATTGAGGATGTGAAGAAGACCTCTATTTATAGATATGGAATAGCCTTAGTAGTTGATCTTAGTTGAAATAGGATTTGGATTCAAAGCCCATAAGCTAATCCTATGCACATTTGGACTTGGCTAGCCCAATAGCATATCAACTACAATTACTAAACTTCTCATTCTTTCTTGTTCATGTGGACCATATGTCTAGATGGGCTAAGCATGTAACTCGGCCCATTTTGCTTAGCTCTTGTACTATTTTGTTAAATTAATTATTTTCTAGTTTCCAAATTGTGCTCAACTAATCCAAATAAGAAATTCTCCTATGTAGGACACTTAGTTGCAATTGGATACTTAATTTAGCAACCTCTAAATACAATAAACAACTAAGAAAATTTAAAATACATCTAACAGGAAATAGGCTAGAAGAAGGACCAAAAGACATAAACAACTTGGCTACTAAAAAGACCAAAATGGCCCTGCTAAACCCATAGCACATTTTGGCTTTTCAACCTTGACTTATTCCACTAAAAAGTCAGGGCTACACTCCAAGATGTCTACTATTGTTCACAAGAGCTCGTCATACTATGTACAACATTTGTCTTTGACCTACTAAGTAGAATGACCAAAATTCCCCTCTACGTAACACTCACAATCAAGAAAGACCAAAACTGTACTATCACTTTCTTGATTGCATATTCTTCTTGGGACATCTAAATCCTTCAAGTAATCATCCTCTAGATATAGAACACTTGATCTAGGGAGTGGACCCTCAAGCCAAACATCCGACATACTCCTAAAGTACATCATTGAGCTCAGATTATGATGATCTACCAAATAACCACAAGAAAGCTATTAACCCATCTCACCATGTCATGAATTATATATTGCATACACATATCACAACTAGTCACAACCATATACCCAACACATAGAGCTATTGACCCACAGCAGAGGTCTCACCCATAGTGCATCAAAGCACAAGAATCTAATTTTGTTAGCTCATCTACATATGCTCAAGATTAAGAGTACTAATCACTTAGTAGTATGAGGTATATTTTGATCTCTATCTTTGATAGTACCTATTAAGAGATTATACCTCTTGGATCCGTTCAATGTGTGACACACACACTAGTGAGGCTTAGTCCAGAAATCTACCAATGACCAAGGCAGATCACCCTTCACAAGAGACTATCTCACTATATCATAGACCTTGATGAAGTGCCCAACTCCATCAATCGGTTATGAACTGAATCTAGAACCAAATGTCTATAACTTAGACCTTCTATGCTCGGACACCGTGCACCTAAGCCATACACTTGTGGTTCAAGGACCTCTATACTAGTAATTACACATAAATAAGAGAGGGAATATAAATGAATACTTTCATTAATACTAACAATCACAAACATGTATCCAATATAACTGAAATATCACGTGGCTGTGAGTTTTTGGGCATACTAAACCAAACATTTCCTTATACTCAATCTCAGTTTCATCATTTATTCCCTTAAGATTATTCTTACTCGTCTCTCTTACATGTTTATCAACTTTTCTACTACTCTTAAGGATTGTGACAACTTTAGCTTGCTTTTGGGTGCTCTCAGTTTGGACATCATGGCATTAGCCAAGTGGATTTTCCACGGGCTGGGAAGGAAGCTTACCTTCATCTTTCCTGTTCAAGTGTTGGGCCAACTGCCCGATTTCCTTCTCAAGCTTAACAATCGATTGTTGTTGGGCTTGCACCAGTTTGAGAAGTTTGTCAAATTTGTCATCAGATGATGATTGAGTAAGATGAAGAATAAGGAGGTTGTTCTGATGCATTTTAAGTGGATTCCTTTTCTATATTTAGTAAAAACTAGAAAGATTAGAGTTTTGTGGTCTTTGGAACTGCTGTTGAGAGAATTGAGGTTCGTGACTTCCTTGTCACCATGAAAAAGCGGGATTCTTTTTGCATCCAAGATTATACATGTTAGAATATGGATTGTAATTTCGTGTATATCCTCATGTGGCAAAGACCTGTTTTGGCATGAATTTGTAAATTGGGATGCAAATGGACAAGTCAATGTAGAGTGGTTTGTTACTAAGCATATGGCACATATCTCAGTGTTTTGTGGAACTGGTGAGGGACTAGACCCCAAAGTGATAAAATTTTCAACCTTCTTTGACAGGGCATCTATTTTATCGTTTAGATTAGAGTTTGAGCTCACTTTGAACAATGCTTCTTTTTAGGGATTATGACTGCTTTATCCCTCTCCAAGTTGGGCTTGAACCACTTGGAAAAGTTTGTCAAATTTGTCATCAGATGATGATTGAGCAGGAGGAAGAGCATGGAGATTGTTCTGATGTATTTTAAGTGGATTCATTTTCTATATTTAGTAGAAACTATGAGGATTAAAGTTTTGTAGTCTTTGGAACTGTTGTTGAGAGAATTGAGATTTGTGACTTCCTTGTCACCATGAGAAAACGAGATTATCTTGCCATCCAGGATTATACGTGTTAGAATATGGATTGTAATTTTACGTATAACCTTGTGCGGAAAAGACCTGTTCTGGCATGAATTCGTAAATTGGGATATAAATGGACAGGTCAAGGTAGAGTAGTTTGTTGCTAAGCATATGGCGCATATCTCAGTGTTTTATGGAATTAGTGAAGGTCTAGACCCTAAAGTGATAAAATTTTCAACCTTCTTTGACAGGGCATCTACTTTATTGTTTAGATTAGAGTTTGATCTCACTTCGAACAATGCTTCCTTTTAGGGATTATGACTGCTTTTTCCTTCTCGATCTGTTGCACTATTCTAGAGGGAGTTTTCGACAATGTTTTCAAATCTTGCCCAGGCATCATCTGTTGTAAGATTGTAGAATCTGTTACTACTCATTGTATTGACCAATATCTTCTGTTGTGGGGTAAGGCCTTTAAAGAAGTAGTGCAACTATTCAGGACGTTCAAATCCATGATGAGGGCACTAATTATGCCAATCATTGAACCTTTCCCACACTTCATGGAATGGTTCCAAATTAGATTGAGCAAATTCATGAAATCTGTTCGCAGAGTGATGGTTTTTCCCATTAGAAAGAATCAATGCAAGTATCTTTTGAGAAGCTCTTCCAAAGATATAATGGTTCCAGCGTCAAGATGATTGAGCCATTGTTTGGCTTTATCTTTTAGCGAGAACGAGAAAAGTCGCAATTGAATGTTTTTACAGCTCACGTTAGGAATGTGGAAAGTAGAACATGCTTAAAGAAATCGACAATATAGGCATAATGTGATAACTCGAACCTGGCATGCATTCAATGGCATTTAATTGCATTTAATTAAGTGTTATCTTAAATGTTAGCATTGAATTTTGTGTTTATTTTTAGTTAAACATTCATTTGTAGCTTTATTTTCATATTTATGGTAATCGGTTTTATTTTTCTTGCATCTTAATGTTCGGTTTTTAATTAAATGAAAAGTAGCTCCGAGCCGGAGTAAATTTTTAACTATGTTACTTTCCGAAAATTATATTTTCTTAAATTCTTGAGATTTAATTGTTATTCTTTTATTGTCGCAAAGTGCATAACATATCGAGAGCGATAGTTAGGGAATGATTTCTAGTCCACAGCAAATAGTGAAGACTAGTATTTAGTGTTTTAAATTTTAGTGTTTTAGTTGTTATTAACTAGAATTGGAATTGTGTCGGTTGTTTTAGCCTTAAAATGCAAGAAATAAGCCTAATTGACCAACTTAAGTTAGTTTGACCAAAGCTTGACCAATTGACCAAGGCTTGTCATCATATTTAAGCTTATAATAGCACAAAATAAAAAAAGAGCTGAAAACAGAATGGAAAGGGCTGAAACTTAGAGGAGAAAAAAAAAGAGATTTCAACATCAAATCTTCAAATCTTCGCATGAGCTTGCACGGGGTAGTTTTCGAGGCATCCAGCGTGGTTTTCCTAGCGTCTAGGAGCGTCTAAGGTGAGGGTTTCATCGTTATTTGCACATTTGAAATAATTGTGTTTAAACTTTAATTTTTGGGTTTTAGCCGTTGATTGTTATTTACTTCGTTTTGATGCTTGAAGAATGTTCCCTAGCAATTGTAGAACATGTATTTATAGCTTTTTAGCATTTTTTGCAGTTGAATATCGAAATTGCAATTTAAATTGATAATTGAATAGTAAATTATGAATAGTAAATCCCCGTTTCGATGAAGTTGCTCCGTTATGCGTTCTGTTGATGTAGGAAGGTGCTAGATATGCTAGAATGCCTAAATGTGTGGTTTAATTGGTTTGTGTAATGGAAAAACGGAGAAAAATGGCTTAGTGAAAGTCGGGATCGTTTAGGTCAAGTTTGACATTTTATCGTTTTGCATGATGGCATTGTTTCGGGAGGCCATGGAAGCACTTTTGGTGTGATTATGGCGTTGGTTGGGTGTTTGGTTAGGGTAGCGGTAGTTCAAACGAGCAAAGGGGGAAATCGGGGCTTTGCGTGAATTCTAGGGTTAAGTAGGGTTTCGGGATCTTTAGACGTGCCTTATGGTGACCTAGGAGGATTGGTGAAGTCGGTTTCCAAGACTCGTGGCTCGTTTGAAAGTAGTAGCGTTTTGAAAGTTGGGGTCATTTTGTGATTTTGTGTGTTTTCATAGTGTAATGCCTATAGAATGCTTAATATTGCTTGTTAAAATTGATTATGACTGAATTTGTATATCAATTGTTGATAATGCTTGTTAGTGTTGTTCTTGTTATTTTATTGATTGTAAATGCTTATTGTATCGCATGTTGTTACTAACCTACACTTCAGTGCCTTGCTCGATTATCGCTATATACCTCGTATAGCATTGCATAAGTGTCAGGCGCGTGAGTGATGGGCCTTTCTGGGTAGCCTCGGGTTGCCAGTGTTGGTTGCTCTAGCTCCGTGTCTTATTCCCTTTCTCGCTTGGGTTGCCGCCCAGGGAGTTTTGGGTCGTAGAATTGATAGAGTATTGCCCGGAGTACTCTAACGGAAGTTATAAGGTAGGTGAGCCGGCGCGTCATCGTTAAAGTCATCGAAATCATGATTGGTACATTGCTCGTTTGAGTGAACCATAGCCTTCAGAATGTGGTATAGCTTTGAATGGTTGTGTTAATGCTTTTATTAAGTGTTTATTGTATTGATGGTCTATATTGAATGCTTACTTGTCAATTATATTGCTTAGCTGTACCTATTTGTATTGCACGAACTTCTTTCTCTCCACCTCGATATCTGTCTCGCCCTCACTGAGTATACGTGTTGTGTATACTCACTCCTTACCACCACATTTCAGGAAATGCCTTGTTAGTTGGAAAGTTCGTGATTACGTGAAAGATCTTGTTTGAAGAGTTGTCTTGCGTGCTATGTGGCTTGAGTTGTCAAAGATGCAAAGATGTATGTTTCATGTGTTGTTGTATTTAATGTTAATAAGGAATGTAATTTAAATTTAACCAGGTGATTGAGGTAGAATGATAAGATAGTTTATGTATCTAGTTAGTATGGCTTAACTTTAATGCATGTTTGTATGGCTTAAAGGAAAAGTTAGAATAGTCTGGGTACTTGGAAATGTATGCATACTTGTTGAGTTTAATTGTTGAGAAATAAGGCTTGGATGGCCTTAAGGTGTTTGAATGGTTGGACACAGTACTGGTCCACTTATATGCTGTCACAGGTTTTGCATTTTGCCTAGAAACAGGGGAGACTCCGTCCGTTTTCCCTAAATTTTATGCCCGGGTTTGGAATTGGGTTGTGATTAGATTGATTGATAGAACTCCCGGTCTCGAGAGGGATCGGGGTGTTACACATAAGGATTTTTGTTACTCCTCCCGTAAAAAATAGGGAGCATCGATATCATTCCTTGTTTGAGTTCAAAATTTATATTGCTAAGAGCCGATGGCGCTATGGCAAATTTGCGGTTGTAGTCACCAAGAGAAAAGTAATGACGAAGAGTCATCTATGCAGGCCTTCGATTTACAGACTGATTTACAGGCCAATTGATAGGAAGATTTGGAAGGTTTTGGAGATTTTCCTTTGGGTTTGCCGTGAGAAATTGTAATCTCCTACGAGGGATTCTTTAGGGTTTGGGATCAAACAAGGCTAGTTTTGAATTCAAGGAATAGCACCCACGCATACAAAAATTGGTGTAGTTTAAATGCCAAAAGGAATAATTTACACAGAAGAATGGGCTTTACAAATATTTTGAAATAATTTTCAAAGCACAATTCCAACAACAAATATTTTTCTAATTTTTTTCAAATTTCAAAATAAAGAAAGCAAATAAAATTAACACTTAAACAGGTTCCAACATTTTATCAAAAACTATATCGTGCCTCCCCAGCAATAGCATTAAAAACTTGATCGTAGCTCACTGGGGATATAAAATGCATGCAACATTAAACCAAGTTTTAAACGAGCAAGTACATGGATTAATATAGTGTTGTGTGCTTGAGTGCTAGGTCGAATCCACGAGGAGGCTCCTAAGCTAGTTCGTGAATAAGTGTGTGAAAGTGTTTTAAGTAATTGTGAGAAACAATTGTGGGTGGCCAAAATAAAATGTAAATTAAACTAAAGCTCAATTTGACAAATTTAGGGGAAATAGTAAGGCAATTAACCTAGAGTCATGTTTAGGATTCTTTGATTTGATGCTTAAGTTAAGCTACAAGTCTAACCTAATTAATTCTCTAAATCTAATCAATTAACGATCAACATTTCGATTATAGGTGCAATTCTATCCCCCTGTCCTTTATCTAGCCGAAATATAAATCTGTCCACATAATCTAAAGTGACCAGGCTAATTAACTAAAAATAGAAATTAATAGATCCAAAAGTAGAAATTATGATACAATCTACAATTTCATGGAAACTACGGTACAACCAATAGACTCACTTATCAAAGTTTGGATATATGGCATGCAAGTATATCAATCACAACATTAAGTACAATTATAATGACATGAAATGTAATCATAAACTGAATAACACAAAGCCATATATTACATCAAAATCAAATCATCTGAATACAAGACCATAAATTAAAAGACCGTCATTACAATATCCTCCCCTAGACAATAGATCTACTAACGCATAATGAATAAATACGAGCTATATGAATAAAAGAGAATAAAAAAAGGCTTCTCCATTTGTTCAACTCATATTTTGAAGTAGCGGTTGACCAGAGGTTTCACGGGCATAACTATCAGGCTTATCCTCATTTGAAAAGTATAACATCTTCCCCGACTCGTAGGTACCCGGATAGAATTTCCCTCGTATTTTACAACCCAAACAAAATATCAAAATTATAATGACATAAAGTAAAATTAACTAACCCTAACTAAACCTTTGAGATTTTTAACAAAAACTCAAGGCAATTCAAAAAACTGTATGTATCAAGTTTCAAAATTGAGAGGTATTTATAGCCCTCATGATGAGAACCACGCGAGCGTGCGGTGTGAAACACGCTTGCGCACCGCTGCAGCCCAATGGCCATCTATGGCTGGGCGGTGCTCTTGCTCTGGGCGGTGTGCATGCGCGCGGTGGGTGGTACGTGGCACGCGCGCGCTTTACTGATGAAATTGAACTGTTGACTTTGACTAAAACTTGACCAAGGCTATTTCAATATTTTTTGACGTCTTGAGTCCGTTTTTACACTCGGTTAGGCCAAATTCCATCTTTAATAGCTTGTTTTGGCACCGATATTCGTGTCTTCGCCCTTTTTGTCATTGACTTGCATTGTGAATTGGTATTTTAGGCCAATTTTCTTTATTTCTTTGATCAACCTACATTGCATCAAGTCTACATCAAATGTAGCATTTATACCTCAAGTTATGATACGAATGCAATTAATTTGTCGTGGTTTGAGTACTTCTATTATAGTTACATCACTTGCATTTTCTTGATACATATATATTTTAATTATTAGAACATTGATATGTAATGCAAGTTTATCATGTATAATGTAAAATTAGAAAAAAACACATATACACCAAACTTTTTGCCATAGTAGTTGACCCTTTAATTTACTTAAATTCATCTGTCTCAATTTCTCCACAATCACTCCATCGTTAGGATGATCGAGTTTGTAGTAATATTGAGTCAAGTTGTGAAACCCCACTTTCCTACTTATCTCGTTTTACGTGTTATACCTCGTTTTGCGTCCATATGATATGTTTATGTGCTATAGGACCTAGAAAGTTATAATTTTGATGTCAATACTCCTAATACGTGCTAAATGTGCATTCATGAAATTTTCATCAAAAACGGAGTCAGAAATTTTATCGTCGATTTTTAGTGAATAGTGTTTTCAAAACACGTCCGCTAAAATTTTGAAACTGGTCTTTTTAACCCTTCTAAACCTAGTCCATGGACTTTAATAGACCTGTGTTTGATGAAAACGGTTTTAAAATCGGCTTAAGAATTTATTAGGGTTTTTACACCGACTTTTGCAAAAATCGAGTTTTAAGCCGACTCGGGTGAAATTGTTGGATTGTAAAACTTCTTGTCACCTAAAAATAATCCACTTCAGCTATCTTAGGAGTTGCATTTTTGTTTTGAGCAAGAAGATAGTTAAAATGCATTTAAAAGACAAGAAAATGATTTAAAGGACTAAATATTACTTTGACTTTGCATTTTATTTATTTGACCAAACTTTAAATTGCATATAGTCATCAACACACACTAAGCAAAGCACAAAACACACTCCAATTGCACACACAAGGCCGAGAGAAAGAAGGAGAAAAAGCCAAAGAGATTTTCAAGCTTTTCAATCCAATTTTTCAAAGAAAAACTTGGTTTTTGTCCGTAGAACTTCACACCGACTTGGATTCTGCTTGTTGGGCACGCATAGCACGCATTCCTAGGCTTATATCGCATCAAAGGTAAGAGAAAAATTCTAGATCTCAAAATGTCATTTTTATACTTTTGCTCATAAATGAAAATTTAACCGTTAGAATTGAATTCTGATGATAGATTATTGCTCCTTGCATGCTAGGGATCATTTTGATGCAATACTACGAATTTCTGTCGGATGTAGCATAATTTTTATTTTCCGGGTATTTAATTTTGATTAAAATGTTCAAAGTTGAATTAAATGAGTTGTGTTGATCGAAATCGATTGCCGTCGATTTCTAAATACTTGATAATTACGTGTTAGCGCTGTTGTAATGCTGAATTTTCGATTACATTGTTCGTGTGAAAATTCAAAAAATCCAGCCAAGACATCCTAGGGTTTTAGGGTTATCGGGCATGATTTGGAGGCGTTATGGTGGATTTCCGAGAGGGCTAATGTAGTAGGTTGAATGGGCGAGTGATAGAAACTGATTTGGCAATGTTTGGATTAGTAGATTGTAAGTTATGAATTTTAGAAGTTTAAGTTGTCATTCTTTAATTTCTTGAACGATGCCTTTAGATGGTTGGGTAGTGTTTAAGTGTTGAATGGTGAGTTGTTGATGAGTAATTTAGGGTTTAATTGTGTATATAATGCATGTCCGGTTAGATGGCCTACTTTGTCATCTAACTTTGTTGTTTGTTGTTTAATTAAATATTGATGTTATATTGATGTTATTGATTGATTATTATTGAGTTCGGGAATCGGGCACTTTCGTTGCTGATCTCCCAATTGATTGATTGATGATTGATTGATGATTGATGATGATTGATGATGAT
Organism: Ehretia macrophylla; assembly: GCA_037974665.1. Classification (NCBI taxonomy): domain Eukaryota; kingdom Viridiplantae; phylum Streptophyta; class Magnoliopsida; order Boraginales; family Ehretiaceae; genus Ehretia; species Ehretia macrophylla. Next base: position 13,733,703 of record CM075782.1, on the reverse strand, counting down.
TATGGAGTCATGGTATGTGTGTGCCACCTCTCGGGCAGCGTTGGGCTGTCGGGTTGATAACCGCATGACTGTCATAGGCTACCCCCAGCTCGCATGACGGAGGTGTCATGGAGGGAGGGGCTAGTGAGGTACCTCGGGTGCGTGAGTAATGGGGAGTTATAAGAAGAACGGTTGAGATCGTGATGGCATATGGAGCTACACCAAATAGAGTATCCTTTATTGATTGGTTATATAGCTATGTGATGATAGTATTATTTGTGTTATTGTGTGTTTACTGACTCAAAGGATTATTCCAAGGAGTTTAGTAGACCTTGCTCGAGATCTATCGGATCCTCACTGGGCTTATGTATATAAGCTCACTCTCTATTATTGCATGCTTACAAGTGTTGCAGAGCCGGATTACGGGTACGTGCCTCCTGAGGAGGAAAATGTGCCTTACGTGGACGAGTCATATGTTCCTGAGTCTTATCCATGATTCTATGTTGTTTAATGTCATGTACATTAGCTTAGTAGACTTTTATATGCTTTATGGTTCTTATTGTAATAGATGTTGAAAAGATGATGATCCAAATGATGTTAACTTAGTGGCTTTCTTTTGTCTATGGTTAAGTTGTTAGATGGGTCTCAACTTATTTTTGAAATGTATGATAAGGTTGAGGTATTGTATGTTATGTTGGAACGGAGGCAGATAACGAAGACTGATTATTGTATATTAAGGTTATGTTGTATGTTGTTATGCTGTTGAGGAGTTGTTGTTTGTATGGTTATGGAATTGGATGTTTAATGTTATTAATGAGGTTGGTTTAGAACCTCGGAAGTCTATTTACTGTCGTTATGCTGCCAAAATTCCGTTGCGTCCTGACTGATTGTAGGTGGGGTCGAGTTGGGGCGTGACATTTAAGTGGTATCAGAGCGCATGTTAGTTGTTAGCCGGGGTATTCTCGGAATGTGGGTAAAGGTCTTAGCATGAAATATGTATGAAAAGAAAGAAAAGTGAAATATGTATTGGTATGATTAAATGATTAAGTGATTATGTGATTTAAGTGCTTATGTGATTATGTGATTGAAACTTATGTGATCTATGTGCTTTATATGAGTTTGTTGTTTATGTGTTAAAAGTTGTATATAATCTGTTTATGTGCTATAACCTGTGCTAACTCTTTGATTAGTACGATGGCCGGTAGACCGAGGACTCGTGGTAGGCCCGAGATTGTAGATGAGGTCCCTGGTAATGTGGCACAGGGCAGTGATGGGGGTGATGGCAAGTTAGGGGCAGCAATGGATCGGATTGCAGATTTGATGGCTGGGCAGGCCCAGTTGTTAGCAGGTCAGGCTGTTCAGACTCAGGCGTTGCAGGCTCAGATACAGAATGTACAGGGAGGTAATCACGGTCGAGGTACTATGAAGGAGTTTCTGGGGTACTATCCTCCTAGATTTCAGGGAGAGCCTGATGATAGGAAGGCCGAGTCGTGGATTAGTAAGTTAGAGAAAATTTTTGATTCTCTCGGGTACACTGATGAGAGGAAGGTGACTTGTGTTGTCTATTTGCTTGATGATGAGGCAGAGGAATGGTGGCGCACTGTGAGAGCCAGTTGGGAGACCCGGGGTGTTCCGTATGTTTGGGATACCTTTCTGACTGCTTTTAGGGATAAGTATGTCCCGAGGGTTGCACGGGAAAGGAGAGAGGCTGTGATACCCTGAACCTGGCATGTATTCAATAGCATTTAAAGTTCATTTAAATTGCATTTTATTGACCTTTCACCCTCTTTGAAAACCTAGTTGACTTTTCATCTACATTGACCAACTAGGACAAGGTGAAAATTTTTGAAATGTTTAATAAAAGACAAACTTGGGATTAGAAATATAAAAATGCAATGTTAAGTTAGTCAAATTTTGGGTCAACTTTGGAATTAAATCTGAACCAATTGGGGAAGAGTTAGGTAGCAAATTATATATGGTTGGAAAGCTCTATGAGTCTACTTTCTGAGGCTTCAAACCGTTCGTGAATTGGAGTTTTTTAGAAGAAGTTATGGCCGTTTTCGTAAGGTCGCGCATAGCTGTTTTGGTTTAGCGGGTTGACCAAATCTTTGACCTTTGACTTGTCATTTTTTTTTCCTAAATAAGCAGAATTGCACACAAAAAAAAAACAGAGAAGAAAGGCTTGAAACCATGAGGAAAAGAAGGAGAAAAAAAAAAGTTCAACTACAAATCACCAAATCTTTGCGTGAGCTTGCACGGGGTGGTTTCCGAGGCACTCTACGAGGTTTTCCTAGCGTCTAGGAGCGTCTAAGGTGAGGGTTTCATCGTTATTTGCGCATTTGAAAATTTTGTATCTAAACTTTGATTTTTGGATTTTATGCGTAGATTGTTGTTTTAATCGTTTTGTTGCTTAAAGAATGTTCCTTGTTGATTGTAGAACATGTATTTATAGCTTTTTAACATTTTCTGTGGTTAAATGTTGAGATTGCAATTTAAATTGATTAATGAATAGTGTTTTGTGAATAGTAAATCCTTGAAACGATGAAGTAGCTCCGTTATGCTGTCCGTTGATGTAGAAATGTGCTAGGTATGCTAGAATGCCTAAATGCATGGGTTGTTTGGGTTGCGTAATGGAAAAAATGAGAATTATGCCTTGGTGAAAGTCGGGGTCGTTTAGGTCGAGTTTAGCATTTTCTCGTTTTGCATGATGGCATTGTTTCGGGAGGCCATGGAAGCACTTTTGGTGCGATTATGGCGTTGGTTGGATGTTTGGTTAGTATAGTTTTAGTTCAAACGAGCAAAGGGGGAAATCGGGGCTTTGCGCGAATTCTAGGGTAAAGTAGGGTTTCGGGGTCCTTAGACGTGCCTTATGGTGACCTAGGAGGATTGGCGAAGTCGGTTTCCAGAACTCGTGGCTCGTTTGGAAATGGTAGTGTTTTGATAGTTGGGACCGATTTGTGATTTTGCTTGTTATCTTGATATTATGCCTATAGAATGCTTAGGGTTGCTTGATATACTTGTTTAATTGGTGTTATTGTTGCTTATTATTGCTTGTTATGCTTGAAAAGTTAGTTGAATGCTAGTATTGATTGTGATTGCTTGCTATCTCGTTTGTTGTCACTAGTTTGTATTGTTGTGCTATCGCTCGTTTATTGCCTTGTATCGAGTCTTGCATTGCATAGTGTCTCGCGCGTGAGTGATGGGCCTCTCTGGGTAGCCTCGGGTTGCCAGTGTTGGTTGCTCTAGCTCCGCTGCTATTCCCTTTCTCGCTTGGGTTGCCTCCCAGGGAGATTTGGGTCGTAGAATTGATGGATACTTCCGGGGTATTCCAAACTGGTGTTATAAGGTGGATGCGCGCTTATTGTCATCATTGTCAACATCAAGCTCGAGATTGATGTATCGCTCGTGAAATGGTACATTGCTCATATGAGTGAACCATAGCCTTCAGAGTGTGGTATAGCTTTGAATGGTTGTGTTAATGCTTTCAGTAATTGCTTATTGTATTGATTGTTTGTCTTGATTGCTTATTTATCAGTTATATTGCTTAACTGTCTTATTTGCATTGCACGACTTTCTTTCTCTCCAACTCGATATCTGTCTCGCCCTCACTGAGTATACGTGTTGTGTATACTCACTCCTCACCACCACATTTCAGGAAATGTCATGTTAGCTGGAAAGTTCATGATTTCGTGAAAGTTCGTTGCCTGAAGAGTTGTCTTGCGTGCCTATGTGGCTCGAGTGTTGAAGTTGTAAAGATATATGTTTTCATATGTTGTAGGTATTTATTGCTAAAAGAAATGTAATTTAAATTTAGCTAAGCAGTTGAGGTGAATTGATAAGCTAGTTTATGTAATCAGTTAACATAGCTTATCTTCAATGCATGTTTGTAATTTCCAAAGGAAAAGAGTTAGAATGGCATGATAGTATATTTTATGCTGTAGCTTAGTATGGTTTAATTGTCTAGTTTGAATGTACTGGTCAAAAATGAAAAGAGATAGGTTAGCTTTTAAATTGGAAATGTATGTATACCTGCTGAGTTTAATTTTTGAAAATCGAGGCTCGGATGGCCTTGAGGAAGTTTCGTATGGTTGGACACGACGTTGGTCCATTTAAATGCTATTGCAGGTTTTATATTTTGCCTAGAAACAGGGGAGACTCCGTCCGTTTTCCCTGAAAATTATGCCCGGGTTTGGATTTGGGTTGTGATTAGATTGATTGATAGAACTCCCGATCTCGAGAGGGATCGGGGTGTTACAGAGGCTGAGTTCTTGTCTTTGGTACAGGGGGCCAAAGTCTATTCTAAATTTGATTTGAGGTAGGGGTATTATCAGCTTCGGATTCGTACGGAGGATGTTCCGAAATCTGCCTTCAGGACTCGGTACGGGCATTATGAGTTTGTTGTTATGCCCTTTGGTTTGACTAATGCACCAGCAGCATTCATGGATTTGATGCATCGAGTCTTTCAGCCGTACTTGGACCAGTTCGTGGTGATTTTTATTGATGATATCTTGGTCTATTCTAAATCTGAATCGGAGCACGAGCAACATCTACGGCTTGTATTGGAGAAGTTGCAGGAGCATCAGTTGTTTGCCAAGTTCAGCAAATGTGAATTTTGGCTACAACGGATTTCTTTTCTTGGCCATGTTATTACACAGAGCAGTATTTCTGTAGATCCCAGTAAGATTGAATCGGTGATGTCTTGGAAGCGGCCAGAGAGTGTTACTGATGTCCATAGCTTTCTTGGCTTGGCAGATTATTACCGTAGGTTTGTCAAGGACTTCTCGAAGATTGCGGGGCCACTATCTAAGTTGACTCAGAAACGGACTATCTTTAATTGGGACAAGAAGTGTGAGAGTAGGTTTCAGGAGTTGAAAAAGAGGTTGACTACCGCTCCAGTACTTGCTCTACCAGAAGGGACCGATAATATGGTCATTTACAGCGATGCATCCAAGGAGGGCTTGGGATGTGTTCTTATGCAGGATGGCCGAGTTATTGCCTATGTTTCTCGAAAGTTGAAACCTTATGAAGAAAATTATTCGACTTATGATCTTGAGTTGGCAGCAGTTGTCTTTGCACTCAAGAAGTAGCGTCATTATCTGTGGGGAAGTAAGTTTGAAATTTTCACTGATCATAAGAGTCTGAAGTACTTGTTCTCACAGAAGGAGTTGAATATGCGCCAGCGGAGGTGGATGAAGCTTCTTGGAGATTATAATTGTTCTATCAATTATCTGCCTGGAAAGGCAAATGTTGTAGCAGATGCTCTCAGTCAGAAGGCTAGTATTTCTTGTTTGGCTGTCAAGAAGTGGGAGGTTCTTGAGGAGTTTAGTTATTGGAGACCAGAGTTGACTCAAGTTGGAGTGATGTGTTCACATCTCCGTATTCAGCCTTTATTATTGTCTCAGATCAGGGAAGCTCAGCAACTTGATGTTAAACTTCAGAAGATCAAGGATCAGATCACGGATGATCAGTCTGACTTCAAACTGCATGAGGACGGTATTCTTCGGTTTCGGAACAGGGTTTGTGTTCCCGATGAACCGGGTTTGAGGCGAGGTATTCTGGAGGAAGCTCATAATTCTAAATATACTATTCATCCCGGTGGAACCAAGATGTATCGGGATTTGAAGCAACATTACTGGTGGAACAACATGAAGAGAGAGGTTGCTCAGTTTGTGTCTAGATGTTTGACTTGTCAGAGAGTGAAAGCCGAGCATCAACGACCTGCAGGTTTGCTTCAGCCGTTGGCTATACCAGAGTGGAAATGGGAGCATATTACGATGGACTTCGTCACTGGGTTGCCTAGATCACCAAGAGGTAATGATGCAGTTTGGGTTGTCGTGGATCGTTTGACAAAGACAGCTCATTTTATTGTAATGAGGATGGGAGATGAGGTTACAAAGTTGACGGACCTTTATCTGAATCAGATTGTTAGACTTCACGGTATTCCATCTAGTATTGTCTCTGATCGAGATCCTCGATTTACTTCTCGTTTGTGGGAGAAACTTCAGGAGACCTTAGGTACTCAGTTGAACTTCAGTACCGCGTATTATCCACAGACCGACGGTCAGTCTGAGCGGACTATTCAGATTCTCGAAGATATGCTTAGGGCTTGTGTTCTGGACTTTGGGAAGAACTGGGAGAAACATCTACCACTTGCCGAGTTTGCCTATAACAATAGTTATCAAGTTACTATTAGAATGGCGCCTTTCGCAGCTCTTTACGGTCGTAAGTGCCGTTCACCTTTATATTGGGACGAGGTAGGAGAGATGAAGACTATTGATCTGACTATTATGCCAGAACTTCTTGAGAAGATTGAGAATGTTCAGTTAATCAGGCAGAGAATGCATACGGCGCAGAGTAGATTCAAGAGTTATGCTGATAAGCGTCGTCGAGACTTGGAGTTTGCAGTTGGAGATCGGGTTTTCTTGAGATTGTCTCCTCGAAAGGGGTTTGCTCGTTATGGTAAAGGTGGAAAGCTGAGTCCGAGATTTGTTGGGCCGTTTGAGATTACTGGCAGGGTTGGTAAGTTGGCATATCGGTTGGCTTTACCGGAGAACTTCTCTAATGTCCACGATGTGTTTCACGTGTCTAATTTGCGGAAGTATAATCCGGATCCTTCTCATATTCTTGAGCCAGAGCCGTTACAGCTTCGAGAGAATTTGACTTATGACGAGCGTCCGATTCGTATTCTAGATCAGATGGACCGAGAGTTGAGGTCGAAGAGGATTCCGATGGTTAAGGTGTTATGGAAGCATCACGGCATTGAGGAAGCTACGTGGGAGAGACGAGATCAGATGCAGCAGCAATACCCAGATCTATTCCGTACATCAAGTAAGAATTTCGAGGACGAAATTTCTATAAGGGGGGGAGAATGTGAAACCCCACTTTCCTGCTTATCTCGTTTTACGTGCTATACCTCGTTTTGCGTGCATATGATCTGTTTATGTGCTATAGGACCTAGAAAGTTATAATTTTGATGTCAATACTCCTAATACGTGCTAAATGTGCATTCATGAAATTTTCATCAAAAACAGAGTCAGAAATTTTATCGTCGATTTTCAGTGAATAGTATTTTCAAAACACGTCCGCTAAAATTTTGAAACTGGTCTTTTTAACCCTTCTAGACCTAGTCCACGGACTTTAATAGACCTGTGTTTGATGAAAATGATTTTAAAATTGGCTTAAGAATTTATTAGGGTTTTTACACCGACTTTTGCGAAAATCGAGTTTTAAGCCGACTCGGGTGAAATTGTTGGATTGTAAAACTTCTTGTCACCTAAAAATAATCCACTTGAGCTATCTTAGGAGTTGCATTTTTGTTTTGAGCAAGAAGATAGTTAAAATGCATTTAAAAGACAAGAAAATGATTTAAAGGACTAAAAATTACTTTGACTTTGCATTTTATTTATTTGACCAAACTTTAAATTGCATATAGTCATCAACACACACTAAGCAAAGCACAAAACACACTCCAATTGCACACACAAGGCCGAGAGAAAGAAGGAGAAAAAGCCAAAGAGATTTTCAAGCTTTTCAATCCAATTTTTCAAAGAAAAACTTGGTTTTTGTCCGTAGAACTTTGCACCGACTTGGATTCTGCTTGTTGGGCACGCATTCTTAGGCTTATATCGCATCAAAGGTGAAAGAAAAATTCTAGATCTCAAAATGTCATTTTTATGTTTTTGCTCATAAATGAAAATTTAACCGTTAGAATTGAATTCTGATGATAGATTATTGCTCCTTGCATGCTAAGGATCATTTTGATGCAATACTACGAATTTCTGTCGGATGTAGCATAATTTTTATTTTCCGGGTATTTAATTTTGATTAAAATGTTCAAAGTTGAATTAAATGAGTTGTGTTGATCGAAATCGATTGCCATCGATTTCTAAATACTTGATAATTACGTGTTAGCGTTGTTGTAATGCCGAATTTTCGATTACATTGTTCGTGTGAAAATCCGAAAAATCCAGCCAAGACATCCTAGGGTTTTAGGGTTATCGGGCATGATTTGAAGGTGTTATGGTGTATTTCCTAGAGGGCTAATGTAGTAGGTTGAATGGGTGAGTGATAGAAATTGATTTGGCAATGTTTGGATTAGTAGATTGTAAGTTATGAATTTTAGAAGTTTAGGTTGTCATTCTTTAATTTCTTGAACAATGCCTTTAGATGGTTGGGTTGTGTTTGAGTGTTGAATGGTGAGTTGTTGATGAGTAATTTAGGGTTTAATTGTGTATATTATGCATGTCTGGTTAGATGGCCTACTTTGTCATCTAACTTCGTTGTTTGTTGTTTAATTAAATATTGATGTTATATTGATGTTATTGATTGATTATTATTGAGTTCGGGAATCGGGCACTTTCGTTGCTGATCTCCCAATTGATTGATTGATGATTGATTGATGATTGATTGATGATTGATGATGATTATGGAGTCTTGGTATGTGTGTGCCACCTCTCGGGCAGCGTTGGGTTGTCGGGTTGATAACGGCATGACTGCCATAGGCTACCCCTAACTCGCATGACGGAGGTGTCATGGAGGGAGGGGCTAGTGAGGTACCTCGGGTGCGTGAGTAATGGAGAGTTATAAGAAGAACTGTTGAGATCGTGATGGCGTATGGAGTTACACCAAATAGAGTTTGTTTTATTGATTGGTTATATAGCTATGTGATGATAGTATTATTTATGTTATTGTGTGTTTACTGACTCAAAGGATTATTCCAAGGAGTTTAGTAGACCTTGCTCGAGATCTATCGGATCCTCACTGGGCTTATGTATATAAGCTCACTCTCTATTATTGCATGCTTACAGGTGTTGCAGAGCCGGATTACGGGTACGTGCCTCCTAAGGAAGAAAATGTGCCTTACGTAGATGAGTCATATATTCCTGAGTCTTATCCATGATTCTATGTTGTTTAATGTCATGTACATTAGCTTAGTAGACTTTTATATGCTTTATGGTTCTTATTGTAATAGATGTTGAAAAGATGATGATCCAAATGATGTTAACTTAGTGGCTTTCTTTTGTCTATGGTTAAGTTGTTAGATGGGTCTCAACTTATTTTTGAAATGTATGATAAGGTTGAGGTATTGTATGTTATGTTGGAACGGAGGCAGATAACGAAGACTGATTATTGTATATTAAGGTTATGTTGTATGTTGTTATGCTGTTGAGGAGTTGTTGTTTGTATGGTTATGGAATTGGATGTTTAATGTTATTAATGAGGTTGGTTTAGAACCTCGGTAATCTATTTACTGTCGTTATGCTGCCGAAATTCCGTTGCGTCGTGACTGATTGTAGGTGGGGTCGAGTTGGGGCGTGACACAAGCACTCTTTTCGTTCGAACTTTTATTTTGTCTGGATAGACACTATCTAAATAATAATCCAATCACTGAGTAATTTGGTTTCTCTATAATAGGGTTACTTAGGTAAAATACTATTTCTTCTAAAGTAGAGTGAATTACCATTCCTTTGAGATATTCCCTAGAATGTGCTTGACTTAAGCCCTCTGTAGGATAGTGACTTTTGTCTACATCCTATTAAGTGATCTTTAATGAAGAACTCCATCGTTAGGATGGCTGATCCCATTAACACTTTCTTTATGATTATCTACATTAAGTCTGTGCACTAACATCCAAATTAAATATCACCATCCGTAGGGAGTAAACCGTATCGTAAGACAATGTGATATTAATTTACTAGTACAAACTGTCACTAAAAAGCCTTAGAATTTTCCATTGCCCTCTCCTACTCGATTATTTATCAAAAAAGTGTTTTTACATATGTTTTACTTTAATACTTAAAAGCTAAGTTTTTATCTAAACAAATTTTGGCCAATAATATTTTAGGTATATAGGCATAGCCCATACTCCTTTGAATATTATAATCCTTTGTTTAAAATCTTTTAAGTATACTTTACAAGGCCGGAATCAGATGTACTGGGCTCGGAAGCTCCTACTTCTATCCCTCCCCATTTCTGTATTTTAAAAAATGGGGATCCCTCCTACCTAATATGGGCTTAATAAAGCCGTAAGTAAGGCCTACTTATGTTAATTATTTAAGAATTGGGCCTCTAAGGTTAAATTATTGTTTTAGCCAATTTTGAAACTATATAATTAATCCTTAGATAATATCAATCAATGATTTGATTAATTAACCCTATAAAGGACCATAACCTAAGACAATTACATCTTGTCAATTTTAAATCCTATTGGTAGACATGTTTCTATGTGTCATATAATATGAAATACAATTAATAAGAACAATTAAATGTAATCCTGCATAGAAACAATAAACGAAAAACTAATTAAATAATTAATTTGTCCATTTTTCACTGATGGCTCCTTGTAGATTTGTCAAACTGCAAATTTGACCCTTAATCCTCACAAGCTTGCAAAATAGCTCCACAAAGTCAACGTCTTTGACCAAGACCCTTGAACTTTACCATTCCTACGCCTAGGATGGCATGAAAAACGTAGGACCTCCTCATGAGCTTGATAATTTTGCAATCTTTTAAGAAAACTATAATCCTAGTCAAAGTCTCTGTTTGGCCTAGCTGTGAAACTTTAACTTTTGAGCTGTAGAGCTTTTAACAGTAGAGTTTTGATTAGAAGTGCTATTAAACAAAAATCATTGATTGTTTGGCCTATATCTAACAATGTTGAGCTTTTAGAAATTTTGAGGGCGATGTTAGACTTTAAAAAATAAGATGGGGTATATTTGAGAAAGAAAAAGAAAAACAGCTTCCCACATTATGTAAAAATAGCTTCGCAAAAACCTTTTTGAAAAGTTCCAATTTGGAGCATCTTGTTTCTTTAGCTTTTTTTAACTTCAGCTTTTACTTAAAAGTACTTTCAAGCATTGGCCAAATATTTTACCCTCAGCTTCTAAACTCAGAGGAAGTGCTTTTAAGTACCTAAAAACTCGGCCAAACACAGTCTAATACAATCACATCTATTCTCTTATGTTTCTCAAAGAAGCTACATAATTCAATCTAATAATTTTAAAATATTGCAAGATGCCTATGATTGCATAAACCAACGATCTAACATCAATTTTTAACTAAATTGAATAAATACATATATAGCATGCATGTGAACCATCAAATGAGGCTAATACTTGCTGCAAGAGAATTAATTTTGCAATTAATATGATCATACACGCATTCTATCATATTAGTCAAAAAATTCCAGCAAGTAATTAATCCTAAAACTCCCCACCATGGAGTTTTTACTACATCATTAACATATACATAAATTGCAATTTTCCATGTATTGTTGTGTCGTGGCTTTGATACCACTGAATGTGCATACTACCTAGATAGTACTAAGTTCAAAAACTTTAATAACGTAACAGAAACTTAATAGCATGCATATCTAGGATCAAATCACAAAATTTCACAAAGAAAATTACATAAACAAATAATTGTGTATTTACCATAATTATGTAAAGATAAAAATTCAGCATCTACAAGTTTTGTTACCTGGATTTGTTAACTTGGATCTTAACAAAAAACAATAAGAACTTATTGGTAAGGGCTTTACACGCCTGAAGGATGACCTCTGATGATCTTCTCTTCTATGACCTTCTTCCTTACTAAATTGTGCTTAGTTAAATTGTAGGATTCAACTCTTGTATTTTTCCTCTAATTCTGCATGTGGAAGAGAGAGAAATATAGTGTGTTTTTTTTCTTTCTCTAGGCATGCAGATGTATATTTGAGCTTATGGAAGATACTCCTTTATATAAATGTGGAATAAGCTCAAAGCCAAATCCGAAAAGCCTTAGGAAAAATGATCATGTTAGGAATGTATCTAGACACGCTAATGCATCTTGGATTTGTGTAGTCCAACATTAATCAGTCTCTATCACTGCTAGAGCTCTCTTACTCCTATATATATCTCTCTCTCTCTCGCATGCGCCTATCTCTATTTTCTTATGTTAAATTGCTAAATTAATTCCAGCAAAATTCCATAATGAGCTCAACTGTCAAATCAGGAAACCCCATTATTAAAATGGAAAGTTCTTCCTGATTTAGACTTCTAGTTGTATTAGAACTCTTTATATAGCAACTTCTAGACACATGAGAAACTACCAAAATACAACATTAGTTGTATACAGGAAGTAGGCTAGAAGAGGGACAAAAAGATATAAACATCTTGGCTACTAAAAAGACCAAAATGCCTCTACTAACCGTATAGCACATGTTGACTTTTCAACATTAACTTATTCCACTAAAAAGTTATGTTTGCACTCTAAGATGAATACTGTTATCCACAAAAGCTTGTCATACTACGTACAACCTTTGTCTTCGACCTACTAAGCAAAATGACCAAAATGTCCCTCCATTTAATACCCATAATCAAGAAAGACTTTTAACATGTACTATCTCTTTTTTGATTGCATCTTGTCCTTGAGACATTTAATCCATAAAATAACTATCCTCTAGATATAGAACACTTGATCTAGGGAGCAACACTCAAGTGAAATATCCGATATACCCCAAATTGGGATATACCACTAAGCTCAAGCTTAGTTGATCTTCTGGATTATCATAAGGGAGCGATTAATCCATCTCACGATAGAATGGATTCTATATTGCATACGCACATTTCAACTAGTCATACTCATATGCCCAACACACAGAGCTGTTCACCTATAATCGAGGTCTCACCACAGTGCATCAAAGCATATGAATATGATTTTGTCAATTCATTCACATATGCTCAAGATATAAGGTACATTTGATCTCTATCTTTGATAGTACCTATTGAGAGATCATACCTAAGTGGTTCATTCAATGTGTGACACACATACTAGTGAGATAAGTCTGTAAACTTACCAATGAAAAGACAGGTCACCCTAAACAGAAGACTATCTTACCATAACCTTATCTTGATGAAGCATACAGTTCTATCATACAATTATGAACATAATCTAAAAACAAGTGTCTATGATTTAGATCTTCTGTGCTCGGCCACCGTGCACCTAAGTCACTCACTTGAATCAAGGACCTCTATACAAACAAATACATATAAATATAATAGAGAGAATAAAGATGAATACTTTCATTAAAACTAATAACTATAATATGTATCCATTATATCCAAAATGTCATGTGCTAACGGTCTTTAGGGCATACACATCCTAGCACTTGAGACCTAGTAGAGACTCATGGACAACCATAAGGGTGGTATAAGTATCAAAAATAGTAGGAGACCATTAGGTCAAAGTCTAAACCTTTTGGAGATTAATGAAAGTTCTCGTACAAGCATCAAAGCATAAAACACATCAGAATAAGAATATAAATGCAGTGAACAATCATAAGAACCTTAATTGGATCGTCGAATGACATGCATATTAGCAGAAACATGAAGCCAAAATAAAACTACAATCTGAAAATTTACCTCACAAGAATTTTTGGATTTGATTCACTTGGTGGATGACCACAATGTAGCAGCCCTCTACGATTATGCACATACCATATCAGGCAAGAACGAGGCCAAGTATAAGCTTGGATCGAATCCTAAAGTAGAGCATGAATCCCATTGTAGTAGAGAGAAGCATGACCGAGTATAGAAGAGAGGGTTAGGGTTTCTTATCTTGTTCTATCTTCAAGTTTTTCCCAAAGCTAAAACATATAATATGCAATCCAAGATGGAGATGTTGTAGAGGTCAGTCATGGTGATGTGTAACTGACTACATTCTCAGAGGTGATATAGTGACCTGATTGTGAGTAGTGGCTTGGAGACATGAGATTCAAGATGATCTACATGAAGGTCAACAATGTTGGACATTGGTTGATCCACCCAGAGGGGATTATTCCCATAGGGTTTAAGTGTGTGTTCAAGAGAAAAGACAATAGTAGGCGGCAAGGTTGAAATATACAAGGCACGTCTAGTTGCCAAAGGCCCCCGCCAAATAGCAATGCTCAAGTCTATTTGGATCATGCTTGATACATTTTGAGATCTAGCAGATGGATGTGAAAATCATTTTCCTCAACGGGTAGCTTGAGGAAGAGGTGTATGTTCTACAACCCGAAGATTTCACATAAGGGAATGCAAGGTCTTAAGTATACAAATTGCAAAGGTCCATTTATGGATTAAAGAAAGCATCTCACAATTAGAATGATTGTTTTGACAGAAAAGTCAAAGAGTTTGGCTTTGTTAAAAACCAAATAGGAATGTTGTGTGTGCAAAACGGTTAGTGGGAGCAAAGTCATCCTCTTGGTGCTCAATGTCAATGACATACTACTCATTTGGAATGAGGAAGAGCACAACAAGAATTTGAAAATTTGGCTTTTCGAAGTATTCCTCCATAAAAGGCTTGGGAAAAATATCCTACATACTAGGTATAAAGATCTATAAAAATAGGTCAATGAGGATGCTACACTTTTCCTAATCTACGTACATAGATACCATCAAGAAAATGTATCTCATGGATAGTTCCAAAAGAGGTACTTACCTATTTGGAACTGGGATCGTTCTAAGTATAGGTGACTGTCCACGATCTAATGCTGAACGAGAATGCATGAAAGGGATTTCTCATGCGTTGCGATTGGTTCTGTCATGTATGCCATGGCATGTATGAGGGTTTGATGTTACTTATTCATTTGGACTTTGATATAATGGTCTCTCACTATTTTTCATCACTCACACCACCCCCATGATATGTTCGTAAGCCTCGGCCAGATCTCAAAGTGGGATTAGAATCTATCATTTCATGTACACACTCCCTTAGGCAACAAGAATCAAGCGTATCCATCATAATAATAGGTCATCTTAACTAGTTGTATTTACTCGCCTAGACCCATGGGCAACAGGTACCATCTATTAGTTGCGATTAAGTCAACCAATAGTGATATGAGGAGGTTAAGTATGCCATACAACCCCCTTGGGCAACAAGGACAATATATGTATATCTACAATCCCCCTCACATACCACTTTGAGTAGAAGTCACTATATCGACTCTAAAGTACAAACCTTCAGGGATTATCACAAACATAGTCTTCACTCTATTATTGAATGATCACCCAACTACTATAACGGAAAGAATAAGATACGATACCCAATGTCATTAATCACTTGTATACTTAATATGCGAATGAGGGAATTTTAAAATTAGTTTGGTCTCATTAGATTTTGGCATGCATACTTTATACATAAATAGTACATAGACCATAAGTATAGATATTCATGCATCAAATATATCATATATGTCTATACTACACTACGGCCCCCTTCTTACCTAAAAACAAAAAAAGGTACAAAATTATCTAAAATTGAGAAGAGTGCCTAAAATTGAGAAAAGTGCCAATACTTTGTGCTGACGTTAATGGTACCAATGCACAGTCTAATAAAACCTACCCTCCACCACCAAGGCTTTGCTCTAGTGGTATGTTATTCACTTTATGTGTGATAGATTTTGTTGATTATATCTTAATAGGGTATTTTTGATCTAGACCTCTTGTACATTTATAAAATGAGACATACACTCCACACTTTTTAATATATAAGACTAACACCCTTTTTGTCAAAGGATATGCTAATTTCTTTGTCAAAATAAAGGTATATTGGACATTTAAAAAAATCTTGTACTCAAATAAATTTAAAATGCCAAGGAATTAACACGTGGCAGCTTTTATTACATCATACCATTACTCTCTCGATGGTTCTTCCCTTTTCTCTCCTTAGTCATAGATTTCTCTTCTCTCAATTTACATGTCGTGGTCTTTCACTGTTGGAAGGAATAATTTCAAAATTTCTTCAGCCTTTTATTTTCCAATTTGATTAACAATATTTTTGAAGCTTTGCTCATTAACCACTGTTAAGGTAAAAAACTTTAGTTGCTCCGAGTTGCTTCTTAAGCTGGACCTGAACCTGCAAAACAAAGGAACCGATGGGGGTACCCGCGGTGCCCACTCTGACGCTCAAGTCAGTTAACGTGGGATGGAGCTTGTAAGCAATGAGGGATAAATATTTTTGCATACCTGCTCCCGTGGAACTACTCCCATTTTATACTTGTAGTAAGGAAGTTCCCTAAACAAATAAGAATTCCTCCAGAATCAGGACTCCCAAGAGTCCTTCTTCGTTCCATAACCCACAGTGATCATACCGCCTATGAGTCTTTCCTTATCTGGTCTCCTCGATCTTATCCTTATCCTCCTTGCACCCCTGTATGCGTGTCTGCCCGACGGGTCCGGCAGATCCAGGGCTTGAAGAAAGACGGGGCTGACCATTATCACTATAGCTGAGTTTCTAGGGCTGGAGCCCCACGCCTATCATCTGCCCCCCAATCCTCTAAGCTGGCTTACAGGTCGAGGGATTGTTGCAACACCGGGGCTCTTCATCTTCCTCAGTGGTTACTAGCCGTTATAACCGCTCACTCTGCACGTCCCTTCAACTTTTCCACCACTTCGTACGTACGTTTCTCGTAATTCGCGCTGCCACTTCCCATGATCTTACGTGGGTTGACTCATTTGTATGTGGGGCCCCGTGGGGTCCTTTATAAAGGGAGCCCCCCTGGTCCGTGCCCTATTCGCATCCCACTGCTCTTCAGCTTTCCTTATTCCTTTGTCATTCTTTGCTCATTACTCCCTACGTGAACCCCCAACCACTGTTTAGGTATGCTCTTTCCCTTTTCTTCTAACAATGGATAGGTTTCCTCAGTCAGGCATCGCCGGTAGTTCCAGTGACGGTCTCAGGGATGTCCCTCATACCCCTAAGAGTTCCGAACCCATTGTCGCCATTCCGATTTCCCAGAGTCCTCCTCCTACTAGAGGTACTAGAAGAAGTTCCAAGAGACCTAGGTTTAAGTCTTCCCACCATCGAATAGCTGCGATGCCCCTGGGTCCCGCTAAAATTGATGATCTTTTGGTTTTTGGTGCCGAGCGTAAGATCTGCACCACCCAGGGGAAGTCTATCGCCCACCTTAGGGGCATAGGAGTTATTCCTCCTGACTTTGAGGTCCGTGTCCTGAGTGATAGTAGGCCAAAGTCCGCCTGTGGGCCTGGCCAAGGAGAGGTTACCTTCTACTACGAACAACTCATTTGCCACTGACGCCCTACTTGGTGGAAACTTTCAACTACCTCCAAATTAGCCCTTCCCAGGTCACACATAACAGTTGGAGGCTCGTGGTAGGTTTTTATGTTTTGTTGAAGGAGTTGGGCTATACCCCTACCTCCAAGCTTTTCCTCTTTAACCATCATCTTAAGACCACCGACAAATCCTCTGGCTGGCACTATTTTTCCGCCCGTCATCACCCCTTAATTGCTGATGTTCCTAACAATTCCAAGAACTGGGGCAATAAATTTTTCTTTGTGAAGTGCCCCACGGGTTAGGAGGTCCAGAGTATCTGGGTTGTTCCTCCTGAAACAGCCAAGGACCCTCCCACCCTCGATGAAGTTGAGAAATCAGTTATCGAGGAGCTTAAAAGAGCCATTCCCGTTAGATGCTAGCGCTGAGAGTCGGGGCTCCTCCTTTACCCCCTTCATACTATAGTACCAGGGCTGGGGGGAAGACTTTTACCGCCCGCCCCTTCTTCAATTATCGCCCAAAACCATGAGAGACCTGAGCCTCCATCATCCCACTCGCCATCCGACACCGAGGGTTAAGTTTTATCATCGTATCTGCTTTCACCTTCTTACTTGTTTATGAGGTCCTTACTAACTCTGTTTAGCTCTCCCCCGTGCAGATAACACGAAAGATCTCGGAGCTTGTTACTTCTGCCCGAGGTGAAAAAGTGACTAGAAGGCGTTTGGTCAAGGGCTTAGGGGCAACCTGCCCCGAAAAAGCAAATGGTGGCCCCTCCCGCAGGTGATGTGGAGGTGCAGATCCTCAAAAAGCCTCCCGTCCCTACCTCGGAGAACCCAATCTCCGTCGAGGGGCCCCTGGTTCCTCCACCGGGCTACCCGGATTCACCCACCGTTGGGCCTACCAAGGCTGGGGTGATTGACTTCGATTTTTCGCCCGAAGTACCACCGGCCCTACCTCGCAGGCATTTACCGTCTCTGCCTCCATCTCTTATCAATCCCAGGGCTTCGTTCCCCTCCCCTCCTATGGACATATTGCGGGAGGAGCAGCGTCGCCCTCTTGGCGAGGCCTATCAAATCAACACTTCACACCTGCGAAAGCATGGCGCGTCCATTTTGCTCGGCCCCACCCAGAGCTAATCAAGAAGTTAGGAAAACTTTCTACGAGGTAATTTGCCATATTTCCCTTTATCGGATTACTTCATTTTTTTTTTAAATGTTCTGCCTTTTTATTTTCAGAGCTGGCTAGACCTGAACCACCTCCATGGGATGTTTCATAAGGCCTTAGTGGCTTACAACAGGGTCGAGATTAGCTCTTCCCTGGTTGTATTCAGAGTTGAGAAGAAAATCGAAGCCCATAAACAGTGCCTCGAGGAGCACCATTGGCCCTGTGCCAAGGCTTTCGACAACGACTTGGGCACCTTTAATAAAATGGAAGCCTTGATCGACAAGCAAAACACTGTCATTCAGGAGGTTGGAATTTACCAATCCCTTTCTGGGGACATCCTTACAGTGGCGCTGAGGTCGCAATTGTTATAGGCTCAAGAGACCTGCCACCGTATTCTTGCCGAACGAGAGCTGGCCATCCAGTCCTGCGAGAAGCTCGAGAATGAGCTGAAAGATGCCTCTGCTCGGGCTGTTGGTGCCCAGGCCAATTATGATCAATTGGTGCAGGTCGTTGGTCACCATGGAGAAGTTGTCATTGCCGCTTATAAGGAAAACGATGCTTCTAAGGCTCTGTTAGGGGAGTTGTTCTGCCCCGCCATCAACAAAGCTGAATACGATGTTGAGGTTGCCCTCATGGAGGACGTGCAGGCCCGCTTGCAAGGCCAAGGCATTCAAATTGACTTGTCGGACCTCCTTGGCGAAGCCCTCCCTGATCCCAAGATTCACCTGTGATTCTTCCTGGGTTACATGCATAGTTAAAGGAGCCCCGTCCCCCTTAACTGGATCTGCTTTGACATCTTGCCAGTTTTTAGTTGTTTCTTTTTACCCAGGGGCTTTTATCCCCCCGTTGTATATCATTCTTTTGTTTTTTAATGAAATTTCATTCCCAGAGTTTCCTGGGCCGTTAATATGCAAACATTTTCTAAGTTCGCTTTATCGTTTTTTTCCTCTGCACGAGTTTTGTTCATGCATCTCAGTCTTATTTTGACTTTTCTTTATGTATGCTGGGCTCTTGAACCTCCGATTTTTTTATTTTTTTTATTTTTTAGTATCTTTCCCTGGATCTCGCGGTCCTCCTTAGGGACAGCCCTACCAGCGGATAGAAGTAATTTTATCCATGGGCGCAACCCTTCCAAGCACGAAACCTTTTGAGTTGTGGTATCAGACCCTTCAAGAAGAGTCCTTTAAACATAATATATAAGCGAAATCAAATCTTATGAGGGAAACAAAGCTTTTATTATTTCAAATAGCATTACATAGACTTCTATTGATTGCTTATTTATTCACTAACATTATTCTGGATATGTCACATGAAATATTTCCTAAGATGTTCAACATTCTATGCATAGCTAAAGACTCCAGGCCTGATCTCTCTTGATGCTAGATAATGACCTTCCCAGTTTGGCCCCAACTTCCCCTGTCCAGGTTAGGATTTGAAGATGGCCTTCCAGAGCACCCAATCTCCTTTTTGGATATCTTTGAGTCGGACCTTCTTGGCAAAGGATCTGGCCATGGCTCTTTTTCCCTCCAGCATTTTTATCTGTTCATTCTACCGAAACTCCTCGATCAGGTTGAGATCCTCATGGAGTCCCTGATCATTTATTTCTTCCTCATAAAGCTGTACCTGACTATTTGGAATACCTACCTCCATTGGGAGCACTGCCTCTATGCCGAATGTTAGCAAGAACGGGATCTCCCCTGTTGTAGTGCTCGGGGTTGTCCTGTGAGCCCATAGGACCTTTGGCAGTATATCCACCCATAGTTCTTTTGCTTGCCCTAGGTCGGTTTTGATGCCCTGCAAAATAGTGCGGTTAGTTACTTCGACTTGCCCATTAGTTTGAGGGTGAGCTACAAAAGCAAATTTCAGTTTACTTCCTAGCTCTTCGCATTTGCCACGGAAGTAACTAGAGTCAAATTGCCTGCCATGATCTATGATCAGGGCCCAAGATACCCTAAAGCGGCATACCACCAATTTTCATACAAAATTCCAGGCTACCCCCTCGGAGATTCTACCCATTTGGTGAAGTAGTCAACCGTCACAAATACAAACTTCTTCTGGCCTTTGCCCAAAGGTAAAGGTCCCAGAATATCCAGCCCCCACTGGGCAAAAGGCCAGGGGCTGACCATGTAGGCCAACTCAATTGCCGACTGCCGAGGTATCCTGGAGAACCTCTGGCATGTATCGCATTTTTTTACCATTTCCAATTCTTCCTTCTGTATCGTGGGCCAGTAATATCCCTGTCGGAGGGTCTTCCGGGCTAATGCCCTGCCCCTTAAGTAGCTTCCATACACCCCCTCGTATATCTCTCTGAGCACCTAGTTGCCCTATTCTTGAGTTACGCATTTCAGCATAGGCCAGGCGTAGGCCTGCTTGTACAACTACCTCCCCAGCATAATAAATTTCGAAGCTCATCGCTCTACACTCCAAGCCTCCGCCCAATCATAAAGGAGATCACCATCCTTTAGATATGCCTTTATTGGCTGCATCTAATCCCTACACATAGTTATGGCTGCAATTTCCAGAGTCGGGGCTTGAATTGACGGGGTCTTTACCTCGTTTACTTTTATAACTGCCGACCGTGAGGAACGCACAGCCAGCCTCGCGAGAGAGTCTTCCCTCTCATTCTCGGATTGCGGTACCTGGCTGACATGAAAATGCTCGAGCCCTTGGACCAGCTCTTTGACCTTATTAAGATAGGCCAGCATAGTCAAGTCTTTTGTCTCATACTCACTCAGTACCTAGTTCGCTACTAATTGTGAATTCGTAACCATATCTACGCTCCTTACTCCGAGTGAGATAACCGTCTTTAAGCATACTATCAATGCCTTATACTCGGCCTTATTGTTGGAAGTTGGAAACAAAAACTTGAGTAAGTACTGGCTTTCTATTCCATCGGGGCTGATGATTAAAACCCCAGCCCCGCTCCCTTGCTTCCCCGAAGCTCCATCAACTTGTACCTTCCAAGGGGTGTCATTTTCCTCCATCTGGTCCCCTGTACATTCTACCACAAAGTCCGCTAAGGCCTGTACCTTGATGGTCGTTCGGGGTTGGTAGACGATGTCGTACTGACTGAGCTCTACGACCCATTTTAGCAAGCTTCCGAAAATCTCTGGCTTTTTTAGTACTTGCTTGAGAGGCATATCCGTCAAAACTCAGATTGTGTGAGCGTCGAAGTAATGTCTAAGTTTCCGTGCTGCAATTAAGAGAGCCAACGCCATCCTCTCCAGGGTCGAGTACCTGAGCTCTGGTCCTCGCAGGACCTTGCTCACGTAATAAACTGGTTTTTGGAGGCGATTCTCCTCTCTTATCAAAGCCGCAGCCACTGCCTTGCTTGAACTAGTGAGGTACAATGTCAGGACCCCTCTTTTTTCTGGTCTCGACAAGAGTGGAAATGATGCCAGGTATCTCTTCACCTCCTCAAAAGCCTCCTGGCACTGATCAGTCCATTGGAAGTTTTTTGGATTCCTCAATACTCAAAAAAAAGGAGCACATTCGTCTACAGACCTAGACATGAACCTATTCAGGGCTGCTATCTTTCCGGTCAACTTCTGCACATCTTTGACACTCCTTGGGGGGTTCACATTTAGTATGGCTTGAACCTTGTCTGGATTTGCCTCTATGCCACGACTGGTAACCATGAACCCAAGGACTTGCTTGCTCAGACCCCAAAGGCGCATTTTTTTGGGTTGAGCTTGATCCCGTACTGCTCTAAGGTAGCAAAAGTTTCTGCCAGGTCCGCTACATGGGCGTGAGCGTGCTTACTTTTAATCGACATATCATTGATGAAAACTTCCATGTTCATCCCAATTTGTCTGTCAAACACCTTATTCACCATGCGCTGATACGTAGCCCTGGCATTTTTCAACCCAAAGGGCATTACTCTATAGCAGTAGGTTCCCGTGCCAGTAATGACGGTCGTTTTCTCCTTGTCTTTTGGGGCCATCATGATTTGATTATATCCATTGAATGCATCCATGAATGTGAGTAACTCACAACTAGAGGTAGCATCTACTAGTTGGTCTATCCGGGTCAGAGAATAACAATCCTTAGTGCACGACTCAATGAGGTCTTTATAATCAACGCATAACCGCCACTTCCCGGGGCTCTTGGCCACCAAGACCACATTGGCTAACCATTCTGGGTACTGCACAACCCTAATATACCCTGCTTCCAGCAACTTCCTGACCTCCTCCCTAATGTTCTTGCTCATTTCTTCCCCAAAATTCCGCTTCTTCTGGCGGACAGGTCGAAACATCGGGTCTACGTTCAACTTATGAACTATCACTGATTGGTCTACCCCTATCATGTCAATCGTACTCCAAGCAAATATATGTAGGTTATAAGAAAGGAAGTCAATTATACCTTGTCGCAGATCCAGAGGGAGGTCATGGCCTATTTTTACCCGCCGGCCTTGTGAGAATTCTACCTCCTCCCACTCCTCAGCAAGGGCAAGTTCCTTCCTCTTCTTGTCTTCTGGCTCATTGGGACACCAGGCCTTTGGGCCTTTCATCTTAAGAGAAGAAACATAGTAGTGGCGAGCGGCCAACTGATCTCCTCTAATAGTGGCCACGCCTCCAGGAGTTGGGAACTTCAAGGCTTGGTGTAGCGGTGATGCCACCGCTTGGAATTTTATTAGTACCACCTGTCCCAAGATTCTATTATACATTGATTCGCAGTCAAGGACAATGAGGTCTGCCATGATCGTCACTTTCTTTGGCCCTTCCTCCAAGGTCACGGGTAAGTTTATAACCCCTTCTGGATGGAAAGCTTCCCTTGTGAACCCTGATAGTGAACCATTCAAGGGGCAAAGCCTTTCACGCCCTATCCTCAACCTGTCGAAGGCCTTCAGAAACAACACTTCTGCTGAACTGCCAGTATCCACCATCAGGCGTCTGACTATGTAATTGGAAATTTGGGCCTCTACCAACAGTGGATCATCATATGGGTAGATTACGCCTTTGAGATCATCTGCAGTAAATGCTAACTACTTTTCAACTCCCTGTCCCTGATACCGGGGCTCTTCTGTCATAACCCTGGCATAGGACCTTATTGCCTTTCTACTGGTCCCACCAGACGCGAATCCCCCGGCTATGGTATCTACTACCCCTAGGTGTCGATTATCCTGGTCCCTTCCGCTTTGGGGGCTGCGCTCCCTTTCATGTTGGAGGCTGCATTCCTTATCATGCATGGTTCTCCTTTCTCTCTCTCTCCGGGGCTCCTGATTTCCTACGACAAATCTGTTCAACAGCCCCTTCTTCACCAGGACCTCTATCTCGGCCTTGAGCTGCTTACAATCTTTTGTGTCATGACCGTGATTTCTGTGGTACCAGCAATATTTATCTTTGTCCCTCTTGTCTGGGTTACCTGTCATCCTAGCCGGCCAACGAAACTCGCAGTGGGTCTGAATTTCATGCAGGATCTCTGCCTTGGGCATATTCAAGGGAGTATAGTTTCGATCAAACCTTCCCCGGCTATTGCTGCCTTGTCCTTTTGACCGACTCCTCGGGGTTCTTCTATGCTTGCCTGCTCCCTGAGCTTTCCCTTTCCCCACGACTCCCTTCTCTTCCTCTTTCTTGGCCGTCATGACCTCTTCTGAACTGATGTACTTGGAAGCCCGTGTCATGAGTTCCTCCAGATCATGGGGCAATCTTTTTCCTAAGGACGCTTGTAAGGGCCTAAAGTGTAGGCCCTGCATATACGTGACCATGACTACTGACTGGTCGAGGTCTGGTACTTCTAGGGCCGCTTGATTGAATCCTTGAGTATAATCCCGTAGGGTCTCCCCCCTCTGCTGCTTTATAGAGAGCAAATACGAGGTGAGTCTCGGAGGCTTCTTGCTATTAGCAAATCAGGCAAGGAACAACCCAGCAAACTAGTCGAAACCATGAACTGAGGCCTCTGGCAGGCCAGCGAACCACTTTCGTGTCGCCCCCACCAACGTTACCAGAAAAGCCCGGCATTTGATTGCGTCCAGGACATCCTGAAATGTCATGTGGTACTCGAAGATTATAAGGTGATCCTCCAGATCCCCAGTCCCATCATAGGTCTGGAAACTGGGGAGTTTGTACCCATATGGCATTGGCTTCCGCATAACTTCTCTGGCAAAGGGATGATGTTTCCCCTGTCCCACCAAGACCTGATGCTGACCTCTATGGCTACGGGTGTCCTCTGGTCTCTCCTGCCATGGAGGTCTCCCTTGCCTTTCTTGCCCGGCCTTCCCTGCAGCTCTGCCGAGGCTGTTGTATTCGTCAAAAGAGCCGAGGCTTGGGGTGGGTTCCTTGCTATCAGATCTTCCCTCTAAAGATGAGCGACCTCCGGACGTGCTAACCCTTGAGTTTGGAGAAACTGGTTAAAATCCCTCTTAGACCATTGAATAACTGCACCAGGGTGGGCAAGTCAACCTGCTGGGATGAGGACAGCATATCTCCTGGAACAAATACCGGTGGAACTGAGGTGGCAGCTTCCCCTGGTGCCGTGTTAAGGGGGACGGGAGCTATTAGAGGAGCAATACCTTCAGGAACCTGATGCTCCTCGGGAGGGCTCTGGTTCCCCCCAGTATTGGCTTGACTTCGTGTGTGAACCATCGTGGTATCTCAGTGGGGTTGTTGGACATTCCCACAGACGGCGCCAAACTATTAAGGTAAAAAACTTTAGTTGCTCCGAGTAGCTCCTTAAGCCGGACCTGAACCTGCAAAACAAAGGAACCGATGGAGGTACTCGCGGTGCCCACTCTGACGCTCAAGTCAATTAACGTGGGATGAAACTTGTAAGCGATGAAGGATATATATTTTTGCATACCTGCTCCCGTGGAACTACTCCCATTTTATACTTGTAGTAAGGAAGTTCCCTAAACAAATAAGAATTCCTCCAGAATCAGGACTCCCAAGAGTCCTTCTTCGTTCCATAACCCACAGTGATCATACCGCCTATGAGTCTTTCCTTATCTGGTCTCCTCGATCTTATCCTTATCCTCCTTGCACCCCTGTATGCGTGTCTGCCCGACGGGTCCGGCAGATCCAGGGCTTGAAGAAAGACGGAACTATCCATTATCACCAGAGCTGAGTTTCCAGGGCTGGAACCCCACCCTTATCAACCACAAATATTTGTATCTAAACATCAGCAAAACAATAATCACCAAAAATAGTGCCAAGAACTATTTCCACTAACCCATATCCAATTCCTCTTGTGTTTGAAAGAAAAATCAATATTGTAGTTCATGCTCATTTTGTTTTACAAAATTCCCGAATGCTGCACTCATGTTCCAGTACCATCACAACTCTTGGGCACATCATCAGACCCATCAAACAGCTCATATATGTAAGCCTCAAAATATAGTTGTTAAAGAAAAAATTGGTAGCCCCGAACTCCTTCTGGGCCTGGACGAGTTTCCTTATTCGAATAATATTTTGTATGCTCTGTCCATCTTGCAGTCCTCGTAAATTTGGGGCAGACTATTAGCCGGACTGTTATTAGCCCCGTGGGCTGACATTACCCAGGGCTACAGCTCCGGTCTTTCGTTCTTGATAGGGCTTGATGGTCGGGGCTGGCACGTCTGGCCTACTCCTCATCCTGGTATAAGGGGTTTACCCCTTCCTGCTACGTACTCTGTTAGGTCCCTGCCCGTTACCATGTCAGCGAGGGCCGCATCAAATTTATGCATCAGGTCCCGTTGTCCTGAAGCTCTGAGGTCCAACCTTCTGTTCTCGGGGCTCAATGGCCTGGGCTGACCTATTTGGTAGGGCTAGACAAGTCCCATCAGCCTGTGTTATACGAACTGTAGGGGTTGGAATCTTCTACTTGGGGCTCCATCAGCTTATTTCCTGTAAAACAAGGACCCCTGGGGGGTACCCGGGGGCCCCCTCCGATGCTCAAGTCAGTTATGGGAGCAAAAGATTACTTAAGAGCATTAAAGTATTGCATGTGAGCAAAGTAGTTGCTTAGGAGCAATTAAGAGAGAGCTTGTAAGCGTTAGAATGAGATACCTATACTCTTCATGTCTACTTGTATTTATAATTGCTGAAATATGGAGTTGTAATATAGGATAGAGGTGAATCCCACGATTTTAGGCTTAAGCAAATAATATCAAAGAGATAAGATAAATCCTTTATCTTTAGGCTTAATGAGATAATATCTAGAACCCATATCTTCAAGGATCCAATTAAATCTCTCTGTACTTATCCTTATCTAAAAACTCCCTTTTTTTCGTCTACTGCCCAATGCTCCCCGTGAGCCCAGGTCAGGACGTTGACGAGGCTACCCTTGTGAGCCCAAGTCTGAACGTTGGCAGGGCTATGCTAGCTCCGTAGGCCAAATCTTTACGGGGCTCGAGATCCACCCCTGTCAATTGCCCTTCTAATCTCTTGAGCTCCGTAGGAAGTTAGGGGATCGTAATATAGGTGGAGCTCTTTGGTTCCCACGTCAGGGTCTTACTACCATCTTTAGCTGGTCTACGTACCTTGAGATTTATGCCCCCTAGTTCACGTTGTCAAAAATATCTCCTTCATGACATGTTTTTTGCATGACTCGAGCTAATGACCTTATCTTTGAATTCAGCTCATAGCTTTATTTTTTAGGTCTCGTCGGTGAGCCCTCAGACCCTTATATTAGTGAATTCAATCTTGAAGTTGCTCCTACTGATATTTTGGTGGAGCTTTGGTATTCCCCCCAAGTTTTCTTTAGAGAGGTTAAAGAGCTTGTTGCGATTATTAAGGTTGGATGTAGAGGAACCGTGAGATCGAGAAGAGAAGTCAACCAATGGAAGAATTTGAGGTGCAGGCCTCTTTAATAGGAGCGTGTAGGTACGAGCACATGATGTTAGGGCCAACGGTTAAGCTTGATTTAGCCCTCATCCCATGTTTATCTTTGGCTCTTACGGTCCCAGCTCTGGTATTTTATTACTCTTACAATGCTCGAGTGTTTGGCTTAAAGTGACATGTAATTTTTTTTTTAGCTAAAGGCAATTCGACTTTGCCATTTTCAGCTTAGCCCTAGCCCTTTTTTAGCCTCTGGCATATGTCTGACCTAAGAATGGCATTTCAACTTCCTCTTTTGCTCTTCTTATGTTTGATATGGCTTTTAGCCTTGTCTTGTGCTTGAGTTTGGGCTCGACTTCCCGAGCTTTCCCTGGGCTCCACTCATATTTGAGCTATTTGAAACTTTTTTAAGTTGGTCTCCCTTGATGAGAGGGGAGCGTTGAACACTTTGTTTTACTTAACTTGATTTTGGCCGTTCAGCCTTGGCTCTTTCGGAGCTCACCACTAGGCTCTATCTTTAGCTAAGTTTTCTTAACATTTGGGACTTGTAGGAGCCCTTTCAATGGTCTTTTCTGAACTTACCTTTGATTTTGAAGGTCTAAGGGGCTTTTGGGGTCCCTTCTCCGACCCTTGGCCTATGCTCATTTTGGCCTTTCTTGGATCCCGACATACTCTTCTTAGCCCTCGAGATATGTCGGGATTTGGCCTTGGCCATGTATGGATTGGCTTGGTCATTGTGCTGAGCCTTGATTTATCACGAGTTGGTTTCCAACTCAGCTCGTTTCAGTTAGCCTTGTGTCGATTTTTTTCCAGTTCCTTTCGAGCTTAGAGAGTTTTAGACATCCTAGAAGGCCCTTCCTCAATCTTTTTGCAAGTTCTTCTTGAGGTCTTAGGGAATTTAAAGGTCTTTTCCAACCTTCTTGTTAGTTTTATTGAAGCCTAGGGACTTGCGTGGAGCCCTTCTTCGGCCTTAAGTGAGCTTTTCCGAGGTCCAGGGACTTATAGAAGGCCGTTTTTATGACCTCGGGCTCTTTATATTTTTGTTGTAAAATTCTCCTTTTTGGTTAAAAGCCTCTATGCCGCGGTTCAACTTTTTTCAGCTTGGCTTGGGCTCTTTCTCCAATCTCTTTATTTGGATCTCAATTGTCCCCAGACCACATTGGCTGAGGTCCTTTATGTAATTCTAGCTTTGCTAGTTCCAACCCCTTCAAGAATGTATTAAAGTTCAGCCCTTCTTTAGTTTGAGGCTTGAGGAGCATTTTTGCATGTCCACTGGTCTTTTGAGTAAGATACATTGCTATGGGCCTCACGTTTGTCTCAATTTCTCTTGATGACCTTTAAATTGATGCCAACATCTTTAAGTCTTTTTGACTCAAGTAGCCTTGAGTTCTTACGTCCTCGAGGGCTGACTGGATAGTCAGGGGTAGTCAGCCTTGAGCTCTTACAACCTCGAGGCCTGGCTCAAAAGTTGGTGCTATTCAGCATTTCGGACCATTATATGATCTCTTGCTTGTGAAATAGACCTCCCTGATTTTGGACCAACAATTTATAGGTCCTTAAGTGAGGATGTTGATGATCATTTGATTTCGGACCTGGTACTTGAGGATATACTCTTAGTTATTTAGGTTAGGAATTCCTTAGTTAGCTTTATGCATACTGGCTAAGGATGCTTTAGACTTAGTAGAGGTCATTTCTTGTTGGTAGGACCTACGGGGCTATGGTGCTTATCAAATGTTGCGACTTAAGTGGGCTGAAGCCAAGCTCCACTCAGTGCTTAATTGTCCCAGGCTATGCTTGACTTTTGGAACAAATAGCTCAATGAGCATCGTGACCTAAATGGGCTATGTCGAGCTCCATCTGGTGTTTGGATGTTTCTGGCTATACCCTATATTGTTTGGTCCTTTGTCGGCCTCGATGTATGGCCTGAGGGATGATAACCCGAATAGTTTCTGGGAAGACCCTGAAGGGTTCTTGTCTAAGCTTGGGGAATAATGACCCCGGTGATGGTAGTGAGAACTCGGAGGGTTCTTGTCTTAGCTTAGGGAGTGAAAATCCTTGTGATGGCTGGTACGACCCCAAAGGGATATTGTCTTGGCTTGGGAGGTAATGTCCCATATGGTGGCTGGTGAGACCCCAAAGGGATCTCGTCTTTGCCTGGGGAGTAATATCCCTGGTAATGGCCGATGAGACCTCAGAGGGTTCTCATCTTGGCTTAGGGAGTAATGTCCTATATGGTGGCTGATAAGACCCTGAAGGGTTCTTGTAATGTCCCCAATAGTGGCTGGTAAGACCCCAGCGGGTTCTTATCTTGGCCTAGGGAGTAATGTCCTATATGGTGGTTGATGAGACCCCGAAGGGTTCTTGTATTTGCCTGGGGAATATGTCTCATATGGTAGCTGGAGACCCCTAAGAGTTCTCGTCTTAGCCTTCAGAGTGCTGCAGCCCTTGATAGTGTTGAGCTCTTATGGATCATAGGCCAGCTCTCATAGCCTGGAAGAGCTTGGGAGACTTATGTTGTGACTGGGCTGTGTTGGTTACCCATTTTTTATGCTGAAGGAGCTCCACTGAAGTTGGAGGAACTCTACTGAGTTTAGGAGAGTTGTTGTTTCTTGAGCTGAGGAGAGCTCCGATAATCTTAGGCTAAGGAGAGCTCTTGCCCTTTGAGGTAAGAAGAGCTCCGCTGATTTTAGGAGAGCTCTGATACTCTGCTGGGCTGAAGAGAGCTTATGCCCTTTGAGGTAAGAAGAACTCTGTTGATTTTAGGAGAGCTTCGATACTCTGCTGGGCTGAAGAGAGCTCCGTTGATTTTGGGAAAGCTTCGATACTTTGCTGGGCTGAGCAGAGCTCTTGCCCTTTGAGGTAAGAAGAGCTTCGCTGATTTTAGGAGAGCTCCGATAATCTTGGGCTGAGGAGAGTTCCTGCCCTTTGAGGTAAAAAGAGCTCTGCTGATTTTAGGAGAGCTCCGATACTCTGCTGGGCTGAGGAGAGCTCATGCCCTTTGAGGTAAGAAAAGTTCCGTTGATTTTAGGAGAGCTCCGATACTCTACTGGGCTGAGGAGAGCTCCGCTGATTTCAGGCTGATTTGATTACCTCATTGTGGGTTGGCGTACACCTCAACAAATTATCTCATCACTGTTGGACTTACACCTAGATATCACAATGATATTTACACGAGCTATTCTTTTGCTCTCTCTTTTAATGATAAGTCAATTGAGAAAAAATGTTAGGAGATGCATCTTGAGCATTTTAAACATAATTTTCAGATATTTAAATGTATCTCTAGCTCACCTTGACCAATATAAATCCAAATCAGAGTTAAAACAAGGCAAAAATGAAACAAACTGTTGCTGAAACTTCAGGTTCATCATTTCTAGACAGCTCAGACACATTTTGCAAAAATGGTCATAACTTTCTCTAGGAAGCTTCAATTCATGAACTGTTTGAAATGTTAGAACCTAGACTCGTAGGGCTTTCTGCCCATATATAAATTACTAGCCAATTGTTTCTCAATTGTAGCAGTTTTTTAGTCAAAGTCAACCTGACAAAATCTTATTCGTAACCTTGCTATATCTCAAGCTCTTTCATAGTGTAATTTTTTGCCTCTTACACTACCTTAAAATGCAGTAGCATGACCAGCTAAGTTGTCATTATGTATGTCAAATATATACACAATAGGTCAAACCATAATTATACGCAATATAAATTAGCTTGGCTATATCGTTCCCTAAAGCACTTATTATCTTCAAGTGTTTTATCAAACACCTTAAGTACACATCACGAAAGGCATGCATTTGCATACGTTTTTCCATGCAAATTGCACATCGACATTTTATCAAACAAATTCAACACATAACATAAGATATATATAATTTGTGTCTAAGTTTCTTGGTGCCAAGTTCACCTTGACATTTTGTCGAACACCTTAGGTGTTTTGTTAAGAATACATACTAATAAGTGTCTGCCAAACTAATGTTATTTCTAGATAACATCACATATTAGAATCAAAAAATGCAAGGATAATGATGAACAATTGTAAGTGATGTTCTGGACATTATTATGCGCATATATATGTCTTCTTTTAAGCTATGATATAAGCATGTTATGGTATGAAAAAATAGTAGCATGGACTTGGCTAGTCACGTTGTGTAATATGGCAATCATTAGATATCTTGTCGAAACAACAAGTTTGAGAATTGTGAGTGAATCATGCACTTTAATTAGGTAGTAGCTTGTATAACATGAATATGCCAACTGATAAAGACAATATCAGTGCCTTATCATTGAACTTTAATGAAGCATATAGTTAACATGGATGTATAGCATGTAAATGCTTAACAAACTGGGTGATCAACTTAATGTAATAAGCAATCAATAGATGGTAGCTAGCACAGGACAAGTATTATCGCTACTTATCTTGCACAAATGTGGTTTCTCAGTGGGACAATCCTTCATTCCCATAGACGGCGCCAAACTGTTAAGGTAAAAATTGGCAGCTCCGAACTCCTTTTGGGGCTGGACGAGTTCTCTTATCTGGATAATCTTTTGTATGCTCTGTCTACCTTGTAGTTCTCATAAATATGGGGCAAACTATTAGCGGGGCTGTTATTAGCCCCGTGGGCTGACATTACCCAGGGCTACAATTCCGGTCTTTCGTTCTTGATAGGGCTTAATGGTCGGGGCTGGCACGTCTAGCCTGCTCCTCATCCTGGTCTGAGGGGTTTACCCCCTCCTGCTGGGTGCTCTGCTAGGCCCCTGCCCATTACCATGTCAGCGAGGGCCGCATCAAATTTATGCATCAGGTCCCGTAGTCCTGGAGCTCCGAGGTCCAACCTTCTGTTCTCGGGGTTCGATGGCCTGGGCTGACCTGTTTTGCGGGGCTGGACAAGTCCCGTCAGCCTGTGCTATACGAACTGTAGGGGCTAGAATCTACTACTTGGGGCTCCATCAGCTTATTTCCTGCAAAACAAGGACCCCTGGGGGGTACCCGGGGGCCCCCTCCGACGCTCAAGTCAGTTATGGGAGCAAGATATTGCTTAAGAGTATTAAAGTATTGCGTGTGAGCAAAGTAGTTGCTTAGGAGCAATTAAGAGAGAGCTTGTAAGCGTTAGAATGAGATACCTGTACTTTTCATGTCTACCTGTATTTATAATTGCTGAAATATGGAGTTGTAAGACAAGATAGAGGTGAATCCCACGATTTTAGACTTAAGGAGATAATATCAAAAGAGATAAGATAAATCTTTTATCTTTAGGCTCAAGGAGATAATATTTAAAACCCATATCTTCAAGGATCCAGTTAAATCTCTCTGTAATTATCTTTATCTAAAAACTCCCTTGCTTTTCGTCTACTACCCAATGCTCCTTGTGAGCCCAGGTCAAGACGTTGACGGGGCTACCCTTGTGAATCCAGGTCCGAACGTTGGAGAGGTTATGCCATCTCCTTAGGCCGGATCTTTTTGGGGCTCGAGATCCACCCCTATCAATAGCTTTCCTTAATGGCATCCTAAACTCACTCTTTAAATGTGATGCCAACACTTTCACCAAAAAAGGAAGTACACCGTTGCATACATGCTGCCAATCTCCTCCTCCGGTTCTCTGGCGCTTGTGGTGATTGTTGCTGTTGCTGCTGCTGCTACTGTTGCTACTGCTGTAGCGGTGGTGTTGAGCTAGGCGAACCAAAAAAGCCACGTCCATGGCCGCAATCATGACATCCTCCATTGTGTCAAACAGGTTCAGGTGGGGGACGCTGTCATGGAGTTGAATGGGTTTTCTTGGAATATTAGTGTTTGTTTCAGGTTTGGGACTGAATGTGTGAGATGAGGGCAAAAATGAAATTTCGGTCAAATTTAACAAAAAAATAAACGGATGTTTAAGAGAAGGATATGAGTTACATATATTAAAAAGTGGGGTGTGTTTCATTTTGTAAATTTGCAGGAGCTTTGTCTGAAACAAAAAAAGAAAAAAGAAAAAAAGAAAATCCACGCTCCCACCTATTTTCAAGAAAAGGATAAACCTCGTCACCCACACACAACACAGAACGCTAAAGGTAGTAAGAAATGTTATGTATGGAGCTTTTGACTGCAAATTCTCTATCTATAACTAAGACTACAAAAATTGTGCCTCCGTTCTCCGCTACCATATCAAAACCCTCTTTACTATCATCGCCATCATTGTCCACTGCTTTCTCTCTCCTTTCTCTTCGTCCTCACCACCACCAATGGCTCACTAGCAGCCGTTGCCTTCCGCCGCCTGCCCATGAGTCTGAGGAGAATGCCGAAAGCTTTGAAATGGACACCGAAGCGCTTGAGCATGAAGCCAAACAAGCCGTTCGAGAGTATTCTGTCTCTCTCTCTCGCCAACTGATTATAGGTTTATTGTATCTCTTTTTCCCATTACTATTATTTATACTTGTCTTCAGCACGCTTGCCTAACTTTATCACATTTTTGTTTCTATAAATTGTTTCAGAAGATGAAACCAACGCTCAAAAGGAAACTAGTGGAAAGAAGAAGAGTAATAGAAATACAACCATCACAAATGTTAGTATGCATTCGAATTTAGTCTCATTGCTCTTCTTCACTTAATTCATTGTTATGTAGCTAACTCCTTAGTTGCTCCGTTTTCATATAAAGGAAAAGAATAGAATAATGTGTAATAAATGCTCGCAAATTGCTTATAAACAAACGTTCCGAAGAAAAAAAAAATACGGGAATGAGATGGAACATGTAAGAATCTAAAATTATTTTAAGGAACAAGATTGAAGGCTAGAAATGTGATTGTCTGTATGTATTTCCCTTTATAAGTATATCTGGTCGTGAGTGGTTGGAAAGATAGTGTCAATTGTAAAATGGCTTCCTTTTTGTATATGATCTCTAATTTGATGGTGTTCCAGAACTTTTTATTAAGCTTATTCTGAAGTAAAACCACTTGTATCTTTTGCAAAGATTTTGCCTGTATGACGTGAAATGCATTGCTTGAGTTTATTCTAATGTGATGGAACTGGTTGCGTTTAAGGATTTTTCTATACTGCTGACTTGACCAATTAAATGTTCATCAGCAGATACCAGATCACCTTCTCCCAAGGGTTGCAATAGTTGGACGGCCAAATGTTGGCAAATCAGCATTGTTCAATCGTCTTGTGGGGGTATATCATTCTTTGATTTTTTTACATCTGTAGATTCAACCAAAATGCCAGGAGTCGGGTTGAAACTTCAGTCTACAATTTCTGGTGCTGGGAACTATTCCGTTGTCTCCTGTAGATACATTTACTGATTTCAATTACGCGTTGTAGGGGAACAGGGCAATTGTCGTAGATGAACCTGGGGTAACCAGAGATCGGTTGTATGGCAGATCCTTTTGGGGAGATTACGAATTTATGGTAGTAGATACTGGTGGAGTCCTTACTATCTCAAAGTTACAAGATGATGTTATGGAAGAATTGGCCATCACAACTACCATTGGCATGGAGGGAATCCCACTTGCTTCCAGGGAGGCTGCTGTCGCCAGGATGCCCTCAATGATCGAGAGACAGGCTACTGTAGCTGTTGAAGAGTCATCTGTCATCATATTCCTTGTTGATGGCCAGGTATGGTCCTGAAATAGGGTCCCTATAATTGGTTGTATCAAGTCATTTCAGTAAGTAAAGAACTGCTCCTTTGGGACAATTATACCAACATGACACTCACGAACATGAGAAGTTCATTGTTTCAATTCCAGGGTTTTATGGAGGAATATATAGTTCAGTAGAATGTTTAAATCTGCCTAATTCTAATTTCTGAATTATTGAATAAATTGGTGGCTATACATTTTAGCAAGAGATCCAGAACTTTTAGCTCAAGGTTGATAAAGACAAGCTGGAGGGGAGACATTTTATACATCTCATAGGTGTCTTATACTAGAGGATATTGTGGTTTACAGTTCTGCTATGATATATGTTAAAAGGGGTATCATACACTTACCTTGTTCACTGAAGAAGCTGCAATTGCAAACTCAGTTAGCCTAAAGTTTTAAGATAATGAGAAGTCATTTGACTTGTCTCTCAAGGAGTGCTGAAAGAACTGTATTGTTGCAAGTTGAGGGAAAGATGACCAGAGTAGATGTTAAATAGCAAGCCTAGAGGCAATTTTAATGAATATTCCAGATTCAGATCCGCTTATGGGCATGATTAGAAATGTGAGAGATTTTCCCGCTGATTGTGTGGAGTCAATAATGCATTCTGTCTGATTGACTCCATATGAGCAGAGGAAGTAAAAACCTTCAGATGGTGTGACTTGTGTCTGATTGACTCCATATGAGCAGAGGAAGTAAAAAACTTCACATAGTGTGACTTGCATGGAAGTCAAAGAGTGACCATTTTAATGGTTTAAACGATCTATTTTCTCTATGATTCGTTGCCAAGTAATGAATTCCATTATGCACTTTATTTGAAATGTGGGAAATCTTATAAGTATGTAAATTTAATTCGATGAGGGGCAACCAGAGTGTTCCCTCTCTCTTACCAGGGGAATATATTTTATCCTGACTCCATTTGAGATTACATTTATAATCTGCATGTCTTGTTTTCCTCAGTAGGAAAACTAGTGCCTATTCTATGGACAGACAGTATGACAAACTCTGAACAGGCAGGTCTAACCGCGGGTGATGTGGAAATAGGAGATTGGTTGCGAAAGAACTATTCACACAAGTTTGTTATACTTGCAGTTAACAAGTGTGAGTCTCCTCGGAAAGGAATCATGCAAGCATCCGACTTTTGGTCTTTGGGGTGAGATTATCAGTCTTCAATATCCTGACCTTGTGAATATTGGGCTTTTTTCTAATTGAATTTGTTTGATGCTGCTATCTGTTTGGAGTACAATGTTAAAATTATAGGGCAATGAAACGATTGTTCTTTTGGTTTGGCTTAATTTATGAACAGCCAGTCTTTCCTTTTCTCTTTGGATCTGTTGTCTCTTGAACATGATATGTTGGTAACATTGTTTCTTAGACATATGATGACAAATAAAAAGCTACAAGAAGGCCTGTGTTAGAGTTTACTGAAAAGACCTAGGAGGAAAGAAAGGAATTTTGAAGTATTAAGGAAACGCAAGTGAGTAATTGGACATGCAATTAGATGATTGTACTCTGACAGTTCACATTAAACAGGTTTAGGTCTTTCTGATCAAGATGATAATGCATAGGATACACTTGTTTCTACTTTTGTGCATATTATATGGCGGTCATAGTTACCAGATTCGTGGTACGGTTCGAGTCGTGGTACGAATTCGGGAACGGGGTACGACACTTAGAGTTTAAAGGGTATGATAGAGGTATACTTCTTGGTATGCTAATTTTTGTTCACAATACAATATGAAGAATTATTGGGTTCCATTATCAAATATTCTGTAGAGCAATGGTAGTTTATGTTTACTAATTACTAAAATCAATTTGCTGTAACGTTAGTCTAAAGTCCAAAATCCAAACCCAACAATTAAGATAGTTTTTTAATATTGTATATCAAACACAAGACACAAAAGCAAATTAGAAATTTTATATATGTTAAAGGTTTGCAATCTGTATATGTTATACTTTTAGGCTCTTTATTCTTTTTCATTATTTTTATGATAAAAATTTGTATGTTTTTCGAGTCGCTAACTTTAGTGATCTGGAACGCGAATCGTAGAGTTTCGGTACGCAAATGTACCGTGAATTGGGACGTGGAATCCGATACGCTGTTCGAAGGGGGGTAGGGCGAATCTGGTAACGATGATGGCGGTTGTTTTTTTAAAAGACATTTAGAGTTTGGTTCTTTTAGTTATCTGTTTTCTGTTTAGAAGAAACCTCTATTGTCTCCTTAATTTCCTGCACTGAAAGAGGACTATTTTAACAAAGTAACTGACGTATAAAATCCATAAACTTACTTAGCTATGATGACGGTAGAGACATGGAAGAAATGGGTATGTCTACCTCTTATTAAAGTTTACATTTGATGCCTGCTTAATCTCGGAGATGGGATTGAAAATTATCTGGTGCCTATTCAATTGACCTATGTTGCTAGGATTAACCTTTTATTGTATCTTATCTTATTTCTTATTCCTATCTTGGATTCTTTGTGCTGCAGTCTTTGATCCATCAAAGAAGGCATTTGCTTGTATTTCAATGTTTTATAAATCCTATAGGTTTGGAGGTGATTGTAGTTGTTCACTTTTGATCTGGGTTTAATATTTAGAGTAAAAGTAGTCTTCCTTGGGAACATTTTTGTTTGAAATTTTGAAGAGGAAACTTTCATCAGTTTTCGTTAAACTGGTTTAGGCTTGCCAAAGATTATGGAGCTACCAAAAAAATTTGATCATCAATAATCCTAAAAGTTATGTCACTAATCTCCTTCTACTATTTTCCGTATACGTCTAAGCTTTACATGCGTATGCTAGAGTTGAAACTAATCTTGTGGTATTATTATTATTATTATAGCATACTTGTATAGAGTACCCTAAAGATAGTGTGACTACCATTTAACATTCATTACCTATATAGAGCACTGGTTTATGTTTTATATTTTAATAGCATTCCTGACATCTTGAGCGTCTGCATAGAAATTGGAAACTGGATCACTATAGATGTTAGATTAATTCTAATCCACTTGTATTTTGGTGATGTTTTCACATCTGACTCCATAATAACTACTTGTCCTAACCGTTAAGGGTAGCTTAACCGGTAAAGATCTTGGGGGTGTACCCAGAGGTCGTCAGTTCGAGTCCCTCAGGGCCACTGGAGGTTTACCTGGCTGTTAACTTTAGATCCCATGAGATTAGTCGGGCAAAGTTTGGATACCCACAAAAAAAGAAAAAAGAAAATAACTACTTGTCCTAGAAAGATTTTCATAATAACTACTCTTGTCTAAAAGGTTGGTGTGGGAATCATTTGTTACTTATTGACATATGGTTTGGTGATGACTGTTGAAGTAGTTATTAGTATTACTATTAGTTTCTTTTGTGTGTAATTTATCCCACATTGGAGGAGAATAATCTGTCTTATGTACTAAACCCTATATAAGAAAAAGGGTTGCTTCCTTATAATAAAATAACCAAAACTATTTTTTTCTTTAATGTCTCTCTATAACCATTTGAAGGATTGATATCTGGGATTGCACATAATGAATCAAAGATACGCAGCGGAAGAAACTATGAAATACAATTTTTGAAAGCATTCATATATGTAAATCAGTCCCAATACTTGATATTTATGCAATACGCAACTCAAACCAAAGGTAAAACAAGAAGAGAATATTACCTCTTGAAGACCTAAGGTAAGGATTGCTTGGTGAAGCTTTGAGAACCCCTTCAACCTTCCAAAAGTGTAGAAGTCCTAAATTGTCCACCTAGCAAAGTTGAAGAAGCCTTTCCTCCTCCTTGAGTTGAAATGCTAGCAAACTCCTTAGAAGATTTATGAACAATAACACATCTCCTTTTTTTTTTTAAAGATTGCTTAAACTACTCTTAGTTTTAGTTATCTTTTCTAAGTCTCAAAGTTATTCCAAGATACAAGCAAAAGCAAAGATGAACTTAACACTTATGTTCATGCTACAACACTTGCACTCTTAAGTGTTTGTGTTTTTGTCTATGTGAGGTAATGTGTAGAAAAAGAAAACTTCTCTTTCTTCACATGTATGGCTG
Organism: Ehretia macrophylla; assembly: GCA_037974665.1. NCBI lineage: Eukaryota > Viridiplantae > Streptophyta > Magnoliopsida > Boraginales > Ehretiaceae > Ehretia > Ehretia macrophylla. Next base: position 13,695,134 of record CM075782.1, on the reverse strand, counting down.
GCCAAGGCAACCCCAAAATAGCCAATAAAAACTTCTTTTTGCTTTATGTCTTCTCAAGACTTGTTGGGCAATTCTTAACCATTAAGTAAGCCAACCTATGTGGTCAATTGTCAACCCTTGGATCAATAGCTTGGATGGTCAAGATTAGTTTGCTAGCTTTGTGTGCATTGGTCCATATTTTGCCACATCTACATGTTGGCAACCAATGGATAAAAGTCATACTTTACCTATTTGCGCTAAGCACCTCAAATCTTTGCCAAGCTTCCAAATTTGCCCCATTAACTTTTAATGGTTGAGACTACAATTATTAACTCTTAATAATTTCTTAGAGAAGATGATTCAAGTCCAAGCAAGACTTAATCCCTTTGCTAATATGATGTGACTTTCTAGGTTCATAGCCAAATAGCATCAAGGAAATATTAAACACCTTTAATGCCAATCAAACTATTGATTTGTTTCAAGAATTTCTCATCGATTCTTGAAACACCCTTGAAGGTCTTGAGTGACGTCTAGCAACATATCAAGACAATTTGTAAGGCAATGAAGTAATCATGTAATGAACCTATTTAGTTGCTGATTATCCTGCAATTCAATACTTCCATTAAAATGTCTCGATTGAGTAAGAACCATGGTCCGATTAAGTTCATAGACTCAATTCTATGCATAAATTCAACTTGGTGAAATGAGAGATGACAACTACGGAAAAACACCTTTCCATCAATCACACCTTGACCAAGGTTTTCCTCATTTACTAAACCTAATTGAATCGCATAGGACATCGCCTCTTAACCCGAGGTAATGGATTCTATCTTGACAAGCACTTGCCACTCCTTATATTGAAATAATGATACTACGAGTGAACGTATCTTTCCCGTGCTCGGGAGTAGCATTATCCAAAAGTAAATATCAAACCTCAATACATATGACAATTGTGTTGTCTCAAGTCTAAGGATCACTTGCACTATCGCAACGAATACCAAATCATTAATCCATGCCATGTGATTTGTTTATTCATGTCACGTTCACTGATTATTCTGCTAATACTCACCCACATGTTTGTTATTAACATCTCATGCTTGTATGATATGTGACTCGCCATCCTTTATCATTAATATCTCATATTAATCAAAGGTAACAAACTGATGTGATAGCCCGTACTTGACTAGTTGAAGTCCTTTTCAAATAATCTAAGGGCTATGAACATTTTAAATATTTCTCGTGCTAAAGACACATGCTCACATATTTTCAACTCTTGAGAATATGTTTCTTTAACGAAAATACTAGGGACTCATTCATACGAAACAAAAGGAGAATATGAATGATTAAACATGCCATTTATATTTAAAAAAAGTAACATCAAAATGTCCAAATATAAGTCATCTAATTATAGCATTAGGGTATATCTCCAAGCCAAATAGAGCTATTAACCCTAAAATCCCACACCCACCACATATATATATATATATATATATATATATATATATATATATATATATCATATATACTCGCCAGAAACCACCTAAACTACCACGCTAGAGCCAGTGGCAGACTTAGGCACCCGAGCTCAGGGAATGCACTCTTGCAGTGAGAGAAGTTAGGGTGTGCCATTATACAACGAAAGTATCTAACATAATGATTTAAAAAAAAAACCAAAATAAAAAGAAAAAAAGTGTTTTTTTTTTCAAGTTGAGGCCGGCGAGGCAAAACCCCAGAAACCCTAACTGAAATTTCAGGTTTGCTCACCTCCAGCCCTCCAAACACATTGAAATTGATTGTAATTTGGTAAGAAGTAAAGTATTGGCTAAAGAGATTGTCACTTCACATGTGAGTTCAAAGGATCAATTAGCCGATCTCTTCACCAAAGCTTTGGGAGGTCCCCGAGTCGAATATATATGTAACAAGTTGGGGACATATGATATATATGCTCTAGTTTGAGGAGGAGTGTTGAAATAGTTATTAGTATTACTATTAGTTTTCTGTTGTGTGTAATCTATCCCACATTGGAGGAGAATAGTCTTTGTCTTATATACTAAGCCCTATATAAGAAAGGGTTGCTTCCTTATAATAAAATAACCAAAATTATTCTTTTCTCTAATGTCTCTCTATAACCATTAACAATGACCAATCAGGTTTTCGCCCCTTCCGATATCTGCTGTGTCTGGGACTGGAACTGGAGAGCTTCTTGATTTTGTTTGCTCAGGACTGCAGAAAATTGAGGTATATTTTCCCTTCAAATGAAACTGAGAATGGCAAGGTGATCCGCTTGTAACTCATTGTGCCGTAAGTATATATGATCATCCATTTACTATACTTTATTGACTGCTGCTTTATAGGAATCAGAAAACCTTCAAGAAGAAGAAGAAGACTATATCATACCAATTGCAATAGTTGGCCGACCAAATGTTGGTAAAAGTAGTATCTTGAATGCTTTGGTTGGGGAAGACAGGACAATCGTTAGTCCAATTAGTGGAACTACTCGCGATGCTATTGATATTGAATTCACTGGACCAGATGGCCAGGTAAGTTAGTTTCAGAATTCATTGGCTCAAGTCAAGAATATTTTTATATGCTTTGTAGCTGGAAGGAGTAAAAGTTAGGTCATTGATATGGACAAACTCGTCGATGGGTGTAGACATACATGATGGCAGACAATTACTCCCACCTTAATTTCTAAAAGATTCTTTCTATGCTGTCCAAGTATAACCACTTTAAACTTTCCCGTACTCTTTTTTCAAAGTTTTCCCACTCAATTGAAGTATGTGGAGCAACCTGAAATTCGAAAGAGAAGCAAGGAGAAAATGTACCTAGCTGAGATAACCCCGTAGAAAATTCTCAATGTTAGAGGAAATACGTGTAGGTGTACATACTATTTCAACCATTGCCGACCCAAGTTACACTTTCCTTCCATTTTTGTCTTCTTTTTTTTTTTTTTCCCCTTATGCACTCAAATTATTAGATTTCATTACTGCACTCATTTTAGTTGCTGAGTTGTTATGGTACATTGATGTCAAGAATCTTTATACATCTTATTTTCTTTTAAAATTAGTTTCTTGCCTAGTGTGGCTAAATTGCTACCATATGATAGTATCAAAAGAAAAAAACTCCAACCACATGAAATATGCTGATTTGACCCTCAGGAAATTTAATTAGTGAGGTTGGGACTGTGACCATAATTAGATTATCTGGCAGGATGATTATGATTATGCATTTTGACATCTCTTGGTTTATACTTAAGATCTGCCCTAAACCTTATCTTTATCTCTAATAATGAATATATATTTCCTATAAGGATGTTGTTTGTATTGTGATGGATAAGTAATGAAGTACAATTTAAGGTGAAACGTCTGAATAAGTAGATTGTCATTACTGAAACAATTTAGATACAAAACGAAGTAGAAATGGATGTCTATATACCTAGTAATGAATGACAATAAATGACAAGTTAAGTCATTTATTAAGAGAACGAGTTCAAGATGACCAATGAAGTTATACTTGGGAGCATCCTTGGTTAGGTGAAAATCAACAGTTTCAATACTATAATATACATATTTGGTTGTGTTCAATAATTCAGCAATGACAGATTTCAAGTCCGGTCAACAAATTTTCATTGTTTTATATGTATATATATATATATATATATAAACAAACCAAACCATCCCTGTCCCACTAGGGGGGTCGCCTATATGGATTTGACGACGCTCCTTATTCCTGTCAAGAGTCGTCTCATCTGGTAACTCTATGCATGTGATATCTCGTTTTTGTTTCTATCCAACTTATTTTAGGTGTTACAGTACCCTTCTCACGATGTACTTACCTTTGCACCTTCTGGTTTACTACTTCCATACATATATCTATGTATATATGTATATATATGTATACACCCCCACACACATATATTGGAAAAATTAACTTCTCCACCTTTATGGAAGGGTTAGCCATCTCCCCAGTTTGATTAGACAAACTATGTTTATAAATACATATGTATTTTTATATTCATATTGAGGAAAAGCTAAATTCCCTGCCTCTATGGGAGGGTTATCCATCTCTGCATTTTGACTAGACAAAAAGATTCTCCTAGTATTGATACAAGATAATTGAAACAAATGTTAATTATTTCATTCAGTATAAGAAATTATTTTATGTGACAAATAAAAATAAAATATTTTGGTGAAAGGCCAAGCTTTTTCATGTACCCTTCAGTCATGTGTCAGGATATCTCACATTGTTTCACTTGCCATTAAGCACCTAATTTTGGCAATCATCGAATACTTACCAAGCACCAAAAAATGGTTCTTCGTTCCATAAGTACAAAAGTTTAATATAAAAAATGAAAAAGGGAAAAGGTAGGAGTTAAGTTGTGATCAGTGTTGATGGAAGGTGGTGCAACATTGACTCAAATGGTAAGCCAACTTCTACAGTTAATTTAATGGGAATCATAGGTGGAGGTTTTTGATGCCGATGATGATACCCTCAAATGTGGTTAACACAAACTATTCATAGTTACTCATGGCAGATAAAGGTTTCCATACTGCAATTAGTCTTCAGCTCATGGCAAGTGACTTTTTCATGATAGAGGTAGGAAATGCATTGGTGACCAGGAGTTTGTTGCTACCATAGGAAGGTGGGAGCACTTGTGTTATCATATGGAAATGATTTACCTAAACAAAGATTCATTTTTATATGTCAAAATAAGAAAATCTGATCCTTCTATGACTAACGGAAGGATGTTTTTGTCTGTGTCTTAGTTGGGAGATGATTGACTTCTTAAAGAGGTGGGTATTTAGCTTGTCCTTATATAAATACGTGCAAATAGAAATGTATAATAACCATCATTTTCTGCTTTAATCACCATTCCACGACCAATTGACATATAAATATGTCTTCTAACGGAAAGGGATGGGTTAGCAAACATATATAACACACACACGCACATGAGCACACATAAACTTAAGTATATAATAATGGATAAAAAACTCAGAAGGATTGTGTAATAACTTTTCATTGGATTTTCTAGTCTGTGCTCTGGGGCTTGAAATTTTTTAGCTGCATAGGTAAGAATTTAAATCTATATATAGGAAATCAAGTTATTTAAGCTAGTAGAGTCTGAAGTGACTTTTACAAAATCAGTGAGAACTAGCCTATGACAAAATAAGAAAATCTCATCCATTCATGACTAATGGAAGAGTGTTTTTGTCCATTTCTTAGTTGGGATATGGGAGATGATTCACATCTAAAAGAGGTGAGGATTTTAGCACACATAAATATGTCTTCTCACAGAGAGGAATGGCTCAACAAACATATAAAACCCAGACACCCACATACAAACTCAAGCACAAATAAACTCAAGTATATTGATAATTGATGATTGACTCTACTGGATTGTGAAATAACTTTTCTGTGGATTTTCTAGTTTGTGCTTAGGGGATTGAGATTGTTGAGCTCTGTAGGTAAGTATTTAAATCAATATTTTGAAATCATGTGATTTAAGCTAGTAGAATTTGAAGTAATTTTTACAAAATCGCAGAGAACTAGCCTTCACTTATTTGCTAGAATAATAGAAACTGCAATTTTTTAGCCATGAACTCTTGTAGCTTGGGTTAACTCTTAGATGTTCAATTATGTTAGTTTATTTGGAGACTTAAACTTTATGCAATTTACGGCAACTAAATAATTCATTCAAACTAAGTAGATATTATTGCTGTGAGAAAGATTCTATACATGATAGGACTAATATGCTACACAAGTCAGTTGCTAAAAATACAAAAAAATTTAGATGATGGATTGAATAAAATTGGTGGAATGTAAATTTATTTATAAGAAATCATATCGTTTAATGAGTACAATTTGAATTGATTCTTAAGGCATGTTTGTTGCGGCTAAAGCTTATTGAAAGTGATAACGAAAAAAGTAATTATTAGAGTATTTAAAAATTAATATTATATATGTGATGATCGTTTTATTTTAATTTAGATATACAATTAGAAGCTAGAGAAGCATCTACGAGGGTCCTTTTTTATTTTAGCTTTTATCAAATAGCAATCTTGCAACTTATTTAAAGCCTAAGCTGTAAGTTGCAAAATAAATTACATAGAAGTTACAACCAACAGGCGCTTAGAAAATCAAACTGAATATCGCTGCTAGAATGATGCATAATCACATAAAGCGATGCTTTAGCCATCACCTCTTGTAGCTAGGGTTAACTCTTAAATGATGAAATAGGTTGGCTATGCCGAGATTCACTTATAGTTTCATGTGGGAAGTAAATGGATCATGCATATTAGGACAAACATGCTGCCTTACAAATAAAATTTTCAGAAGATGGATTAAACCATAGTAATCGAAATCGTGGGATACTAATTTCTTCTCGACTTTGCTTTGTATATGGAACTTAATTGCTTGAGAAATAGGAAGTTGAAGCCTTGAAGGTTGTTACTGTATAGTTGAGCTAATATTAAATAGGAATTTAGCAGAGACCCTGATGATATGTGCTTCTCAATTATCACATGTTAAATGATATTGTGACTTGATCATTACTTATAATAACTTGGACTGGAGCATTGCAGGGCATGTTAACTCACCTCTTGCTCCCTTTGTCCTACCACTGGTCATACCTTTTACTGTGGGAATGTGCTTTTCAATGTGGAGTAGCATAAAAATTCCTGTTAGAAAACAAGGAGGAAGAAATATGCATAAGATGAGAGTGGAAAGAAAGGCTTGGTGTATTAATTAGCACCAACCCTCTTATTTATATAATATGACTTAAGTACACTTGTATCTATTTTCCTGATGTGGGAGAACTACCACATACTATCCTACTTACAACAATTCCGAAGTCAGTTTGTAAACTATGGGTGCAGGCCCTGTAAATGTGGAATATTTGAAAGGGAAGAAAGAAGAGATGCTTTGAGGATGAAATTTCTCCGGTGTATAGAATTAAGTACAGCTACTTAAGTTTGCCTTTACTTTTGATTTTGTGGTATAAAGAAGAGTGCATGAACAGAGTAGAGACTTTTCTGACTTTTTGGACTCTCTTTATTGTCAGTTGATTTTGTTTTGCTGTTCTCTTTGATATTCACCCTGTGCATAGGTGCACCCCTCTTGGTGTAGAATTGATTCTATCCTTTATTTAATCCCAAAAAAGAAAAATCTCTTGAAACATTGTTATGCATAAATTAGACATTCATTTTTGGTTGGTATGGAGTAAAGTTGTCTTCTTTATCCCCCTCATATTTCTCTTTCCACGAATTAGAAAATTCTATGTGAAGCATTACATTTCTGTGTCCATTGGCAGAAATTTCGGCTTATAGATACGGCTGGTATCAGGAAAAAGGCGGCTGTGGCTTCATCTGGCAGCACAACAGAAGCTTTATCTGTAAACCGGGCATTTCGAGCTATTCGTCGATCTGATGTTGTGGCTCTCGTTATTGAGGCCATGGCCTGTATAACTGAACAGGTACTCCATCTAAAGCTGCTATTAGACCTTCCATTTAGGGATTTTTAGCATTTTGGCTCTGATACAGTTCAGATAACATGACTAAACAATAATAACGTGCTCTTGCTATTGCCTGTTTAATAGAAAATTAAAAGCCAATCCCCATCATAAAATAAACTGGATTGTGAACCCATTTGGCTTTTTCTGGGTTTCCTCTCTGGTTTCGTCCTTTCACAATTAGATTTTGCAAGTTCGTGCATTAAGGTGATAAATCATGCATGATGCCTGAGGGAAAGTGATAGGTACATACCTACTCTTTAAACAGTGGTAACAGACAATCAGCTTGGTTTTATGCTAGAAAAGTTAACTGTTTTGGGCATTAACTTCCAAGTGCAATTAATTCAATTGAAGGAACATTGCACTTTTTCTATGTGCTAGAGAAAGAATTTGTCGGATAGAGAGGATCTTTGTGAAATCGAATCAATTGCTGCATGATCACCCACCTGACTTTCTGAGGTCAGTTGATTGTTAAAACAATAGCCCTGGGTCGAGGGCTGATGCTTGTGAGGATTTCCCAAGGACTGGTTTGTAAGGAAGTAAAAAAGATATATTGTGATAGCTAAAATATCTGTTCTACTGCACTTACATCAATTGAAGAATCTGATTCTTTTGAAGGATCACTTTTGAGTGCTTTATCATAGTAGTCAGAAATAGTTTTATCAATATACTTATGGTATGTTAGCTCTAGTAAGTTTTGTGTCACTGTAGATTTATCTGAAGGATCTCTTTGAGTGCTTATTGTCTCTGTTTGCTCCTAATATTAACTAGGCATTATTGGGATGGATTTCTTTGTATCAAGTTATCTGCATATGGTGTGGTTGGACTAAAATCGATTATCAATTAGTTCTGAAGTTGAGATATAGGGGGTACTTGGTAGTAGAGGTTGTAAGATGAAGTTGCATAAACAAAGTATTATCTATAGTGGAAGTACAGAGAGGAAGCTAGTTAAAATTGATGAGACCAAGGTTGCGGATGTTTTGCAAATGTTTCTCTTTCCACCGAGTCCTGTCTATGAGAACTTTCTCAATGTTGTGTAAGGAATGCTACTCCTGGATCTGTAAGTTTGTAATAAGGGTTAGTGCTCCATTTTTTACCCCCAAAGAAGATAACCAAAAGAAAGAAATGATGTGAAAGATACTAAATTTGATGCCCTTAAGCAAAATTCGAGGTAGTTTCTTCCCTGGTTCACTTGTCCCCTTGTCTATAGGGATCTCATGGCATACAACTGAAACAACTCAGTCAGTAGTAGAATAGATTGCCCGAAATCAGCAATGAAGAATGCATTCCTCATGATCTTGATATCCCTATAGCACTTAGGAAAAAGTCTCGCTCTTGTACTATGCATCCTATCACCAAATATGTGTCCTATCATAGGTTGTCTCCAAATTATAGAGCTTTTATCACCAATCTCTCTAGTGTTTCAATTCTAAGAACTAGACAGGAAGCCTTGAATCATGCTGAGTGGAAGACTGCAGTTATGGAAGAGATGAGGGCTCTTGATAAGAACAAAACTTGGGAGATTGTTGAGTTGCCAAGAGGGAAGAAAACTGTAGGTTGCAAATGGGTGTTCACTATCAAATACAAGGCGTATAGTAGCATTGAAGGATATAAAGCGAGACTTTTGGCTAAAGGCTTCATCCAAACATATGGATTAGACTACCAAGAAATATTTGCCCTGGTGGCAAAGATAAATTCCATACGAGTGTTACTGTCTCTTGCTTCAAATTTGAGCTAGACATTGCAACAGTTAGATGTAAAAAATGCTTTCTTAGATGGTGAGATAGAGGAAGAGGTATTCATGGATATACCACCTGATTGGAATATACTTATAGAGTTGGAAAGGTGTGCAGATTGAAGAAATCACTCTATGGTTTAAAACAATCACCCAGAGCATGGTTTGATCGATTTACAAAAGCTGTCAAGGGTAATGGGTACTGTCAAAGTCAGGCTGACCACACACTATTCTACAAACATTCAAGTGATGGATGGATAGCTATACTTATTGTTTACGTGGATGACATAATCTTGACCGAAGACAATATAAGAGAGCTAGAAGATTTAAAGTTTTTTCTTGCAAAAGAATTTGAGATTAAAGATCTTGGAGCCTTGAAGTACTTCCTAAGAATGGAATTTGCGAGATCTAGGAGTGGGATATTTATTTTTCAAAGGAAATATGTGTTAGATTTACTTATGGAGACAAGTTTACTTGGTTGCAAACGAGTGGAAATACCTATGGAGCCGAAAAGAGTTGTGAATTGAGAGAAATTTCAAAAGTTGGTCGGAAGACTTATTTATCACTCACATACTCAGCCAGATATTACCTTTGCAGTGAGCGTCGTAAGCCAGTATATGCACTTTCCAGGAGAAGAACACTTTGAGGCAGCCTATAGGATTCTCAAGTATCTAAAAGGAATACCTGGAAAAGGTTTGTTATTTGAGAATCATGGTCATCTAAGCATTGAAGCTTACACTGAAGCAGGTTGGGCAGGAAGTGTGACAGATAGAAGGTCTACTTCAGACTATTGTACTTATGTTGGTGGAAATTTAGTAACTTGTGTCACTAGCATTGTGATAAAGTTTATCTCTTGACATCTTATGATAGATTCAATTTCAATTGCTCTTAAATATGTTCTTAATGCTATCTATTCTGGGAATAAACACACAAGAAAGAAAATTTAAGGTCAATATGTGATTCTCACACTTCTTTGAAAAATCAAGTCGTAAGTTGAGAATTGTGCTCTAAAACACAATGTTGTGGCGACAAGTAGTGCAAAAGTTGAGTTTAGAGCAGTTGCTCATGGGATGTGTGAACTTCTGTGGCTGAAAAGGTTGTTTGAAGATCTTAAAGTCTCAAGTTCAATGCTGATGAAGCTTTGTTGTGACAATAAATCTGCAATCAACATAGCTCATAATCCTATTCAACATGATAGGACTAAGCATGTGGAAATAGATAGACACTTCATCAAGGAGAAACTGGAAGATGGAGTAATATGTATGCCCTATATTCCTATAGAAGAAGAGCAAGTGGCAGATATTTTCACTAAAGAATTACAGAAGAAACAATTTGATAGTCTTCTATGCAAGTTGGGAATTCAAGACATTTTCGAGCCAACTTGAGGGGGAATGTGGAAAGATCCTGAATATGTGATCATGATTGTATGAGTCAAGGAATCTGATTCTATGCAATCAATTAAGAGGATATGATTGAAAATATCCACAAATAGTTAGTTGACTAGTTATGGTTAAAAAGGTAGATCCTAAACTATAGGAATTATAATTGTATTTACCTAGTATTTTTAAGGCAATATAGTGGTGTAGTTCATGTATAAATATAGGGTTGTACATCTCAAGCTAATACAATACACCAGGAATTATTCTTGTTTTGTGCAAGAATTAATCATGCATAGCTACCGCGCAATGATGACTCGGTAGCAGAGTCGAACTTTATTTTGAAACAGTATCAATGTGGATTAATCATGCATAGCTACTGCTCGATTGATGACTCAGTTGCAGAGTCGATTCATCTTTAGGTCTGGTCGATCAGTCGTGATTGCTACTGCCTCAAGCAATATGGCTGTTGCCTGATCGACCACCAGAGATGGTTGAATCTATCACGTAACACATTGTCCTGTCATATTTTCATTGTCAATCAATTGCCACTTCATGCCAATTGATTGGCATTGCATAGCAGTTGTGGAAACTGATTTGTAGACTTTGTTTTTCTTCATTTTAATGCTATACAAGACATGAAATTGTGAAAAATTGTAAGACATGATATTTTCCAGATTAAAGTTCTTTAGGAAATGTTATAATTCTCAAGACTCATAAAAAGCAGATATGGGATTCAATATCTTAATATACTTAAAGCAATTCAATACCAAAGTTGGGGCTTTCTGCAAGCTTCTGATAGGTGACGCAAAACACATATACTAGGGTTTATTTCAAAATGGAAAGTCCCAACTTTCTTCTATTATCATATTACACAAGCCTGAATGCCTTTCAATGAAAATCACTGGCCAATCACCGCTACAAATCTAGATAATCAAACTCAAGAAAACGTATAAGATATTGGTTCCTATACTTCTATCCCACAAACTATAAAAACGAGAAAGGGATAGCAGAAATGCACGTAACCCCTGCAATAATGTTAGAACACTCTTAGAACTATTATCGTCGTTCCACAGTTTCTTGGTTGCTGAATCCGTCTGGAGTGTCTTGCTTACCAATGATTTCTATTGAGTACAAAGTAGAGGAGTTATTAGGCTTGCTATGGACTCTCTTGTGTAGAAAATAGAGTAGTCTTCGAAATTTTTAGAACTTCTTTTGTCAAAACAAACTCACCAATCATTAAGCCCATTATCGTGTTTTAGTAACTGCTCGAGATGTAGGGATAACTTTCGAATGGTGGTCAAAATGGCTCGAAATTTTAGGGGCGGTTGAGATATTTGATGATTCTTTGTTGTTATTATTGTTTGCTTTATGTGACAACTTATCTAACATTAATGCTTTTTGGGTTGTACATGCACACGTATATGTGCTTGTTTTCCCTTTTCCTTTTGAACCATCACTTTAAGTATTAATTTTTGGGTTGTTTTGCTTGGGTTTCCTAGGATTTTAAGATTGCTGAAAGGATAGAAAGAGAAGGGAAGGGATGCTTGATTGTTGTAAACAAGTGGGACACAATACCCAATAAAAACCAGCAAACTACGGCACACTATGAGCAAGATGTCAGAGAGAAGCTTCGGATTCTTAGTTGGGCACCTATTGTTTATTCAACAGCCATAACAGGACACAGCGTCGATAAGTATGTTCTTATTTGAAATTTTTTTCATTTAGAATTTCTTTGCAAATCTTGGGAACTGCATGTTCTTGTTTTATAATATCATACTACTTGGATTTGGGTCTATAAATCATGGGTGCTATTTTAGTCCAAATGCATACGTTAGATTACTAAGTATAGTGACATACATACATGGAAAAAGTCCATAAGTGTTTGGTGTCCTTTATTAGTGTCGCATCTGGTAAAGTTGTCTTACATAACATATCCTTCCATGTGACCCAATTTAGAAACTAGGAGCACCAAAGAGTGCAAAGAGCATATTATCTGAGTTGCATGTCTAATTTTGGTCTAAAGCTTGGATTTATTATCATCGACTGCTTCTACATGTCTGACGCAAAACACTAAACTGATGCGGAAATTGTCTTGTTTATCTGCAGCAATGCTAATCGATGGTGTTAAAAGTCATGGTCTTCTTGTTGCTTGTTCTTCTATTTCAACTCATTTTCTTCCTTTTAATCTCATTAACTGTGGCATACTAAACTAAAAATGTGAAGTGATGTTGCAGTGCAATTGATTGGTGAAGGGCCTGGTAGAGAACTCACGTGTCTTCTGTCTGAGGGTAGATGTTTAAGCACCGGTTATAACTAATCAAAAAATGATTTACTTGGTATTTCCTTTTTCTTGTTCCCTCAGTAATTTCCCTTTGTAGTTAAACAAGGTCGGGTTTTCTCTTTTTCTTTGATTTACTTTTCTTTATAAGATCCAAACAAGGTTTAAATAAAATTTCAAGAAATCAAATAGATCTCATTTTTTTATGATTCTATTCATAGAGCTAATTTAATTCGTACCCGTGTTTCACGGTATTTATCTAGTCTTTCTTGTGTATTGACTTATTCTTGGTAGATAACCAAACCAAGCATTATACTACTAGAAATCAAAAAGTATCATATCCTCTATTAACCCATAAAAACAAGATAATAGCAAAATCTTGTTTGAGTCCTCCTTTCGACTCTTGTTAAGCCTCCATCTATCCTTACACTATTGGTCACCTTAGTAACTTTACATTTTCTAATGGGTGCTTCCATGAGTTTTTTCTCAGTTGTCCAAATTATAGCACACAGTTCTTTCTCGTCTTGTCCTCGATTGATGCCTCCTTCACTTTTTATCGAATTACATCATTTCTAATCATTTTGTTCCTACTATTGCTCATCCATCTCAACATTCTTATTCGAGCACTAATAATTTCTTGGTATGTCGTTATTTTGCTACCTAGCATTATGATACGTATAGCATAGTCGGTTTGATGGCTATCTTATTATATTTCATGGTCACATTTATTGCGCTTCTCCAATCCGTCTATCTTGCTTTGATACATCTATGATCAATCCCTCTTGTTGGATGATCAACCAAGGTATTGTGCTATTCTTATTATGTCAAATCTTACTTCCACCTTTATTACTCTATTCTGCCTGAAGTTGCAATCATATGCTTTTCTTCGATCTACTAAGGCCTAATTCAAGATTTTCACTAATAACGTAGTATTTACACTTCCTCTAGACTCATTCAACGATACAATTTTACATTCGAATAATATGCACTATAGTATCTCGTGGTAGATCTGCTTGATGGACTTGTCTATTTTATTTATAACTACAACATTATGATATATGCTCAAGGATGGTATTTGGTGTAAATAGATTATGATCGAAAAGGCATTGTTCTCCTTGCATTTGTCCTTTCCTTGGAAGCGGGATAACATTTCAACTTTTTTTGTATTATGAAGGGTGATATAATTCAGTTTCTTTTAATTGTTGCCGGCAAAGGTCAAGGGCCCAGTTTGTTGTAATCGTTTGAGATGAGGTTTGTGGCTGATAATATGGTGGTAATGGTGATGGTTAATGGTGGTTAGGTGTAATATTTGGGCCTGATACAGAGTATGGATGTATATGTGGTTTTGTTGTGTGTATGTCAAAAGTGTGATGGTGTTGACAAGATCCTTGACAAGATCCAAGACAGGCTGCCTCTCTCTACCCATGTACAATCTAAACACTCTCATTACTACCCCTCCCAACCATGAACCCAAAACCTATAAAGAGACAGCATCATACAGTGCTTGGGTTTCAGTCATGAATGAAGAATTCCAGGCACTGCATCAACAACAAACCTGGACCCTAGTTCCTTTACCTTCTTCTAGACAGCCAATAGGCTGCAAGTGGGTCTATAGAATCAGAAGACATGCCAATGGGTTCATAGCCAAATATAAAGCCAGATTAGTGGCTAAGGGCTATCACGAAGAACATGGCTTAGACTATAATAAAACTTTTAGCCCTGTTGTGAAACCCCAAACTATTAGGATTGTGCTCTTAGTGGCTATCCAGTTCAAGTGGACCCTAAGGCAGTTGATGTATCCAATGCCTTTCTTCACGGTTCCCTTCATGAAGAAGTATACATGGGATAAAGTATAGATATTAAACCTATTTGTAACACTGCAGTGGTCTACTATAAGATTGCAGTGAATCTATTACTCTAGCTCTGCAGAAGGTAGCTCAACAATAAGCTTAGCTAGGATTAGACTTCATATGATTCAGGTCTGAGAAAATATCTCAGAACTGCATCAAGGAATTGGTTAGTTAGTTAGTTGACAGCTGTAAAAACAGCTGTCATTTAAGTCTGTGATCAAAGTGTTTATGTAATCTCTATAAATATAGAAGATGTAACACAGTTCAGATTAAAAGAAATGAAAAATTCAGTTTCTCAAATTCTCTCTCTAGATTTTCTCAACATGACCCAACCCCCTAGTTTTGTTGACCCCTCTCATCCCTCGCATGTGTGCAAATTAAACAAATCTCTCTATAGGCTTAAACAAGCCCCTAGAGCTTGGTACCAAATGCTATCAGCCTTCCTCCTAGATCAGGGATTCCTTTGCAGTCAAGCTGATACCTCTCTTTTTGTCTCTCATACTCCTAAAGCTACTTTAATCATCCTAGTCTATGTAGATGACATCATTATCACAGGCATCTCCACTACTGCAATTTCCTCTCTCATCTCTTCTATGAGTGCTAAGTTTGCCATGAAGGACCTTGGAGCTTAGCATATTTTCTGGGCATCCAAGTGCAGTCCTCAAGTCAAGGTCTGTTACTCGTACAACAACAATATGCCCTTGACCTTCTCAGGAAGGCTGGCATGTCTGACGGTAATCCCTCCCCTCTGCCCACCTTCTCCAAATCCACTACTCCATCCAACTCTACTTTTTACTCCTACTCTAATCCTTCTCATTTTAGGAGTCTAATAGGAGCACTTCAATATCTTACAGTCATTAGTCCAGGTTTGCTGTATCCTGTTAATACTCTGCCAAAAAATGCACAATCCAACTGAGGTTGATTTATGCTCCCTCAAGAAGACTCTCAGTTATGCCAAAGAAACTCTCTCTCATATGCCAGTGAATTTCTGCTTGCATTCACTCTCATGTTCACCTCTTCCGCCACCTCTGCCCCCATTTCTCCCACCTCTAAAGTTGCCTCGTCCCCCTCAAGAGTTAAACCCTACAAGTGTCGATGTCTCACTAATAGGACTAGGCTTGGGGAAATCACAAGCAACTCGTAGGAATTTGAAAAACACATCTTTTAAGGTCAATGTACCAAAACTTGTCAAGATCTGAAAGCAAGCAATAAAAAACATGACAGCCGTCTGATCCCTTTGGACCTGCATTCTTTGACTTTATTTGGTAATAGGCATTAGGGTGTTCAATTAATAAATGTTTGAAGTCAGCAAAATAATCAGTGAGTGATGCCTCCTTTTGATTGGCACGAAAAAATTCCTGACTAAGATCATAAATTCGGGATAAATTCTCCCGCCCAGAATAGATTTCCCCCAAATATTCCCAACGTTCCTTCATAGTATCACAATGTTGAGTAATATCATCAACCCATGAATTGAGGGTGCGCTGGATTGAGGAATATAATCTCTTATCCTCCTGCATTCACTTCTTAGTCCCCTCAGAGGGAGGACTTTTAGTAAGATGATCTTCCAATTTGAGTCCATAGACATACATCTCAACTGCCTTCTTCCATTGAGGGTCCATAATTTTTGTAGGAGCGGGGATGAGTTTCGAAACAAGATTACGTCCACTAGAAGAATTCTCACTAATAGAGCTATGAGCCTGCTCTTGTTCCATTTTCTCACAGCAACAAACCAGCCAAAAAAAAAAAAAAAATGAATAGAGCAAAGTAGAAGAAGCTAACTGTTCCTCTGTTTCAGAGGTTTTTTTTTTTTTTTTTTTTTTTCAACAAGTGGTATCTCTTCTATTATGCTAGGATGGTTCTCCGAAAGTAGAACAGCATGACCTGATTGGGGATCTCAAAGGGATGTGTGGATTACATTGGATTCTCTAGCATGTGTTTAGGACACAACTGAAAGTGTTGGCTGTATCCTAGGGAATTGGAACAACTAACACAGATCTAATTTTCCAGCAAAAGAAAAACAGTAACAGGGAGGAAAATCAGTACCTACAGCCACAATTGTGAAAGAATGAACTCGAAACTAAGTCTGAACAGCCACAAACTGATCGTGACAGCCCCTGCAAACACCTCTGCCCTGGTACAGAAACCTGACGACACTTCCTGGTAGTCTACTTGCAGCCCGCGACCCAACCTGGTCGCTAAATAGAGGTTTATCACCTGCCTGGTCACGTTACAGCATCAGGGACGTGACTTGTTGGTCACGTGGGTAGTCGTAAAGAAGAAAAGAGAAGTTTTGAAAGAGAGAGAGACAAACCAGAAAAGAAAGAAAGAAAAGAAAAAAAAATTATGAAGGAAGAAGAGAGGCTGCTGTGGATGCTAGGGTTAACCTAGCTTTGATACCATGTAGAATATGGAGAAATCCTTGTGTCTTGAGCAGTCACAAGGCACCTTCTTATATATTGTATATAAGCATAATTACAAGAGAAGATTGAGGGAGACAATACAAGAGTAATTGTAGGAGTCTTTAACCTAAATAGGAAACCATCTTGAGCTACCTTATTTAACTCGCTCACTGCTACTAATATGCTAACACTTCCAAAATATTTTCAAGATAGGATATTCTCAAATTCCTTAATTCAGTTTCTTCCAAAATCTTTTCTCCATAAGATATTGCCAGATAATAATGGGTAACCAGCCCTCACACAAGTAGGCTAGTGGTAAATTGTTGTTTTGGGAATTTTTGTTGTTTGTCAGCTATCTAGTTTCTCTTGAGTAGCCATATCTTATCCAGTGCTGATCTCAGAGCTCCTCAGGATTGTAGTTAGTGGGAATAGATTTATAAGTTCCAGGTCATAGCCCCTTACCAAGTTCCAGATTTTCTTCTTGAATTGAGTGTTCTTTTAAAGACAGAAAAATTAGGACATCAATATCAGTAACTGTATATATATCAATCTTTGAACCAGGGGTGCACTGTCACGTGTTCTATGATTCTGCTGCTGGAAAGTGTTGAATAGATCATAAAGCTTCTGTGAAGTGGTAAAGATGCTCGGCCATTTCCTGTTCAAATATATTGAAAAGAAGTGGAATATAGGGGACTGGACGAGAAAAAATACAGTCATGGCATAGTAGTGCACTGCTACATTGCATTGAATTCTTTAAAATTGTGGGGAACTGTCGTTAACTCTCTACTGAAACAGGAAATCTTGGATTACGTAGTCATCCGCAATGCTTCTAAGTGACCATTTCACTTTCATTGGCTCCGTGCTTCTTAACAAGGTCTAATATTACATAATTTGACTTGGTCCAGAATCATAGTTGCTGCCAGTATGGTCGAAAAAGAGAGATCAAGAAGATTGACTACAGCAATATTAAATCAAGTAGTGCATGAAGCAGTGGCCCTGAAGTCACCTCCAAGGACTCGAGGTGGGAAGAGAGGACGTATCTATTATTGTACTCAGGTATCAGTGCTGAATGAGAAATTCTAATCATATGAAACTAGATGTATATTTATGTTGACTTCAAGCTGCACTATTTTGTGCTCACATCTGATCCAATATGGCCTGGAAAATGAGAAGGCAATCTTTTGGATGTATATGCTGACTTAAGCTGTAGCTAAGAAATTTTATAATTTGATTTTAATGTGGAGATATGTATCCTTAAACTTCATCAGTTTTCAATTTTCAGCAGGGAACACACTAATAATACTCTTTTTGTCAGTTGTATGTGGCTGAAGCATCAAAAGTACAGTTGAAATACGCATGTGTTGTGTCCTTTTTTTGCTAAAATGTGTTGCGTCTTTTGTTAGGCAGAGTATGAGGAAATGAGGATTGTGGTGCTGTGAAGCAAAATGCTTGTCATTCTGATTTATATTTTGTATTTTCTGAGAGTTTATCACTTAAAAAAGAAACATGAAATGCATGTCACAAGTATTATGTTTGTAGGCATACATACTAGTCTTTCAAAAATCACAATGGGAAAGGCTTGCTAATATGTCTATAAGTTGTCTTTGACAGGCTGCAATTAAGCCACCTACATTTGTATTCTTTGTAAATGATGCAAAACTATTTCCTGAGACATATCGCCGCTACATGGAGAAGCAGTTAAGATCTAGTGTAGGCTACCCTGGCACTCCAATTCGGCTTCTATGGCGCAGCAGAAGGAAAGTGGAAAAGGATGAAGGTGAGTATGAATTGATTTAAATTGAAATCATTGTCCCTTTCTGATACCATGTGGTACATCATAATGTCCACCTTTCGAGATGGGAAAAAGATGTGATTCATGCAATCAATCCTCATGGTTGGAGTAGATTATGTTTGGTAAGACACTTGTTGACATGATGAATAAAAAGAACATGGATATGGTAGCTTGGATATGTTTTTATAATTTGATATTCCTTTCTCTTATGTCATGTCAATACGAATGTATCTTCCATTAATTGATGAAATTTTGTGATCATCTTTTATTCATTTTCAGGAAGGGCTATCGTAGTGAAGGCACAAGAGAATTCCACTCCACTTGATTCAAACTTGTGTGTGGCGACGTGACCTCATTTCCTTGTTTTGCACCCATCGAGCTGGGCACCTCCACCATGCGCAAATCTAGAGACAGGAACAGTGTTGAGTGATTTGCATGGTGTGTAATCATGTTAGTTCAGATATGTAAAGTCCAGATGTCGCGGTTGTTAGCGATGGTTATAGGAAGGAAAGGGCTGTCACTGTTTGTTATGACTACAACGTTTTGCCTGTCTGCCCTTGAATTTGATTATGTCATAGCCTGTCCAGAAGTAATATGATGATGATAGAGGGATATATATTGAAAAGATTGTTGCGGCTGCTATACTGACATATTTTGATTGGTATATCGCAGTACATACATATTTATTAATGTAATTAATTGAAGAACCATCGGAAATGATGAGGCTTTCTCGTCTTTCATTCCCTTTTTTACAGTGAAGTTTAATTGGTTTCATGGTACTCGTAGACTCTTCAATAAGAGAGAAGCGTTTACCACCACCACCGATGAATCTCTCTTATGACTACCGCACCAGTCTCTTTGAAGAATTGATAAATTGGCTGAGAGTGCTCATTTATTGAATGGTTGTTCTCTTTAAGCTGGCATCATTTTTGGTTAATAAACACTCAACTTCTAGTTCTTAGTAACTTGAATAGTTAAAAAGGGTACTTGGTAGTTGGAGTTATATATTAAGATTTTGGCCGCACCATTTTAGTTTGTTTCTTTATGAGCCTTTAATACTACTTATTAGCAAAAATAATGGCAGTAAATTCTTGAAGGAGACCCCCCACTCATTGGCCTGACGTCTAAGGGTGCGTTAACGTATTTCTTCAAGTAAAATGGATTCCAGAGCTGCCTTGGCTTTCTAATACCCTCTTTAAAGGGATGACAATCTCAATAGATGTGAAGGCTATTGGGGCAGAAAATTAGGAGCGGGTAGGTGGAAGCCAGCCCATGAAGATTCTACGGGCACTTCTTTTGCAGGGGTGTGTCGGGATACATGTGAATTTAACTAGCTCTCTACATATTTTATGAAATCCCAATAAATAGAGTTTTGCCACGGTTAAGGGGTAAATCTGGTGAGGTTGATTTTGGAAGGTAGACTCGAGTTGACTTCCCTCAGCCTGCAAAACAGAAAATGGAGCTGCAGGGGTGGCCCTGTATTAGTACTCTGATGCTTAAGTTAGCTGGGTGTTAGAAGAAGAAGAGTGTAGATAATTTCAACGGTAATGAATTAGTTACCTACCCTGAAGAATGTTGGGTGCATTTTATACCATTTGGATGAAAGAGAAATCGACATGTTCTGACACTCGTACATTTTGTCGGGTGTGCTATCGTTTGGATAAGATTTTTGGGATGTCATCGGGAGGTAGATGAGGTACGAAGATCAGTCTTAGTTCTAGCAGACCTGCTTATCTGCGCGGTAAATGGTACCTCAGGGGTATAGGAGTCTTTTAGGTCGAGGTCGGTATTTTTACTCTTATCAATTGCCCTCCGATCTTTTGGTCTGCTGAAAGCAGGTCGGGAGATCGTTGCTTCGGAGTCTCTTCGTTTAGCCTCAACCTTTTTCAGCTATGCCACTTTGACAAGTCATTTATCGCTAGTGCCATGTGCCACCTTCCCATTAATGCGTCAGTTTTGGCAGCTTTTCTGAAACGTCGTGCCTAGTGTAATCGGTGCATCTTTTGGGTTTCTTAACTTCCCCTCTCTTTTGTCTATAAATAGGGGGTCTTTTCAAGTTTCCATTTCACATTTTTGAAAACTTATCTTCCTATTTTTCCTCATACATCTCCGCGATAATCTCTTTCTTTCCTTATCTTCTTATATATTATTTTGAACAATGGGTAGCAGTGGTTCAAATTCTCAAAATTTGCCTGATCACTCTTACGGTGGTAAGGAGAGTAGTGATTCCTCTTTTAATCCTGGCACTTCTGTAGAGACCTTCGACACTTGAGGGCAGTCATCATTTTCAAAATTTTCCTAGGACTTCAACTGTAACGGCTACGCCTCTTAAGGTTGTCTCCCCTGTGAGGATTAATTTGTGCCCCTCTGCTCCTCCGCCTATTGAAGTTATAGCACCCACCACTGAAGCGGTGGAAGAACCCTCAATTCCTGTTTCTTCTAGCCCTAATTCTCCTAAAAGGTCGGAAAGGCCTATTGCGGTTTCTCGTAGGGTAGTAGAGTCGCAGTTTGCTGCTTTAACGCGCAACTCTAGTGCCGAGCTCGCTCTTTATGTTACGAACAGTGGGGTCGTCTCATCAGGTTTTTCTGTGCAGATCCCTAAAAAACGTGATAGAGCCTGCCGACCTGGCAAATGAGAGGTCATTTTTTACATCGACATTTTCCAATTTTGCATTCTACTCATCCCTTCTTTTATTAGAGCTATTCTGAACATTTTCAACCTTAGCCCTGGTCAGGTGATTCCAAACAGTTGGCAGATGATGATCGGGTTCTATAGGTACCTCAAGGAGTTAAGTTTTGACCCGACACCAAACCTCTTCCTTCATTTCTATACGATAAAGATTGCTGACAAACTGGGGTGTTACTATTTCACTGCCTAAACTGGAAAGAACCCTTTCACAAAGTGGCCTTCCTCGAACAAGGGATGACACTCTAAGTATGTGTATATATCATCTGATACGGAATGGGATGTTAGGACCGGCGTTTCCTTTCGAAGCCTATCCAATTGGTGGGGTTGTGACCCCAGAAGAAGAGGCTGTGGCGCGCTTCTTTAAGGGTCGCCCTCGTGTACATGATAATAGATATCTAGATCTGGAGAAGGTTCTCAATTCAGGTTTGTATGGAGAGAGTCCCCAAGTCCCTCGAGCAGAGCCATATGTTTTCGAATCCCCTAGACCTGCTCCTAGGAGTGAGGTTGAGGCGTCTGAGGCCCATTCTCCCACTGCTGGTAAGGTCAAGTCCTTGTAGATTTTGTTTTACTCTTATTTTTTTTCCAGAGCTAACCATCTTTCCCTTTTCCAGGTATAGACATTTCTAATGAACTGGAGGCTACCTTAGCGCAGCAGACCCGCTGGAAAGGAAAAGGGAAAGTGGGGGAAGGTACTGGTTCTTCTAAGAGAAATTGTTTTGAGATTGCTGAAGAAGTTGAGGTGGAGGTCCATAAGGTTGGTGACGAACCTCCTGTTAATGAACAGTTTGATTCAGAATTTTTCATTAATGAAACGAGGGGGCTAGTCCCTTTGGAAGAACCAGAGGAGGAGGTTGCTAATCCGGTGAGCCAAAACACTCAACTTGCTGATCCTGCGCACTAGGGAACCCAGCCTCAGCTCGGCGTTACTGCCTCTCCTAGAATTAGGTTCACGTTGGGCCCCGAGCTTGGTTATGAGAAATATCCCTGTTTCGAGGAAATTCTGAGTGCTTCCTCCAAGCTAGTCAATTCCATTACTGTGAGGGAGGCTCTTTAATACTGCCTTGAGCAAGTTTGCTCTTTCCTTTCATCAGTTTTGTTTCTTAATTGTTTATGGATTATGCTGATTTTTTCTTTTCTTTTCCCTCATTTGGTAGCAAACTCAAGCTCATTATGATGGCATCAAGTACTGCATTAAGGCTGGTAACCTTGCAGACAGATATTACGAGAAGAAAACATACCTCTGTGGCTATGCTAAGTATAGGGATGAGAAACAGCGGGAGATTTTAGGTCTAAAGGCGTCTCATGAGGCAGAGATTAAGGTGCTAAAAGCTCAGCACGAGATTGACCTTAATGTTGTTAAGGGTGATTTAAGAAAGACCCGAGCAGGTTTGGCCTCTTCTCAGCAGCTCACCAATGTGTTGAGCTTGGTATTGAACGCCTCGCTAGTGAATCACGAAGCTCAAGCTCAGGGGCTCAAGCTCAAGCGGCTATTGAGGACTACAAGTGCAGTGACGAGTACCACGAGGTTTTCTCTCAAGCCTATCTCAAAGCCCGGAGTCGTGGTGTTACCGATGGTCAAAAGATCTCTTTCATGCTAGTTGAAAGGCTAGCCAGAGCCCGTGGTGTTGAGATTGATTTCTCCTTGCTGCTGAAGGAGTCTACCTTTGACCTAGAGGGTGATGATGATCATGAGGACGGAGATAGTCCTGCTGATGCTTAGTTTTATTTTGTTTAGCTTTTGAGGTCTTGTTGTTGACCTTCTTTTGATATGTAGCTAACTTTATCCTTCCCTTTGTTGGAGGTTTGGACATCTTTTTCTTTTCTTTTTATATATATGAGAAATGCTATGATCTCCCTTTTAGCCTTTTCAAGTCTTTTTGTGTTTGTATGTACATTTTTCTTTTATTTGCGCATGCATTGATGTCAATTTTGACTTCTTTTTTTTGTGTGATCACATGGGCGCAATTACCAATTGCTTGTCAAGCTATTCCATAACCTTAACACTTCTCGGTTTCTTTAGCGCTTTTTAGAAACTCTTTTAGCGATTTGATGGGTCGAACCTCGTGGTTTTCGACCTTGGGTCTTGTCTCAGTGACTTCTGACCTTTTAATATTTGTAATAATGAGATTTACAAAGGTATGGGAAAAACGTTCGTATTTCATTGATAACTTCAGATCATTACACAAAATACTTTTTAAGATGTTCGACATGCCAAACATTCTTAAGCTCTTTCCCTTCTAGCTCGGCCAGCTTATAAGTTCTTGGCATTAGCTCTTCTATGATTTTATAAGGGTCTTCCCAGCGTGGCCCAAGTTTTCCCTGGGTAGAATCAGGTCGGAAACATGCCTTTGTCAAGACTAAGTCTCCTTTTTGCAAACGCCGGGGGTAGATGAGCTTGGTATGGCTCTCTTGCTTTCTAGCATTCTGATTTGAGCTTTCAACCTAAATTCTTCTACTAGGTCGATGTCTGTCCTCAAGACTCTATTATTTGTTTCTTCATTGAAGCTTGAAGTTCTAGGAGTTGGTGAGCCTACCTCCACTGGTAGCACTGCCTCTATCCCGTATGTCAGGCAAAAGGGAGTTTCCCCTGTTGCTGAGCTTGGAGTCGTCCTTATTGACCATAACACCTCGGGGAGCAGCTCGGCCCACAGACCTTTGGCATTCTCCACTTTTGTCCTCAGGGCCTGCAAAAGAGATCGGTTAGTGACCTCGACTTGACTGTTGGTCTGTGGATGAGCTACAGATGTAAATCTTAATGATATGCCTAGTTCTTCACACTGTTTCTTAAAGTATGCACAATCGAATTGTATGCCGTGGTCGGTGATCACGACTCGTGGGATCCCGAACCTACAGACAACATTCTTCTATAGGAACTTCCAAGCAGCTTTGTCGGTTATGGTAGAGGTTGGCTCGGCCTCTACCCATTTTGTAAAGTAGTCAACGACTACAAAGATATATTTCTTCTGACCAACACTAACTGGGAGCTTTTCTATGATGTCCAGTCCCCATTGGGCGAAAGGCCATGGGCTGGTGATACAGGTTAGCTCGGTGGCTGGTAACCTTGGAATCCTTGAGAATCTCTGGGAGATGTCACATTTTCGCACAAAGTCTTGTGCATCCTCATGGATCGTAGGTCAATAGTACCCTTGCCTTAATATTAATCGGGCGAGAACCCGGTATCTTAGGTGATTTCCGCATATCCCCTCACGAACTTCTCGAAGTACAATTTTCCTTCTTCCCTATCCACACATTTGAGCAATGGCCAAGTGAACGACCTTTTGTACAACTGATCTCCAATCATTGTAAATCAGTGAGCTCGGCGTTCGATCATCCTGGCTTCATTTTTCTCACTGGGGAGTACTCCATCTTTTAGATACTGGACCCAAGGTTGGGTCCAAGCGTCATTTTTTTTTAATGGCGGCTATTTGTTTTCCATCTACCGTGATGCTGGGTCTCCCGACCTCCCCGAGCTGGACTACTACTCCCTCAGTTGTGTTTAGCGCTAACCTGGAGAACACGTCAGCTTTTTCATTTTCTCCTCGAGGGATCTGTGTTATATTGAATTATTCAAACCCCGAGATAATGTCTTTAATACAAGATAGGTATGCCGCCATGGCGGGCTCCCTTGCTTCATATTCTCTATGGACCTGGTGGGTTACCAGTTGAGAATCTGTTTACACATCTACAACCCGTGCCCCTAGTGATTTTTTCATTTTCAGTCTTGCCACCAAAGCTTCGTATTCTGCTTCATTATTTGAAGTGGGAAACCCAAATTTGACGGACTACAACATTTCTTCCCCGGTCAGGCTTATCAGCTCTACCCCCTCTCCGCTCCTTTGTCTGCTGGAAGATCCATCGACCTGTATATGCCAGGTCGGATCCTCTGCTTGTGTTTCTCCGGCGCACTCAACTATAAAGTCTGTAAGTGTTTGAGCTTTTATCGCCAATCGGCATTGGTACTCGATATCGAATTGACTTAGTTCTACTGCCCATTTCAATAGCCTTCTTGTAACGCCCCGATCCCTCACGAGACCGGAGGCTCTAATGACCATGCTATTCTCAACCCAATACCAAGCTCGGTCACAAATTTTTTTCCTAATGGTTAAGTCCGGACCCGACACACGGACAGAGTCTCCCCTGTACCGTGGACATTCTGAAAACCTGTAAACACTCAATAAAGCCACAACATAACAAGACATTCATTTATAACTAAAGATCTTAGCTTTAAGGCCATCCGAGCCTTAAGACATACAAAGAGTTTAGATACAGACAAGTATGCATTCATAACTTAACTTCTTTACAAAACCGCTTATCATGCCACTCCATGATAGCTTTTAAGTATTCTTAGAAATTGAAAACAACCAGTCATTCACTCCCAAGCATGCGAAGAAGCTAATAGTAGAAATATAAGTTATTACATGCCATGGTTCTAAATCTACCACTACAACATCAATTTGCAAACTATATAATATACACATATCACTTAGGTTACAAAATAGAACATAAAGTAAAGAAAACAAGTCCTACTCTCATCAACAAGAACATAGTCCACCTCAAGCAACTAGACACAGCAACTAATGCAACTCCTCCAACTGCGCCACCTGAAACATGTTAGCGAGGTATGAGCAACCACTGTTGCCCAGTGAGGGATAAGGTCCCGGGGCGTGCAATGCGACAAGTAATACAGTTAACAACAATAACAATTGAGCAAATCCAGAAACAAAGATAGCTTAAATAACCACATATTTGAAAGGATACATTTCTCATAACCCCTATACACCAATCTTCACTGGTCTTCATTCACAATCCACGAACCACGATCACGATCACGATAAGCCGGCATAACCCCAAACACTCCAGTGGGTGTACTCCGGATGTACCCAGATAATCCTACGACCCAACATCCCCTGGCAATCCCCAGACCAGGCGAATGAGGGACTAGGGCACGGAGTTTGAATATCCACCGGCAAGCCCTTTGCCGCCCAGCCGATATTCAATACATCCGCCCCTGACACTATGGTTGTGCAACCACTATGCAATGCACTTAACAATGACAAGTTAATAGCAATAATATAAGCATTAACACATAGGAGGATCAACAAAGTAGGTTGACCTCGAGGCAGTTAGAATAGAAGCAATTATATAAGCTAATAAGCAGTTTTACAAAGGGACATTTACAAAATAAGCATAGAATCATACCAAAAGCTCCAAATCAACTTGAAACCACATATAAACACTCAAGAAGTCATGCCATGGGTTTAGAAGTGTGAGTCAACCGAAATTGCACCTAAATCCCTTTATTTTTCAAACTATTTCTCTTCCAAACCAAGGTTAATGATTCCATTTTCAAGGGAAACCCTCCCAACCTTCTAACTAACCCTCAAGGTACCCTCTCAAACCCTCTAACTCATTCAAACGCCCGCGATTACCCCGAAAGCTCCAAATTTCCTCTTATGGCTTTAAACTACACATACCTTATCCGGGCTTCAAACAAGGGTTATCAAAGCTTCTATAGCACCTAGGTAGCCTAAGAATACTAGAAGTGAAGCCCGAATCCACCCGGATTCGCATGAACCCCGAAACCCCTTTCGTAAAGTGGGCTAATTCACGTTTTGTGAGCTTCTAGAGCAATTCAAGTGCACGGGGCTATTAGACTACCTTCATTAGCACCTAAGGCATCTATTAGGAGTGTTGAATCAAGCTAATACGTGCAATTACACAAAACACTAGAAAAATGTCACTATTCACCTCATAAATTCAAATGACGATTCCAACCGTTTAAAATGCGAACTAATAGCTCAAATGTGTTCTCTAGCACTTATATACAAGGTATATTAGCATAGATAAGCTTTGCAATAGCATTTGATAACATTTTCAACAAATCAAGAAAAATGTAACATTTTAGATATGCATAAAAAGTCATGAAAACCCTCACCAATTGCGCGTAGGAACTCTCGGGAGGCTAGCAAACACCCTAAAATACTTGCTCCTTGCTTGGCTTGGCTTGGTTTGAAGATTTGATGAGCAAAATCCTCTCATTCTCCTCCTATACTATTCTCGGATTTGCTACAGTGATTTTTCAGCATTTGCTCTTTTTTTTTGTTTTGTTTTTATGAGCTAAATGGTCATGTGTTGAGTAGATATACTAAATGGCTAAGTTGGGTGATTAAATGGGTTACTAAAATGAGCGTTGTTAACTTTAAAACGAGCCTAAGGTGTGAAACATAGGCTAGCTAATTAAATCTCTAAGTTATGTTACGTAACACTATTCATTGAACTACGAAAATCATTTTCTAAACGAGCGCTCCTATCGCTTCTAGTTCAATTGCACATTTTTTCCACTCCTTTAACAATTAATATGATTTAATAAAAATGTTAATTCACTAATAGAATGTAGTTTGAAAACGGAGTGAATAGTAGCTACAGAAGTCAGTTAGTAAAGTACAGAAGTAAATGCGCAAACAAGGGATGCAACAGTAATTGAATGCATGGCTAAATCTCGGGCGTCACATCCTCTCCCCCTTAAACTAATTGCGTCCACGCAATTCTTCTTCACAAGGGAACTCCACAACAACTGAAAACCAACTCCGATTACTCGTCATCAGTTGCTAAGCAAGAATACCATATACGAACTCTCGTGGGAGCTCATTAAGAAATTCCAGTAGTATTGCCTGCAAACCTCACGTAATAAGGCCAAATAAAGGCTCCAATAGAGATGCTACTTCGAAATCCAAATAAGAATCCCGCTGGCACGAATACCATAGAAGAATAGAATCCCAACTAACAGTGGCGAGAAAATACCAATAAGAATTTAGAGTACAAATACAGAAGATAATTCCATATAATAAGGCTGATTAGAATCCCAAACTAAGTCTTCCGAGTAATACCAACAAGAAAATACTAGAAGAATACTCAATAAGAAAACCGAGAGAACGGTCATATAGAAATCCCAAAGGAAGCCATTCATTTCTGACTACTGAGCGTAGAAGAATGCATTGGAAGAAATCCCAATAACTGAGCTCCGCTTACAACATTCTCATTCCCGCTAATCCACACAACTTGGAGGGCTTGTTGCTAATCACTTCTCTTCAGGGGGAGGAAGAAGTCTTTCTTACCATTTCAACGGGACATGTATGAATGCCAAGATATCACATTTACACATATATGTTTTAAACTATTATGCAAACATGTTTATATAAGAGTTTATGAAACAGTGTAATCATCAAAGTCATTCAAGCACGACAATCAAGTCCATCATAACACAACTCAATCAAAGACTTTCAAATGCACACATTACAAGCAACAGTTCAAGCAACTAACAATTCACGAGGTCAATTTGATGCATAACCAGCCACTTTACTTCACTTAGCACACATTTAGCACGTAACACATAATTATATCACATAGGTGCACACATTCAATACAAGACACACAATCACACATGCAGGCATACACTTTCAAGACACACTCTTAACAAGCACACACGCAAGGGTTACTACCCGACAGGCCGAGGACCCTGTCCCGGCTTAGAGCTAACTAAGCTCTGATACCACCTGTAACGCCCCGATCCCTCACGAGACCGGAGGCTCTAATGACCATGCTATTCTCAACCCAATACCAAGCCCGGTCACAAAATTTTTTCCTAATGGTTAAGTCCGGACCCGACACACGGACAGAGTCTCCCCTGTACCGTGGACATTCTGAAAACCTGTAAACACTCAATAAAGCCACAACATAACAAGACATTCATTTATAACTAAAGATCTTAGCTTTAAGGCCATCCGAGCCTTAAGACATACAAACAGTTTAGATACAGACAAGCATGCATTCATAACTTAACTTCTTTACAAAACCGCTTATCATGCCACTCCATGATAGCTTTTAAGTATTCTTAGAAATTGAAAACAACCAGTCATTCACTCCCAAGCATGCGAAGAAGCTAATAGTAGAAATATAAGTTATTACATGCCATGGTTCTAAATCTACCACTACAACATCAATTTGCAAACTATATAATATACACATATCACTTAGGTTACAAAATAGAACATAAAGTAAAGAAAACAAGTCCTACTCTCATCAACAAGAACATAGTCCACCTTAAGAAACTAGACACAGCAACTAATGCAACTCCTCCAACTGCGCCACCTGAAACATGTTAGCGAGGTATGAGCAACCACTGTTGCCCAGTGAGGGATAAGGTCCCGGGGCGTACAATGCGACAAGTAATACAGTTAACAACAATAACAATTGAGCAAATCAAGAAACAAAGATAGCTTAAATAACCACATATTTGAAAGGATACATTTCTCATAACCCCTATACACAAATCTTCACTGGTCTTCATTCACGATCCACGAACCACGATCACGATCACGATAAGCCGGCATAACCCCAAACACTCCAGTGGGTGTACTCCGGATGTACCCTGATAATCCTACGACCCAACATTCCCTGAAAATCTCCAGACCAGGCGAATGAGGGACTAGGGCACGGAGTTTGAATATCCACCGGCAAGCCCTCTGCCGCCCAGCTGATATTCAACACATCCGCCCTTGACACTATGGTTGTGCAACCACTATGCAATGCACTTAACAATGGCAAGTTAATAGCAATAATATAAGCATTAACACATAGGAGGATCAACAAAGTAGGTTGACCTCGAGGCAGTTAGAATAGAAGCAATTATATAAGCTAATAAGCAGTTTTACAAAGGAAAATTTACAAAATAAGCATAGAATCATACCAAAAGCTCCAAATCAACTTGAAACCACATATAAACACTCAAGAAGTCATGCCATGGGTTTAGAAGTGTGAGTCAACCGAAATTGCACCTAAACCCCTTTATTTTTCAAACTATTTCTCTTCCAAACCAAGGTTAATGATTCCATTTTCAAGGGAAACTCTCCCAACCTTCTAACTAACCTTCAAGGTACCCTCTCAACCCTCTAACTCATTCAAACGCTCGCGATTACCCCGAAAGCCCCAAATTCCCTCTTATGGCTTTAAACTACACATACCTTATCCGGGCTTCAAACAAGGATTATGAAAGCTTCTATAGCACCTAGGTAGCCTAAGAATACTATAAGTGAAGCCCGAATCCACCCGGATTCGCATGAACCCCGAAACCCCTTTGTTAAAGTTGGCTATTTCACGTTTTATGCGATTCTAGAGCAATTCAAGTGCACGGGGCTATTAGACTACCTTAATTAGCACCTAAGGCATCTATTAGGAGTGTTAAATCAAGCTAATACGTGCAATTACACAAAACCCTAGAAAAACGTCACTATTCACCTCATAAATTCAAATGACGATTCTAACCGTTTAAAATGCGAACTAATAGCTCAAATGTGTTCTCTAGCACTTATATACAAGGTATAATAGCATAGATAAGCTTTGCAATAGCATTTGATAACATTTTCAACAAATCAAGAAAAATGTAACATTTTAGATATGCATAAAAAGTCATGAAAACCCTCACCAATTGCGCGTAGGAACTCTCGGGAGGCTAGCAAACACCCTAAACTACTTGCTCCTAGCTTGGCTTGGCTTGGCTTGAAGATTTGATGAGCAAAATCCTCTCATTCTCCTCCTATACTATTCTCGGATTTGCTACAGTGATTTTTCAGCATTTGCTCTTTTTTTTGTTTTTTGTTTTTATGAGCTAAATGGTCATGTGTTGAGTAGATATACTAAATGGCTAAGTTGGGTGATTAAATGGGTTACTAAAATGAGCGTTGTTAACTTTAAAATGAGCCTAAGGTGTGAAACATAGGCTAGCTAATTAAATCTCTAAGTTATGTTACGTAACACTATTCATTGAACTACGAAAATTATTTTCTAAACGAGCGCTCCTATCGCTTCTAGTTCAATTGCACATTTTTTCCACTCCTTTAACAATTAATATGATTTAATAAAAATGTTAATTCACTAATAGAATGTAGTTTGAAAACAGAGTGAATAGTAGCTACAGAAGTCAGTTAGTAAGTACAGAAGTAAATGCGCAAACAAGGGATGCAACAGTAATTGAATGCATGGCTAAATCTCGGGCGTCACACTTCCTGACATTTATGGTCGGCTTAAGACCTGCCTTAGAGGTAGGTTTGTCATTATTCTGATCGGGTGCGCGTCGAAGTAGTGCTTTAGCTTTCTTGAGGCCGTTACTAGTGCCAAGGTGACTTTCTCAATCTACGGGTATTTGGATTCAACCCCTTGATGGGCTCTGCTGACGTAATAAACTAGTTTCTGCGCCCGTTCGTCCTCTTGGACCAAGGCCGCCACTACCGCTGTTGCTGTTACTGACAGGTAAGCATAGAACGACTCCTATTGCTCAGGTCGGGACAGTATTAGGGGAGAACCCAGGTACTCCTTTAATTCTTCGAAAGCCTTATGGCATTCTTCCGTCCAATGAAATATTTTTGGGCCCCGTAGTACTTTGAATAGGGGCGTGCATTTGTCGGCCGACCGGGTCATGAATCTGCTAAGTGCGGCCATCTTTTCTGCCAGTGATTGTACCTCCCTCACGCTTTGTGGGGGGGATCATCCCGAGGATGGCTTGGATCTTGCTGGGTTTGCTTCAATTCCCTTGTGGGTGATCATGTACCCCAAGAATTTTTCGGCCTTTACTATAAATGCGCACTTCTCTGGGTTTAATTTGATTTCAAATCTCTTCATGGTCTCAAATGCCTCTGTTAGATCAGCGGGGTGATCTTCTATGCTTTGGATTTTTACCACCATATCGTCTACATAGACTTCCATATTACGCCCAATCTGGTGTTGGAAGATGTGATTTATCATTCTATGATAAGTGGCTCCTGCATTCTTTAGTCTGAAGGGTAATATTGTATAACAGTAGGTGCCTCTATAAGTGATGAATGCGGTTTTCTCCTCATCTTTCGGGGTGATCTTGATCTGGTTATATAATTTGAATGCGTCCATAAAGGATAATATCTGGCTTCCCAAAATTGAATCTACCAGCTAATCTATCCAGGGCAGCGGATAGCAGTCTTTTGGACATGCCTTGTTGAGGTCAGTGTAGTCCACACACATTCGTCATTGTCCCAAGGCTTTCCATACTAGGACTACGTTGGCCAACTAGGTCGGGTATTGTACCTCTCGGATATGGCCTGCTTTTAGGAGTTTACCGACCTCTTCTTTGATGGTTTGATTCCTATCAGGGTGGGAGTTCCTGCCCTTTTGCTTCACTGGCCTGTGGTTCGGGTCTACGTTCAAGTAGTGTGCTATGATGTTTGGGTCTATTCCTGTCATGTTAGAAGAAGACCATGCAAATACATCTTTATTCTCAAATAAAAAGTTGGTTATACCTTCTTTTATTGAGGGATTCAGCTCGCCGCCAAACCGAATTGTCTTTCCTGGTTATAGCTCAACCTCATCCAGCTTTTCCACTGGGATTGTTTTTCTTTCTTCTTCTTTCTTTTCCTTCTTGCTTTTCTCCCTCACCTCGTCCCAAGGAGTCGGGCCTCGAATCTTTAGCGTTGCAGCATAGCATTCTTTTGCCACTCTTTGGTCTCCTCGAACAACTACTATGCCCCTAGGTGTTGGGAATTTCATCACCTGGTGATAGGTTGAGACGACTGCCCTGAGATAATAGAAGGCCAGATGCCCTAAGATGCCGTTGTATGCTGATTGAAAGTCTATTACCACGAACTCAGTCATGAATTGGACTTGCTTGCCTTCTGGCCCGATAGTGAGAGGGAGTTGGATAGTGCCTTCTGGTCTGAAACCATGGCCAGTGAATCCCATTAGTTCATCATTGAATGCAGCGAGCTGTTCTCTGGCAAAACCCATTCTCAGGTAGGCGTCATAGAATAGCACATCCGCCGAACTACCCGTATCCACCATCATCTGCTGAACTTTGCATTTTGCAATCTGTATGGTGATCACTAATGGATCGTCATGAGGGGTTTTTACCTCTTCCAAGTCGTAGGTTGAGATGATCAACTCTTTATGAACCTTTGACTTTTTAGGTAACGGCTCTTCCCTTCCCGACCTTACATAGGCTCTGCTAGCCGACCTGTTGATTCCTCATACGGTCGATCCTCTAGTGATCATGTTGATATCGATCAACCTTCCGTCAAGTCTTCACGGGCATCTATCCCTTTTGTGACTAGCTACGTGCTCGGGGTCTTGCCCCCTTCTTAGCTACATATTTGTCTAACTTCCCTATTTGGATCAGGGCTTCGATTTTATTTTTTAAGTTTTTGCACTCATTGGTTTCGTGACCGTAGTCTTGGTAAAACCAGCAGAACTTCTCTTTTCCCCTTCTCTCTGGGTTTGATCTTATCCGCGTTGGCTATTTGATGTTGAGGTTAGGCCAAGACTTGATCTCCATTAGTACCTCTGACCTAGCCATGGTTAGTGGTGTGTATTTATCAAACCTGCTTTTGTGCCCTGAAGAGCTAGTCATGGGACCCGACCTAGATCCTCTGGTGAATCCTTCATCTTTTCTTTTCCTGTGGGGTATTATGCGGACTGAGCTTTTCTCCTTGTGCTTTAGGTCCAATGCGTCTTCCTCAAATGTAATGTATTTCCTAGATTTTTTCATCAGGTGGTCCAGGTCCCTAGGTTCCTTCATGGCAAGGGAGGAGTGGAAGTGCCTGGACCTGGTCAACCCTTGCTTATAGGCTGCTATGGCCACGGCTTCCTCCAAAACTAGGATGTCTAGGGTTGCTTTGTTGAACCTCTCTATGTACTCGCGGAGGGTTTCATTATTCCCTTGCTCCAGTCGGAATAGAGGGTTTTGACGCCTTGGTATTGCTGGTAAATCTGTTTAGAAAAATTTCAACCAGGTTAGCATTACTTCTAACAGACTCTTTAGGTAAACCACATACCATTTTCTTGCGGTATCATTGAGTGTTTTGGGGAATGCTTTGTATTTGACTTCCTCGGGTACTTATTTAAAGAACATAAGGTGGTCGAAGCGTTGCACGTGATCTTTTGGATCTCCTATTCTGTCATATACTGGCAGGTTGGGCAGTTCATATGCTGCTATCGACACCTCTCGTATCCTTCTGACAAACGGATGGAAGCCTTGACCGCTCACTAATCTTCTTAAATTCTCTGAGATTCTTGCCAGGTCTGGATCTGACCCGTCGCTTTATTGCCTTCGTGGTCTTCTTACTTCCCTGCTGGAAGAACTGATAGAATCTTCCCTCATTTTCTCTTTTTGTCTTAGTTTTCCTCGCCTAGGTGGAGACTGTCGGTCATTTTTCGAACGAGCTCTCCGTGGAGCTGGAGGCTGTTCTCTATGTGACCTTTGCTTCTGGACGAAACTGTCCATAGTTTGCTTAATACTGTGGACGAGTTGGGTGAGTGTTTGCATCTCACTACGCGATACTGGCTCTTGTGCTGGCTGCTCAGTTTGGGTTGTTCCAGATAGTCCAGTCGGGATTTCTTGTTGCTGTGTTATATTTTCGACTTGAGCGTCTGTCTCTTGTATCGGGGTCCCTCCGGCAAACTGCCACTCGTTGTTGTTCTACGACGATAAGTCATCAGAGTTGGCATGGCTTATAGTGTGAACCATTGTTTTTGCTTAGTGAGAAATCTTTATCGATTCCCACAAACGGCACCAAACTGTTAAGGGGTAAATCTGGTGAGGCTGATTTTGGAAGGTAGACTCGGGTTGACTTCCTTAAGCTTGTAAAACAGGAAATGGAGCTGCAGGGGATGGCCTTGCGTTAGCACTCCGATGCTTAAGTTAGCTGGGTGTTAGAAGAAGAAGAGTGTATATAATTTCAACGGTAATGAATTAGTGACCTCCCCTGAAGAATGTTGGGTGCATTTTATACCCTTTGGATGAGAGAGAAAGCGACATGTTTTGACACCCGCAGATTTTGTCGGGTGAGATGTCATTTAGATAAGATTTCTGGGACGTCACTGGGAGGTCTGATTTGGGATGTCATCGGAAGGTTTGATTTGGGATGTCATCGGGAGGTAGATGAGGTACGAAGATCAGTCTTAGTTCTAGCAGACCTGCTTATCTGCGTGGTAAATGGTACGTCAGGGGCATAGGAGTCTTTTAGGTCGAGGTCGGTATTTTTACTCTTATCAGCCACCATTGTTAAGACAAGGTTTTCATAATTAACTTCTTTTAGATTTCATGCAAGTTCTCTTCATTTTCTTTTCACTTCTGTAAAATGTTCATGGATGTTGTCGATTTTATGTTCTTTTATTTTTTAGTGCCTAAATTTCTCGAGGACCTTAATACTGATTATAGTGTAAGATTTATGCATATTATAATTGATACTGTACATGTACCTTT
The DNA here is from genome assembly GCA_037974665.1 of Ehretia macrophylla. NCBI lineage: Eukaryota > Viridiplantae > Streptophyta > Magnoliopsida > Boraginales > Ehretiaceae > Ehretia > Ehretia macrophylla. Next base: position 13,659,239 of record CM075782.1, on the reverse strand, counting down.
AAAGGAAGGGATGGGCATATCTTAGAGAAGCATAAACTTCCTTAGAGGCTTGTGGGGAAAAATAAGTAGGACGAAGTATCAAACTTTGCAAAGATACCTCAAAATATTTTAGTGACAATAAAGTAATTTCATGGTTAGAACTTGATCCAAGATGAAATTAAGGCGTAACAATTAAAATCTAAATGGGAGGATTAAATTAAAAAATGTTGAGTAGTTTACAAACTGTTAACCACAAAATTTTAACAATGTTCCTTTGCATTCCGCCTAGTAGTTATTGGCGCTCAATAAATGTTAATGAAGGCATAAAGAATTGATTTTTTTTTTCAATTAATGTTGCATGGGTGGATGTTTCAATTAATGTTGCATTGGTGGATGTGGACTTTCGGAAATAGATCCTCTTATGATATAATTGGTCCTAAAGTTTACACACATTGCATAAATAATTTTAGAATTTAAACTTGATAACTATTATGACCATGGAACCAAACTACAATGTCATGTATTAACACAAAATAACACCAAATTCAAGTCTAATAATCATATATTAAAAACCACAAAAACAATACAGAGTTATCTCAAAACAAAGCTAAAAAAGAAAAAAAAGGAAAAAAGAAAAAAATTGGTCATATGCCTATTTCCAATAAATGCCACGTTAGATAAACAATAACATTGTTAGTATTTTGTGGTTAACAGTGTATAACATACTATTTTTCTCTTAATTTGAGCCTTTTCATTAAAAGTTTTGATTGTTAGGCCCATAATTCCATATTGGTATAAGTCAAGTCTTAAATTTACTTTTCTCCCTATTTCAGTTATTGTAGTGTTTACCATGTGTTTAAGTGTTAATTTTAGTACTCGTCGAAGGTATGATAAGTTCTCATTATAATGTACTTAATCCATATACTTTGGATGAGTGATGTGTGCTAGTAGTTGATTATTGAATGAAGTAGCTAGAAAATACTTTTTTTTGTTGATCTAAAAAAAACACATTGTAATGTACTTTAGTGACTTCTTGAATAGTGAATGTATGATCAGTTAAAAACGAGGTGTGCCTAAATATATGTCAAAAATACAATTATCCGTTTCAAGTAAATTCTCACAAGCGCACGAGGTCTATTGTAGCAATGTGTGTTACTAGTGAAGTCCATCTCTACATAGAGGCTCCTAAGTGCAATTAATATGTGCTCGTGTGAGAAGTGATTTAAAAACGTGAAAAGAAAGACAAAAATAATTGATTGGATTGTTGATTAAAATAAAACTAAAATTAAATTTAAACTTAACTAAATCTAATTAAATGGAAAGTGTCAAATCCTAAGAACAGGTCAAATTGGAGATGGTTAGGTCAAGATTCTCGTGCCTTGTGTCATGCCAATGATATTACGTTTGAATCTTATGAAAGATGCTTGAATGAATTGTGGGATTCAAGCTTGTATTTTTTCTCAATCTTGCCCGTGGAAGAGAAGAGAAAGATTTTTCTTCTTTTCTTGCTTTGTGTTGTATGAGTGTGTATGAGTGAGGTAGAGGAAAGTCCTTTATATAGATGTAGAAAAGGCTAGAAAAATAAATCAAGTTGGAATAGGAGAAAGTGCCACAAACCTGTTAGGAATGTATTTGGATACTTCTACGAACCTTGGACTTCAAGTAATCCAATATAATCCAACTAATACAGCTCCTGAATTCTCTCCACCTCATCCACACGCTACCCTCCATACTCCACACGCCTAGTCTCTCTTTTCTTGCACCAAGTTACTACATTAATTATAGCAAAATTCCATAATGAGCTCAAATGTCTAATTAGGAAGCTCCATTACCCAAAATAGAAAGTCCTTCCTATTTTCAACTCCTAGTTGCATTAGGATTCTTTATTTAGTGACTCCTAGACTGTGACGCCCGAGCCCAGAGCATGCATAATTCATTTATTTGCATATATTTATGTGTTTAATTAAGTGTTGATATGTGATTACTTGTTTATTTGGTAAATTGCATTCGTTTGTTAGTTTACTTTACATATTTTTGAAAAATAAGTAAACTATGTTTAAATTAACTTATATAAAATAATTAACCTACTATTTTAGTATTTGAATTATGTGGAATTATTTTCCTACATTCAATAGATTAATTTTCATTATTAAAAAATGAACCTTGAGCCCGGGGTGAAAATTAAAGTATTTTATTTTTTAAAAATTCGTATTTTTTCCTAATATACACTTATTTTTAGACATACGTTCATAAATTTTATTTGCATAACATATCGGGAATGCGAGTTATAAAAATGTTAGTGTATCATATGAATAGTGATTGGTAGACTTTAATTTTGAGCTTTTAATTGTCTAGCTTTGCATTTGACTTAACTATTTCACCTTAGCTTATTTGGCTTGACCTAAACCCATAACCCAAGACCCAAAGACACAATTAGCTACCTTATAACCCATATATAGGAAACAAAAAAAAGGGAGAAAAAGGCCTTAAAGAATCGGCCAAGGAAAAAATAGGGGGAAAATGGAAAAATTCTAGGGTTGCTCATTTTGATCCAATTCAAGCTTGTTTGAGGAGCCTTAAGCCATCATAGATCAATTTCCTAGCATCTTCAACTTATTTTGGTAAGGGATTTGCATAATATTGCATTTTCTTGTTATATGTAGTTTATGTTTAAAAATTAGTATAATGTTATGATGTTTCTTTTAGCTTGTTCTTTCAAGATTTCTTAGTTTTATGGTTAGTAGAACATGTCTTGAAGTGATGGCAAGTTTTTATTTAGTTTTCAAAAATGGGTGTTGTGAGCAAGAAGATGAATAATAACTATTGTTTGATTTTGTTGATTTTTTGTATGAATGCATGATCTAATGCTTAAACAATGTGTCATAAGTGTTCTTGATGCTATATTAACGTTTAAAATGGTTGGAACGTGGTTAAAACTTGATTAATTGAATTGAACATTAAATGGGCCATGTGTAGATTTGTTGTTCGGGTGTGTTTGAATGCCTTGGTTGGTGTTAAATATATTAGGTAGTGTCTATGGTGCAATTATGATATTGATTTAATGTGTGGTTTGGATAGTTGTAGTGTAAAGTGACTAGAGGGCCTTTGGGGGTTAATGGGTAGTTGAAGTTTAAAATGAGTTTTACTAACATTGAGAGGTGTCATAAAGTGTCCTTATATGTATGGAATAGTTAGATTGTGGACTACGTGACTTTCGTTTAGTATACGCTTGTAATTGGATTAAAGGGCTAGTTTATAGAAAATTATAATAGTTGTTAGTAATTGACCTTCAATTGATTGGTTAAATGTTTAAATGTATTTGTATAAAATGTTTATCTGATTGATGAAGTTTCATGAGTTGAGTTGCATGGTTACTTTGTTAAGAATATGCTTATATTTTGTTTATATTGTTATATCGCTTATTTATTGTAACATACGTGCAAGGGCAACTTACTTTGTTATCCCTCGATTATGTGTTTAATGAGTTATCTCGATTATCGTTATCTTGTGTGAATCGTATCATGGTTGCGCAACCATTTGGGCATGGTAGTGTCGGAAAAATTGGGCGGCATCGAGCTTGCCGGTATACCTCGGCTACCAAGGTACCCAGTCCCTCTCTCACTGGGGATACAACCCTGGGAGAGTTAGGTCGTAGGATTTGGGGTATATCCGGAGTACACCCACTAGAGTGATTTGGGTTATGCAAGCTTATCGATATATTTATTATAATATATTTGAGTTCATGGCTCGTGGCTCGTGGTTCGTGGATCGTGGTTCATATTCGTGGTCAGCATTGTATCCTTTTATTGTGTAATTCTCACTTGGGCCCTAAGTCCTTGGAGAGTTACCATTGCTTGTATTCTTTTGTGTGTGTTATCTAGCTCGTATACATGAATACCACATTGTATTGATATTGTATTCTAGGAGTTACTTGTTGTACTTGTTCTATCGTGTCTGTTTACCTTCTTTAATGAATATGAGTTAGTTGCTTGTTGTAAATTAGTCTAGTAAAGTTAATTGAGGTTATTGTGTTTGCCATATTGTCTTTAATTAGTTAAATGTAGTTAATGTTTGATTATATAATCTTTCTAATTGTGGTATTTAACTTTATTATTTTGAACTAGTATTTTTCCTTGTTAATTGACTATGTGACTTATATGCATTGCACGAAAGGTTTTCAAAACTCCCCGAATATCTGCTTCCCTCCCTCACTGAGCAATAGTGTTTTGCTCACCCCTCTTTTTGACATTTTTAGGTTTAGTACGAAGGAATTGAAGTGCCTTCAAGCCGTCTGGACTTCTGTGCATTGAAATGTTGTTTGCTCGTGATTGCACAATTTGCAAAGTAAAGGCTTAGCTGAATTCAAGTCTTTGTATTATTTTGTAGTTTAGGTGATTCTATATATAATTCAATGATCTCGAGTGTAATCTTTATATAAGAGATGTAATTATAGTTTAAATTAAAGTTAATTAGAGTGGTATGATAACTTAGTAAATGTAAAAGAATAGAATTGTTTAAATCCGAATTTAGCATGTGTGTATCTGTCTAAGGAAAGAAAGCCAGGATAGTCTTTGGTTTTGGCTTTAGAACTTTTATATATATATATATATATATATCTTGGGATGTTGTTGTGTTGATTCTTCTGCGTGCAGGTTTATGGATAGGCCTAAGTATAGGAGAAACTTTGTCCCTTTTTTTTTCATTTTTTGTGACCTCGAGATTTGGATCGGGGCTCCGGTCTTGTAAGGAATCGGGGTGTTACATAGACACGTGAGAAACTAACAAAATACAAAATTAGCATCAAATAGGAAATAGGCTAGAAGAGGGACCAAAAGACATAAACATCTTGGCTACTGAAAAGACCAAAATGCCCCTATTAATCCCATAGCACATTTTGACTTTTCAACCTTAACTTTTTTTTACTAAAAAGTCAAGGCTGCACTCCAAAATTAATATTGTTATCCACATAATTTCTTCATACTATCTACGACCTTTGTCTTCAACCTGCTAAGTAAAATAACCAAAACACCTCTCCGTGTAACACTTATAATCAAGAAAGACTTTTGACTTGTACTATCTTTTTCCTAATTGTATCTTTTCCTTGAGACATCTAATCCATAAAATAACCATCCATAAGATATAGAGTACTTGATCTAGGGAGTAACCCTCAAGCCAAATATCTGCTATACCCTTAATAGGGATATACCACTAAGCTCAGATTTAGATGATCTTTTGGATTATCAAAAGGATGATCTTTTGGATTATTAAAAGGGAGGGATTACCCTATCTTACGATGACATGGATTCTATATTACATAAGCACGGTCCAACTCGTTGTACTCATAGGCCCAGCACACAGAGTTGTTGACCCACAATAGATGTCTCACCCATAGTGAATCGAAGTACACAAATCTGATTTCGTCAATTCATCCATATATATTTAAGATTAAGAGCATTGGCCGTTTAGAAGCATAAGGTATGTTTGACCTCTATCTTTGATAGTACATTTTGAGAGATCATACATAAGTGGTCTGTTCAATGTGCGAGACATTCACTAGTGAGATGAATCTGTAAATATACCAATAACCAAGGAAGGTCACCCTATAAAAGAGACCCTCTTACTATAACCTTATCCTGATGAAGTGTCTAGTTCTATCATACAGTTATGAATAGAATCTAGATACAAGTGTCAATGAATTAGACCTTCTATGCTCGATATGTAGGATTTGGATTCCTAGGCATGGTAAGGCTAAAATTTTTAATTTATAAACAATTTTTAAATAGTCTAGATCAACAGCGGAAACAAATATGAAAATCAGGCAACAAACATACCCGAAATCACAAATCTTTAACTAGAATGGGTTGTATTAGAGATTGCCTAAGTGTCTTGGCTTAAGATCTCAAGACAAAGTAATTTCAAGGCTGTCCACAGACTGTAGAACACGAGCAAGGCATTAGGATCTTCAGATTAGCTTGAAAACCTCCGAATCTTCTCGCCTATGCCAAATCCTAGCGAATGGTGTATAGAAAAATGGTAGAATTTTTCTCCCTTCCTTTTTCTTGCTATTGTCGTGTATATCTCATGTGTGTGTGTGTGTGTGTATGTATGGTCATGTATATCAAGAGGGAGAGAGAGTGTAACTCTTTTAGATTGCTCAGGACATTCTGTTTTGATTTGTTTGATTTTTCTTGATTTTCTTTTGAAGATAACTAGCATTATCTTCATAAAATCAAAAATCAAACATTATCTCCTAATCTAATCAGTTTCACATGCCTCCCACATGCAGCCATGAGCCTACTGCACGTCTGACACATGATGGTTAAGACAAGCCGTCATCAGACAAACATTCTTGTCCTAAGAATGTTCTTTGTCTAATTGTCTTAACTTCTAAAAGCTACTAGGTCTTCCCGAAAAGTAAACCATACTTAATACATCAACAAATACATGTTTGACATAGCTAAGAAAATAACAACACACCATAATATAAAAGTGGCTAGGAGAGGGACCCGAACATATAATTGTCGTGGCTATTCAAAATAACCAAAATACCCCTGCTAGACACTAGCTATATTTAACCATTTTAACCTTAGATTATTCCATTAAAGAGCTAGGGTTGTACTCCAAGACAATTAATAAACATAAAGGAGGTTTTGCCTTTTTACCAACTAAGTAAAATGACTGAAATGCCCCTCTACGTTTCAACAACAATCAAGAATAGGTCTTGCATTCAAACTATCATCCTATCTTGATTATATCTACACCTTGGACCTTTATCTTTCATATACTCACCATCCAGATACTATTACCTTATTCCCGAGAGCGACCCACGAGTTCAGTATCCAATATAGCCCTGTATATTACTAAGCGCTTAGGTTTGAATGATTACATAGATAACTCCAAGCGAGTAGCTCATTATCACTTAAGATATCATAGAATCATGATACATATGCATGCCATCTAATGAACCTAGTCCATATATCCAAAACACTGAGCTGTTGACCTATTATAAGATCTTACCTAGAGTGAATTGAAATACATGATCTAGAATCCATTGATTTATCCACATATGCTCATGATAAAGAACATTGGTCACTTAATAACTTAAGATTGTTTTAGTTCTCTGACAATAATAGTACTGTCTTTGAGATAGCATCTATTGTGGTCCCGTTCAATGCATTCTTAGGCACTAATGAGAGAAGTTTGGATAGCCTCTTTAATGACTAAGGTAGGTTACCCTACCAAATAGGAGACTCTTATTATAACCTTACCATAGTTAAGTGTCCAACTTCATTATTCGGTTATGAACCTATAGTCTTGATCCAAGCCTCATAGCATAGAAATTTTGTGCAGATCACCACGCACATATGTTATTCACTTGTATCATGGAGCCTTAGTGCATACATATATCAAATAATATGAGAAAAGTGAACATGCTCATAATGAATGCACTGATCTATCAACTGAATAATATCCCTTATACTGAAATGTCTTAGTGCTAGTGGTCTTTAGGGCATACCATTCCCAGCATACTCCCACTTGTACTAAAGAACACTACCACTATCCTAATCTAACACCCATAGCCTCTACATGAGTATTGAATACTCTCTCAGTGAGGCTTATCATAAAAAGGTCTACTAAATTATTGGCTGAAACAGTTCTCCTACCACTACATCCCCATGTTGGACAATTTCCCAAATCAAGTGGGATTATTCTCTCTATATGCTTCCCAATTTAATGGTTCTCAGTTCCTTTCATTCTGCCACTACTCCACCATTACTGCAGTACATATCAATGAGCTTTTGTACTACTAGCATAGGGTCCAATTCCATTCGAAATTTCCTGAGCCATACAGCCCCCTATGCCGCTTTCGGTGCTGTCTTGTGCCCTGTTTATGTGGTGGAGCAAACAATGCAAGATTGTTTTTGCACTCCTTCGTGTCACATCGCCTCCAACATAATAAAGACATTTCCAAAAGCCGATCTTCTGGAATCGTTGTCTGACTAGAAATCTAACTTTGTGTACTTTATAGGTACAAGATCTTCAAAAAGATAAACTAGCATATATTATCTCAAACTCCCTAAGATACTTAAGTATATTCTTAACTACTATTCAATAAGTTGACCTTAGGTTTGGTTGATATTTGCATATCATGCTTATCACAAAGCAGATATTTAGCCTAGTATAGAACATGACATACAAAAGGCTTCCAACTGCTGATGCATATGGAACCTTTTCTATGACTTCTATCTCCTCATATATCTTCAGTTAGAGAGACTTCATACTTGAAAGGTGAAAAGGGAGAGCAATGGGATCATCTTGAGATACGTGTAAATAACAACATATACATGTGCAATGGAAGCTATAGACTTTTAAAACTTCGCATGATAGACAACTGTATTTACATGTTTCTCAAGAATAAGTCCATAAACTTGTACATTTAAGCTATACATAAAAGTATATACATATATATATATACATATGGATAGAAATAAAATATATTCTCGATATACCTCACGTGGAGAATAGAGAAATGCACAAAAGAAGATCTTGGCTCGGACAATCTTCCTCCGCATGTGCAAAGGTCCTAGTCGGTCCATGGTTATCCAAAAGTAACAAGACCACAAACTAATAAAAGTGCTAGCCTTAGTTGATGATCTAGAGCTTAAGTATAAATGTTTCTAAGTATGAAGCAAAAGTTCTACAATTTTTCTTGCCAAGGCTGAATCACCAAGAGAAGAAAAGGAGAACTTATGCTTGCATGTATGTGTGTGTCGTCCAACTAGGAGGAAAAGAAGAAGTTATCTTGGCCCTATTTATAGATGCAAATGATGATCTTGATTGTGCCAAGTGGCACAGATCAACGGTTATCAAATCCAAGACAAATCTTGTCTTGATTTGATGATGCCAAGTGTCTTATTCTTCTTCTAAGGGGCGGCCAAGTGTCCTATGCAAGGATAAGATTATATCTCTTCATTTTGCATGTTGTGACAAGTGGCAAGAGAGAGAAAAATCATATCTCTATAATATCTTACATTTGCCAAGTGTCACCTTTTTGGAATTCCAAGATTGTGCCATGTGTCAAACATGCACAACTTTTGACCATTTATTCTTAATCCTCATAAGAATAATTAATTATGAATATGGACTTTTCTTATTTATACTTTGGCCCTAAAACTTTTCATAATTACACTCTTGCCCTACTTAACTATTAATGTCCAAAATGACACCGTTAACACTTTAACGTGTTTCTAACTCAATACCAAACTCATAATTTGTTTTATTCATGATCATGACTATATAGCGATGAGGGTCCATTAAGCACTATTAATCTATTCCGAGAATGCCTCTGTCATTCTCGAAATACCCTCATGTTTATGAGTGATGCGCTAGCAACGCACGTATCATGACAATATATATACAGTAATGAAGTCCTTATTCTTATGAACCTATTTATAGTCGCAAATTAGCGTGCAGTCTGATCCTTCTGTTAAAATTGTCCCGATTGAATGTAGACCATGATTCGATTAAGTACATTTATTTGACTTTATGCATAGATCTAACTTGGTGGAATGAGAGATGACACCCATGGAAAAACACCTTTCCATCATTCAACTACCCCGACCGCGGATTTCTCACTTCAAACAACAGATACTAGATTGCATAGGACATCTCCTCACTGTTGAAGGTTAACAGATCCTATATTTACAATTATCTGCCAATCTTTATATCATAAGACTAAACTGTGAGAGGCCGTTGCCCAGGATTGTTGCCCAAACGCTAAATTCAGTCCCTGATAAATTCGACAGCCGTAATTTCTCAAGTCAAAAGATTAATATGCACAATTTGCAACTGATATTAAACTATTAATCCTAAGTCATGTAGTTTATTATCCTGGTCACATTCAATGATTCATTACACTAACAATCACTCAGATTTTAGTTAATCGCATCCTTATGCTGTTATGGCATAAGGCTCGCCACCCTTAATCATTAACATCTTTATGTTAATCAAAGGTAACTACATATGATAGCTGATATGACCATAATTGCAGCACTCAAACCATTGTATTTCTACTACAATTGCATCTTAATTCGAGGAATAAAATATCACTTTTAATGGACTTTTGATACAATGTAGGTTGCTCGTGAAAGTGAAGAAACCAGGCCCTAAACAATTCAAATTGCAAGTGAGAGAATTAAAAATCAAAAGAAGATTCGAGAATCGGTAGCAAATTAGAGCTCGTAGAAGAAAGATTGAGCCAAAGTGAACCCAGAATCGAGCCCAGGATGTCAAAATTTGCAAGAAAGCCTATTTCAGAATTTTGTCCGGGCCGACACGATCGACACCATAACTATACAGTCAAAATTGGGTACATGTGGCCCTAGCCATGGTCCTAATTGGACCGTGGCTTGTGCCAAGCACAAGCCACTTGGGCGGCAATTAAATGGTCGCCCAAGTCCTTTATCGTGACCAATTGAAAGGTCACGACAAAGGTTGAAAATTGGATTGCCATGGTCATTGGACTATGGCAATCTAATGTTCTTATTGGACCCCTTTTGGGTTCAATAAGAACATTTTCCTTTGATTGTCGTGGTCATTGGACCACGGCAATCCAAGGATTTTATTGGACCCCCCTGGGACTAAGAAAAAAGATAGGAAAATTATAGATAGAAGTTAGTTTTTTTTTATTTTATATATAGTTCAATTCGATCAAAGTTTGTTCGTTCAAAATATTTTTAGTTAATTTTTGTTAGGTTAGTTTCTGTAATAGGTTAGATAAATATTATAATTTTATTTTGTTAAATACAGGGGAAGTTCCGCCCAAATAGTTCTTATTCGGGGGGGAAGTTCTGCCCAAGTAGCTCTTATTCGGGGGGAAGTTATGCCCGAATAGCTATTTTACGAGGAACCTCTGCTCAAATTACGATGATCAAAAATGCGCGTTCGTCAATATGGGGGAGCCTTTCTTGACTCTCTTTTATTTGTATCACTCGTATTTATTTATGTCTAAGTAGATTTATATATAGGGGATGATATTGTAAATGACAGTCTTTTGATCTATGGTCTCGGATTCAGATAATCTGATTTCAATGCAATATATGGCTTGTATTAATTCAACATTGTCTTTCATAATATTATACTTGTAGTTGATATTATGATTGCTTTACATTCGTGCTATATATATTCGTGCTATAAATAGTGAATCTATAGGTTGTACCATAGATTCCATGAGACTATATGTTGTACTATAGTTTCTACCCGTGAAGATGTTAATTACTTAGTTAAAACAGACCGGTTACACTACGTTACAAGGACAAATCCATTATATGGCTATATAACGGACTCGTAGATGGAACGACACCTATAACATATGTAGTAATTGAGACTTTAATTAGACTAAGAAAATTAACTAGGGTTAATGCTTGTAGCTTAACCTGAGTATAAAATCAAAGAATCCTGGATACCGAGCCTAGATTAACTGGCTCATTACATATCTGGTCCCCTAGATCCTTTCCCTCGTATTTTAGCAAAACCATACTTGGCTTTAGTTTTAGTTTACATTTCTTGCGCGATCCTCAACTTATTTCCAAAACTGTCACGTTTTCACTTTAACACTTTAACACTTTAACACTTTCATACTACTTCACTAACTAACTAACGCGTTTCCCTGTGGAATTCGACTCCGTACTCATAGCACATTACACTACATGATCCGTGCACTTGCGGGTTGTTAAAACTTGGTTATTTTGCATACTTTTATATTGCCGACCTTGAACATCAAGTTTTTGGCGTTGTTGCCAAGGAAGCACGGTATAGTTTAGTTATTGATAAAAGTAACTGTGAACTTGTTTTAAGTGTTATAATTATTGTCTATATTGTTCATACTTGTTTTAAACTGTTTAATTGTATTATTGCTTGTAAAGTATATTAGTAGCATATTTCTTATAGTTTCATTTCGTATTTAAGTTTATAAGATTTATATATTGTCTGTATTATATTTGTTAAAAAACTGTTTATATTATGCTTTATTAAAATAGTTTGTAATTATACTTATTTTTTGTAGTTACTTACTGCACTTAGCTATATAATATTTTGTATGCACGGGCGTCGTTCTTTGAATCTGGAACTCGCCCCGTTTAATCCCTAGCCCTAAAAAACTCCGCAAAGGAGAGTCCAAGTCCCGATAGAGGAGCAAGAAGGAAATGTTCAAAACCTTCAACCTCTTCCAGTAGCTCAACTTGTTAATCAACCCGTTAATTGACTCGTTGACCCACCAATGACTCTTCGTCAACATTTCTCACCGAGCGATTACAATCCTAAGTTTGCCATAACCTCACCGGCTCTTGGCAATGTCAATTTTGAGCTTAAGACAGGGACTATTTTGATGCTTCATTCCTTTTATAGAAAAAGCAATAAAAGTCCTTACGCTCACATCATACAATTCTTGAAAGCATGTTCTATGCTTCACATCCCTAACGTGAGTCGTGAGAGTATTCAACTTCGTCTGTTTCTATTTTTCCTAAAAGACAAATCCAAACAATGGCTAAATCATTTAGACGTAGGGGTTATCACATCCTGGGAAAAACTTATTCGAAAATTCTTACATAGGTTTTTTCCAATGGCCAAGACCACTAGTTTGCGAACAGACGTCATGTCATTCGTTCATTTAGACTTAGAGCCATTTCATGAATCATGGGAAAATTTTAATGATCTTAGGAATTAGTGTCCTCACCATAGGTTTGCACCTCAGTAGAAAATGATGGTTAATGCAATGAGCAATGGAGGTTTCTATAACCTCACAGCGGATGAAGCTTGGAGTAGAATAGAGAATATAGCTGGGGACTCTCTTCAGAGCACAACTATAGATAAAGAAAATAAGAGCACCTATAACCCCTAAAAGAGGGCATTGTTTGAGGTTAACTCTAATTCCCATTTAACTGATAAAGTAGATGCCCTAGCCCAGCAACTAGAAAAATTCATCTCTCTAGGGTCTACTTCTTTACAAGCTCCTAAAATCACAATAGTATGTGTTGGATGCTCTGTAGTAGATCACTCTACTCTGGACTGTCCAATCGGTTCACAATTTCCTGAGTTCATGCAAGAACAAGTCTATGCCATTCAAGGATATACAAGGAATTATGATCCTTACTCCAACACGTATAATCCTGGCCGGCGAGACAATCCCGCATTTTCATGGCGACAAAGGAATCAAGAGCCTCAATTTCCTCAACAACAATATCAGAAACAACAAGAAAACTTTGAGCCTCGGTTTCCTCAACAACTATATCAAAAGCCTCAAAGTTCTAACCCTCTTGGTTTTTATCAAGTCCAGAAAGATCCGTTCAGAACACAACGGAACAATATTCCCACTCTTCCTCCTGCACAGTCATCATCTGATGACAAGTTTGATAAACGCTTACAAGTGGTCCAAGTTCAGCAACAATTTATTGCTAAACTTGAGAGCCAAATCGAGCAACTGACCCAAAATATAAGTAGGAGAGATGAGGGTAAACTCCTGTCTCAGACCGCGAAAAATCCACGAGGACAATGTAATAATGTCCAAACTGAGACCATCCAAGAATAGGCTAAGGCTGTGACTACCCTTAAGAGTGGGAAAGTAATAGACAAGGACGTTAGAGAAACAAATAGGGATGTTCCTGAGGAAGTAGAGGAACCTGAGATCGAGGATTTAAGCAACGATGTCAATGACTCCCGTAGGAATGAGAACCCAACGATTGAGTCAACAATTGAAGCCTCATCTCGAGTACCTTTCTGAATAGCTCTGTCCCGTCCGAAACCAATTGATGATCCTAAACAACTCAAGGTCTTAGAGTATTTAAAAGACATTAAGATCAATCTGCCCTTAGTGGAGGTAATCCAACAAATCCCTGCCTATGCCAAGTTTCTAAAGGATTTGTGTATGAAAAAGAGACGAACCAATAACATTCCAAAAAGGGTCCATCCCACTGAAAAGGTTAGTAGCATCTGCACTAGAGGACTGCCTCAAAAGTGCAGTGACCCAGGTACTTTCACCATTCCATGTTTAATTAATGCCCAATGGGTAGAAAGCACCTTGCTAGACTTAGGGTCTAGTGTTAACCTAATCCCTCACACAGTTTACCAAAGGTTAGGTCTTGGAGTGTTAACACCGACAAATGTAACCCTCAAATTGGTAGATAGATCTGAGCGGAGACCTCGAGGTATTGTAGAGGTTGTCCTCGTCAGAGTAGGAGAATTCTGTTCCCAGTGGATTTCATAGTGTTAGTATTGGAATTAGGTCCTAATAACAGAAATACCACTCCGTTGTACTAGGCAGACCATTCCTAGCAACAACTTATGCTGTTATTTACTGTAGGACGGGTATGATAGAACTAACATTTGGGAACATGAGAACAAAACTGAGGGTTGCCGAAGTAGCCAACAAATTGAACCAAGATGAGGAAGAAGAATATTTACATGCCAATGCCATTGATTCATGGATAGATGAGTATGCACAATCAACCCTAACCCCTGATGAAGAAATAGCAGAGCTTGAACGACTCTTGTATGAATGCGACATTTCTTCAGAAATGGTTGCTTACACTTCTCTTGTTACCGATCCAGATAAGATCAAGCAAGTAACAACTCCTTTTCCTGAAGCCTCAGATTGTCCCACAATTGAGTCTCCACCAGCATTGGAACTCAAAACCTTGCCTGAACATCTTAAGTATGCATACGTAAGCCCTGATGAGACCTTACCAGTCATCATTGCCTCGGATTTGACTATCGAAAATGAAGACAAACTGTTGAAAGTTCTAAGTACTCACAAAAAGGCAATAGGTTGGACAATTTCTGACTTGAAAGGAATTGATCATTCTGTGTGTATGCATAAGATTCATCTTGAAGAAGGAGTTAATCCTTCTCGAGAATTTCAAAGAAGACTAAACCCAAAAATCAGTGATGTTGTCCACAAAGAGATCATTAAGTTACTTGATGTGGGTATTATCTACCCAATTTTTGACAGTCCATGGGTAAGTCCGGTACAAGTAGTACCGAAGAAATATGGGATTACAATGGTCCTAAATGACAAAGGCGAGCTAATTTTTACACGAAGCACCACTGGGTAGCGTGTATGCATTGATTACATAAAGCTCAACTCAAAGACTAGGAAAGACCACTTCCTTTTATCTTTCCTCGACCAAGTCTTAGATAGAGTAGTCGGACAAGGCTACTACTGTTTTTTGGATGGGTATTCGAGATATAATCAAATCCCAGTCTTTCCTGAAGATCAGGAGAAGACTACTTGCAGTTGTCCCTATAGGACCTTTGTATTTCGGCGTATGCCTTTCGGTTTTTACAGCGCACCTGCAACGTTTCAAAGGTATATGATGGCCCACTTCTATGATATGATCGAAAAGTTCCTACAAGTCTTCATGGATGCCTTCTCAGTGTTTGGAGCTACATTTGACGAATGCCTCACACATCTCTCCTTAGTATTAGATCGATGTGCTGAAATGAATATGGTTCTAAGTTGGGAGAAGAGCCACTTTATGGTTAAACAAGGAATAGTACTCGGCGATGTTGTCTCACAGGATGGTATCCATGTGGACCCAGCTAAGTCGAGATATTAGAAAAGCTACTCGCGCCCAAGACGGTGCGTGACATTCGTTCGTTCCTTGGTTATGCCAATTTCTATTAGCGCTTTATCAAGGACTTTAGCCATATAACTCGATCTTTCCCAAGTCTTCTAGCACATGATACTCAATTCAATTTCGATGGCAAGTGCTTTGAAGCTTCTGAGAAGCTTAAATCCTTGTTTTCTTCTGCCTCAATCATCCAACCTCCTGATTACAGCCTTCCCTTTAAGTTAATGTGCGATGCATCTGACTACACAGTGGGAGCTATTTTAGGACAGCGTCGGGATAAGATGCCAAGTGTGATCGACAACGTTAGCAAAACTTTAGATGAAGCTCAAAAGAACTACTCAACCACTGAGAAGGAATTACTAGCTGTCGTATTCTCCCTGGACAAGTTCAGGTCATACATCTTAGGATTCAAAGTAATAGTGTATACGACCATGCGATTTTGTCGTATTTACTGACAAAACGGGATGCTAAGCCTCGTTTAATACGTTGGCTATTACTACTTCAAGAGTTTGATCTCGAGATCAAGGAAAAAAAGGGAAATGAAAACTCTGTTTTCGATTAACTATCACGTCTTGTACGTGATTCTCCTATTCACTCTCTGCCTTTTAAAGATACATTTCTAGATGAACAACTTTTTGCTATCTCACATCAAACCCCTTGGTATGCCCACGTTGTCAATTATTTAGCTGCCCAAGAGTTTTCAACTCATCAGGGTAAAAAGGAGAAGGAATGTTATATGGCACAAGTTAAGTATTTTATTTGGGAAGATCCCTATCTTTTCAAAATTTGTGCCGATCAGGTCATTAGGAAATGTATACCTGAGAATAAGTTTGACAGCATACTCCAATTCTGCCACTCTGAAGCATATGGTGGCCATTTTGGAGGTAAAAGGACAGTTGCCAAAGTCCTTCAGTATGGGTTCTTTTGACCCACTCTATTCAGAGATGCCCAGCACATTTGTAAGAGTTGCCTCCAATGTCAACAAGCTGGATTTATCTCAAGAAGGGACATGATGTGAGGCCCCGTACAGAGCCCATACAAAACTCGTGTGTATTTTATAGCATTTCATATAATTTTGCATCATTTAATATGCATTTATATCAATTAAGGTACATTTATATCATTTAACGTGCGTTCGTCTCGTTTTACGTGCATCGTATTATTATGTTCATTTACATGTCTTCAATGTCGTAGATAATAATTACTGTAAGGCCCAACCAGATTACATATGCATATAGTTCATATCATACATTATTACATCATGTTATATGCTTTTATATTGATTTATATGCGTTTATCTCGATTTATGTGTATTTCATTGTTTAACGTGAAATTAAGTATTTTAGATGTCGTAGGAAGTAATTAAATATTAATGGGACTAAGCGTAGCAACTAACTAGTTAGCATACAACTAGAATGGCATGAAATAAATAACATTAAGTTAAAAGGGTAAGGTGGTCATTAGGACCTTTGGATATTTTGTCTACCTAACTAATACATACAAAACACACACATTACACCACATATACACACAAAAATGCAGCAAAC
Source organism: Ehretia macrophylla (assembly GCA_037974665.1). Lineage (NCBI taxonomy): Eukaryota > Viridiplantae > Streptophyta > Magnoliopsida > Boraginales > Ehretiaceae > Ehretia > Ehretia macrophylla. Next base: position 13,642,087 of record CM075782.1, on the reverse strand, counting down.
ATACACACACACACACACACTTCTGCACGATTCGAAGAGAAAAAAAGAGAAAGAAGAGAGAAAGGAAGAAGAAGAAGAAGAGAAGAAGGAAGATTAAGCCATTTCTAACATTTTTCAAGCATTCTTCAAGGTGTTCTTGCTCTATGTTCTTCTAGAACTCTAAGCTAAGGTGAGGGATTCTTCAAAACTAATTTTTAAGAGTTCATTCAAGGTTATTTGATGTTCATTTGGTGCTAGACTTATTATAGTTTCATACAAGAGCTTGAACTTGAAGTTGGAATATTTTGTGTGTTGTAGATCTAGAACTTGTTTACTTGTGTTGGAGGTTCTTGAGAAGTTGAAGGATGAGCTTGGTATTGTTTTTATGTATGTGATGAGGTATATAACTTGTATATAAGAATTGGAAGTGTGAGGTTAGCATTTTTTTTGGTACCTAGATGTTGGTATGGGTATTTATGAGCTATATTGGATTATAGGTAGTTTGCATCTTGATTGTTGGTGTGAAGTGTTTTTGGTTGATTTTTGAACTCTTGTATGATGCTTAATAGTCACCTTGAGCATGCTTGATTGTTAGTGGAAGGTTGTGTTGTTGCAAGATCGATTGTTAGTAGAAGGTTGTGTTGTCTCGTAATCAGCACGACTGATCGACCCCTACTCAACCGGTTGATCGGAAGAGGAGACCTCTTCCATTAGAGAGGCTCCGGGCGGAAGACCCTACTTGAACTGGTTGACCGGTTGCTCTAGGGTCTACAGGTTTGATAAAAAATGCAATAAAATTTGTTTTAGTGATTTTGGAAGCTACAAATGTTGGATTGGGGCACGGTCAGATGCGTTGGAATCGTATTAAACCCCAGATTATCATAGTGGAATTTAATTATGGATTTGTGCCATAGGTTGGGTGCTATGTAGTTGCTAACTGCTATATATTGCTTAGAAGGCTATTGAACGTAGGCAATATTGATGTCTTTTATTAGTTTTATAGCAAGTTTTTGATGTCTTTTATCAATCACGATTCATAAATTTTACATGGCATTTCAATTTTTATATACATATAATTGCGTACATGAATATCTGTTATACTTTGATATTACTGATGTGACAGAGGCAACCTACTTTGTTGTCCTCCAAATATGTTCTTACTTGATTAGTGCCCACTCTCACTTGGTGTGTTTCCTCGGAGAGTTGGGACGTTTTTGTTCAATTGCTAAATAATTCAAATAGCCTTGTGAACCCCAGGGTAGACATTTTGATTCCCCTAGGCGGCATCGACCCGTCAGGTATAAGTCTCAGCTACTATGGGTTTGGGTTGCCTCTGGAGTGCCCACTCTTAATTGGTGTGATGATGATGATTTGACAAGAAAGCTCGAGACTGGCCATCTCTAACAAAGTTCCTTATATTGTATCCTTTGATCTACTCTCGCTTGGTATAACCCTCGGAGAGTAGAATTGAATACTTGTTTTATTAATATTGCAGGACTTGGTGTTTCTCCTACTCTCGCTTGGTATAACCCTCAGAGCTAGCCTTAGCTAGCGTAGTCTGGGGTTTGAATAGAGGTCCTTGGGTAATGGGAAAAAGTCTTAGATTGGAAAATTCTTGGGTATCTATATGTGCTCACGTGAACTTACATGTTATACATGCTTGTGTGAATCTTATGTGCCTATCATGTCATAAATGCTTCTTGTTTATATGAAATTTATGTGCTAGGTATGATTATAATATTTGCATGATTAGGAGTATTGATAGGACATGTACTCTTGTTTTATATCATTCATACATTTCATATAAGTCATATTTCACATAAGGCACCCATACCATAGATGGCAGGGCATAGCATTTGCAGGAACATTGGGACACAAGAGGCAGATAATGATGATCAAGCTAATCCTGGAAAAGAGATGTTTGGTTTGATAGCAACTGCCATGGATAGAGTGAGTCGGGTCTTAAAGAACCAAGCAATGGGAGTAGTGAGCAATAATAATCAAGGTGTTGGCAATAATAGGGGAAACGAAGATGATACATTGAAGGATTTCTTGAGCTATGGACCTCCCAAGATTATAGGTGAGCCCGATGACAATAAGGCCAAAGCTTGGCTTGCAAAGATCAAAAATATATATGCTATTCTTAATTATGATGATGAGAGAAAAGTAGCTATTGCGGCATTCTTGTTGGAAGAAGATTCGGAACAATAGTGGAGAACGAAGAAGATCCCTTGGGAACATAGTGGTACACCTGTTACTTGGTCTAACTTTGTAAGATCTTTCAAGGGGAACTACATTCCGGATATAGCCCGAAGGAGGAAGGAAGAAGAGTCTCTCACCTTGAGGCAAGGTGCGATGACAGTGGTTCAATATGAAACCCGATTTAACAAGTTGTCTTATTACATCCTTGGATTGGTTCAGATTGAGGGCAGGAGGATCAAACAGTTTGTTCAAGGGTTGAGGCCCAAGATCCAGGACTTCTTAGCTTCATATCGCTTCACCACTTATAGTGAAGTGATTGATTTGGCATCTTGTGTTGAAAAGAAGAAGTTCGAGACCTGAGGCGGGCTGAGCCAAGTTAACAAGAAGTCACTCTTGTCTCAGGCACCACAGGGAACCTACCCGATCTAGAGTCAGGGGCAACGTCATGGGAGATTAGTTGTTATCCAAGCACAACCTAGTGCTCTTACCACTCAGACAACTCGAGGTTCATCAGGGAGTGTAGCCCTATCTCAGAAGGTCATGTGCAATCATTGTAACAGGAAGGGGCACGTTGAAGCCCAGTGTTAGAGAAAGTTTGGTAAATGCATTGGGTGTGGGAGTAACCAACACTGAGCCAAGGAAGGCCCTAAATGGTTGGGTAGAGGTAGATCGAGGCAACCTATAAGAAATGTTCCAACTCAGAAAAGTTCAGACCCGAGTTGATGCAATTGATCAAGGGGAACTTCTAATTTAAATCAGTTGGCCCAAGTATTATTTGACCTTGGTGTGTCCATCCTTTCATCATATTCCTTGAGAGTAATGTGTTGGCATACCAGCCGATAAATTATCTTATAATAATGAAGTATTGTCACGACCCCAATTTTCAAATGCTAATATGTGTACTTTGATACCCCGAATGCGGAATAAAGTTCAAACTAGCATTTACCTCAATATCTTGGGATCGTGATTCCACGGGCTTAGGAAGATCACTCCACCTAAGTCCACTAAGGCACAAGACAGTAGCCCGGGCACTATTAGCCATAAAACAATTCAACCTTATGCAAAATAACCCAATACTAAAATTCAAGTTATGAAAGTTACATAAGTTCAACAATACTTGTTATACAAACTTCATCACTAAAAGTTAAAGTCACAGTCCGAATACATAATTACAAACCCGTATCCATCAAGTTACAACTTGTATTCGCTCTAGTACAACTAAGTCCCTAAGAGTCATAAATTGATCAACTACACAAATTCTAATCCAAAAGGAGAAACAAGATAGCAAGATAGTCAAAGATATAAAATATTCTCCCTGAGCGAACAAGTAGAGCACGAAGGTAGCAAATCTAAATCATCACGTTAACGGGGATTCTATCAACAAGTAGGCTCGACTGTACCTGAGATGTTAAGAAAAAGGGTGAGCTACAACTAGCTCAGTGAGGGATAATAAGAACGGAAATTTTCGCAAGCAATTTATCATTTCGAAATCATTTAGAAAACTAAGTCGTGCACACAAGTTCATAGCAAGCAAGAGTTTCATGTAATAACAAGCATTTGAGTAACATGTGGAAACTAACTATATGGAATGCAATATCACACATGAAGATAAGCATACAACCCAAACTCCCCAAGGCTAAAGCCCAAGCAAGAATGGTATCATATGACAACGTGCAATAACAAGAAGCAGGTATCAACATAATATTAAACCTTCAAGAGAACTATACATATTACAGGTGATATATGATAGTGAACATATAACCCAACTCTCCAAGGGAAAAGGCTCCTATTGGGAGTAGTAACGCATGATATTGAAATTCGAATCACGTATCAATAACAGTAATGACATTTAAATAAACATTCAACCTTCATCCCCGAGGTCCTCTAAGGACCAAGCGAGAGTACTTAATCACATAATAAAAATGATACGGATATACGATCATTGTTGGAGATGGCCAATCTCGAGTTTTCAATCAATATCTTCCCTTTCAATAACACTAGGTGTTATCCGGATAAACACTGCGGTCCATGGTAGTCGATACCGACTGGCAGCCCGATGCTGCCCAGAGGTAATGAACTCTACCATACCCATGAAGTTTGGTATGTACTACCACGCCCGTCATTGATAACAATAGGAACACATTTGGAGGGCAACAAAGTAGGTTGCCTCCGTTCATATAATCATATACAAGCATTTCAAACATTTGATCATATAAAACATTGTGCATTCATGTGCAAATACATAACCTTGAACATATTCGAATGTATAAACGTGTAAACAATTATACTATCTTTCATGTAAGCTCCTTTAGTATTAGCACATAATAACAAGAACTTGCAAGTTGGCCATTTAAACAATAACTTCTACCACTAACAACCATTGGATACGACCAAACAACTTTAATATTCCCACATTAGCCTAAATTAAATAATTAATTTCCCTATTTTTCCAACCTTTGAATGACCTGATTTTAGTATAGAATCAAAGCTTATCGAATGTAGATAGTTCTAAAATCAAACAAAACTCAATTCAGAGTTGGATTGAGTAAGATATGGCCTCCGAAAAAACATTACGCAAATTTAACAACAATCCAGTCGAGTAAATCCGGTCGAGTAACTCGACTGGATCCACTCTTCCGGATGAGTGGCAGTGAGCATCCGGATGAGTAACTCGACTGAATCCACTCTTCCGGATGGAGGTCTGAGAATAAATGAAAACATGGCATTTTTGCTTTTAACTTGTGGTTTTGTTCCAAACATTAGCCAAACAAGTTATATAATCAAATGGCATTGTTAAGCACATAAACAAACTCAAGAATCTTGCTATATTACTCATGAATCAACCAATAGATCAATAACACTCAAGACACCATCCAAGCCCTAATGTTCTTAACTTCTATTTTCATTCATTACAAGCAATTCAATCCATCAAACACATGTATAAAACACCATTTAACTTATGTTTCAACTTCTTCAACTCATCAAAATCATCAAATACTAATGAACAATATAAAACCCTAGCTCAACAATTCAATATACACAAATGGTACATCAAACTCTTGGTTAATGCATCACAAGCAAGAAAAACCAACAAATATACATTGTATAACCTTGGATGAGCTTTAAGAAAACTTTGAAGAAAATCCCTCACCTAGGTCTTGTGGTGAAATACAAGAGTAAGGTTGGACGGTGCAAGATAGAGCTTGAAAATGCTTAGAAACTAAAAAATGGCTTGGGTGAGCTTCTTCCTCATTTCTTCTTCTTCTTTTCCTCTTCTTCTTCTATTTTCTCTTTATTGTCTGTGTGTGTGTGTGATCAGATGTGTGTGTGTATATGTGTTGTAGTATTTTTGTGTGTGTAGAGTGAGTTGTATGTGTTTTATGTTGAGTAAGATATATCTAAAAGCCCTATTGACCAAATTGCCCTCCAACTAGATGCATTCTTACTAGTTTTCCATTTAGTTGTAGTTTAATTGGTTTGGTTCACTAATGTAGTGTGATGTAGTTTATTTAATTCTTACGATATCTAAATCACACAAATGCACGTTATATGACACAAATGCACATAAAATGATATAAATGCACATAAAATCGCTCAAATGCACATAAATCAATATAAATGCATTTTTAAACAATATGATATGCATATGGGGTTTCGTGCTGGGCTTCATAAGTACCATGATATTAAACTCGTGACTGGGTAGTATGAGGAGCTCTTACCTAGTGTTTGATATTCAATACTTGGAATTCGGCATTCTTCTATGGGATTCTTAGTCGGGATTCTTCTTTGGTATTCTTCATCATTATCCTTATTGGACATTCTTATTACAGAATCCTTAGTTGGCATTCTTCTTCGGTATTTTTATATGGTATTCATGTTCAGTATTCTTATTTCGGTCATCTTATTCGAGGAATTCTTATTGGTATTCGGTCTTTGTATCGACACCCCTCTCCGGGATCTTAATTTGGTTTACTTATATGGCCTTCTTATACGGAGTTCTTGTTTGGTCTTAGTCGAGGTATTCTTGTGCGACATTCCTATTTGGTAGTAGTGGTAATGGGTATTTCTTCTCGACGATCTTTGGAATTCTTATAAGCAGTGCTGCATCCGTAGTGCCTAGCTATTTTCATGGAAGCAAATTCTTATTCATTTGGTTGGGATTGCTGGGATTACTTCCAGCATTCGAGTTATTCCAAAAATGAAGAAGGAATTGCGAGGGCGCAATTCTGTTAAGGAGGGGATGATGTGAGGCCCTGTATAGAACTCGTGTGCATTTCGTATAATTTTGCATCATTTAATATGCATTTATATCAATTATGGTACATTTATATTATTTAACGTGTATTCGTCTCATTTTACGTGCATCATATTTATTACGTGCATTTACGTGTCTTCAATGTCGTAGATAATAATTACTGTAAGGCCCAACTTGAGATCACATATGCATATAGTTCATATCATACATTATTAGATCATGTTATATGCTTTTATATTGATTTATATGCGTTTACCTCGATTTACGTGCATTTTGTTGTTTAACGTGCAACTAAGTATTTTAGATGTCGTAAGAAGTAATTAAATATTAATTAGACTAAATATCTGGATACCTGTAAATAGAAAAATAAGGCCACAAACATAAACCACATCATTCTCTATCCACAACTCCAACAATTCCCAGCTTCAAGGCCATCTGAGCCTTAAGCAAATCAAGACTACACAACATACAAGCATGCTGGTTAAAACCATTGAAAATCCATTCTTTTTAATCTACTTGTCTTACCACTCTAACATTATCAATTAGACTTTCTTATATTCCTAAGCCAAACAACTACTAACTTTCATTAACATACAAGCAAGCAGCATAAATGAAAGTAAAGTTAAGCTATTACAGTCCACTACTATTCAAGCCATACATTAGTCTAGTTATTACAATCCTTCAACACTCTAAATATATACAAGCCCATAGGCACAAAATAGAGCATAACATAAAGCAACAAAGTCTTCACATAATCTACAAGCACACTCTGACCTCAAGCAAGCACAAGCAATCAAGGCAACTCCTCAATCTGCACCTCCTCTTCCACTCCCTCAACAACTACAAGCTACGGATCTACCTCAGCACCTCTTGAAATATGTTAGAGAGGTATGAGCAACCACAATTTCCCAGTGAGGGATATGGGATACCGGGGCGTGCAATGCACATATAACACAAATAAAACATTTAAACAACTAAAGAACAATTTAAATAACAAGTTACCACATACTAAAAGGATACGATTCACTTTAACCCCAACACTCCAGAATTCACCTAATCTTCAATCATGAACCACGAACCTCAATCAATGTGTTGGCATAAACCCCAAACAGTCTAGTGGGTATACTCCAGATGTACCCCGAGAATCCTATGACCCAACACCCCCTGGAAATCTGGACTAGGCGAGTGAGGGACTAGAGCATGGAGATCGAATATCCACTGGCAAGCCCGTTGCCGCCCAACTGATATTCAATACATCTGCCCCTAACACTACAGTTGTGCAACCCTATGCAATGCACACAATCCAATGACAATATAACAATAATATAAAGCAGTAACACATAGGAGAGACAACAAAGTAGGTTGCCCTCGAAAACAGTTAAGATATAAGCATTAGCATGAAATTAGCTATATGAACATAAAGGGGGTCAATATCCTATTTCTCACAAAACTTTTCCAAAAGCTCACAATTAACTTAGAAATGCATTTAAACACATAATTAGTATTTACAAGACCATAGATATGCGAAACAACCGATTTCCCACTTTTCTCCCTTTGTAACTTAAGCTATTTGGTTCCAAATCGAAAGGCAAAGTTCTAGATTCACAAGCGATCTATTCTATGCTTCTAATTACACCTTATGGCACCCCTAGGACCCTCGAAATTACCCAAATATCTACTTTTACTACAAAATCCCCGATTATCCCTTTGTGTGTTTGTACTACAAGTACCCTAACCGAAGCTCAACCAAGAGTTAGAAAAGTATATCTAGCACCTACATACCCAAAGAATACCAATTGTAATGCCCAAAACAACCCGAATTTATGATACACCCAAAATCCCTTTCAAAAAGTCGCTAATTTTGCATTTTAGCTAAGTTTCGAGCATTTAAACTAAACGGGGTCTTTAGTCTACCTTCATTAACATCTAAAGTACCTAATTGTAGCATTGAATCAATCTCAAAGGCACATTTTATCAAAACCCTAAAAATTTTCACTATTCACTACCCTACAATTGAGCGATCGAATTTAACCATTTAAAAAGCTAAACAATTACATAAACATAGTCTCTACAACACATAGGTAACATATGAAGCAAGTTTTAACCAATTCATGAGCTAAAATCATCAAATCTAGAAATGGCATAATATGACATAAACTTTAAATTCACAAAGAATGCAAGAATCCCTCACCAAATACACGTAGGAGCTAGTAGGAAGCTAAAAAACCCTCAAAACCACTTGATCCTAGCTTGGTAGGGCTTGAAACCAAGATTTGATGAGCAGAATTTTATTCCTTCTCCTTTGGCAGCCTATCGGGTTTGGGGGGTTACTATTTGGGTTTTTTTTTTGAGCTATGTTATATGCATATGTGTTTGATGTATATAAGTGTTATGCATATGTAATAAGTTGACAAAACGTTGGCCAAATTAACTTGCTAAATCTACTTTAAAACAAGTTCAAGGTATGATTAAATGTTAGCTAGCCCAAAATAATTGTTAAACTATATTTTACTATTCACTCGAACTGCTAAAACATTTTCTAAACAAGCGCTCCTAACACCAATTGCTCAAATGTTCATTTTTCTCATTCCTCAAATAAGTAATATAGTTTAGGAAAAATGCTAATTCAAAGAAAATAAGTAGTTGAAAAATGTAATGAATAGTAACTATGAATGTAACAAGTACATGCACAGTTAAAATACACAAACAATGAATGCAACAGTTAACAAAAAGTACGGTAGTGATCTCGGGCGTCACACCCTCTCCCTCTTAGACTAATTGCGTCCACGCAATTCTTACATGATTCGGTCTCGCATCTGATCCTCTCTTTCCCATGTAGCATCCTCTAACCCGTGATGATCCCATTGAATTTTAACCATCGGAATGCTTTTAGTTCTGAGATCTTGAACCTTCTAGTCTATAACCTGAAGAGGTCTTTCTGTATAAGTCAAAGTCTCACTGATTTCTAGCGGCTCTAGCTCAAGAATATGAGAAGTATCTGGTTGTTATTTCTAAAGCATCGAGACGTGAAAGACATCATGAAGTCTGCCCAAACTAGGAGGTAAAGCTAATCTGTAAGCCAATGCACCAATCTTCTCAGTTATTTCAAACGGTCCCATATGTCTCGGACTGAGTTTACCCCCTTTACCGTGCCGAATAAAACCTTTACGAGAGAGATTTTCATAAATATCCGATCACCCACGGTAAACTCCAAATAACGACGGCGTCTATCTGCATAGCTCTTTTGCCAACTTTGTGTTGTAAGCATTCTCTTTTTGATAAGCTACATATTATTAATCATTCTGTTCATCACTGGCAATAAAGTAGGGTCAATAGTTTTCATCTCTCCAACCTCATCCCAATATAAAGGAGATCTGCATTTATGCCCATATAATGCCTCATACGGTGTCATACCAATAGTAGCTTGGTAACTATTGTTATAAGAAAATTCTGCTAGTGACAAATATCTCTCCCAACTCTTACCGAAGTCCAGAACACAAGCTTGCAATATATCCTCGAGTATTCTGATCGTTCTCTCAGATTGGCAGTTAGTTTGAAGGTGATAAGATGTGTTTGAGGGTGACAATATTTTTAAATTACAACTCTGCTAGCTTGTCGAGAGTATTAGTTTTCTTCGTGGCAATAAAGTGAGAAGTCTTGGTCAATCTATCAACAACAACCTATACAGAATCATTACCCTTTGAAGATCTTGGCAAGTCAGACATGAAATCCATAGTAACATGGTCCTATTTCCAATTAGGAATAACGAAAGGCTGCAACAACCCGACAGGTCTCTGATGCTCAGCTTTAACTTTTTGACATGTCAAGCATCTAGCTACATAATCAACAATCTCTATTTTCATGTTATTCCACCAAAAGTTCTGTTTCAAATCCCTGTACATCTTGGTACTACCTAGGTGGATAGTGTATTTTGAACTGTGTGCCTCGACTAGTATTTCTTTCTTTAATGTTGGTTCACTCGGAATACAGATTTTGTCCTTGAATTTGAGAATGCCATCATCATGAAGTTTAAAGTCCAACTTCCCCCTTTAGACTTTTCTAAGATTTTCAACAGTTGAGGGTCAGTTTGCTGCACTTCTCTAATTCTCGACAATAACAAAGATTGAATTTGTAGACTTGCAAATTGAATGCCTAAATTTGAAGTCTTTGGTTTCCACAAACAGAATTCCTCCATGAACTCCTAATTCTTGATAATCAAACTAGCAATTGTAACCTTTCGGCTCAAAGCATTAGCGACAATATTGGCCTTACCTGGAAGATAACTAATAGCGCAGTTATAATCCTCAAGTAATTCCAACCAACGCCTCTGTCTCATATTCAACTCTTTATGTGAAAATAAGTATTTCAGGCTCTTGTGATTTGTGAAAATTTCATATTTGTTACCCCAAAGATAGTGACGCCATTTCTTTAATGCAAAGATGATAGTTGCAAGCTCAAGATCGTGCGTAGGATAGTCAATATAAGACCCCAAATTTTTCCTTATTTGCAATTATGTGTTTTGACTTGTTTATATGTTATTTGAATTGAAATATGTTAATTATATGATTATTACTTCTATTACATGATATGTGAGCATTTATGAAATTTTCATAAAAATCTGCATAGAAAATTTTATCGTTGATTTTTGTGAATAGTATTTGAAGCACACCTAGAATTTTGAAACTGGTATTTTAAACGTTTTAAAACCTAGTCCTCGGTTATTAATAGAACTGTGTTTGATAAAAACTGATTCTAAAACGAATTAGAAATTTAAATGGATTTTACGTCTTCTTTTGCAAAAATTGAGTTTATACCCTAGTTGTATGTATATGTATGCATATATTATATGTTGTCCACTAGAAATATACTACTAAATATAGTATATATGTTATATTTATATGTAAATAAAATAGGCTAAAACAACTAAAATATCAAATGTTGTCAACTTTGACCAAGTTGGCTAGCTTTGACTTTGCCTATAAGATGACTACACATATTAAAACAAAGCAAAACACCACACAAACACACACAAAACCATGAGTTCAAGGAGGAGGAAGAAGAATAACATTTTCAAGGTTTTTCAAAGCATTTTTCACATAAAAACTTTATTTCAAAAGCCAAATCACTTCATTCAAAGTTTGAAATTGCTTGTTGGGCACCTATTCTACCTATTCCTAGCATTACCTTGGATCAAAGGTGAGAGAAAAATTTAGATCTAGGAATTAAAGTTTACATAGAAATTCTATAACTGCATATTTAACGGATGTTTTGTTAATCTGTCTTTAGATTATTGCTAGTTAAGTGTCGTAGACTAACTTAGTTGAATTATAGCCATTTCTATTCGTAGTAGCGTGTATTTTTATTTTCCAAGTAGTAAAATGATTTTGGCTTATTTCTTGAATAATTATAGTTGTAGTAGTTGAAATTAAGTTGTAGTTGCTTCTATATTATTGTTAATTGTTGTATAGTAATGTTGTAATGCCAAATTTTCAATTTGAGTGCCATGTTAAAAAGTCCAAAAATTCAGCCTTATATGCATTGCCAATTTAGACTTGTTGGGTGTCACGCCCCAACTCGACCCCACCTATAATCAGTGATGACGCAACATAATTTTAGCAGTATAACGATAGTAATTAAGACACCGAGGCTTTAAACTAACCTCTCAGAACATCATACATTCAACTCCTCAACCAAACAACAATCAATTCCTCAATACCATTAACAACATAAAACATAACCATATTATACAATAATCATTCTTAGACAATCCATTCATAGTTATACGCCTCTGTCACGCCCCAACTCGACCCCACCTACGATCAGTCAGGACGCAACGGAATTTCGGCGGCATAACGACAGTAAACGGATTTCCGAGGTTCTAAACCAACCTCATTAAACATCATACATCCCGTAATTCCTCAATACAACAACAACATACAACACAACCATATAATACAATAAAACATCTTCGTTATACGCCTCCGTTCCAACATGACATACAATACCTCAACTTTATCATACATTTCAAAAGTAAGTTGAGACACAACTACAATTTAACCATAGACAAAAGGAAACCGCTAAGTTAACATCATTAGGTTCATCATCTTTTCAATATCTATTACATTAAGAACCGTAAAGCATATAAAGTCTATTAAACTAATATACAAGACATTTAACAACATAAAGTCATAGATAAGACTCGGGAACATATGACTCATCCACAAAAGGCACATTTTCCACATTCTCCTCTTCAGGAGGCACGTACCCGTAATCTTGTGAAAGTACACCTGAAACATGCATTAATAGAGAGTGAGCTTATATACATAAGCCCAGTGAGGATCCGATAGATCTCGACAGTATTCACTACGCTCCTTGGATTTAGTCCTTTGAGCAAGTAAACACACAACAACAATAATAACATAAATAAAGCTATCATCACATAACTATATGACCATTCAATAAGGATACTCTATTTGGTGTAGCTCCAAACGCCATCACGATCTCAACCGTTCTTCTTATAACTCCCCATTACTCACGCACCCGAGGTACCTCACTATCCCCTTCCCTCCATGACATCTCCGTCATGCGAGCTGGGGGTAGCCTATGGCAGTCATGCCGGTTTCAACCCGACAGCCCGACGCTGCCCGAGAGGTGGCACACACATACCAAGGCTCCATTTTCATCAATCATCATGCAAGCATAAATCGATCAATCAATTGGGAGATCAGCAACAAGAGTGCCCGATTCCCGCATTCAATAATAATCAATCAATAACATCAATATAACATCAATATTAAATTAAACATCAAACAACGTAGTTAGATGACAAAGTAGGCCATCTAACCGGACATGCTTAATATTCATAATTAAACTCTAAATTACTCAACAACAACTCACCATTCATCACTCGAACACTACCCAACCATCTAAGGCATCGTTCAAGAAATTAAAGAATGACAACCTAACTTCTAAAATTCATAACTTACAATCTACTAATCCAAACATTGCCAAATCAGTTCCTATTACTCACCCATTCAACCTACTACATTAGCCCTCTCGGAAATCCACCATAACACCTCCAAAACATGCCCGATAACCCTAAAACCCTATGACGTCATGGCTGGATTTTCCGGATTTCCACACAAACAATGTAATCGAAAATTCGGCATTACAACAGCGCTAACACGTAATTATCAAGTATTTAGAAATCGACGGCAATCGATTTCGAGCAACACAACTCAATTAAATCAACTTTGAACATTTTAATCAAAATTAAATACCCGGAAAATAAAAATTATGCTATATCCGACAGAAACTTGTAGTATTAGTATATAATGATCCCTAGCATGCAAGGAGCAATAATCTATCATCAGATTTCAATTCTAACGGTTCAATCTTCATTTATACGCAAAAACACAAAAATGACATTTTGAGATCTAGAATTTTTCTCTCACCTTAGATGCGATATAAGCCTAGGAATGCGTGCAATGCGTGCCCAACAAGCAGAATCCAAGTCGGTGCGAAGTTTCACGGACAAAAACTAGGTTTTTCTTTGAAAAATTGGATTGAAAGCTTAAGTTTTTCTCTTCTCTTTTCTCTCCTCTTCCTCTCGGCAATGTGTGTGTGTGTGGTGGTGTTTTTGTGTTGTGTGAGTGTGTGTTGAGGACATAAGCTTAAATGGTCAACTATTTAATTAAAGTCAAAGTTATTTTAATAGGTAATTTTGTGTTTTTAATGTCTTTAATTGCATTTTAGTGATCACCAAGTTAAAATTAATTATGCAACCCCCAAGATATCTCAAGTGAGTTATTTTTAGGTGACAAGAAGTTTTACATTCAAAAAATTCCACCCGAGTCGGCTTAAAACTCGATTTTCGCAAAAGTCGGTGTAAAAACCCTAATAAATTCTTAAGCCGATTTTAAAACCGTTTTCATCAAACACAGGTCTATTAAAGTCCGTGGACTAGGTCTAGAAGGTTTAAAAAGACCAGTTTCAAAATTATAGCGGACGTGTTTCGAAAACACTATTCACTGAAAATCGACGATAAAATTTCTGACTCCGATTTTGATGAAAATTTCATGAATGCACATTTAGCACGTATTAGAAGTATTGAAATCAAAATTATAACTTTCTAGGTCCTATAGCACATAAACAGGTTATATGCACGTAAAACGAGGTAAAACACGTAAAACGAGATAAGCAAGAAAGTGGGGTTTCACAGCCTCCATTCCAACATAATACCTTAACTTTAACCTACATATCAAAATAGACTATAAACCAATTTAGTAATCTAAACAAGGTCAATAGAAGACTACTAAACCATTATACATAAGTCTTTATACTAAGGTAGGTTTTACAATACATCATATTACAATAACTATAAATAATCTTATGGCAAAGACTCCTGCACATAAGACTCATCCACATAAGGCACATTTTTCCCTTCTGGAGGCACGTACCCGTAATCTTGCTCAATAATACCTGTATGCATGCAATAATAGAAAGTGAGCTTATATAAAACAAGCTCTGTGAGGATCCGATAGATCTCTAACAGTATTTACTATACTCATTGGATATGATCCTTTGAGCAGTAAACACGCAATAAAACATCAATAACAATATAAACACATAACTATAATGACCAATCAATAAAGGATACTCTAGTTGGTGTAGCTCCAAACGCCATCACGATCTCAACCATTCTTCTTGTAACTCCCCATTACTCACGCACCCGAGGTACCTCACTAGCCCCTCCCTCCATGACACCTCCGTCATGCGAGCTGGGGGTAGTCTCTGGTAGTCATGCCGTTATCAACCCGACAGCCCGATGTTGCCCGAGAGGTGGCACACACATACCAAGACTCAGCAATAATAATAAACATCATTCACAGGAGGACAATCTAGCAGAATTGCCTATCTCCCAGTTCATCAATCATCAATCAATAATCATCAATAATCATCAATTATCATCAACTATCATCAATATAACATTAAGTAATCAATTAAACAACAAATAACTAAGTTAGATGACAAAGTAGGCCATCCAATTTAACATGAATTAAACACGTAATCTAACCCTAGCCTAACCATCAACAACTCACAATTCAATCACTCAAACACCACCCGATCATCTAAAGCCTCAATTTAAAGAAAGACAACCTAAACTTCAAATAATCATATCTTACATTCTACTAATCCAAACAACTCCAAATCAGTTTCTAATACTCACCCATTCAATCAACTACATTAGCCCTCTCGGAAACCAATCAAGACACATCAAATCAAGCCCCAACAACCTTAAAACCTCAATGCACCTAGGCTGAAATTTCTGAATTTTCACCCAAACATCACAATCAAAAATTCGGCATTATAATGGCGTTACCATGTAATTAACAAACTTTTAGAAATTGACGGCAATCGATTCCAACCACAACAACTCAAGATAGTCCTCAAATGGCTAATTAATCAACTTTTAATACCCGAAAATAAATAATTTCACTACAATGGTTCAAATCTCGTAGTAATACACATAAAAGATCCTTAGGATGCATTGAGCAATAATATAACTTCAAATTAACATGCTAACGGTTCAAAATTCAATTATGAGCAAAAACATTAAAAATGACTTTTGAGATCTAGAATTTTTCTCTCACTTTTGATGCGATATAAGCCTAGATATGTGTGCAATACATGCCCAATAAGCGGAATCCAACTCGGCACGAAATTCTACGGACAAAAACTAGGTTTTTCTATGAAAAATTGCTTTGAAAACTTGAAGAAAAGCTTTGGTTTTGCCCTCTATGGCTCTCGGCCATGTGTGTGTCTTTTGAGTGTGTTTTGTGTTGTGTCTTGTGTGTGTTGATGAAATATTATGCATATAAGGCTTTGTCAAATAAAATAAAAGAAAGTCAAAGTTAGTTTTTAGTCCTTTAATTGTTTTTCTAGCCTTTTAATTCATTTCTTGAGTATTTCTTGTTCAACTATTAAATTAACACTTAAATTAAATCTAGACATTATATTTTAGGTGACAAAGAATGTTACATTAAAATAGTTTCACCCGAGTCGGCTTAAAACTCGTTTTCTTGCAAAAGAAAGTGTAAAAATCTTTAAAATTCTGAAATCGATTCCAAATCTGTTTTAATCAAACACGAGTCTATTAATACCCAAGGACTAGGTTTTAAAACGTTTAAAACACCCTTGTAAAAATTTTAGTGGACAGGTGTTCAAAAACACTATTTACCAAAACCGACGATAAAATTTCTAATTCCGTTTTTGATGAAAATTTCATGAATGCACACTTAGCATGTATTAGGAGTATTAATCACATATTTAGCACATTCTAAGTCATATAGCACATAAACAGGTTAATTCACGCAAAACGAGGTAAAGCATTCAAATCGAGATAAAGCAAAATATGGGGTCTCACATTCTCCCCCCCTTAAAGAAATTTCGTCCCCGAAATTCTTACTTGCTGAACGAAAAAGATCTGGATACTGCTGCTGCATCTGATCTCTCATCTTCCAAATAGCTTCTTCGATACCGTGATACTTCCATAACACCTTGACCATCGGAATCTTCTTCGACCTTAACTCTCGTTCCATCTGATCAAGAATACGAATCGACCGCTCGTCATAAGTCAGATTCTCATGAAGCTTTAACGGTTCTGGCTCAAGAATATGAGAAGGATCCGGATTATATTTTCACAAATTAGACACGTGAAATACATCATGGACATTAGAGAAATTCTCCGGTAAAGCCAACCGATATGCCAACTTGCCCACTCTGCCAGTAATCTCAAACGACCCCACAAACCTCAGACTCAGCTTACCACCTTTACCATAACGAGAAAACCCCTTTCGAGGAGACAATCTCAAGAAAACTCGATCTCCGACTGCAAACTCCAAATCCCGACGACGCTTATCAGCATAACTCTTGAATCTACTCTGCGCCGTAAGCATTCTTTGCCTGATCAACTGAACATTCTCAATCTTCTCTAGAAGTTCTGGCATAGTAGTCGGATCAATAGTCTTCATCTCCCCTACTTCATCCCAATACAAAGGTGAACGACACTTACGACCGTAAAGAGCTGCAAAAGGTGCCATCCCAATAGTAGCTTGATAACTATCGTTATAGGCAAACTCGGCAAGTGGTAGATGTTTCTCCCAATTCTTCCCAAAGTCCAGAACACAAGCCCTGAGCATATCTTCCAGAATCTGAATAGTCATCTCAGACTGACCGTCGGCCTGTGGATGATAAGCTGTACTGAAATTCAGCTGAGTATCCAAAGTCTCCTGAAGTTTCTCCCATAAACGAGAAGTAAATCGAGGATCTCGATTTGAAACAATACTAGATGGAATTCCGTGAAGTCTAACAATCTGATCCAAATAAAGATCCGTCAACTTTGTAACTTCATCTCCCATCCGCATCGAAATAAAGTGAGCTGTCTTCATCAAACGATCCACGACAACCCAAACTGCATCGTTACCTCTCGGTGTTCTAGGCAAACCAGTGACGAAGTCCATCGTAATATGCTCCCATTTCTACTGTGGTATAGCCAACGGCTGAAGCAAACCCGCAAGTCGTTGATGCTCGGCTTTTACTTGCTGACAAGTCAAACATCTAGACGCAAACTGAGCAACTTCTCTCTTCATATTATTCCACCAGTAATGTTGCTTCAAGTCCCGATACATCTTGTTTCCACCAGGATGAATGGTATACTTAGAATTATGAGCCTCCTCCAGAATACCTCGCCTCAAACCTGGTTCATCGGGAACACAAACACTGTTCCGAAACTGAAGAATACCATCCTCGTGTAATTTGAAATCAGACTGATCATCTGTGATCTGATCCTTGATCTTCTGAAGTTTAACATCAAGTTGCTGAGCTTCTCTAATCTGAGACAACAATAAAGGTTGAATACGGAGATGTGAACACATCACCCCAACCTGAGTCAACTCCGGTCTCCAATAAGTGAATTGCTCAAGAGCCTCCCACTTCTTGACAGCCAAACAAGAAACACTCGCCTTACGGCTAAGAGCGTCTGCTATAACATTTGCTTTCCCAGGTAGATAGTTGATAAAACAATTATAATCTCTAAGAAGTTCCATCCACCTCCACTGATGCATATTCAAATCCTTCTGTGAGAATAAATACTTAAGACTCTTATGATCAGTGAAAATCCCGAACTTACTGCCCCACAGATAATGACGCCACTTTTTCAGTGAGAAAACAACAGCTGCCAACTCAAGATCATGAGTCGGATAGTTCACCTCATAAAGTTTCAACTTTCTAGAAGCATAGGCAATAACCCGACCATTCTGCATAAGAACACATCCTAAGCCCTCCTTGGATGCATTGTTATAAATGACCATATTATCGGTCCCCTCTGGTAGAGCAAGTACTAGAGCAGTAGTCAATCTCTTTTTTAACTCCTGAAACCCACTCTCACATTTCTCATCCCAAACAAAACTAGTCTGCTTTTGATTTAACTTAGAAAGTGTCCCGACAATCTTAGAAAAGTCCTTGACAAACCTACGATAATAACCCGCCAAGCCAAGAAAGCTAAGAACCTCCGAAACATTCTCCGAACATTTCCAAGACATCACTGACTCAATCTTAGTGGGATCTACAGAAATAGCTCTGTGTGATAACATGACCAAGAAAAGATATGCGTTGCAGCCAAAATTCACATTTGCTGAATTTCGCATACAACTGATGCTCCTGCAGCTTCTGTAAAACAAGCCGTAGATGTTGCTCGTGCTCCAATTCAGACTTAGAATAAACCAAGATATCATCAATAAAGATCACCACAAACTGGTCTAAGTATGGCTGAAAAACCCGATGCATAAGGTCCATAAATGCTGCCGGTGCATTAGTTAATCCAAAGGGCATAACTACAAACTCATAATACCCGTACCGAGTCCTAAAGGCAGACTTCGGAACATCTTCCGAGCGAATCCGAAGTTGATAATACCTCTGCCTCAAGTCAAACTTAGAGTAGACTTTGGCTCCCTGAAGTTGATCAATCAACTCGTCAATCAGTGGCAAAGGATATTTATTCTTGATGGTCACCTGATTCAAACCACGATAATCAATGCATAACCTTAAGGTACCATCCTTCTTCTTCACAAATAAAATAGGAGCTCCCCAAGGTGAAGAACTCTGCTGAATGAAACCCTTCTCTATTAACTCCTGCAATTGAGTTTTCAGCTCCTTCAACTCAGCTGGTGCCATCCGGTACGCTGATTTTGAAATAGGTTGAGTATCGGGAACAAGATTGATTACAAACTCTACATCTCTCTCTGGCAGTAACCCTGGCAACTCCTCGAGAAATACATTAGGATATTCCCGAATAATAGGAACTTCCTCCAGCTGTAGCTTATTAGATGGCTTGTTGATCAAATAAGCTAGATAACCTGAACATCCCTTACTCACCAACTTAACGACTTTAGTTGCTGAGATAAAACTCGTCTTTCCACCCCGGTTCCCTACTACCTCAACTACTGGCTGATCTGGCAAAAGAAACTGTACTACATTTGTTCTACAGTTCAATTGGGCATTATACTTAGATAGCCAATCCATACCCAAGATAACATCGTACCCCCGGATAGGAAATAAGATAAGGTCCGAAGGAAAATTATACCCCTTAACATGAATTATACAATCCTTACAAACTAGGCCAGTCACATACTTATCAGTCAAAGAGGTACTAATCTCAACCACATAAGGCAGTCTTTCAGGTTGCACATTAACACGTTGCACACAAACATGAGTAATGAAAGAATGCGAAGCACCAGAATCAATCAACACTTTAACAAGTTGATCAAGTATAAAGAAGTTACCTTCCACAACTGTAGTCTCCTCAGGCATCTCTTCCAAGTTAACTGCGCAGACCCGAGCCTAAACCCGCTGCTGCTGAGGTGCACTGTGAATGAACCAGGAGATAGGCAATTCTGCTAGATTGTCCTCCTGTGAATGATGTTTATTATTATTGTTGAGTCTTGGTATGTATGTGCCACATCTCGTGCAGCATCGGGCTGTCGGGTTGATAACGGCATGACTACCAGAGACTACCCCCATGGAAAAACTCCTTTCTATCACTTCATACTCGCCTTGGCCGAGGACTTCCTTGTTTAACGACTGATCTCAGATATCATAGGATATCGCCTCATGCCGGAGGTTAACAGATCCTATCTCAACAATTACCTGTCAATTCATACCATAAGACTAAAACGCGAAAGGCCGTACCCCACCATATGGAAGACAGGTATTATCCAGACGCAGTATTTAGCCCTTGATATAACTAGCAGCCGTAATTTCTCAAGTATGAGGATTAATTTGCACAATTTCCCCCTAAATAGTAAACTATTAACCTGAAATCATGTAGCTTACTATTTATTATTACATTCAATGATCCGTACACGAACGATCTCTCATATGTTTATTAGTCCACATCATCATACTATTCTGGCACTTTGCACGCCATCCTTTATCATTAATATCTTTATGTTAATCAAAGGTAATAACATATGATACCCCGTACTCAATTATTCTAGTCCCGGTTGAATAATCTGAAGGGCTATGAATCGATTCTTAATGCTTATCATATTGAAAAAAAAGTGTGAAATATCCTAAACCCTTTTAGAACATTTTTCTTCTCGGATAAGCATTAGGGACATATTTATATCGAAGTGGAGAATATGAATATCCTACAAATGACAGTGTATAAAACACACAAATATATTCTTATTAAACCCTAATAAGGTCATCTCAAACTATAGCATTAGGGCATATCTCCAACAATCTCCCACTTGCACTAATGCTATCAGTCATAGGATCTAGTGCATTTTACATTGGTATCAACATACTCATCTTCTCCAAGACGGTGATCAACTACAACTATCTTTACAGGATCAGTGGGTCAACTATAGAGGCATCTATAAGAACCTATTATGTTATATCATTTTCTATCAAGAAAGAAATTCTTGAATTGACTCTTTTCATGTTCGGACTCTTGATGAGATCGGGTTTTTTAAACTTGTGCAAAAAGTCTCTATAATAGTTACCATATCACATGATACTGACTACTATCAATAGACAGAACCACACAACATCTAAACGTCATTCAAAGTCAAGCAGTATGTTGGCTCAAATAATTAGATAACGATTACTTATTATTATTCGGAACTATTTCCAATAACTCATAAATCTAATATATATAATTTCATTCTTTTTAGTGAATTCTTCACTAAGAACTTCACTATATCCACAAACCTTAAAATTATGGGTTAAAGTTCATATAAAGATCATTATAACAATAAGATGAATAGAACTTATATGTATTCTCTCCGATACCAATCATGTAACTCATTACATCATATCGTGCCAAGTACTTGCCATTGCATTAAAGGAGAATGCAAACAGCGAAATGATTAAGTGCAAAAATCATTCGCAACCTTTCCTTAATAGTCAGAAAGAAATCTACAAGAAAAGACGGATACCCTGTCATTAAGACTAGAGACCAAAATTTCTTAGATTCCTTCATCTTAAAGAAAACTTTAAGATCGTAACTAGGTGTACAGGCAGTGAGAAAACAATCAATCATATCATTGTGCTTCATAGACATGATACAACAAGACATGATCAGTATACCCAAGATATTCATTATGATACAGAATTTGGTTAGACCTTAGAGAATGAAGGTATCATAAATTCACAAGATCTGTTAAGGGCAAAAACTTTCACTAACCTTTCTTATAAATTTAGATATCACCTCCATTTATTAATGAAAATGATCTCTATCTTTTCATTTTAATAGATTCGTTATCCATTTCATCATAGTTACCTTTATCTAAAGAAACTATGCATGAAGGATTTTAAATTCTATTCAACCACAGAATTAAAACATGGTATAAATTTAAAATCAATTTTTCAAGACTTTGGTGATAAAAGATGCATTCTCTAATCTTCTTTTATAACCCAACATATTCTGGACAAGTCTCATAAGCTCCTTTTACCGTTTTGAAACAAATCTTCTACCTTTGGGTAAGAAAGATTGTATTCATTTAGGTTTTATTAAATATCCTAGGATGGCGGAGGACTACGATAAAACTCATTTTACCGTTTTGTCAATCTAATATTTGTTTGCACGCAGGGAGTTGATATAATCTCATCAAATCAATAAGCATTCATCACACTATAAGCTAATAATCACAATTATAGCAATTTAAATAGTATGAATGCAAAGATATATGAATGGTGGATCATGGGCTAGGCTTTTGGGCTTAAAGAAATAAAACTATTTTCTTTGGAAGATCTTCAACTCATTGAAATCTCCATTGGGCTTCCAACTCCTTGGAAAAGTCCATTGGGCCTCCAACTCCTTGGAAAAGTCCATTGGGCTTCTTTCAAGTTTATTTTTTGAAGAATTATATAAAAGTCCTCACTACATAATTCTCTCAAATGACAAGAAATAAATTGAGACCTATGTCTCATATTACAACCCAATAACAATTGACCCTAAAGCCCAAATCCATGATCAAATTCACCATTTCCAAGATAAAGATATATGCATGATTACTCATATCAAGTATATAATAATCCAATATAATTAAGTTAGCATATAAGTCTAATTAACTCATCATCATGAAAAATTAAACCTTATCTATACTTATTTGATTTTCTTGAAAAACACCTTTCATTAATGCAAATCATAATGGCCTATTAATTCATAACCCTTTATAATTAATAATAATCACATGCAAGCCCAAACCTTCAAGGAAAACATAAGTCTATGGCCCAAACACATAAAGTGGCCCAATTAGGCTAAAATTTAATCTAAAACATGCACATAAGGCCCAAGCCCAAATCAATATGTCTCATTGGCCTACGTACATTCATTTTAGCCCAATAGTCTATTAAAGATATTATATCAACATATAATAACTTTTAACATTTCTTAAACTTAGAAATATCTAAATAAAACACATTAGAATATTTCCAAATTCAAGATTATAATATAATGGCCTTCTATTATATGAAATTGTTCTTGCAATTATCAAGACATGTAACTAGTTGCCCATTTGACTATTAAACTCCTTTAATTATCAAATAGTCCTCAACATAATTATATGTATGAACTAGTTAAAATAAGCTTAAAACAACTTTTCAAACTTTCACTTTAACATATGCTTATAATCTATTTTAACTTTTGAGGACTTCAAGGCAACTACAAGCACATTACCATGTCCAACAAAAACAACAACACCAAGCCCACACACAAAGGGAATTTCGGCCATCTCAAGATAACAATACTACACTTGTTTTCATCAAGTTTTGACTTTACAAACATGCATAAAAGATCATTTCAAGAAATACCTTTTTAGCTATTAGTATGATCTCTTGATACAAGGACATATGCCAATATGCAAAGATCAAACTCAACAATTATCTTCATACTTTAACATATCCAACAAGAAGATCAACTATTCTTAACATGCATGTAACAAAAGACCATTAATAAGTATAGATCTAACATGCAAGCTCAAGTCTACATATATAAGCTCAAATATCCATAAGATCTACATATACAAGCAAGGATCAGGACTAGATCTAAGCATGCAATCATGTAGGCTTATCATAAACTTCAACACTTGCACATTTTAAGAGCCAACATTCGGCCTAGGTGACATGTACATACACGGCCCAACCATGAAGTCTACACAAGACCAAAAAGCTAGTTCTATGGACATCAAAAACCAAAGGCTCTGATACTATTTGAAGGGTGCAAGCCAACTACTATATCATGTCTCTACACATACAAAAGTTGGATTCAAGATCTAAAAGATATGAATGGATACATAGCTATGGCCGAAACTAGGCAAAGCATATTTTAAATTTTTTAGCAAATATCAACATGCATTCTTTCATATATGCCCATAAACTAGCAAGCTAATATCATATATCAACTATACATAATGAAATAACAAGGTCCATAGGTATACCTTTCGTAGACAACTTGGTAGGTAACAAGGCTTGAAGTTGAAGCTATATAGTCCTTATAACTTGAAGGGTCTAGTTGGTCCACAAGCATCCAAAGTCCATGTGATAACCCGAACCCGGCATGCATTTAAGGACATTTAATTGCATTTAATTAAGTGTTATCATAAACGTTAGCATTGAATTATGTGTTTATTTTTAGTTAAACATTCATTTGTGGCTTTATTTTCATATTTATGTCAATCGGTTTTATTTTTCTTGCACTTAAATGCTCGAATTTCAATTAAATGAAAAGTAGCTCCGAGCCGGAGTAAATTTTAAACTATGATGCTTTTCAAAAATGATATATTTCTTAAATTCTTTGAGATTTAATTGTTATTCTTTTATTGTCGCAAAGTGCATAGCATTTCGAGAGCGATAGTTAGGAAATGAATTCTAGCCCTCAGCAAATAGTGAAAACTAGTAATTAGTGTCTTAATTTTAATATTTTAGTTGTTGTTAGCTAGAATTAAAATTGTGTTAGTTGTTATAGCTTTAAAATACATAAAATAAGCTAGATTGACCAACTTAAGTGAGCATTGACCAAGCCTTGACCATTTGACCTTGTGTCATCTTTATAATAGCACATAATAGCACAAAACAAAACAAAAAAAAGAAGGCTGAAAATCAGAATGCATAGGGCCAAAAAATGCAAGGAAGAAAAAAATAACATTTCAACTTCAAATCTTCGATTCTTCGCGTGAGCTTGCACAGGGTGGTTTCCGAGGCATCCTACGAGGTTTTCCTAGCGTCTAGGAGGGTCTAAGGTGAGGGTTTCATGTTTATTTGCGCATTTGAATATTTTGTGTATTAACTTTGATTTTTGGGTTTTATCCGTATATTGTTATTTTAATCATTTTGAGGCTTAAAGAATGTTCCCTAGCAATTGTGGAACATGTATTTATAGCTTTGTAACATTTCCTGCTGTTAAATCTTGAGATTGTAATTTAAATTGTTAGTTGAATAGTAAACTATAAATAGTAAAACCTCGTTTCGATAAAGTTGCACTGTTATGCTTTCTGTTGATGTGAAAAGGTGCTAGGTATGCTAGAATGCCTAAATGCATGGTTTGTTTAGGTTGCGTAATGGAAAAAATGAGAAAAATGCATTAGTGAAAGTTAGGGTTGTTTCGGTCGAGTTTGGAATTTTTTCGATTTGCGTGAAGGCATTGTCGAGGTTCGTCATAAAAGCACTTTCGGTGCAGTTGTGACATTGGTTGGGTAATCGGTTGAGGTAGTTGTAGTTCAAACGAGCAAAGAGGGAAATCAGGGCTTTGCGTGAATTCTAGGGTAAAGTAGGGTTTCGGGATCTTTAGACGTGCCTTATGGTGACCTAGGAGGATTGGTGAAGTCGGTTTCCAAAACTCGTGGCTCATTTGAAAGTAGTAGCGTTTGGTAAGTTGGGGTCGTTTTGTGTTTTTGTTGGTTTTCGTAGAGTCTTGCTTGTAGAATGCTTGTTAATACTTATTACGCTTGTTAGAGTTGATTGTTGATTGAAATGTTTATCAATTGTTGATAATGCTCGATATCTTGTTTATCGCCTCTAATCTGTATTGTTGTGCTATCGTTCGTTTATCGCCTTGTATCGAGTCTTGCATTGCATAGTGTCAGGCGCATGAGTGATGGGCCTCTCTGGGTAGCCTCGGGTTGCCAGTGTTGGTTGCTCTAGCTCCGTGTCCTATTCCCTTTTCTCGCTTGGGTTGCCTCCAAGGGAGATTTGGGTCGTAGAATTGATGGATACTTCTAGGGTATTCCAAACTGAAGTTATAAGGTGGTTGCATGCTTATTGTCATCGTTGTCAACATCAAGCTCGAGATTGATGTATCGCTCATGAAATGGTACATTGCTCGTATGAGTGAACCATAGCCTTCAGAGTGTGGTATAGTTTTGAATGGTTGTGTTAATGCTTTCAGTAATTGCTTATTGTATTGATTGTTTGTGTTGATTGCTTACTTATCGGATATATTGCTTAACTATTTTATTTGCATTGCACGAATTTTTTTCTCTCCAATTCGATATCTGTATCGCCCTCACTAAGTATACGTGTTGTGTATACTCACTCCTCACCACCACATTTCAGGAAATGCCATGTTAGCTGGAAAGTTTGTGATTTCGTGAAAGTTCGTGCTTGAAGAGTTGTCTTGCGTGCCTATGTGACTTGAGTTGTCGAATTTGTAAAGATGTATGCTTTTATGTATTGTATGTATTTAATGTCAAAAGGGATGTAATTTAAATTTCATTAGATTATTGAAGTGGTTTGATAAGTTAGATTATGTATCTAGTTAATGTAGCTTAACTTCAATGCATGTTTGTATTGTTCAAAAGAAAGAGATAGAAAGATATGATAGCGTAACTTATGCAATAGGATGGTGTGGTTTAATTGCGAAGCATGAATGTATATTTGCTTATGATTGCTTGTTGTGAACCAAGGCTCGGATGGCCTTGAGGTGGTTGATGTTTGGACATGGTATTGGTCCACTTATATGCTGTCGCATGTTTGCTTTTTGCCTTGAAACAGGGGAGACTCCGTCCGTTTTCCCTAAAATTTTGCCCGGGTTTGGATTTGGGTTGTGTTTAGATTGATTATTAGAACTCCCGGTCTCGAGAGGGATCGGGGTGTTACAGGTGGTATCAGAGCTTGTTTAGCTCATAAGCCGGGAAGGGTCCTCGGTCTGGTGGGTGGTGACCCTTGAATGTGTGCTTGTTAAGTGTGTCTTGAAAGTGTATGCTTGTATGTGGGATTTTATGTCTTGACCTGAATGTGTGCTCCTATGTGATATAGTTATGTGTTATGTGTTAGATGTTTCTCAAGTAAAGTGAAATGTCTAGTTGTCTATCGAATTGACCTATTGAATTGGCATCGTGAATCGAATCGACCTCGTGAATTGTTATTTGCTTGAAGTATTGCTTGTAATGTGTGTTTTAAAATGTCTTGAATTAGTTATGCCGTGTTTTGAATTGATTATGTTGTACTTGACTTGATTTTCGTGATTGAGTGACTTTGTTGAATGAACTCTTTTGTAAACTTGCTTGCATAATAGTATAAGGCATGTGTATAAATGTGATATCCTGGCATTCATACATGTCCTATTGAAATGGTAAGTAAATCTTCTTCCTCCCCTGAAGAGAAGTGGTTAGTAGCAGGCCCTCCAAGTTATGTGGATTGACGGGAATGCACAGTGCTTAACTAGGCCTTTATTTGGGAGTTGACATTTATAGCTGGAGTTTGTTTATTGGGGTTCCTTGAAGGTTATCTTCTATGCTTTATGTAAATGACTTCCTTTGGAGTTCTACATGATTATTCTTTGGAGCATTTTCTTAAATGTCTTCTTGATTGGGCATTCATCGGGTATTTCTATATTGGCATTTCGTGGGAGACTTGGTTGGGATTTTAATCAACCTTTGGTGTTCTTTCTACATTCTTATAGGGAACTTTGATTTGAGTCTGCTTACAATGATCAATTTTGTGTGAGGCGTACTACTTTGGTATTCCTTGTGGACATTTCTCAGTGGATTTGGCAATCGGAGCTCTTATTGCTGCATAATATTGTCTACAATATATTTGCTCTAGTCTTTCTTGATATTTTATCGGCAATCGTGATTGGAATTCTTCAATAGTATATGATGCACTTGCACGACATTCCCTCTGGTATTTTACCCAATATTCGGTAGCAGTATTATTTTGGGGAAATCTACTTGGCTATTCAGCTTGGTGTTCATTCATGGACTTTTGATAATTATATATATGATGACGTACATTATGGATTCCCTATTCAGATGCTTCTTGAGCTATATATTTTGAAAGACTTCCTTGAAACCTCTGTAATATGATTGACTGGATTTCTTGTTTGGAGTCTTTCTGAGCAGTACTTGGGATTCTTGTTTAGACTCTGCTTCAGATTGTTTATTGGTATGTTCTCAGTACTTTTAGTTGGGATTCTATTACGGCATTCATGTCTAGCAAGATTTTTATTTGGGGATCTATTTGGTATTCTCTAGAGCCTTTATTTGGCCTTATTATTTTGGAATTTTGGGCGGTACTACTCGGGCTTCTTCTTCGGCCTTTTCCACACAGGGGAAAATCTATACTTGTGGTTTTATTAAGATGACGCAGGAAGGACTCAGTGATTGGAGGATTTCATTTAGAGATTGGCCTTTGGTATTCTTCTCCATATTCCTTTACAGAATTTTCAGCTAGGTCTACTTACATTAATAAGCACTGCATGAGTATCTTTGCTTCAGTCTTTAGTTGGTATTTTCTCGGCATTCTTGGTTGGAATTTCTATTGGGGTTCTCCTACGAGCATCCTTATTCACTATCTTACTCAGCAGCCGAAGAAGATTAGTCGGAGTTGGATTTCAGTGGATGCAGAGTTCTATTGGAAGAAGAATTGCAAGGACGCAATTGTTTTAAGGGGGGAAGGATGTGATAACCCGAACCCGGCATGCATTTAAGGACATTTAATTGCATTTAATTAAGTGTTATCATAAATGTTAACATTGAATTATGTGTTTATTTTTAGTTAAACATTCATTTGTGGCTTTATTTTCATATTTATGTCAATCGGTTTTATTTTTCTTGCACTTAAATGCTCGGATTTTAATTAAATGAAAAGTAGCTCCGAGCTGGAGTAAATTTTAAACTATGATGCTTTTCAAAAATGATATATTTCTTAAATTCTTTGAGATTTAATTGTTATTCTTTTATTGTCGCAAAGTGCATAGCATTTCGAGAGCGATAGTTAGGAAATAAATTCTAGTCCTCAGCAAATAGTGAAAACTAGTATTTAGTGTCTTAATTTTAATATTTTAGTTGTTGTTAGCTAGAATTAAAATTGTGTTGGTTGTTATAGCTTTAAAATGCATAAAATAAGCTGGATTGACCAACTTAAGTGAGCGTTGACCAAACCTTGATCATTTGACCTTGTGTCATCTTTATAATAGAACATAATAGCACAAAACAAAAAAAAGAAGGCTGAAAATCAGAATGCATAGGGCCGAAAAATGCAAGGAAGAAAAAAATAACATTTCAACTTCAAATCTTCGATTCTTCGCGTGAGCTTGCACGGGGTGGTTTCCGAGGCATCCTAGGAGGTTTTCCTAGCGTCTAGGAGCATCTGAGGTAAGGGTTTCATGTTTATTTGTGCATTTGAATATTTTGTGTATTAACTTTGATTTTTGGGTTTTATCCGTATATTGTTATTTTAATAATTTTGGGGCTTAAAGAATGTTCCCTAGCAATTGTAGAACATGTATTTATAGCTTTGTAACATTTCTTGTGGTTAAATCTTGAGATGGTAATTTAAATTGTTAGGTGAATAGCAAACTATGAATAGTAAAATCTCGTTTTGATAAAGTTGCACTGTTATGCTTTATGTTGATGTGAAAAGGTGCTAGGTATGCTAGAATGCCTAAATGCATGGTTTGTTTAGGTTGCGTAATGGAAAAATGGAGAAAAATGCATTAGTGAAAGTTGGGGTCGTTTCGGTCGAGTTTGGAATTTTCTCAATTTGCGTGAAGGCATTGTCGAGATACGTCATGGAAGCACTTTTGGTGCAGTTGTGACATTGGTTGGGTAATCGGTTAAGGTAGTTGTAGATCAAACGAGCAAAGAGGGAAATCGGGGCTTTGCTTGAATTCTAGGGTAAAGTAGGGTTTCGAGGTCTTTAGACGTGCCTTATGGTGACCTAGGAGGATTGGTGAAGTCGATTTCCAAAACTCGTGGCTCGTTTGAAAGTAGTAGCGTTTGGTAAGTTGGGGTCGTTTTGTGTTTTTGTTGGTTTTCGTAGAGTCTTGCTTATAGAATGCTTGTTAATACTTATTACGCTTGTTAGAGTTGATTGTTGATTGAAATGTTTATCAATTGTTGATAATGCTTGATATCTTGTTTATCGCCTCTAATCTGTATTGTTGTGCTATCGCTCGTTTATCGCCTTGTATCGAGTCTTGCATTGCATAGTGTCAGGCGCGTGAGTGATGGGCCTCTCTGGGTAGCCTCGGGTTGCCAGTGTTGGTTGCTCTAGCTCCGTGTCCTATTCCCTTTTCTCGTTTGGGTTGCCTCCCAGGGAGATTTGGGTCGTAGAATTGATGGATACTTCCGGGGTATTCCAAACTGAAGTTATAAGGTGGTTGCGCGCTTATTGTCATCGTTGTCAACATCAAGCTCGAGATTGATGTATCGCTCGTGAAATGGTACATTGCTCGTATGAGTGAACCATAGCCTTCAGAGTGTGGTATAGCTTTGAATGGTTGTGTTAATGCTTTCAGTAATTGCTTATTGTATTGATTGTTTGTCTTGATTGCTTACTTATCGGATATATTGTTTAATTGTCTTATTTGCATTGCACGAATTTCTTTCTCTCCAATTCGATATCTGTCTCGCCCTCACTGAGTATACGTGTTGTGTATACTCACTCCTCACCGCCACATTTCAGGAAATGCCATGTTAGCTGGAAAGTTCATGATTTCATGGAAGTTCGTGCTTGAAGAGTTGTCTTGCGTGCTATGTGACTTGAGTTGTCGAAGTTGTAAAGATGTATGCTTTTATGTATTGTATGTATTTAATGTCAAAAGGGATGTAATTTAAATTTCATTAGATTCTTGAAGTGGTTTGATAAGTTAGATTATATATCTAGTTAATGTAGCTTAACTTCAATGCATGTTTGTATTGTCCAAAAGAAAGAGATAGAAAGATATGATAGTCTAACTTATGCAATAGGTTGGTGTGGTTTAATTGCTAAGCATGAATGTATATTTGCTTGTGATTAAACAAGGCTCGGATGGCCTTGAGGTGGTTGAATGTTTGGACATGGTATTGGTCCACTTATATGCTGTCGCAAGTTTGCTTTTTGCCTGGAAACAGGGGAGACTCCGTCCGTTTTCCCTAAAATTTTGCCCGGATTTGGGTTGTGTTTAGATTGATTGTTAGAACTCCCGGTCTCGAGAGGGATCGGGGTGTTACAGTCCACCTTCTACTTGAAGACAAAAATGTGCTAGTATATCTTCAATGTAACAAGCTATGTATATATGGTGTTTTATCAAAAGCAAAAGCTTGTTGAAAACCCTAGCAATGGCCGAAAATACACTAAGCTTGAGGAAGAAGATGAACTTTCTCTCTCCTCTTCTCTATAGCCTTGGCCGAATGTGTGTGTATTTATAAGAGAGAGGTTGTCATCTATTGTTTAATATATTACATGCATATAGAAAGAGCCAATCAAAATTAATCTCTTTCTTGATTCAATAAACCAAGCCATGCATGTCAATAGATCATAATCATTAGCAATAGATGGCAAGATTTCAACTTTTCTCTCTCCTCCATGGCTTGGCCGAAAATGTGAGTGGAATGAGAGAGAATGTTGTCATCTTATTCTTATATATATATATATATGTACCATACTCATATATATATATATATATATATATATGTAATCTTACTTTATTGAGATATCCAATAACAATTGCTTTCTTCTAAAGTTAAAGCCATGGAAATTCTAGGATTGCAATGATTGCAATCCAAATGTTACCTTTATTCTTTCTCTTAACACTTGTCATTTATGTTTTATCATCAAAAGCAATGGTCAAGATTCTTTTGTCTTTATTCAAAAGTTAATCTTATCCATCCAATTCAAATTCAAATGACTAGGATTGATGACATGGATAATGCTACATCTCATATGCCACATGTCAATGCCCAATCATTAATTTACCTTTTTTATTTGATGACTAGGATGATGACGTGACATTTCATAAATTACATCATCATTACACATATACATATATAAACTCCTTTAAATATATATATATATATATATATATATATATATATATATATATATATATATATATATATATATATTATTTTTGCCCATTCTAATCTCTATTAGAATAAATATATTAAAACAACTTTTCAATATTTACAATTTGGCCCCAAAAGTTTTGGTAATTATAATTTGACCCCAAAACTTTTTGAAATTACACTTTTGGCCCAAATACCAACATTGATGACTCTTAACACCTTAAAGCCACCAACCACATAATACAAGCTACTGGTGAACTTATTCATGATACTTATTAGTGTGTGACCTTTTAGATTCACAATCGCGTACTGATGAGGGACCGATAAACCTCCTTATCTATTTCGAAAAATGCCTCTATCATTTACCAAAATACCCTCATGCTCTTGAGTGACGCACTAGCAACAAACGTACCATGAGAATGTAAATGATAATGAAGACGACGTCTTTTATGAATCTATTTTGTCGTTGAGAATTAGCGTGCAGTCTGATCCTTTTGTTAAGAGTGCCCCGATCGGGAAAGGACCATGAAATGGTTAAACCTACCTCCGATACTATGTATAAATCTGAATCGGTGAAACGAGAGATGACTACCATGGAAAAACTCCTTTCCATTACTTTATACTCACCTTGGCCAATGACTTCCTCGTTTAATGACCAATCTCAAATATCATAGGACATTGCCTTACGCCGGAGGTTAATAGATCCTATCTCGATAATTACCAGTCGATTCATACCACAAGACTAAAACACGAAAGGTTGTAACCCACCACATGGAAGACGGGTATTGTCCAGTCGCAGTACACACGATCACTTATATGTTTATTAGTCCACATCATCATGCTGTTCTGGCACTTCGCACGCCATCCTTTATCATTAACATCATAATGTTAATCAAAGGTAATGACATATGATAACCCATACTCGATTATTCTAGTCCCAATTGAATAATCTGAAGGGCTATGAATTGCTTCTTAATGTTTATCATATCGAAGAAAAAGTGTGAAATATCCTAAACCCATTTAGAACATTTTTTTCTCAGATAAGCATTAGGGACATATTCATATCGAAGCGGAGAATATGGATTTTATACAAATGAAAGTGTATAAAACACATAAATATATTCTTATTAAACCCTAATAAGGTCATCTCAAACTATAGTATTCGGGTATATCTCCAACAATCTCATGTGGTCGGAGAGTGCCATGGAGTGAGGGTCTAGAGTAAGGTACCTCAAGAATGTATCAGTGGGCGTTGAGAAGTTGGTTAACATTGAAACAACATATGGAGCTAGATGAACAAGTGTATCGTATCCTTATTGATTGTTTACTTTTATTATTGTATTTGTATTGTTATTAATGTTTATTGTGTGTTCATTGCTCCTAGGATGATTTCCCAAGTGGTAAAGAAAGTATTTCCAAAACATCTTTTGAATCCTCACTGAGCTTTGTTATATATAAGCTCACCCTCATTCGTTTATTCATCAGGTGTAACTGAGCCAGATTTTGGGTACGTCCCTCAAGAAGCTGAGAATGTGCCTTTTGTTGAGAAGTCTTATGTGCTAGAGTCTTGTCCATGATGTCATGGCCGGAGGTCTCTTTTTTGCTGTCTTATATATTAGAACAAGTTGTATTATATTTACTCTGAAGTTTGTGTTGTATAAGATGTTATAAAGATAGTGAAAAGTATAATGCTAGCTTAGTTGTCTTACTTTGGATTATGAGTTGTTTGCTAGTTCAGTTTTATATCTATTATGCATATGTATAATATAGCTTGCGGTATGTTGTTGAAACAGAGACGTATGACTTATGGTTGGAATGGTATACGATTGTTTAATGTATTATGTGGAATGTTGATGAATCATTGTGGAGTTGTTGTTAATACTCGGAGTTGGTTGTGTGATGTTACAAAGGGTTGGTTTAAAGCCCTGATGTCCATATTACAAACGTTATATTGCCAAAATTTCGTTGCGTCCTGACTGATCGTAAGTGGGGTCGAGTTGGGGCGTGACATTAAGTGGTATTAGAGCGCATGTTTAGCTGTCAGCCGTAGTATCCTCGGAATGTGGGTAGTGGTATTGTCTTGAATGCATGTACTAAGTGTAAAGTGAATTACATGTTAATATGTTTATATGATTAATCTACTTATGTGTTAAGTGAACCAAACGTGATCAATGTGTTTATGTGATCAGTATGCCTTATGTGTTAAGTGAATTAAGTGCGATCGATGTGCTTTATGTGAATAACGTTCCTTACGTACCTTACGTGCTCAATGTGTTTTATGTGATCATTGTGAGGTATATGCTCAATTTGCCTTATGTGAAGATTGTGTACATCTAATTGATTTCCTAGGCATGTGCTTTTAGGTAATAATAACAATATGTGAATCTATCTTCTGTAGATTACATTTTTAATTGTGCTAGATATCTTGCAAATTTGATTAGATATTACTGAACTCTAACATAGTTACCACCTTCATAGAATGAGCAAATTGAACTAAATGTGTTATGTGTGTTATGGGCAGTTTACTTTATATGTTATTAAATATGTACATGCATTACTCGTAAAATGGTAAGTAATCTCTCCCCCTAAAAGAGTCAACTAGTAACGAATCTCCTTAAAAGTGGATTAATAGAAGAATGAACAATAGATCAATGGTTATGGTGATCAGTAGATGGTACTCAATGCTTGGAGCTTGATATTTCATAATCGGTCGTTGGTTTTCTTCGGTATCTTCATTTGGAATTCTTGCTTGGTGATCTTATTTGGTATTCTTCCTCGGGATTTCTACATGAAGATTCTTATTCGGTATACCTCATTGGAATTCTTCTTTGGTATTTTTTATGCGGTATTCTTATGTGGTGGTATCCAGAGTTCTTATCTCGGGATTATTATTCGGTATTCTCGCTCGGTGATCTTGTTTGAAATTTTTACTTGGTATTTGTGATCGGCATTCTTATTCGTCATTATTAGTCAGGCTTCTTATTCGGGATTCTTATTCGATGATCTTGTTCAGTATTCTTATTTGACGTTCTTAGTTGGTATTTGAAATTTGGTATTCTGTCTTTTATTTTGTATGTTTGAGCCAACAACACTGATTTGTTCAGAGTATCAAGTAGGAATTGGGCGGACGCAATTGTTTTAAGGGGGAGAGAATGTGAGACCCCGAATTTTTCCTTATTTGCAATTACGTGTTTTGACTTGTTTATATGTTATTTGAATTAAAATATGTTAATTATATGATTATTACTTCTATTACATGATATGTGAGTATTCATGAAATTTTCATAAAAATCTGCATTGAAAATTTTATCGTTGATTTTTGTGAAAAGTGTTTGAAGCACATGTCTGCTAGAATTTTGAAACTGGTCTTTTAAACGTTTTAAAACCTAGTCCTCGGTTATTAATAGACCTATGTTTGATAAAAACTGATTCTAAATCGAATTAGGAATTTAAATGGATTTTACATCTTCTTTTGCAAAAATTAAGTTTATACCCTAGTTGTATGTATATGTATGCATATATTATATGTTGTCAACTAGAAATATAATACTAAATATAATATATATGTTAGTTATATTTATATGCAAGCAAAATAGGCTAAAACAACTAAAATATTAAATGTTGTCAACTTTGACCAAGTTGGTTAGCTTTGACTTTGCCTATAAGATGACTACACATATTAAAACAAAGAAAAACACCACACAAACACACACAAAACCATGAGTTGAAGGAGGAAGAAGAAGAAGAACATTTTCAAGATTTTTCAAAGTATTTTTCACATAAAAATTTCATTTCAAAGCCAAATCACTTCATTCAAAGCTTGAAATTGCTTGTTGGGCACCTATTCTACCTATTCCTAGCATTACCTTGGATCAAAGGTGAGAGAAAAATTTAGATCTAGAAATTAAAGTTTACATAGAAATTCTATAATTGCATATTTAACAGATGTTTTGTTAATCTGTCTTTAGATTATTGCTAGTTAAGTGTTGTAGACTAACGTAGTTGAATTATAGACATTTCTATCCATAGTAGCATGTATCTTTATTTTCCAAGTATTAAACTGATAATTTGGCTTATTTCTTGAATAATTATAGTTGTAGTAGTTGAAATTGAGTTGTAGTTGCTTCTATATTCTTGTTTATTGTTGTGTAGTAATGTTGTAATGCCAAATTTTCAATTTGAGTGCCATGTTAAAAAGTCCAAAAATTCAGCCTTGTATGCATTGCCAATTTAGACTTGTTGGGCTTGTTTTGGTTAGCTTTTGGGTTGTATTAGAAGTGGTTTATGTACTTGCATTAATGGTTGAAAGATAGAAAGAAGTTCGGGGTTTATTGGGTTTCTAGATTGTAAGTTATGATATTTAGAAGTTTGTGTAGTCTTTCTTTGAAATGTCTAAGTGTTGTCTTTAATTGTTTGATAGTGTTTATGTAGTTGATATTTGAGTAGGTTCGAGTTTGAAAGCATGTTGAATGTGTTGAGTTGGATGGCCTACTTTGTCATCTAACTTAAGTGTTTGAATTGTATAGTTGTTGATTGTTTAAATGCTGTTTAATTGATTGTTAAAATATTGTTTAATTGATTGTTGATTATTGAAGTGCCGGGAGTCAGGCAACTTACCTTGTCGTTCTCTCAGGATATCAATGTCAAGCGTTGTGCCGGGAGTCAGACAACTCTCCTTGTTGTTCTCTCGAGATATCAATGTCAAGTGTTGTGTCAGGAGATAAACAACCTTCAAAGTTATTCTCTCAGTATGTTAAGTGTCAAGTGTCTATTGTTGTTGTGAGTTATGATAGTGTTGCGTCACTTTGGGAGGCATCTCGGTTGCTGGAACGGTTATCATGTGCTAATCCCTACTTGTGTGGTCGGAGAGTGCCATGGAGTGTGGATATAGAATAAGGTACCTCAGGAATGTATTAGTGGGCATTGAGAAGTTGGTTAGCATTGAAACAGCATATGGAGCTACATCAACAAGTGTATCGTATCCTTATTGATTGTTTACTTTTATTATTGTATTTGTATTGTTATTAATGTTTGTTGTGTGTTCATTGCTCCTAGGATGATTTCCCAAGTGGTAAATAAAATATTTCCAAAACATCTTTCGAATCCTCACTGAGCTTTGTTATATATAAGCTCACCCTCATTCGTTTATTCATCAGGTGTAACTGAGCCAGATTTTGGGTATGTCCCTCAAGAAGCTGAGAATGTGCCTTTTGTTGAGGAGTCTTATGTGCCAGAGTCTTGTCCATGATGTCTTGGCCGGAGGTCTCTTTTTTGCTGTCTTATATGTTAGAACAAGTTGTATTGTATTTACTTTGAAGTTTGTGTTGTATAAGATGTTATAAAGATAGTGAAAAGTATAATGCTAGCTTAGTTGTCTTACTTTGGATTATGAGTAGTTTGCTAGTCCAGTTTTATATCTATTATGCATATGTATAATATAGCTTGTGGTATATTGTTGAAACAGAGGCGTATGACTTATGGTTGGAATGGTGTACGGTTGTTTAATGTATTATGTGGAATGTTGATGAATGGTTGTAGAGTTGTTGTTAATATTTGGAGTTGGTTGTATGATTTTATAAAGGGTTGGTTTAGAGCCCTGATGTCCATACTACATACGTTATATTGCCGAAATTCCATTGCGTCCTGACTGATCGTAAGTGGCGTCGAGTTGGGGCGTAACAGTTAAGTTCATAGGGTTTCAATTTTCTTGAGGCATATGCATTTACTTTTCTGTTCTGCATCAACACACAGAACCCTCCTTTGAAGCATCACTATAGATCACAAAGTTATCAGTACCTTCGGGCAAAGCAAGAATAGGAGCAGTTGTTAACCTTTTCTTTAGTTCCTGGAAGCTAGCCTCACATTTCTTATTCCAATCAAACACAGTCTTCTTTTGAGTAAGCTGTGTCAAAGGACTTGCAATTTTAGAAAAATCTTTGACAAATCTTCTATAATAGCTTTCTAAACCCAGAAAACTGCGGATCTCTGTGATAGTCTCAGGCCGTTTCCATGACATTACAATCTCAATCTTTGCCGGATCAATAGAAATACCATCCTGTGAGATTATATGACCCAGAAAAGCAACTTGCTTCAACAAGAATTCACATTTGCTGAATTTCGCAAACAGTTTATGCTCTTACAGAGTTTGTAATACAATCCTTAAATGTTGTTCGTGCTCAACCTCTGATTTAGAATATACCAATATATCATCAATAAAAATAACCACAAACTAGTCTAGATACGGTCGAAATACTCTCTGCATTAGATCCATAAATGCGGCAGAAGCATTAGTCAAACCAAACAGCAACACAACAAACTCATAGTGACCATATCTAGTTCTGAAAGCAATTTTAGGCACATCATCCTTTTTAATCATCAACTGATAATAACCCTGCCTCAAATCAAATTTAGAATATACCTTGGCACCCTGCAACTGATCAAATAACTCAATTAAAGGCAACAGATACTTGATTTTAATAGTCACCTGATTGAGACCCTAATAATCAATACACAAACGAAGGGATCCGTCTTTCTTTTGAACAAATAAGACTGGTGCACCCCAAGGTAAAGAATTAGGCTCAATGAATCCCTTTTCAAGCAAACCCTACAACTGAACTTTCAATTCCTGCAATTTAGGTAGAGCCATCCTATACGGAGTCCTAGAGATAGGTGTAGTCCCCGACAATAAGTCAATCACAAACTCTATCTCTCTATTAGGTGGCAAACCAGGTAACTCTTCAGGAAACACTCCCAGAAATTCTTTTACTATCGCCACCTCATTTAGTTTCAATTTGACCCCAGGTTGATTAATTAGATAAGCAAGATAAGCATCGCAACCCTTACCCAACATTTTTGATGCTTTAATAGAGGAAATTACAGGGGTTCCAATTGATTTCCTACTTCCAACTATTTCAATTATAGACTGGTCAGGTATTTCTAGTTTCACAATCTTCTTCCTACAATCAAGTTATGCATAGTATGTTCCCAACCAATCCATCCCTAATATAATTTCAAAGTCGCGGAAAGGTAGAATAATCGAATTAGTAGGAAACATGCATCCCTCAATACAAATATTACATGCTTTACAAATAGACTCAGTAACAAACTTCAGACCCGTAAGTGTATAAACCACAATCTTATGCAACAATTTATCATGTTTCAATTTAGCATTCAAACAGGTGTGATAAATGAATGTGTAGCCCCGAAGTCAATTAAAACTTTAACCGACCGATCATTAAGAAGAAAAGTACCTTCTACCACCGCAGTCGTATCCGGAAGCTCCTCCGCATCCAAAGCAAATAATCGGGCATGTCCCCGAGGTGTTGGTGCTGTAGCTGGTGCCCTAGTCTGAGTGCCTTGACCAGATGTCTGACCCCTGGCATTCTTGAATTACAAACAATCATTGACCTTGTGCTGGTCACCCCCACATCCTGTCCACTTGTTCAATTTCTTCCAGTAATTTTCCTCTGTATGGCCCTGACACTGACAGAAGTTGCACTATTGGTGACGTCTTGCAACAGTGACTCCCGTAAGAGCTCTGTAAGTAGAGGTAGCCGAACTACCTTGCTGAGATCGTTCTTCAACTGGACAAGGCTGTTCCTGATTCTGACTCTGTACAGGTCGCGGCTGAGTTTGAGTACGTCTGGTATAACTTTGAGTCTGTCTCAGCTGTTGACTCTGACCAGCTGAGTAAGTCTGCCTTTGATATCCCTGACTCTGCGTCTGATGAGGTCATTTACTGGGCTGACTTGGCTCCCCAAACAAATCTGCCTTCTGTTTCTCATATCTCTCAGCCACCCTAACTGCTGCTGCATAAGAGGGATAATCTTGAGTAGACAAATTCAACGAAATATCGGGCCTAAGCCCCCATGATAAACCTCTGAATCCTTTTGCTCTCTGGTTGTACTAAAGCTGGTACATAACGGGATAAGCAAGTAAAAGCATCATCATACTGATCAACCGTCATACTGCCTTACGTCAGAGAAATAAACTCTTGTTCTCGTCTCTTTATAGCTGTCTCTGTGATATATTTCTCCTGAAACTATCTTACAAACTCAGCACAAGTCCTTGGTGTTACTTCAACTTCCCACCTAGATTCCACAGTATGCTACCATTGCTCGGCATCCTCCTCGAGCAGAAATTCAGCACAAGTAACCTTCCTCCTATCGGTGTACTCAAGGCCAACAAGAATTTTCTCAACCTTATTCAACCATCTCTTGGCCAACATGTCATCAGGTTCCTCAAAGAAACTAGACAGGCCATGGTGCAAGAATTTCTCAAGATAGTTACCGCTACCGCCCTCTACTCCACCTCGACCTTGACCAAGATTACCTGTAGGTACATTACCTCCCTGCCTCTGTAATACCTGTGCAATCTGGCCTATTGCTGCAGTTAACCGTGCATTAATTGTCTGTTGATCCACTTCTTCTTCCCCGACATTCTGATTTCTAGTATGACGACGAGGCTCCATCTGAGATAACTAGAATGCAAAGTATTATAAGAAGCATATTTGTAGTCCACAAATAAGTCACATAAGGATAATCTCAAATAAGTTCATATGAAATCACATATAAGATCATACAAACACTTTATTTACAAAAGATACAAATAAGACACTTAATCATACTTTTCCATTCTAAGCTTTTCACATTCTTACTAAAACTTCACAGAAAATACTTCATACTCTTATGTTCATGCTAGCATGCTCTTTACTTACTTAATCATTCACTTAGTCAATCAAAGATACACTTATTCACGCAATTACACTTTCAAAAATTAGACCTCTGCCCCACAAACCGAGAAACTTATCCTGGCTTATGCATTCTATAAGCTCTGATACCACTTAAATGTCACTCCCTGACCCAACCCCACACCAAAAGGTTAAGTTCGGACTCGACAAACGGACAGAGTCTCCTCTATACCATGGACTATCTGGATACATGTAAACAGAAAAATAAGGCCACAAACATAAAATACATCATTCTTCATCCACAACTCCAACAATTCCCAGCTTCAAGGCCATCCGAGCCTTAAGCAAATCAAGACTACACAACATACAAGCATGCAGGTTAAAACCATTAAAAATCCATTCTTTTAATCTACTTGTCTTACCACTCTAACATTATCAATTAGACTTTC
This sequence comes from Ehretia macrophylla, assembly GCA_037974665.1. NCBI lineage: Eukaryota > Viridiplantae > Streptophyta > Magnoliopsida > Boraginales > Ehretiaceae > Ehretia > Ehretia macrophylla. The sequence goes on along the minus strand of CM075782.1, from coordinate 13,600,684 downwards.
TTATATTCCAAAGCCAAACAACTACTAACTTTCATTAACACACAAACAAGCAGCATAAAGGAAAATAAAGTTAAGCAATTACAGTCCACTACCATTGAAGCCATACATTAGTCTAGTTATTACAATCCTTCAACACTCCAAATATGTACAAGCACATAGGTACAAAATAGAGCATAACATAAAGCAACAAATTCTTCACATAATCTACAAGCACACTCCGACCTCAAGCAAGCACAAGTAATCAAGACAACTTCTCAATTTGAACCTCTTCTTATGCTCCCTCAACAACTACAAGCTGCGGATCTATCTCAGTTCCTCCTGAAATATGTTAGCGAGGTATGAGCAACCCCAATTGCCCAATGAATGATATAGGCTACCGGGGTGTGCAATGCAACAAATAACACAAATAAAGCATTTAAACAACTAAAGAACAATATAATTAACAAGTTACTTCACACTAAAAGGATACGATTCACTTTAACCCCAACACTCCAGAATTCACCTGATCTTCAATCACGAACCACGAACTTTGAACCACGAACCTCGATCAATATGCCAGCATAAACCTCAAACACTCCAGTGGGTGTACTCCAAATGTACCCCGAGAATCCTACGACCCAACACCCCCTGAAAATCTTTGGACTAGGCAAGTGAGGGACTAGAGCACGGAGATCGAATATCCACTAGTATGCCCGCTGTCGCCCAACCGATATTTAATACATCCGCCCCTGATACTATAGTTGCACAACCACTATGCAATGCACATAATCCAATGACAATATAACAATAATATAAAGCAGTAACACATAGGTGAGACAACAAATTAAGTTGCCCTCGAAAACAGTTAAGATATAAGCATTAACAAGAAATTAGCTATATGAACATAACGGGGGTCAATATCCTATTTCTCACAAAACTTTTTCAAAAGCTCACAATTAACTTAGAAATGCATTTAAACACATAATAAGCATTTACAAGACCTTAGATGTGCAAAACAGCCGATTTTTCACTTTTTTTCATTTTGTAACTTAAGCTATTGGTTCCAAATCGAAAGACAATGTTCTAGATTCACAAGCGAGCTATTACTTACTTCTAATTACACCTTATGGCACCCCCAGGTCTCTCAAAATTACCCAAATATCCATGTTTACCACAAAAGCCCCTATTACCCCTTTGTGCATTTGTACTACAAGTACTCTAACAGTCAACCAAGAGTTAGAAAAGTATATCTAGCGCCTACATACCCTAATAATACCAATTGTAATGCCCAAACCAACCCGGATTTACAATACACCCAAAACCGCTTTCTAAAAGTCACTAATTTCGCGTTTTAGCTAAGTTTCAAGCATTTAAACTACACGGGGTCTTTAGTCTACCTTCATTAACATCTAAAGTACCTAATTGTAGTATTGAATCAATCTCAAAGGCACATTTTATCAAAACTCTAAAAAATTTCACTATTCACTACGCTACAATTGAACGATCGAATTTAACCGTTTAAAAAGCTAAACAATTACATAAACATAGTCTCTATAACACGTAGGTAACATATGAAGCAAGTTTTAACCAATTCATGAGCTAAAATCATCAAATATAGAAATGGCATAATATGACATAAACTTTAAATTCACAAAGAATGCAAGAATCCCTCACCAAATACGCGTAGGAGCTAGTATATACGGACCATGCTGTTTTACGGTATTTACTGGCAAAACGGGATGCTAAGCCCCATTTAATCCGTTGGCTATTACTACTTCAAGAGTTTGATCTCAAGATCAAGGACAAAAAAGGAAGTGAAAACTGTGTTGCCGATCATCTATCACGTCTTGTACGTGATTCTCCTATTGACTCTCTGCCTTTTAAAGATACATTTCTTAATGAGCAACTTTTTGCTATCTTATATCAAACCCCTTGGTATGCCTACTTTGTCAATTATTTAGGTGCCCAAGAGTTTCTAACTCACTGGGGTAAAAGGGAGAAGGAACACTTTATGGCACAAGTTAAGTATTTCATTTGGAAAGATCCCTATCTTTTCAAAATTTGTGCAGATCAGGTCATTAGGAGATGTATACCTGAGGACGAGTTTAATAGCATACTCTAATTCTGCCATTCTAAAGCATGTGGTGGCCATTTTTGAGGTAAAATGATAGCTGCCAAAGTCCTTCAGTGTGGGTTCTTTTGGCCCACTCTATTCAGAGATGCCCAGCACATTTGTAAGAGTTACCCACAATGTCAACAAGCTGGATCTATCTCAAGAAGGGACATGATGTGAGGCCCCGTACAAAGCCCGTACATAACTCGCGTGCATTTCATATAATTTTGCATGATTTAATATGCATTTATATCAATTAAGGTACATTTATATCATTTAACGTGCATTCATCTCGTTTTACGTGCATTATATTTATTACGTGCATTTACGTGTCTTTAATGTCGTAGATACTTGACCTGAGATCACATATGCATATAGTTCATATCATACATTATTACATCATGTTATATGCTTTTATATTGATTTATATGCGTTTATCTCGATTTACGTACATTTTATTATTTAACATGCAATTAAGTATTTTAGATGTCGTAGGAAGTAATTAAATATTAATAGGACTAAGCCTAGCAACTAACTAGTTAGCATACAACTAGAATCACATGAAATAAATAACATTAAGTTAAAAGGGTAAGGTGGTCATTAGGACCTTTGGATATTTTGTCTACCTAACTAATACATACAAAACACACACATTACACCACATATACACACAAAAATGTAGCAAACACACACACACATCTGCATGATTTGAAGAGAAAAAAAAGAAAGAAGAGAGAAAGGAAGAAGAAGAAGAAGAAAAGAAGGAAGATTAAGCCATTTCCAACATTTTTCAAGCATTCTTCAAGGTATTCTTGCTCTATGTTCTTCTAGAACTCTAAGCTAAGGTGAGGGATTCTTCAAAACTGATTTTTAAGAGTTCATTCAAGGTTATTTGACGTTCATTTGGTGCTAGACTTATTATAGTTGCATACAAGAGCTTGAACTTGAAGTTGAAATATTTTGTGTTATAAATCTAGAACTTGTTTAACTTGTGTTGGAGGTTCTTGAGAAGTTGAAGGATGAGATTGGTATTGTTTGTATGTATGTGATGAAGTATATGACTTGTATATAAGAATTGGAAGTGTGAGGTTAGCATTTTTTTCGGTACCTAGATGTTGGTATGGGTGTTTATGAGCTATATTGGATTATAGGTAGTTTGCATCTTGATTGTTGGTGTGGAGTGTTTTTGGTTGATGTTTGAACTCTTGTATGATGCCTAATAGTCACCTTGAGCATGCTTGATTGTTAGTAGAAGGTTATGTTGTTGCAAGATTGATTGTTATTAGAAGGTTGTGTTGTCCCGTAATCAGCACGACCGGTCTACTCCTGCTCAACCGGTCGACCGAAAAAGGAGACCTCTTCCACTAGAAAGGCTTCGAGCGGAAGACCCTACTTGAACCGGTTGACCGGTTGCTCTAGGATCTACCGGTTTGATAAAAAAATGCAATGAACTTGTTTTAGTGATTTCGGGAGCTACAAATGTCGGATTAGGGCACGGTCAGATGCATTGGAACTGTGTCAAACCCCAACTTATCATAGTGGAATTTAATTGTGGATTTGTGACATATTTTGGGTGCTATGTAGTTGCTAACTTCTATATATTGCTTAGGAGTCTATTGAACGTAGACAATATTGATGTCTTTTGTTAGTTTTATAGCATGGTTTTGATGTCTTTTATCAAGCACGATTCATAAATATTACATGGAATTTCAATTGTTATATACATATAATTGCGTACATGAATATCTGTTATACTTTGATATTACTGTTGTGACGGAGGTAACCTACTTTGTTTTCCTCCAAATATGTTCTTACTTGATTAGTGCCCACTCTCACTTGGTATGTTTTCTCAGAGAGTTGGGACGTATTTGTTCAATTGCTAAATAATTCAAGCAGCTTTGTGAACCCCACGGTAGAAGTTCTGATTCCTTTGGGCGGCATCGGGATCTCCAGCAAAGTTCTTGATATTGTATCCTTTGATCTACTCTCACTTGGTACAACCCTCGGAGAGTAGAATTGAATACTTGTTTTATTAATATTGCCGAACATGGTGTTCCTATCTAATGATCAAACTTACGCCTAACACACAAACAATTCTATATGAGACACTTAGCTCCTAAAGCACATTAGTTACATATATTACACGCAAGGCACATAAGTCACATTAACATATAAATCATATTAGCACGTAAGCACATTAAGCGAGTTAACACATAGTACTTCAAGGCAGTCCTAATCCTAACCCTTTTGCCACTGCCCAGGCATTCTAGACCCGATACGCCTTGTGATACCCCAAAATGGGCACATATTTAATAGTATTTAATTGCATTTATTACTTGTTATCTTAAATGATAGCTGTGAGAACCCGAGCATTCATTACATGTGCATTCATTTATTTTAATCATTATTTGAAAAATAATATGTGCATTTACATGACTTATTTAGTGTTTTAAAATTTAAAATTGCATTTAAAGTTCATTTAAATTGCATCTTGTTGACTTTCACATTCTTTGACTAAATTAGTTGACTTTTCATCTACATTGACCAACTAGGACAAGGTGGGAATTTTTAAAAAGTTTAATGAAAGGCAAACTTGGGATTAGAAATAAAAATACAAGGTTAAATAGTCAAATTTTGGGTCAAATTTGGAATTAAATCTGAACCAATTGGAGAAGATTTAGGTATCAAATTATATATGGTTGGAAAGCTCTATGAGTCTAGTTTCTAAGGCTTCAAACCGTTCGTGAATTGGAGTTTTCTAGAAGAAGTTATGACCGTTTTCGTAAGGTTGTGCAGGGCTGTTTTGGTTTACGCGGGTTTGACTGAAGACTTGACCTTTGACTTTCATTAAAGCTTATAAAACACCAAAAAAATCCCAAAATTGCTCATCTTCTTCTTGCTTCAGCTGTGACCAGTCCAAACCCTAGGAATAGTAGATTTTTCACTATTTTGTAATCTTGAGCTAGAAGCCGAACCAAGACGCAAACCAAGTATTTTTGGACTCGTGTTGACGTCTAGCATCTTTCTACCGATTGTTTTTGCCTTTATTTTGAGAAACAAAGTGTCACGCCCCAACTCGACCCCACCTACAATCAGTCAGGACGCAACGGAATTTCGGCAGTATAACGACAGTAAATAGATTACCGAGGTTTTAAACCAACTTCATTAATAACATTAAACATCCAATTTCATAACCATACAAACAACAACTCCTCAACAGCATAACAACACACAACATAACCGTAATATACAATAATCAGTCTTCGTTATCTGCCTCCGTTCCAACATAACATACAATACCTCAACCTTATCATACATTTCAAAAATAAGTTGAGACCCATCTAACAACTTAACCATAGACAAAAGAAAGCCACTAAGTTAACATCATTTGGATCATCATCTTTTAAACATCTATTACAATAAGAACCATAAAGCATATAAAAGTCTATTAAGCTAATGTACATGACATTAAACAACATAGAATCATGGATAAGACTCAGGAACATATGACTCATCCATGAAAGGCACATTTTCCTCCTCAGGAGGCACGTACCCGTAATCCGGCTCTGCAACACCTGTAAGCATGCAATAATAGATAGTGAACTTATATAAATAAGCCCAGTGAGGATCCGATAGATCTCGAGCAAGGTCTACTAAACTCCTTGGAATAATCCTTTGAGTCAGTAAACACACAATAACATAAATAATACTATCATCACATAACTATATAACCAATCAATAAAGGATACTCTATTTGGTGTAGCTCCAAACGCATCACGATCTCAACCATTCTTCTTATAACTCCCCATTACTCACGCACCCGAGGTACCTCACTAGCCTCTCCCTCCATGACACCTCCGTCATGCGAGCTGGGGGTAGCCTATGGCAGTCATGCCGTTATCAACCCGACAGCCCAACGCTGCCCGAGAGGTGGCACACACATACCAAGACTCCATAATCATCATCAATCATCAATCAATCATCAATCAATCATCAATTATACATCATTGATAGCATCAATTATCATTTAAACAACAATAACTTAGTTAGATGACAAAGTAGGCCATCTAACCGGACATGCATTATAAACACAATTAAACCCTAAATTACTCATCAACAACTCACCATTCAACACTCAAACACAACCCAATCATCTAAAGGCATCGTTCAAGAAATTAAAGAATGACAACCTAAACTTCAAAAATTCATAACTTACATTCTACTAACCCAAACATTGCCAAATCAGTTTCTATCACTCACCCATTCAACCTACTACATTAGCCCTCTCAGAAATCCACCATAACACCTCCAAATCATGCCCGATAACCCTAAAACCCTAGGATGTCTTGGCTGGATTTTTCAGATTTTCCCACGAGCAATGTAATCGAAACTTCGGCAGTACAACAGCGCTAACGCGTAATTATCAAGTATTTAGAATTCTATGGCAATTGATTTAGAGCAACGCAACTCAATTAAATCAATTTTGAACAATTTAATCTAAATTAAATACCCGAAAAATAAAAATTATGCTATATCCGACAGAAACTCGTTGTATTAGCATAAAACGATCTCCAGCATACAAGGAGCAATAATCTATCATCAGATTACAATTCTAACGGTTCAATCTTCATTTATACGCAAAAATGCAAAAGACAAGTTTTGAGATCTAGAATTTTTCTCTCACCTTTGATGCGATAAAAGCCTAGGGATGCGTGAAGTGCGTGCCCAACAAGCAGAATCCAAGTCAGTGCGAAGTTTTACGGACAAAAACCAAGCTTTTCTAAGAAAAATTGTTTGAAAAACCTTGAAAATTCTCTTTCTTTTTCTCCTTCTTTCTCTCGGCCTTGTGTGTGCAATTGGAGTGTGTTTTGTGCTTTGCTTAGTGTGTGTTGATGACTATATGCAATAAAAGGCTTGGTCAAATAAATAAAATGCAAAGTCAAAGTAGTATTTTAGTCCTTTAATTCATTTTCTTGTCTTTTAAATGCATTTTAGCTATCTCCTTGCTCAAAACAAAAATGCAACTCCTAAGATAGCTCAAGTAGATTATTTTTAGGTGACAAGAAGTTTTAAAATCAAACAATTCTACCCGAGTCGGCTTAAAACTCGATTTTTGTAAAAGTCGGTGTAAAAACCCTAATAAATTCCTAAGCCGATTTGAAATCCGTTTTTATCAATCACAGGTCTATTAAAGTCCGTGGACTAGGTCTAGAAGGGTTAAAAAGACCAGTTTCAAAATTTTAGCGGACGTGCGTCCAAAATACTATTCACTAAAAGACGACGATAAAATTTCTGATCCCGTTTTTTATGAAAATTTCATGAATGCACATTTAGCACGTATTAGGAGTATTGACATCAAAATTATAACTTTCTAGGTCCTATAGCACATAAACAGGTCATATGCACGCAAAACGAGGTATAACACGTAAAATGAGATAAGCAGAAAAGTGGGGTTTCACACAAAGGTAAGAGAATTTTTTTTCAAATCTTCCAAAGTTTATTTTTATGTCATAAAATTCTAGGATTGCATTTGTATCTTGCTAAATAGGTGTTAGAGAAGACTTTACCGATTAATTTCTTATATAGAACATATTTTGTTGAAATTGGCTATTTTGAGTTGTTCAATGATTTATATGTCTAAGTTGTGTTTAATCTTGATTCTTAGCTTTTATATAATGCTCATATATGTTAATGAACCTATCTAGCATAATAAAATAACTTGAGATTGCAAAATGGAGTAAAAAAAAAATGGAGAATGTAGCTTGCTGAATTTTTCTGTTTTTGGGTGTTTAGGGGCTGTTTCGTTGGGTAGTTTTTGCGCACCCATTAGATATCTTATTTTATGCTATTATATGGTTTATAAGCCTTCTATTAGATAGGGAAAAATGTTGGTAGTTGGAGGGTCATGGTGGTTTGGGTGGAATAAGCTAAATTGTTGGTGTTTTTGAGTTGAAATGGTTGGTTTAGGTGCAAATGTGTGCTCTTGTGTGGTGTGTAATCTTTACACTTGTAATGGTAACCTTTGGGCTGCCTCGAAGTTATAATAGTAGCATGCTAAGGTTGTGTAGTGATAGGTGGAAGTTAGAATGACTTTGATTGCATAAGTTGCTATAATTGAGCTAGTATTGCCTACTTAGCTATTGTTCTTGTTGATTTATTTGGCTGTGAATCACGTCCATGAGGTTTCTTGTGCTAAATATGTGTTCTATTACATGCTAGGTGGATCCATTGAGCCCAAACTTGTGTCATGGAAACTGGTAGAGGTGAGGGAGAAACATTTATATGCATTTCTTTGAATTTTAGGGTTTGTGTTGAATTTTGTAATTATTGTATATTGTGATATAAATGCTTATGAATGCTTCCAAAACCTTCTAAAATGATTAGTGAACATTCTTTTGCCAGCTATTGGCTTAGTTTATAGCTAGATTTTGAAATGACAAGTTAAAGAAGACAATGAATAGTGTAAATTTTAGGGTTTTGATAAAATGTGCTTTAGGGTTTGATTCAATACTATAGTTAGGTGCTATAGATATTAATGAAGATAGTCTAATGACCCCATGTAGTTTAATTGCTCGGAACTTAGCTAAAATGCAAAATAGCTGACTTTTTAAAAAGGGTTTTGGGGTTAATGCTAATCCTGGTAGAATTGAGCTTCACATTTGGTATTGTTAGTCTACCTAGGTGCTATAGAAGCTTTGCTAACCATTATTTGAAGCCCGGTTAAAGAATGTGTAGTTCAAAGCTATAAGAGAGAATTGGGGCTTTTGGGATAATTGCGGGTAATTGAACATGTTTAAGGGTTGTAAGGGTACCTTAAGGGCTAATTAGAAGATTGGTATAGCTTCCCCTTGAATTTGAATCACTAACATGAGTTTGGAAGGAAAATAGCTTGAATAACAAAGGGGTTTAAGTGCAAATTCAGTTGTTTCACGCTTCTAAGACCATGGCATGACTCCTTGTGTGTTTAAATATGGTTTCTAGTTGTTTTGAAGCTTTTGGTATAGTTCTATGTGTATCTTGAATATGCCCCTTTGTAAAACTGTTGAATTGCTTGTGTAAATTGCTTCTATTCTAACTGCTTCGAGGTCAACCTACTTTGTTGATCTTCCTATGTGTTATAGCTTATATTGTTGATATTGTCTTGCCATTGATAAGTGCATTGCATAGTGGTTGCGCAACCATAGTGTCAGGGGCGGATGTGTTGAATATCGGCTGGGCGGCAGAGGGCTTGCCAGTGGATATTCAAACTCCGTGCCCTAATCCCTCATTTGCCTGGTCCGGAGATTGCCAGGGGATGTTGGGTCGTAGGATTATCGGGGTATATCCGGAGTACACCCACTGGAGTGATTGGGATTATGCCGGCACAGTGATCGTGGTTCGTGGATCGTGAATGAAGATCAAGTGAAGATTGGAGTGTTGGGGTTAAGTGTAATGTATCCTTTTTAATGTGTGGTTACTTAATCTATTGTCATTCTTGAATGGTTTTAATTTCTACTAATGTTTAACTGTATTACTTGTTGCATTGCACGCCCCGGGAGACTTTATCCCTCACTGGGCAACAGTGGTTGCTCATACCTCGCTAACATGTTTCAGGAGGTACATTTGGAGGAGAAGTTGCCTTAGTTGCAGTGTCTAATTGCGTGAGGTGGATTTATGGCTCTTGCTATTATGTGGAGATCTTGTTTGCTCTACCTTATTTTCTATTTTGTAGCCTAAGTGCTTATGTATATGTTTGAGTGATTGTAAGCTGAATGCTAGTTGATTGTAGTAGGAGATATGAACTATGGCATGTAATAACTTATATTTTTGCTCTTAGCTTCTCTGCATGCTTGGGAGTAAATGACTGGTTGTTTTCAATTTCTAAGAATGCTTAAAAGCTATCATGTAGTGGCATGATAAGCTGTTTGGTAAAGAAATGAAGTTGGATGCATGCTTGCATGATTCTAACTGTTTAAATGTTTTAAGGCTCGGATGGCCTTAAAGTTTGAGTCTTTAATTAGAATTGGAGTTCTAGGTTGTTTTGTGGCTTTATTGGTTGCTTACAGGTTTTCAGAATGTCCACGGTACAGGGAAGACTCTGTCCGTTTGTCGGGTCCAGACTTAACCTTTAGCGTGGGGTTGGGTCGGGGCGTTACATTTTAGGTGGTTTGAGACCGGGTTTGGGATTGGATTGAGAATAACATGGTTAGTAGAGCCTCCGGTCTCGTGAGAGATCGGGGCGTTACACGCCTAGCCTACTAGCTAAGCTCTGATACCACCTGTAATACCCCGATCCTTCACAAGACCGGAGCCCTGACCCTAAAACCCAAGACACGAAAAATGAGGAAAAACGGACGGAGTCTCCCCTGGTTATAGGATAAACCAAAACTTGCAAACAGAACATAAGTGGACCAATACCATGTCCAACACCTTCAACAACTTCTCAAGGCCATCCGAGCCTTGGTTCTCCACAACAAACCCAAGCAATTATATATATCTCCAAATTCAAAGGCTAAGCTAACTCTTTTCTTTAGACAATCACATCTATGCTTGAATTGAAATAATACTAACCTATTACATAAATTATGTTATCATACCGCTCTAATGACCTAGTTAAACTTAATTTACATTGCTTTATTCATTGAATACATACAACTCAAAAATAACATCTTTACAACCCACGCCACCTAACACATTGACTCCCAAGCAAAGACCAAGCACCGTAAGCATGAACATTCCTTCTAACACTGCAATACTTGAAAGGTGGGTAATGAGGAGTGAGTATACAATCATGTATACCCAGTGAGGGAAGTGATGCAGCAAACCGAAGAATGCTTTCATGAAATACAACAAAGATAACACATAAATATCACAATTAAGCAAGCTATTGAAACAAGTAATTAAACACTTCATAAAAGGATACGATTCAATTCCATGTCTTCAATCTCGAACCACAAACCACGAACCAAGATCTTCAAGCGAATACCAGCAAACCCCTTATTCCTCCAAATGGGGTACTCTGGATGTACCCCAATCCTACGACCCATTTCTCCCGAGGTAGGTCCGTATGCCTTAAAGAGGTAAACCACGCCTCTGGGGTAGGGGAGTATGCCTCCGCGAGAAAGGGAATAGGCACCATGGTAGTTGAAGGAGCACGACAAACCCGATGTCGCCCCTGTTTCTCGACACTACCATGTCCGAAAATGTTGCGCAACCCCGAGTCAAGATCACGAGAGACAAGATTATCAAATCACATAAGAGGAACGACAAAGTAGGCCGCCCTCGTAGTTAATCACAAATAACACGAAAAGACTCAAGATAGCAAGTAAATAATACATATAAACTTTATCAATTACTAAATAATACAATCTAGAAATAATAAAATAAGTTAAGTTGCACATAAGAGATGAAGACTCCCTCACCTTTGAAAGCTAAACTTGTAAGCATTTAGCCAAAACTCCAATGAATACCTCCAATAGCACCAAAACCCTACAATTACCACTATGTAATACAATTACTATTTATATAAGAAACTAAACACACAAATTCAATTCACGGTAGTAACCAATAAACTTTAAACACATTCTTGAATCTAAGGCACATAACTATTCTTATTCTTCTAATATAACAATTTAACTAGCCTTTACTACTTAAGCTCATTCCTCCCATTCCCACCAAATTCCAACAATCACTCTTGACAAACACTCGTCACTAGCTCAGTGATTCACTTAAAAGTAACCCTTTCAACTAAACAATTAATTTCACATTTCCAATCCAAACTATCATCAAACCTTCCATTCAACATCCCAAAGTCCTAAGCAATTGAACTTATATCAAGAATAGTCATTATCACTCAACAATTAAAATAATAGCCTTGACATTCATTCGAAGTTCACTTAACCACTTAACCACTTAACCAACCAATGCCCATTTAAATCCAACATTCAATCAACTTTTCCCCTATTAGCCCTTTATACTCCATAACCACAAATCTAGCCATTTATCAATGGAAACACGTTATAGGCATTCTAAACACTTTACAATCACATATGAACCACAACCAAACTCTATAAACCACTCACACACTCACACCACCTAAAATCCACAAATGGCCCTTTATGGTCAATCAATCCACTCCAAGTTCTTGCCACATTGCATTAATTCCAAACATCAACGTAGCACTTATAGCACCTATTTAAAGAATCAAAACATTCATTATAAGCAATTTATAAAAATTCATCAAAATACTATTCGTTTCTCTAACTTTATCAGACTACCATATCCAAACAGGCTACGCTACTTGAAATCCGATTTCACAACTTAAACCTATACACTTTATGATACACCAAAATGCAAGAAAAAAAAACCCTTTTAAACCACAAGAACCGATAAACCCCGTTAAACCCCTTAGCACGTTTTAACTACAGGTACCTAAACCAAAACCTAAATTAGCGCCATAAATATATTTTAAGCACCTCTTCACCTAATAAACACTATCTATAACATTCAATTGCATCTAAACTAACATTTTATGCTAAGCCCCTTTTGAATTTAGTTAAAAATGCATATCTATCCAAGTTCCAATCTAACCAATCGCATTAAATCATTAATCTATGTTCATTAGCACCTATAGATAGCATAAAATCAAGCTTACAATCAACATGGCACAAAAACCCTAAGAAAAAAACTATTCATCTTCTTCTTTGCGTATCTCTTTGCATTGGCACCATAACTAAGCTAATAACCAACACAAACAAGTTCTCCATAGCATGTATACAACACTTTGTAAAGGATTTAAGCATAACAATAGCATATAACAACAAATTTAGTAAACCAAAGTTTATATCTCAAACTTATAATCATACTTTAATGAAATTCCCTCACCTAAAATGGCTCCATAAATGCAAGAATTAGCTTAGGATGACTTGAAAACCCTTTTCCTTATCCTACTTAGCTCTAACACCTAGGTATCAACTAGCATCATTTTATCACTCCAAATTAATCCCCAATAGCTCCAACTCACAGGCACACCACTGTCCAAAAATGAAGCTCAAATCGTCCCAAGCCAAGCTCCTACACTTGGCTAAATCACCCACACGCACAAGCACAATGATCTTACTTCGTTTAGGTATGATTTCTTATCATTTACAATCATATAAACTTAAACATCAAGGTATAATAGCAATGTACTAGCTAATTTTTACAAATCAACAATCTTATGGATTTTACTATTCATTCAAGAATACAATTTTAACTCCAATTTCATCTTCCTCGTGTACAAAGCTCATAGTACTTCTAATACAACCTTTACAACACCTAAGAAACATATACGCATCATTAATTATCAACAATTTTGCAAGAATTTACAACCTATGATTTCACTATTCATTAAAGTAAACATTCTAAATCAAATCCAACCTATACCAACATACCTCAATTTGATATTTTCACCTAAATAGAACAAATTTAAACTTAATTGAGGCCAATTGAATCATCAAGCAACAAGCCAAAATACTCGATTCATAGAACCATCAACTTAAACTTACTAACCACATTTCTACTTATTGAATTTTATCATTTTTCCTAGCTCAATTCTATGCCAACAAAAATATATTCCTTAATGTTTTGACACTTGGAACACATCCAAGCTTTCATTGTAGCCTAAGGTGAAACTTTATTTTGGATTACTATTCATCGGCATACAAATGAATTTTGTACATTTTTTGTACTTAGCCTTCGAGCGACCTAAACTTATAAAAAATATCGATTTGATGGTAGGAACACGTGTGTACCATATTTAAGTCCTAATTCCATACTTTGTTTCGGGATACTATTCATTGAACCACCTAAACAATTTCTTTCAATTTTTCTACTCCATTCCTAAGCAAACTAAGTATGCCATTCAACTAATTTGACTTCAAAGAACCTTTACATAATATCAATTTCAACCATCTTGCTAGAATTTTCAACCTAGGGTTTTACTATTTACCAAAATAAACTTTCTAAATTAAAATTCATCATTCAATATAAATACAAGCTAGCTAAGCATGTAATCTATCTCTAACAATATCATAGAATAATAATCCATACAATACATGCTTATATTTAATCAAAATATGAATTTTAAAAATAATCCTCACCTTGAATAGTTGAAGAAAATGCAAGAAAATAATATTAGAAGCTTGAGGATGAAGAAGACTAAGTTAAACACCTCCAAAAGCTCTAAAAAATCTAATCTTCCATCTTGTTTTCTCTTTTTTTCCTTCATTTTTCTCTTCCTTTTCCCCTCCTAGGCAGCCACGGTTTTGGTGGTGATGTTGGTAAGTTTTTGGCTTTTGCTTTTATGTTATAAGCTTAAGTAGAAGTAAAAAATGGTCAAACCTGCGTAGGCCAAAAATAGCTCTGCGCGACCTTACGAAAACGACCATAACTTCTTCTAAAAAACACCAATTTATGGATGATTTGAAGCGTTAAAAACTAGACTCGTAGATCTTTCCAACCATATATAATTCACCACCTAACTCTTTCCCAATTGGTTCAGTTTTAACTCCAAAGTTGACCCAAAATTGATTCAAAACTTTCAAGTAAAACTTATTTAATTGAACTCGGTAACCCCCTTAAATGTTCCTAAGTTTCTAAGGAGTTCTTAGAAAGTATATTGATAGTTCAGAGTATTTAAATCAAGTCCCTGGTGAAGTTTCATTATTTACGATTTAGCCCCAAAATTATCAAAAATTACCAAAGTGTCCCCGAAGCTAATTTCAATTAATTCTCATTCTAACATGCTTATAACTATCCTAATATGCATATAAATCACTTTAAACACATACTTTTATATTTAGTTATACGTACTAAGATATTAATGTATATACTCTCCGGACTGGGCCTCACATATACTCCGAAGCGAGCAATAGTTCATTTCCTAAAGAGTATCTATTTGTGAAAACTATGAAAAGGTTCTATCATGTTTGTCATTAACTGATGAACTTGTTAATAACAGTGGATTCTGTTTTTCATGATTCAGTGTTGGAAAAATTTTGACAAAAGGATAAGATAGATTGTATTCACCTGTTTTTGTTTTGACTTGTAAAAATTTCTGAAAATTTCACTTTGAATGTGTTTTGAAAACAAGTCTTGCTTGAGGACAAGCAAGGTTTAGGTTTGGGGATGTTGATATGACCATAATTGCAGCACTCAAACCATTGTATTTCTACTACAATTGCATCTTAATTCGATGAATAAAATATCACATTTAATGGACTTTTGATGCAATGTAGGTTGCTCGTGAAAGTGAAGAAACCAGGCCCTAAGCAATTCAAATTGCAAGTAAAAGAATTAAAGAACAGAGAAGATTCAAGAATCGGTAGCAAATTAGAGCTCGCAGAAGAAAGATTGAGCCAAACCGAACCCATAATCGAGCCCAGGACGTCAAAATTTGCAAGAAAGCCGATTTTAGAATTTTGCCTGGGCCGACACGATCGGCATCGGGCCTGTATAGTCAAAATTGGGTCCATATGGCCCAAGCCACAATCCTAATTGGACCGTGGCTTGTGCCAAGCACAAGCCACTTGGGCGGTCATTAAATGGCAGCCCAAGTCCTTTGCTGTGACCAATTGAAAAGTCACGACAAAGGTTGAAAATTGGATTGCCATGGTCATTGGACCATGGCAATCCAATGTCCAATTTTGGGTCCAATAAGAACATTTTCTTTGGATTGTTGTGGTCATTGGACCATGGCAATCCAAGGATTTTATTGGACCCCAAAATCCTTTAGGTGGGTCTATAAATACCCCCCCGGGACTAAGAAAAAAGATAGGAAAAAACTAGATAGAAGTTAGTTTTTTTTTTATATAGTTCAATTCGATCAAAGTTTGTTCGTTCAAAATATTTTTAGTTAATTTTTGTTAGGTTAGTTTATGTAGTAGGTTAGATAAATATTGTAATTTATTTTGTTAAATACGAGGAAAGTTCCGAGCGAATAGTTCTTATTCGGGGGAGGGGGAAGTTTTGCCCAAGTAGCTCTTATTCGGGGAAAGTTATGCTCGAATAGTTATTTTGCGAGGAACCTCTGCTCAAATTACGGTGATAAAAAATACGCATTCGTCAACATGGGAGAGCCTTTATTGACTCTCTTTTATTTGTATAACTCGTATTTATTTATGTCTGAATAGATTTATATCTAGCGGAAGATATTGTAAATGACGGTCTTTTAATTTATGGTCTCGGATTCGGATAATCTGATTTCAATGCAATATATGGCTTGTATTAATTCAACATTATCTTTCAAAATATTAAACTTGTAGTTGATATTGTGATTGCTTTACATTCATGCTATATATATTCGTACTATAAATAGTAAATCTATAGGTTGTACCTAGTTTTTACCCGAGAAGTTATTAATTACTTAGTTAAAACAGACTGATTACACTAGGTTACAAGGGCAGATCCATACTGCGGCTATATAACGGACTTGTAGATGGAACGACACCTATAACAGATGTAGTAATCGGGACTTTAATTAGACTAAGGAAATTAACTAGGGTTAATGCTTGTAGCTTAACCCGAGCATAGAATCAAAGAATCCTGGATACCAAGCCTAGATTAACTGCCTCATTACATATCTGACCCTCTAGATCCTTTCCCTTGTATTTTAACAAAACCATACTTAGCTTTAGTTTTAGTTTACATTTCTTGCACGATACTCAACTCATTTTCAAAACTATCACGTTTTCACTTTCACACTACTTCACTAACTAACTAACGTGCTTCCCTATAGAATTCGACTCCGCACTCATAGCACATTACACTACATGATCCGTGCACTTGTGGGTTATTAAAACTTGGTTATTTTGCACACTTTTATATTGTCAACCTCGAACGTATCAATAGCCCATACTTGATTATCCTAGTCCCGATCAAATAATCTAAAGGCTATGAATGGTTTAAAATGTTTATCATATCGAAGAAATATGTCGTTGTATTCTAAACACTTTTAAGAATATATTTCTTCCCTAAAAAACATTAAGGACATATTCATATAATTAGGATGGAGAATATGAATGTCCATTAAAGATGCCATTCGGAATTACACCAAAATGCCCTATATAGGTCATCTAACTGTATAGTATTAGGGCATATCTCTAACAAAAGGTAACAATTCTCTATTGGAATCTCGCATGCCAAATCTTACTAATATCTTTTCAATATATGAAGCTTGAGATAGAGCTAATGTCTTAGCTTTGTGATATCGCAGAAGTTTAATGCCTAGCACATAGCTTGTTTCACCCCAAGTCCTTCATTTGGAATTGAGAGGACATTCAAACCTTAATAGATGAAGACATCCTTGCATCATTTCCAATACGTAGAATGTCATCCACATACAAGACCAAAAATGCCATAATATTCTCCTCTAGCCTTTTATACACACAAGGCTCATCAACATTTTGATCAAAGCTATATGCTTTTAATGGTTTGATCAAATCTAATGTTCCATGCCCTAGATGCTTGCTTAAGTCCATAAATGGACTTCTTAAGCCTGCAGACTATATGTTCTTGACCTTTTGCAAACCCATCTGGTTGTATCTAGTAGATGCTCTCATCAAGACTTATGATCAGGGAAAACTATCTTCACGTTCATTTGCCATGTCTTGTAGTCAAAGTGACATGCTACGGCTAAGATTATCTTGATGGACTTAGGCATAGCTACTGGGGAGAATTTTTTCTCATAATAGACTGTTTTCTTTCTGAGCATATTTTTCACCACAAGTTTTTGTCTTAAAGGTTTCCACTTTCTCATCCATCCCTATTTTTCTTCTTTTATACCCACCTACACCCATGAGTCTAATTTATTTGGGTGAGGGAACAAGATAGCAAAATCTAATCAGAGCACTTGACTCAATTTTAGATTCCATTGCTTGGTGTCATTTGTTTGCATCCACATTAGATATTGCCTTGTCATATCTCATGTGATCTACTACCTAATCATCGAAGTCAGTTTGGTGAAACTCTCTGAAGTGCCTATCAGGTGGCCAAGATATCTTCCCACTATGACATAACTCTGTTTGTGATCTAGAGCTAAGTTGTTGTAATTCCATAGTATTGTTATAGAATCTCGTGATACTGAGCATCTTGGTGACACTTCCTCTAGTACGATCTCTGAGTCTAGTCACAGAGGATTCATACAATCTTTCTCTAAGTATTTAACCCCTAAAGGTTGTAAGATTATCCATCCTCGTACCCCTTTTGAATATCTCATAAAATAGCACATATTCGATCTAGGTTCTAACTTCTAGCATCGTTATTCAATATATTAGCTGGAGAATCCCATACATGGACATATTCTATGTCCACTATTTTAGGGATATCCTATGGACTGATATATATAGAACTAGATTTAATATGTGTGCTGCTATTTTAAAAACATATTATCAAAAGGATGTTGGTAACTTGATTCACCATGAATCTTATCATATCTCAAAGGGAGTACAAATTTCTCCTTTCTACCATACCATTCTGGAAAGAATACCTGGTGTGATCAGATTAGACATAATTCACTGTGTGATAACTGAAGGTGCATGCTACCTAGATATACTATGGTGTTTAAAAATTTTAAATCATGTAAATGCAGCAGAAACTTAATAGCATATTTATCTAGGATAAAACCACAAGTTGTAAGATGAATAATTGCAAGAACACAAAGAACATGTATAAAAACAATTCATAAAGAATAAATTCCAGCAAGATACAGTTTTGTTACCTTGACTTATTAGCTTAAGAATCTTAATGAAAAACACAAAACTTGATCACCTTCTTGCTCCTTGATCTTAGCTCTAGAAATCAACATTTGTTCTAAACTGTCTAATCTAGCTGGAATATAAATTTCGTTCAATTCTAAGCACGTTTGTTATACCAAAACTACTTCGGAAGTCAGGGGCAGTGTAGTATCCAAATCCGAATTTTGCTTGCTTATCATCTTCTTGTTATTTCTTGCATTTGAGCCAACAATAACCAAGTACTCAAGCAATTCAACTAACTTTAACACATACATTAAGCTAAGCTCATGAACATGATTGAAAACATATTTTACTTCCCATAACTTGCAAACACTCTTTGACAACTAACACTAGCATGTGCATGACTTTAATTACTCTTGATTATCTAAATAGCAAGTCACTACACATAATTCATCACATTTAATTTTCACTCAAAGCTCAACTTATTTAAACATTCAATGCACATAATTCACGTTAATCACGTATTGCAAGTAATGTTTATTTAACCCTCATTTCACTTAAACACTATCTCCAAACATGTAATTGTTACTCTCAAGCCTTCAACTCCCTATAATCCACCATTATTCAACCCAAATTAACCTTTACTGCAACATTAATCACTTAGCTATATAAACTGAAATTTTTAACTGCATTTCCTTAATTTTACTTGTTCAGTTAGCAGCCTTAATGTCCTCTAAAACTTCTAAAAATTGCACATACATGTATTTCATCAAGTGTAGATAGGTTTAGCCTCAAACGGTTCCTAATTCGGAGTTAAACTCATCAAGTTATGCCCTTTAGAAAATCATTGCGCAGCTAGCCCTGAATTACGCGAGAATCAGTCACCCTACTGTTTTGACTCCAAAACAACAATGCCTTAATGATAGAATTCAATCTTTCCCCCAAAAGAGAAATTGTTACTCAAGTTCACAACATTACTACCACGTATTTAACAAACTTTTACAAGCTAACAGCAATCGATTCCAACCACCACAAGTCCAATTATTCAACAAATAGCCAACAACTCAATTTTTATACCCGAAAAATAAAAATTCATGCTACAACGGTTCAAATCTCATATAAACACATATAATCAATCCTTAGCATCTACTGAGCAATAATATAACATCAATTTAACATTTCAACGGCTAAAATTTTGATTATATGAATTAACATAAAAATGACATTTTGAGATCTAGAATTTCTCTCTCACCTTTGATGTTATATGATGCAAGAAAGGTGTAGAATGGATGCCCAACAAGTGCAATCAAACTTTGGTTCAAGTGTAAAGGCTTTGTATTGCAAAATCTATTGAAAAATTTGATCACAATTCAAGCAAAAATGGAATCAAGGTGTTCGGCCATGTGTGTGAGAATTGCGTAGGTTTGAGCTTTTGTTTTATGAGTTATTTTAGCTATTAAGCATATATAAGCAAAGTCAAATGCAAAAATAGTAAGGTCAAAGGTGAACACTTAGTTATTTTTAGTATTTCCTAGTCTTTTAATTCTATTTTAGACTATTTCTTGCTCAAAACAAGTATTCAACACTTAGACTATTTCTAGACAATTTATTTTAGGTGACAAAGAGTTTTACTTGCAAACATTTTCACCTGACTCAATTTAAAACTCAATTTTTGTAAAAGAAAGTGTAAAAACCTTTAAAATTCCAAAGCCAATTTAAAATTTATTTTAATCAAACACAGGTCTATTAATATCCGATGACTAATTTTTAAAATGTTTAAAACACCCCTGTAAAAATTTTAGCAGACAAGTGTTCAAAATACTATTCACCAAAAATCGTCGATAAAATCTCTGATGCCGATTTTGATAAAAATTTCATGAATGCACACTTAGCATATAATAGGAATATAAATCACAGAATTAGCACATTTTAATTCATATAACACAAAAACATGTCAAAACACGCAAATCGAGACAAAGATAAAATATGGGGTCTTACAAGTCTTATGTGCCGGAGTCATATCCATGAGTTATGTTGAATTGCTCCGTGTTTTGTCTTAGCTTTTATAGCATGTTGTATTGTATAACTTACTCAAAGATAATGGTTTATATATTACTAGTTTATAGTCTTCCTTTTGAATATGACTAGGTTGCTAGACTAGTTTATAATCTATTTTGCAAATGTATAATATAGCCTGTGGTATGTTGTTGAAATGGAGGCGTATGACTTATGATTGCGGAGTTGTTGTTTAATATATGGTGTTGGATGTGTTGAATGTTGTTGAAATGATTGTGGAGTTGGTTGTGTGATGTTATAAAGGGTTGGTTTAGAGCCATGATGTCCGTATTACAAACATTATAATGCTGAAATTTCGTTGCGTCCTGACTGATTATAAGTAGGGTCGAGTTCGGGCGTGACAGTGCTTGAAGAAGAAGAGTGTAGATAATTTTATAGTAGTAAATTATTTACCTCCCCTGAAGAATGTTGGGTGCATTTTATACTCTTTGGATGAGAGAGAAACCAAAATGTTCTGACACTCGCAAATTCTGTTGGGTGAGCTATTGAGTGGATAAGGTTTCTGGGATGTCATCGAGAGGTCCGATTTGGGATGTCATTATGAGATAGGTAAGGTACGGAGGTTAAGTCAGTTGTCGCAGACCTACCTGTTCTGTGCGGTAAAAATGATACCTCAGGGGCACGGGAGTCTTTTTATCGATGGTGGGGCTTTTACCCTTATCAACTACCCCCTCATTTCTTGAGCAACTGTAGGCATGTCAGGAAATCACTTCTCTGGTGCCTCTGCCCGACCTTGATTTTGTCCAGTGGCGTCACCTCGACATGTCATTTACTGCTTGCGCCACGTGGTGTCTTTCTATTAATGCGTCAGTTTCCTGGCAACTTTTCTGAAGCATCGTGCCTAGTGTAACCGGTGCATCTTTTAGGATTTTTCAACTTCCTCCTCTTTTGTCTATAAATAGAGGGTCATTTTAAGTTTCAATTTTCACCTAACTTGTCCTTGCCTTCCTCATATATCTCTGTGATCATCTCATCCCTCCCTTATCTTCTGTCATGATCTCCAATCTCTTCGTCTTGGTACTCCTGTCTAGGCCCTGCCTCGTTCTTGTCATATATATATTTTCTTATATTTTGAACGATGGGTAACAGTGGTTTGGATTCTCAGAATCAGCCTGACCATTCTCACGGTGGCGAGGAAAGTAGTGATTCTTCTTTTAACCCCGGCACTCTTGTAAAGAGGGTGCCTTCAACACTTAAGGCTAGTCATCCTTTTAGAATTTCTCCTAGGACCACGATTGTTCTGGCTACTTCTCTTAGGGTTGTCTCCCCTATGAGAATTAATTTGTGTCCTTCTGCTCCTCTGTTTGTTGAGGTTGTAGCACCCACCACTGGGGTGGTGGAGGAACCCACGATTCCTGTTTCTTCTAGCCCTAATTCCCCTAGAAGGTTAGATAGGCCAATAGTGGCTTCTCATAGGGCGGTTGAGTCGCAGTTTGCTACTTTATTGCACAACTATCGTGTTAGTGACGAGCTTGCTCTTTATGTTACGAATAGCGAGGCTGTCCCATCAGGTTTTTTTGTGCGAGTCCCTAAGAAATGCGAGAGAGCCTGCCAACCTGGCGAGGGAGAGGCCACTTTTTATACTGATATTTTCCAATTCTGTGTTCTGCCCATCCCTTCTTTTATCAGAGCTATTCTATATATCTTCAACCATAGCCCTAGTCAAGTGATTCCAAACAGTTGGCAGATGATGATCGGGTTCTATCGGTACCTCAAGGAATTGGGTTTTGATCCGACACCAAACCTCTTCCTTCACTTTTATACAATAAAATTTGCTGACGGATTGGGGTGGTACTACTTCACCGCCTAAACTGGAAAGAACCTTTTCACAAAGTGGCCTTCCTCGAACAAGGGAAAGCACTCTAAGTATGTGTATATATCATCTAATTCAGAGTGGGATGTTAACAGCAAATGATGTATCCTTCCGAAGCCATATCCAACTGGTGGGGTTTTGACCCCAAAAGAAAAGGTCGTGACACTTTTCTTCAAGGGTCGCCCTCGTGTATATGGTAATAGATTTCTGGTCCTAAAGGAGGTTCTTAATTCAGATTTGTATGGAGAGAATCCTCAAGTCCCCCGAGCTGATCCATATGTCTTTGAATCTTCTAGACCAGCTCCTAAGAGTGAAGTTGAGACGTTTGAGGCCCAGTCTCCCACTGCTGGTAAGGTTAAGTTCCTATAGGTTTTATTTTACCCCTATTCTCTCTCCAGGGCTAACCATCTTTTCTTTTTCCAGATATGGACATTTTTTATGAACTGGAGGCTACCCTAGCGCAGCAGGCCCGATGGAAAGGAAAAAGGAATATAGGAGAAGGTGCTGGCCCTTCCAAGAGAAATCCCTCCGAGGTTGCGGAAGGGGCAGAGGTTCGTAAGGTTGGTGGCGAACCTCTTGTTAATGAACAGTTTGATTCTGAGTTTTTCGTCAATGAGACTAGGGGGCCAGTCCCCTTGGAAGTGCCCAAGAAGGAGGCCGCTAATCCTGTGAGCCAAAATACTTAGTCTACGGATCCTACGCAATAGGGTACCCAGCCTCAACCTGTCGTTACTGTCTCTTCTGGAGTCAAGTTCACATTGGGCTTTGATCCTGGCCACGAGAAAGATCCCCACCTTGAGGAGATTTTGGGTGCCTCCTCCAAGCTGGTCAATTCCCTTACTGTGAGGTAGGCTCTTAGCTACTTCCTCAAACAGGTTTGCCTTTTTCTACTTTCAAATATTTCTCCTCTCCTTTATATGTGCGTACTAATTTCCCTTTTCTTCTTTCTTTCTTGGTAGCAAACTCAAGCTCATTATGACGGCATTAAGTACTGCGTCAAGGTTGGTGATCTTGCGAAGGACCTAACGGACAGGTATTAGGAGAAGAAAACATATCTCCGTAGCTATGCCAAGTACAAGGACGAGAAAGAGCAAGAAATTTCAGGCTTGAAGGCGTCCCATGAAGCAGATATGAGACCCCGGACCTAACATATAGATATTATATCTAACTGCATAGGATTATATGTTATTTTAGTGTTTGCGTATAGTTATGTGTCCACTTGAGTGATTGCATTCATTTCTTAACTTTAATTCTCATAATCTTGAAATGTGCATCTTGCATATAATTAACTTATATATAAATAATTATCTTACCATTTTATTAACTGTGTTAATTGAAATTACTTCTTGCATTTAATTTAAGTGATTGTATGAATTTAAGTGTTTACTTTAACTTTGACATTTATTTAGTAACTTTAATTATCCCATTTATTCAAAATGTTCAAATGCTATTTAAATAATCTATATGCGAAAAATATTAATTATTTTGTTTCTAGTATTATTGAATTCAACTTCTTGCATTCATTTGTATATATTTGTGTGCATTTATTCCTTAAAAGCTTATTTAAAGGATAGTCACTATTAATAAGGATTTTTGACTATTTTATTTTCTCGATTTTGTATTTTTCCTATGTTACTTGTCATATATGAGGTATGAGAAAAATGGAATTATGTGCATAGCATGTCAGGAAGACGGGTAGATAAAATGTTTTACGCGTCGCATGAATAGTAAAATTCGGCATTTTAGTATACCTTTATTTTAGACTTTAATTAGCTTGTATTGCATTTTATTATAGCCCAAACCCATAACCTTCGACCCAAACCCATCTAGTTACCCATATATACCCATATACATATACAATACACAAAACAAAACAAAAAAGGGTCAAAAAATCAGGCAAAAAACACCTACGGGAATAGTAATTTTCTTGTAAAAAAATGCTATAGTTGGCCATTTTCCTCCATTCCAAGCTTGAATTCAAGGGTCTAGGGCTTCTACCAACCATTCTACAACAAGTTTTGGTGAGGGATTCATGTATTTGTTGGATTTAAAGCTTGTTTCTATTTTTCTTGAAAATTTTTAGATTTGAATTATCTTGCTATTTTATGGTTATAATTGTTTCATAAACTCCTTAATATGATTATAGAACATTCTTTATTGGTTATTTAGAGATTTTTATGGCTAGAATTGAAAATTTTGGGGAAAATTCAAAAATTAGGGTTTTCCAAAAATAGTAACATTTAAATGGATTTTGGATGGTTAGAATTGATAAATTTGAATTGGAATATAAGGGACATTAGTGCGTTTTGGGTTGTTTGGTTGTTTTGAGTATTTCGGGTGTTCGTAGAGCTTCATTGTGGTTGGTTAGAAATTAGTGAATGCCTAGCATGCTCGTAGTGTCCTTCTGTTGCTCGAAAAATAGCTTATTAGTTAGAATTCGTAAAGCGGTCGTTTGACCAAGTGTTGACTTTGCTCGATTCGAGTATTGGTATCGTCTTGTATATGCATGGAAGCACTTTTGACGTAATTATGGCATTGTTTGGGTGATTGGTTAGTATAGTTGTAGTTCAAATGTGCTAGGTGGACTTTCGAGGTTCTGTTGGGAAAGTGACATTTCGTAGCGTAGAATCGTGCTTTAATGTGCCTAAGAGTGGGTAGTGAAGTCAGTTTTCCAATCACGTAGCTCGTTTGGATGTGGTAGCTTGTGAGAGTTAGAGGAATGAATAGTATTTTATTGATTAATGGTGAATTGCTTGATTTGATGGTTGTAGTAGGTGCCTTAAGTGCTAGATTAACTAGATTAATGCTTTGAATTGCTAGAATATGGCTAGAACTTAGAATGGATTGAGTGAGCATAAAGGGCCATTTGTTGAATTTTGGTCGTGTGAGTGTGTGAGTAGTTTATAGGGTTTGGTTATGGCTTGTTAGTGTTTGTGGAATAACTAGTATACTTATAGTGTAGCCTCGATGATGAATAGCTCATATAATTGCTAGGAAGTGTAAAGGGCTTTTGAAGAATGTTAGGTGTTTAATTGAAGTCCCTTGAATACTCGGAGTGTTCTTTGAATGTTAAATGTTTGATTTGAGTGGATTGTGTGGTTGGTTTGAGTTGAGGAGTGTGATTGATTTATCGGGAAAGTTTCGTGAGTTGAATTGCATGTATACATTGTCTTGAATTGAGTGATTATGCATGATCTCCCATTTATATTGATTGTATAGCTATTAATTGAAGTTCTATGTGTATTGATAGCTTTAGAACTAGTTGTGTTACTTATTTGTTCTAAAGGTGAATGGAATTAGAGAATATTTATTGACTATCTTGATTGCCAACATTTATGTGCTAAGAACTAGTTAACGAAGTATGATAACTTGAATTATTTTATGTTAGCTAGAGTTGAGCTTAGACTACATGGTTAACTTGTTGAACATGTAAGTTGAAATGTGAATTAAGGGTGATTGACTGGCATTTAGCTAATTAAATGAAATTAGAGCAATGTGCACGCTAATACTAATAAGCAAAGAGTGTTTCTAGTCATATCCTCTAAGTTTAATTAAGGTAATGCATGTTTAGAGATTTTAGAGTATGATATTGTACTGTGAACTCGTAGATCTAGTTAGTTATTTGCATGATTAGCATTCTTAACTCATGTTACTTGTATATGGTTAATCGGATGAATGGAGAATGATTTTAGCCTAAGTAGGAATTGAAGTAAATGGTGCATTCGGAGAGTATTTGAAGGAATTCTTGGCTAAATTCTTACATGTTTGGTTTATAAAGGTGATGGAGTTTTCATCCTAATGTGCATAATAGTTTATCTCTTGCTCATAGATTGTGTGAATTAGTATAATTGTTAAAGTAGTGTGTGCTTGTTGATTATAATTGCTTAAGTGTGAGGACAACCTATTTTGTTGTCTTCATTGTGTGCTTATCGGTTTATGTACTTTTCAAATTGTGTGATTATAATTGTTATCGATATCGTGGTTGCGCAACCATTTGGGCATGGTAGTTTCGGGGAAGCTGGGCGGCATCAGGCTTGCCGGTATACCTCGGCTACCATGGTTGCCCAATCTCTCTCTCGCTTGGGCCCTAAGTCCTTGGAGAGTTGGGTCGTAGGATCGGGGTACATTCAGAGTACACCTATTGGAGATATAAGGTGGTATGTCGGCTTCTCGTTATCGTTATCATTATTATATCAGGTTTCTGTTCGTGGTTTGTGGATCGTGGTTCGTGCTCGTGGACAACATGGTATCCTTATTGTGTAACTCTCACTTAGGCCTTAAGTCCTTGGAGAGTTACCTTGTATCCTTTTTAAATGTACCTTCGCTTGGGCCCTAAGTCCTTGGAGAGTTACATACGCGTGAATTCTTATTTGTGAGCTAATAAATTAGTGGAATTGATTGATTCTCTTGTGATTATGTGTTATTTGGCTCTACTGCTTAATGAGTAATTATTTTGTTATTTGATTTGATATTTATATGCATTGCACAAAAACCTTTGCGAAAAGTCCCCAGATACTTGTTCCCTCCCTCACTGAGTATACATGTGTTGTATGCTCACCCCTCTTTCTAACCATTTCAGGTTTGGTTCTTTAAGGATTGAGAGAAAGAAGTGAAGCTAATCCTTGATTGCTCGAGATTGGGAAGGCTTGTGTGTTACATGCTCAAGGCTATGTGTAGTTTTGTATTGTTATACCTTTATGATATTGTATTTCATTTATGATTTAGTTGGACTTGTATATAATTCCTGTAGTAATTGGGATGTAATTTGAGTTTGTGTTGTTAGTTTATTAGTATGGTAGGATAGGTGTGACTTGTTGGATGTAGTTGGCTTGTAATAACTTTAATGAACTACTTTATTGTCTAAATGGCTTGCATGCTTGCATGAGCTAAAGGAAGTTGGTGGGTTGACGGACTTAATTCATAAGAAAGATGGTTAGAGAATATTAGAGTAGTATGATAAGCAGATTTAAAACATAGAATTTCAATGGATTTAACCTTGCATGCTTGTATGTTATAGTGTTGTGTTCCAAGGCGCGGAATGGCCTTGAGGAGTTTGTTGTATGTGATGTTAGTGGAAGTTGCAAATTACGGAGAAGGTTGGGCTTTGGTTTTGAGGTTAGAATTGTTTGTACATGTTTTTGATTGTCCTATAAATAGGGGAGACTCCGTCCATCTTCCCTTATTTTTCATGACCTCAGGTATTGGATCAGGGCTCCGATCTCGTGAGGGATTGGGGTGATACAGCGGAGGTTAGGGCGCTGAAGGCTCAACACGAGATCGACTTCAACGTTGTCAAAGGCGATTTAAGAAAGACTCGAACAGATCTGGCCACTTCCCAACAGCTAGCCGATGTGTTAAGTGTGGTTTTGAACACTTCATTGGAAAACAACGAGGCTCGTGCTCAGGCTCAATCTCAAGCGGCTGTTGAGGATTACAAGCGCAGCGATGAGTACCGTGAAGTCTTCTCTCAAGCTTATCTCAAAGCCCGGAGTCGTGGTGTTACTGAAGGTCAAGAGATCTCATTTAGGCGAGCTGAGAAGCTGGCCAGAGCCCATGGTGTCAAAATTAACTTTTTGTCACTGTTGAAGGAGTCTATCTCTAACCTAGAAGGTGATGATGATCATGAGGACGTAGATGGTCCTGCTGATGCTTAGTTTTATTTTGCTATTTTTTTTAGGTCTTCTTGTTGACCTTTGTTTTGATGTGTAGTTAACCTTATCCTTCCCTTAGTGGGAGGTTTGGACATCTTTTCTTTTTCTATATTTATGAGAAATGTTATGACTTCCCTTTCAACCTTTTCAAGTCTTTTGTGTTTGTACGTACGTTTTTCTCTTATCTGTGCATGTTTTGCTGTCAATTTTGACTTTTTGGTGATCACTCAAGCGCAACTACCAGTTGCTTGTCAGGCTGTTCCACAGCCTTACCGCTTAATGGTTCCTTTTAGCATTTTTATAAACTCTTTTAGCGATTTGATGGGTCAAACCTCGTGGTTTTTCAACCTTGGGTCTTGCCTCGGTAGCTTTTGACCTCCTAATACTTGTAATAATGAGATTTATAAAGGCATAGGAAAAGTGTTCATATTTCATTGATTACTTCAGATCATTACACAAAATACTTTTTAAGATGCTCGATATGCCAAGCATTCTTAAGCTTTTTCCCTTCTAGCTCGGCCAGCTTATAAGTTCCTGGCTTTAGCTCTTCTATGACTCTATAAAGGCCTTCCCAACGTGGCCCAAGTTTTCCCTAGGTAGGATTAGGTCAGAAACATGCCTTTCTCAAGACTAAGTCTCCTTTTTGTAAACACCGAGGCGGACGAGCTTGGTGTAGCTTCGTTCCATGGTTATCTTGCTTTCTAGCATTCTGATCTGAGCTATTAGCCTGAACTCTTCTGCCAAGTCGAGGATTGTCCTCAAGACCCTATTATTTGTTTCGTCATTGAAACTTGATGTTCTAGGAGTTGGTGAGCCTACTTCCACTGGCAGCACCGCCTCCGTCCCATACGTGAGGCAAAAGGGAATTTTCCCCGTTGCCGAGCTTGGGGTCGTCCTCATTGACCACAGCACTTTGGGGAGCAACTCGGCCCAGAGACCTTTGGCGTTCTCCACTTTCATCCTTAGTGCCTACAAAAGAGTTCGGTTAGTGACCTCGACTTGACCATTGGTCTACGAATGAGCTACAGATACAAATCTTAATGATATGCTTAGTTTTTCGCACTGCTTCTTAAAGTAAGCACAGTCAAATTGTGTATCGTGGTCGGTGATCACAACTCGTGGAATCCTGAACCTATAGACAATATTTTTCCACAAGAACTTTCAAGCAGCTTTGTCGGTTATGGTGGAGGTTGGTTCAGCCTTTACCCATTTTGTAAAGTAGTCGACAGCTACAAAGATGTATTTCTTCTGATCGACACTAACGAGGAGTTTTCCTATGATGTCCAGCCCCCATTGGGCAAAAGGCCATGGGCTGGTGATACAGGTTAGCTCAGTGGCTGGTAATCTTGGAATCCTCGAGAATCTTTGGCAGATGTCCCATTTTCGCACAAAATCTCACGCATCTTCATGGATTGTGGGCCAGTAGTACCCCTGCCTTAGTATTAATCGAATTCGGGCTCGGTATCCTAGGTGATTTTCGCATATCCCCTCATGGACTTCTCGGAGTACGTACTTCCCTTCCTCTCTGTCCACGCATTTGAGCAGCGGCCAGGTAAAGATCTTTGTGCAGCTGATCTCTGATCATGCTAAATCGATGAGCCCGACGTTCGATCGTCCTAGCATCATTTCTTTCACTGGTAAATACTCCGTTTTTCAAATACTGGACCCAAGGTTGGGTCCAAGTGCTCTTTTGGCCAATGGTGGCATTTGTTTTCCTTCCATCGTGATGTTGGGCCTCCCGATTTCCCCGAGCTGGACGACTATCCCATCAGTTGTATTTAGAGTTAACCTGGAAAGCACGTCTGCTTTCTCGTTTTCTTCTCGAGGGATTTGTTATACTGAATCGTTCAAAGCCCGAGATAATATCCTTAACATTAGATAGGTATGACGCCATGGCGGGTTCCCTAGCTTCATATTCCCCGCGGACCTAGAGAGCCACCAGTTGCGAATCTGTTTGCATATCTACAGCGCAAGCCCCAGCGATTTCATTGTTTTTAGTCCCGCCACCAAGGCTTCATATTCTACTTCATTATTTGAAGCAGGAAACCCAAATTTGAGTGAGTATAACATTTCTTCTCCGGTTGGGCTTATCAGCACTACCCCAGCTCCGCTTCCTTGTCTACTGGAAGACCCGTCGACTTATATATGCTAGGTTGGATCCTTTGCTTGCATTTCTCCGATGCACTCAACTATAAAGTCTGCAAGTGCTTGGGATTTTATTGCCAATCGAGGCTGGTACTCGATGTCGAATTGGCTTAATTCTACTGCCTATTTCAATAGCCTCCCTGACATTTCTGGTCGGCTTAAGACCTGCCTCAGAGGTAGGATCATCATTACTTTGATCGGGTGTACGTCGAAATAGTATTTTAGCTTCCTTAAGGTTGTCACTAGTGCTAAGGTGACTTTCTCAATCAGTGGGTATTTGGCCTCAGCCCCGTGAAGGGCTTTGCTGATGTAATAAACTGGTTTCTGCGTCCGTTCATCCTCTCGAACCAAGGCCACTACCACTGTTGTTGCCGTTATTGATAGGTAGGCATAAAGCAGCTCCCCTTGCTCGGGTCGAGACAGTATTAGGGGAGAAACTAAGTACTCCTTTAATTACTCGAAAGCCTTCTAGCATTCTTCTGTCCATTGAAAAATTTTCGAGCCTCGTAGTACCTTGAATATTTGTCGGCTGACCTAGCCATGAATCTACTAAGTACGGCCACATTTCTTGCTAATGATTGTACCTTCCTTATACTCCATGGGAGGGTTATCACGAGGATGGCTTGGATTTTATATAGGTTTACTTCAATTCCCCTGTGGGTAATCATATACCTTAGGAATTTTCTGGCCTTTATTGCAAACGCGCACTTTTCTGGGTTTAATTTTATTCCAAACCTCTTCATGGTCTCAAATGCCTCTGCCAAATTGGTGGGGTGATCTTCTGCACTCTGGCTTTTTACCACCATATCGTCTGCATAGACTTCCATGTTACGCCCGATCTGGTACTGGAAAACCTGATTCATCATTCTTTGGTAGGTGGCTCCTGCATTCTTTAGTCCGAAGGGCATTACTATATAACAATAGGTGCTTCTATCGACGATGAATGTGTTTTTCTCTTGATCTCCTAGGGCCATCTTGATCTGGTTATATCCTTTGAACGCGTCCAAAAAGGATAGCATCTGGCTCCCCGAAATTGAATCTACTAGCTGGTCTATCCGGGGTAGGGGATAGCAGTCTTTCGGACATGCCTTGTTGAGATATGTGTAGTCCACACACATTCACCATTGCCCAGAGGCTTTTCGCACTAAGACTGAAATACCCCACATTGGACGCGGAGGTCTTTGGGCTATTGAATATATAGAGTTCGCTCGTATATTCATGCAGACGCGTTTTCCTAGCATTGGCTGGGAAGAACAAAACCGTGAGGGGTATGGGCCCCAGAGCGGATAATATCTGCATAGTGCGCTTCCGGGCCCACTCGCCATGGCCTCGTGCTCGCTTGGACCATTAAGGCCAGGGAGTATTGCAGGCGTGGGAGTATTGGTTTCGGGGTGTTACAAAGTAGTATCAGAGCCGACGTGTTCGCATGGCCAGCGAGGACGTTGGGTCCCCAAGGAAGGGAGAGTGAAATATCCCACATCGGACGCAGAGGTCTTTGGGCTATTAAATATATAGAGTTCGCTCGTATATTCGTGCAGATGCATTTTCCTGGCAATGGCTGGGGGGAACAAAACTGTGAGGGGTATGGGCCCCAAAGCGGACAATGTCTGCATAGTGCGCTTCTGAGCCCACTCGCCATGGCCTCGTGCTCACTTGGACCGTTAAGGCTAGGGAGTATTACAGGCATGGGAGTGTTGGTTTCGGGGCGTTACAAAGACCGCGTTGGCCAACTAGGTCGGGTATTGCACTTCTTAGATATGGCCAGCTTTCAAGAGTTTCCCAACCTCTTCTCTGATGGTTTGATTCCTATCAGGGTGGAAGTTCATTTGTTTTTGCTTCACTGGCCTGTGGCTTGGGTCTACGTTCAAGTGGTGTGCTATATTGTTTGGGTTCACTCCTGTCATGTCAGAAGAAGACCATCCAAATACATCTTTATTCTCAAATAAAAAGTTGGTGATACCTTCTTTCATTGAGGGATTCAGCCCGCTGCCAACCCGAACTATCTTTCCTCGTTCCAGCTCGACCTTATCCACCTTTTCCACTGGGACTGCTTTTCTTTCTTCCTCCTTCTTTTCTTTCTTCTTTTCCTTCCTGTTTTCCTCCCTCATCCCATCCCATGGACTTAGGCCTCGAATCTTTAGTGTTGCGGCGTAGCATTCTTTTGCCGCCCTTTGGTCTCCTTGAACCATTGTTATGCCCCCAGGTGTTGGGAACTTCATCACCTGGTGGTAAGTTGAGATGACTGCCCTGAGATGATGGAGGGTTAGACGCCTCAATATCCCCTTGTACACTGATTGACAGTCCATTACCATGAATTAGACTTGTTTGCTTTCTGGTCCGATGGTGAGGGGGAGTTGGATAGTGTCTTCTGGTATGAAATTGTGGCCAGTGAATCCCATTAATTCACCGCTGAACGCAGTGAGCTGTTCTCTGGCGAAACCCATTCTTAGGTAGGCGCCATAGAGCAGCACATCCGCTGAGCTTCCTGTATCCACCATCATTCGCCAAACCTTGTATTTGACAATCTGTATAGTGATCACTAATGGATCGTCATGCGGGGTTTTTACTCCTTCCAAGTCATAGGTTGAGATGGCCAATTCCTCATGAACCTTTGACTTTTTGGGTAACGGCTCTTCCCTTCCTGACCTTACGTATGCTCTGCTGGCCAACCTACTGATTCCTCCTACAGCTGACCCTTTTGTGATCATTTTAATATCAATCAGCCTTCTGTGAACTCTTCATAGGCTTCTATCCATTTTGCAACTAGTTACGTGCTCCGGGTCTTGCCCCTTTTTAGCTACGTACTTGTCTAACTTCCCTCTCTGGATCAAGGATTCAATTTCATTTTTTAAATTCTTGCACTAATTGGTTTCGTGACCGTAGTCTTGGTGAAACCGGCAGAACTTCTCTTTGGGTTTGATCTTATCTGCGCGGGCCATTTGATGTTGAGGTCAGGTCGAGACTTAATCTCAAATAATACTTCTAACCTAGGCATGGTCTGTAAAACCCGGCACGAGAATCTATATATAATTCTATTATTCATAGTGTATTCATATCATTTCATAAGCAATAGCAATAAATAATAAGCATTAATATCATTTAACGTGTATATTCATCGTTTTACGTGCTAAAATGTTCAATTACGTGCATTATGGAGTTTTACATGTCGTAGGCATTAATAGTACTCAAATAAGTAATGAGTAGTAACTAATTAGTTGTAATTCAACCAAAATGGCAAACTAACAAAACATAACTTAGTTGAAGGGCAAGGTGGTCATTTGGCCATTTGATATTATGATCACCTAACTTATACTATTCTCTTCCACTCAAAACACACACAAACACACTAATACATACACACAAAAACTACACACATACACCACACGATTCAGCCAAAGAAACGAGAAGAAAAAGGAGAAGAAGCTTGCTCAAGCCATTCTTAGTCATTTTTGAGCTCTTGCTTGCATCCTACAGCCTTGAATTATCATTTGCTTGCACAAGTGAAGTGAGGGAAGTTTTATAAATATTTTACAAAGGCATATTATGCTTGATTGATGAGTTTTAATTGTGTATTGAACATGATATTGGTTATGAATATGTTTGATAATGAACATGTGTGGATTTATTGCAAGGTTTGAGGCTTATCTTGTATATTGAGCTAAGGCTTGATCTAACGGGTTGGAATTTATGAGTTGTGTGGTGATTCTTGCTTCAATAGAGCTAGTTTAACTTAAGCCAAGCACATTGAGGCTCAGTAGGTGTTCTTGGTGTTCTTGAAGTTTTTGAGAGTTCTTGAAGTGTTCTTGGGTTGTTGTTTGATTTGAGAATGTTATGGTGTTGTTCTTGAGCTTAAGAATATTGCCTAGAAGACCTCTTTGGGTGTGCAAAAGGTTTGGAAGAGTTGGAGGCAAGATAGCAAGCAAAAGATCAAAAATACCATGTTTTCATTTTCTCGGACCTCCATCCAGAAGAGTGGATCCGGTCGAGTTACTCGACTAGATTTACTCGTCCGGATGCTCACTGCCACTCATCCGGAAAAGTGGAGATTTACTCGACCGGATTTTTGACAGATTTGCGCAGTAATTTTTTGGAGGCCATATCTCACTCAATTCAACATCAAATTGAGTTCTGTTTGATTCTAGAACTATCTACATTTGATAATCTTCGATTCTAGACCAAAATCAGATTAATTGGAGTTTGGGAAAGTAGGAAAATTTACCTCCTAAATTAAGCTAATGCAAAAGCGTTGAAGTTGTTTAGTGTAATTAGTGTATACAATTGGAAAGTGTTGTTGTTTGAGTAACAAACTTGCAAGTTCCTATTATTATGTGTTAATACTAAATATGATTATGAGCAAAATGTTTATACGAATATTTATTGTGTTATTGATAATTGTAAATACATTTGAGTTATGTATATGCACAACGGTTGCAACCACAATTATGGGTATAGTAGCCTTCGTTTCCCCTGGGTAGCATTGGGCTACCAGTCGGTCTCGACTACCATAGTCCCCTATAATTATCCGGATATCACCTAATGTTTGGAGTTGGGGAAAATGGATGAAGATTGATTCAAAGCCGGTCGTCTACAGCAACTGTAAAGAAAACTGTATCCTTTGATATATGGTAAACCTACCTTCGCTTGGGCCCTTAAGGACCTCGGCGGGTAGAGTGATGTGTTATTACTTGTTTATTATTTCTTGTACTTATTTGCACTCATGCATATCATGTTTTCAAGAAAGGCTTTCCAAATGTTGAAATGTTTGCAAAAACCACCCGAGACCATTAACCCTCACTGAACTAAGTGTAGCTCATCCCTTTCATGACAATCTTTTAGGTGAGGCCGAGCCTGAGCCAGGGACTCAAGCTGAATGTGAGACCTACTTGTGTAACGAGTCGGACTTTTACTTGCTGTGATCATACTGGTTGTTAATACTATTTTGAATGGTGTTAACCATGTTAAGATTGAACAACTTCATGCACTGTAGCATTCTTTTGGATTTGGTTGTGTAACTAACTTCTAAACGATGGGTTGTAACCTTGTTACTAGTCTATTCTTTTGAGGCCTAGAAGGTATTAAGGTTTGTTGCATACCTGAAGGTTGGATTTAGGCCTTGTATATATTTGAAACAGGTTAATGAAAGTGAAGTGCCGAAAGTTTGGACACCCTTCTTGAAGTTACTTGTGGATTTTATAAATGTTCAAGTTATGATTGAATGATTGTACAGGTTATCTATCTAGTACACGTCACGTTCTTGCCTTGTCCTAGCAATGGGTTGGGGTTGGGGTCGGGGCATGACACCTTTAGGTGGTATCAGAGCTAACCTAGGTTAGCGAATGTTCGGGTTTAGAAAAATGGTCTGTGGGAAGATTCCCTAAATAGGAAGATGAATTGCTTAAGAGATATTTTGAATTACTTAAGTGATAAGGTGATTTATGTGTCTATGTGTGAATAATATGTACTTATATGTGGTATTTGGTTCTTTTTAATGTGAGGATTATGTGATTAAGTATGGTCATACCGTATACCATATCAAAGTTAATTTATCTATAGTCATTCATATTATAAGTAACTATAGGACATGTACACTTATTAAATATCATAATGCATGCGTATTATATAACCGTGAGTGGTCCAAGTGCTATGTCTATAGACGGCAGGTCGTAATACCCGTGCAAATGCCGGAGCTCAAGGAACGGGGAATGTTGACCCAGCCAACCCCGGAATAGCTATGTTCAATATGATGGCAACTGCATTGGATCATATGAGTAGGGTAATAGAACAACAAGCGAATATGGGTGCGGGGAATAACAACAATAATAATAATAACAATTATGGTGGCAACAACAACAATAACAACCAAGGTAGTGAAGAAGATACCTTGAGAGGCTTCTTAGGGCATAGACCTTCTAAATTCTTGGGTGAGCCTGATAGTGAGAAGGCGGAGGCTTGGCTTACCAAGGTGGATAAGATTTATGTGGCCATGGACTACAATGACGAGAAGAAGGTGGCTTTTGTAACTTTCTTGCTTGAGGAGGATGCGGAGGAAAGGTGGAGGAATGAGAAGGATCATTAGGAGTGCAATGGCACCCCAACAACATGGGCTAACTTTGTGGGGGCCTTCAAAGGCAATTATGTATCGGAGGTGGCTCGAGAGAGAAAGGAAAAAGAGTTCATAACTGTGAGGCAAGGAAGCTTATCGGTGGTACAGTACGAAGCACGATTTAACAAATTTTCCAACTACTTGCCAGGGTTGGTCCAAACATAAAATGCAAGGATCAAACACTTTGTTCGGGGACTAAGGCCAGAAATTCATGATTTTCTTGCATGATTTTCTTGCATCCCACCGTTTCACTAATTATGCCAACACAGTTGATTCGGCATCGCCAGTTGAGAAGAGGAGATTGGATACTCGTGGGGGACCGAGTCAAGTGAGTAAAAGGCCAATGTTTTCACAAGCAACTCAGAGATTGTATTCAGCCTAGAGTCAAGCTTCAGGTCAAGCTAGGTCAGCTCCTACCCGACCATAACCAAGTGCTTCAATTACTCAATCAGCCAGTGGTTCATCAGGTAGTGCTACCGTTGCCAAGAATGTAGTGTGTAATTATTGTGGTAGAAAGGGGCATGTTGAGGCCCAGTGTTGGAAGAAAATGGGCAAGTGTTTGGGGTGTGGAAGTGATCAACACTTCGCTAAGGATTGTCTGAAATGGCGGAACAGAGGTGCACTGAATCAGGCCATTAGGAATGCACTGTCCCAGAGAGTCCAAGCCCAGGTATATGTTGTTGATCAAGATGAGGTGCCAGAGGCTGCAGTAGTGGTTGAAGGTACTTTCTTAATTTTAAAGCAATTGGTAAAGGTGCTTATTGATACTGGAGCCACGCATTCCTTTATTTTACCTCAATGTGTGCATCGCATCAAATTGCAAATAGGACCTTTATCATGTCATGTAGAAGTTAGCAATCCTATGGGTACTAAGTACATTTCTAAATATGAATGCAAGGAATGTAAAATTCAAATAAAAGGCCAAGAATTTTTGGCCGATCTCATTGTACTCCCTTTTCAAAAATATGATGTTATATTGGGAATGGATTGGTTAACTCGCAATTATGCCCAATTGGATTACCGAACAAAGATTGTAAAGTTACAAGTATCGGGTCAACCTGTGGTTGAGGTGAAGGGTAGAGGTGATTTTTCAGGTAATACTATTGTATCCTCGATCAAGGCTGTGAAATTAATGAGGAAATGATGCAATGGGTATTTGGCCTATTTGCTCAACAAGCCAACCGATCAAGTTATGCTAGTAGAAGTACTAGTGGTAAAAGAATATGTTGATGTGTTCCCGGAAGAATTACCGGGACTGCCACCAAAGAGGGAGATTGACTTTATGATTGAGGTATTGCCAGGTACTCAGCCCATCTCGAAGGCACCATATCGGATGGCCCCGACTGAGTTGCAAGAATTGAAGATCCACTTCCAAGGATTGCTAGAAAAATGATTTGTTCAACCTAGTTCATCTCCTTGGGGAGCCCCAGTATTGTCTGTGAAGAAGAAAGATGGCACATTGAGGCTATGTATCGATTATCAGGGGTTGAATCATGTGACTGTCAAGAATAAGTATCCCTTGACATTGATAGATGAGCTATTTGATCAATTACAAGGAGCCAAAGTTTATTCAAAGTTTGATTTGAGGCAGAGTTATTATCAGCTTCGCATCAAAAAGGAATATGTGCCTAAGTCAGCTTTTAGGACAAGGTACAGACATTATGAGTTTGTTGTAATGCCGTTTGGACTAACAAATGCTCCTACTGCCTTTATGGACTTGATGCACAGGGTGTTCCAGCCTTACTTGGATCAGTTTGTGGTGATATTCATAAATGATATTTTGGTGTATTCCAAAACCGAAGAGGAGCATGAGAAGCATCTACATATGGTGTTACAGAAGTTGCAGGAACATCAGTTGTACGCCAAGTTCAGTAAATGCGAGTTTTGGCTTCAACAAGTTGTTTTCTTGGGGCATATAATCTCCCAAGTGGGGATAGTAGTGGATCCCTCAAAGATTGAAGTGGTGCAAATGTGGAAGAAGCCCGAGAGTGTTACGAAGGTACGCAGCTTCCTTGGGTTAGTCGGGTACTACCGGAGGTTTGTAAAGGACTTCGCAAAAATTGCAGGACCCCTTACAAGATTGACACAAAAGAAGGTGAGCTTCACATGGGATGATAAATGTGAAAATAGCTTCCAAGAGTTGAAGAAGAGACTGACAACCGCTCCTATCTTAGCATTGCCAGAGGGAAGTCAAGGATTTGTTATTTACAGTGATGCTTCGAATGAGGGATTACGATGTGTTTTGATGCAAAATGGTAAAGTTATTGCTTATGCCTCTTAGAAACTAAAACCCTATGAAGTAAATTGTGAAACCCCAGTTTTCGTATTTGCCTCGATTTGCGTGTCTTTGCCTCGATTTGCGTGATTTGATCTATTTATGTGTTATATGAATTAGAATGTACTAAATATGTGATTTATATTCCTAATACATGCTATATGTGCATTCATGAAATTTTCATCAAAATCGGCACAAGAAATTTTATCGCCGGTTTTAGTGAATAGTATTTTGAATACCTGTCCGCTAAAATTTTTATAGGGGTGTTTTAAACGTTTTAAAACCTAGCCCTCGGGTATTAATAGACCCGTGTTTGATTAAAACGGATTTTGAACAGTTTTGAAATTTTAAAGGTTTTTACACTTTCTTTTGCAAAAATCGCGTTTTTAGCCGAGTCGGGTGAAAGTCTTTGCATGAGAAAACTCTTGTCACCTAAAAATAAACTACTTAAAATAGTCTAAGAATCAAATTAATGTTTTGAGCAAGAAATAGTCTAAAATAGAATTAAAAGACTAGAAATACTAAAAACTAACAAAATGCATCAACTTTGACTTTTTGTTTTTGTTTGACTTTGAGCCATTAAGCATCAACACACAATGAAACAACACAAAAAGACCACAAAACACACACAAGGAGGCCGAAACTCCAAGCTATTTTGAGAGGTTTTTCAACATATTTTCAAAGCAATTTTTCATTAAAAACCCAAGTTTTTGTCCAAAGTTTTACAAACCGTGTTGGATTCCGCTTGTTGGGCACCTATTGCACGCATTCCTAG
Organism: Ehretia macrophylla; assembly: GCA_037974665.1. NCBI lineage: Eukaryota > Viridiplantae > Streptophyta > Magnoliopsida > Boraginales > Ehretiaceae > Ehretia > Ehretia macrophylla. The sequence continues at coordinate 13,561,042 of CM075782.1, read as the reverse complement.
CTTTGTTTCGGATCAAAGGTGAGAGAAAAATTCTAGATCTCAAAATATCATTTTTATGTTTTTGCATATAATTGAATTTTGAACCGTTAGAAAATTGAATTGATGTTATATTATTGCTCAGTGCATGCTAAGGATCGTTTATATGTGTTTATATAAGATTTGAACCGTTGTAGCATGAAGTTTATTTTCGGGTATTAAAAGTTGAATTGTTGGCTATTTGTTGAATATCTGGAGTTGTGGTGGTTGGAATCGATTGCTGTTAGCTTGTAAAAGTTTGTTAAATACGTGGTAGTAATGTTGTAATGCCGAAATTTTGATTGTGATGTCGGTGTGAAAGTCCAGAAATTTCAGCCATGGTGCATTAGGGTTTTAGGGTTGTTGGGCTTGATGTGGATGGTTTATGGTTGGTTTCCAAGGGGGTAAATGTTGTTGATTGAGTGGGTGAGTGTTAGAAACTGTTTTGGACGTTATTGCATTAGTAGACTGTAAGTTATGACTTTTAGAAGTTTGGGTTGTTTTTCTTTAAAATGTTGAATTATGCCTTTGGATGTTTGGGTGTGTTTGAGTGATTGAATTGTGAGTTGTTGATGGTTAGACTTGGGTTTGGTTGTGTGTTTAATGTCTGTTGAGTTGGATGGCCTACTTTGTCATCTAACTTAATTGTTTCATGATTATATAGTTGTTGATTGTTAATTGTTGTTTAATTGATTATTGAAATACGGATTAATTGATTATTGATTATTGACTGTTGTTACAAAACATGAGGGGCACGCTCGAGGTTAATCCGGGGTATAGCCAAAATAGACATTACTTTATTGGTAGCGCGCTCGGGGTTAATCCAAGGTGTTACATTGTTAACTAATTATTATTGTTATTATGAGTCGGGAGTCGGGCAACCAATGACTTCTCGAATTGAATCTCATTGTTGTGAGCTTTTGATAATGTTGTGTTACCTCGGGAGGCATCTTGGGCTACGGGCACAGTTATCATGGCTAATCCCTATCTCACATGGGCGAAGAAGCCATGGGGTGTGGGTCTAGGTCAAGGTACCTCAGGATTGTGTCATTGAGTTTGGCGGAGTTGATGAGCATTGAATAGTGTATGGAGCTTCATCAGCAAATGTATTGAATCCTTATTATGTGTTTACAGTTATTGCTATTGTTGCATTTATAATGATATTGATGTTCATTGTGTGTTTACTGCTCAAATGATGATTTTCAAGGACTATAGTAAATACTGTTAGAGATCTATCAAATCCTCACTGGACTTGTTTTGTGAGACCTCATATTTTGTCTTTACCTCGATTTGCGTGTTTTGTCTCGTTTTGCGTGCTTTGACCTGTTTATGTGTTATATAAGTTAGAATGTGCTAAATATGTGATTTATATTCCTAATACATGCTATGTGTGCATTCATAAAATTTCATCAAAAACGAAATCAGAAATTTTATCGCCGGTTTTAGTGAATAGTATTTTTGAACACCTGTCCACTAAAATTTTTATAGGCGTGTTTTAAACGTTTTGAAACCTAGTCCTCGGGTATTAATAGACCCGTGTTTTATTAAAATGAATTTGGAATCGGCTTTGGAATTTTAAAGGTTTTTACACTTTCTTTTGCAAGAAATCGAGTTTTAAACCGACTCAGGTGAAACTGTTTTAATGTAACACTCTTTGTCACCTAAAATATATTGTCTAGAATTAATTTAGTTGCCAATTTAATAGTTGAGCAAGATATAGTCAATAAATGAATTAAAAGACTAGAAATAATTAAAAGACTAAATAAAACTACTTTGACTTTCTTTTAAATTGTTTGACCTTAGCTTATATTGCATCAACATACAATAGAAAACACACAAGACACACACACACACACATTGCCGTGAGCTCCATAGGAGAAAAGAAAAGGTTTTTTCAAGTTTTCAAATGCAATTTTTCATTAGAAGTTGCAATTCAAGGCCAATTTCCATCAACCAAAGCTTGATTCTACCTCTTGAGCATCCATTGAGCAGCTTTCTAGCTTCATAACACATCAAAGGTGAGAGAAAAATTCTAGATCTCAAATGTCATATTTTATGTTTTTGCGTATAATTGAATTTTAAACCATTAGAAAGTCGAATTGATGTTATATTATTGCTCAGTGCATGGTAAGGATCGTTTATATGCGTTTATATAAGATTTGAACCATTGTAGCAAGAATTTTTATTTTCGGGTATTAAAAGTTGAATTGTTGGCTATTTGTTGAATATTTTGAGTTGTAGTAGTTGGAATCGATTGTCATCGATTTGTAAAATTTTGTTAAATATGGGGTAGTATCGTTGTAATGCCAAAATTTTGATTGTGATGTCGGTGTAAAAGTCCGGAAATTTCAGCCTAGGTGCATTGAGGTTTTAGGGTTGTTGGGCCTAATTTGGATGAAGTTTGGTTGGTTTTCGAGGGGGCTAATGTAGTTTGATTGAGTGAGTGAGTGATAGGAACTGGTTTGGAGTTGTTTGGATTAGTAGAATGTAAGTTATGATTATTAGAAGTTTAGGTTGCCTTTCTTTAAAATGTTGATATATGCCTTTAGATGATCGGGTGGTGTTTGAGTGATTGAATTGTGAGTTGTTGATGGTTAGATTAGGGTTTGGTTGTGTGTCTAGTGCATGTTAAGTTGGGTGGCCTACTTTGTCATCTAACTTAGTTGTTTAGTTGTTAATTGATTAATTGATGTTATGTTGTTGTAATGTTATTAATTGATTGATGCATTATTGATTATTGATTATCGAATATTGATTATTGATGAACCAGGAGATAGTCAACGGAAAAGGTTGTCCTCCTGTGATTAAATGTTTGTTATTATTACTGAGTCTTGATATGCGTGTGCCACCTCTCGGGCGGTATCGGCCCGTCGGGTTAAAAATGGCATGGCTATCAGAGGCTACCCTCATCTCGCATGGGTGGAGATGCCATGGAGGGCAGGGCTAGTGAGGTACCTCGGGTGTGTGTGTCATGGGGTTGATAAGAAGTTGGTTGAGATCGTGATAGCGTTTGGAGATACACCAACTAGAGTATCATTTATTGAATGGTCATTATAGTTCATGTGTTTATATTGTTATTGATGTTTATTGTGTGTTTACTGCTCAAATGATCATTTCCAAGGAGTATAGTAAATACTGTTAGAGATCTATCAGATCCTCACTGGGCTTGTTTTATATAAGCTCACTCTCAATTATTGCATGCATTCAGGTGTTACTGATTCTGACTACGGGTACGTACCTCTTGAAGAGGGAAATGTGCCGTATGTGGATAAGTCTTATGTGCAGGAGTCATTGCCATGAGATTATCTTAGTTGTTGTAAAACAATGTATTGTATAACCTATCTTAATATAAAGACGTATGTATGATGATTTAGTAGTCTTTATTTTGATCATGACTAGATTACTAAGTTGGTTATATCTATTTTGAAATGTATGTATAGCCTGTGTATTAAGTTGGAACAGAGGCGTATAACCATGAATGGATTGTTGAAGGAATGATTATTGTATAATATGGTTATGTTGTATGTTGTTAATTTAATTGAGGAGTTCATTGTTGAATGGTTTGTGGAGTTGGTTGTATGATATTCTGAAGAGATTGGTTTAGAGCCTCGGTGTCCTAATTACTGTCGTTATACTGCCGAAGTTCCGTTGCATCCTGACTGATTGTACGTGGGGTCGAGTTGAGGCGTGACATATTTTATATAAGCTCACTCTCAATTATTGCATGCATACAGGTAAAGTTGATCCAGGTTACGGGTACGTGCCTCCAGAAGAGGATAATGTGCCATATGTGGACGAGTCCTATGTGCCAGAGTCTTGTCCCTGATTTATGATGTTGTACTTTTTGTTATATTGTATATTAAACTTAGTTGTCTTGTATTTCACTTAAAAGTTCATGTTATATAGGATGTTGTAAAGATAGTAGATTAAAAGTTGCTAGATTAGCAATCTTGTTTTGGAACATGATTAGGTTTCTAGGTGGGCTATAATCTATTTTGGAAGTGTATGTTATATAGTAAATGTATTATGTTGGAACAAAGGCGCATAACTATGAAATAGTTGATGAAGAAATGTTTAATGTATGAAATGGTTGCGTTGTATGTTGTTAATTTGATTGTGGAGTTGGTTGGTGACTTGTGGAGTTTGATATATGTTGTTCTTAAGGGTTGGTTTAGAGCCTTGATGTTCATGTTACTGTCGTTATGCTGCCGAAATTCCGTTGCGTCCTGACTGATCGTAAGAAGGGTCGAGTTGGGGTGTGACATGAATTACCCCACTCATGACCTAGAACTGGCGGCAATAGTGTTTGCATTGAAGAAGTGGAGCCATTACCTGTGGGGAAGCAAGTTCGAGATCTTCACCGACCACAAAAGCTTGAAGTACTTGTTTTCTCAAAAAGAGTTGAACATGAGACAAAGAAGATGGATGGAACTCTTGGAAGACTATAATTGCACCATCAACTATGTGCCCAGGAAAGCTAATGTAGTAGCGGATGCGTTGAGCCGAAAGGCGAGCTTGGCAAGATTGGGGGTAAATGTTCATTTGATGATTCAACCAACATTGCTGTCATAAATCAAAGAGACCCAAGAACGAGACCCACAATTCCAAAAGATAAAAGAAGACAATCCAGATTTCAAACAGCAAGACGGATTGTGGAGATTTCGAAACCGGGTTTGTGTACCGAATGACCCAGAATTGAAAAAGAAAATACTTGAAGATTTTCACAACACAAAGTATACAATACATCCTGGAGGAACAAAGATGTACCGAGATTTGAGTTAATTCTATTGGTGGAACAACATGAAGCGGGAGATTACGGAATTTGGGTCACGTTGCTTGACATGTCAAAGGGTTGAGGCAGAACATTAACGACTTGTAGGACTATTGCAACCTTGGAGATTCCACAATGGAAATGGGAGCATGTAACAATGGATTTCGTAACAAAATTACCGAGGTCACCGCGAGGATGTGATACCGTTTGGGTGATCATGGACCGATTGACGAAGACAGCCCATTTTATCGCAATGAATAAGACGGATAGCTTGGAGAAGTGAGTCAATTTATATATAGATAATATTGTGAAGTTACATGGTGTACCTGCGAGCATAGTGTTTGACAGGGATCCGAGGTTTACATCTCGGTTTTGGTAAAACTTTCAAGAGGCGTTGGGGACGAAGTTGAGTTTCAGTACAGCCTACCATCCTCAAACTGGCGGGCAGTCTGAAAGAACCATCCAAATCTTGACGGACATGCTACGAGCTTATGCATTGGATTTTAGAGGAACATAGAAAAAACACTTGTCGTTGGCGGAGTTTGCTTACAACAACAGTTACCAAGCAACAATTGGCATGGCATCTTACGAGGCCTTGTATGGACGGAAGTGTAGATCCCCTATATATTGGAGCGAGGTTGGCGAGATGAAAACCATTGATCCTACATTATTACCAGAGATGATAGAGAAGATAGACAATGTAGAATTAATTCAGAAAATGATGCCTACCGCTCAGAGTAAATAGAAAATCTATGTTGATAGAAGAAGAAGAGACTTGGAGTTTAGAGTAGGTGATAAAGTATTTCTGAAGTTGTCTCCTCGGAAAGGATTGATTAGGCATGGTAAGGGTGGCAAATTGAGTCCGAGATACGTGGGACCGTTCGAGATTGTGAAGAAAATTGGCAAGTTAGCATACCGGTTGAGTTTACCTCCAAATCTTTCTAGTATACATGATGTATTTCATATCTCGATGATAAGAAAGTATCAACCCGACCCTTCTCACATTTTAGAACCGGAACCGCTACAAGTTCGGAAAAACATCTCCTATGAAGAAAGGCCCGTGCAAATCTTAGATGAGCAAGAACGGGAGTTGCGTAGAAAGAAGATTCCTATGGTAAAGGTATTGTGGAACAACCATGGTATTGAGGAAGCAACCTGGGAGTTACGGGATCAAATGCAGAAGCAATATCCGAAGTTATTTGCAAGGTAAGAAGAAATTGCGAGGACGTAATTCTTTTAAGAAGTGGAGGATGTAAAATCCGGCACGAGAATCTATATATAATTATATTATTCATAGTGCATTTATATCATTTCATAAGTAATAGCAATAATTAATAAGCATTAATATCATTTAACGTGCATATTCATCGTTTTACATGACAAAATGTTCAATTACGTGCATTATGGAGTTTTACATGTCGTAGGCATTAATAGGACTCAAATAAGTCATGAGTAGTAACTAATTAGTTGTAATTCAACCAAAATGGCAAACTAGGAAAACATAACTTAGTTGGAGGGCAAGGTGGTGATTTGGCCACTTGATATTTTGATCACCTAACTTATACTATTCTCTTCCACTCAAAACACACACAAACCCACTAATACACACACAAAAACACTACACACACACACATCAGGGAACACACACACACCACACAATTCAGCCAAGGAAGGGAGAAAAAGGAGGAGAAAAAGCTTGCTCAAGCCATTTTTAGTCATTTTCGAGCTCTTGCTTGTATCCTACAACCTAGAATTATCATTTGCTTGCACAAGTGAGGTGAGGGAAGTTTTATAAATGTTTTACAAATGCATATTATGCTTGATTGATGAGTTTTAATTGTGTATTGAACATGATATTAGTTATGAATATGTTTGATAATGAACATGTGTGGATTTATTGCAAGGTTTGAGGCTTATCTTGTACATTTAGCTAGGGCTTGATCTAATGGGTTGGAATTTATAAGTTGTGTGGTGATTCTTGCTTGAATATAGCTAGTTTAACTTGTGGGTAAGGTAGGAATTGGAAGCCAAGCACATTGAGGCTTAGTAGGTGTTCTTGGTGTTCTTGAGGTTTTTGAGAGTTCTTGAAGTGTTCTTGGGTTGTTGTTTGATTTGAGAATGTTATGGTGTTGTTCTTGAGCTTAAGAATGTTGCCTAGAAGACCTCTTTGGGTGTGCAAAAGGTTTGGATGAGTTGGAGGCAAGATAGCAAGCAAAAATGCCATGTTTTCGTGTTCTCGGACCTCCATCCAGAAGAGTAGATCCGGTTGAGTTACTCGACCGGATTTACTCAACTGGATTTTTGACAGATTTGCACAGTGATTTTCCGGAGGCCATATCTCACTCTATTCAACTCCAAATTGAGTTTCATTTGATTCTAGAACTATCTACATTCGATAAGCTTAGATTCTAGACCAAAATCAGATTAATTTGAGTTTGGAAAAGTAGGAAAATTTACCTCCTAATTTAGGCTAATGCAGAAGCGTTGAAGTTGTTTAGTGTAATTAGTGTATGCAATTGGAAAGTGTTGTTGTTTAAGTAACAAACTTGCAAGTTCCTATTATTATGTGTTAATACTAAATGTGATTATGAGCAAAATGTTTATACGAATATTTATTGTGTTATTGATAATTGTAAATACATTTGAGTTATGTATATACGCGACGATTGCAACCACAATTATGGGTATGGTAGCGTTCATTTCCCCTGGGTAGTATCGGGCTACCAGTCGGTCTCAACTACCATAGTCCCCGGTGATTATCTGGATATCACCTAATGTTTGGAGTTAGGAAAAATGGATGAAGATTGATTCAAGGCCGGCCGTCTACCGCAACTGCAAAGAAAAATGTATCCTTTGATATATGGTAAACCTACCTTCGCTTGGGCCCTTAAGGACCTCAGAGGGTAGAGTGATGTGTTATTATTTGTTTATTATTTCTTGTACTTATTTGCACTCATACATATTATGTTTTCAAGAAAGGCTTTCCAAATGTTGAAATGTTTGCGAAAACTACCCGAGACCATTTTTCCCTCGCTGAGCTAAGTATAGCTCATCCCTTTCATGACAATCTTTCAAGTGAGACCGAGCCTGAGCCAAGGAATCAAGTTGAAGGCGAGACCTACTTGTGTGACGAGTCGGACTTCTGCTTGCTGTGATCATGCTGGTTGTTAATATTATTTTGGATGTTGTTAACCATGTTAAGATTGAACAACTTCATGTACTGTAGTATTCTTTTGGATTTGGTTATGTAACTAACTTCTAAACGATGGGTTGTAACCTTGTTACTAGTCTATTCTTTCGAGGCCTAAAAGGCATTGAGGTTTCTTGCATGCCAGAGGGTTCGATTTAGGCCTTGTATATATTTGAAACAAGTTAATAAAAGTGAAGTGCCGAAAGTTTAGACACCCTTCTTGAAGTTACTTGTGGATTTTATAAATGTTCAAGTTATGATTGGATAATTGTACAGGTTATCTATCTAGTACACGTCACGTTATGGCCTTGTCCTAGCAATGGGTCGGGGTCGGGACATGCCATGGTCAGTGGTGTGTACTTGTCAAACCTGCTTCTATGAGCTAAAGAGCACTTCATTAGGCCCGACCTAGATCCTCTGGCAGATCCTTCATCTTTTCCTTTTTTGTGGGGCACTGCGCGGACTGAGCTTTTCTCCTTATGTTTTAGATCCACTGTATCCTCCTCGAACATAATGTATTTCTTAGCCTTTTTCATCAAGTGGTCCAGGTCTCTAGGTTCCTTCCTGGCGAAGAAGAAGTGGAAATGCCTAGACCTGGTTAACCCTTGTTTGTAGGCTGCTATAGCCACGGCTTCTTCTAAGCCCGGGATGTCCAAGGTTGCTTTGTTGAACCTTTCCGTGTACTCTCGAAGAGTTTCATCCTTCCACTACTCCAGTCAAAATAGAGAGGTAGTGGGCTTTGATGCCTTGGTACTGCTAGTAAATCTATTCATAAAAATTTCAACCATATTAGCATAGCTTCTAACGAAATTTTTGGGCAAACCACATAACCATTTTCTTGCAGTATCATCGAGTGTTTCGGGTAATGCTTTGCATTTGACTTCCTCGAGCACTTCTTTAAAGAGCATGAGGTGGTCGAAGCGTTGCGCGTGATCTTCCGGATCTCCCGTGCCGTCATATACTGGCATGTTGGGCAGCTTATATGTTGTCGTTGACATCTCTCGTATTCTTCTGACAAACGGATAGAAGCCTTGGCCGGTCACTGATCTTCTTAAATCCTCCGAGATTCTTGCCAGGTCTGGATCTGACCCGTCGCTCTCTTGCCTTTGTGGCCTCCTTACTTCCCTGCTAGAGGAACTTATGGAATCTTCTTTCATCCTCTCCTTCCGTCTCGGTTCCCTTCACTAGGCGGAGACCGTTGATCATTTCCGGAACGAGCTCTCCATGGTATTGGAGGTTGTTCTCTATTTTAACCTTTGCTCCCGGACGAAGCTATCCATAGTCTACTTCATGTTGTGGACCAGTTGGGTGAGTGTTTGCATCTCACTATGTGACACTGGCTCATGCGTCGGCTACTCAGCCTGGGTTGTTCTAGATGCTCCAGTCGGGCTTTCTTGTTGCTACATGATATTTTCGGTCGAAGCATCCATTTCTGGTATCGGGGTTACTCCGGTGAATTGTCGTTCGTTATTGTTTTGTGGCGATAAGTCGCTAGAGCTGGCGTGCCTTCTAGTGTGAACCACTGTGTTTACTCAGTGACAAATATTTATCATTTCCCCCAGACGGCACCAAACTGTTAAGGTATAAATCTGGTGAGGCTGGATTTAGAAAGTGGACATGTATCGAACTTCCGTAAGCCTGCAAAACAGAAAGCAGAGCTTCAGGGGGTGGCCCTACGTTAGCACTCCGATACTTAAGTCAGCTGGGTGCTTGAAGAAGAAGAGTGTAGATAATTTTATAGTAGTGAATTAGTTACTTCCCCTGAAGAATGTTCAGTGCGTTTTATACCCTTTGGATAAAAGAGAAACCGACACGTTCTGACTGTTGGGAAATATACATGACAATTAAAAATAATTGCGCAGCAAAAAAATTTAATCATGTATCCGTTCATGTCTAATTACGCATATCTAATTAACAGATAACAATTTAATCTAATTAAATTAAATCTGCAATAATTCTAAGATTACCTCTTGAAGCGAAGATCGATGTAGAATCTGAATCAAGCTCCCCACGTGTGAAGCCTCCAAGATTGATCCACACAGAATTCGTGCTTGTTAATTTGGATTTCTACCCCCACTAGGTTTTCTAGAGAAATCCTATATATTTTTCTGACTGATAAATTATGCTAGCTGTTTCTCTGTCATAATAATTCTATATACAAGAAACACATATGACCTAAGCCATAAGTGGGCTGGTCTTAAACTTACCAGTCTTGGGCTTCATAATAATCAGATCACCATCAAATTACTACGAGCCCAATTAAATTAATATTTAGGACGATTCTAAATTTAATTGAATCTTTTCTCTAATCCAATTAATCTGCAAATTTCATTTGTGTGTGATCTCTCGAGTTCATAATTAATCGGTAGCAAATAATTAATTCCACTAATTAATTAATTTAGAACTCTTTCTAATTAATTCGCAAATCGCGAGTGACACCTAGCAGTATATCGCGATTACCCAATTAAAGATGAAGTGCAAGTATGCGAACCCAAATAGTAATTTATATGCAATCAAATCCTACTGTCTCAATTATCCCGATCGAGCCAGAGTCATTATTGGGTCGTCAAACTCACTTACTCGACCATATGCCAAAACCCAATTAATTAGTGACTAATGAATAATTCGTGAAACGACTTCCACTATTCCACATTGTCCAAGGATTTCAAGTCACTCAATTAATCAGATTGCATAAGACATCCAATTGACAGTTTCCGTATCTACACATACATTTCTGCATGACGGAATAAAACACAACTACTGAATACATTGTCTAATCCATGATTAGGACTAGCTTATTTGTACCAGCAAATCATGACATTCCTAATCATGAGATAATTGTAGTGTCTCAGGTCTGAGGATTAATTGCATAATTACATGATGCAACAAATTATTGACATTCCATGTAATTCGTTGTATCGGTGGTCAAGTGCAGTTACTTATTCACAATAAGTACTTATACATCTACTACAACGATATGAGATAAATCGCCCAAACTGATATCTCATATAATTTGGTTAGTAGTCTGTAATCCGATCTATCCGGATAAACTAACGCCCAATTAGTTTATCCTATGATTGGGAATAACTTTTAGAATATATTTATGATTATAGATTCTGTCACTCATATCCTTACTCCTAAATATACAATCTATAAATAGTATTTTAAAGACTTTATTTATTTAATCAAAATATTTATAATAAATAAATAAACTGCCCATATTAAATGAATTAATAAATTAAATAACACATTATCCATAATTCCAAAAATACAATTTATCCATATTAATGAATTAACACATTATCCATATTAATGAATTAATACATTATTCCTAACAATCCCCCACTTGCACTAAAGCCAATCAGAATGGTATCTCATACCCATCCCTTCTAAGTGTCGATCCAAAGACTGCTTAGTCAGAGCCTTGGTCAATGGATTAGCAATGTTATCTGCTGAAGCTACTTTCTGCATCACTATGTCATATCTTCCCACTATTTCTTGGATAATGTGATAACGCCTCTCTACGTGTTTGGATTTTTGGTGAGACCTTGGTTCATTAGCTTGCGTTATCGATCCATTATTATCACAATGTAAAGGCACTGCGACCTCAATGGAGGGAACCACTCCGAGTTTTGAGACGAACTTCTTGATCCAAACTGCCTCTTTTGCTGCATCTGATGCTGCGATGGATTCGGCTTCTGTAGTGGAATCTGCAGTCATACTCTGTTTGGAACTCTTCCAACTGATCGTTCTTCCATTACAAACGAAAATGAATCCAGATGTGAATTTACGATCATCCACATCAAAATGAAAATCCGAGTCAGTGAAACCCTCGATTTTCAATTCCCCTCCTCCATATACCAAGACCACATCCTTAGTCCTATTCAGGTACTTCAGGATATTCTTGGACTGCTATTCAGTGTTCCTTACCTGGATCTGACTGATATCTGCTAGTAACACTTACAGCAAGAGCGATATCAGGCCTAGTACGTAGCATAGCATACATAAGGCTTCCAATTGCTGAAGCATATGGAATCCTATTCATCCTCTATCTTTCTTCAGTTGTCTTAGGACTCATAGCCCTAGAGAGATGAATGTCATGTCTAAAAGGTAACAGCCCCCTTTTAGAATCCTGCATGTTAAACCTCTTTAACACCTTATCTATGTACGTACTCTGGGAGAGACCTATCAATCCTTTCAATCTATCTCTATAGATTCGAATTCCTAGGATATTGGTTGTTTCTCCCAAGTCCTTCATGGAGAATATTCCTGATAACCAGACTTTAACATATGGCATCATGCCAATGTCTTTCCCAATCAGTAGTATGTCATCTACATACAAGATGAGGAATGTAACTGTTTTAGTGTTAACTTTCTTGTAAACATAAGGTTCGACTTCATTCTTAATGAAGCCGAATATTTTGACGACCTCATCAAAATGTTTGTTCCAGCTCCTTGAGGCTTGTTTGAGTTCATAGATGGACCTCTTTAGCTTGCACACTTTGTGACTTTCACTTATAGATTCAAAACCCATTGGTTGTTCCATATAAATGTCTTCTTCAATGAAGCCATTAAGAAAATCCATTTTTTATACGAACCACGTCAACATACGATGCGACCCAACACCAAATATGGCAAACGACCCCAAGACCTTTCAGGAATGGATGGAACCGCGACCCTTTGCTTAGCAAAGCTAGAACCTTGGTATAGTTGAGGACGCCACAAACGAGGATGTAAATCTCGTTTGATAAGTCAAAGATGAACGCCACAAGAATAATCTTGATAAGTTCGAAAAAGTTCTTGAGAACTTAAGGAGAATAATCTCACAAATTTAATATCAAAATTGTCCAACTTTTATTTCATGCAAATCAGCCTTATATAGGCAAAGACAAATAAGTTTCCTATTTGAAAAAGAACTCCTAAACCATAGCTCAAATAGGAAAACGTGAATAGTAACTAGGTCAAAAGGAAACAAACTTGCAGCCCAAGAAAAACTCATTCCTAGTGTGAACACCTAATCTTGCAGTCCAAGAAACTCTTTTTCCTAGTGTGAACACCTAAATTCGTCCATAAGGAATTAAACTAAAACTGAAACTAAAACTAGGATACAATTACAAAGAAATCAAATCTTGACTAAATCTTCGAATCTTCTTGAAACTTCTTGAAAAATCTTGAAGTTCTTGAATCTTGACTTGAATCTTTGCTGGAAAATTCGCCCAAATGGTTCAATGAATGTGGACGCCCAATTGGTTCATTGAATGTGGACTTCTAAATGATTCATTGAATGTGGACGTGTATGGCTAGATCTTGGCTTTCTTGTGGATCAACTTGGAGGAGTAAAACCAGTCTTTCTTCATCCCTACTAGCCAACACACTTTCCTCCTGTTGTAGAACTTTCTGAACCAAGTTGTTTAACTCTTCATTGAACCTTTTAGCGCGAGCTCTTGTCACTGGACCAACAGCACTTGCACGGGACCTGGAACATTCCTAGCAGCCTTGATGTCCTCATCAGTTTTGACATCCATCTGCCATATCTCATAATCATAGTGTGTAGCTATAGCCAATAAAATCCTAATGGATTTAAGCATTGCTACTAGCGAGAAGGCTTCCTCATAGTCAACTCCTTGTCTCTGACGGTAACCTTTTGCCACTAACCTTGCCTTGAAGGTCTCCACCTTCCCATCTGCACCTCTCTTTCTCTTATATACTCATTTGCACCCAATAGGTACAATACCGTTAGGTGGGTCTACAAGATTCCAGACTTGATTGGTGTGCATTGAATCCATTTCTGATTTCATGGCTTCAAGCCATTTTCCTAAGTCCCTATCATAAATAGTTTCTTCATAGGTTAGGGGATCATCGGCATGATCACCATCATCCAATGTGAACAACTCTTGTCCTTGGCTATGAAGGTAGCTATATCTTGTGGGGGGACGAACAGTCCTTAAAGATTTGTGTATCTGTGGTGAAGCAATTGGTTCTTCTTGAATAGTTTCATCATAGATCAAATCCTGGGTTTCTACCTGGTCAATTAGTTGCTCAATGTTTCCCTCATTAAGCTCTACTTTTCTTCCCAAACCACCTTCTTGGATGAACTCTTCCTCCAAGAATATGGCATGTCTGCTGACGAAGACTCTCTAGTCAGTAGGGGAGTAAAAGTTGTATCCCAACGAATCCTTGGGATAACCAATGAATCTGACTTTGTCATATCTCGCTTCCAATTTCTCAGTTTTAAGCCTTTTGATATAAGCAGGACAACCCCATACTCTAACATGATTAAAGCTGGGTTTCTTATTTCTCCAGATCTCATAAGGAGTGCTTATAACTGATTTGGAAGTGACCCTATTCAAGATGTATGCCGCAGTGAGAAGAGCATGGCCCCACAGGCCAATAGGTAAATCAGTATAACTCATCATTGATCTGACCATGTCAACAGAGTCCTATTTCACATTTCTGATACACCATTAAGCTCAGGTGTTCCAGGTAGAGTCAATGATACGATTATACCATTTTCTTTGAGAGACTCCTGGAATTCAGTACTAAGGTACTCCCTTCCTCGATCAGACCGAAGAGCCTTAATCCTTTCTCCAGTTTGGTTTTCTACTTCTGCTTTGTATTCTTTGAACCTTTCAAAGGATTCAGATTTTTGTTTCATAAGATACACATACCTATACCGAGACATATCATCAGTAAAGATAATGAAGTAGGCAAACCCACCTCGGGCCAATTCACCAAAAGGCCCATACACATCAGTGTGTAGCAATTCTAAAATGTTTGTAGCTCTTTGCCTTTGTCCCACAAAGATTGATTTGGTCAATTTTACCAAGGATGCAAGATTCATATGCTGGGAATGGACTCGGGCCACATGGGCTTATAAGTCCTTCTTTCTTCAACTTCGTGATTCTAGCTTCCCCTATATGACCTAATCTTAAGTGCCATAAATATTAGAGTTTGGAGTTTCTCTAGACCTTTTAAAGGTCTGTACATTCATGCATTGCTCATTTTTATTGTCGTCTTTCTTTATATCAAGTATATAAAGCTCATTTACTAATTTGACAGTGCCAACACATTTATTTAGCAAATAAATAAAACATCCATTATCCATAAACTTAAATTCAAAACCATTTTGAACTAAAACTGAAACGGAAATGATGTTCCTCAAAGCATTTGGCAAAAATAAACAATTATCCAGAACTAAAGTAAATTCAGACGACAAAGTAAGACAACATGTCCCAATAGCTAACGCATCAACCATTGCTCAATTTCCCACCTTCAGGACCATGTCGCCCTTTCCCAAAACTCTACTTCTCCTCAGTTCCTGTACAGAAGTACATGTATAAGAAATGGCGCCAGAGTCTAGTACCCATGAAGTAGAATCATGATTAATCGAAAGACTAATCTCAAACATGAGCAATCGAGACATACCTGCAGAGGCTTTGCCCTTTCCCTTCAAACTCTTGAGGTACTCTGGACAATTCCTCTTCCAATGTCCTTCTTTCTCACAATGAAAACAAGTTCCAGGCTTTGCAACCTTCCCCTTCTTCTTGGACACACCTCTAGTAGGCTTGCCCTGAGGAGCCTTATTGCTTTCATTTTCCACAAGTTGCCCTTGAAATATTTCAAGCATATTCAAGAGTTGAGGCATGGAATATTTGATGTTATTCTCATAATCATCCATGACAAATGGCTTAAACGATTCTGGCAATGATTGAAGATTCAAACTCACCCAAAAACTTGAACTTCTTTCAAAGCCTAGGGTTTCAATAAGTTTGATCATACCAAACATTTTGATAACATGTGATCTAACGTTTGATCCTTCTACCATTCTAATACTGAAAAGTTCCTTTGAAACCAAGATGTAGTCTCTAACTTTCAGTGTTGAATCGCGCCATTTCTGAACTGTTACCCTTTCTTCTAATGTTGCATTTTCAAGTACCTCCGAAGAAAGCAGTTCATCTGTGATGCCCGAGAACATCACCATACTTCTATTAATTGTTGCATTCACTAATTGTGCATTTTTACTGTGCAACTACTTGTTACTTCTTTGACTACTATTCATTACATTTTTCAACTACCTATTTTCTTCAAATTAGCATTTTTTCTAAGTCATATTACTTATTTTAGGAATGAGAAAAATGAGTGTTCGAGCAAAACGCGTTAGGAACATTCGTTTAGAAAATATTTTAACGGTTCATTGAATAGTGTTACGTAGTCTAACATTATTTTTGAGCTAGCTAGCATTTCATTACATTATTGGACTTATTTTAAGTGATGTTGTCCCACTTTAAGTTAGCATTTCACACACATAAACATATTACATATATTACATATACACATTACACATATATACATACATTATAACACAAAAAAACAAAAGAAAATACCCAAAATGTGCCCCCCCCAAACCCGTAACACTGTAGCAGCCAAAAGGAGGAAGAAAATTTCCATTTTTGCTTGCAAATCTTCACTTTGAACTCATCTTGATCTTCTCCAAATGTTCTCTCTACCTACCTCAAGGCCTTTAGGTGAGGGAGTGCATCATTTTAGCTAGTTTAAAGTTTATGTCAAGTTTTTATAATTTTCGAATTTACTATTTTTGTGCTATAAAGTGCTTAATTCTTGCTAGATATGGTATTATTACATGCTAGAGAACATTTTTATACATTGGTATAGCTTGGAACTAAGTTTTTAGTAAGAATCTACATGAGGAAAATGATGAATAGTGCCAAACTAGGATTTCCAAAAAAAGTTGTAATTTAATTCGATTCGAGGCTTCTAGTAGTTGTTAATTGGGTCCTTGAGCGTGGACAAAATGTTGCTATGCACAAAATTTGGATAATTTGATTAAAATAGGCTACTTTAATAAGGGGTTTTGGGGTTAACTCGAATCCGGGCACGTTTCGAGGTTATGGCTAGTCTTTATTAAGTATTGAAGCCTTAGAAGTGCTTTCATTTCGCTTGTTTGGGTTCCGGAATTGGTAATTGTAGTGAAAACCCACAAAGATACATTTTCAATGTTTCTGGGTATTTGAACTCTAGGCTATGATTTGAAGGCTCTAAAAGATGTATTTAGGTATCCTTGGAATGGTAGAATAACTATCTTTCCTAATTTGATCCTTGAATTTCGATAGGAAGCTTAATAGTCTAGTCGAACAAAGGGGAAACTCGGAGTTTTCATGCTTAGCCTTGAATTAGCACTGGTGCTTGTATATCTTGACCTTATATGTTGTTATATAGCAATTGTGAGCATTTCATGAAGTTTCGTGATCATCGGACATTTGACCCCTTTGTGCGTGCTTGATTAATTTTATGTTTTAGCATGTTTACTAGTTGACAATTGCTTTATAATTAAGTAATTAAGTGTTTGTATGTCTTTGTGTAGCGTACGTATCATAGTACTGAAGTTTTGTGAATTAAGCTATTTGGTTTGCATAACTTTAGTTTAGTATGAACCATGTTGATAATTGTTGTTAATTGACTCATTAATTGATTGGATAAGTGTTTAATTGTTCTTGTATAGCATGTTCATCTATTTAGAGAAGTTCGTAAGTTGAAGTACATGTTACTTGTTAAAGATTGGATGGAATCGGTTATATTTAATTTATATTGGTTATATTGCTTGTATTTTGTTAAAGATCAAATTCCAATGGACATTGTAGGCTAAGTAAGTAGGACTATAAGGATAGCTTTATTGATTGTTGTAATTAAGAGTAATTGGAATTTATAACTTATAATTTTAACTTAATGGTATTTGATGCTTTTAATGTCTTCTATGTTGTCTAATGATATGGTAAGATGAACTTTGTAGTCCAATTGTATGTGGAATATGAACTTATGTGAATAAGTGATTATAAATATAGCTTATATTGTTGTAAGTTTGAGCTAAGTAATAGTTAAGTTGGAACTGATATAATTAATTACTAAAGTGCTAAACTCATATGAACACCTTAGGATTACATATTCGAGCTAGTTCGGGAAAGTTTGAAGTAAATCAGAGCAATTTTCTTGCATGTTTGGCTTAATCCCAGGTGAGAGAGTTTTCATCCTTATATACATCTTAGTTATTTTATGGTTCTTAAATTATGAGAATTAATACCATTGCTTGAATTTATGTGTGCTTATTAACTGTGACATTTTGTGCTAGGGCAACCTACCATGTTGTCTCTCCTATGTGTTATTGCTTTATACTATTGTTATATTGTTATTGGATTTAAGTGCATTACATAGTAGTTACGCAACTATAGTGTCAGGGGCGGATGTATTGGATATTTGCTAGGCGGCAGTGGGCTTACCAGTGGATATTCGATCTCCGTGCTCTAGTCCCTCACTCGCCTGGTTCGGAGATTGTCAGGGGGTGTTGGGTCGTAGGATCATCGGGGTACATCCGGAGTACACCCACTGGAGTGATTGGGGTTTTATGCCGGCTCATTGATTGAGGTTCGTGGATCGAGGTTCATGATTGAAGATCAAGTGAAGTCTAGAGTGCTGGGGTTAAAGTGAATCGTATCTTTTTTAATGTATGGTAACTTGTTATTTGAATTGTTCTTTAGTTGTTTAAATGTTTTATTTGTGCTAACAGTTGCATTGCACGCCCCTGTAGACTTTATCCCTCACTGAGCAATTGTGGTTGCTTATACCTCGTTTAACATATTTCAGGAGAAACTGGGGATTGGATTGCCCGCTGTATGACCTGCATGCTCAAATAGTGTGTTGAAGGTGGCATAATACAATTATGTTATGCTTGTAATTTTATTTTTGGGACTAGGTAAACTTGTATGTATTTGTACTATCTTAAAAGAATCGATTATTAGAGTTTTAGTCTTGTATGATTCAGTAATAGGTATTGGGTTATAATAACTTAATGTTATACTTTAATGGCTATTATTGCTT
The DNA here is from genome assembly GCA_037974665.1 of Ehretia macrophylla. Taxonomy (NCBI): domain Eukaryota; kingdom Viridiplantae; phylum Streptophyta; class Magnoliopsida; order Boraginales; family Ehretiaceae; genus Ehretia; species Ehretia macrophylla. The sequence goes on along the minus strand of CM075782.1, from coordinate 13,542,176 downwards.
GCTTGTGTGCTAATGAAAGCTAGTAGTTGTTTGGCTTTAGATTATAAGAAAGTCTAATTAATAATATAGAGTGGCATGATAAGCGGACAAAAGATAAAGATTCAAGGATTGTAAATTGCATGCTTGTATGTGTTCATAATATCTTATTTTGCTTAAGGCTCGGATGGCCTTGAACCTAGGGAAATGATGGTGTTGGAGATAGAGAATGTTGTGGTATGTATTTGTGGCTTTATTTTTCTGTTTACAGGTATCCAGATAGTCCTATAAACAGGAAAAATTCCGTCAGTTTTTCCTAAAATCTGTGTCCGGGTTTAGGATTGGGTTGAGTTTAGTTGATTAATAGAGTTCCCGATCTCGTGAGGGGTCGGGGTATTACATCATCCATGCTACAATCTTTATTAGGACACAAAATCTTTTTCACGTTTTTTGGACCAGTCAGCAAAGTGGATACCGGTTAAAAAATTCTTTTCTAGGACATTTGCAAGAGGATTCATTTTTGACATATAACTGCAGAAAAATATTTAATTGAAATTGGATAACGTATTACTAACTATTCGACTCGGGTCTTTAAATCAAATAGTACCCCTACTAAATTTTTCGAATTTCATACTTCCCTAGTAGAAAACGGAAAATCAAACGAATGAGTTTCTTAGTGGATTGGGAGGGCCCATTAATCTTTGTTTCACCTCACATTATAGATTTTTGGTGAATCAAATATTAATAGGTGAATAACACTTTATTCAATGTATCACATACAAATCCCAATTTACTTGCCTACAATTCCTTTGAATTCACATTATAGATTTTTGGTCTCTAAGAATTGCTTAAGTCAACCCATTATCCTAGTAAATTTGGATTAATGCAATACCGACACCTCACATTATAGATTTTTGGTAGCCAGTAAGAATCCAAATTCTCATACATCTCATGTTTTATAGACTTAATTTACATATTAATACAAATAAATAGCCCCTATGTGTCCACAGCCAGCTACTCACTTGCCTAACATATAAACTAATCTACGATAATAGAAGGCAATGATATAATCTACTCTTTAGACTACATCATTATTAACTTAATATTTGGAGTGGGAAGATTTGTCGGTCTTTAATTAAGGTCTCACTTTTCACATGCGTCTAATTTCAATTTATCACATAAACTAAACTAGAAACATTCATGCATTTAATATATATCGCATAATAAATAATGCATGTAAATAAATAGGATGATCATGGACTAGGAGCACTAGCAACCCGAGCCACTGGATTGAATTCCTAAAATAAAATTAGGGCCCAATAGTTGGGCTATTCCTTGTTGGGCTTCACAAAACTCCATCTGCGAACCAGGTCTACTAACTCCTTGATGCGTCCTGTTTGGTCTTCTTGTTACATTTATGTAAATAGATTCCTCATCTAGTAGGATACATAAATGGGAATAGGGGTTTTACATTATCAAAATGGGTAAAATGCATAGAAGCCCCATTTAAATAATTATATAAAATCCAAATGAATAAATAAATAAACAAACATACATCCATTCATTCATCATTCATTCATCCATTCTAGTTCATAATCATCCAAGCACATAATTATAAATATAATAGGTAATCCACGAATATGGCACAATTAATTTCCTTGATATAATCTTATTATATCTAGTTGCCTAAATTTAATAAACCATTTGTTAAATAAGCAAAAATATCACATACTTCTAAAATAAATAAAATTGAGTTTTATTAAAATAAAGTTATGGCTAAATTAATAAAACAATCCCTTTTTATTAAACAGACTCAACCTAATCACTTAAAACACTATTTTAAAAAGGGCAAAAACCATTTTAGTCCCTGAGGTTTGCTCTAAAGACCAAATTGGTCACTCAGGTTTGCAAAAAGACCAAAGAGGTCCCTCCAATTAATTTTTATTAGTCAAATGTTAATAGTCAAAGGGTTGACCGAGTTAAAAGACCATTATATCCTTAGACAACATATATTATAAAAGAAAATTACGATAAAAGTTTAAATCAGTCTAAAAAAATATAATTTACAACATTTGCGCAGGAAAAAAAAAACTAAAACTAAAAAATATCAATTCAAATATAAACAAATTAAATTCAGTAATATATCGTTAAAAAATCAACAATCATCATCGACATAATTAACAGCGAGGGTACCGGCCAGAAAAGAGGATGAATTATGATTGTTCATTTTTTAACGATATATTACTAACTTTAATTTGTTTATGTTTGAACTGATATTTTTTAGTTTTTGTTTTTTTTTTTTACGCGAATTATGTGAATTATATTTTTTTAGACTGATTTAGACTTTTATTATAAATTTTTTTTTATAATATATGTTGCCTAAGGATATAATGGTCTTTTAACTCAGTCAACCATTTGACTATTAATATTTGACTAACAAAAGTTAATTAGAGGGACCTTTTTGGTCTTTTTACAAACGTGAGGGACTAATTTGGACTTTAGAGTAAACCTCAGGGACTAAAGTGGTTTTGACCCTTTTAAAAATAACTTAAGAAAGCCCAAAAACTCTAATAGCCCAATTAGAAAAGAAATAAAATAAAAACAAAACAAGGTCCAAAACCCATCAACCCATGACACTTGGGTCATGGGTTTCAAACCTGGATCCGGATCCAAATCGGATCTAGATCTGGGTCAAAAAACCCTAACCCAAAATAATTATTTTTTTGTTCTTTTCTCTTCTTCCCTGAGTGCGCCCCCCTCCCCTTTTTTCCTTTTCCACCGCTACCACACTCGCAGCATCGTTGCCCACTATGCAGCGCCGTGACAGTAACATGTGTCGCACGCTGCTACCTCAGCAACAGCCACGCGACACTGCAACAAGCAGCAGCGCTATTGGATACAGTGTTGCTGCTACAGCAGCGTCGTGCACCGCTACCAGCAGTGGCCTAGCCACTAATGGCAGCGGCAGCACCACTGCTAGGGGAGGAAAAGGCAAATTTTTTTTTTTTATATTAAAACTGTTTTAAGATTCTGAAAAATATATTCACAAATATATAAAAACAGGATAATGAAATTTTCAAAAAAAAACTCTTTCACAAAATTTCTAATTATGCAAAATAATTTTTCACATAATATTGGGAAGAACATTATGGGCTATAATTTCATTAAAATTAACAACTTTAATTTTAAATATAAGAGATATAGGAAATTGTGCCATAAACGTTAAATCGCATAACAAACATGAACAGTGGCTCTGATACCACTGTTGGAAAATATACATGACAATTAAAAATAATTGCGCAACGGAAAAATTTAATCATGTATCCGTTCATGTTTAATTACGCATATCTAATTAACAGATAACAATTTAATCTAATTAAATTAAATCTGCAATAATTCTAAGATTACCTCTTGAAGCGAAGATCGATGTAGAATCTGAATCAAGCTCCTCACGTGTGAAGCCTCCAAGATTGATCCGCACATATGTTTCTCTATCATAATAGTTCTATATATAGAAAACACGTATGACCTAAGCCATAAGTGGGCTGGTCTTAAACTTACTAGTCTTGGGCTCCATAATAATCAAATCACTATCTAATTACTACGAGCCCAATTAAATTAATATTTAGGACGATCCTAAATTTAATTTAATCTTTTCTCTAATCCAATTAATCTACAAATTCTATTTGTGTGTGACCTCTCGGGTTCATAATTAATTGATAGCGAATAATTAACTCCACTAATTAATTAATTTAGAACTCTTTCTAATTAATTCGCAAATCACGAGTGACACCTAACAATATATCGCAATTACCCAATTAAAGATGAAGTGCAAGTATGCGAACCCAAATAGTAATTTATATGCAATCAAATCCTACTGTCTCAATTATCCCGATCGAGCCAGAGTCATGGATTGGGTCATCAAACTTTCTTACTTGACCATATGCCAAAACCCAATTAATTAGTGACTAATGAATAATTCGTGAAACGACTTCCACTATTCCACCTTAGCCAAGGATTTCAAGTCACTCAATTAATCAAATTACATAGAACACCCAATAGACAGTTTCCATATCTACACATACATTTCTGCATGACGGAATAAATCACAACTACTGAATACATTGTCTAATCCATAATTAGGACTAGCTTATTTGTACTAGCAAATTATGACATTCCTAATCATGAGATAATCATAATGTCTCAGGTCTGAAGATTAATTGCATAATTACATGATACAACGAATTATTGACATTCCATCTAATTCGTTGTATCGGTAGTCAAGTCCAGTTACTTATTCACAATAAGTATTTATACATCTACTACAACGATATGAGACAAATCGCCCAAACTAATATCTCATATAATTTGGTTAGTAGTCTGTAATCCGATCTATCCGAATAAACTAACACCCAATTAGTTTATCCTATGATCGGGGACAACTTTTAGAATATATTTACGATTATAGATTCTGTCACTTATATCCTTACTCCTAAGGATAGAATCTATAAATAGATTCTAAAGACTTTATTTATTTAATCAAAACATTTATAATAAATAAATAAACTGCCTATATTAAATGAATTAATAAATTAAATAACACATTATCCATAATTCCAAAAATACAATTTATTAACTTTTAAGCATTATTCCTAACACTGACACTCACAGATTCTGTCAGGTGAGCTATCGAGTGGATAAGGTTTCTGGAATGTCATCGGGAGGTCCGATTTGGGATGTCATAAGGAGGTAGGTGAGGTGCGGAAGTTAGGTCAGTTGTCGCGGACCTGCCTATTATGTGCGGTAAAAATGGTGCCTCAGGGGCACAAGAGTCTTTTTATCGAGGGTGGCGCTTTTTATCCTTATCAGGTTCACTTCAATTTTTAAACTTACAGAAAACGCTTTTAAATATCTAAAAATTAGACCAAACAAAACCCAAGTCTTCGTTAAATTCCGTGGATAAATTTGTAAAATAATATACCAAGATAACAAAAGAGTTAAAATAATGAAATTTATTCGATGGCAACACACAACCTCTCAATGGTTGAGAACCATATCTAATGGGACATTGACTTCCATGCAAAGTTTTGGCGCCTGTTTAAAAACTCAAACTCAAAGAGAGAACCCAACCTAAGAGACTAGTATATTAGGAAATAAACTCTTGCACTTAAGAACTACCCCTTGAGAAGGTAAGCTCCCGATGTGGGATCATTACATTCCACACCTCTTAAAAGTTGATACCCACATCGAGCTAACCTATCGACACTAACTCGATAGTAGCCCTTTCTTCTTGGCAGCTATATTTAGTGTGTCACTTATCATATCTTAATCCAAACTTTAGTGTCCCCTCTATAGTGTTCACAGTCAATAAAACCACCAATGTAACAATGCAAGCCTAAAAGGAGAATCCAACCCAAAAAACTAGTCTATTAAAAAGGAGAATCGTTTGCACTTATTAAGAATCATCCCTTGTGAGAATGAGATCCCAATATGAGATCATTATAACATGTCATTGGATTCACCAAAGCATAACACCAAAACCGGGAATGGATCTCTTTATAGGGTTGTAACGTTATAAAAAAATCCAATTATAATGAACTGGTATACAATTATGATAAAATAATATTGACAGTTGATAACAATCAAGTTTCCCTCGTAACATATCAAACATAAAAAAATGGCTCTATCATCTCATCTCTTGTTTTGTCGCACCAAAAGCCCCAAACCTTCTTTAGGAAATGGTAAAAGCAGTTCTTTTTATGTTCTTCAATTTCAAACACCGCAAATCTCACACGACGAAAGCCTAGGAGAGATTGCACTTGGGTGCACCAATCCATGAGATGAAAGTGAAAGTTTCCCATGTTGATATAGGAGAAATGATCATATGCTCACAAATGAAGAATCAGAACAGCTGGAGAATTCAATCAATTTCTTCAGTGTCATGAAGAGGATGCAATCCGAGCTACATCATGCCACCAGAGTACATAAATGGGTCGTTTAATACTCTACGCTATATGCCAATATTCACGCATAGAAAGCCAGTTCCTGACCAATGGATTGGCTGGACGGAAAACTTTAGACCACACCCCAACTCGAAGCTAAGCCTATGAGCAAATAGCCTTAAACCTACCTGCTTTTTGGACACATACGAAGGCGAAGGAGGGACAGCAAAATATGGGAAGATGAGGACGTTAAAGCTGGATAAATAGGGAGCAGAGATGTAGTAATACTCAGATTGACAGTGAAACAAGTTAGTGCTCATCGTATGCTTTGATATGCAGACACTTCATAAACCTCGTGCAGAGATAAACTTAAGTCATGCTTTTTTCCTCACATTCATTTTAGTATTTGTTTGCTTCAACTCCACCTGAAGCAAACAAAAATTAGTGACAATAGCATGTTTGCTTCAATTGCAGAGGCCCTTCATAGGCCTCTTGCAAAGGTAAACTAAAGTTCCGTTCGTTTCCTCAGAAAAAACATTTAGCGTTAGTTTGCTTCAGCTGCACTTCGTTTCCTCAGAAAAAAACATTTAGAGTTAGTTTGCTTCAGCTGCACCACTTGAAGCAAACAAAAACCAGTGAAATGTGTTTCAACTCTAGTTTTAAACGTTTCCATTCTCGGGCATATGCAGAGAGTTTATAGACCAGAACTACGAAACATGGGCAACCGTTTCAACTCTGATGAGCATACGTAGAATAAATACTAGGTCACTTGAGGATCAAAAGTTCTTATTGGGCTCCACCTGTAGATCAATCTTAAAGTTTGTGAAGCATCAAATTCTACTGCTTGTGTCCAAATAACAAACAGATCATTTATCTTCAACTCCTCTATCTGATACGATTTCGAATTTCATCATGCTATGCAAAGTAAAGGAGGTACGGATTACATTAGTATAACTGGTGAAGCATTAATCAATGAAAACCAGTAAATGATGGTCACAGTAGTACAACTCATGAAGTATTAATCTACCAAAACAAGAAAATGATGGGATCAAATGACATAAACCAGAATTGAGAGAGATAGCTGACAATTTCTCATTCTTAAGATCAAGTTTACTATAAATAAGAGGGCAAAACAGAAAGGTTGCAATTGTCAGAACCTTATGAGACCTAAAAATGAGAGAAAATCAAGCAACTACTAAGAAAGGCACTAGCAACCCCCGTACAGACCTTCCATCAGGAGGAAAATCTGCTTCAAAAGGAACAGAAACCCAAATCCAAAGTATATGAATACCACATAAAAACTCTATGAACAAATTCTACAAGAAAAAGGAGATTTTCAGTTGGCAGATTGAAGAGGCAGGCCTGCACTCACACTCATCTATCAACTCAAAGTGTCAATAAGTTTAAATAAGCTGGAGTGAATTTCCTTTCATTTCAGCCCTATGTTACTCCTTAACAATCTCCCTGCAAACCCAATGATTCTGTTCTTTGAATTATTTTCCATATATTTTCATTCCACTTATATTCTCCTTTGGGTCGGTCAGTTCCCAAGGTAGTATACCTGGGAATAAATTGATTTTAAGCAATTTATACGACTAAGAGGGCGTTTTAATTGGCTAATAAGTATGTCAGAAGAAGTTATTCAACCAAGCGGACACATATGGTAAATCTCTCCTTATTACACTTCAGTTTTAAGCTATCTTGGCAAAATACTTTACATATCTCTCTACTAAATAAGTGCATTGTGCAGATAGGCAATAAAAAGAACTATCTTCTTTAAATCAAACCTGGAATAAAGAGAGATGTATCCCATGTCTATCTTTCATTGGATGAATGAATTTGACATAGTTGATGTAGTTAAGGGCAGAAATTTCACTAATTGTTCTAGCCAAAGCTTCAAATTAGTCACTGATCTCCTTCCATCAGAATTTGCACAAGAAAACATTGGGTAATCCATTTGAATTCATAATGAAAAGAATATTCACACTACGAGTAAAAGGAGTACTCTGGTCCCTGCAGAAATAAACTTGTAATACAGATATTCATCTCTGGATCTTTCACTGTCCATCAAATTATTTATTTAATGAACCAGGTCTGATGATACCTATTGAAAGAGTCTGAAAACAAAGATTGGACTATGGAAATCCATGAATTTACTTTGAGCTTCTAATGTCTCTATGTATATGTTTTCCCTGGGTTCCTCGTTCACTCCAGTCTGTGTCGCATATTCTAATGCCATCTCATAGTCCACCTGCAAATTAATGTAAAAAAGTTAACAGAATAGTGTCATCAATCAGGTATTGCCTTCTTAGGAAAATGGAAAAACGAGCCGATATCAGCATACAGATGATTTGCCTTGACGTAGTAAGGGTGACAATCAAAAAGAGGAAACATTCATCTGAGTAAACACTCTATGTTCTAGAATTGTACAGATAAGCAGAGTATGAGCTAATAGATTAATCTGATCAGAATCATTAGTATCACATGTGAGTGATATAAGCATCCCACCAATGTACGCGTAGCACAAAGATGTGTGGCGCTTCATTTTGTGAAATATATGCATGGTTGTGAAGCTTATGTCATGCCATTTGCAACTGACACGAAGTCTTCAATTTCACCATTAGTGGACAAATGCAAGTTAAGTAGAATTTAAATAGTTTTTCAGGTAGAAGGTGAGGAATGCGAAAGACTCCAGGCAATAATCCAACGGACTCAGATATCATAATATATATGATAGAATAACAAAGATATTCTAGGTAGAATGTCCTCAAAGGGAAAGCTGCTTTGACTTTAGCATATGTTCTATAGGGTAATTTCAGTCCAAAGCCATGCCAAAACTATAGGTTTTGTTAGAGTAATATTATCAATTAATACCTAGTGTATAAAAAAGCGTAAGGAGCACTAAGGCATTAGGGGGTCCTAGTGCGTAGGCGCGAGGCGAAGGCGCGAGGCGAAGGCGCGCGCCTTAGTGAAGTGAGGCGCATTTCTAATATCATGAAAAATAAGCTATGAAATCAAAGAATTATGTAAAATACTAAGATAGAAGCTTTAATTAGATAATACTTTAACTAAAAACATCTAAAAGATATAAATATTTATCAAAAAACATAACATTATATATTATCAGCATCATCTAAACATCATAAAATCCACAAAAAATGAATGATATCTATATGATTCTCTTCCATCACATAAAAATAAGCCAATCATACTTGACTACTAACATGCTATGTAATACTAAGTATTAAAAGACAAAGGATACTATTTCAAATATAATCATCTTCTTTTCTTTTTGCTATATCGTGATTGTGAGTTCAGACTTCAGAGTTGTCCTTTCTTCTTTTGTTTTCTTTAACTTCTATTTCTTCTTTTCTTTTTCTAGGGTTTGACTTACAAATATCTAGAAGTCAAAGGCAATCTAGTACTTTGCACACATACTAACAAATTAAAAAAAAAAATATATATATATATATATATATTGACAAAATAAAATTAATATACAAAAGGCGCAGCAAGGCGTGCCTAGACGCGCCTTGATCGCCTCGTGCACCTTGGTGCGCCTAAGGCAAATCGCCTCTCGTGCGCCTCACCTCGCCTCAGCGCGCCTTTTTATACACTGTCAATACCTAACTTCTGTAGTATGGAGTAGAGCAAACATCATAATTGATAGGAAGTCATGGGCTTGATGAGAATATATTCGAATCAACTTTACCTAACTTTGCAAATGTCACGTTAACACCAAATGGGACTTTGGTGATCAAAGGACCCATTCTACTGAACATCAACTGCCAATTTAGACAGCCGTCATGCATGCTTCGCACCTATGAAAAGCTTTATCCAGAGTAGAAGAAAGGCATAGTTTGGACAACTTTTACATTTAAGTAAAACATAAACTGAAGCATCAGAAGTCAGGAACCATTAATAATTTAAAGAATAATGTTTTAAAAACCTTAATATTAACCTGCTAATGAATTATGCCAAAGAAGGAAAGAACAGTGTTGAATATAGTCTAATCTTAAAATGGAAGAAGCACGGATGTCATAGAGGGTAATAAAGGAAAAAGAGTTCTTTTTCAATATTCTTATATATGAAATTTACAAAAATAATTTTAGCACTTTACAACAGTTTTATGTAATTTCCATATTGCTCCTTAATGTCTACCACAATTTATGGAATTCCAGCTCTGTGAGATTGGCTCATATGAATGGAGAAATGAGATTGAAAGAAATCATCTGACTTTTGTCACCCACTACTTAAAGCACAAATTAGAATAACAGGTTGACAAGGGTGCTTACTTGCAAAGAAATAAACTTTTAGCATTGCAGGAGAGATTTAACCCTTTCAAATGAAGACTAATAACATCATATAATTGCTGACCAGTGTTATTCCAAACACGTCAAACCATAGACAACAGACTGCACTCTCTCTTGATATGACAAGAACATAACATAGACCATCAAGTCCACAAACAAAACCTACCAACAAGCTCACCTGTTCAACATGTTGAGAAAGCTTTTCACTCAGTGTTTCTTTTGTTATCAGATGACCTGAAACCTTTTTCAGCAATTCGGCATCCTCAGCCTCATAACGTTTCTTCTTGGACACATGAAACTGGGCCATGTCCTTCAGAACATCATATATAGCACCTGTGGCATTAGGAATATACCTGTAAACGGAAAAACTTAGTTAGAATTCATTTAGTAAAGGCTCGTATTTTTTTAACAATCCAAGTGGTTGGACTGACTTGTTCAAGTTCCGTTTCCTCTCTTGCTGCTCACGAGCCTGAATTCTCTTCACTATTTTGGATCTTAGCTGAACACAACATTGCTGTATAGCAGTCTGTAGATATTACATACAGTCAAGCTTTGAACAAGGTTAATTTTCAAAATGAAAAAGCTAACCTCTTAGAAAAGGTTACCTTGACAGCAGAAGCAATTTCACTTATGTCATCTCCAATATATTCCTTTCCAGTCCCCTTAAAAGGAATTTTGGTACTAACAATGCTCACAAAGACACCAATCTTATCTTGTGTCTGGTTTATCTTGTAACTATTCCAACTGCAAGACAAACGCTAAATTAGGTTCCTCATTGTTCTAACATCAACCCACATAACTTCCCCCTTTGGAGAAAAGAGGGAAATTACTCCAATAATCAAGAAGAGAACACACTGAAAACATCTGTTCACATATCCCTTACTTGATTCTTTTCAATGCAGTTCTAGTGACCACATCAGCACCTTGTTCAAATAGAAGAGGAATCCGATTAGCAAATCGGAAAATATTTAGACCCTGGAATGTTAACCAAGCATTGTATCATGTAAATTGTCAGGATATTGGAAGAATAACTCTAGAAAGTCAAGAATAAGAAAACTTGTTTATCAGACCAGACACTAATATGTCTGCAAATTCAAGCAATACTTGAGAAAATAACAAAGTTCGTGCTTTAGGTCATAGTTATCAGAATCTCAAGAGAGATTCTGTTGACCCTCCTAACTTGTGCCACAGGATTGTTAGTTTAGTTTTTATAGTGCTCCACTCATTTCATTATTCAAGGGCTATAATGCTTCCAAATTCGAGTTCAGTCCCAAACCAGCAAAAGTTTCACATTCTTTATATATTTCCTACTTTAAATACTTCCAAAGACCTCATAAGCAATTGGAAAGATGGTTTGATCTAACAGATTGGAGACCCATCATTATCTAAAGGCTTTTTCACCTCTACTGGAACTTTCACTTATAACATTTACACTTGTCTTAATGATCGTTTTTCCATGTAATTCATATTCAAAAGATCGTCACTAGTAAGAAGAAGAATTCTACTCAGAAATTTGATTTGAATAACATATTCACCTAAACATGATTACAGATAATAGAATAGCCAAACTGAAGATATGTGTAGTCTATTAATATCGTAAAGTATAAACAGGCCATCATCATTTTGTGTGGTCTTTTCCCTTAATATCCTAAACCATCCAAAATCTCACGCATACCAAAGAGCTAACTATGACATTAGATGTACAATACAGAGCCCATGTATCAAGTTAAATGAAATTACATGTTTGACATCTTTTCCACCAATACTAACACCAGCTTCCACGATAAACGGGTGGCCTTCAAATACTTGAGCACTGCACCAGATTTGCAACAGATCAAATATTTAATTTGTAATACAAATCTACAACCTAATAGAATGTCCAACTAAATCAGAAATAAAATGGGAATGCGAATGAACTAATTTTTGGCACAACCTTCCCGAATAAGTGGCAACCATGTCTGGGTGCAGCTCCTTTATGATGCCAAGACGTAGGTTGTATTCTCCAGCAGGACTAAGACACTGCCAATGGCTTAATTTGGTGCAGTAAGTTACAAGAGGGTATAGATGAAGACGTAATTTAAGAACTTAAGCCTGGATTAGAAGTTTCTAAAACTAATTAAACAAATTTTAAGAAACAAGCGGAATATAAATGGATGTTTCAAACATGACTTACATCACCACTTGGATCCTCAAATTTTGCTTGACGAAACAACTGATGAATGCGAACTATTTGCTGTGAGGTCAGAGATTTGACCGGCATTTTTGGGCTGAAATCTGGACCCATTTCCCCTAAAAATTTGAAAGCACCATCTAAGTAATTATTTCAATGTACAAAAGGTTTAAAGAATTCAATGCGATATGCTTTCTTGTGGATACTCAATGAAGTAAGATCTGCTAGTATGTATTATGCACTACACTATGATGCCACTATTCAATGGTTGAAGTTTTCTGTTACATTATCAAGCCTCTAAGCGAGAAGCAACAAAGATACAAAATCATACTCCATGCTCGCTGTCACTGGCTGTCCGATCTATAAGTTATCAAGAAGAATGCCAAAAAGTACGTAAAATATCATGTTGACATGAGTTAGTTGTGTTTTCCGAACCAGATAACTACTTTTACCAGGACTTGAATATAGACACCACGACCCCAAGGTCATAGAAGAACGCCAGATGTAAAGAGGTGTGGGCTTATAAGCATGATTGAAATTTTGGAGAAAGGTAAATCAGCGGCTTGTTGGTGGGTCTCACTTCTGCACTAAGGGAAACGCCAAGAATTGCAGCAAGACAGGTGATCCCTATTCAAAAATAATTCAACTCGACCTAGTCTTGGATGGAAGTGAAGTCATGGAAACATCAACATAAGAATGGAGAATATGGATATATATCTATATCTATATCTGAAGAGTAAGAACTTGTAGTCAAAAAAAGTTCAAGAAGGGAAGTAAAACTACTACAATGCTTCCCAATTAGGATATATGTATAATGGTACCAAGGGGTATTATTGTCTAGCACACAAACACAAACACATGGAGGCAAGCAGAAGCATATACACTCAAATGTGTGCATGCATAACACACAGAGAGGGGGACAGGGAGGGAGAGAGAGAGAGAGAGAGAGAGAGTAACAGAGAGAAAAAGATCAATATGTGCGCGTGTGTGTTTGTGTGCCAATCCTTTGTTTAGGTTGATAATCATGATGTCAAGCCAATTTCAGATTAGATGGAAAAGTTCAACATGTTAAAGAAAATTATTCAACATGTTCCTACAATGGTGTACTCGGTCAGCCCTTGGCATTGAATAGTAATCTGTTATAGGTTGGTAAATCACTTAACAGACGGATCAACTGAATACTACCAAGCATAGGCTAACACCAGTATAAAAGAGAAGAGAACACCGAAAAGCTCATCCGAAGACAGGGATCACCAAAAACTTTCATATTAATCAAAATACGAAGGCATAACTAACACTCCCTCAATCAAACACCAATACAACATAAACCAGATAATAACTGCAGATTTTCTCCTTCTATGATGCATAAGAAGTAATAAATGTTCTGTATTCAATTCATGCGATGCCCCTCATCAAATACACTAAATTCTGTAGATTCAGACAACATGGTTGATAAATGTCAATTGATGATAATTCCTTTATGATGGACAGTATTCCCCAGAAAAGTTTTTCTTCAACCAACGTCACCAATGCGAATAGATTTGGTCAAATATGCACAGTGAATATCAGTACATAGACAAAACGCAGTCAGAAGTTCGTTACCAATTAGGCGCTCAGCATGGGATTTGCTGATATTTACAAATTCATGCTGAAGGAATTGCAAGAGATTCTGTTTCGAAGTTTCAGATTTGAGGCGTTTTATCAGAAGCAAATCAACAGCTGATGGATGATACTTTGTTTCAAGAGGAATTGGGGGCATAATATCTGTCCTTCTTGCGAACCTGATTGTGACATTTTTACTTCAAAAAGAGACTGATAAATTAGTTGATATGTGTGATGTATTAATAATCTCATATGGGCGAGAGAGAGAGAGAGAGCATACTCTGGCACTTCAGACATAAATCTAAAAAGAAATTGGGCATAAGGTGTAATAACGGCCATTTGACGCATGTAGTGTAGAATTTTAGACTGCAGATGCAAATACAAGAATTAGCATTTAAAGAAACACAGAACGCTAAGCAAACTAAACATATTTCATGGAGTATGATTGCAGATGCATCATGTGAATCTTTCTTTCAATCACCTAGAGCAGAGATAGAAGGTAAATGAACATCAACCAACAAGAGGCAGTTTAGAAGAACATACGCGATATGTTGTCCAATTCCCCTCAATAACTATTTGGATTTCAGCGCCATGCCATCTTCCCTTGTTCTCACGTTTTTCATGCACATGAATGTGCGGAATGTTTCTATAGAAATAGGATATTGCAGACGACCATTATGATGTGCAATCAAGTATTTTAGATTACAGAAATGAAAAACTCATTTTACAACATAGCTTTTTCATACCGGTGAATATCTATATCTAGCCTGCAAAAAGAAGTATAATTTTGGCCCTTCATTGATGATGAGATCTCAATGGGAAGTCCTGTACTCATCTTGGACCAAATTAATGCCTGCACAGGAAATAGGCAGTTTAGACTTTCAAATCATTACCAAGTGTATATATATCAATTGACCATGATATGGGAAACAGTTGCAACTAATACAGTAAAAACATCAACTATGTGGAAAGATTTTTAAGCATAAAATCAGAAACTAGCTCCAGATTTGAAAAATAAGTAGCAAGAGAAGAGTATTGCAAAAAGAAAATCAACCTTTGCAGTTAACATATATGGAAGACATGATAAAAGTGGACATTGGCAAATAGTTCCAAAACCTACCATCTTTGCACCAAGACCAAATTTTCCACGTGTCTGCTTCAAACCATACTTTGTGCCGGATAAAACTGCATGAATAACTATAATTTAGTGTGTGAAAATCATAGAAGAACTACAGCAATTAAGTTCTCATCAATTCTCCTTTAAGTTTTCTGTCTCACACTCCAAATTTCATTCCAACAGATAGAAACAACTTTCATACTCCTTAAAGTAACATTTCTTTGAGAGGGGAGGGGAATGGGGGAGAAATATCACATTAGTCTGCTAAATAATGTTGAGCATGTGACAGTCTTGCAGACCTCGTCCAAACATATTTGGGATGTCATCATGGGGCATTCCTCTTCCATTATCCTACATTAGAAGGAAAGAGCAATTACATTAATCCTAGCAAAAATCCGTAAACTACTTGTTTGAAACAAATGAAATTAGATAAACCAAACAGGAATTGAAATAATTGTCGACCTAAATTAAAGCAAGGTGGAGAAGAAACTGCAGTAAATTATCATACTTTGCAAGTGACTCTATAATACAAGGCCTCACGACTCTTAAAGGCCTTTGCTGCTTGTTGCTCTTTTACTTTCTTCCCAAGAGCTGCATTCTTTGTTTGAATCTCTTGAATACGAGCTTCCTTGGCAAGTCGTTTCTAAAATATAAGAAACACACAAGTACATGAAGCTTGAGACTATATGCAAAATTGACTCTGTTAGCTACAAAATCTTCTCTAGCATAAAGAATTCACATTCACAAATCACATAGTTCATTGACGTTTAAACATAAAAATACTGCATGATTACAGGGGAACATACCTCACGAGCCTTGGCTGATTCATAATCGTCATACAGTTCTTTGTCAATGCGTTGATGATCAGCAAGACCAATCATGGAATTGAACTTGCTCTTTCCTATCTCTTCACTGCAACAGTCAAGTAATTGATATAATAAAAATCAGTCACCAAAGATTTTTATCACGATATATCTGGTATCTCCTAGCATATGTATAAAAATGCAGATAAATATGGACTCACTTACATTGTTATTTCTATAATAGGTAGCTCAGCAATCGACTCTGCGGAATCAAGTGCATTTTCAACCAGTTCCCTCACAGTAGTATACAGACACTTTCCAGGCTAACAGAGAGAGAAAAATATATATATATATATTAGAAAAGAATTTCAAGTGCTAATTCAACAAGGCTATCAAAAACTCCAGCAAAATTACTTACTAGAGCATGGTATACATACTAGTATGGGTAAAATAAACTCCCACACAAACTTCTAGATATAAGATAAAGTTTCTGCAGTTTGGGGCGACATTCACTAGTAGTAACCAATGTTTACTCAAATTTTTAAGTTAGTCCTCAATGTTAGTCACACTATGAGTCCCGAATGTTTCAGAAAAACCATCAAGTTGGTCCTTCTCTTTATATCTCTGTCAAATTTGGATGAAAAAAAATCCAAAAAATCACAAGTACTTTTATACCCTCGAAATCATCTTTTCGAATCCAAAGTCGGTCACAATATTTACACGGATCTTTAAAGTTAGTTCCCAGAAATGGCACATTCTGTGGCCAAATGGCCATTTCTTGAGTACTGCTCTGAACACTTACGGCAAACATGAGGGACTCATAATATAACTTCTGGAGTTGGATTCTATTTTGAAAATCCGGGTGAACATTGGGGGTGAAATTTTCCCAATTTATTTAATAAATCATGATGATAGCTAAAAGTTTAGGCAATATTGTCTCATAATGCTTATCTTTCGAACTGTTAAAAAAAAAATTAATACTTACGAGCTTATTTACTCATTTCCCCTAAAATTTAAGTTTAAAAAAAAAAAAAAGCATACAATTCGTAATTAAATAAATAATGAGAAATTATTTATTATTAATTTAACAATTAAAACTTACATTGTCAAATCCAGCAATGTTCTTGTTATCTGCAAAGAACTCAGCAGGAGATTCTGCGACAGCACAAAACCAAAAGAAAATAATTATAATTTGGCAGAAAATCCCAATAGAGTAATATAGAAAGAGAGCGGAAGAAGAGAGGTGGAGGTGCTGTAGACTTTGTTTGAGGAGGCTTTCATCTTTGGGCTTTCGAGATTTGGACTTCTTTGGTTCAGCTGGGCTCTCACTGCTCCCTCCTGTTTCCATTTTTTTTCTCTCTCTCTCTGTTGAGCTAAGATGAAAGAAAGCAGCACTTCAGCTGTTTCGTGCCGGGCGCCGGATTCGCTTTTAACTCTACTTTTTTTTTTTTTTTTTGGGTGAATATTCCCTTATCCTAGCGAGAATAACTACAATCCTTTGTTTTAAAAAATATAGTCGGCCCCTCCTATAGTTCTATCCAAAGTGTATACGCACCACGTTCATTAGTTTCGATTAAAAAAATTAACAATAACAATTAATTGACTAATATACCTTTATTTTTAACACTCATTTTTTAACTGTTTTACCATTTACTCATTTAACTCATTCTTTTACCCAACATCTCTCACACGCATGCACCAAACCCACCATCTCAATCCCACGCACCACACCCACCAAACCCCTCATCGTGTTCGCATCAGATAGCATCGAACTCGTCGTTTTAACATCTCTCCGGCGTCATTTTCGTCCCGTTAATCCTTGAAGGCGAGGTAAATATATATATATATAGGTGTATATAAATATATGTACGGACACACGCATACATGTATAAATATACACACACACACTCTCACACCAGATTTATATATTTGTTTATGTCAATTATGCCTCTTTATATAGTATGAGCAGGGTTTGAGTAAACAAACTAGGTATATAAATTAGGGTTTTAAAATTTTAGGGTAAATAAATTAGGGCTTTGTATATACTATTTAAATTAGGGATTTAGGAAAATAAATTAGGGCTTTATAGTTAGTAAACAAATTAGGAATTTGGGTATTTAAATTAGGGCTTTATAGTTAGTAAATAATTTAAGGATTTCAGTAAATTAGGGATTTGGATATTGATGTTGTTGATGATATAGTTGATGATAAATTAGATGATAATGTTGTTGATAATTTTGATGCTAGTGATGATGAGTTTTCTGCTATTTTATTTCAGAATGAATGATGATAATGTTGATGTTAGTGATGATGAATTTGCTAGTAATGATTATGATAATTTTGGAATGCTATATGGGTGTTGTGATATTCAATTATGCCTAGGTGGTAGGCTTGTTTATGATCCTGAGATTAGGTATGAGGGAGGGAGGAAAGAGATATTCTGAGATATGAAGATAGATACTTTGAATGAGTTTAAATTTAGAACAATGTATGAAAATGCTGGTGAGGATAAAAGTAATATATCATTCTACTACGCTACGCCAGGGAAGTCATTGCATGATGATATAAGGGAGATTTGTGATGATGCTAGTGTTAAGAAGTTCCAAAGGGTTTGTGTAGATTATTATTTTATAACAGTGTATGCAGTAGAAGGATATGAACCATTTTGTACAATTGGAACTAATGGAAATATACTTAGTTCTAATGCATTAGTCTTGTATGATGATGGTGTTAAAACTAATGGTTCAGGGGATACAACAAATAGGACAGAAGCAACAAATAAAATGCCCGAAAATGAAGTACTTGAAAATGAAGTGCATGAAGAAGATTCAGATGCAGATGATGAGGATTATGTTGCGGAAACAGATAGATCGATTTTAGATACATATTCTGATGCACCTAGCTTGGTGTATGAGGATGTTGAGGGATTAAATAATGATGACATTTTTAATGAGATTGATAAGGGACAGACTAAAAGAGAAAGGTACATTACATTGAAGAAAAAAATTAGAAAGAGAAATCATAAGAAAAAGAAAACTAGTGAAAATGGTAATGATCAAAATTCAACTAGTGAACCCCAGTAGAACAGTGATGTAGAAGAGGATACCTTACATGATTCTGAATGTCATCCAGAGTTTTCTAATTATATTGATATGGAAACTTTTGAAATGCAAGTGAAATTGGAGTTTAAATCAATTGATGTATTTAGGAGGGTTCTAAAGGATTGGGCTGTTAGAAAGGGCATTGACTGTAAATTGGTGAAAAATGAGAAGTCAAAAATCCGGGCGATATGTACTTATGCTAAAACCCATGGTTGCACTTGGGTACTACATGTATATTCAGTTATGGGTGGTCTAACATTTATGGTTAAAACTCTTGAAGGTTCTCATAAGTGTGGACCTAGGTTTGATAATAGATTGGGTGATTACAAGTACATTGGAAGGAGGATGGTTGATGCTATTAGGGATAATCCCACTCGGTCCACTGCAAACATGCAAGAAAAAATTCATTCGGATGTGAAACTGACAGTTAGCAAATAGAAGGCTATGAAAGCCAAACAAGTGGGAAAAAGGCTGATAGAATGTGATTTTGAAGAGCAGTTTGCTAGATTGAGGGACTATTATACAACTGTCATTCAATGTAATGAAGGTAGCTCGGTGTTGTTGAGGGTTGATAGGAGTGTACCTAATGAACCGAGGTTTGAGAGGTTGTTTTTCTCACTGGCTGCGATGAAGAATGGTTTTTTTAGCAGGGTATAGGCCAATTATAAGTCTAGATGGGTGTTTCTTGAAGACTATATATGGGGGCCAATTGTTAGTTGCAATAGGCAGAGATGGAAATGACAATATGTTCCTTATTACAATTGCATTAGTTCCAATTGACATGAGAGAGACCTGGAGTTGGTTTCTACATAAACTACACAACCTTATTGGTAATCTATATGCACATTGTTGGACCTACATTTCTGACAGGCAAAAAGGGTTATGTGAAGTATTCGAAAATGAATATCCGGGGATAGATCGCAGGTTTTGTATTCGGCACATATGGTAGAATTTTAAGCAAAAGTTTGGGGTTTGAAATTCAAGGAAGTATTTTGGAATGTTGCATCAATAGCTAACATGGAAGAGTTTGAAAGATGTATGAAGAGTATAGAGAAGGTTGACCCAAATGCAATTGCGTGGTTAAAAACAATACCCCCTTAACAATGGGCAAGGTCGCATTTTCCACTAACTTCAAAGTGCGACATATTGGTCAACAATCTCTATGAGTCTTTTAATAATTATATTATAGATGCCAAAGATAAACCGATTATCACAATGCTTGAAATGATAAGAGGCAAATTGATGACTAGAATGCAAGTGAAAAGACAGGGAATGGAAAAATTTACAGGCATAATTTGTCCAAATATATTGAAGAGGAATTCGAAATTGGTTGAGGCATCAAATGGTTGGTATGCTAACTGGGCGGGAAATAAGGAATATGAGGTTGTACAAGATTGGAACAAACAAGTTGTCAATTTGGCCACCAAGACATACACATATGACATGTTTCAATTAACATAATATTCATGTTGTCATGCGTTGGCTTGCATACACCGATATGGTAAAACTATGGAGGACTATGTAGATCATTGCTACACCAAAGAAGTTTATATGAATGTATATGCATATATGATTCATCCAGTACCTGGTCCACTTGACTATGTTGACAATGGAGGTGAGGCATTGAAGCCACCATTGGTGCACAAGAGAACTGGCAGGCCACGAAAGGTAAAGAGAAAAAGTCCTAATGAGTTGAACAAGCAAAATAGGACTACAACTGTTTCTACAAGGAAGGACCTGACCATAACTTGTCAAAAATGCCTACAGAGATGACACAACAAGAAATACTGTAGAAATGATTTCCATCCAAATTCAAAATTATTAAAGGTAAAATGAATCTGAAATGGTTAATTTGTTATTATTTAAAATTTAAACTAATACTTGTCACTTTCAATGTTTTTGTACAAGCAATGAACAATCAACATG
Organism: Ehretia macrophylla; assembly: GCA_037974665.1. Taxonomy (NCBI): domain Eukaryota; kingdom Viridiplantae; phylum Streptophyta; class Magnoliopsida; order Boraginales; family Ehretiaceae; genus Ehretia; species Ehretia macrophylla. The sequence goes on along the minus strand of CM075782.1, from coordinate 13,521,226 downwards.
GGTCAAATGTAAAGCATAAGGATTCAAATATGACCAGCCTCAGTCTTCTTCTTATGATGTAAGAAAAATAGAACAGCCTCAGTAGAAGAAATAAATAGCTCTAGGGACACTAGGATTGAAGAAATAAATAGCTCTAGGGACACTAGGATTATAAGTAAAGTAATAAGTAGTATATTGCATCTTAGAAGTAAATGTAGTATCTTATGTTATTTACACTTAAAAATCAGATGAGTTGAGGAGATGAAATGAAAAGAAATGCCAAAATGAACAAATCATATTCACAAGAAGATACTATAAATCATTATCATATTTAAGATGAAATTGAAAATGGTTAATTTTAAACTAATACTTATCATTTTCAATGTTTGTGTGTAGGGTCAACATGGGCCACCTACCACTCAAGCATCAAATATGTCCACCCAAGAATCAAACCCGTCAACTCATTTACCACCTAGACCAAAAGTTGTTGGTAGAGGTAGATCTACAATTGATGGTGCTAGATCTGTTGATAATGATACCAGATCTACAATTGATGGTGCTAGATCTGTTGATAATGATACCAGATCTACAGTTGGTGGATCTGCTAGTGGTGGTGCAGTTGCTATATGAGGTCGTGGGGCTGTTAGTGGTGGTGGAGTTGCCAAAGGTCGTGGGGCTATTGCCCAAGGTGGTGGATCTTTGGTATTGGGTGGTGCATCTGGCCTTAGAGGTGGTAGTAGAGCTTCTTAGAGAGATGGGAGATCTTCTATGGTTAGACCTCAAAACAGTTAAACTGGTTCTAGAAGTCAAAGGGCCACTGACAAAGTGTACACAAGCTTCCGGAGTGAGCTCTTACAGGTGGAACAAATGCAAAATGAAATTGTATTGCAAGCATTGGTGAATTGTTAGGGTTCATCAAGAAAAGGAAAAGAATATGGTAGCCTTGACATTTTATATTAACACTTGTTGGAGTTTTAGAATCCTTTGTCTTTTAAAAAAAAAAAACTTAATTGGAGATTGTCTCCTATGGTTTAGATATGCACATGGTTGGTACTTTGGCAGTTTGTACAACTTGGTTGGTTTTTGCAACTCTGTAACAGGTTGGTTGGTTTTTGGACAATGGTATGGTGCAACGTGGTTGCAACTTTATGTCTTGGTACTTTGGCAGTTTGTACAATGTTATAGCCACTTGGTTTTTATATTAGTTGGTATGTTTCATGACAAAATATGTGCATTTCCATCATTTTAGTCTATATCAAGAATTGTATTATATATCAGGTCTTTAGTCTTTCTTTCTAGATGCAACTCATGTTAAAAGAACATATGCTACCATTATATAAATGTTGCTTCCTTATGTAACTAAAAATCTTATTTTGTAACTACGGTGAATGTATCAAATATTGTTATAAGAGTGTCAAGCAACAAAAGGAGTTCTATTGGTTTTAATCATGAGGAAGGATACATCAACTAGAAAGATATGGATACATCAAATAAGGGATATGGATACATCAACTAAAGAGAAACAATAAAATTGAAGATGGCTAACAAGTAGTCATCTTCCAGTTACAACAGCGACTATCCTAAACACAACACACATTTCATTTGAAGATTGCAACAACAAGAAACAGTACCAACAACACAATACAAAAACTAACGGCCATGGCAAGAAACGTGTTCAATGTTGCGATCTCGTTACTCTTATTTTCTTCTTCTTCTTCTTCTTCTTCATAGGAAATGTCACTTCCTCTCTACTATTCTTGTCTCTAAAACTCTTACTAATGTGGTCTCTCAATCTCAATTCCACGTCCAGCTCAGTGCCAAACCAAGAAGCTCTAATAGGCTCGCATCATTTAAAAAAATTCCATGTATCACAATTATAGAATAAACGCCCTTTTGAGACCTTCCTATTATCCGAAACAACAATAATTCCAGCCTTCTGATGACAATGGCAATTTGTGTTCATGTACCGCAAGTCAAGTGTTGGGTCTTCCAAAGCTCGACTTCGACTTCGACGGGTGGATGTTGACATTTTCACTTTTGTAAAATGAAGATAAAAAAAAGCACATCAGAGACAGTACAAATTACAAATTTCAGCTCAAAATCATACTTTTTCTCATAACATCAGCCAAAAATTAAGGAAAAAGAAAGGATAAAATAGTAAAAAAAAAAATTAGATGTACATACATACACAAAAGGTTTTACAGAAACATTTGTTCAGCTCAGAATCATCATCTTCCACATAGCCTCAAACAAAATATTATTAAATAAATTGGTGAAAAATCCAAAAAATTGTACATAAGTACATATACAACAGTGTGCATATGTGTGTGTTTACATACTTAAATTTTATCTCATCTTGTACAACTGTGTGCATATATAATGTACTTAAATGAAAAAGGATTATTTAAAAAATGTGTATATTAAATATTTTTTCGACAACAAAAAATGCATACTATTGATGCCAGCAACTTAAGCTCTTCGGCGGCAATGAAAGAATCAAGCTCAAGCTCTTCGACGACAACAAAAGCAACAAGCACACGATACAAACTAAGGTAAATAGTGCTAGGGCATGTTATAATTGGAATTGAGGGTATTTTGGTATGTTTTCATTGTAATTTTATTAATGTTATTGTTAAAAACCATCAATAGCTGCATTACTCGCGCGTGGTTAGCACTTTCTGCTAGTTTGAACATAAATGTTGACGGATGGGGGTTGTATGCACCTCGGGTAGGACCACAGAGGAGTCCGACTATATTTTTTGGACCACAGAAGGGTTATAGCTAGTTTCGCTTGACCACAGGGGAGTCGAGGGCTATTCATCCTTTTTTTTGGATGGTAAAAGTGACGGTCAAAAGAAAAGGTAAAATAAAATAAAAATATAAAATTTTATGATTTCTATTTGAAAAAAAATATTTCAAAACGTGCGACCATTTGTATGTCAGCTGGACACACGGCACCATCACTTCTATTTCCACAGTAATTATCGATGGTAATTCACACATTATTATTCATGTGGCACTATTCATACACTGCTATTCATGTGGCACTATTTACACAGTAACTATCGGTGGTACTATTTGTCACTATTCACACAGTGCTCTTCACGGGCTACTTGAAGGATCTATTAGGATCATGCATCTCATATGGCTATAAAGAAGGTAGAAGCAAACCTTAAATTTCAAAAGTTTTAAGTATTATAGCATACTTTGATCCAAAACCCTAACCTTGATTTTATATGGTTAACATAATCTATACATATATATGGCTAATATATGTAGTAAAGAAGGTATAATAAGGTATACCTCTTGAAGATCACAAGGAGATGAAAATGTTGGCCACTTTGAATGTTGACAAGTTCTCCCACAAGTGTAAGAGTTCTAGGCCATCCACACAAGCAAGAAAATGCCTCATTTGATCACCAAGATGTTTGTGCTAGGCTACCTTGATGAAGATTTAAGCTTGAGAGCAAAGCTAGAACAAAAGTAATTTTCTTCTCTTCTTTGTGTGTGTGTGTCGTGAGCTCAAGAGAGAGAAGAAAGACTTCTTTTGTTCTATTATTATTGTGTATATGTGTATGCAAACTTTTTAGATATTTTCTACCTAATGCACATACATATGCATCATACAAATATATATTAACATATACAATATATGCATGATAGATGTACTTTACAATTCTAGCCATTTGTAAAAAGGTGAGTTGGTGAAAAAGGATGATGTGGCTTCATGTGGTACTTAAAAAGTGTCTTTTTCACTTTTTCATGTCATGCATGCATACATATATATCATATCATATATATATATATATAAATATATTATGCATAACTGTAAAGCCCGGCCCAAGACCACATGTGCATATAACTCACATCTTGCGTAATAAGATCATTTTACTTGCATTTACTTTCTTTTATATGCTTTTATATTGGTCTATGTGAGTTTATCTCGATTTACGTGTATTTTATCGTTTAACGTGCATTTGAGTAGTTTAGAGGATGCGTGTATAATTAGACTCTGATGCAAATACTAGATAACTGCAATAATTAAATTAGAACTAGAGTACTTAGAATGTGACAACATGGCAGGCAAGAAAATAGGCTTTTAGTTAGGGGCACTCTAGTCATTTGGACAATTTAGCAAATATCTTACCTAACAAAGCCTAGACACACGACACACACACAACACAAGATCATATATACACTTTACACACACCTACACAGTTGAGCTACAGAGAAAAGAGAGAAGAGAAGAAAGGAAGAAAAAGGGGAACAAAGATTCAGACATTTTTATTCTCGCATTTCCTAGCTGCAGGGTCATCTTTCTTCTGCTAGGATTTCTCATTTCTTATTTTAAGGTGAAGATGTTTTCTAAAGTTTGTCTTGAAAAGATCATGTTGTGTGAGTTAAGTGTTTATATGATGCTGGGTATACGTTATTCTATTATGGAGCTGTAAAGTTGCAGGTTTTGAATTAGTTTAGATAGTGAGGAGTATGTTTTGTGTGTTGATGGTCTAAGTTATTTCGGCCTAAACGAAACGAATCAAAGGTAGAGCTTAAAGTAAAGTTATGAAGGAAAGTGATAAACAACAGACCATCGAATGAGACAAGCCTCATTCGATAGTATTGCAAGGGACCGGATGAGGGTCTGAATTGGGCCTCATCCGGTTACCTTTGTCCGGCGCCCCTACTGGGGACCGAATAAGGGTCCGGACGGCCTCATCCGACAATAAGGGCCTTGACTGGATGAGGGGCCGGATGAGGCCTCATGCAGTTGCCCCTCATCCGGACTTTTTGTGCTAATTCGTATATTCATTGTTTTTTATTTCTCATAAGATATGTTCATTGTTCTTCATTGTCCAATTGTTCTTCATTGTCCAAAAGTTATATGTTCATTGTTTACTATTATATGTTCATTCTTCATATAACTTGTTCATAAGTTATATCTTCATTGTTATCTGATCACAGTTATATAGTATGACTTAACAAGTTGTCTATTTGCCTTAATAGATTATTGCATTATCATATTACTAAGCCTTACTCTTTTTAGCTTTAAGGATAACTATTACACCTAACACTGCTTATAAGTTAAAGGACACTCTGTTTATATGCTTACCTAAATGTTGATTGGGCACTAACGTTACTGGATAACTGTGCATTTACACTTCAATTGAATTGATTGAATTGTTTGTGTGCAACGGTTATAACCATTATTGATTGAGAAAGTGACGGGACCTCCGGGCAGTGACGGGCTTGCTAGTATATCTCGACCCTCAATATTGATTCTTGCTCTTGCTAGGACCTACTGATCCTCCTTTGGGTTGGGATCTAGTGGTATCTTGGAAGAGTTAGGTATTTAACTGATATGAAATCTTGAGTGTACATCTTGTTTTCTTGCTTGTATATTCTTATGTGCATGACACATTTTACCAACTGTTTAAGAAAAGATAAAACCTTGCGAAAACTCCATTTCCCGATTATCCTCACTGAGTTATATGCAGGATTAGCTCACCCCTCTTTGATCAAATACAGGTGAGGCAATGCCCGACTATGCCCCTCAAATTGAGGATGGAGAACCTTGGTTCGACAAGAATGATTTCTGCTTATTGTGATCAGCTTGCTTGTTAATTGAAGTCAAACACTATTAGGACAACATTATATATGTAATATTGATTTGGACAACTATATGTAATTAAGTTTATTATTCCTATTCTTTTGAGACCTAGGTACCTGATAGTTGGCTAGTCTTTATGATTGAATAGGTGGATCGAGGTCTTGTATATATGAACAGATTGTGGTTAACCTGTAAGGCCGATGTAATTGATAGACTTTTGAACTTTTATGATTTTGAATGGATGTATCAGTTGTTAGATTATTGATTTACAAGTTTATTGGTTACGAACGTTGCGTTCTGACCTTAGCCTAGCGACAGGACAGGGTCGAGGCGTAACACCTATTCTATGGTATCAGAGCTTAGCTATTTAGCTAGGCGTAAGCTGGATTCGGAACCCCTGGTTAGTGGGTAGGAAACTTGAGGTGAGAACATGTCGTAGTACCTTTAAGAACTTATGTGCTTATGTGAACTTATGTGTTTAACGTGATATACTTGTTTTTTGCCTATGTATAACCTATGTGTTAGAAGCATTGTTAGTACATATATTCACATCTCATATCATGCATGCATAACCTATAACCGTGAGTGGTACCCGTTTTATATCTATAGATGGTATGACGTAACACCCGCAACAACCCTGAACCTTAAGGAACCGGAAATGCGAATCAAGGCAACCAGGGAGCAGCGATGTTTAATTTGATGGCAACTGCCATCGATCGGATGAGTAGGGCTATGGAACAACAAGAAGAAACTGCAGTAGCCATAGTAGCAGCAGCAACTAATAATAATAATAACCACAACAACTATGGTGCTGGTAGTAGTGGTGGGAACGGAGAACGTAGATGAGATGATAACCTCAAGGATTTCCTATTCTACAGCCCTCCGAAGTTCAGAGGCCAGCCTGATAGTGAAGAGGTAGAATATTGGTTGTCTCGAATGAAGAACATTTATGTTGCATAGGACTATGCAGAGGAGAAAAAGGTCACATATGCAGTCTTTCAGTTAGAGGGTGATGCTGAGACATAGTGGGATACAGTGAGAGATCAATGGGAGGATCAACACATTCCCTTTACATGGAGGAACTTTGTTAGAGCATTCAAGAGTAAATACATATCTGAGGCCTCCCGGGACAGAAAGATGAAATAGTTCATTACTTGAAGCAAGGAAGCATGACGGTGGCAGAATATGGGGCGAAATTTGATAGACTCTCCTAGTATGCATCGCATATGGTTCAGACCCCGGCCATCAAGATATAGAAGTTTAAACAAGGGCTGAGATTTGAGATTCAAGATGGGCTGGCAGTAGCGGAGTTCGACACTTACAATGCTATCTTTGCAGTTGCATCGAGGGTTGAGGAGATGAAATTAGCAATGAAGGTTGGTTTAGCTCAGCCGAACAAGAGGCCCTTTCATACTCAGGGTCAATCTAGAGCGTTCCAGACCCAGAAGCCCTAGAGCGTTCCAGACCCAGAAGCCCCAGGATCAGGCCAGACCAACAGTTATTAGACCACAGCCTAATGCCCAAGCCAATCAACCAACTCGTGGTACAAAAGGTGCTACTATTACTACTCACCTTGTACAACTATTGCAAAAAGAGAGGGCATATGGAAGCCCAGTACTGGAAAAGACTGGGCACGTGTTTGGGGTGTAGAAGTGATAAGCACCAGGCTAGGGATTGCCCAAGGTGGCAGAACAAGGGTGTGCAGAATCAGCCTACAAGAAATGCTCCAAGCCAAAGAGTTCAAGCTTGAGCCTATGTCATGGATCAAGCAGAACTTCCAGACGATGCAGCTGTTGTTGAAGGTACTTTACTGATCCAAAACCAATGTGTTAAGGTACTTATTAATACTGGAGCCACGCATTCATTCATAACTCCCAAATGTGCATTTCATACTAAGTTGCCGGTGGAAAACTTGTCATATCATGTAGAGGTTAATACTCCAATGGGATCCAAATGTGCTACTAGCTTGGCATGTAAAGCATGTAAGATTCGGGTTG